>CM048750.1:97543296-98814796 GCA_026315105.1 Locusta migratoria | reverse complement strand
AGACCGGTAACGTCACCACATTACTAATCGCAAGAAAGCAAATAAATTACATTAATATCCCTTGATGTAATTTATAAAAATTATAAGATCTGCATTTTTAGTGACTTCAGGATAACCATTACCGACTGATCTACGACTTAAATTTATTTCGTCGTGGATAATAACACCAACTAACATGAAACGATATAATTGTTACTTCAGTGAGACATGTGTTGGAAGTTTTCTCGTACACCTGTCAAGCACTTAAAATCTGTTACACGAAATTTAGAAGCCTTCCACACACACCTTCACAGAGCATCATTTATACTAATGAAGCAAGGTGCAGGAACTGCCCGTGAACTTTCAGCTGAGGATTTCAGCTCTCACTGTAATCGATTCCTTCAGTTAAGCTGAAGCTCACGCTCTAATGACGGCACGTTACTTGTAACCTGTCTTCGTGTTACAGAAGAGCGGGGCTCAGATACATGCAAGGCCAACCCGGTTAATGTTTTCCACGCGCAGAGTGAATCACTTCAGCTACCTGCTAATTCTGTAACGTTCCTACCTGTGTGGTAATAGTTGCAAATTTATTAACATGCAAACTATAAATTGTTTTGGTCCTGTGTCGCCTCACCACATCTACAAGAGCGTCAACGAAATCATTAATTAACTAGCAGTAGCAGTACCGCGCTAACGCTTTATGACTCACTATTATTCAGATTTCCTAACAGGTTCCATTTACTGCCACTACCACCTCCAGGAATCAGTTCAGCACAACACCACACTATCGGAGAATGTCATTACTACACACTCGATAACAGAGTTGCTGATATACAACAAGTTAGACCTTAGCCCTTTATGAATTACTTGATCTGAGATTTCTAGATTTAGTAATAAACTATTCAAGTAGTCATACTTAAATTAATCATAATCTTTACTCTTTCTTTTCAGCTCCGAGTTATTAATGCTAAACAACACGCGATTCCACAGAATAAAACTCCGACTTTGTTTATATGACGCTCTGCAACAGTCTAACATCTCAGATATAATGATATCTTTGTATCATTTCAGTAAATACTTTTCCACTGATTTTCTGGCTTAGGGTTGGCGCCTGAACCAAATACAGGTTCCTCTCAACGTGTACATCGACAATACGTGAATGCATTTCTCCCATGTTTCTCAGGCATTCAAACTGGCGAGCTACGCCAGTGACTGAGCACAAGGTAGCAAACCCGGCGCGGCCGTTCTGCGAAGCCGCAGCCAGGGGCAACAGACGGGCGCCTAGCTGCTCGCCAGTGTAAAATCGCCGACGCAGGAGCCCACGGAGGAAAGCGGAGCGGCTATCTCCTAGTCGGCTCCGCGAATCGTAATTTTCGCGCTGCCGATAGCATTTACGACCCCGGGGAAGAAACTCTGCTTTATGCGTCCGCCTCGCAGCCTATAAACCGGCGGCCCGTTACTCGCACGGCTGGCGGCGTCCGCCATTACTGCGCAATTTCATAATTATGTTGCAATATAAACGCATTTTTAGGCTCGCCAGTTAACAGTACTAGCGGAATGCTCGCATTCCGGCACTGCCTGCCGCGTCTAGGTTTTTCCGCAGCCCTATTACGTGCATAAGGTCAGGGCCGCGCGAGTTCGCTATGTGACGACTGCGGACGCCCGCAAACATTCTGCCGAGTCGCTCTGTCGTTCCTATCTCTCTCTCTCTCTCTCTCTCTCTCTGTGTGTGTCTCTGTGTCTGTCTGTGTGTGTGTGTGTGTGTGTGTGTGTGTGTGTGTATGTGTGTGTGTGTGTGTGTGTGTGTGTGTGTGTGCGTGGGCCTAAGCTAAGAACTTCAAATATCCTCAGTGCATCTTCCTTCTGCGCTTTATTTCGGTACCATACTAATAATACGAGCACATAAGAACTTGATGTACTGATTACAATATTAAACACTGAAATAATTATTATTTTTGTTTGACAATATTTTTCATTTGTTTGTTAAGAGCAGCTTTCGGCTTCTTAGGCCATCGTCAGGTAACTTAGAACTAAACAGACAGACCAAACGTAACACTGAGGTAACATACACAAAGATGATTTTCAAAGGTATGTGAGTCTGTGAATTTCTTATGACTATGGATGGATACTGCAGAACAAGCCTACTATAAAAGAAATGGATTTTAAATGAATACATCTTAGGCTACAATTGTATTAAAATATTAGAACTGTGGGATTGTATAAGAAAGTATTGTCAAATAGGTGATGGTACAAACAGAACGTGGATTTGTTATGACTAAGTATCAGTAGCACAGAACGTGCATAATATACTCATTTGGGCCCCATTTTTATTTTATATTATGCACGTTCTGTGATACTGATACTTAGTCATAACAAATCCACTTTCTGTTTGTACCATCATCTATCTGACAATACCTTCTTATACAATCCCACAGTTCTAATATTTTAATACAATTGTAGCCTAAGATGTATTCATTTAAAATCCATTTGTTTTATAGTACACTTTTTCTGTAGTATCGATTCATAGTCATAAGAAATTCACAGACTCACATATCTTTGTAAAACTATCTTCGTGTATGTTACCTCAATGTTGCGTTTGGTTGTCTGTTTAGTACTAAGTTATCTGACGATAGCCTAAGAATCCGAAAGCTGCTCATAACAAGCAAATTAAGAATGTTATGAAACAAAAATACTACGTATTTAAGTTTTTAATGTGTCTTTGTTCCTTCAAGTAACGAGGGAATATTTCATAAACGACTGAATATAATATTAATTACAGAATGAGACCCATAAAACCTATATTATTCGAAAGGTACTCTGTCATAGGTGAACACAAAATGAAAATTATGAATCTATGTAGCCGTTAACAGTGGTAAGAGAGTAGATGCTTCCATAAATGTTACGTTCTTTATCGTGTTTTAAAATCTCCAGTGATAACTGTGCTACCATCGAAAATTGTTCTGCTATCAACTCCTATATTTACATCAGTACCCCTTAAGCCCACCTCACGTCATGTGGCGAGGGGTACTTTGAGTGCAATAATGACTACATTCTTTTCCTATTCCAGTCGCGTGTGATTCGCGGAAGAAACGATTGCAGCCGTGCTTTCGCGTGGGTTCTAAACTCTCCAATTTTATCCTCGTGGGGCTTCTCGTGAGATATAAGAATCAGGAAACAATATACTGCTTGATTGTTCAAGATAGTGCACTTTAGAAACTTCGACAGAAGCCCTGAGGAGTGGCCGAGCGCATTGAGGCGCTAAGCTCCGATGCGCGAGGCCGTTTCAAGTTGGGGGTTCGAATCCCCCCCTCGGGCATGGATGACTGTGTTGTCTTTAGCATAAGGTAGTTCATAAGTAGTTGATAAGTGTAGGGACTGATGACCCCGTAGTTAAGTCCCATAAACATTTGAACATATATGTGATACTTTCACGTTTACTAAATGTGCCTGTAATGAATCATGCTGCTCTCCGTTGGATCTTTCTCGTGTCTTGTATCAGACCCATCTTGTAAGGTTGAGACATTGATGAGCAATGGTCTAGCGTTTTGTTACATACACTTGTTGACGATTCTTCCTATGAATCTTAGTGTGCCTGCTATTTGACTTACATACGACTACTTTTTCCGTTTCAGATTGTTCTTTAACCAACTTCCGGATGTCTTTGTGGTAGTAATTGATGTAACATCGTGCGTGTAGCAGCTTGCCGTAGATTAAGAAAACAGTTGAAAGATTAAGAAAGTAATGGGCTTCAGCAGATGGTCCTTATCAGATGACGGATTTCTCTTATAGCAGGCATCGTATTTTCACACTAATCATGTAAGTTTTTTCTAAGGAAAACGTTGCATGTCTTTTTCTAATATATTAAACTTGAGTCGGTCACGTTGAAAAGCTTTAACATTATCTACAATATTGTTTCACAGGAGACCTTGCTGTAATCTTTTGTTACTTAGCACAAAAGGCCGCTTTCGTAATAATTTTACACTTAGCTTGTTTGTCTTATTTGCAGTCAATTTAGAAGCGTTTTAGTTTTTATCTTCAGACACAAAATTATACCCTTCAAGTATATCGTCTTGCCGAAACCACATCAAACTCTCATGTGACAGCTACAAGACTCTGACTTAAACAGTAAATTATCTTATACTGGCAGCAAGTGGGCAAATATTTGTATTGAGCCTGCGCAGACGAAATAGGAGGTTTTCATATTCTTAAGAGCCTTTTTAATGATGGTTACGCCGTTAGCAATACTTTCGCATCTCCGGAACCAAATGATCAGCTCTTACCACGGCATATCGTGTAACATTCGTAATGTCATGAGCGAAAGTTTATTTCTGTATTAAACTGTGTGATTATTGCAGGTTTCCAGTGTATCTATCTGTTATAGAAGGAACATAAAAAATGGAAACACTTCTACGTTTAGTACTTGTACCTAGATAGATATTGTGACTAACAATTCCAAAAATTCCTATACCTTCTACATATTTGTATTATATAAAAGTTTGTCATGATTGGGGGCGATATTTTAATTCACTCTATCAAGGACAACAGCCAAGATTGTATTTTAATTTTTATTTAGGTAACCTGTTTCGGAAGTTTAACTGCCATCTTCAAATATGAGAAATGAAATGAAACATATGAAAGTGGCAGTTAACCTGCCGAACCCGGTTACCTAAATAAAAATTAAAAAGCGATCTTGGCTGTTGTCCCCAATAAAATATTTATATTATTTCAGATCATTTGTCTTAAAAGTCATTCTAACGGTGACCGACACACGTATCAGCAAATAAGACTGTTTTGTTTACAAATATCTATCGATGAAGTTTGCTTATCGGTCCCTTCCCACTACCACTCCAACATCTGGCCACAGGATAAGCCATATGACTACCAAGTGTAGCTGAAGTCGCCCTAGAATTACGGAATTAAATGAAGGAAGATGAAGGTTTTAACGTCCCGTCGACAATCAATAGAGACGGAGCACAGTTTCGGAACGTTTTCGTTAGAGATGAGGAAGAAAATCGACCGTGTCCTTTGAAAGCAACACCTTTGCATTTAATATACTCGTTGTAGGGAGCGATCTTATTATATTAATATAAAGAGAAATGCGAAGATTGCTAGTTTTTATATTTTTTGTGTGAGAAGAATGATTTCGTCAGTCAAGAGTGTCAACTTCTGGCCTCTGCTACAATTTGTATTTAACTGCTTATTAAAACACTCCACGTGTTATTTTGAAAATTTCTGTTTGATGGTCAAGTATAAAATATTATGCTGGTGAGTATTCACACATAAG
The DNA here is from genome assembly GCA_026315105.1 of Locusta migratoria. NCBI lineage: Eukaryota > Metazoa > Arthropoda > Insecta > Orthoptera > Acrididae > Locusta > Locusta migratoria. The sequence goes on along the minus strand of CM048750.1, from coordinate 98,809,533 downwards.
ACAGTGTATGTCTATTTTACTGTTATATGTGTGACTATCCACCAACACAATATTTTATAGTTGACCATTCACCAGAACATTTTCAAAACAATGTGTAAAGCGCTTTAATAAACAACTAAATACAATTGTTCAAATGTTTGTATGGTCTATGGGACTTAACTACGAGGTCATCAGTCCCTAAACTTACAAACTACTTATGAACTACTTACGAACTAGGACGGCACAAATATCCATGCCCGAGGGGGGATTCGAACCCCCGACCGTAGTGGCCGTGCAGACCGTGACTGAAGCGCCTTAGTCCCTTCGGCCACCGCGGCCGGCAATACAATTGTAGCAGAGACCAGAAGATAACACCCTTGAGTGTCGAAACCGGTCGTTTCGCATAAAAAATAAAAAATAGAAATTTCGACCTTGGCATTTCTCTTTATCTTAATCCCCGCATTTTCCTGGAGTGGTATAATAAAATCACAAAAAAACTAACTCAGGATGTCCGGAGGTGGGTTTGAAACGTTTTTCTCCCGAGTGCGAATCCAGTGTCTTACGACTGCGCCACCTCACTCGGTGTGTTCAACAATTACTAACTCCTTATCCACCCTTTGATGTGCTAAGGTTGTCATTTCGAATTTATTTATGTAATGGTCCTACTCATATGTGTACAAAGTATGGTGAAACTGTTCCAGAGATACGCTAGAAAACACACCCAGACGCATACACAATAAATAAATACACTTATAAAATGATCTCACAGGGAATGGCGCTATATAATGCGTTGGTATGGCAGCGGCTATAAAATTTACTGGACGTTTCTTATGCTTATCACACGCCGGTGTAAACGATTGCGAATGTCTCGTTTACAGAAGCGCACGCGACAAGGAAGCCATTGCTGATGACAGACTGTTTATGCAGCTCTAAACCAACAGCCGGATGCGCGTAAAGGCGGTGCTGATAGGGGGTGTGAGCCAGCGGTTGGCCGGGCGCTCGTTGCGAGCAGCGTTTTGGAATTATGTAAGGATAAGTGTTTAGAAACATGAGGGCATTGGTATTCGCCAGCCCGCGCCGCCGCCCCACTATGGGCGGCAAAAATTCTTGGGCAACCGAGCCACGCCGCGCCGCGCCGGCCGCATACAACGCAGACGTCGACGCCGACCCTCGCAGCCGGTGCCGTCCCGGACCTGCGGGTCTTAATAGCTGCCTCCACCTGCAGCTCACCAGGGACACTGCTTATTTCAACGCATTTGTTATGTAGCGACAACTGATGCAGTGCCTGCACTTTTCGTTTGTGTCGTCGCTGCTGCTAGAGTACGTGGTTTTGCTGTCCCGTCGTAAGAAATGAGTTTTCGTGTTTCGAATGTTTCAACTGTTCAACTGTTTGTAAATCTTATTGGACTAAATTGCGGCGTCATCAGTCCTTAAACTCACAAACTACTTATGAACTACCTAATACTAAAGAAGACATAAACATCCATGCCCGAGGGAGGATTCGAACCCCCGTCGGGGAACGGTCTCGCGCATCGGAGCATAGCGCCTTAATGTGCTCAGCCACTCCGCCGCGGCTTGCTCACATGAAACTAGGGCTAGTCAAAAATGTTCAAATGTTTGTAGAACTTATGGGACTTAACTACGGGGTCATCAGTCCCTAAGCTTACAAACTACTTATGAATTAGCTAAGACTAAGGACGGCACAAATATCCATGCCCGAGGGGGGATTCGAACCCCCGGGCCGGCCGCGGTGGCCGAGGGGACTAAGGCGCTCCAGTCACGGTCTGCACGGCCACTACGGTCGGGGATTCGAATCCCTCCTCGGGCATGGATATTTGTGCCGTCCTTAGTATTAGATAGTTCGTAAGTAGTTTGTAAGTTTAGGGACTGATGACCCCGTAGTTAAGTCCCATAGACTATACAAACATTTGAACATTTGAACCCCCGACCGTAGTGGCCGTGCAGACCGTGTCCTTCAATGTTACGATTCCCATATGTACCCCACTTCATTTAATGACGATCACACACGTAAAGATTTCTTTCTTCTTTTTTTTTACAATCTTACATGATGTTCTTGTTGAATAAAAATTATGCTCAAACCTTGAACTGACACATTTGTTTTGCGTTCTTTACTCAAACAGCTCTGGTGTCTCTTTTCAAAGTCAAATGGCAAGAGTATATCACCAACAATGCAGTTCTTGATAAAGCAAGGGACAAAAGCATGTAATTGCTCATCGTTTTTACACGGGTAGGTCATGTGCATCGTACGCCAGACGGCAGACTTCCGCAACAAATCCTCTATGATGAGCTTTCTTCTGCCACGAGATCACGGAGAGATCCTCTAAGGCTGCGCGGAATGGCCGCGCGGTCTAAGGCTTTCATGCTTCCGGCGTCATGCCGTTCCCGCCGGAGGTTCAAATCCTCCCTCGGGCATGGATGTGTTTTTTGTCCTTCGTTGTAGTTAGTTTACGTGGTTTGTAATTCTAGGCACCGATGACCATAGCAGTTTGACCTTTTAAATCGCTATAAATACCAGCTAAAACAAACTATGAAGAGGACAAACCCACAGACTCCAGGAACAAATGATGAAGACAGTTCTATGACGCCGCACCATTTCTACAGCTGCCGAATACCTCGAAGAAAACCGCCGCAGTCAAGATGGCGCTATGCGACAATCTCGGAAATTCAGACAAAGTCAAACGCGACTCACCATCATTAATGTGCAACTTCTATGGGCAGATATTTTAAGCAACAATTGGCTTTTCAAGTCACTAAAGACACAAACATGAAATAATTTGAGAGTGTGCACCAATTGGGAAGTATTTGTAATCTGGGTAACGTGTACCAGCCGACGGCTACGACTGGTGTAGTTTCTTCGGTGACAGAGTTGTTATTTTATTTCTTAAATTTGCAGTGTCAAAACATCTTGATTTTAAAATTAAGTATTTGTTGACGAATGCGTTGGGAAGATCTCAAATTAATTTACAATCTTTCCCAGCTAAGATCGCTATTTCAGTATGATCAAACTAAAAGACAGAGCTATATTGACTGGAAACCTATGTAAGTTTATTTCGAGTGAGGTTATCGAACAGTCGCGTGCTTTCTGATCTTTAGTTTTATATGTGGAAACAAATAATTGCTGCATCTGATCCAGAGTTCTCATTGCTTGAAAATTTAGTGTTCCGCGTGTTTACTGCGTAAAAGAACCCTTGTGTGTTCCTGTAGGAACATCGATATGTCGAGTTAGCGCAGAGCAACAAGGCATAACTCATGTGTTAAAGAGACAGCAGCGCAGTCCTTGTGGCAGGACCGCCACGTGTCTCGTAGAAACTCAGGTCGCTACCGCTCCGGCTGCGGCGACAGCAGAAACAGGGCTTAGGCTCGGCACACAGGCGGTTGCATTTGGCTCCTTGATAACGCATTATCTGCCAGGAATCTGAACGCTGCCGACCTTGTGGCAGCTTGTTGCGGCTGCAGATAGCTGCCTGACATCGTATTTCCTGGCCGCTGTTGGGTGTCATCTTGGTTCATCATAGCCGCAAGTATGTGTGGGGCTCTTGTGATGCGTTAATAGTGCTGCTCATTAAACTGACCCTTCCGCAGTTTTGGCCAGAGCCATCTTTTCTAGTTTATTTTGATTAATTTTTGTCTGCTGAAAATTTTCCCATGTAGTCTTAACTATTTCTATCTTTCATTACCCACATATTTTTTTAAATCAAATCCACTACGTAGAATGCTGTTTGCGCGATAATTTCGTTTTCCTTTTCACATACTGTCATTTTGGTTTCTTCTTGTCCAATTACAGTGTTGTTTCCCAAGCTAGTAGCTTTCTGTTTCAAATTTTTCAAACATTCTTTAACGGTCTGATTATTAAAACAATATTTCGTTTTATCACTATCCTTTACTCAAAGAAATGCATCCTTTTTTTTTGTTCTTCGAAAAGTATGAAATTTGTAACTACAGTTCGGATGAATCATCAATTACAATTTTCATGTATTTGAATTCAAAAAACCGTAGAATAACCTCATACAGGAGTGCGCCAATATTTATTTCCAGTAAACAAATATTTGGATATCTATCCGGATTTTGTCAGAAATTTCTATTACATCGTTATGAGCTGCGACGGTATCAATACAATAACTCAGGGATTTAATTTACAAATTTTTTGCAGACATTTTGAAACCGGCCGTATTGTAATATGTTGACCACAGTCTAGAATCAAAATATCATTGTCATCATTATAATTATCATTATTATTATTGCGACTGTTTCTTTTCAGTTTTACCTATTCAATTAGCGACTTAAACTTTTAAGTTGACATGATTGCTTTTCTCTTTTAGTTTTTCTATTTCACGTAAGATTTATTTGAAATAGTTTTCGTGAAAATGTGCTTAGCTATAGAGTTCTAAAAGCTGAGAGCCGGCCGCGGTGGCCGAGGAGACTGAGGCGCTTCAGTCACGGTCTGCACGGCCACTACGGTCGGGGGTTCGAATCCCCCCTCGGGCATGGATATTTGTGCCGTCTTTAGTATAAGGTCGTTCATAAGTAGTTTGTAAGTTTAGGGTCTGATGACCCCGTAGTTAAGTCCCATAAGCTTAACAAACATTTGAATTTGAATTTTCTAAAAGCTGAGAGGTTTCTCAGAATCTCTTCAGTATCGTTTCTTCTTCTTAAACCGTGTTCTTTGTTTTAATCAAGTTATCGTGACCATTTTGCGAACTGACTATTTTCAATATTTCTAATTATGTTTTGCTGAAAATTTTGTAAACATGTCCACAATATTCTGATGGTTTCTTCTGTACAATGCCATTAAAATTGACCATTACAGTCTATTGTTATCCTTTTGTATTTTGATGTAGATTCCAGATTGTTGTAATTTCCAAATAGCTCCGTTCATAACTTTCATGCTCAGCGAGTGAAGAGTTTAACTAAGATGGCATCTTAGGTCTTTAGGATACCAGTAAGAAAACTGTCGGTGTCTTCTGCCCATTGTTTCTTTTATACTGTATTTATATTAACGGATTAATCCTTGTCTTGGAGTCATATTGAAGTCTAGAGATGAAAGAAGTAAGATTATGGTTTAACAAATCGTCGACGGCGTGATCATTAGAGGCGGGGTCCATGCTCAGTTTGATTCCGTAAGGATTGGGAAGGAAATTGACCGTTCTCTTTCAAAGGAACCATCGCGGCATTTGCCAGGAGTGGTTTAGCGACATCGCGGGAAACCTAAATCTGGGTAACAGGAGATGGGTTTGTACCACAGTCCTACAGAATAGGAGTCCAGTGTGTTATCGCTGCGGCAACTCTGGTGGAGGTTAGTGAGGAAAGCAACGAACATATCTGCACACTACAACGACAGAGTGGACGAGACGATAAACAGAAGAAAATATCTCCTAATAAATCACTGGAAAGCTAGGTTTCTCAGTTCAATGCACTCATAAAAATTACTGCTCAGTCACTGGAAGTGGTGCAGACTCGCCTTTTGCGTGAAAGATGGTTGTTTACTACGAATGCCAATGACTGTCTGGTCCAACGAGCTTAAATTTCAGAGAATGGCTAAGACACTGGTTACAGTGCTATTTGTGGCAACCAACAGTAACTCGGCTGCCAAGTTTTTCTTAGTCAAACCATCGCGAAAGAGTTTCTGCTGTTTGTGTTCGCAGCGTTCTTTTTCTGTGATATTGTTACCATATTAAGTATTTATGAATACTAGTGTGACAAAATTATAGAGCAGACATGCCTGCAGTTTTTTCAAAAGCAGAAATCGGAGGGACAAAACATCAAATATTTCAGTACAACTGATACACACGATGTTCACGTTCATTAAAGAGTGAGAAGTTGGAATGAGAAATATATTCTTGTTAAAGCTAAATGCAGGAAAGTAATTCGGTTTTCGATACATGCATGCGTCATTTAAAAGATAAGGACTTTACAAAAATATGTTATGTAAATATGAAGCGAGAGAATTGTGTTCAGCTCATGTCGAAGAAAAGTGTATGTTTCAGACAAACAACCAGAGGCGCCTTTTATCGAAAGCAGTACCATGAAATGAATAAATTATTTCACTTCCCTGGTAATTCATTATTATTCAGTTATCAGATGCCAGAACGATGTATATCGCTCCGTACCTGTGTTAATTACTTGTAAATTGTCTTTTTATTCAATTATCTTCGTCTGTAGTGAACTGGTTTTTTAGGCTAATTGTACTCTGAAATACATAATTTCTGCGGCAGTTACAGCATGTTTACTTCTTTTTGTTCAGGTGTCACCGGTTAAATGGCATTAATTTACGTCCAATTTGCGAGTAACAACTTGTCACCTGTGTAGCAACATTATTTTTAATTGTCTTGGAATATTGTCTGCAACGAAAAGTTAAGCCATATTTCGACTAAGAAGGTGATTGTTGCTGCCAGTGGGCACATAAATTAGCGGTATCTACTGTTGTTTCCATTTTTGTTTTGAAAAGATAAAGGTGTTACGACCTATTTGAAGTAAATCAAATGCAACTTCAAGGTGGTAGTGACACAGCCAACGACGCTGTTTCACTAAGAAAAATATGGCGGACGGAACTTCATCTACATCTACATGGGATACTCTGCAAATCACATTTAAGTGCCTGGCAGAGGGTTCATCAAACCACAATTTTACTATTTATCTCCCATTCCATTCTCGAATAGCGCGCGGGAAGCAAGAACACCTGAATCTCTCTGTTCGAGCTCTGATTTCTCGTATTTTATTCTGATGATCATTTCTACCTATGTAAGTGGGAGTCAACAATATATTTTCGCATTCGGAGGAGAATGTTGGCGATTGGAGTTTCGCAAGTAGCCCACGCCGCAGCGATAAGCGCCGTTGTTGTAATTATTCCCATCCCAGATCCTGTATCATTTCCGTAACGCTGTCTCCCCTGTATCGAGGCAATACGAAACGAGCTGCCCTTCTTTGGACTCTTTCGATGTCCTCCCTCAAACCCACCTGTTAAGGATCCCACACTGGACTGCAATACTCCAAAAAACGACGGACAAGCGTAGTGTATACAGTTTCTTTAGTAGTTCTGTTGCATCTTTTAAGGGTTCGCCTTTCCCACGATATTATATACGTGTTCTTTCCAGTTTAGGTCTGAAGTAATAGTAATTCCTAGGTATTTTGTGGAGTTTACGGCCTTCACATTTGATTGATTTATGTTGTAAACAAAGTTTAACTTGCTTCAGACATGGTGGACCTATAGCCACTCTATGAAAGCTAAACTCGTCGGTCTGGCTTCAGAGTTGGCAGAGTTCGTCGCCCCCCTGAAAGCTGTCCCCACGACCAGCTCGCGCCCTGCGCCAGAGGCCGTGATCGGCTGCCGCGTCGCTCGGCGGTCGTGTGGTCGTGTGGTCTTGTGGTCGCCTGGTCGTCGCCGGTCTACCCACGCACGCCTCACGTGAGAGCACCCCGGCCCAGCCCCGCATAGCGAGTGATGCTAATCCGCTCCAGCCTTAATGAATAAATGGAGCCTGCATTAACACGCGCCCAGAGCGTAAAATTCGAAATTGGATCTGCGCGCTATTCGGCCGCTGCGTAAAAGCTGTTTCATGCACTGTAGACTTAATATTAGCCGACTCTTGTCGTGGATAATAAACCATCGTTTTCTGACAGGCACCGAAATCAATCTGTTTCAAAAGCTTGCTTCATGTTTTCCCATCTAATTTCTTGATTTGGCGACCTACATTCCACTAAGCAATTGCCTTCCGATAAGCTGATCATTAACTTAATTTTCCCCTACCTCCCTTAACATGTAAAGTCACAACTACTTTTTAAAAATATATTTGTATTCACTCCATCCCTCTAGTACAGTATTTTTCAACCTGTGGGTCTTGACACCCAGAGGGGGGAGGGGAGGGGCAACATCTTATTTGGGACGGGAGGGAGGGGTCATCATTACACGAGAAAGTACTCGCACCGTACAATAACCAGCCCAATGCATCTCCGAATACAAAGGGTTCTGTAATACAAAAATATAGGCCTAACAAAAGTGAAATAAATTTCTTGTTAAAATTTCACAAATCTGTGTTAAATGATTTAAGCCCCATTTGACTGTATTATTTTATTATATTTAGTCACAATCCGGATTTTGACTGTATAGCCATTTTCAACTGTACACTTTAAAATTCACAACAAATTAACACACTATAAGTAATGGTACAGAAAATAGTGGAATTAGATACGATATTATTTATTTACATCATGACAGTTGATTGGTGCATGTAGGAAACCAAGCATTTAGACTTATTAATCGTTAACACGCTGTAATATAAAAATCTACGTTCCAATCAGTTCGCAATAAATGTTTAATAATGAATCATGTATTATTTTGTTGTATTCATGAGCCACACTCATGCAATATTTTAAGTGACTGAACAGCAATTTGACCGTATTATTTTATTATGTTTAGTCACAATCCGGATTTCGGTTGTATAGCCATTTTCAAGAGTACACTGTAAAATTTAAACATGTTAATACATTAAAAGTAATGGTACAGAAAAGTGTGAAATTATAAACAATATTATTTAGTTACATGATGTCAATTGTTTGGTACATGTAGGAAACCAAATCGTCATTCCTGAGAGTAACAGTTTACATATGCACAACAATGTTGGTCGTCAGTAAGTAAAAGAACCATGTTCCGATGCATGTTGAACATATTAATATCAAATGCAAATTGTAGAGCATTCAATTACCACGTCATCATACAATGAGCACCAACTAAGTTCCTGATCCTTTTGTAGTGGCACGTGGTAATAAACGCAGCAAAGATCGTCCTTGTAAAAACTTTACATAATATGAGTTTCTAAAATGCTACAATGTTGACTGCACGTTCTTATTTCAACAATTTTACAACCGTCTTTGGGAAATTCATATATATGTAGAATGTAAAGATAAACCTCATATAATGTAACGTTTTAACAAGGACGATCTTTGCTGTGTTTTGTTTGTTTTGTTTGTATAGCTTATGGGACTTAACTACGGGGTCATCAGTCCCTAAACATACAAACTACTTATAAACTAGCTAACACTAAGGACGGCAAAAATATCCATGCCCGAGGGGGGATTCGAACCCCCGACCGTAGTGACCGTGCAAATGTTCAAATGTTTGTAAATCCATCGGACCAAACTGCGTGGTCATCAGTCTGTAGCTTAAAAACTACTTAAAACTAGGTAAACAAACCTACGGACAAACACACACACACACACCCATGTCCCAGGGAGGACTTGAACCTCCACGGCGAGCAACCGCGCGCTCCGCAGCGAGACGCATTAGATCGCTCGGCTACTCCACCGCGGCTGCAGACCGTGACTGGCGCGCCGCAGTCCCCTCGGCCACCGCGGCCGGCTTGCTGTGTTTATTATCACATGACACTACAAATGGATTAGGAACTTAGTTGGTGCTCATTGTATGATGACGTGGTAATTGAATGCTCTACAATTTGCATTTGATATTAATATGTTCAACATGCATCGGAACATTGTTCTTTTATTTATTGACGACCCGCATGGTTGTTACTCTCAAGAATGACGATTTGGTTTCCTACATGTACCAGTCAATTGACATCATGTAACTAAATAATATTTTTTCTAATTTCACACTTTTCTGTACCATTACTTATAATGTATTAATTTGTTGTAAATTTTACAGTGTACACCTGAAAATGGCTATACAGCCGAAAACCGGATTGTGACTAAACGTAATAAAATAATACATTCAAATAGCGGTTAAATCATTTAAAATATTGCATTAGTGTGGCTCATGAATACAACAAAATAATACATGATTCTTTGTTTGACATAAATTCCGAACTGATTGGATCGTATATCTTTTATATCACAGCGTGTTAACGATTAATAAGAATAAATGCTGAAAACTGTTTTCAAGAATAACTGGTAGGTAAATGAACAATAATTCTAATAAATTAAAAACATCTAATACTTTAGGAATGGTCTGTACAGTGAGGCGTTTGTTAATCAGCTATAATTCGTTCATGAATCTTGGCTAAAGTGCGAAACACTCGTTATGCAAAATAAATATTTCTCTCGGAACTCATATAAAAATAGAATAATCTTTTCCATTCCGAAGAATGCACTTCAAATACAACGTCCAGCAATTTACAAGAAAGCTGTATCAACAGAAAGAACATTACATTCGTCGCCTTTCGGATAACAAACTTGGTTTTATTAGAGTTCGAGACTGGGGATCACCAAACTATTTTAAGTTGGAAGTGAGTCGCCGGAATATTTTTAGTTCGAAGGGGGTCGCATATTCGAAAAGGTTGAAAAATCACTCCTCTAGTAGATGCCTGACGAATGATAACATCTTTGGGGTCTCATCGAATAAGTCGTGTCTACATTCCCACCAACCAGCTAAACGAAACTTATTGTTAAGGAGAAATGACACCTTTTATCTGCAATTCTTTGTACCCGTTGGCTCTCTCGCTTCAAATACTGGACCCTGTAACGAGTGTTTCAGCCGTGGCAGTGCGCCTCGCGTCGATACCACGCTCACAAATGCTTCTGTGCGCATTAATCTTCGACTCGCCTCCTAAGAGGTGCCAAAGAAATGTTGATCGTAGCTGGGACGTGATTCCAGTTATGTTCTTTCTATTACGGTACACAACCGCAGATATCAATCACTATCTTGTTGACTTTGACGGTTCTCAATTCAACGTAGATGCCTAACCGGTTGTCACAGCCTATGAGCAGGAGACGAACACGTCGTTTTGTGACCACCTGTGACAAGAAAACTCATGAGTGCTAGGTCACGAGATCTTTCGAAAATGTGTCAACAACCACAACAGGAAAAACTGGCTCAGGATGTGCATTAAGAGGGCGACGGAAAATGTGTGTCCGAGAGGTGCACAGATAAACCCTCTAATGGATTTATCTATTCACTTTACTAAATGGGGGTATCGTCGTCATCCAAAAAAAATGTTCAAAACAAATCATTAACTTGCACCATGAACACGGGATGCCGGCCGCGGTGGCTGCGGGGACTGAGGCGCTTCAGTCACGGTCTGCAGGGCTCCTACGGTCGGGGGTTCGAATCCCCCCTCGGGCATGGATATTTGTGCCGTCCTTAGTCTTAGGTAGTTCATAAGTAGTTTGTAAGCTTAGAGACTGATGACCCCGTAGTTAAGTCCCATAAGTGCTACAAACATTTGAACATTTTGAACACGGGATGAAAAATGGCGCGCCTCAGTCATTATTAAGTTTCGCAGTTCGCACGATGACGACCGGAGGCGAACTATTTTTGCAGTTACACACCATGTAGGATGTTCAGCTACCTGTCCACTCTTTAAGAATGCATATAGAATAGCGAACTGATGGAATATGATAGCATGCAGCTATGCCTTAAAGTAACCCGGCTTCATGATAAGATCCATGGTAGACTGTTTCGCGTTCGGTTGCCACCATTTCGTTACACCAATATGATTCTATATGCATCTTTAAAAATGGATACCGAGTCTAACGTCATGCGTCGCATGGAGTTCACCTTTGATCTTGACGGTACGATCCTTTGCGATCACTGTGGTGCGCAATTTTTCATTCTATGTTGACTGAACTGACCCCTGACACTAGGTGTTCTGCCTCCAGTCTTTAAATAGTTAGATCAGTGCATACCTTTGGCATTAGAACAAGGTATATTCTTTAACCGTCTTATCGACTGACGTGCTGCAATGGAACCAAGATAATGGCTGTTAAGGTTTCCGATCGACCACACCCATTAGGTTTTATGTACTTCCTGTAAATCAACTGGAAATCTCATTTTGAAAACGACATCCAGTTTCCTTTCCCCAGTCAGATGTGATAAATCTCTAATAAACTCTTAATCGATGGGCCATTGAACTGTGCTTTTTTTTTTCTTTCCAACTGTTTCTTATTTACTTTCTCAAACGTGACACTGTCTGAAATGTAAAATAAGCAAATGACGCTTTCAGAATACGAGGCTACTATTCGTAACCACCACTGTTGCACCACTAGATGCACATGTGATAACCGTGTTAATTATTTCTTCATTGGCTGTTCCCTTGTTTCTTGGAGGAATATTTGATACATTATGAATGAAACACACAAGATAACTGAGATATTCTGCAAATTTATTGGTTTACGAACCGATTTTCGGCTGTTACACTATCATCAAGTAAAAATTACAAATTTAAGTTTCAAAGTTCTTAAGTTGGTAGATATATAACTTTCAGAGGAGACTAGTGCTTTGGTTTATAAGTAACCTGCGGGAAATTATTACACTTCAAGTTATAAGTTTCTGAAATTGATAAAATAGGTGGCAATATAATAAATTATGACGTTATCCTAAGAAATGTAAAGTGAAACGACAGAAATTAGCTGATAAAATATCTTTCAGGCAATTTCTACTGTTTCACTTTATATTTATTAGGATAACACCATAATTTATTATATTGTTACATATTTTATCAACCTCAGGAACTTATAACTTATAGTATAATAATTTCCTCCAAGTTGACTTTTTCGATTCACGACAGAAGCTGAAAAAAAAACCTCATCGTAACATGCTATGATCGATAAACTAATTCATTGTAAGTTGGAATATGTATCACTGGAAAATATCATGTAAATGAAACACAAAAAAAAGTAAATCTATATTCCCTTGCACAATTCTCAGGAAACTGTATTACATGAAAGACAGGTCTTAAACAGCGACGTTATTACACAGGCTTCAGTTAATACGGCATGGTGACCAACGAGGTGAAGGTCCTGGGGAACCTTCTGTTGCGAGCAAATAAAGTTATCCGTTCCTTAATTGAGACATACCAGTGCCTGCTGCAAGCACACACGTCCTCTCTTATATATGGAACTTACCGAGGAAGGAAACTTGTGACTCGTGCTGAGTGCCAATTAGATTCTGCATTTGCGATGTTCAGTTTCCTCATTTCATTGTTTCTGTCTGCATGCATTCAAACAGAGGTTCTGCTTTTTGGAATGAATCCCAGCAATTTCATAGAAAAATAATTGTAGTGTCACATAAATATTTCATCATGCATATTACGTTCTTATCTTGTTGTAGGATTTTCGAAAGCGGAAAAACTCACGGAGCATCATTTAAATTGTTTTTATTCTGAGTATTTGTATTCTACTTTTGTCTGTGCCACATTACCTATAAGTGTATTTGATAGTTTGTTCCCGATTATGTGTCCATAATTATCAGAACTGTGTTTTATAGATTAGCCTCGTTTAATCTATTTCTGTATTCCATCGATCATGTATGTATTACTACCGAAAATTTACCGAATTTCAGCTTCTCTGAAACCTTTTAAATTATAGCATATTTGAAGCTATCAGATAAACTTTTAATGTGGAGTTCACTTGTAATCAGTATTAGATGTGTAAGAGCTAATGGCGTGTGGTTTCGTGGAATTATTTTTTTGTTTATCATGGCTTTACTACATGTACACTCAGAATCATACAACCCATGTCATCAAAGATTTCAAGATACATTTACTGTAAGTACTGTGGATTATAAATATTTGTCACTTGATTTATTTCTACTATAGGGCACTTTGGGGAGTGAATCAACAAACATCTGATTCGAAGTACACTGTGTAATTCGCCCATCTTACGATGAAAGAATTTTCGATATCGGGCATGGAATAACAAAATATTCTGAAGAAAATACGTCTCAAAAAGCGTTTAAAATAGTGGTTGGTAGATGCTTTTATAACACCATGTTTAAAACAACCACGGATCTATCACTTCGTTAGTTACTAACATAGTTCTGGATGTATATTCGAAATAATTATGTACACACACAGTCTGATAGAGCCAAAACTGATTATCATTTAAGTTTTGTACCTACACATTGTGAAAAGATATGACTTCCCGTATAATAAATCCTCCCTGTCACCCAAAGAGCTTTCTTGTGTCTCAGAACATCATACTGAATGCCTTTGCTACCAACATTATCGAAAACCTTACAACTCCAAATCTAAAATTTTCGTGTGACAGTTGTTTTGTAACGTAGATGAGGAATGAAAGATACATCGGTTCTACAGTTCACGTGCTCTAAGAAGTCGCACAAGACAGTAACATGACTCCATACGCCTTGAGCACTCACTTATTGTGTGCGCGCGTGGTTTCACACGAAAAACACGCATCAGGTTGCAGTTTATTGTCCGCTGCCACATAAAGTCCGAGCACGTGCTTGAGGGATAAAAGCCGAGAATTATCTGCTATCATATCGAGTAACGCGCTGCGAACAATTACCGCGTTGCAGGAGACTTAAGACGTAACTACTTTCTTACTCCAGACAAGCCACAGGAAAATGAGCTATGGAGCTCTGCCATACTTTATTGTAAAGATATTTGCTTTGAGGTATTAATGCTGTAATTAATTAAATGTCATAACCATACTGACTCACTAGTTACGTTACGTAAACTTTTATGTATTAATTAACTCATTTATCACCCTTGATCAAAGGAAGCACACGAGTCTTCCATCAAGAAAGTACCAATTTCACACGTTAGCATTTTCTTATTTCTTTTCTCTTAAAGACTTCCTCACTTTCGTTCTGCTACACTAGTCATTCATCTTTTTATCTGTAATTTGTTGTTTCTCTTTTTTGCAGACGAAAAGTAGTTGAAAAGGAAAAGAGCACTAGCAGTCTACATCTATATCTACATCTACATGGGATACTCTGCAAATCACATTTAAGTGCCTGGCAGAGGGTTCATCGAACCACAATTATACTATTTACCTCCCATTCCATTCTCGAATAGCGCGCGGGAAGAAAGAACACCATGAAACTCTCTGTTCGAGCTCTGATTTCTCTTATTTTATTCTGATGATCATTTCTACCTATGTAAGTGGGAGTCAACAATATATTTTCGCATTCGGAGGAGAATGTTGGCGATTGGAGTTTCGCAAGTAACCCACGCCTCAGCGATAAGCGCCGTTGTTGTAATGAATCCCATCCCAGATCCTGTATCATTTCCGTAACGCTGTCTCCCCTGTATCGCGACAATACGAAACGAGCTGCCCTTCTTTGGACTCTTTCGATGTCATCCGTCAAACCCACCTGTTAAGGATCCCACACTGGGCTGCAATACTCCAAAAATGGACGGACAAGCGCAGTGTATGCAGTTTCTTTAGTAGTAATTTTATCCGTTAAATATGACCTGCAGGACCGGTATTAATACTTGGCTTAGGAAACTTTATGTTAAATTTCAAGTCAGTACAACAGTAAGACACAGTACAAACAGAACACAGATAATGTTACTAAAACTATAGTGCTACATGATAGCAGTTTCTCCGTGCGTAATTCACATTCACCTTACAATATTGAGAAGGAAACACTTTATCCTGACTTGTAAATACATGCATCACAGGTATTATTACATCGTGGGATATGCATGCCATTTATTAGTTACTTAGACCAAACACATGTAAATTAATATTATTAAGGATCATGCTACTTAAGAACTTTTAGGGCCTATGGTGTACTTAGAACGGAAACAACATTAACCTTATAATAGTGATGGACCGTGAACTTTCTTTTTCTGCATTCTACATTCACATTTTACTATCGTTTCTAACTTTAATTTAAATCATCTAGTGCGGTATTCTTAACTCGTGTTTTTAGCGTTCCCAATGAACCATGGCTTATTTTATGGGAAAAGAACTTATTTTTAAGTAGAAGATTTTTATAATTAATAAATCATGATAGCACAAGTAGGTCTTTTCTTTGAGAAACACTAACCTTTGGCAATGTTTAACAGTGATTTTGATCGCTGATAAACTGTTTTCGTCAGGCCGGTTCTAATATTATGGATATGTGTTCCCCTACATCGTAAATCTTTCCTGTGTTGCTAGACAGGTGAAATAACAACAAAAAGAATAGAGGTAGGGTGTAGTAGAAAAAATAAATAATAAGGAACGAATGAGCGCTGACAATTACATACTTGTAAACTGTAACGCTTCTGACAGAGAGAGAGAGAGAGAGAGGAAGCGACAGATATATAGGTTAACTTTATTGTGGAATTTCACACGTGAGAACTTACGACGTTGTACAAGATTTTTAAAAAGAATACTAAAACTAGACCGTACGTCCGCTCAAGAGGTGAATATTTTCGACGCACTTTCTCTGAGGGTTCTGCTGTCTTAGTGTCATACATGAAGCTGTAATAAGAAAAAAAGGAATTAACTAGTTCTTAACAAGGTACAGTGACCTTAGTAGCTCAATATGAAAACAGTTGACGACTATAGTATAGGATTATACGCCTTTTTCGGCAAAGTTCTACCAACCCCACGAGCAAAAGTAAGTCGCGTCATAAAATTTACAGGATCTTCACTACAGTTTTATACTCTAAATTAATCATCCGGTGTTGTGTATCGTGTTCAAACTCCCTTCCAGATTTTCTTTCATTTCAAATGTTTGTTAAGCTAAAGGGACTTAACTGCGGGGTCATCAGCCCCTAAACTTACAAACTACTTGTCAACTACCTTACACTAAAGACGGCACAAACATCCATGTCCGAGGGGGGGGGGGGATTCAAACCACCGATCGTCTCGGCCGTGCAGACTGTGACTGGCGCGCCGCAGACCGCTCGGCCACTGCGGCCGTCTTCTTTCAGTTCCCCATAGGCTTATGTACCGCTGCGACCAAAACGAAGGATGTTGATACTCGCGTCTTAAGTAGTGTGTTCCTTTCCTTTTTCGACTTTTTCTTCTCCTCGTTGTTTGGGAGCATTGAGGGGGGGAGGGGGAAGGGGGGCCGCATGATAACCAGCGATGGTACTGCCGATAAAGTCGAGGTATTTTCTGAATTTATTGCACGATTAATAACAGGGGAGCGTTGTCTCTCGTCGTAAATATTCATGCGAGAAACGTCCGTGACGTATGCGAATAATGAGTATGCAGATTATGCAGTAAACGCTCTCCTTGCCACGAGCGCGCCAGTCCGCAGCAGACAAAGAAGTGTTGCGCGACTGACGCGGCCGTCGACGCCGCCGCCGCCGCCACGGAGCGGCGAGGCGCGTCACAGCGTGATGGGCCGATAGCCGTGACCACGCGTCGGGGCCTGGCTGCGCGCACCGCCTCATTTGGAGTCGTAAGATTATGCGCGATCTCTTGGGGAGGCTAGAAGTGCTGCAATTAGCCGTGTGCGTCCCCTGAAAAACGACATCCTTCGACACCTTTGGCTAATGCCACACTAGGCGGTTCTCTCCGCTGAAGGTCAACGATTTTTGTCGCGCCGGAAATGGACCTCACTGTAGCAAACGGAGGGAGCTACACTGGGCTGTATTTGTCACTCCGTGAGGTTTCTGCGCGTGGCTATCGCTGTCGAATGGGCCTGTATCTGACCTATTTCCGGCACGGCAATAATCGTCAGCATTCCTGCAACCATAAACTAAAGATATCATAGACTGCGCCTCTCCTCATCCCTGCCGTGTTGTGGTTTGAAACCAACATCTAAAATTGCCTCGAGTCAAGTGACTGAGTTTTCGTCATAATGAGCAACATGGTTCCTCATTTACAAGTGAAATCGAACGTTGATTTTTGCAGTAAGACGACTTCTTCTATTCCTATTACACATATAGTGCTTAATTGAACACAATTTCTCCATATTACTAACATTAATGAGGTGATTAACATTTTTGCATATGACTAGGTGAAATATTTGGACAGTTCTTTGTACAAGAAACAGAATTACATATCCCGAGTGTTTGAGTTTCACTATAAATATTTTACTTTTTGCAACTTATTTATCGATTAACACTGGGAAGACTTTTAAAAAATGTTCAAATGTTCGTAAAGCTTATGGGACTTCACTACGTGGTCATCATTCCCTAAACTTACAAACTATTTATGAACTAGCTTATACTAAAGACAGCACAAACATCGTGTCCGAGGGGGATTCGAACCCGCGACGGGGAACGGCCTCGCACTTCGTAGCATAGCGCCTCAATGCGCTCGGCCGCTCCGCCACGGCTGGGAAGATTATTCAACCTGCTGTTGACCGAGCAAGTAAGTCATTTCTGGCGCAAATCTGCTTGCAATAGCGTTGTACAAAGCGAGAATTACGTACTGACTATTCATTGTACCTTCAAATACGCTTGTTTTAGAGTGCATCGATGATGTTAACGCATTATTATTTAAAGTAAACAGCCAATATTTTACCTGTTTTACGTTTTCGCGTCACCGTCTGCGAGGAAAGTCTTTAAATATAAAGGCTCACATTCCCTGACAAGGCTCCTACAACCGCTCCACATTACTGCGTGGCGAGGCTAAGACTGTTTTGGTGTGTTAGGTGACGTGCAATATGTAGGAACCGTGTCTGGTATATAGCCTCATAGTAACAGATATTCTTAATCTTACTTACATGTTAAGGATTCACAATTGTACAGTTTATCATTTCTGAAATTTTCCCTACATAAAGTAATGTTTTGTGACTTTTATCATATATGTAGAACTAGAATGGCTGACATTTGCATAATAAGTTATAACAAGTGTGTTGAGTTGAAAAAGTCAGTAAAGATGTGAAGCATTCAGTAAAGATGTGAAGCAACGAAATTGCGAACCAAACGACACCGTTCAAAACTGCACATAAAAATTACACCTTCTTTGGTAGAAAGTCCATTAATCTGCAGACTGCTAACGAAAGTACGATCTTCTGGATTAGATAACCAAAAATGTCAGTGGCTCGAACATTACTTAAGTAATAGAAACCACTAAGTTTTCCTCGATAGCGAATGTTCACCAGAGACTATCGACAGGAGGTCCCAGGGAAGTGTGATAGGACCGCTATTATTTTATATCTATGTAAATGATCTGACGGACAGAGTTGCAATCTGCCGCTGTTTGCTGATGATGCTGTAGTGTCGTCATTGAATGACTGCAGTAAGATGCATGATGACAGGCCAAATTTCTAGGTGGTGTAAAAAAGTGTTAAAACAGGAAGGTGGTGCAAATGAATAGGAGAAAGAATCCCGTAATGTTCGAATACAACATTAGTAGTGTGCTACTTGACAGAGACGCGGCAATTAAATATCTAAGCGTAACGCTGCACAGCCATATGATAATGGAACGAGCGTATAAGGACAGTCAAGGGGAAGCCAAATGGTCGACTTCGCTTTAATGAGAGAATTTTGGGAAGGTGTGATTCGTCTGTGACGGAAACAGCATATATAACGTTTGTACGACCCCGTTTTGAGTTTGCTCAAGTGTCTGGTATCCCCACCAGATCGGTTTATAGGAGGACTTACAGGCAGTTCAGAGGCGGGCGGCGAGGTTTGTTAACTGGTGGATTCGATCAATGCGTGAGGGTTACCGAAATGCTCCGAGATCTCGAGTCACTGGAGGGGAGGCGACGTTCTTTTCGAGAAGCGCTGCTGAAGAAATTGAAAGGGTCGGAATTTGAGGCGGAGTGCAGAACGATTCTACTGCTACCGCCAGCCGTAGTGGCCGAGCGGTCTGCGGCGTGCCAGTCACGGTCTGCACGGCCGCTGCGGACTGGTGTTCGAATCCCCCCTCGTAAAGGATGTATGTGCCATGTATAGTATAAGCTAGTTCATAAGTAGTTCGTAAGTTTATGGACTGATGACCTCGTAGTTAAATCCCATAAACTCTACAAACATTTGAACTTTTACTGTTGCCAACCTACATTTCGCGTAAAGACCACAAGGATAAAATTAGATAGATTAGAGCTCGTACGGATGCATACAAGTATTTGTTTTTCCCTCGTTCTATACTGGAGAGGAACAGGAAAGCAAGTAACCAGTAGTGGTACTGAGTACCCTCCACCACGCACCTTCTGGTGGATTGCAGATGGAATGAGTGCAGTTGGTATCTTGTTATTGGTAGATGGAGTTGCTGAGGTTAATATTGGCAGGTTACTACTAAACCGCCTCGAGGCGTCGGCCTGGTTGTTGGTGCCTCATGGAATCCGCATGCATATTTATACGGGGGCGGCACGGGAGCCGCGGCGCGGTGTCGATGCCGGCGTCTCTGGCGACCGCTGTCCGCCCCCGCTGATGCATAATTCACGGCGAGCCCTGCTGAGGGGGCGGAAGCAGTCGCAGCCTCATCACGCCTCCTCCCCCGCTGCCCTCCACACACACACACACGTGGCTGGAAAGCCACATCGAATTGGTTAAAGGAACCGTGGCGTGTCTCCTCTTACAGTTGGGCTCTGCTATCAGATACACTTGTGTGGCCACTTACGGGCAGGACGGCTTGAGCTATGTAGGGGAGCCTGAGCAGCACACAGAATATGGGGCCCTTAAGAAATCAGAATCATGTACAATTTGGTTGTGACTTTATTGGTATAGGGTAAGGTGGTACAAATTCGATATAGGTACAATTCCGATCAACATAAGTTTTCGCGACATTTGTCAATTTCATGTTGCCTCGTTGTGTGGCGTTGTAGTGTAGCAGTTTTCTACAGCTCCTCCCGTCTTTTCCAAGAATTTACCACTTTGTGCTACGGAGATGTTTTTTTTTTTTTTTTTTTTTTTTTTTTTAAAAGAGGTCAGTGGAGCTACTTAGTCCAACGCGCTCTTATACATTTTCTGGTTAAGGGTGATTGGATTCGCTGCTAAATATGCAATGTTTACTACCACGAAGTGTGCATTGGTGCCTTAAGGAAAACGTGCTTTCTATGTGGAAGATGCCCATTATCAAAACTGTACGAGGAAGTGATCATAATTGTACCTAGTGTGGTACATTTTCGATCGATTTTTCTCAATTCTGCAACCTTTTCTAGTGTTTATATCAACAATTGTAACTGTCTAATATTTGTGTTATATATTCATTAAACATCCGGGAACAAGTGAAAAGGTTAAAATTATTTAATTTCTCAATATATTTCCAGTTACAATGACATTTCTCCGAAATGATCGAAATTGTACCATCTTACCCTATATTTAATTAAACTTGTGGGCATTCTTAGATATTGTTGAGAGTGCGAGTAGTAGTGAAAGACAAATTGAGTGATTATTAGTGTAGGTTTAGGCCTTTTAGAGTCTGTCAGGACCAGATATTCAGATTACGGCAGATAATGGAAATATGCCATCAGTGGAAGAGGAAACTGATACGATCCAAAGCCATTATCATACTCTGACTTATACTGATATGTAAACTTTAACTACAATGACATAGTGCATCTATGCACTTTAAATTATTTTATACAACAGCCGTTGACATCATCAGATGACAGCTTTGTAAAAAAAATTAGACCATAAGATGATGGCACGGACCATCGAAACCAGTCGTCGAAATAAAATTATATACCAGAGATCTTTGCTTTATCCTTTTTGGGCCTATCATAATATTGGATCGCCTCCTTACGATATAAACAGATAAAGAAAAAGAAATCGTATGTATGTTTTATAGATCTTCCGTGTACCTTGGAGAAAGCCATACCAGTTCTACAAGACTATGAAATAGGAGTCAAACTTCTGCAGGCAATTAAAGGTCTATACGTACTTTATCAGGCAGCAGTTAACAGTAGACGGTAAATTGAGTTCTTGGTTCACGGTAGTTTAGGGGGAATACAAGACTGTAACCTGTCACCACTGTTTTTCATAATATTTCTAGATTTTATTCTGAAAACAATAGATTAACAGGGTGAGATTAAAATAGGTGAAACACAATAAGCAATCTCGCATATGCGTACGATTTAGTTCTGTTGGCAGAATCGATTAAAGATTGCAATCCGATATTTAGGAGCTGGATCGAACGTGTGAGGGTTATGATATGAAGATCAAAATCTGAAAACCGTAAATAATGTTTGTGCGAAAAGATTTAAACAGATTGAATGCCAAATAGGAGGAAAAACTTAGAACAGGTGGCCTGTTACAAGTACTTACGTTCTATTTTCTCACAGGTGGGCAACATAGTAAAAGAACTTGAATCAAAGTGTTGCAAAGCTAATGCAGTGAGTGCTCAGCTAAGATCTACTGTCTTCTGCAAGAAAGAAGTCAGTACCAAGACTGTTAGCAGTACACCGCGATATCTTTCGACCAACTTTGTTGTATGGAAGTGAAAGCTGGGTAGATACAAGTTATTTTATTAATGATAATAATTATTATTACTATTATAATTATCGGGTTCGGTGGTCTTGGGTTAAAGCACTCCACTGGAAACCGAAGAGTCGTGGGTTAGAAACCCGGTCGGACCTCGGATTTTTTTAAGGCTGCATTTTAACCCATTTTTCACCTCTCAACGATGTGAGGAGTCGCCAGAAACGACACATGGTTCGGATTCCATGTTAAGCTGTAGGTCCCTTTTCTTGGTTGGATAACTGGGGTAGGCTAGGGACACGCAAGTTGCTGAAGTGGCGTCCAATTGAAAATTGAACCAAACCAATAAACCTTATTAATAAGGTTGAGGTAACAGATATGAAAGTAACAAGCATGATTGCAGGTACTAATAGATGGGAACAATGGCAGGGGGAGGGGAGTCCATGATGAGAAAAATCAAGGAAAAACTGGAAATGAATATCATAAATTAAGCAGTTAGAGCGAACAGGCCGAGGTGGTGGGGTCATAAACAATGAACTTAAATAATGAGTCTGTTTGTCAAAAATAATTACAATAAATACATATTCCATGTGCTAAGGTTGTTTTAGATTATTCATACAGTTAAGAAATGGTGTGTAACCATTGTACCAAACTGTTAGCTTTTTATCAAATTGTACATTTGTTTGTTTTCCTGAGTGGTTAGTTTTATTTCACCTTGTAACATGGTTTCTTCAAATTTGTTTTAATACTAGGTGGAAGGAGACTGACCACTCAGGAAAACAAACAAATCTACAATTTGATCAAACCCTAACAGTTTGGTACAATGGTTACAGTGGCTCAGCCGAGACATGTTTCTTAACTGTATGAAGAAAGTAAAACTACGTTTGCTCGTGGAATATGTATATTTTATAATTATTTTTATCAAGCAGAGTCATTATTTAAGTTCACATTTTATGAAATAATGGAGATTTAGAAATTCAAAGTGAATGATATTTTACAAAAAAAAAAAAAAAAAAAAAAAAAAAAAAAAAAAAAAAAAAAATGTAGTTGAGGTACAAACTATTTGTACAGTATAAATAAATACAAACCAAAAAAGTAAAAAAGCGGCTGTTGGTCTGTGGCTGTGAGTACATCGCTTAAATGTCACCATCACAAATAATCTATCAGTTGCATTCCTTATAGACCACATCTCCGATATCACAATTTCATGGAATCAAACAGGGCAAATTTCAGTTCCCGTGGATGGCTCTGAGATAGACATTGCTGCCCTGTGTGGGATCCTTATAAAGTGAGTTTAACGGAGGACATCGAAAGAGTTCAAAGAAGGGCAGCTCGTTTTGTATTGTCACGATACAGGGGAGACAGCGTTACGAAAATGATACAGGATCTGGGATGGGAATCATTACAACAACGGTGCTTATCGCTGCAGCGTGGTCTACTTACGAAACTCCAATAACCAATATTCTCGTCCGAATTCGTAAATATGTGCGACTTGTGATAAGGGACTTCACCACCTCTCCTGTCTCCTCTGCAGGAACCGCAAATCGATTCCGTATTTCTTGATTTCCAGAAGGCTTTTAACACCGTACCTCACAAACGGCTTTTAATCAAATTGCGTGGTTATGGTATATCGCCCCAAATGTGCTACTGGATAGGGGATTTCCTGTCAGAGAGGACACAGTTCGTAGTAATCGATGGTAAAGCATCAACTAAAACAGAGGTGATATCCGGCGTTCCACAGGGTAGTGTTATTGGTCCTCTGCTGTTCCTTATTTGCATAAACGATTTAGGGGAAAATCTAAGTAGCTCTCTTAGATTGTTTGCAGATGACGCCGTCATTTACCGTCTAGTAAAATCATCTAAAGATCAGAACCAACTGCAGAACGATCTGAATAAGATATCACAATGGTGTAAAAATTGGCAGTTGACTCTAAATAATGAGAACCGTGAAGTTGTCCACGTGAGTACGAAAAGAAATCCGTTAATCTTTGTTTACAAGATAAATCATTCAAAAGTGAAGGCCGTAAACTCCATAAAATACCTAGGAATTACTATTACTTCGGAGGCGTAGATAATGTCGTAAGAAAGGCGAACCAGAGACTACCTTTTTTTGGCAGAACCCTTAAAAGATGCAACAGAACTACTAAAGAGGCTGCATACACTACGCTTGTCCGTCCATTTTTGGAGTATTGCTGCCCTGTGTGGGATCCTTATCAGGTGGGTTTGACGGATGACATCGATTCTACAGAAGTGCAGTTCGTTTCGTATTGTCACGTTACAGGGGAGACAGCGTTACGGAAATGATACAGGATCTGGGATAGAAATCATCACAACAACGGCGCTTATCGCTGCGGCGTGGGCTACTTACGAAACTCCAATCACCAATATTCTCGTCCGAATGCGAAAATATATTGTTGACTCCCACTTACATAGGTAGAAATGATCATCAGAATGAAACACGAGAAATCAGAGCTCGAACGGAGAGATTCAGGTGTTCTTTCTTCCCGCGCGCTATTCGAGAATGGAATGGGAGATAAATAGTGTGATGGTGGTTCGACGAACCCTCTGCCAGGCACTTGAACGTGATTTGCAGAGTGTATCCCATGTTGATGTAGATTAACGGGCACAGTATTTACCGAGGCGGACGGCGTTTACAACTTTAAAGCGTCACGTCTCATCCACGTTTTACGGATCACTGAATGAGGCCTCCAGCCGACGGTGCAGAGGCCTGTGCAGCTTTTTGCGCTTTTGGGACGTGTGAGGCGCGGCCTGGCGGGGCGTCTGTTTCTTGTGCCGCGAGAGGCGCCAGCGCCGTCGCTGCTGCTTTCTCTCTTCTCGTCTCGTCTCTTTTCGCACGCGGCCTGTAATTACGCTCTCCGAGGGGTCGTAGCGGCGGCGAGCCAGCCAGCTTCCTTATCTCCTACAGGAAAAAGGCCGAGATACGCTACCGGCGACTATAAAATACGAGGCGCCGCGCAGGCCGTTCCTCCCGGGTCGGCACTCGTCAGCCGTCTGCGGGAGCAGGTGCAGGCCTCTATACATACTGATGTGGGAAGGAGAAATTCTGGACACGCATCTCTAGGACACGGCAACTCCCCAGGAATAGATACTGCCAGCGGTTGAAGTGTTGAACCGTCGAATGATGTTAAAATTTCACCGGAAACAGTAGGCCTCCGTATCTCAGTGGAAGCGTCGCTGACTACCACGCAGGAGGCTCGGGTTCGATTCCCGGCAGGGGACTGGGTGTTGTGTGTCGTCCTAATCATCATCATCTCATCATCATTGGCACGTAAGTCGCCCATGCGGCGTCAAATAGGAAGACTTACACTCAGGCGGTCGAACAATCCCGTAAGGGATCTCCCGGCCAAGAATGCCATACGCTCATTTCATTTCACCGGAAACAGGCTCGTTGAGCTGCTGATAGGCACGAAAAATGGCAATCACATTGACACAACTTAAATTTTCGGCCATTATCTTCACCAGAAAAAGAAATACATACGTTCACACTATGGCTTAGACAGCTATACACACACAACCACCATGTCCGGCCACTTCAGAGCCACAAACATTTAGACTGCGAGTGAGATGGGGCAGTGGAGGGGGAAAGATACCGGGCAAGGGTGGATATGGATAGTTCGGCGTTATCTGATAGATTGTAAAGGCACTGATAGGCGGATATTGGAACTGTGGCATTGAATACAGTGAAGGGAAGGAGCTGGAAAGGATAAAAGGGGAGGAAGTGGGGGGATTTGAAATGATATTACGCTACTGGCCATTCAGATTGCTACACCAAGAAGAAATGCAGATGATAAACGGGTAATCATTGGACAAATATGTTATTCTATAACTGACGCGTGATGACATTTTCACGCAATTTGGCTGCATAGATCCTGAGAAATCATTACCCAGAAAAACCATTTCTGGCTGTAATAACGGCCTCGATACTCCTGGGTATCGGATCAAACAGAGCTTGGATGGCGTGTACAGGTACAGGTGTCCATGCAGGTTCAACGTGATACCACAGTTCATCAAGAGTAGTGACTGGCGTATTGTGACGAACCAGTTGCTCGGCCACCATTGACCAGATGTTTTCAAACGGTAAGAGATCTAAGAATGTGCTGACCAGGGCAGCAGTCGAACGTTTACCGTATTAAGAAAGGCCCGTACAGGACCTGCAACATGAGATCGTGTATTATCCTGTTGAAATGTAGGGTTACGCAGGGATCGAATGAAGGACAGAACCACGGGTCGTAACACATCTGAAATGTAACGGCTACTGTTCAAAGTGCCGTCGATGCGAACAAGAGGTGACCGAGACGTGTAATCAATGGCACACCATATCATCACGCCGGGTGATACGCCAATATGGCGATGACGAATACACGCTTCCAATGTGCGTTCCCCGCGATGTCGCCAAACACGGATGCATTATGTCGTATTCCTGTGCCCACCTGGCTCATTTTGTCCCTCATACACATTTCTGCTGCTCTTGCTCATTTCTTCAACATATGCGTTATAATTTAGACGCTCATCCAAGTACACTCCTAGGCAGCTTTCTGTCTGTGGGTATCTTGCGTAATTTCATGATAGTTTTTGTATATAGAGACAGAACATAATTGACTATGTAAATTATTAGACTATTTTTCTTTTTTAAGCAATGAAAATACAGATTTAATTTTGACCAGTTTTGGGTCATTATATAAATCTGCACTGGCCTGTTTTCACAATTTAGAAATGAGTTTCGGTGTTTCTACTACGGCAACGTTGAAAGAGGAAAAGAAAGGGGTTACGTCTTCATTGTTCGAAAAAGCGAATAATTTGTCATTGAGGAAGGCAGTAGGTTACCCAAATTATTCATATATTTTTCCCTTCTTTCTAAAA
Source organism: Locusta migratoria (assembly GCA_026315105.1). Classification (NCBI taxonomy): domain Eukaryota; kingdom Metazoa; phylum Arthropoda; class Insecta; order Orthoptera; family Acrididae; genus Locusta; species Locusta migratoria. Next base: position 98,782,645 of record CM048750.1, on the reverse strand, counting down.
ATGTTTAAAAGTTTGTTAAGCTTATGGGCGGGGTCATCAGTACCTAAACTTACAAACTACTTATAAAACTAACTGATACTAAGGACAACACAAACATCCATGCCCGTGGGAGGATTCGAACCGCCGACGGGGAACGGCCCCGCCTTTCTACTCTTGACCCTGATACGAAGATACTTCCTGCCAATATTCCTTCTTGCGAAAGGAAAATGCACTACACGTGAAGAGCCGTATTGCTTCGTACCTCGTCAGAGTATGAAGGTGTAGATTTCTTTTCCCTAACCTGATATCTTCTTTCGCTGCTGTTGTCTCGTGCGGAGAAGCAGCACTCTGGTCGTAGATAAGATGTCTCTTAATATGAGGCTGAAATAGTAGTGTAAGGACGCTAGGTTTCAGTATTCAGAGACGTGTGTCACATAAAATTTCTGCATGCCAGTGGCTTTTCTTCTTTTATTTATAAATCACTACAACAACAGTATGATAGAAATCCACAAATATTTAAGAATTTTATATTACATTTTACGCGGTACACGTACAAAATTGAGATATGTTTTCCCTGTTTGAGGTCACTAGCTCGACTGACTGCTGCATGAGTGACGGTCGCACCACTGGTTACATTTTGGCGCCAACGGGACTATCTAGAGTGTTAAACTTGTCATCTTTCTATTAAACTGGCTATTAAATAACTTTTATTAACAATAGAAACATAACTTAACACAAGACAATTACGTAATATAAAAAGAAATATTTATATAAATTGTGATATGCTACCGACTGTGCTATCCCGACACGACTCACGATGCCGCCCCACAACTTTACTTCCGCCAATACCTCGCCTCCTACTTTCCAAACTCCACAGAAGCTCTCCTGCAAACACGCAAGACTAGCACTCCTGGAAGAAAGGATATGGTGGAGACATGGCTTAGCCACAGCCTAACGGATTTTTCCAGAATGAAACTTCACTCTGCAGCGGAGTGTGCGCTGATATGAAACTTCCTGGCAGATTAAAATTGTGTGCCGGAGCCGGGACTCAAACCTGGTACCTTTGCCTTTCGCGGGCAAGCGCATTACCGACTGTGCTATCCCGACACGACTCACGATGGCGCCCCACAACTTTACTTCCGCCAGTGCCTCGCCTCCTACTTTCCAAACTTCACAGAAGCTATCCTGCAAACACGCAAGACTAGCACTCCTGGAAGAAAGGATATCGTGGAGACATGGCTTAGCCACAGCCTAAGGGATGTTTCCAGAATGAAACTTCACTCTGCACCGGAGTGTGCGCTGATATGAAACATCCTGGCAGATTAAAATTGTGTGCCGGAACCGGGACTCAAACCTGGGACCTTTGCCTTTCGCGGGCAAGCGCTCTACCAACTGAGCTATCCCGACACGACTCAAGATGCCGGAAGTTTCATACCAGCGCACACTCCGCTGCAGAGTGATCGTTTGATTCTGGAAACATACCTTAGGCTGTGACTAAGCCATGTCTCCACCGTATCCTTTCTTCCAGAGTGGTAATTTTGCATGTTTTGCAGGAAAGCTTCTGTGAAGTTTGGAAAGTAGGAGGCGAGGTACTGGAGGAAGCAAAGTTGTGATGCAGCATCGTGAGTAGTGTCGGGATAGCTCAGTTGGTAGACCGCTTGCCCGCGAAAGGCAAAGGTCCTACGTTCAAGTCACGGTTCCGGGACACAATTTTAATCTGCCAGGAAGTTCCATATCAGCGCACACTCCGCTGCAGAGTGAAAGTTTCATTCATGAATAAAATTGCTGGATGGTTTGGGCGGATCGAGGCTACATGTAAGATCCAATCAGAATTTAGATGAAAATATGGGCGAAGTTTTCCTACGGGATACGTGTTCAGCGGATCATGTGCTCTGTTTTACTCGCACCTCATATTACGTAATGCTCTTCCCACATAGTAATAGGTATCTCACCGAATAAAATATGAAAGATCAAGCAAAAGGCTACAAATCATCACATCCGTACTACCTACAGATGAAGCCCAGCAAAAGCGGACTATAGCTGTGCACTTCGCAGGAGTGTCTGTATGGAAATCGAAAGGTGAAGCAATGAAGTCTACGAATCGAGACCAGCGGCAGCGCTATCTGCTTGTGAAGCCCCTGGCTGCGCCGCTCTGGGAGTGCGAGAAATCCGGCAAAGCGCGCTGAGCCGCCGGCAAACACGGTGCTGAGGGCGGCTGCCGGCTTACGTAACAGCAGCCACCGGGGCAGCCGCGTCTCCTGGCCACACTCGCTCACTCTGAGGCCTGCTCTACACGATCGACTTTGTGCTGAAAACTGACTGGTGAACTGGCTCAGCGCGCCCGGTCAGAGACCTGAACGCCCTCTGCAATAAAAAGAATCGCACTGACGTGTTTTACGGTCCACTTTAACCCTCTCATGCGCCGTGTTCTCAAATGAGGACACTTAAATTTTGTCTCATTTCTGTCATCTTTTATAAAATGTTCAAATGTTTGTTAAGCTTATGGGACTTAACTACGGGGTCATCAGTCCCTAAACTTACAAACTACTTATGAACTACTTTATACTAAAGACGGCACAAATATCCATGCCCGAGGGGGGATTCGAACCCCCGACCGTAGTGGCCGTGCAGACCGTGACTGAAGCGCCTCAGTCTCCTCGGCCACCGCGGCCGGCATCTTTTACATCTGAGGTGACCGTAAAAGCATAGGTACAAATGCTCAAATGTTTGTAAATCTATCGGACCAAACTGCGTGGTCATCATTCCGTAGCTTACAAACTACTTAGACCTAGGTAAACTAACCTAAGGACAACACACTCACCCATGCCACAGGGAGGACTCGAACCTCCACGGCGAGCAACCGTGCGCTCCGCAGCGAGACGCTTTAGACCGCTCGGCTACTCCACCGCGGCAAGCATAGGTACCTCATATGAGGGCTAATAATGAATGTTAGACTGTCTCCTTGACGGCAGTGTTAAGTCGTTTGGCTAACAAAGAAACGGAAAGCAGAGATTACACGAAAGAGTAGAGGCAGGCCTTCAGATGAAACTACATTGTTGTCTGTACATCGAAAAACAAGAAAGCCTGCCGGCCGCGGTGGTCGAGGGGACTAAGGCGCTTCAATCACGGACTACACGGCCACTACGGTCGGGGGTTCGAATCCCCCTCTCGGGGATGGATATTTGTGCCGTCCTAGTTCGTAAGTAGTTCATAAGTAGTTTGTAAGTTTAGGAACTGATGACCCCGTAGTTAAGTCCCATAGACTGTACAAACATTTGAAGAAAGCCTGTCATTCGGTACCCTACGATTTATCCTTTAATGGGGTATAACACTGGCCAGCCAAGTCAGGTCATTCCAATGCCAAGAGGTGTCATGATCGGGACTGCCGACGGAAAACACGTTACAATTGGGAAAAGTGTAAACTTGCTGTGTGCCCTGAGTGCCTGAAACAATTACATTGCACGAAAAATACAAAACAGTGGACACTCTTCATGTATTCTGTGATATTATTAATAGATGTTCCATGTAAAATGTAGCAGTTTTAGCACTCACTGTCCTCTTTTGAGGACACCTCCCTACTGGTCTATAAAACTATGTTTTTAGATAAATTATGATTAATTCTGTACAAGATAGATCTTAAGTTACCAAATAATAGACGAGAAATTCTGTTCATTGTCGGGTTGATAATTCGTGCATGAGAGGGTTAAATTTGTAGTTTTATAATTTTTTGCAAACATTTTGGACAAAAATAATAATGCAAATAATAAAACATTATAGTGATAAGATTACGACTCTACTATTGTGATAATATTTATGCACCCAACACGTAACCCTTTTAGGAAAAAATAAGAAAAAAAAAATTCGAAGTGGCGGGTCCCGAACCACGGATCATGTGCATCACAATCCAACACGCTTCCTACGACGAACAGTTATGAAATTCGCCCTTAATTTTCGTACTATTTATGGCAGTTCTTAATTTATGCTAATGTGGCATTTTTAGACACTAGATTATCATTTTTCGTGCGAAGAACGACGTGGTTTTGCTAATTCTTCAGTGCGCCGTTGCTTTGAAATAATACATCGTGTAAATTACAATAAGAAGATCATCAAATACGCAACGCAAGATGGCGTATGCCAGAGAGAGTTCTGAGCGTGGATTGTCACGTGACATCTGCGAACCGCTGGTTTTCGTAAAATCAATGGAGGGTGTCAAATCTCCATTATTTTTGCAAATATCTCTGCAACGATGCAAGATATGAATAAACATAATACAGCGAAGTTGTAGAGAATTTTCCCCTCTACCAATCAGGTTAATCAATTTTCGTATCAGATGAACGGTTCGTTTGAAATTACAATTATATTACAAACGCCTTTTTTTGTATTACTGCCGTACTTTTTGTCCGAAAATTTTTAAAAATGGAGGTTTTGGTCTGTGGCGGCTTACAATTATGTCTGTAAAATTTGGTGCCGAGCATGGACTTCTAAATTTCCGACTGTGCTGCAGAATGCGCACACGCAGAAACAGTAAAATGACTGCTGTATGCCAACACAGAAAATTAGTCTATTCTGGTCGAGTTCGTCGATTTACAGAAATGCTTTCACAATTCTTAAACTTTATTCTGTTGTTTGCTTTGTGTTCTCATTTAATAAATAAATAAACACAAAAAAATCCACCAAAAACTAGTATTCTTTCTTCTACTAGCGTTCTCTTACAAAAGAAGCCAAATACCTTAAAGCAGGAAGATACTTACTTTTTACTGGCAAAAGCTTGCAGTATGCATATAAGAAAGTAAATTTATATAGATGTTTTACCTTTTAAACAGACAGAATTATTAGATGAGAAAATTAATTTCTACGATATTTCCGTTAGCAAGAAATCAAGACATGAAAACTGACGTTAAAAGTCGTTTCTAACGGGATTTTCGGTACTATGATGTATTTACAAGTATAAATTTTCTTCAGCAAATAAATGCATAAGTTTTGAAATTTTCTGTATAGTGTACAGAAATTAGCACATCAGATTTGACGAGCACATTAAGTGTGTATAAAATTCTTCCCATTCCATTATTTTTTTGTGGTACAGCAACCGTATCAAGTTGAAATTCTTTAATTAAAGACTGTCTTGGTTGCAAAACAGTCTTTTATTCAAGAATTTAATATGTAATACACTTTTCCATTAACAGACACAAATATCATTGCTTGCTCTTAGGAAAACGTTCCCTCATAACCTCACTCTATCATTTCTATGCGAACTACACAACAGACAGTTCCGCCGTTTTGACCTAAAGTCTGAACGAAAACGACTATTCGTGCGCAGTACGGAAATAGCACACCAGGAGCGCTGTAGTAGACCCACTGGTCTCGAGTAGTCTGCTGAGACAAGAAAGTCGTTCGTGTATAAGGGGGCCTCATCTGCTTATACCGAACTCCTCCATAATGCGTGTCTCCTATTTTGCAGCGTCTGATGATGGAGTTTACAATCTCGTTGCTAAATGAACCTACATCGAACAGTGGTGTTCCTATTTCGATCTTGTGTATTTTCTCATTCAGTTGCCCGTGGCAACAGTCCCAGTGCAATAAACAATGTATCAGTCGACACAACGTTTTGTAAGCTACCTTATTAATGGCAGGACAACACTTCCTCAATCCTTCCTATGAAACAGTACCGCTGTCTGCATTTCATGCTGTTGCTGGTATGTGGTGACTCAACTTGAAATATCTCCTTGCACATATTTCCACTCATTGTCCATTCCGCGTATCTGTGCGCAGTACGTTTTGTTTGTTAATATTGAAAGTCAGGTACTCTTAGGCTTTCCTCCCATGTTTTACCAAGCGTGTATCGTCAACGTAGTGCGTCGTTTGGATGATGGCCCCATCAAAGCTGATGGCAATTTTCCTGACTGTACTGTCTTCGAACGGACAGTTTTCGGAGTGCAGCAGGAAGGCCTAGGATTCATTGCTGACCGCACCAAAATCACACTGGCCAGAGAGGAGGAAACATCAAAAAAATTCGGAGGCAAGTGCATTGCGCCTTCGGACTCGGCAACCCACCGGACGAACTATTTCACCGACATTCAATAGAGTACATTACTGTCAACCGAAAACATTTAGTGGACGCACTCGTGGTTGGCAACCGAAGCATGTACAACTACATAGATACTCTGGAAGGCATTGTGCAGTGCGTGGCGCTGGGTACACGACACCACGCTTCTCTTTCTCACAGACTTTGAGTATTCGGAGACAAAAAAATGACGGTCTGTGGCCTGTGTACGCTTCATGATGTCTCTCGTCGTTTCCTCATGGAAGATACGCGAGAAATGTGATACTGTCATAGTTGTTCGAGCATTGTTTCTCGAAATTTCTGAGAACTGCGCCTAGTAGATTCGAGTTCTTAACGGAGCTATTTCAGCAGTCGTTACTCATCTGACGTGCGCGATTAGATATCTGCGATAAGGAAATTGAATTAGCATCCATGTACGTACCCTCCCATTACAAGTAGTCCATTAAGGTCCATTTCATTAAAGTAATTCCCTCGTGCTCATTTTCACGTCCTGATGCTTATCTGTAGCCTTTCTTTAGCGTACGTTTATTTCGCAGTGCGTAAATCTAGGGACCGAAGACCTCAACAGTGTGGTACCTAAGATGTATAAACGTTTGAACATTTGGAAACGCGCCGTTCTTCTTACATGGATACCGATTTCTTATTCCCGAGCCCTTCTGTTTCACTTTGGAATGCGTTCTGCCTACCTGTTAGGATCGTAACAGCAAGACTTCGATTTGGTCCGATGTCTGTTGCAGACCCTGCTTTAAAGCATAATTTTAAGTTTAGAGACTGATGACCCCACAGTTAAGTCCCGTAAGCTTAACAAACATTTGAACATTTTCTGAAGATGAGATGGACAAAGGACGGGGGGAGGAGGACATGGGGGATGGATGGAGGAAGGGATAGACATAGGGGGAAGACAAGAAGAGCTTAAGGTATCTAACCCATACACATTAGATGCTGCGAAGCGTTGCCGGCCGGCCGCGGTGGCCGAGGGGACTGAGGCGCTCCAGTCACGGTCTGCACGGCCACTACGGTCGGGGATTCGAATCCCCCCTCGGGCATGGATATTTGTGCCGTCCTTAGTCTTAGCTAGTTCATAAGTAGTTTGTAAGCTTAGGGACTGATGACCCCGTAGTTAAGTCCCATAAGTTCTACAAACATTTGAACATTTTTATAGCATAATTACACATTGCTGCAGTAGTGGAGGCCGTTATCTGGAGAGGAGGGCACATTACAGAAACCTATAACCTATCTGCTGCTTTCACCGTTGGAACTGGTGATTACGGAATGATAAGTTGAGTATCTCGTAGGCGATGAGGGAGAAAACTTTACAGCCGATATGGCCTGTTTCTCCACAGCAAGACATTAGCCGCGGAGCTCCTACACGAGAAACAATGCGCAGACTCATTCTGAGCGGTTGAGGTGACGAATACTGATGTGAAGCAACTCTAGTGGATACTACTTGGCTATGACAAGTTTTCCACAGTATATTTCTCCTTCGTAACTTCCTTTTGTTTCATATGAGTTTATAACATGTTCTCACGAAAATGACAAGCATAAATTCTTCCCTGTAAATAGAAGCATTAGATGTGATAAAACATGGGCAGTTTTTAGTGCTAACACTATGCTATTTGAAATTTAAAAACTCATACGACTGTCCCTACTTTCGTAGCACAGTGATGAAGATCCGCAACACATTCTAATTTCTAGTAAATATTTGGTAGCACATTCTTTGATTTAATGGTAAGCGCCGTTATGTATATAACCTGTGTATCGGCAGAAAATATAATGGCTGAACATAAAAATTTCCTAGTGAAAGTTGTACCCACGTCCTCCTCGTGTCTACATTTCATTTTTTGACAAGAGCTGGTTAATAAGTTTTTCATTACTAATGTGTCCATTCTACGCTGATACTGAGCGAAACGTGTGGATGTGGTAGCGGTTACGTAGAGTTGCTAACGCCCTTTGGACAGTGGTATCTCATCATTCCCTGCTGCGCCACGTCGCTACTTCATTGCGTAACATAAGCTTCACCCACGCAACAACAGTTGCGTCCTCACCGAGCTAGGTTTACTTCTGACAGTCAGATTTCATTCTCAGTTCTCTGACAAGTGACACCAGATTTAGACCCGAGCGCTATTTCCTTCTAAAATATGCATTTCTATAAACATCCTTGAATTGATTGATAATACCGATAAATAAAAAGGTTTAACATTTAAATCTTCATTATTCTGATAAAAAGCACACCTTCCAAGACTTATGGATCATGCTAATTCATAATGGGCAAACCATTTACTTCAGTTACACTGCGCTCTTGAGCTGTGTGGCATTAATCATTTATACAGCTGGTTGATGACATTGTAATAAGAATACAAACTACAGAAAACAATCCGTCAAATGATAGAAGTAACACAGTCAACAATCAGAAGATCGATTTGAACACCACAGTCTTTTACTAGGCACGGTCCCGTTTGGAGGTGGTATGTCGTTGCCTTTCTCTGAGCTTCGAACGGACTTACTCAGCCAATTATAGCGGGACCTACGGTTTAGCGTGGGCTCGAACCACGGTGCTACTCGATATTTTTCACATCAACAACACTGCCAGAGGTGAAATAACCCACGATTTTTGGATTCATAGTCTGGCATTCTACTACTGTGCTACCGAGACACCCTCAATTGATAAGATCATATGGACATGTGGTGAAAATGCGTAATTTTTAGTAATTTTAAGCACACATGAGAATACGACGTGGATGTTTGGTTGGTTGAGTTGTTGGGGACAGGGGGAACATACTGCAAAGGTCATCTGTCGCCCGGTTGGGTGTGGAATAGGTGAGGATAGGAAAGGAGGAAAGAAAAATGGAAGAAAGACTACATAGGGATAGGTAGTAGCATCTGCAGAAGGCGCACATGCACCTTACTTATCAGAATCTGTAAAAGGTTGTCTGGTCCTACAAGTTGGTGTACAATAATCACCGCCACAACGTTTTGGCTGAAACAGAGCTAATGGTGTATAGCTATAGTTGCTTCGGGATTTTATGTAACCCACCTACACCTGTATGTAAGCACATATAGGCAAGGTATTAGTGTAGCCTTAGTGCGTTTGCAATGTGCATGCGGTAACCAAGTTACGCCAACTCGAACACCGCGCTAAACTCGCCATTTTTGTCCACGCTATTACCACGTTTTTAGTCCCTTAAAGTGGTCTTAAATGATGAACGATTTATGCACTACGCACCTGCACCGTTTATCATTCTTGCTCGGTCAGTGTTGCAGCGACAGTGTAGCACAAGACTGTGTTTAGCGGGCTGCCCTGCTCACTAAGTTTTGAGCTAGACGTGCAAAATGACCAAGCAAGGTGCCACATTCGGGTGAACGATGTTTGAAATGCACTTCAGAGCCATTCGGATTTAGATTTTCCGTAATTTCAGTGCAGGAAAATGCACGGAAGGTTTCTTTGAATGAGCACGGCTGATTTTCTTTCCCATTCTTACTAAAACAAGTAATGGAAATCAGTACGTTGTCCTCGATGGCGAGTGTTGATCAGAGACTAGGGTATCATCAGGGATGACCCAGGAGCCGCACGAGGGTAGCCGAGCGGTCTGGAGTGCCACGTAACGGATCACGCGTTCCCTCGCTGCAGAGTGAAAGTTTCATTGTGGAAACATCCCTTAGGCTGTGGCTAAGCCATGTCTCCACCATATCCTTTCTTCCAGGAGTGATAGTCTTGTATGGTTCGCAGGAGAGCTTCAAATGTTTGTATAGCTTATGGGACTTAACTACGGGGTCATCAGTCCCTAAACTTACAAACTACTTATGAACTACTTAACATTAAGGACGCCACAAATATCCATGCCCGAGGGAGGATTCGAAACCCCGACCGTAGTGGCCGTGCAGACCGTGATTGGAGCGCCTCAGTCCCCTCGGCCACCGCGGCCGGCAGGAGAGCTTCTGTGAAGTATTGAAAATAGGAGGCGAGGTACTGGCTGAAGTAAAGTTGTGAGGCGGCATCTTAAGTCGTGTCGGGATAGCACAGTCGGTAGTGCGCTTGCCCGCGAAAGGCAAAGTCCCAGGTTCGAGTCCCGGTTCCGGCACACAATTTTAATCTGCCAGGAAGTTTCTTATCAGCGCACACTCCGCTGCAGAGTGAAAGTTTCATTCTGGCATATGTAAATTTGTTTTAAAATAAATATTTCATATCACACTACCAAGATGGACATTTCTTGTTTTGATTGAAATATTGTGGAAGGCTGGCACAATCTCCGTTATGGAATCAACTTGAAGAAATTTAGGGGTCCGGAATTTGAAGCGGATTGCATAAAGATTCTACTGTCTCCAGCATTCATTGCGCTTAAAAACCGTTATGATAAGATCTGAGAGATCAGGGCTCATACAGATTCATACAAGTATTCCTTTTTACCTCGACCTATACAGGAGCGGAACGAGAAAGCAAGTAACTAGTATTGGCAATAAGTACCGTCCGCCACGCGCCTTTGAGTGGATTGCAGAGTATGTATGTAGATGCGGATACGAGCGTGGACCCTGTGTCTATGGACTACGCTGTGCCGGCCGCGGTGGCCGAGGTGACTGAGGCGCTCCAGTCACGGTCAGCACGGCCACTACGGTCGGGGGTTCGAATCCCCCCTAGGGCATGGATATTTGTGCCGTCCTTAGTTCATAAGTAGTCCATAAGTAGTTTGTAAGTTTAGGGACTGATGACCCCGTAGTTAAGTCCCATAAGCTTAACAAACATTTGAACATTTTTTTGGACTACGCTGTTGACGGGATAGTGAACCCTAATCTTCCTTCATTCCAAAAAGAGAGAAAACTTTAAACATTTGGGTCCGTGTGGAAAGGTAGTAGCTCTCTCTCTCTCTCTCTCTCTCTCTCTCTCTCTCTCTCTCTCTCTCTCTCTCTCTCTCTCCACTGTTTATTTTACGTTAGTGTAACGGACTAGGTGGTGCCTGTCAGAGCCCAGTAGATGTATGAGGGAAGGTGGCGCTGGGAGAGCGCTGGTGATTACTCCGCGGCTGATGGACGGCAGACCGGCGGTCGCGAAAGCAGCGGCGAGGTGCGGCTTTGCCGTGCCGTGCTGTGGAAACCGGCGTGGGAGCGGTGGAGGCCTGGCTCATCCCGGCTGGGAAGAGGCCCCATTAATTGCCCGCTGCGGTTCCCAAGCGCTCCTCTGACTGACTTCCGCGGCCCCCAGAGTCTGCTCTGCGCGCAACTCTGTGCCACCACAAGTCTGCGCAGAGTTTAACATGCCTGCACCCCAAGGCAGTACGGCTCTATACGGTTGCGAAACTTGGATAGTGGGAAGTGAGGAGAGAAGACGGCTAGAGGCCCTGGAGATGTGATGTATAGATGAAGATCAACTGAAAAGAGAGCGACAAATGAAGAGGTGCTTAGAAGAGTACAGGAGGCACGTCCAAAGGAGACAAACTTATAGTGCACGTCCTAAGACACAATAACATCATTGGAACAATAGCAGAAGGAGATATTGAGGAAGAAACCGACGGCGGCGACCAAGAATATCATTCCTGCAACAGATCATGAATGATGATCGATGTAACATGTATGTGGAAATGAGGAAGGCAGACAGAAGAGAGGAATAGCGCTCTGCTCAGAGTTGAACACTGAAGAAGGAGAAGCACCCGAGGGCAGAACGTTATTTTACGACCTAAATTCTCCAGGACAAAGATATCAGCTCAGAACGCTGCCGCTTCGCGAGTTGAGGAGACTGTCTGAATCCGCTCCACTACCTCTGTGGATTTTAGAAAGGTGAACAGCTGGGGCATAACAGCTTCGAGATAGTTGCCGAACGACATATTGACCATAGCTGTTTATTTTTTCTCAGTGCTACTGATTTCGGTCAATTTACAATTATCAAGCGTTAGCAGAGATTAACTAATAGCTTAACATGTCGTAACACAAGAATTCAAAATTGTAACATAAATATTTGTTGTCATTGCTATAGTCATTGATATTACCACAGTGGCTGACTGCTACAGACTGAAGCATACATTCAGTCTGTAGCAGTCAGACACTGTGGTAATATCAAAGACTAGAGCAATGACAACAAATACTTATGTTACAATTTTGAATTTTTGTGTTACGACATGTTAAGCTATTAGCTAATCTCTGCTAACGCTTGATAATGGTAAATTGACCGAAACCGGTAGCATGGAGAAAAAATAATCAGCTATGGTCAATATTTCGTTCTGCAATTTTCTGTGGATTTTGATTCGGTATTGCTGACTTGGGACTAGTTGGATTCTACGTTAGGTTAAGGTGTTGGACACTGTATTTCGCTGCCAACTACCCCTCATAATGCCTATCACTTTCCCGCTGCCCTGTGCCATACTTTCGCATTTTCCCTACTTTGCCGTGTTCTCGCGAACAAAGTCCGTCAACACGACTCTTTCATAACACATATTCAATATAGTTGGTTGAATAATAATGATAATAATAATATACATCGAGAGACAGTCCTTGTTTAATATACTCGAAGGAAACTATCTGGATCCGAAAACACTCATTAGAGAAACCCTAACCGACATGACTTCCAGAGTTAAGTTCAACGGGGAACTCTCACAACCATTCCCCATCAAGACTGGTGTGATGGCCTCTCGCCATTTCTTTTCAATATCGTTCTAGATGAAGTAATTATAGAACTGGAAAAATAAATGAAAAATCGAAACATCTGGAGACCCATCTGGCTAGGAAGAAAACGGGGTAACGTCTCGTGCCTAACCTTTGCCGATGATCTCGCGATCTCTTCCCGGAGATGAAAAAACCGACAGGTTTGGAAAGATAAGCACAGAAATTACGTGAACTGAAAATTTGGAAACCATATGGCAAAATCGCGAGCATCTACAACAAAAAATGCAGTAACATAAAAACAAAAATTTAACAATACATAACAATTATCAAACCTGAAACGACTATGCCAATGAAATATTAAACCTCAACTACAAGGGGGACCTAGAGAACATTAAGGAAACTGAAAGAAAAATACCCAAAAAATACTTGGCCCAGTTTTTGTTTAGCGTGGAAGTACCAATACAGCAATTTGATACGTACCTCACAGGGATCATAGAGGCAGGGTTAAAGTATGTGGAATGGAGGGAGACGTATTTGAAGACAGTCCGTGTCTTTCGGTACGTTTCCTCACACAACATATACTTCAATTCTGCATCAATGTTCCCTTGTGAAGGCTTTGCGATATTGGAATAGCACTCCAGCGTGAACATGAATGGAAACAATCCCGCCTTGTACTTCAGGCAGAGCTGATAAAAATATTAACAATAACTAAATTCCCTTGAGTGGTTAAAGGTTCTGTCTAGTACGTAAGAGGTCCCGGGTTCGAATCCTGGCCACAGCACAAATTTTAATCCAACGCTTCTCCTTATATTCAATATCTTCGATATAATGAGAAAATACATGTCCAAGAGAAAATGTTCAAATGTTTGTAAATCTATCGGATCAAACTGTGTGGTCATCAGTCCGTAGCTTAAAAATTATTTAAACTAAAGTAAACTAACCTAAGGACAACACACACACACACACACACACACACACACACACACACACACATGCCCCAGGGAGGACTCGAACCTTCGACGGCGAGAGACCACGCGCTCCGCAGCGAGACGCCTTAGACCGTTCGGCTACTCCACCGCGACTATGTCTCACAAGGAAAGTTCTTAGGCTCGAACAAACAGAAATACAGCAAAATGGTATGATAGATAATGTACAGGTCTCTTATTGCACTAGTGATACTCCCGCGCCACGGTGGAGTAGCCGAGCGGTCTAAAGCGTCTCGCTGCGGAGCGCGCGGTTGCTCGCTGCGGAGGTTCGAGTCGTCCCTGGGGCATGGGTGTGAGTGTGTTATCCTTAGGTTAGTTTACTTAGGTTTAAGTAGTTTGTAAGATACGGACTGATGACGACACAGTTTCGTCCGATAGAGTTACAAACTTTGAACATTTGATACTCCCGCATCTGCAAAACTCTGCAGTCGCCAATTAGAGGCCTCTGTGTGTGCGATGCCGCATTGCACTTTGACCTGCCGGTACGACAGTAGTGATGGTGCAGTGTGCCTCTGAAGTTGCGTTTTGTGACGTTATTTGTGTGGTGAAGTGTCGGGTGGGTCGGCGATTGGTAATCAATCCTGCTAATATAGTGTGATTGGTTGAGGTGAAGTTACGAAGAAACCTTCTTCGTGTAGATGATATTGGCGTAGAAGATGAATCATTCGCATGTTACCTATTATCTATTATAGTGTTTCTGATCTATGCTCAGATTTCTGCACTACAATAGATACCGGAAAACATGGGAATGATTCTTCTTCTACGCCAAGACCCTTCGGAATTCCATCTCAACCAATTGCAATACATTGGCAGGATTGATTACCAATCGCCTACCCATCTGACGCTTCACTACACAAATAACGTCACAAAGCGCAACTTCAGAGGCACACTGCACACTGCACACTACTGGCATACCGGCAGGTCAAAGTGCAATGCGGCATGGCACACGCAGAGGCCTCTAATGGGCGACTGCAGAGTTTTGTAGATGCGGGAGTATCACTAGTGCAATAAGGGACCTTTGCGGCTCCGTAGTGGTAGAGTGCCAGACTACAAATCCAAAGGTCCTGGGTTCGATCCCCGCCAGGTCCTGGGATTTCTATCTGTCACTTTCCACTTTTTCACCTCTGGCAATATTGCCCATGTGAAAAATACCGAGTAGCACCGTGGTTCGGAGCCCACGTTAAGCTGTAGGTCCCTCTATAACTGATTGGGTAAGTCAGTTCGAAGGTCGGAGGAAGGCAATGTGGCATACCACCTCCAAACAGGACCATGCCTAGTAAAGCACTGTGGTGTTCAAACCAATCTTCGGATTGTTGACTGCTTTACCTTTTTACATTATCTATCACACGATTTTGGTGTATTTCTGTTTGTTCGAGCCTAAGTACTTTCCTTGTCAGAGCATTGCATAACTATTGCTGATAACTAATATCAGTCGCGCGAGAATGGCGGGCCCTGAAGCTAGACGCAGCCAACTAGCTGGTCGCGTCCTCGCGGAGTTGTTTCGCGGGGGCCAGGAGCGCGTCGGCGTCGGCGGCAGCAGGGCAGGGCGTACCCGGCGAGTTCTCGCAAAACTGTCCGCGGCGATTTATGCCGTCTGGCGAGCGGCGCGTGGGCCGGGGGCAGGTGCCTTGCCGCTGTCATTGTTTGCTCACCACGCTCCCTGCTGCTGTGATTCCGTGGGAAAGAGAGGCAGCGCCGGGTTGTGCAGGTGCCGACGACCTCTGCTGCTACCCAGTACTCGCTCTTGTAGGGCCCAGCGTTCGTCCGAATTCCCCACACTCGAGGAATGGGCAGCACGTGTGGGCGCTTCAGGTTATATCACACGGAGTGTATTTGGTCGCTAGTCGATGGCGTTTGTTGTCGCTCGTCGTATAGGCGAATAGCGAATTAATACGCTGACGCAATAACACGCAGCGACTTCAGACGCTAGCGTCTTCGTAAAAACACTTGAAACGTGACGTAGCATATAACACATTTTTTGGAGGTTAGGTGATACCAAACAATTCTGTTTCCTGCCAAACAAAATGTGAAGTGGAATTGTAATCAAATTTCTGGAAATTTATCAAAGTTTTTCAGTATTATAGGACATTAAAATGATTATTTAAATACTAAATTTAACCAACTGTTTCCTGCCAAACAAAATGTGAAGTGGAATTGTAATCAAATTTCTGGAAATTTATCAAAGTTTTTCAGTATTATAGGACATTAAAATGATTATTTAAATACTAAATTTAACCAACTGTTTGACGAATGACGAAGAATGAAGGACTCTCCGGGGCTATGGATACCAAACACCTGAAAACATAAAACCAATAAAATATCTCATCTTCATTAAACTTCTGTAGGCAGAAGGATCTCCACCCAATAATTCTCTCAAAAGATTTGCAGAAGCACTATATTTATCCTTCCTCCCAATCCACCTACTTATCCGTTTTCTTTTATTTTTTCCTACTTTTCCGTTTTGATTTTGGTACACTGTTCTTTTAAGACTCTTGCTAGAAACACAATGCCAGCCAGCATTTATTACTTCCTTCGACATTTTGACTCGACTGGTGGCTACTTTATACGCTCCTGTATATGACACGCGGCGACCAACACTTGCGAGCGACCAAAAAACGCCAGAGACCAGCGTCTAAAGTAGCCCACCCTTCAACTTTAGACGCTCGTGTTTCGGGCCGGCCGCGGTGGCCGAGGGGACTGAGGCGCTCCAGTCACGGTCTGCACGGCCGCTACGGTCAGGGGTTCGAATCCCCCCTCGGGCATGGATATTTGTGCCGTCCTTAGTTGTAAGTAGTTCATAAGTATTTTGTAAGTTTAGGGACTGATGACCCCGTAGTTAAGTCCCTTAAGCTTAACAAACATTTGAACATTTTTTCGTGTTTCGGAGCAGCGACTATCTTTGTTTACACGGAGCGAATTTAGCAGCTGCGTCCAAATTCGCCAGCGACTAGCGACCAAATACGCTCCGTGTAATATACCCTTTACCGACGGTCGACTTTCCCCTGCTCTGTTCGTCAATTGATGAGGAAAGCGAGGGAACGGTAATGAAGGATGACATTAACGTTGTGTATGGGAGTTTAGAGCTGCTGTCATTTCTGGAATAGCCGAGAGAACTAACAAGACATGGGTATCGAATATTTACAGTTGTTTATATTTATAATATGTGAAGTTCAGACTGCAAATTGTAATCAGCCAATGCTATTCTAACGAACTCCCAAACGTTCTAGAGAAAATGGACTTTGTAATTTTGGAGTGATTTGAAATGGAACGACCATTTAAAATTAATCGTCGGTAAAGCAGATGCCAGACTTAGATTCATTGGAAGGATCCTAAGGAAATGCAGTCCGAAAACAAAGGAAGTAGATTACAGTACACTTGTTCGCCCACAGCTTGAATACTGCTCACCGGTGTGGGATCTGTACCAGGTGGAAATAGAGGAAGTAGAGAAGATGCAACGGAGAGCAGCGCACTTCGTTACAGGATAATTTAGTAAACGTGAAAGCGTTACGGAGATGATCGATAAACTCCAGTGTAAGACTCTGCAGGAGAGACGCTCTGTCGCTCGGTACGGGCTTTTGTCGAAGTTTCGAGAACATACCTTTACCGAGGAATCTAGCAGTATATTGCTCCATCCTATATATATCTCCCATAGAGATCATAAAGATAAAATCAGAGAGATTAGAGCCCACACACAGAGGCATACGGACAATCTATCTTTCCGCGAACAACACGGGACTGGAATAGGAGGGAGAACCGATAGTGGTATTCAAGGTACCCTCCGCAATACACCTATCGGGTGGATTGCGGAGAATGAATGTAGATGTCGAGCGGTCTAAAGCGTCTCGCTGCAGAGCGCGCGGTTGTTCGCCGTGGAGTTTCGAGTCGTCCCTGGGGCATGGGTGTGTGTGTGTTTGTCCGTAGGTGAGTTTACCTAGGTTTAAGTAATTTGTGAGCTACTGACTGAAGACTACGCAGTTTGGTCCGATAGACCTACAAACATTTTTTTTTAATGTAGATATGTTGCTGTCGGAAATCACGTAAACATAGGATTTGTTCCATTCCGAAAAATACGCTGAGAAATTCATCATAGCCGCGGTGGAGTAGCCGAGCGGTCTAATGCACCTCGCGACGGAGCGCGCGGTTGCTCGCCGTGGAGGTTAGAGTCCTCCCTGGGGCATGGGTGTGTTTGTTTGTCCGTAGGTTAGTTTACCTAGGTTTCAGTAGTTTGTAAGCTACGGACTGATGACCACGCAGTTTGGTCCGATAGATTTACAAGCATTTGAACATTTTTTTGAAATTCATCATATAATGTATAATACTGGATTTTTTTTTAAAATAAAGCCTTTCAGATAACACACGTTGTTGTATAAACCAATTGTAACATGCAGCATTACTAGAGGATTTATTACTTTAGTAACGACCAATGCTGCATATTACATTTGGTTTCTTCATCATCGTATGGTCGTTGAGCACAACCTCACTGAAAATGGAATCAAATCTAACATACTGTTGTGTCACGGATCTGGGGAGAGGGAACAAAATATTTTTACTTGGAAGGAGGTCTCGTATATAAAAAGGTTGAGAACACCACTGTACATCATTAAAATGTTCAAATGTTTGTAGAGCTTATGGGTCAACTACGAGGTCATCAGTTCCTAAACTTACAAACTACTTATAAATTAGCTAATACTAAGGCAGGCACAAATAGCCATTACCGAGGGGGGGGGGGGGGGGGTGAGCGAGGGCCAATTTCAGTTTACTTGATAATATTCTAGGAAACATTTCGTAACTTCTTGTCGAATGTACAGATTTATTATTTTCTGTCCTATTGCTTTCCGATCTTCGACCCCAGTTACCAAAAATTGTTGCTGCCTGGTCTAATCTAGTGACTTCCCGTATTTTTAAGACCAGAGACCCCTTTGATTTCTTTGTTGTGACGTAGTTCCAAAACGTTGAAGAAAAGTAAACATTGTCTACATATAAATCAACTATAATAAAAATTTCTGAAATATTCGTTAAACTCGGAAGTAGTATTTATTAACAGCACTATTGAAATAGGCACTTTTAGTGTTTTACAATTTCTGTACAGAGAGACTATAGAAATTGTGAACACCCCAATAATTTCAATAGGATGGAGGATAGCGTGAAATTAAATGAAATCTGGTTTCCGGTTTTGAAGAAGAAATGTTAACAGTCTTCCACCATGGGACGACATTAACGGACGGCGGCAATCGGCAACGACGAATTGCGCGCGCATGTACAAAACATCTGGCGTCACACCTCTGCGCGCGAGCCCTCGTAAACGGAGTTTGGCTTCAGTCAGTAGCGAGCCAGGGTGTGCATCGAGCCGGCCGCGGTGGCCGAGGGGATTGAGGCGCTCCAGTCACAGTCCACACGGCCACTACGGTCGGGGGTTCGAATCCCCCCTCGGGCATGGATATTTGTGCCGTCCTAGTTCTTAAGTAGTTTGTAAGTTTAGGGACTGATGACCCCGTAGTTAGGTCCCATAAGCTTAACAAACATTTGAACATTTGAATCGAGGGGGATTCGAACCCCCGACCGTTGTGGCCGGTTAGAACGTGACTGGCGCGCAGCACACCGCTCGGCCATTGCGGCCGTCTGTACATAATCTTCATAGAGGCTTCAGTTACGAGATTTTCATTTTATGTTATTTATGTTTTGGTCAACGTGTGAGGTTATTGTACTCTACTATGTTTTTATTGGGTGTTTTGTGTTTAGAAACATGAAACAGGAAAGAGAGATGGCTCTGTGATGAACTGCTGTCAATCACTGGAGGGAAAATCGCTTTTAACGCTACGTTGGAATGTTTCGTTTTTGAGGGCTGGACACGTGGTTCTGAGTGGTACTGGAGTGTCTCACGGGCTGTAGGCCAGTTGACCGCGTGGAGCTGGAAGCTGCACGCGTTCGAGCTGGACCGGTTGCGCGTCGCGCCTGCATCCGACACCCGCAGTGTGTCTGCTGACGCCGGCGGCGGCAGGCGGAAGTCCGAGCATGCTGCACGCGCCGCCCTGCAGGATTACAGAGGTAGGCAAGGCCACGGGGGCTTCAGGTGGCCGAGAGGCAGCGCACCTGGCGCCACGCCGATCCGTAGACCGCTGCAGTGGCTGTACTCACGCCGAGGGGGAATGCTACGACACTCATGCCCGGTTTCTGGAAAACTATAGTTCCCAGCCGTTAGCTACCGCCACGTTATAATTTAACATGCCAGATAATTTCCTTGGGTTTCCCGAAGCTGATTTCAACGCCCGTTAGTTAGCTATGGCCGGCCGCGGTGGCCGAGAGGACTGAGGCGCTCCAGTCACGGTCTGCACGGCCACTACGGTCCGGGGTTCGAATCCCCCTCGGGCATGGATATTTGTGCCGTCCTTAGTCTTAGTTAGTTCATAAGTAGTTTGTAAGCTTAGGGACTGATGGCCCCGTAGTTAAGTCCCATAAGTTCTACAAACATTTGAACATTTTTTTGACCCCGTAGTTAAGTCCCATAGACTATACAAACATTTGAACATTTAGTTAACTATAAGGTAACTACGCCTTCTGTCGTAGCAAATAGTACAACAGATAACAGATGGCACTACTAACGAAAATCGCAATTACTCGCGTTTTATCGATTATTGAGTGAAATCGAAGACGCTTCTTAGTTTGTATAGCTGTTACGAGTTTTCTGTTTCTGTTTTCAAAGGCAATGGGCGACAAGCGAGGAAAAAATGTGACTCTATTTGAGAAAACTCTTTTGACCGACTTGATTTTAGAAAGGAAAGTCGTTGTAGTAAATGAAAAGGCAGATGGTTTGACTATGTTCAAGAAACAACACGCCACAAAACTGTACACTTCGTTAAACAGACAGGAGAGAAAACGGTAAGGCAACTCAGAGAGCTGTATTCTTTCTTAAAAAGAGAAACAGGACAAACAACAACGAAGACAGGATTAACAATAAAATCATACGTATTATTTCTGTTGTCAACATATTTTTTATGAATTTAAGTTTTTCTCTTCCCATTTTTCTGTGAATGTGACATTACTTTTCACAACCCAATCTGGTCAATTTACGTCCACACATCCACATACCAGAGCCCCACGTTGTAATAATAATAGTAATAATAGTGGTGTCGCACAAGTACAAAGTGCGCGCCACCTACTTTCGCCGAGCGCCGCCATGCACGCACGGCGCGGCGTTCTTACGTCAGCCACGAGCGCCCTTTGCTACAATTCCGCTCGTGGCCACCACTGAACGACATCGTTCACTTGGGACTGAGATAGGAACCAGTTAACACTTCGGAATCAGATAGGCACCAGTGAAGACTTGGCTATCGGATAGGCACTAGGCAGGCCTCTAGCTCAACTATGTATCAGCATTCTGCCGTACTGAACTATGTAAAAGTTAAGTATTGTATAAATTCTGTGCAATATATATCTCGTTCTAATTTACTCTAGTGTTTGTAGTTTCTGCTGTCCTACTGGCTGCTCCCCTCCGTACCTGCACAAGCGTGCTACTTTTATTCCTGTGTCGGTCTTCCTACTCGGCCACCGACACCTACGACGGAAACGAGACGCAAAAGCGGCGACGAGGCTGGGACACAAAAGTAATAATAATAATAATAAACACTAATCGGTTGAAACATTGACTGATCGTAATGGCAATTGCATGGCAGAACACTATTGCTAAGGGAAGAATCTTTATGCTTAATTGAAAGTTTTATTATGAGAGCATGGCTTTGTGATTCGGATGTGGTAAAATTTTACATCCAGATCGGGGATCGTAAGAGATAACGTTGACCACAGTTGCTCAGGGTCGAGATGTTGCTTGACCAATCGCGAGGGAGATGCAGCTAATGCAAACGTCAACCGTTGTCAACATTATTTCTCGCGACCGCCGAGCGCGATGTAAAATATAACCCGGAATGTTGTTTTCCGCGTTTCTTTTTGTTTTGTTTGTGTAGTCTATGGGACTTAACTACGGGGTCATCAGTCCCTAAACTTACAAACTACTTATGAACTACTTACGAGCTAGGACGGCACAAATATCCATGCCCGAAGGGGGATTCGAACCCCCGACCGTAGTGGCCGTGCAAACCTTGACTGGAGCGCCTCAGTCTCCTCGGCCACCGCGGCCGGCTCCGCGTTTTTTCCCGTTTGACACCGGAAATGTCATTGGTCAGTTTTTTTTTTTTTTTTTCTGAAACGCATTTGAAATTTGCTCTCATTACTTAGGTCAAATGGTTGTCATCTAACACGAAAAACGCGTCGTGGTGTTTCAACAGTGCCGAGTACAGCTAAGTTTTCTTCTTCTGAACAACTGTCCGAAGCTCAGAAGAAAAAGAAGATGGCGGTGACGACGATGATGACAGAATTTCCATTCTTCAGCTCCAAAAATTTTAAAATTGTATGAAAATTATACGGAACCCAGTCATAAAAACAAAAGCAAATTACTACTGTTAAATAACTTCTGGATTTGCGTTTGGAAGCGCTACGTAGCGGATATAGTTAAAACTAAAGTTAACGCGTAGGTAACCCCAGGTGAACGCGCATTTATCTTTAACGGACAGGTAACTACGGCTGTGACGGTAACTGTTGTCTCAGAAACCCACTTTGTACTTAACGTTCAGGTAACCCACAGATAACTATAACGGAACACATAACTACTGTTTCGGAAACCGGCCATAAGCCCGTAGGAGCAACGGATGTTGGAAACGACACGAACAAATTTTTTCCATAACCTTCACTAGCTGAAAACTCGGCGTTGCCCGGGTATTTATTTATTTATTCAAGCTTTGAGTTAGTAGATCTCATATTCCTTCTCTCTATGTCTTTTTTTTAAATTCCACATGGTTTACAATTTATTCAAAAATTGATTATAAACAATATTTTTTGGTTACTTGTTCAAAATTTAATATCAATAAAGTCTTTGGAAAGCCCACCCCTGAGCAAGCGACATGTAGTTGTGCGTGTGAGAAACCTGGAGATGTCAAAACCACTCTGAAGTATTTAATAGCTTGCCTTGTGAGTTAGATTATATTAGATTAGATTAATACTTGTTCCATAGATCATATATACGACATTTCGTAATGATGTGGAACGTGTCAGTTTAGTAAATGTTGTCTATACTTGACAATCAATATTTTAAGGATTTTTTTTAATTAATCGTAATAGAAAATGCAAGTCTCACTACAAGCTATGCAGGCTCTTGAAGTTGACACCTGCATCTGCTGCCGGAAATAACGGCATTGCTTTCCCTGTAGTTCTACAGATGTGAAAGGTTTTTAGCCATCGCAGTATATACGATCTCATATTTATTGAATTATATGTTGTAAAATTGTATAATTTTGTAGGTATATATGCACTTGTATAAGTGCTGCATGTCGGTCAAATATGTCACGAATACAGTTAGTAGTAAAGAAGTAATACATTAAAACCTTGTGCGTGATGGGGAGGTTATCCACGAACATTACTTTTGATGTCCTCATATCTCATGAACAACGTGTCGTACTGTGATTCAATTTCTAAAGCACATATATTGTCTGTGAAATTTCCTGCGGCTACAATTTATAGTGTAGAAATTATGAAATTACTAAAATTTTCCGGGCTATTATGCCGTGGTCTAGTGGATTTATTATGGAAACCCCACGTTTCTTCCCCAACTGCGGAGGACATTTTCAAGGGGGATCGTGACACTTTTGAATGTTCGATGCACACCCTGTCTCGTTACTGACTGAAGCCAAATTCCGTTTATGAGGGCTCGCGCGCAGAGGTGTGATGCCAGATGTTTTGGACATGAACGCGCAATTCGTCGTTGCCGATTGCCGCCGTCCGTTAATGTCGTCCCATGGTGGATGACTGTTACATTTCTTCTTCATAACCGGAAACCACATTTCATTTAGTTTCACGCCCTCCTCCACCCTATTGAAATTATTGGGGTGTTTTACAATTTCTATTCTCTCTCTGTACAGAAATTGTAAAACACTAAAAGTGCCTATTTAATATCGAATATTTCAGAAATTTTTATTATAGGTTATTTATAGATTGACAAATTTTACTTTTCTTGAACGTTTTAGAACTACGTCACAACAAAGAAATCAAAGGGGCCTCTGGTCTTAAAAAGACGGGGAGTCACTAGATTAGACAAGGCAGCAACCATTTTTGGTAACTGGGGTCGAAGATCGGAAAGCAATAGGACAGAAAATAATAAATCTGTGCATTCGACAAGAAGTTACGAAATGTTTCCTAGAATATTATCAAGTAAACTGAAATTGGCCCTCGCCCGAGAACAAATGAATGGAGCGAAAATTATGTATTTTTCACCACAAGTTAATTACGTCTAGTAATGCTACGTAACTAGCGTTTTGAGATGACAGAATTGTTATGATAATTCAACGCAATTTTGCAACGCTGTTCCTCCTATTAACCAACTAAACCCTACTTCCAACTAATGTTACGCCCTATACCAGTCTTTCAACTGAAGTTGTTGACGACAATGGTGATTAGGTATTGCAAATCCGAAGAGAGGAAATCAGATGTATTTGGTGTCCGGCCAAGGAGTATCAAAAACACTCCTTTATTTCATTAAATTCCAGTTGGTACTGAGATGAATGAACATCTAATTGCACTT
The DNA here is from genome assembly GCA_026315105.1 of Locusta migratoria. Taxonomy (NCBI): domain Eukaryota; kingdom Metazoa; phylum Arthropoda; class Insecta; order Orthoptera; family Acrididae; genus Locusta; species Locusta migratoria. Next base: position 98,758,407 of record CM048750.1, on the reverse strand, counting down.
TTAAATATGTCGTATATTTGGACACCTTCGAAAGAAAGCTTATTTTGCCATTATAGGCGGTTGTCTTGTTGAGGCATATGTAAAAGCAACATCGCCTGATCGGGCTTCTGAATAATTCATTGCGGATGAGCGTCAATACACATCGTCACGAAGCCGGTGACGTTCTCCGGAAGACTGCTAACTGGTACCTCCGAGACTAAAATAGCACAGCCGTATAAGCACTACGATAATTTAGTGTTGCCCTACCCCTACCCTCTTCGTCCACCTTTCTGATCTTTCGCCGCTTCTGTCACAAACTCTGCACTGTTTTGCTGCTGCTCTCATTGCGCAACATTTTGCTGTCATGATGAGCGCAACTTCTTCTCGTGTTCCAGGGAAACGAAATATTGGATTAAGGCTACAGATTAGCATCAGAACGTGAAAATGAGCACGAGGGAATTACTTTAATGAAGTGGACCTTAATGGACTACTTGTAATGGGAGGGTACGTACATGGATGCTAATTCAATTTCCGTTATCGCAGATATCTAATCGCGCAAGTCAGATAAGTAACGGCTGCTGAAATAGCTCCGTTAAGAAGTGACCGGATGAAACCAGTACGCGGCAATCCGCCGAACACTGTGCACTCCCGAGACATGAGCCGTCGCTGGGATTAATGATGCCCGACCGCCCAACGTTAAGCGGGTAGTCGAGGTAGGCGACCAGTACAGGTGCGCGCGAGCAAAACCACAACGAGCCGGTAAGCTGGTTGTAGGCTGGCCTGATTAAGATCGCGGTGTAAAGATTAATGAAAACTATTGGTAGGTCTTCTCAAACGAGGCCGCATGCGATTTGCTTCTCTGACGTACTTGTTCTGAGAACCAACCAACCAACCCGTGTCCAATGATTTACGGACAATAATCAAATGAAGGACCTGAAAGAAAACGTAGTTCTAATTACGAAGGACGTTCTGTTCCGTAGTAAGGCTAGTGTTTCAACGACGTCTACCTAATATTTTTCGCCACTGCATGTAGTTTATCTTAGTGCATCGTAATATCAATCGGCTACAATGACAAGAACATAATATTTAATCGGCCACTGCTCTACTACTCACAATCTCACACATAATCCTCTGTTACTATTTCACTATTGCTATTGTTCGTTTTCATTTACCTACCAACATATGGTCCTTTCTACCTATCGGAGAGCACTTGAGCCTTAGTGTATCGCTATCTCGTGCTCTGTCTACACTACACAACATTTTTTTTGTTCAAATCAATATTATGCCCAGATCGTAAACAATTTCTTTTTATTCATTTTGACGACCGGTTTAGGCGCGCTGAGGTCCCATCTTGCGGTCTGGTGTCTAAGAGCATTATTGCCTTAATAGAAGTGTTCGACATTATAGTTGTTGTCAGAGGAAATGCTGAGTCACTCATAAAATCAATAAAAATGTATACAGTAAAAGACGCCTGCATATGCACAGTAAACTACACTATTATACGAGGGTTGGAACTTAAACAGTGGCAACACTGCTGTGGAGACACTATTCAATGGAATCTACTATTGTCGCTGATAGCATACGTTGCCGACATACCTATCTGACCTCGTCGCATTGACACCATGCATTTCCGGGCATTCATTAGGCCTTATTCGTTCCGTAGCTTCTCCTCGTTCAATCCCTAAACTTTTGAACAGGGTGGACAAAATCACCCTGTAAATTCCTGACTTGTTTCACATTCAGTTTGTAGTTCATTGGGCGTGCTGTGGTCCTGAGTGGAAAGTACAGTAATTTGTTTGTGTGTAATGACATGAGAAAATAAGATGGTGATAATAGCTTCTTATGTTATGATCAAAAAATCAAAAGCGCAACATTAGTTTCGCCGGGCAATGGTAAACCTAGTAAAAAAATAATAATAAATAAATAAATAAATAAAATAAAAAAAAGCAAGCAGAAAGAAAATTGTCCACACACACAAACACACACACACACACACACACACACACACACACCAGTGACAGTCGGCTAAGTGGAAACAGTCGGTAACAAGGGCTAAGGATTCCGTGACTGATATGATATGCAAATTAGCGCCTCATTTCTGTGTCACGGGTAAGCACGTGTCCATAGCTGGAATTGAGGAAAACCTGCCGTACATAAACAAGGTTTCACATCCTGACCCTGAACGAGAAGCTTGTTTTCAGTTTGAAATCACTTTTTATTTCCTTTTTTTTCAGACGCTATATATTTATGTGGCATTAGCGATTAAGGAATTATTGCTGGTGAGGCGACATAAAATTTGATTCTGTTTTCCTTTTACTGATAGCGATGAAGTTGTTGAGTGCTATTTAAACGTCAAAGCCTTTACCTGTCCTGAACACACAGCGTTTGATACTCAGAATCGCTATTTAACACACAATTGCAAGCAAAGTTTCATGATGATTGGTTGAATAGTTAAGTCGTGAAATGGTAGAAACACACAAAGAAACTCATATTCGCTTTTACAATATTATTTTTCTAAATGTGATCAGATCAATAAGAAGACAAAGTCAAGATCGCATGTATAAATTTACTGTATGTCATTATTAGTTTCGACAAGCCATGTTGCAAAACTAGCAATAACATAAATGAGTAATTTATACATGTGATGTTGACGTCTTGTTATTGAAGTCATCGAATTTAAAAATATCAACAATGTCGGCTAATAGTTTGACAGTATTAGTCTGCATTAATCTTTGAAGGACATCATGCTACTAAAAGAAAAATGACACTAAGGCTTATCTGTAACATAGAATAGAGTAGATAAAAGGTTCAGAGCATCTACAATGCCCCAGACGCTTTCCTATGTAGAAAAAACAATAATAATACACCCCGCCATCTTTACAAAATGTTACTTTTACTGTAAATGACAGATGGCGTCCCAAAGCAAGTGTACACGTTACAGTACATCAATAAAATATTTCGGATGTTGTGCAGGATCGCTCTATGTACGAGGGGTATTTAAATGAAAAGGTACGAAACGACACTGTTGGAGACCTGTAAATGAAGTCTTTATTCAAAAGTAGTCTGCAGAGCCCTGAGCACAATTATCCCGACGAGCCGGAGTATTTCCTGTACTCAGAATTTTTGTGGCTGTGACAAGTGCCAAACCTCTACTGTGTCCTTCAGTTCGTCGTCATAGTTGAAGCGCTTTCCTTTCAGTTTTTTTCCTTTATATATAGTGGCCAAAAATATCGGCTGGTTTAAGAACGCCGGCCGCGTTGACCGAGTGGTCTGCAGCGCGCCAGTCACAATCTGCACGGCCACTACGGTCGGGGGTTCGAATCCCCCTTCGGACTTGGATATTTGTGCCGTCTTTAGTATTAGCTAGTTCATAAGTAGTTTGTAAGTTTAGGGACTGATGACCCCGTAGTTAAGTCCCATAAGCTCTACAAACATTTGAGCATTTTTTTGTTTAAGATATTCCGCAGTCAGAAAACTGATAAGACTCGCTATTCTTCGATTGTCGAATTTTCAAATGTGCACGCCATGATGTCACATGCACTGCCGCGTCAGTTGAACAGAACACACTACTGCGTGCTTCTCTCCTGCGTCATGTGCGTATTTGTAACGCAGTTCGGTCATTATGAGACATAAGATGATAATACCTGGAGCCGTTGTAATGTAGACCAATTCATCTACAGTATAGCATAACTGTGTTCAGTGCAGTTTACCACACTCACTGTACCACGTAAAACTGAAGCAATCAAGTTTCGGTGGTCATATTCAAGTCTAATGTTGAGATTAACCCCTTCAGTCCTGAATTATTTTAAAAATACAATAACATATAATCCTGCACTTTTTAATATCTATAAGACCATATGTGTTGTATATTTGAGCAAAATTTTTAATAATTCATACTTGCCTACAAAAATAAATAAAGTCACACATATTGAACACCGGGTCAAATGTTCAAATGTTTGTAGAGCTTATGGGACTTAACTACGGGGTCATCAGTCCCTAAACTTACAAACTACTTATGAACTAGCTTATACTAAAGACAACACAAACATCCATGCCCGAGGAGGGATACGAACCCCCGACGGGGAACGGCCTTGCGCATTGTAGCATAGCGCCCCAATGCGCTCGGCTGCTCCGCTGTGACAACACACCTTTCTGGTGACAGATGGCAAAAAAAAAGCACGAAACTAAAAGCGACAAATGTCCAGAAACTTGCCACCGGGTCCCAAAGTAAAGTAAAATCGTATGGTGTTCTAAAATTAATGAAAAGTCAGTGTCCAATTTATAGGACGGCAGGTCTAAAACGGTTAAGATGTGCACAGTGGAGGCGGTTCGTGCGCTCTAATGCGCCTTGCCGCGGAGTTTGAATCTGCTCCCCGTCGGAGGTCCGAGACCTCCCTCGGGCGGGCGCGTGCTTATATGTGTGTTGGCCTTACTGTAAGTCTCAGTCTTTAAGTCTATGAACTAATGAGCATCGCAGTTTGGTCCTGTAGCTATACAACCAAGTGGGTTGTGGTGAGGCGTCGGTCACTCGATGGGTGTGAGACCTATATATTCCCAGAGCGCGTTAAGGGCTGTACACAGTAGCAAAAGAGAAAAAAATGTGGAATACTCTTTTTCAGATGTTCAAATATCAGTAAATCTATCGGACCAAACTGCGTGGTCATCAGTCCGTAGCTTACAAACTACTTAAACCTAGGTGAAGCAACCTACGGACAAATACATACACCCATGCCCCAGGGAGGACTCGAACCTCCACGGCGAGCAACCGCGCGCTCCGCAGCGAGGTGCTTTAGACCGCTCGGCTACTCCACCGCGGCCTCTTTTTCAGATGTCCCTCAAGAATGCGCAACAATGACAAAAGTGTCACGACGAGAAGAAAACAGTAAATCTTCTCTTAAATAGCCTGACAATTCATCAATGTGGTACTCACTAAAACAACTGTGTCATTCTAAGCATCACAAATAAACATTTCTAGAAATATAAAAGTACGAGGGATGGAACTAAAATAGTGGCAACACTGCTGTGGAGACACTATGCATTAGATCTACTATTATCGCTGATAGCACACGTTGTTGAAATACCTACCTTACCTGCGAGAAAATGGACTCGCCCGTCCCACGTCTCCGGCTTAAACACTATCGAGGAAAAAACAGTCATCTGTGAGCGAGCGGTCTAACGTAACAGTGTCACTCTGTTTTCGAAACAGGAACAACGGAGTTGGATCAAGATCGCATGTGTCAGAGATGGTACAGCACGACAGTGTCATCTAGATCTTCAAGAGACATGCGTGGAATCGGCTTTGCCGTAGAGAACAGTAGCAAGTTGGGTAAAAGCCGGCAACGAAGATCGTCAAAATGTGGCAGAGATGCGTCGGGCAGGTCGTCCTAGCGTCTCTGAAGAAGTGTTAGTGGAGAGTGATCGACGCCAGACGATATGTAAGCTCGCCAGCCAAACCGGATTAGCGCTTACTACTATGCTTCGCTTCCTGCAGGAACGCCTGAGCATGAGAAAAACTGCGTCACGATGGGTTCCGCATGAATTTACAGAATTGCAGAAATGGGTGCGAATCCAGCGGCAAAACTTTTTGCGCAGTCCACCCATCACTCTGCATGACAGCGCAAGATGTGGCTGCTCTGTTCGGTTGATGGAATTGTGAAATACTGTACAATCCACCATACTGCCCGGACTAAGCCCTTGTGACTTTGGTTTGAGTCCAGAGATGAAGGATCCACTTCGTGACATTCGCTTCAGAACTGTTCCAGAGATTCTATAGGCATCAGACCGCTCCATTTGCACCATAATCAGAACAGGCTCTGATAACGGTACACTATGCCTTCCACGTCGCTGGCAGCGAGTTCCACAAAACTTTGATGACTACTTTGAAGGACATGTAACGCTTTTTTGTTGGTTGTGAATAAATAGTTGTCATTATTTAAGCTTCAACCGTCGTATTTTGAGATTAATACACAGTCGACCACAGGTTCCAGGTACGGCAGTGCCCGATATAGCCTCCTACCCCCTCCCCGGCCCCGGCGGTCGCGTATTGTGTTGTGGTCGGCGGCTCGTGCCGCAGACAGCGGAAGCGGCGATGAGTGGTCCTCCAAATGCAGCGATGGACGCGGCGCGGCGGGCATGCAGAGCCAGCTGGGCTGTGGTTCCTGTCAGTCGTCATTTGTACAGTCAGTCTACACTGATCTCAATGCCACAACGTTTCCTTCAACACTCGTCGAACAATACTGCAATCTACAGGAGACACTACGCCTCACAAGCAGCTTCTAATGAAATTGCGTGCTTAGGGAATATCTTCCCAATTGTGCTATTGGATTCACGATTTCCTATCAGAAAGGTAATAGACGGTAAGTCAACGGGTAAAACAGAAGTGATATCAGACGTTCCACAGGGAAGCGTTATAGGTCCCCTATTCTTCCTTGTGTTTATAAACGATTTAAGAGACAATCTGAATAGCTCCCTTAGATTGTTCGCGGATGATGCTGTCGTTTATCGGTTGGTGAAGTCAACAGAGGATCAAAAGCAACTGCAAAGCGATTTAGACAAAATTTCTACATGGTGCCAAAATTGGCAATTGACACTAAACAAAGAAAAGTGCGAAGTAATACACATGACCACTAAAAGAAATCCACTGAACTTCAATTACGCGATAAATCAGTCAAACCTTAAGGTCGTATATTCTACCAAATACCTAGGAGTTAAAATTACGACCAACTTTGACTGGAGAAAACGCATAGAAAATATTGTGGGGATGGCGAACCAAAGGTTACGTTTCAATGGCAGAATACTTCGAAGATACACCAGCTCCACCAAAGAGACTGCCTACAACACACATGTGCGTCGTCTCCTGGAGTACTGTTGCCCCTTGTGGGACCCTCACCAGGTGGGACTGACGGTAGACATTGAGAAGGTTCAGAGAAGGACAGCTAGTTTTGTTTTATCACGTTACGGGGGGAAAGCTTCACGGAAATGTTGCACGAATTGGGGTGGAAATCATTAAAAGAAAAATGTTATTCATTGCGGCGTGATCTGTTTGCGAAGTTTTAGTCACCGACTTTTACTTCTGAATGTGAAAGTATTTTGCTAGCACCCACCTACTGACCATCCCAATAAAATAAGAGATGTCAGATCGAAAACGGAACGATTTGGTGTTCTTTCTTCCCGCTCGCTATTAGAGAATGGAACGGAAGAGGAAAGTTATAAAAAAGGTTAATGAACCCTCTGCCAGGCACTTAAATGTGATTTGTAGAGTATCTATTTAGATGTAGACAGAAACAACGATATCATCCGTTCTGTATGCAAAAACAAGTCGACATCTACATGGATACTCTGCAAATACTGAAGTGCGAGGCAGGCAGGTCATCGAAACTATTATTGTATTTCTCTATAGTTCCATTCTCTAATAGCTCGCGGGAACAAAGAACATACAAATCTTTTTGTTTTCGATCTGATTTATCTTATTATGATGATCATGTCTTCCTATGTAGGTGAGTGCGATCAATATATGTTCGCTTAAATAAATTAAAAACACAATTTTGTGTGTGTTCTACAAGTTTATTTTTGTTTACTTAATGGGTTTTCGGCTTATTAGGCCATCTTCAGAATATTGACTGCTGTGTCAAAGAGGTTACAATCTCTAGGTACAGTATGGGAAGAGATGACAAATGTCTACACTTAGATCGACATACATAGTAAAATACTTCTTTGACATTGTGTTATTACAGATATCAGCTTAAAAGCTAAACAGTAATAAATGAATATATTTATTTATTACTGTTTAGTTTCTAAGTTAATAACTGTAACAACACAATGTCAAAGACGTGTTTTACAATGTATATCGACGTTCATAGTAAAACACTTCTTTGACATTGTGTTATTACAGTTATCAACTCAAAAACTAAACAATAATAAATGAATATATTCATTCTGTAACAATGCAATGTCAAGGAAGTGTTTTACTATGTATGTTGATCTAAGTGTAGACATTTGTCATCTCTTCCCATACTGTATCTAAACAGTGTAACCTCTTTGACACAGCAGTCAGTACTCTGAAGATGGCCTAATAAGCCGAAAACCGGTTAAGTAAACAAAAATTAACTAGTAGAACACACACAAAAATGTGTTTCTTAATTTATTCGATTATGTTCTACCTAGAAGCGACGGAAGAATCAGTCAAAATGATATATGTTCACATTCAGAAGAGAAAGTGGGTGAAGGAAATTTTTCAAATAGATGTCGTCGTAACAACTAACGCCTTCCTTTTAATGATTTACACCCCCAACTAATACATAATTTCCGTGATACCCTCTCTCCTATATCGAGATAATACAATACGACGTGCCCTTCTCTGAATTTTCTCTAAATCGTCAGTCAGTCCCACCTGGTGTGGATCCCACAAAAGGCAGCAGTACTCCAAACTAGGACGTACAGGTTTAGTGTAGACAGTTTCCTCAGTAGAACTGTTTCATCTTCTAAAAAAATTGGAAAAGATGGCCGAATGCCGTAGTTTTACCCCATAAACAGAAGAAAGGTAGTACGCGAGAAACTTGTTTCCTATCAACATTTTACTATGGTTGTCAGCGAGAAAACGTTTAGTAAAGGTTTGAAATTATGTTTAAAGTTTGTTGCAGGTCGATAGGTACTGTCATTCTCATACAGTGTATTTCGAAAGTCTCGCCGCATTATATGGTATTTTTTGCGGTTTCTATTGGTTTTGACGTAGTATCTTTTGAACCATGTGTCGTATGTGATTGTTAACCATACATCAATTGTTACCTCACGCTAAGGAATGTGTGTACCAAATTTGGTTGACATAGATCCACTGTTTTAGGAGAAAATGAGCAGCATTGTCGCAAAATGCAGCAGTTTTTCGCGCATCTCTACATCTACAACCATACTCCGCAAGCCACCCTACGGTGTGTGGCGGAGGTTACCTTGAGTACCACTATCGATTTTCCCTCCTATTCCAGTCACGTATTATTCGCGGAAAGAAGGATTGTCGGTATGCCTCTGTGTGGGCTCTAATCTCTCTGATTTTATCCTCACGATCTCTTCGCGAGATATACGTAAGAGGGAGCAATATACTGCTAGACTCCTCAGTAAAGGTATGTTCTCGAAACTTCGACAAAAGCCCGTACCGAGCGACAGAGCGTCTTTCCTGCAGAGTCTTCCACTGGAGTTTAGCGATCATCTCCGTAACGCTTTCACGATTACCAAATGATCCTGTAACGAAGCGCGCTGGTCTCCGTTGGATCTTCTCCACTTCCTCTATCAATCCCACCTGGTACGGATCCCACACCGGTGAGCAGTATTCTCATTGTTTATCACGTCATATCTCGTGAACTATGTATCGTATGTGATTCTTCCACTTGCGGCGACCGTCCTCATAGATTGAAGCTTATGGGTACAGCATTTCATAAATATTGGAACAAAACCGTAGATTTGTATGCAACACGTACAAACATACGGACACACTGCTTTATAATGTTCAAATGTTTGTATAGCTTATGGGACTTGTGCTGTGGCTGGAGTTCGAACCCGAGACGTCCTGGTAACTACGCAGTTGCGGTAAGGCACTGCGCCATCCTTGGCAAACGGGTGTAAATAAATTTCAAGTGTTTGTAACTGTATGGGACTTAAGGGGAGACGGAAGGTAATTTTATCCCATTTCTGCCAATGCTATTTTAACTTTTGAATAGGTACACTTTTCAAACGAACTATAAGTGATAAAACAACGAAATTATGGCTGCATATACAGGGTGTTTCATTAAGTGTGTTTGCCTCTGTAACTTATAAAATAATAGGTAACGGGAAATTTTAATGTGGTAGGTCAACACCAGAAATTTTACACTTTCTGCGGAGCTATGAACATAGTTTATTGTATCATTTTCCAAAGAGTTACAGCACAAAGACATAATATTTTAAATGGAGCAATAGTTTTTTTTTCTATCGTTCATTGGATTCGTTTAAACCAGCTGCGTCCAAATCAATTTAAACTACGTTCCTATCACTGTTAGTTTGCGAGCTACAACCCTTCAAAAAAAAAAAAAAAAAAAAAAAAAAAAAAAAAAAAAAAAATAATAATAATAATAATAATAATAATAATAATAATAATAATAATAAAAATAAAAATGTTTGTTAAGCTTATGGGACTCAACTACGGGGTCATCAGTTCCTAAACTTACAAACTACTTACAGACTAGCTAATACTACGGACGGCACAAATATCCATGCCCAAGGGGGGATTCGAACCCCCGACCGTAGTGGCCGTGCAGACCGTGACTGGAGCGCCTCAGTCTCCTCGGCCACCGCGGCAGGCTCTGCTATATATATTAGATGTGGGTCGCCCTATAACTGGCTGGGTAAGTCAGTTCGAAGGTCGGTGGAAGGTAAAGGCATACCACCTCTAGACAGGACTATGCCTAGGGTGACTGGGGTGTTCTAAACGACCTTCGGATTGTTGACTGCTTTACGTTACCTTAATACACACGTCACGAGCGTACACCGCGCAACATTCGCCGGCTTTTTCGCCCTCCGTTAATTAGGTGGTGAGGGGTGGGGTGGGGTCTCGCGGGTGCCGGACGTGCCGCAATCAGGCGGCGTCATTAAGGCGGCTTTCGCAAGCGCAGTCGCTAATTGGGAGGCTGGGCTGCGGCGCGCTGCGGGCGAGGCCTCGCGCTGCACTCTGTGCGCAGCCGGCCGCGGACCGGGACATCTCTCTTACCTGCACATCGTTTGGAACGCTCTGGCAATGAAACCTTCCTGGCAGATTAAAGTTGTGTACTAGACTTGCGCATAATAGTTCGCGATCGGGAGCGCTCGCTTTAGTCTGCTCCCAGTGACGGCTGAGCGGCGTGATCTGCGCGTGCAGGTGGAGGAGGATGTTCCCCCACCTAGCTGCTTCATGCGCTTGCTGCTTGAGCCGCTAATGATATCACGCAAAGCAAAAGAAACAGTTTGTGGATAATTTCTCGCGTATAGTTTAGTTTAGTTATCTCTATATCTTGGCACTATGGAATTTATTAGTCAGATATTGCAGAGTGCAGAACACATCAAAACAGAAATTTTGTAGCACTGAACTACGTAATATACCAGGCAGACGCTCACCTCGAAATGACTCATCAGCAGAAGGCATACACGTGATTTTTAATTCTACTACGTACCCTCACGCTATTGCCTGTCGGTCTTTGGAAAAGAATCCAACGAACTAAGAAGCGAGATACGTTTGTCATAATCGTTCGCTGCTCCTAGTTCGTCCGCTGCTCCTAGTTCGTCCTATGCTCCTAGTTCGTCCGCTCTTTCTGGCTTTTTGGCTTTCTATTATGACAGTTTTTATATAATGAATCAGTGTCGCCAAAGCGTGTGCTATTACCCGTATTTTTGGGCAATTTTACATCAAATACGTAGGCAAATAAACCAGTTATTTACACGAATGGGTGATACAATGGTATTAAACTACTTGGCATACAGAGTACTCGCAGTACTTTATTTTTAAAATAGATTTATTGTGGCAGGGAACTATGAAACTACAGCTGAGCTGCATCTCAGCTCGAAATGAAGATAACTGGCAGAAGGGAATCACGCTAATCTGCGCGCTCTCACGTCCTCTCGCTGTTCCCCGTCAGTCTTCGGAAAAGGAGCGAACGAACTAATAGGCGAGGGATCTGCGAACTAGTTCGCGTAGTTCGCCTGTGGGAGCGCTCTTCCGAACTAGTTCGTTCGCGAACTACACAAGACTACTGTGTACCGGGTTGGGATTCGAACCCGGAACCTTCGCCTTTGGCAGCCAAGTGCTCTACCGACTTAGTCAACCTCTCCTTCCTACAGGCCTTGAGAGACCCACAGGGTGATGACCAGCTCCCGTGTCATCCTCCGCCCGAGAGCGACTATGGATATGGTATGAAGGGGGACGTGGTCAGCGCACCGCTCTCTCGGCCTTTATGTCAGTTTTCGCGACCGCGCCGCTACTTCTCAATCAAACAGCTCCTCAGTTGGCCTCAGAACGGCTGAGCAGCTCTCGGCAGACCCTGACGGTTACTCATCAGAGTGGTAGTTCGACAGTGCTTAAATTCTGGAATCTAGCGACAAACGGTGTGTCCACTGCGGACTTGGCACCCCTGACCTCCCTGTAGCCCTCACAGCTATATAGTCTCCTGTCTATCGCCTAGTACCTTTCAAACTTAACTTGCGAACCTTGCAAGACTACTGGATCAATTCAAATGTTTGTAGATCTATCGGACCAAACTGCGTGGTCATCAGTCCGTAGCTTACAAACTACTTAAACCTAGGTAAACTAACCTAAGGACAAGCACACACACCCATGCCCCAGGTAGAACTCGAACCTCCACGGCGAGCAACCGCGCGCTCTGCAGCTAGGTGCTTTAGACCACTCGGCTACTCCACCGCGGCTTCCTATTCTCCAAAGCAAATAGTCGTTCCTGTAGAATACACCCTAGTTACTTAGTTTAGAGCCTTGGGTTGATTGTTGTAGTATCCTGACCACATTTTACTCCATACTGTACCCCAATGATGGCACTGATGAAACGGCTGTCTCTCAGGTCCCGATGGCCGATCTAGAGTCCGAACGCGGAACTTTATTTCGGTTGATTGTTTACAGTAGGGAAAAAAAATCCAGATGGGACACTATCTTGTTAAGTACACAGATATTAAAGCATATATGATGTAAGTTTCAGAATTGCCTACCTGCAGCAGCATCAAATGAGTTAGCAATTTCCCAACCGGTGCGTTATCTTCAGTGTGATACCGAGTAATGTTGTACTTGTCACACAAATTTACAAGACCACCACGTCGTCTGACGCAGTAACGCCTTGTAATTCTCATGCACAACCAGCTTCATCTCGAGCTCTGTATTTCACTGTTTCTCTCTTATTCCTCTCCTAAGCCGAAAGTATCGTTCATTTTAAGGTTAGAAATTTCAGAGAAATAACCAACCCTTTGTAAGCTGCAACAGCCTTTCGCCTTCTTAGCGCATTAAATCTTCTCCCAAAATTCTGCATTACAACTTTGCCAGTTTTTCAAAGAAATTAATGCCAAAACTAGTTTACTCTTTGACCCTTGCCACGCAGATCACATAGATCAGCTAGCGGTTGCAATGCTGCTTCTTGGCAAGGCGCAGGAGATGCTATCTCAACGGATTCACCTCGCGCTCTAGCACGAGGCATAGGTTGGCAAAGCGCAGGAGATGAATGGCGAAGTACACACCAGTAACACAGCTACCTCGTTAGAGGTACATATGTAACTTCACGTGCAAAGTGACAACCGTAGACTTCATTTCCCTATCTTATTACAAATATTCGTTAATGGCTGACTTTTCAAAGATCGAGAAATAGATTTTTGATGTTAATATTTAATGTGAACACTGCGGTCCTCAGTGATTGTCCGTGAATAACGAAATCAGTCACTAAAGTGTTTATTCGCGTGTGTAAGTGGTCGACTTTAGGGTTACTTCCGATGAAATCCATTGGCACGTCATGCCTCGTTATTTTGTAAGCGAAATGAAGACATGGGACAACCTTCCAGCTCACTTGCAGCACACCCATTCGGAGCGAAAATGTTACTTTACTTTACACAGTGTATAACAATAAATGGTGCATGATGTGACATGACACAACGTGATGTACTGTGACACCTAGTGCGTGTTAATTCATTAACTACGATGTTATTCAATGTGGTGGCAGGTGTTGTATCACAGCTTGATGTCATGTGCCCCATCACAACCAAAGTGTCATGATGTGTTGTGGCACAACATGCCATACCAAATGTCGGATGATATGAGATCTTTGAAGGTAGATAATTTTTCACATACACATTATGTCGGACGGTGAACTGAAGGAGACAGTAGAGCTCTTGTCACAGCTACAGATATTCTGGGAACAGGAAATCCCTCGGCTCGTTAAACAGGCCTCTAGTAATTACCCACAGCGTTGTTCCATTTGAACACCTCTAGTAGTTCTCTTAGCTGGCTGTGGATAGCGAGTCTGCGCAGACATACTCCGTTGACCTGAACCAACACCATCCAATACAGGTCTTTGTGTATCCACCTTGATTTGATGGATGTTGGGACGACGGCGTTCTATTATAGTTATAAATGAAAAATCTTCAGCCGTTACTTTTGGATTTCATTGACTAGTTTCTAGAATACACTATTCTCTTCTTCAGATTCCTTAAGAATCCATGCTGTAATGCATACTAGCTTCCCATTGCGTGTATTGCTTATCAATTTATCACTTCAGGATCTTGTACTGATAGGTTGACAAGCAATACACGCAAAGCTCAAGTGCTTGGACCTGCAGCAGCTGGCCGCAGTGCCCGAGAGGTCTGCTGCGCGCCAGTCACAATCTGCACAATCTGCACGGCCACTACGGTCGGGGGATCGTATGCCCCCTCGGGCATGGATGTTTGTGTCGTCTTTAGTATAAGGCAGTTCATAAGTACTTTGTAAGTTTAGGGACTGATGACCCCGTAGTTAAGTCCCATAAGCTATAAAAATATTTGATTTTTTTTTTTTTTTTTTTTTTTTTTTTCTTTGAGCAGCTAGGTTTGATACTGGTAGGTTCGACCAATGCGTGAGTGTAACGGAAATCCTTCGACAACTCAATTGGGGATCGTTGGAGGAAAGACGACGTTCTTTTAATGAATTTCTGTTGAGGAAATTTAGAGGGCCGGAATTTGAGGCTGCCCCCTACTTACATTTCGCGTAATGAAACTTCCTGGCAGATTAAAATTGTGTTCCGGAACCGGGACTCGAACCTGGGACCTTTGTCTTTCGCGGGCAACTCAACTTCCGCTAGTACCGCGCCTCCTACTTTCCAAACTTCACAGAAGCTGTAGCATCTGAGTCGTTTTGGGATAGCTCAGTCGGTAGAGCGCTTGCCCGCGAAAGGCAAAGGTCCCAGGTTAGAGTCCCGGTTCCGGCACACAATTTTAATCTGCCAGGAAGTTTCATATCAGGGCACACTCCGCTGCAGAGTGAAAAGTTTCATTCTGGATTACGCGTAATGATCACAAAGATAAGAGAAATTAGGGCTCGTACGGAGGCATGTAGGCATTATTTTTTCCCTCGTTCATTTGAGGAGTGGAATATAAAAGAAAACCTAGTAGTGGTACAGTGTACCCTACGTCACGCACCTTACGGTGGATTGCGGACTATGTGTGTAGTTGTATGGTTTACAGCATGTATTTAGGGTCTGAAGAAGAGAATAGTGTATTCTCGAAACTATTCAATAAAATCCAAAAGCAACGGCTGAAGGTGCTCACAAAAGTCCAGGTGACGGCACACCGACCAGTCCTCAACGGGGTTGCCTCAACGGGGCGCTACTTCAGTTGGTGTTAAGGCTAGTCTATACGACGACACTAGGTTGCGACACTCGTTTCATGAAATGAGTTGCGCGCAACTGGTTTCGTGTATGTCTGTAGACACGGCGCCAATACTATACACTTCAGTTTCGTTGTTTTGCGAGTGCCGTAGTCGTTGTAGGATGAAAGTTTTGGTAGCTGTATGAGTTGTGGCGGACTATTGCTTCTCTGTGTGAAGTCCCTGCGTACGACTAAACATAAGAAGAATAAGGAACGTGCTTGGGTTTGTGACTGGATTAAAAAAAAGACATCAGCTCGGTTGTTTAGCGACCTTTCTGAAAGAAATTGTGATCGAAGACCCTATAAGTTATTTTAATGAACTCAGAATGTCATCAGAGCAGTTTACGTTCCTTTTAAACAGTGTTAGTAATGCAATAACCAAACAAGATACTGTTATGCGTGAAACATTGTTACCAGAACTCAAATTTACAAATTACATTACTTTTCTTGTCAACAGATATTCGTCTCTACAGTACCTGTACCGTGTTCCCATATCCACAATTGCCATAGTTCGTTTGTATGGGTATCTGGAATTGAATGTACCTCAGTCTGCAATTCACTAATCGTCAACCCATCAGTATTTAATTCACGAATAATTGCTGCAAGAGCACTAAAGGCTAGTTTACACGACGACACTACGTGTCATGAAACTGAGCTACTGGCCAGTGCGCATGCGCAGCAGGCGTTCGCACAACTCGTTGGCGAAACTAAACAGTTTCGGCACCTTCCAACTTTGGCGAAACTGATTGCAGGTGTTTTGAGGTTAGGTGATAATCAGTACAGAACAAAGCACAACATAAAGGGTGGAAAGAAAGAAATAATAAGGTTTTGGAACATATATGCGATGCATAGGTGTTTGTACCATTTTAACGATGAAAATTTGAGGAATAGGCAGTGGCATGTTAGTGCTCTTGAAGGAATTATTCGTGAATTAGATATTGATGGGTTGACGATTAGTGAATTGCAGGCTAAAGTATATTCAATTCCAAATTCCTAATACACACTAACTATGGCAATTGTGGGTTTGGGAACACGGTACAGGTACCGCAGAGACGAATATCTACCTGACAAGAAAAGTAATGCAATTTGTAATTTCAGTTCTAGTAACAATGCTTCGCCCATAACAGTAACTTTTTTTTTTTTTTTTTTTTTTTTTTTTGCATTACTAACTCTAAAAGGAACGTGAACTGCTCTGGAGACATTCTACGTTGATTAAAATAACTTCTAGGGTCTTCAATCACAATTTCTTCCAGTAAGGTCGCTGAGCAACAGAGCTGACGTCTTTTTTTAATCTATTCACGAACCCAAACACATTTATTATTATTTTTATGTTTAGACTTATGCAGCGACTTCACACAGACAAGCAATAGATTCGCCACAACTCTTACAGCTACCAAAACTTTCATTTTACGGCGACTACGTCACTCACAAAACAACGGAACTGAAGTGTGTGGTATTGGCGCCGTGTCTACAGACATACACGCAATTCATTTCATGCAACGAGTTTCGCAACCTAGTGTCGTCGTGTAGACTAGCCTTAACACGCCGCTGCTTATTCCTGAGATTTTCCATCGTTAAAATAGCACAAACACCTATGCTTCGTATATATGTTCAAAAACATAATTAATTTTCCCTTTACCCGCTTTATGCTGTGTTTTGTTCTGTATCGGTTATCACCTAACCTAAAAAAGACGCGCAATCAGTTTCGCCAAAGTTGGCAGCAGCCGAAACTGTTTAGTTTCGCCAACGAGTTGCGCGAACGCCTGCCGCGCATGCGCACTGGGCAGTAGCGCAGTTTCATGAAACGTAGTGTCGTCGTGTCAACTAGCCTTTAGTGGCTCGTGGACGCGACGTGAGACGTGCGGACGCAGGTACGTCGGACGAGCCCCGTTTATTGGAAAACAAACAGCCGTCGGCGGGCTATCTGGATCCCAGGCCGGCGCGGCGTGTAACTGTTGCATTGTTCCGGCCGAGGATGATGGGGCGGCATTTGCATGCCGAGGCGAGGCGAGGCGAGGCGGAGGCGGCGCTTCCTCCGGGGGCAGCGGGCGTGACGCCCTCCGGTGCCCCCTCCCCTCCCCCTCCCCCGCCGCCCCCGCACTGCTAATTACACGCCACCTGTTGCGTCCGGCTCCCCGCTGGGGGAGCGGAGCGGGGGCGCCCTGATTAATACGTCACTACCATCAGCCGCGAACACTCTGCGCAATCTCTCAGGATCCACTTGCCTAACAGATGGTGTTTCTTCCTCTGAACTGCAGTCCGGCGTCTGCTTTCTTAACATATATATTCCACTTTCAAATGCTCCGAATAGATACCTGTTGGTATTTCATAATTGTGTCCAGTTATGATTTATCGTCAGAGATGCAGGAAAGCTGCATTTGATTTATACCCCTAGTTATGCGCCGTGCTTTAAATTTCCCTTCCCCCTCCCCCCTTTAGTCCAGTGTTAGTGTTTGACAGAAGCAATGATCTCACATTTGGCGACAGAATTATTATGTTCGTTGTCCACGAACAGTCACCACAGACCTCTCGACGTAGTCTGTCAAACCACCCCTATACATAATATCTGTGAATCCTGAAAATCCGTAATATTTTCTAAAGTGTTTGAGTGAGTTGGTTTCAGTAATCGCTTTTACAACTGGTTTGACGCGGTCAGCCAGTCTGTTCATGACCCTCCAGGGGGCTCACGGTTCTTTCGTGAGTACGTGCGTGGTGAGCACGGGGCTCCGAGCTAATGCAGTCTTCTTTCCTTCTTTACTTCCTGGACTGCCTCTCCCCCTCCCATCCTTTCCCATTTTCACTCCTTCCCCTCCACACCGGCGGACTGATAACCTTAGCAGTTTAGTCCCCACTATCCGAATGAAATACCGAGCGAGGTGGTGCAGTGGTAACGCACTGGACTCGCATTCGGAAGTATGGTGGTTCAAATGCACCTCTGGCCATCCAGATTTAGGTTTCCGTGATTTCCCTACATCACTCCAGGCAAATGCCGGGATGGTTCCTTTGAAAGGCCCTCATCATTAGATAATCTGTACAAGAATCTTAAAACCTGAGAAAATAAAAATCTAAAACGTAATAAAAGAAAACGTGGTTACTTCCCTTGTAACCGTGTCTACGCAGAAAGGTCCTCAGCATACTGTGCTTCGTCAAGATTCAAATCAGACCCCAGCATTGGCGCCCCAGTCGTGTTGTTGACTCCGTGCATTTCGGTAGTGTTATGCGCCGCCAGTGCAGTGGTCTGATTTGAATTCTGACGAAGCACAGTATGCTGAGGACCTTTCTGCGTAGACACGGTTACATGGGAAGTAACCACGTTTTCTTTTATTACGTTTTAGATTTTGATTGTCTCAGGTTTTAAGATTCTTGTACAGATTATCTAATGATGAGGGCGTGACCATTGAAATGCGTCATATTTTAGTGTTTTTACACGATTTCTGTGGTTGAGCGTACTTGACAAAATAATTAGAATTGTGTGCCGGAACTGGGATTGGAACCTTTCGCGGGAAAGCGCTCTGTTGTCTGAGCTATCCGACTATCCCGGCACGCTTCAGGGGCCGTCCTCACAACTTTATTTCTGCCAGTGCCTCGCCTCCTATTTCCTAAACTGCATAGAAGTCAAACGCCCTACGTTCTAATCGCGGTTCTGCCACACAATATTAATCTGCCAGGAAGTTCCATAAGATTTTGAAATGTCATAATAATTGAAGCACTCAAGATTAAAATATAATATTTATTTTGTTTTATTGTGATGGCAGATTAAGATCAACAGTGATCATCCTCAGATCCTGTCTTTGGTGACGACCTGGCCCATCACTAGTGGAGCTACACTGCTCTACAAGTGATGGGGCAGGTCCTCACCGAGGACATGATCTGATGATGATCACTGCTGATCGAAACTGATCATCAGTATAATATAAATATTATATTGTGATCTAGACTGTTGCAATTATTATAGTACTTTAAAAATGATTGCTGTTATTTCCCATTGGAACAATGTACCATAAAATATTTGTCCCTGAGCTGTGCCCCACGGCTGACGCACCCGTCTGCCGCAGGATGATGGAGGAGTACGGCAAGCCGGAGAGCTGCTCGCCGCCGGTGTACGGGGGCGGGCTGTCGCCGGTGCCGGCGCCGGCGGGCTCCCCGTCGCTGCAGCAGCTGCAGCAGCAGCTGTACCACGCGCAGCACGGCCACTACGGCGAGGAGGCGCAGGTGGCGCAGATGCTGCCCAGCGTGCTGCCGCCGCCCCAGGACTGGCTGCACCACCACCACCACCACGCGCACCAGCACCAGTACCACCTGGTGGCCGACGTCGCCAAGATGGCGCCGCACCACCACCACCCCCACCAGCAGCACCAGCAGCAGCAGAAGGCGCTCAAGGAGCAGCGCATCCGCCGCCCCATGAACGCCTTCATGGTCTGGGCCAAGGTCGAGCGCAAGAAGCTCGCCGACGAGAACCCCGACCTCCACAACGCCGACCTCAGCAAGATGCTCGGTGAGTACCCGCTCGCACGCTGCCGCTCTTTCCGCCGCAAAATTTAACAGCACTTGGTGTAGCCACTTACAGGGACAAGTTCTTCATCTTTGAAACCAGAAGCGGTAGTAACAGTACATACCCAAAAGAACAGACATCATATCCTGCCTCTAACTGGCAAGAAGAAGTAGGCTAATGGGCAGAGTGCACTATGATCGTAGTATGCGATAATTTGACAATTTGGACAAGATGGGCAGCGTTTATACATAGCTAAACTGGCAGCCAATGTGGTTGTTCATTTCGTTCAGAGAGGATGCTGGATGTATGTTGTGTCTCGACCACAATGGGCAGAGTGCTCTACGATTGTAGTATGCGATAAGTTGACAGTTTGGGGAGGATGGGCAGTGTGTATGCAAGGGTAAACCGGTAGGCAATGTGGTTGTTCATTGCGTTCAGAGAAGGGGCTGCATGTCTGTAGTGCGCAGAGTTCTCTGCGATCGTAATATGTGATAATTTGACAATTTGGGAAGGATGGGGAGCATGTATGCATAGCTAAACCGGCAGCCAATGTGGATGCTCATTGCGTTCAGAGAGGGGCTGGATGTCTTTTGTGTCTCGACCACAATGGGCAGAGTGGTCTACGATCGTAGTATGTGATAAGTTGACAATATGGGCAGGATAGGCAGCGTGTATGCATAGCTAAATCGGTAGGAAATGCGGTTGCTCATTGAGTTCTGAGAGGGGGTTGGATGTCTGTTGTGTCAATGCGCAGAGTGCTCTATGATCGTAGTATGTGATAAGTTGACAATTTGGGTAGGATGGGCAGCGAGTATGCATAGCTAAACCGGTAGCCAACGTGGTTGCTCATTGCGTTCATAGAGGCGGCTGGATGACTGTTGTGTCTCGACGACAATGGGCAAAGTGCTATACTATCGTAGTATGCGATAAGTTGACAATTTGGGCAGGATGGGTAGCGTGTATGCATAGCTAAACCGGTAGGCAATGTGCTTGCTCATTGCGTTCAGAGAAGAGCTGGTTCTCTGTTGTTTCTCGACCACAATGGGCAGAATGCTCTACGATCGTAGTATGCGATAAGTTGACAATTTGGGCAGGATTGGTAGCATGTGTGCATAGCCTAATTTGTAACCGATGCGGTGGCATTCGGAGAAAAGTCTGGATGTCTGTTTTGTCTCGACCACGACACAGGTTACCTGGAAATCTCGTCGTCACTCACAACTGATAAGAGCGTTGTAGAACACACAGTAGCTGCCAAGGACAACTGAAACAAGTCAACAACACCACACTCCCGTGTTTATTACGGTGCTAAACTAATGCATTGCCTGAGAGACAGCAGATACAGATGATACAACGTTCAAGACTAGTCCTCTTGGTGATCGTCTCAATCAGAAGGCTAGCGAGGAACTGTCACCTCAGCGTGGCGCCGGCACTTATCTATCCTTTGGCGGCTCCAGCACCACGGTCCCGAAAACGATTGTCCGCCGGGCGTCCTCTCGATCTGCCGACGGCGGTGTTCCTGCCTGGTGATGCGCGTTACGCTGGCGACACCGCGACGTCCGCTCTTATAAAAGAAAACCTGAGCCCATAAAAAACGATCGAAGTATAACAAACAGGACGACCGGAAGGAACAGAATAACCCAAGGAGGGAGGGAGGGGTTCGAATCCCAGTCTATCAAAAATTTCAACTTCACTTGTGAATTTATTTCAATTCCGTGGAGCAATCCAGAACTTAGAATGTTTTGAATTTGTACATTTTCTTTTATTTGTACGGATAACAGTATTAGGCAATACAATCATAACAAAAACCGGCGAAAGCTTCGACACAGGTTTTTCAAGATCTAACGACTTCACTGTGAAACTTCCAGTACTATATCCTATTTACACAAGATGCAACAACGAGATGGGCCGGACGTGTCACAGACAAATTTATTTCTGAGTTAATTTATTGTACAAAGATGATATGATTAAAAATACAGCCCCATATAAAATGAAGAAAATTATGAAATCAGTACCGAGTCATGTCGAAATCGATGGATATAATCTTTGCCACAAACTTCGGCATGATATCAAAAGAGGCTCTGGACGTGTTGTTGGTATAAATCCGTCCATCCCGCTCCCACATACTGTCAAGGCGCCTGCCAGTTACTTCTATCTGTCCTTTGGAAGTTTTTCAAACGAAGATTTTCTAATGGAAAATTCATGGACAGAAAGTTTAATTAGAAGTGACTAACGTAGGCCACAACGAATTTTCTTCACGGAAGTGAGTTCAAAATGTTCAAATGTTTGTTAAGCTTATGGGACTTAACTACGGGGTCATCAGTCCCTAAACTTACAAACTACTTATCAACTACCTTATACGGCACAAATATCCATGCCCGAGGGGGGATTCGATCCCCCGACCGTAGTGGCCGTGCAGACCGCGACTGGAGCGCCTCAGTCTCCTCGGCCACCGCGGCCGGCGGAAGTGAGTTCATTTCTTGTAACAGAGACATCGTTGTACACAGACTACGTAGACCCACATACCTGACGAAGAAGACAAACGGAATGTTGTTTTTGTATAGCTTAAGGGACTTAACTGCGGGTCATCAGTCCCTAAACTTACAAACTACTTATGAATTATACTAAAGACGGCTCAAACATCCATGCCCGAGGGGGATTTGACACGCGACGGGGAACAGCGTCGCGCATCGTAGCATAGCGCCCAATGCGCTCGGCCGCTCCGCCACGGCTAAGGCCAACGGAAAAAACATTTAGAAATCTAGACTGCAAAATTTCACATCCCATTAATGTTCAAAATTTATTAATTTCATTGAGTGGTCTTGTATATCAACTAAACACAAAAAGTTTTATTTAAAAAATGTTCAAATGTTTTTAAAGCTTATGGGACTTAACTGCGAGGTCATCGGTCCCTAAACTTACAAACTACTTATGACCTACCTTATACTAAAGACAGCAGAAACATACATGCCCGAGGGTGTACTCAAACGGCCGATGGCGAACGGCCGCGCGCACCGTAGCACGGCGCCTCAGTGCGCACGGCCATTCCGCCGTGGCAAGGCTTATTTATTGAATCATTTAGGACGAAAATTTACAACAAGCGTGATCCTACGTCAAGCTTCCCTTAACCTACATCCGCTATTTCTGAGTGTACTATATTCCAAATTGACAGAAACTATTGATAATGGTCTCCGACGTGAGTTATTAAACTACTGTCACTTTTCTCACTTCTTACCACATATATGCTAGGAACAAATGTTCAAATGATTGTTAAGTTTATTGGACTTAACTACGGAGTCATCAGTCGCTAAACTTACAAACTACTTATCTACTACCTTATACTAAGGACGGCACAAATATCCATGCCCGAGGGGGTATTCGAACCCCCGACCGTAGTGGCCGTGAAGACCCTTGGCCAGCGCGCCCGGCAGCTAGGAACAGATAAATCACGATGGTGCATATCAGTGCTATGTAAAATGTGGAATGTTATGAAAATGCTCTTTTCATCTGCAATTAAGCCATTAGGCCCAAGATTATAACAACTTTTTAACTTACGTAAGAGAGTTATTCAACAACATTGTCTCCCTTTATTTTTTCATGGACGTCAGCCAATGGAAATTAGATTCAGGTAGCGTGAGAGCGATGCGGTTTTCACGAAATCGTCGCTGTCCTGAAGCCACACAGTATGCAAGGAGCCTTCGGCGTGGGTGTCGAGGAGAGCATTAAACAGCCGAACACGGAGTATGACGCACGCCCGAGGCCCGCCGTCCGTCGTGAGCACGCGGGGCGTCCGTGGCGTGAGCGCGGACGCGTCACGTCCGCCACCGCTACGCGCTCAGAACGGCCCCGCTCAAGGCTCGTGCGTTTTACGATTCGTGGAACTCAGAGCTGTGTGAATCTCTAACGGTTTCGGCGTAGGCCGCACAGACTTGATGCCAGCCAAATCTCAGGTGGGAACTCTTTTAGTGCTTACCATACGGTGGATCCTGCCAGCCGGACGCGGTGGCCGAGGGGACTGGGGCGCTCCAGTCACGGTCTGCACGGCCACTACGGTCGGGGGTTCGAATCCCCCCTCGGACATGGATATTTGTGCCGTCGTTACTATTAGCTACTTTGTAAGTAGTTTGTAAGTTTAGGGACTGATGACCCCGTAGTTAAGTCCCATAAGCTATACGATCTTTTGAACATTTGATATCCTGCCAAATCTCACAGCCGCACGTAAATTATAATTTCGAAAGAAATATGTAAACGGACGGAACGAAACATTATCTCGAAGGTTTAAAATATAGATAATACAGCGTTGGTGCAGGAAATTAATCAGAAAGCGACTATAGCTCATGGAGCTAGGTATATTACGAAGATTTTCCCAGTTTAGGTCCTGTTCTTGTAGTCTTTCGCCAGATCAATGTTGAAGATGTTAAATTACTAATCCCTGGCGTATTACTGTATGTGCTGTTCAGTACCAAATTTAACTATCTACGTGGATCCGAATATTTTTTGAAATTAATTATAACCCTAAAGTCATTTCAAAGACTAAAAGACTATGGGATTCTTGTAGCTGCAGTTATGTTTCAGAAATAGCACTAGACGAATTGGTACAAATTTTTTGTTTGACTTACATTCAAACGGACTCATCGATGTCCACAACCTCTTCGAAGTCTCTCTGTTAATTCTGTGAACAATTCGAGTATAATAACTGCCAGTAACTCGATTCGTATCCGCTTTCTGCAATATACATACATTGGTTTTCTCTGTTATAGAATATCTGTAATTATGATTTTTATTACTAAAAATTGGAGACCGTTAGAACTATCTGTTGCCAGATCATAAAAGAAGAAAGCGTCCAATTTAAAAACGCTGTATTTGCACTGTTTCGAAGAAATGTAAAATGAACGAGAGAATATTAAAGGATGGACAAGATTATTAAGGGTTTAACGTCCCATCAAAGGGCGGTCAGTAAAGACGAAGTAGAAGCTCGGATTGATCTTGATATGGTTGGGGAAGCTAATCGACTATGTTCTTTAAAGGATCATTTGGCTGGGGCGATGTAGAAAAATAACAGAAAACCTAATTCCGGACGACTGGAGGCGGATTTGAACCGCTGTTCTTCCGAAGGAATCGAAAACCACTGAACTTTGGTCCAATAGCTTTACATACATCTATGTAGTTCCATGTTACAATGGAATTGGGACTGCGGCTCGTCTAGTTTTAATTCCAAATAATTAATGTACTCACCGACAGCCGTAAAGTTTATGGTGTTTTATTTTTATGTTTACGGCTGTTGGTGGATACTTTAACTGTTTGGAATTATTACAAACATTTGTTTTGAACATAATTAGACGTAAACAAAATACAATGCGGCTTTCAGAAAAGTAGTTGCATCTGTATGGAATTCGGACAGTTTGTTGGCACCGTACGTCGAAGAAATGTTAATTTTGGCTGCGTCTACCTGTACATTCTACTAGGAGAGGGGCGAGGGTATTTGCGGTGTATGTCGCTTCTCGCTTTATTGCCGCATTTGCGAGAGTGCTGCGAGAGATCGCCTACCAATCTCAGTACGAGTTATCTGATATTGCCCATGTTTTTCTGGTTCATGTGGGTCAAGTAATGCTGTCAGCTCCCTAGTGAGCGGTGCACGGTCTTTGAAGCTGCCACCGGGGTCTAGACGAGCAAACAAGTCCAAGACGAGATGCGTCGCGACCCTTACTTTTAAGTTCGTCATACTTTTTTCATTAGATTGTAACTTTTTCGGTTGGCTTTATTAATAGCCGACTAAGAAAGAATGGCCGTCTGGTTTGCAGTGCCATGCTGCAGATTGCACGCCCGCTCCCGACAGTTCCTCCCTCTGATATGAGTGTGTATCTTGTCCTTAAAATACCTACGTTAAAGTAATTTGGAAGTCTAGGGACCTATGACTTCAGGAGTTAGGTCCCTCAAGTTTGCAGAAAACTGAACATTTTCTAAAGACAATGGATGATCATATAACATGCGCCGACCACTATGACGCTGATTTTGGTGACAGAAATGACGAGCCGCGTGGGAGTGACCTTGTGCGCTAAGGCGCCTTGCTGCGGAGTGCACGATTGCTTCCCGTCTGAGGTTCGAGTGTGTGTGTAGTGTGTGTGTGTGTGTGGTCCTTAGCATAAGTTAGTTTAAGTAGTTTGTAATACAAGGGAATGATGACCACTGTAGTTTGGTCCCATAGCTTTACAAACATTTGTCCGTTTGAGACAGGTAAAAAACGCGAAGCAGTCAACAATTCGAAAATTGTAAATACACTTCGCACGTTTGCCGCCAGATGACATTGTGAATCTCCCACAATATTTCGTCGACCCAACCGTTCGACATCTTCAGGTGGTGATAGCTGTCAGTACTTCAAGGCGCGACTGATGGTAATTGCGCGGCAGCGGCAGCGGCTTGAAGTACTGACAGCTACCACCACCTGAAGATGTCGAACAGTTGGGTCGACGAAATATTGTGGGAGATTCACGACGTCATACGGCGGCAAACCCGCGAAGTATTTACAACAGATCCGCCGTGAAAGCTTGAAAAGTCACAATTCGAAAATTGGTTTGAACTTTAGTAGGCTTAGTAGTTCGAATTAACTTACCCAACCAGTTATTGGCGGACCTACAGTCTAACGTGGATTTAGAACCACGTTGGTACTCGACATTTTTCAAATCATCAACATTGACAGAGGTGAAAGATGTTACAGATAAAAATCCTAGGATAGCGGGTATCGAATCATGGGCCCTTAAATTCATAGTGTGTCGCTCTACCACTGTGCTATCGAGTCCTAAACAGGAAACATAAATTGGAGCGCATCAGTCTCTGTGTACCGAACGAGGTGGTGCAGTGGGAACACAATGACTCGTTTTCGGCAGGACGGCCCGCGGGTCGTCGTTCGCCCACCCATCTTCTACACCGATCATAACCAATTTTTCGGCTACTTTCTGAAAAGTGTCTGAAAACTGTATAAACTATGACACATGGGGCATACGACAAGGATGAGCAATAACACAGCCGCGGTGGAGTGCCCGTGCGCTGTAAGGCGCATTGCTGCGGAACGCGTGGTAGCTTTCCGGGGGAAGCCTTTGTGCATGTGTGTGTTCAAATGTTCAAATGTTTGTAGAACTTATGGGACTTAACTACGGTGTCATCAGTCCCTAAGCTTACAAACTACTTATGAACTAACTAAGACTAAGGACGGCACAAATATCCATGCCCGAGGGGGGATTCGAACCCCCGACCGTAGTGACTTAAGCGCCTCAGTCTCCTCGGCCACCGCGGCCGGCCATGTGTGTATGTGTGTGTGTGTGTGTGTGTGTGTGTGTGTTTTCCTCAGCATAAATTGGTTTGTGCAGTGTGTAGGACCAGGGATTCATGACTAATGCAGTTTTGTTTTACAGCTTTGCAAACATTTCCCCATTTGATAAAGGTTGGACGATAGTGATCGAAACATTATTGACGCCTGTGAGGAGGAATACTATGGTGGCGACGACGAAGGACCATAGGGTGCAGAGATTTGTTGGAGAAGGCTGTGGGCGGTGACGCGGCTGGGATGGGACACCTGGCTCTGCTGCCGGATGCTGCAGGGGTCGCGTTTCCCGGCCTCTGGCCTCTGCCTCTGCCGCGTCAGCCGGCCGCACACGCCGCCGCGCCGGCACGCGCCCCTCGTGCTCTCAGCTGCCGTCTGCATCCGCCACGCACCACTCAAGTACACCTGCCGGGCATGTCTTGGGCCCAGTCTCGTCACTACCAACAAAATCTTAAATGATATTTTCACCCTGCGGTGCAGTGCGCACTGATACGAAATTCCCGGCAGATTATTACTGTGACCCGGACCGGGATTCGAACCAGCTGCCTTTTTCCTTTCGCGGGCAAGCGCTCTATGGAGCTACCATGGCACGCATCACGGTCCGTCCTCGCAGCTTTCGATTCACCTAAACCTCGCCTCCTACCTGCCACACTTCAGACTTAAATTGGAAAGAACACGTAGATAATATCGTGGGAAAGGCTAACCAGAGACTGCATTTTATTGGCAGAACCCTTAAAACAAGCAACAGAACTACAAAAGAAACTGCATACACTACGCTTGTCCGTCCATTTTCGGAGTATTGCAGCCCAGTGGGAGATCCTTAACAGGTGGGTTTGACGGAGGACGTCGAAAGAGTCCAAAGAAGGGCAGCTCGTTTCGTATTGTCACGATACAGGGGAGACAGCCTTACGGAAATGATACAGGATCTGGGATGGGAATCATTACAACAAAGGCGCTTATCGCTGTGGCATGGGCTAGTTACGAAACTACAATCGCCTACATTCTCCTCCGAATGCGAAAATATATTGTTGACTTCCAGTTACATAGGTAGAAATGATCATCCGAATAAAATACCAGAAATCAGAGCTCGAACAGAGAGATTCAGGTGTTCTTCCTTCCCGCGCGCTACTCTAGAATGGAATGGGAGATAAATAGTATAATTGTGGTTCGATGAACCCTCTGCCAGGCACTTCAATGTGATTTGTAGAGTATCCCATGTAGATGTCACATGTAGAGAGTCTCAGACGCTTGAAGAACAAGCACTCCTGGAAGACACAGCTTAGCCATCGCCTGGGGGACATTTCCACAATGATATCTGCACTCTGCACCGGTGTGTGCGCTGAAATTAAACCCCGGAAGAGATTACGTTTGGAAGATAGGAGGCGACGTACAGGCCAATCTCCAGCTGTGAGAGCGGGTGGCCAGCCGCGCCAGGGTAGCTCTGTCGACAGCAGGTCCGGCAGTTCAGATTTTTTAAGAGTGGGTTGTTGTCCAAACGTCCCCTCCCCCTCTCTAAAAAACCACCCTCTTCGTCCTTTCCTCGCTGTCAGTACTCTCAAATGTCCAAATGTACGTACAGCATATGTGACTTAACTACGAGGTCATCAGTCTCTAAACTTACAATCAACTTATGAACTAGTTAATACTAAGGACGGCACAGTTATCTATGACCGAGGGGGATTCGAACCCCCGACCGTAGTGGCCGTGCAGACCGTGACTGGCGCGCCGCAGAGCGCTCGGCCACCGCGGCCGGCTGTCAGTACTCTGTACATAAAAATACGTACAAATACTTGACGAAGAGTGTAATTTTGATACGACTGTTACGAATTAAGAAAAGATTAATATTTTATTAGAAAGCTGAGATAAATGTTTCAAATGTTTGTATATTCTATGGGACTTAACTACGGGGTTATCAGTCCCTAAACTTACAAACTACTTATGAACTATTTACGAACTAGAACGGCACAAATATCCATGCCCGAGGGGGGATTCGAACCCCCGACCGTAGGGACCGTGCAGACCGTGACTGGAGCGCCTTAGTCTCCTCGGCCACCGCGGCCGGCAAAGCTGAGATACTGTACTGCCATGTCTCACAAATGACATCTTTAAGTCGTATGCTTTCTTCAAAACAGAGTAAGAAGCATCATCAAACTAAGAACTTACGCAGAATGAAAATTAGGTGTGACTCCTGCCTGCCTGCCTAAGGTATACATTTCACACTTCCCAGTCCCTAGTCACTCTTCTAGAGGTTCGAGCGTATGCCGGCTTTCAGCCTTTACCTTCCTTCCGTTTCTGCAAACAGCAGTGATTATCACGTCAGCGTATCCCGTAAATAGCCGTGAAAATGGGGTTGGCGCTCGTGGTAACAACAGTATCTCGAAATAGAGACGTACGTGTACGAGTTTAGCGTCTTGCAGGGGTGTCGTCGTGTGTCCGGCTAGCCCGCGTCGAATGTAATTTGGACCTCCCGTCGCGGAATGCGTGCGTATTCCCCAGCGAAGCATCTGGGCGGTGCGACAGCTACGGCTGCAGATTAGAACAATGGTGGCTGCGGCTGCGAAATCCCGACTGCTGACGCCGTGGTGGCGACGAAAGTGCGCAGGGGAGCGACATGGTGCTCGCACACCTCCTCCAGTCGTGTGTGATTCGTGGGGAAAATGAGGGAGGGCTCTGGTCTCTCTAATATTATCCTCATGACCTTTCACGAGATGCACGTAGGAGGAAACAATATATTGGTTCATTAATTACAACTTCCGGGCTAAGACGCCGTGGTCTATCTGTACAACTTTCTTGTCCGACGTTTCGTTGCCTACTGCGGGCAACATCTTCAGCGGCGAGTCGACGACTGGCTGATAGCCGCTGGAGATCCTCTTTATATAGACCGCGTAAAAGACGCCATTACTTGTGCTAACGACTTGAAGTTATCTCTGACCAGTGTCATGTCTCTCGATTACAGGTAATCGATTGTCACATCGTTGGTGCAAAGTTAACCGCCATATCTTATCTATTTTCAAATCCTCTTCTTTCTACTGATATTATTGTAGTGCTTTTGGATCTATATGGCTTCTCTATACATGCGTATATAATAAGGAAGCTTACGGTTTAACATCCAAATCAAATGTTCAAATGTTTGTAAATCTATCGGACCAAACTGCGTGGTCATCAGTCCGTAGCTTACAAACTACTTAAACCTAGGTAAACTAACCTAAGGACAACACACACACCCATGCCCCGGGGAGGACTCGAACCTCCACGGCGAGCAACCGCGCGCTCCGCAGCGAGACGCTTTAGACCGCTCGGCTACACCACCGCGGACCCCGTTTAATGTCCCGTCGACGTCGTGGTCATTAGAGACGGAGCTTACACTCTGATATTTGGGAACGGATGGGGGAGGAAACCGTCCGCGTCCTTTTAAAGGAACCATCCCGGCTTTTGCCTCGAGTGGTTTAGGGAAATCACGGAAAACCTAAATCTGGATGGCCGGAGGTGTATTTGAACCACCGTCCTTCCGAATGCGAGTCCAGTGTGCGTATATAATAATATGAGGTCTTGGATAGCACGCTAGTTTCACTGAATTTTATTACATGATCCCCGTTTGTAAAGACCCATCAAGCAGGTATTATCACTTCTTTTCGTTGTTCCTATATAGACCATGCCACATCTACACGGAATTTTATACAACCCAGGCGTTGCTAGAGGATGTCGTGAATCATTCACCGATCTTAAACATTCACTAATCTTCTTGGTGGGTTTAAAGATTTTTTGCACTTGAAACGTGGCAAAAAATTTCCCAATACCATCTTTGATCTTGTGGATAAACGGACGAAACCTCAGATCCATCAAGAAGATTAGTGAATGTTTAAGATCGGTGAAAGATGCACGACAGCCTCTAGCAAGTTTTAGGGTGTATAAAATTCCATGTAGCTGTGGCATGTTCTATGTAGGAACAACCGAAAGAAGTGTTAATCGCCCCTAATGGAACACAAAACGAATTGTCGACTGGGACTCGCCGACAAATCAGCTGTAGCGGAACATGCCTTTACAAACGGGGTTCATGAAATAAAAGTCAGACAACACCTCACATTATTATATACGCATGTATAGAGAAGCCACAGAGAACCAGAAGCACCAATAGAAAAGAAGCAGCTTTGAAATCAGATAATATATGGCGGTCGACTTTGCACCGACGATGTGACAATCGATTATTTGTAATCGAGAGAGATGGCACTGGTCAGAGATAACTTAACAGTCGTTAGCACGTGACAAGTGGTGGCGCCCTCTATGCACACTATTTAAGCAAGACCTCCAGCGGCAAGCAGCAGGTCGTCGTCTCACCCCTGAAGATATTGCCCGCAGTAGGCAACGAAACACCAGGACAAGAAAGTTTTACAGATATAGACAACGGCATCTTATACTGGAAGTTTTAATTAATGAAGACGCCTGCCATGAAAGCCTACGTGTTATGAATATAATTGTTGTTGAATGTAGGCTCCACGGTCGGTACTAGAAATGTAGGAATAAGGCCGTGCTACAGGCCATAACCGTCTGCTTGATGTTTCTTCTACTGCTGAAGACATCTTCGGAGGCTTTGCAGACACTGGTTTACACCGAAGTCAGCTCGGTTTGCCCTGCTGTTGGTATCCACGCAACGATCGGCCGTGACGTCATGAATCACAAAAACGATTTCAACGAAGTAGGGCTTACAATAGACGTATTGTGGGTCTTACGAGGAGAGGATATGGCATGTGGGTCACCGATTTCGATCAAATTTTGCATAGACGTTCTGTATTGAACATAAAGAGACGCGAACGCCAAGATCGCGAAATAAGTTACTTATTTTACTTAACACACCAGATGTATTGAGCAGCATTGGTCGTTAATGTTTTATTTAAATGTCCTGAATGTAACTGCAACGAAAAACATAAAATTGCAGTGTCCAATTTTATGTTTGCCGTTGCAGTTACATTCAGGACATTCATAATGCTTGTTTGAAGGACACTGAAGATGGTCACTATGTGATTGAAATCGATCTGTGTTTTTTTTTAAATAAAACATTAACGGCCAATGCTGCTGAATACATCTGGTGTGTTCATCATTGTGTGCTCGTTGAGCACCATCCAGGAAATGGAATCAAACTTATTTTACTTGATGACGACTTGTTTCGGAGGACTGTCCCACCGTCATCTGGCCATATTACATTGTATACGTTGGTCATCATATTTAAAAACTGGAAAAAATAATAAGTGCAACATAGCTGTCAGTATCTTGGAAACTGTGATATTTTAATTTGTGTATTTTACATGTAGACTCAATGCTTTGTTGCACTTACTGTCTTATTTCTATTTTGTAAAATAAGATGACCAACGTTTAAAATGTAATATGACCAGATGATGGTGGCACAGTCCTCCGAAACAAGTCGTCATTAAGTAAAATAAGTATTTCGCGATCTTGGCGTTTCCACTTTTTAAGATTTTTAAAATAATATAACACTACAACTCTGTACTTTTTGCAAGATCAATGTGTATTTTTTTTATCAAAGTCACCCCTTTATTTATATATGTACAATCTTCCTGAAAATCAAAATTCTGCAAACATCAGAACTTTTATGCCAAATATATACATTCTCATGTTTATCTACCTTACGCCTACTAAGATTCCTGACAATGAAAGGCATATTACAAGAATAACAAGAGTTTACAGTATGTTAATAATAAACTTCGCCAACATTAAGTGTCCTATAAGTAATAATATCCCGACGGTTGTAACTTTCAAGATCACGAATTCCAATCAAAGTACCTGCACGAACTATTGCCACAGTCAGCTAAATGTTCAAATGTCTGTAAATCTATCGGACCAAACTGCGTGGTCATCAGTCCGTAGCTTACAAACTACTTAAACCTAGGTAAACTAACCTAAGGACAACACTCACACACCCATGCCCGGGGGAGGACTCGAACCTCCACGGCGAGCAACCTCGCGCTCCGCAGCGAGGCGCTTTAGACCGCTCGGCTACTCCACCGCGGCTCTACAGTCAGCCATGCACAACCTGCTTTAGCAGTCTCATTCTTCTCTGTAAAAAAAGTGGCGCCAACTAAAACATAGGGGCCACCTTCACCTTATTGGTCTTTTCAACATCGCCGGATGTGAAGGTAAAACTGTCAACAAATCTAAAAACAGTTGCGCGACGGAGTGTTGAGGACAAATGGAGTGTCACTTAGCGACATGTGCCGCTTCAGGGTGCATCTCCTAGCAGTCGGCCTCACTCGTGGACGTTGACGTCGTTGGTTCCCTAACAGTCTCATCTCGTGTAGGGATGCACCGTGTATTGCGTCGTTACTGTCATACTTGATGCTGTGCGGCTCCATATAGGTCGCTGATGTGTGTATTAGGTAAGTCCAACACTGATACATCTCACGTTCCACATAAACGAGATTATAGGTATAAGAGCGAATAATGAATCATCTTTTAGTGTGGTAAGTGTACGTCAGACATGGACACCAAGTTTGTTTGATGGGTGAAGGGCAAATAATACTTCCACGTCGTGTCCGCCACGAGTCATCAATTTAAATGTTGGCCACGATGTGGATGACTGCAACTTCTTTGCCGGTCGCAAGTAACTTTATTCCGCGGCCGTTGCCACAGAGGGAGCAATCTCGGTCGACATAAGGCATCCCCGCCGCCAGCTCTTTGTTAATGAAGACATGCCGCGGCCCCATATAGCACTTGCAGCGACCGCGACCCAAAGTGCGCGCATTTTTGCCGCAGAGGCCGACGCTAAATCACGTCGCCGGCCAGCGACATTATAAATCCCGACGTCGGCCGCAGGCTAACAAAGCGGCCGGATGAGATATGAATTATTAACATTCCGCGGGAAAAAGCGGACCGCGGCGCTTCATCTGCCGCCTTATTAGACTCGCGACGGCATTAGTGGAGCGCCTTATCGTAACTCTTCCTCGGGGGACGTGCTCACGCTGGAGAGCGCACTGACTGACGGAGCCGCCGGAGCTGGAAGCGTTGACGAGACGTCGCAGATAGCATCTCCGAGCAGCGACGAAAATCTATCGGCTCGACTCCCAACTTTACGGCGAAATTTATATTCGCGGTCTTCGTACCTGTACTTCAGGTTTTGTGACAGTGAATAGCAGGTTACGATTTTACTACGTATTAGTTAAAAAATAGGAAGATTAGGCAGGACCAGTTGATGGCTTTTCTAGACATATAAAAGATAGCGTGTGGAGGAAAAAGGTTTGGGTAGCACTTGAAATTAGGGGAGTGGAAAAACATACTGTAAGCAGAATAAAGGAGATGTATTGTGGAAGTATGAGTTCTGTGAAGGTGGGAGAGGGAAGAACAGAATGGTTCCAACAAGTCAGTGACGTAACTAGGACTTGGCTTTGGGGGGGGGGGGGGAATAGATCTGCTTGACGAGCTAAATTTTAGTCAGTTTCCAGACAGACTACCACTCCCGTTGAAGATTAATTCACTCCCATCCAATGAAAGCTTATGGTAAAACACCCAGATTTTCCAATCTTTACCTTTACCAGATTGCTGTTATACAATTTCTTTCTTTCGTTCCTTTCTTTCCCCTTTGGGTTCTGGGGGGGGGGTTCTATCCCCCTTATCACCCCTCCCCCCCCGTAGTTACGCCACTGCAACATGTGTATGGGCTGAAGAAGGACAGTACATTGTCGCCGCTTCTCTTGACTGTGATTATGGATGACATAATGACAAAGGTAGCAGGGAAACATGAGGAAGGAAAGATGACAGCAATGGTGTTTGAAGACGATCTCATGATCTGGGGCAACAAGAAGGAGACAAATTCAGCAGCAGCTAGGTGCTTGGGGAGAAACAGAGGGATAATACGGACTGAAGTTCAACATCAGTAAACGTGAGTTCGTGGTAACCAGGAAAAAAAAAAAAAAAAAAAAAAAAAAAGATCAGCGAAGGGAATAACACTTGGAGGTGAACAGCTGGAGAAGGTAGAAAGCTTCAAGTACCTGGGGAGTGCAATTGAGGAAAATGGGACAAATGACGGCCGCTACGGAGCGGCCGAGCGCATAGAGGCGCTACGCTACAATCCGCAGCGCCGTTCTCCGTCGAGGTTTCGAATCCCCCCCCCCCCCCTCCTCGGCCGTGAATGTTTGTGTCGTCTTTAGTATAAGATAGTTCATAAGAACTTTGTATGTTTAGGAAGTGATGACCCCGCAGTTATGTCCCTTAAGCTTAAAAAAACATTTGAACATTTTTGAACTATTAAGAAAATATTTTAAAAGATATTGAACCACTTTTATGATAAGCAGACAGAGAGTTCTAATGTTCAAGTGTTTGTTAAGCTTATGGGACTTAACAAACAGAGAGTTCTTGAACATATTCTCAGTTCTGATATAGTGAATTTCCTGGAAACTGAAAAGCTCCTGTCTATGCATCAGTAGGGCTTTAGAAAGCATCTATCGTGGGAAACTCAGCTTTCACTTTTCTCTCATGACAAATTGCGTGATATGGATGAACGGCAAGAACAGACCGCACATATGTCGATTATCGAAAGGCGTTTGACACGGTACCGCACTACAGACTGCTAACGAAGGTACGAGCTTATGGAGTAGGTACCCAAATATGTGGGTGGTTTGAAGACTACTTAAGTAACAGAACACAATACGATGGCGAGTATTCATCAGACAGTAGGGTATCGCCAGGCTTGCCATAGGGAAGTGTGATAGGGCTGCTATTATTTTCTATGTACATAAATTATCTGACGGACAGAGTCAGTTGCAATCTGCAGCTGTTTACTGATGATGCAGTGGTGTACAGCAGGGTATCGTCGTTGTATGATTGTATAGGATGCAGGATGACTTGGACCAAATTTCTAGGTGGTGTAAGGAATGGAAAATAACGCTAAATGTAGAAAAATATAAGGTGATGCAGGTGAGTAGGAGAAACAGCATTAGTATTGTATTGCTTAATAGAGTCGCTTCAATTAATATCTATGCGTAATGCTGAACATATATGAAATGGAATGAGCATGTAAGGCAGTCGAGAGGAATGCGAATGGTCGAGTTTGGTTTAGTGGAAGAATTTTCGGAAGGTGTGATTCGTCTGTAAACGCTTGTACGATCCCAAACATCAAAAATGTTCAAATGTTTGGTAAGCTTAAGGGACTTAACTACGGGGTCATCAATCCCTAAACTTACAAACTACTTATGAACTACCTACAACTAAGAACGGCACAAATATCCATGCCCAAGGGGGCATTCGAACCCCCGACCGTAGTGGTCGTGCAGACCGTGACTGAAGCGCCTCAGTCCCCTCGACCACCGCGGACGGCTGTACGATCCCAGCTTAACTATTGCTCAAGTGTCTGGGATCCTCACCATATCGGTTTAAAGGAAGATCTAGACCCTTAGAGGAAGTTTAGAGGCGGGCGCCTAAGTTTGTAATTGGTACAATCGATCAACACGCGAGTGTTACTGAAATGCTTCGGTAACTCAAATGTGAGTCGTTGGAAGGCAAGCGGCGTTCTTCTCGAGAAACACTGTTGAAGACTTTTATAGGGCCGTAATTTGAGACAGACTACAGAACCATTCTACTGTCGCCAACCTACATTTCGCACAAATATCAGAGAGATTAGGGCTCGTACGGATGCATACAAGCATTCGTTTCTCTTTCGTTCTACGTGAAAGTCGAACAGGAAAGTAAGTAACTAGTAGTGGTAATGGTACCCTCCATCCCGCACCTATGGGTGGATTGCGGAGTACTTATGTAGATGTAGAATGAGGCTATCCTTACATTACTATACGGATGGATGAATTTGCAGACATAGGTAATTGTTCCTCATCGTAATTATCATGTAATGAAGATTGCTTCAGGTCTGTAATGGGTAATCATCAGATATTACAGTTTGGAAACTGAGCCGAGACCTCAGTTGATTTAAGGCAGCTGGGACGGCGCTGGAGAGAGGGGCGGCACTCTGCTGGAGGCTCCAGTCGGCTGGAACCGGCCGCACCCGCCGGCCGGCCCGCTTGCGCAGTCGCCGGGAAAACGGCGACCTGCTGCCGCCGAAGATCGGCCGAAATTTGGGGTCTGCCGATGCTATCTGCTCGCAATCTGCGTCCGCGGTAATGCCGGCGCAAATTGCGGCTGGCCAGCTGCGCGCCTCGCCACGGCCTGCGACAGCCCCGGTTCACGTCTCAGCTGCTTCTAGGTGTGGCAGCCGTTTAAATTAGGCATTTGAAAATTTGTGCTGTGGCTGGGATTCGTACCCGAGACGTCCTGGTAACTTCGCAGTTGCTGTAAAAATGTTCAAATGTTTGTAAATCTATCGGACCAACCTGCGTGGTCATCAGTCCGTGGCTTACAAACTACTTAAACCTAGGTAAACTAACCTAAGGACAACACACTCACCCATGCCCCAGGGAGGACTCGAACCTCCACGGCGAGCAACCGCGCACTCCGCAGCGAGACGCTTTAGATCGCTCGGCTACTCCATCGCGGCGCGGTTGCTCTAAGCCTCTGCACACGGGAGTAAATAATTTTCAAATGTTTCTACATCTACATGGGATAATCTGCAAATCACATTTAAGTGCCTGGCAGAGGGTTCATTGAACCACCATTATACTATTTATCTCCCATTCCATTCTCGAATAGAGCGCGGGAAGAAAGAACCCTTGAATATCTCCGTTCGACCTCTGACTTCCCGCATTTTATTCTGATGGTCATTTCTACCTATGTAAGTGGGAGTCAACAATATATTTTTGCATTCGGAGGAGAATCTTGGCGATTTGAGTTTCGTAAGTAGCCCACGCCGCAACGATAAGCGCCGTTGTTGTAATGATTCCCATCCCAGATCCTGTATCAATTCTGTCTCCCGTGTATCGTGACAATACAAAACGGTCTGCTCTTCTTTCGACTCTTTCGATGTCGTCCGTCAAACGTACCTGATAAGAATCCCACACTGCGCAGCTATACTCCGAAAATGGATGGACAAGTGTAGTGTATGTAGTTTCTTTTGTAGTTCTGTTGCATCTTTTAAGGGTTCTACCAATAAAACGCCGTCTCTGATTCCCCTATCCCACGGCATTATCTACGTGTTTGTTCCAGTTTAAGTCTGAAGTAATAGTAATTCCTAGGTATTTAGTAGAGTTTTATGGACTTCACTTTTGATTAATTCATCTTGTAAAGAAAGTTTAACGGATTTCTTTTCGTACTCATGTGGAGAACTTCACACTTCTCATTATTTGGAGTCAATTAACAATTTTTTCACCATAGTGATCTTATTCAGATTTGTAAATGTATGGGACTTAACGTCTTTGGTCATCACTTCCTAGGCTTACAAACTACGTAAATTAACTTGAACTAGCCTAAGGACAACACACACACACACACATGCCCGAGGGAGGGACTCGAACCTCCAATGGCGAGCAACTGCGCACTCCTTAGCAAGGCGCCTTGGAACGCTTGGCCACTCCTCCGCATCACAGGCCTAACACTCCTGCATGGCTTACCCAAGCACATAGAGGACACGCAGGATAAACTGGCTGCTAGATGTGCATACGGCTGGGCATGTGGAGAACAGTAGCGATGGGTGTAACAGCCGGAGCAGTGAGCGAGCGCTGGAGGGGAAGTGCCCAAATCACTGGCCGGCAGGCGGAAGTGGATTGACAAATGTTCAAAAGTTTGTAAAGCTTATGGGACTTAACTACAGGGTCAACAGTCTCTAAGCTTATGAACAATTTATGAACTAGCTCATACTAGGGACGGCCGAGGGGGAAGCCGAACCCCCGACCTTAGTGGCCTTGCAGAACGTGACTGGAGCGCCGCTGACCGCTCGGCCTCCGCGGCCGGCAAGTGGATTGACGCTATCTCCCCTTCTGAGCGAAGGAATGAACTCACCCGGCGCTTCAATCGAAAACTCGTCTCTGCGCATCGTCTACTTTACCCTGCGCAGACTCTAATCCACCCTCCCAAACTCTCGTAAGTTCTCCTACTTCGACCACTGTATTCCAGGTTCGAATCCCCGCCCTAGCACAAATTTTCATATGTTGCATGATTACAAGACTGGCGAGGACTGGAGACTAAAAACCCCCGGCAAATTGCATATTAAGAATAGCTGCAGCATCAACTGTTTTTTCAGACGTAGTCGAAAAGACAGACATTTTCTTCTTATAGGCCTACAGGGAGATAAAAAAAAGTTTATAAAATGGCAAGCATATCGAGCGCACAACACAGATCAGTAACAACATAGGAACGTGAGGTCGCAAGGCCATCTTGCTAAATGGCGTTGCAGTTATTTAATCAAGCTACTGCGGAATTATTTCCAGTTTTAAGTTTGTTTCAAATGGTACGAAGTACCATCATACGATTACACAAACATGTTATAAGCATAATGAAACTTTCACTCTGCTGATATGAAACTTCCTGGCAGATTAAAATTTTGTGCCGGAACCTGGACTCGACCGTGGAACCTTTGCCTTTCGCGGGCAAGCGCTCTACCGACTGAGCTATCCCGACATGACTCACGATGCCCCCTCACAACTTTATTTCCGCCAGTATCACACCTCCTATTTTCCAAACTTCACAGAAGCTCTTCTGCGAACCTTGCAAGACTAGCACTCCTGGAAGAAAGGATATGGTGGAGACGTGACTTAGCCACAGCCTAAAGGATGTTTTCAGAATGAAACATTGTTAATATTGGAAAATATTCGTGTAGTTATAATGAAATAGTTTCTGTGAACTTCGTGCAACTGTTCATGTATAATTCTCCGAAAATTACTTCACTGTAGCGGAAATAACATAACACCAGCCGAAAACGAACGGCGGGAGCAGTACTGCTAACATACGCACAGAGAGAAAAATTATTTGCCTCCTCTTACTGAAATTATGCCACTTGATTCATTGTGCCCCGTGGTTCAATGTGCCCCACTCTCCCCTAATTTACGAAAAGAACACGAGGATAAAATTAGAGAGATTATACAGCGGGAACCGTACGCGAGTGGATAGGAAAATAGAAAGTGGCAATGGTGCATAAAGTACCTCCGCTACACATCGTGAGGTGGCATGTGCAGTGTATACGTAGGTGTACTCAGTTGTCAATCGGACAGCTTCATGCGAAGTTATTTTGGGCTAGTAACTGTCGAAGTTGACTGCCAAGAGAGAGTAAAGTTTGCTGTTCATAGCCTATTAGACGGAAAACGTTTCTTTGTAGCGCCGTGCAGTACGTGCAGACCTGCGCGTGGTGTGTGGCGTGGTCAGCTCGGGCGCGCACCTGCCGGTGGCCGCTTTTGGCGAGCAGCGAGTATCCTGTAATAACAACGCGGAAGACGCCCGCCGCCGCGGCAGAAGGCGAATAATTACGATGATAAAGCCTCATTCCGGGCCAGAAGTGGGTTTACGAGTGGCGTGGCGAGGCCGTTACCCGCGCGATCGCTGCCCAGTCAGCTGCGATGGCTGCCAGCTGATGCGCCGTAAAACGACGGAAACCCGAGGGGCGAAGCGGGCGACGGCGGTGCCAGTTCTGCGGAGCATCTGGACGTTATCAGCAGATGCCGCGGCTAGTGGTTAGTGCTGCTGTTTCTAAATAGCTGGCTCCCCAGTTCGATTCCCGGCCGGGTGTCCCCCTGTACTAATTTCTGCTTGTACCCATCTTTCCAACATTGCAGATACTAAAAAAATATTTTTCAAATAATTATTTTTCCCTTGTGCGTGCAGCATGATAAAGACTTCTGTCGTTACTTTGAAACATCTGCATCTACATACATACACCGGAAGCCCCCCAATAGGTGTGTGGCGGAGGGTACCTTGAGTACCACTATCGGTTCTGCCTCCTATTCCGGTCACGTATTGTTCGCGGAAAGAAAGCTTGCCGGCCGCGGTGGCTGCGGGGACTGAGACGCTCCAGTTACGGTCTGCACGGCCACTACGTTCGGGGGTTCGAATCCCCCCTCGGGCACGGATATTTGTGCCGTCCTTAGTATAAGGTAGTTCGTAAGTAGTTTGTAAGTTTAGGGACTGATGACCCCGTAGTTAAGTCCCATAAGTTTAACAAACATTTGAAGGGAAGATTGTCGGTATGCCTCTGTGTGGGCTCTAATCTCTCTGATTTTATTTCCATGATCTCTTCGCGAGATATACGTAGGAGGGAGCAATATACTGCTAGACTTCTCGGTAAAAGGGACAGACATGTTTGATGGTACCTCAGCCGTATATATATGATATTAAATAGCCAATCATTTATTCGCCATTTACAAATTTTGCCGACATTATCTGCATTACTAAAGATGGAGTGTTATTTGGCGACTCGTGGCGTAAAGTGAGAGACTCGGGTTCGAGTCCCGGTCCGTCAACAAATAACAGACCATCCTTAGTAATGCAGCTATTGTCGGAAGAACTCGCAATGGAGAATAAATAATTGTTTATTTAACTCTTGATGTTGCTGACAGTCGACGTTATTTTCTTGGATCACTCATCATTATTTTAATCCGTCGTCTGTCCCTCCCAGTCCCCAACGTAAGAAAATAAATAAATAAATAAATAAAAAAGAGAGAGAAAGATTCAACAGGAAAATGACTCACATTCCTACCCAACTGATAATAATATTGTATTTACTGGAGACTATGTGCCAAAATTCGGGTTTGTACTAATTGGTAGCTGTCTTTCATATTACATCATCTTTTACATTTTGAATGTATTATCAACGTACTTTTGACAATGATAATTATGCAAAAGCCAGTCCAGAATTCGAATCAAGAACAGTTGCCAGCATGTGTAAATTAGAAGTAGATATAACTGAAGGATTAAAGCAGCTTAAATCACTTAACAATGGCAACTCCCCGGTGCAGATTGTATACCAGCTAGTTTTCTTTTTGAGTGCACTGATCTTATAACTCCGCACCTACTATATTCTACAACTGAGCGCTCTCTTAAAGATTTGTACCCAAAGACTAAAATGTTGCACAAGGCACTTCAATATTCAAGAAAGCAATACGACTGATCTGTAAAATAGCAGGTCTTTATCACTGACGTCTGTTTACAGCAAGATTTTAGAACGTATTCATTCCTCAATGTAATCTGTGTACCTAGAAGGAAACTACCTGTTAACCAATAGTGGACTGGGATTCAGAAAGGATCGTTGGGAATCATGACCTAGCTGTTTGGTCGCTTCCTCCCATTAACCAACCAACCAAACAAAGTATCGTTGCTGTGAAACACAGCGAGCTCTTTACTGCCATGAAGTGATGAGTTCTACAGACAAGGAGGCTTTTGACATTGTTCCTCAAAAGCTTCTTCTAATCAGATAGCTTGCTGATGGGATATTGCCACAGTTGTACGATTGGATGCACCATAGGCCTCTGTGCGTAGGGGCCGCATTCCCGAAGGCGATTTCGTACTGTTTGTGTTGATATTCCGCGTCCTGTTGCTGCCCTTGGAGGTGCGTCGCAGGTGTGAACTGAATTTAGACTCCTGTCTCGACGGACTGTTAACCAGAGTAATGATCATCTCTTGCTGATGTTACCCGTCGAATACCTTGGCCTTGCCTTCTTTTAATGGTTCCTGTTGTCTGAAATCGCGTCCGGGTCCTTGAAATTACACTTTGGGAAACTCCAATAGCTGCAGCCACCTCCCCCGTTTTCGTACGCCCGATCCTAGTAGTATGTTTAACGTAATTATAAGGTGATACCTGATATCTCTCATATGACTTAACACATCTTGTAGCCATGTTTTTCATAGCTTCTATGTCAGCACGCAGTACAGAGGGCGAAAGATGATGTTATTGTAATTGTATTCAAAAAACTTTTAATTTTAAATTTGCGCCATCTGGCGGCTATTTGGCCTTCTTTATCTGTTACGCTGTTTCCCCCCTCTCACTATAGTTTTGCATGTGAATCTAGTAGAACACGTTGACTAGACGTCCACGATTGTGGATTATGATTTTAGTTATGCATATTCACTAAAATGTATTTTAATTCCCATCATTTTTTTAAAAAGTTTGTAAACATATTTTGCAGTTAATGTGTTCGATCTCCTTGTGAGTATTGTGATTTCAAACTGTAAACATCCGACATGTAATGTGATTCTATTATTTGTGCCACAGATTCGCTGATGA
Source organism: Locusta migratoria (assembly GCA_026315105.1). Lineage (NCBI taxonomy): Eukaryota > Metazoa > Arthropoda > Insecta > Orthoptera > Acrididae > Locusta > Locusta migratoria. The sequence goes on along the minus strand of CM048750.1, from coordinate 98,715,141 downwards.
TGTGTCGAAACGCGTAAAGGTTAGATAAAGTATATTGCGAACAAGGCATATAATATATTTGCCAACGTATGGTCGCTTGTCCCAAAAAATGGATGGTTTTATGAACCAAGTGGAAAACACCTCCTTCTGTGTTGTCCCGCTTCCAATCTTCTTCGTTGCAGAGCGCGCGGTTGCCTGCCGTCGGAGGGTCGAGTCCTCCCTGGGGCATGGGTGTTTGTGTTGTCCTTAGGGTAGTTTAACTTAGTTTAAGTAGTTTGGAAGCCTAGGGACTAATAAACAACGCAGTTAAATCCCATAGATTTACAAAAAAATTAAATTTTCCAACCTTCTTATGGCTCTCCACACTATTGCTTCGTGGAAGTCACGTTGTTCTTGCGTTGCCCTACCTCCTCAATCATTATATGAACCCGACTGCTTGTGTAATTCATTTGGTAGAGTAAAACTAGTCAACACGATTTCCCTCTGCAGCACATTTCTGTTGTTACCACTATCTCGGTTGTCGTAGTTGTCCGCATCCCGTAGAACCGACAGAAAGACGACGCACCAATTTAGTTCATTCTGCCGAAGGCAGTACTTCCAAAGCTAGATATCTCAACTGATCCCATAACTTTTTTGACCACTGTAGGTAGGCTACACTACAATCTGCCCAGCGAGTGTCTTGTAGGTGCGTGTAGCTGTGGGGGGCGTCAGAGCTACATCTACATCTACATAGATACTCTGCAGATCACATTTAAGTGCCTGGCATAGGGTTCATTAACCACTTTCATAACTTTTCTCTACCGTTCCATTCTCTAATAGCAATAACACCTACATCGTTCCGTTCTTATTTCTCTTATTTTATTGGGATGGTTATGTCTCCCTAAGCAGGTGGGAGCTAGCAAAATATTTTCATATTCAGAAGTAAAGGTCGGTAATTGAAACTTCGCAGACAGATCATTCCGCAGTGAATAACGTCTTTCTTTTAATGATTTCCACCCCAATTCGTGCAACATTTCCGTGACGCTTTCCCCCCGTAACGTGATAAAACAAAACTATCTGCCCTTCTCTGAACGTTCTCAAGGTCTTCCGTCAGTCGCACCTGGTGAGGGTCCCGCAAGGGGCAACAGTACTCCAGGAGAGGACGCACAAGTGTGATGTAGCCAGTCTCTTTGGTGGAGCTGGTGCATCTTCGAAGCGTTCTGCCAATGAAACGTAACCTATGGTTCGCCTTCCCCACAATATTTTCTATGAGTTCTCTCCAGTCTAGGTTGTTATTAACTCCTAGGTATTTAGTAGAATTTACGACCTTAAGGTCTGATTGATTTTTCGCGTAGTTGAAGTTCAGCGGATTTCTTTTTGTAGTCGTGTGTATTACTTCACACTTTTCTTTATTTAGTGTCAATTGCCAATTTTCGCAGCATGTAGAAATTTTGTCTAAATAGCTTTGCAGCTGGTTTTGATCCTCTGTTGACTTCACTTACCGATAAACGACAGCATCATCCGCGAACAGTCTAAGGGAGCTATTCAGATTGTCTCCTAAATCGTTTATAAATACAAGGAAGAGTAGGGGACCTATAACGCTTCCCTGGGGAACGCCAGATATCACATCTGTTTTACTCGATGACTTACCGTCAATTACAACGAATTGTGCCCTTTCTGATAGGAAATCGTGAATCCAATCGCACAATTGGGGAGAGATGCCATAAGCGCGCAATTTCATTAGAAGCCGCTTGTGAGGAACAGTGTCAAAAGCCTTCCGGAAACCCAGAAATATGGAATCGATTTGAGATCCCTTTTCGAGGGCACTTAGCACTTCATGTGAATAAAGGGCAAGCTGTGATTGGCAAGAGCGATACTTTCTGAATCCGTGTTGACTATTGGTTAAAAGGTCGTTCTGGAAACGGGGCGCTCTTGTGGTGTTCTTTCTCGAGTCACTCCAGGCGTTGGCCTGTTTGTGACGAGCACCGGCTGTTGACGCGGGCTGCGAGTCGCTCCCGGCCTCCGGAGTTATTCAGTTTTCGGACAGGGGGAGTGGGTCGCGCCTGTCACGGCGATGCCGTACGACCGGCGCCGTGTGACGGACGCCTGCATTCCGCGGGCTGACCCCTGGCGACGGCGCCCGCCTTCCGCGAGGGAGGGGGAGGGGCAGGGGCGAGCGTCCGCTGACCGAGACGCGGCGATGGCCGTGATTTAGCCACGAGCCGGCCGCCGGCCGCCTTTACAAGACCGGCCGCCCTGCCACGTCACGCGATATATGAACGCGGCCCTATCGCCGGCCATCGCCGCTTATAATTCTCCTCCGAAGAAGAAGGAACGGTCGCGCGGCGCCACAGGAATGTCGCGTGGTCGCCGCTATCGGCCCCTCCCGTCGCTTGTTTCCGGTAGCAAATGATAGCGCCGACAGCCGACGGCCGCCGGCCGCCGCTACTATTCCATTGTGCCGCGAACAGCACAGCAGTCGCCGACCCGTCCCCTGCGCGGAGCAACGCGTTTCTATCTTGTCTTCAACCCCCTAGTCTTCATCACCTCCTCTTTCTCATTCTCTTCCCAGCAGCGTGCTCCGTATCTCTATTTCTACCTAGATGAGTCACCATAAAACCTTCACTGATGTTAACACATCACTGGAAACACATCATCCAACTACAACTATGCTCTAAATGTTCAAATGTTTGTATAGCTTATGGGACTTAACTACGGGGTCATCAGTCCCTAAACTCACAAACTACTTATGAACTAGCTAATCCTAAGGACGGCACAAATATCCATGCCCGAGGGGGGATTCGAACCCCCGACCGTAGTGGCCGTGCAGACCGTGACTGGTGCGCCTCAGTCCCCTCGGCCACCGCGGCCGGCATCATCTATGCTCTATCAGACCTTTATCGCTGACGTCAGGTCTTATATACCAGGCATGTCCACAAAGTAAGTTCCGTTGGGTTGTACAAAACAAAAGTGTAAAGATAAATAAAAAAGGTTTATTGTAAAAAAAACTCTACAACTGTTAAACTACTTTTCTACATAGCTTCCGAAATTTTGCAGGCATTTATAGCGTGAGACAAGTTTCTGTATGCCTTCTTCATAGAAGGTTACCGCCTGTGTATTCAGCTACGTGGTAAACATATTCTTTCAGCTCGTCATCATCGTTGAAGTGAATCCCTCCCGGGCTTGGATGTTTGTGCTGTCTTTAGTATAAGTTAGTTTATAAGTAGTTATTAAGTTTAGGGACTGATGACCCCGTAGTTAAGTCCCTTAAGCGTAACAAACATTTGAAACATTTGTTGACCACTGATGACAGATTTTAGGTGTAAGAAGAGATGTTCAAATGTTCAAATGTGTGTAGAGCTTATGGGACGGGGTCATCAGTCCCTAAACTTACAAACTACTTATGAACCAGCTAATACTACGGACGGCACAAATAGCCATGCCCGAGGGGGGATTCGAACCCCCGACCGTAGTGGTAAGAAGAGATGAATGTCACTAGTAGCGAGGTCAGGGATATACGGTGAATGAACAAACACGTCCCAGTGAAATTCCCGTAAGAGTTGTTTTATCACATTCGCCGTGTGAGGTCGGGTATTATCGCGAAAAAAAAAAGAAAGAAAGAAAAAAAGAAAACACCCTTTGACAGTAATTCTCGGCGCTTCTTCTGTATTAAGCGGCCAGTAACCATGTGAATTGTTTGTTTGGCCTCGTGGTAAGAAATCGATCACCAAAATGTCTTTTCTGTCTCAAAAAAACGTTGCACATGACTTTTCGAGTTGTCAAGATTTGCTTAGGCTTAACCATCGTTGTGGGTGAAGTGTGGCTCCATTCCATCGAATGCCGCTTTGTTTCAGGGGTGTCGTACGATACCAAAGTTTCACCCCTCGTCAGTATCCGACAAAGAAAACTATCGCCTTCTTCTCTGTAGCGAGTCAAAAATTTAATTGCACCGCCAATTCCTTGTTTTTTGAGTTTTTCAGTAACAATTTTGGGTACTCAAAGTGAGCAAAGTCTTCTAAATTTCAGTTATTCTGTAAAAAATACAAGAATTAGTAATCGTGAGATTTGCGGAACTTCCATACCAATGGCAATAAGTGTAAACTTACGGTTATGCTTAATCTTCTCTTCAGTTGTGTGAACCAGTTCATCAGTAACCACAGACGGGAGTTCACTTCGTTCTTCATCGTGGTCTTCATCACGTCCTTCATTGAACATCTGACCCATCTTCTAACCATTGAATCATTCATAGCTTTTTGTTCGTAAACCTCGCATATTTGGCGATGAATTTCCTTTGGTTTACTTTATTTTCGTCATTAAAGTTCAAATAAAGTAATTTGAACCGAGTGGAGTGGAACAGCTCGTGCTAAAGATCTGTTGAATGCCAACATTCGCATTTTTATTGGGCTGCTACCTTACGAACTTCCGAAAACGATGCCAGTATCAACATATCGCCCTGTCAAAAGAGCAGTTTTTCATTTCGCTGTCTTTCTATTAATCCACACTTGCACTCCATTGACGAATAGAAGAAGAACGTATCAAAACAGAGAAATTTATGTTTTCAGAAATTATGTACGTAAGTACTAATTCTGTAAATATATATTTGACAAATGTTGACTTTCCACAAAAATTGTATTGTGATTCATCTTCCGTTTAAAGCTTTCGCTTATTGTGGTCCTCAGAGGGATAGTTTCTTTAGAGACTTGCTCTACTATAGGCTTCATGTTCGTTAACGTTCAGATATCTCTTGAACACAGCTGCAGAGTTTCGCAAACAAATTACCCTGAAGGAATGTAGAACAGACACACGTTTGTGTTAAACGGCAAATTTTATTCGGTTTTAGCCGCTGTAATTGCGGAAATTCTCTTGTTAAGACAGTAGCATCTCCAACTCCTCCTCTTCTTTTTCTTCCTCCTCTTCCTTTGCCTTCTTATTCTTCTTCCTAACCTCGAAAGGAGACCTAAATATAACATAATTCGGCAGTAGATATAATATACGTGAGCCAGGATGGATATTATTATTAAAATCGTCATTTTTTATAGGGTAATCCCCTCTGAGCACATGAAAAATAGGAAATTTTCACGAGTTTTTTCCAAGTAAAATAAAAGTAATGCTAAATCTGATGGCACTGTTTTCTTTCTTCCACTTCTATATTTCGTAAATCATTCATCTGTCTATATCGGACGCTCTCTGTAACACTGCATCTAGTGGAAGTCAGTGCAGTCACACTATAAAACTTTCAGAAATGTAGAATAGAAACTGTATTTAAAATATATATAGTGTGCATTTCTTTCGGAGTGACCCTCGTACATTGGCCATCAGTCCCTAAGCTTACATAGTAGTTACACTAAGTTAAAGTAACTTGTGCTGAGAACAACTTAAACACCCGTGCCCGAGGGAGAACTCGAACCCCTGACGGCGAACGGCAGCGCACACCGCAGCAGGACGTCTTAGTGCGCACAGCTATTCTGCAACGGCAATTTTAGCACTTTCGAAACTTCCATAATACGTGTTAGCCGCGTTGAAAGTACGTGCTGCCAAAGATGTCGAAGGAACGTTAAACTCTTATCTTTCTTCCTTCCCTCACTTCTTCAAATATGAAAACGTGCAACATGTACAGTTATATTAGTAACGTAACCGAACAACTAAAGCCGAATTGTTAGATAAAGGCATCATTTCGCACAAATACGTCGCAATAAAAGGAAGTTGATGACTGACAACAGTCAATAGAGGTGTAAGTTTTCTTGGCCATAGGTAGCCTGTTCTGGTGAACTTAGTTGAACTGACACTATTTTTGTGCTGTAATGACCGGTGACCTTAGTGGGGAGGTCCCGCTAAACATTACTAGCATTGCCTTTGATCTAAATTCGACTAATTGTGCTTACAAAGTAACTTCTAATTGGTTTAACCATTCTTAATGCCTACGTACACACATGAGTTTTGTTTTGTGCACATCTGTTTCAAAGGCCCATTCGAATTGTAAACGAAGGCTTCCGCGGCCGTTGTCATTGTATATAAAACTCTTCTGGGTGTTGGACCGCATCGTCAATGTAACGCCCAGAAGATGGCCACTTGCAATAGTGGCCGAAACGTCGGTGAAGTGTTTGATATTTTGACGATGCGGTCCAACACCCAGAAGCCCATTCGAATTATTTATGATCTATTGGCTTCCTTGTATGATTAATGTTAAACATAGGAATTTATTTTTTATGTTCGCGTATTTATAAAATGGTTTGTTTTCTACAATCTACAGAATGTTGAGGTGAAGTCTGCCACTGAAACTGTAGCATCGACATACCACAACCGCCGAGACGCAACGTATGTTGTCCCTGACCTTTAGTTATGTTTCATTTAAATTCAGTTCAAAACCTGACTGTAGGGTGTCACACCACACACTATGTCAATGCAAATCACACTCGAGTTTTTGGTGTAATTTGCGGAAACTCGTTTGAGACCATTTCTCTGCCGTTGGGTCTACGGATACTACGCGAAAAAAATGAACACATAAATATTACCAGTCGAATCTTTTCTCTTAATGATTTGGTGATGGTCGTTTTTCCTTATTTATGGGGAGAGGGGGAATATGGCTCTGTTATAGTGCTTGCCAGCACAACCGGCTTCTGGAATCCGAGATAGTCTCTTACCCTTTATTGCCCTGGTACAAAATCAACTGCTGTTATTAAAACTTTTTTGATGCCGTTCTATTTGTTAAACATCCGATGCCGCATAGCAGTACTGCAACACTCTGTGGACAAGTGTAGTACACGCAATCTCTCTTAAATATGTATGATTTCAATTGAGTCACAGCGGAAGGCATATTATTGCAGTTTTAAGTGGTCCACCATGTAGTTGATTGTTGAGAATGTCTCTGTCATTATAATTGTAAGTCCTGGTGTTGTGATTCCCCCCCCCCAGACTGTGCTGCTCTTCTTTGAAGATACGTAATTTATCATAAATTCAGAAAAGTAGACACTACATCTTTAACTAATAGGTTCTCTTACCTTCAGTCAATTTGAGTTTTCTTCATCGATGTGAACTGAGCTTGTAACGTTTGCGAAGCGTGTTTATTACGAGGGCGTCCCGATTAGTAATACTACCGAATTTTTTATTCGGTTCCCAATATCAGCTGACGTACTGCTCCAAGATGTCATCCAAATCATTACGTCGACTTAAGCTGGATCCCTCTGCTGCCAGAAGACTGCGAAATGTGTAAACTTAGACGAATAGCAGCGTGTAACCTAACGAAGTGCGCGAGATAGGTTGCTTGAATCGGGTTTCTAACCGCAGAAAACATTATTCCATACGTGTAACTCCCTCTCCGGCGACATACGGGAGCTGAACAGTGAGCAATAATCCGACCCACTGGGTCCTCTGCCATTGACCTGCTTTGAGACATCCTTGACTTCGCCCCAAACAGATTAACATGTATATTATGTTAAGACAAACGTCAAAGGACAAAGACGAAAATCATGGACTAAAATCCAAAGTAGAGAGACGAGACTGCTTGTAATTATTGGATAGTATATAAATTATATTTTTGAAATATGTGCTAATGCATAACAACCTTTCCCAACTCTTTCGCGAGATAGCAGTCGATAGTTTTGCTGTTATCGCACTTTCTTAGCTGTTGAGGCAAAATGAAGCCGAAACAAAGAACAAAAAATTAACCATGGATCACAATTCCATAGAATACCTTTGCTTTGTGTCGAAAGCATTTCATGCAAATCTTCAATCCTTTGCCAAGCTTTTGAGAAAGTTTATTCGCCATGCTGGTAAAAACACGAATCCAAAAATTGCGGATGATTCTTTTCCCATTTTGTGTGGTCGATTGTGAAAGCTAGCCTGAAATGTTATCGATCAAAGAAAAAAAGGAAAAAAGAAGAAGAAAATATGTAATTTTGCAACTGTGTTCCTAGTTAATTGAATAGCATCAAAATGTGGCCACACGAGGTTTTTTTTTTTTTTTCCCTCCTTGGTTTCAACGTTACTGCATCGAGCGCTCCGAGGCGAAACAAGTACACACCTTAGAACACTGTGAATAGTTGCCAATATATCTACGTATGGACCTTATTCTTAACGCTAAGAATAACGCGTGTTTGATGGTATATTGACAACCATGTACATTAAGCCGCTTTTTTGTTCTGCTATTGTTTCTTCAGGAGGGAGCTCGGATGCAACGTAGGAGCTTAGGAGGACAAAAGTCGTGCGGCTGCATTGTGAGAGTAACATCGTTTTTGCCGGTAGGTATTCAATTTATTATTGATTTTCTCTTTCCGCTTCAGTTCTCCACAGCAGCTAAGAAGATGGATGATAGTAAAACTGTCGACCGCTACCTTGCAACAGAGTTAGAGAGGGCTGTTGCGTATTGTTACAGCTTTCCAAAATAGAATTTAGATTATCACCTATTTCCTCGAAGAACTTTGAAAGTGACGAAAGGATGCAAGCAGAAGTGAGGTTGTGGCTACGTTATCAAAGTGAAGCATTGTACAGTGACAGTGTCAACGAACTGGTCCTTCTTTGGAAGACAAGTGTTCATTGCCAAGGAGATTAGGTACACTTTTAGACTAAAGATATACATTCTTAATAAATCATGTTTTATTAAAAACTTTTTAGAATTTTCACATAAGACTTTGGGAAGCTTTTATTTTTGAGAAAGCCGTCGTACAGGTTGTACGAGGTGCGCACGAAATGTGTTCGATTGTGGATAGATGTTTTGGATCGTTATTGTTGGAGACTGCTGAGAGAGAGAGAGAGAACGAAATCAGGTACCGGCAGATGCTTCCCCGTAACAGGAACGAGGAATCGCCGGGCTTAAAAGTCCACACATGCCGGATGGTCCTGTCCAGGGGAAAATGCGAGGAAGCATCTGATAGGACCAGTACCATCCTGCTACTCTCCTTGCATCAGGTTCTGTCAACGATAATATTTCGTCACAATGCTCACAATGCAGGTCGACGAGTCGCGATTCGCCAACTCACAGAATCTCGCCGGCAACCAGAATCGAGCTATTCTACGACGCGTAACTCAGTTGTAAATTCCTAATACGGTAATTTGGAAAGATCCGTATATCTCGAACTTCCGGTGTGCCACGGAGATACGATTGATATATATCGAACGGAGCACTGTCGAGGTATTGAGGCGACAGGACGACAGGAAAGGTCAAATTTTGGCAATAGCTAGTTTTACGAGTGCAATTACTTTTATTGAGCGGTTCTGAACCGGAGATTCGGTTGCTACGCGCCGTCACGTGCTCACAAAAACCTCTTGTGTAACCCATACTTAACGTTAAGGCTACTCTGGCCTGTTGTTGGTTCTGAAGTTATTGATAGTATGTTAAGGAATAGTCTGAAAGTGTGGTGGAGACACCCGAACTTTCACTTAAAAAAGTGATCTGTAGCGTAGCCTTAAGGATATTAGGTACAGGTTAAAGAATTATTATTATTTTAGGACGGTGGGTGCGTAGTGCCCGAATCTCGGTTCAGGAAAACAACTCTGGAATCTACACAATTTGTTGCATTGTGATTCGAAAGTAAGCTGTATTCCCAAATTACCAACAGAATTCCATGAATTTCTGTGTATCCATGAACCGAGGTATCAACTGTTTCGATGTAAGAGAAATACCGCGAGCTGATATGTCACTTTACACACCGTGACTTAAGACACTACGTTCCGCTCTCAAAATCAAATAAAATCCGTATTTCCAGCTTCAGCTGTCTTGTATTCGTCTGCTTGCAATCTGTACCGTTTCATATACAGGGTGTTACAAAAAGGTACGCCCAAACGTTCAGAAAACACAAAGAAAGAAAATATGTTATGTGGACATGTGTCCGGAAACGCCTAATTTCCATGTTAGAGCTTATTTTCTATTTACGGATGAGGCATCATTCCAACGTTATCAAATTGTAAATTATCACACTCAACATGTGTCGGCAGAAAAGAATCCGTACGCAATTGTGCAATCACGTCATCAACACAGATTTTCTGTGAGCGTTTGGGCAGGAATTGTTGGTAATGTCTGGATTGGGTCTCATGTTATTCCACTCTACCTGTGCTGCTATAACATGTGCCTTTACAAGTACGACACAACATGTGGTTCATGCACGATGGAGCTCCTGCACATTTCAGTCGACGTGTTCGTACGCTTCTCAACAACAGATTCTGTGACCGGTGGATTGGTAGAGGCGGACCAATTCCATGGCCTCCACGCTCTCCTGACCACCCTCTTAACTTTCATTTATGGGGGAATTTGAAAGCTCTTGTCTACGCAACCCCGGTACCAAATGTAGAGACTCTTCGTGCTCGTATTGTGGACGGCTCTGATACAATACGCCGTTTTCCAGGGCTGCATCAGCGCGTCAGGGATTTCATGCAACGGAGGGTGGATGCATGTATCCTCGCTAACGGAGGACATTTTGAACATTTCCTGTAACAAAGTGTTTGAAGTCAGACTGGTTCGTTCTGTTGCTGTGTGTTTCCATTCCATGATTAATGTGATTTGAAGCGAAGTAATAAAATGAGCTCTAACGTGGAAATTAAGCGTTTCCGGACACATGTCTACATAACATATTTTCTTTCTTCGTGTGTGAGGAATATTTCCTGAAAGTTTGGCCGTACCTCTATGTAACACCCTGTATATCTATAGCAACTTCGTGATACACCGGAGCCGGCCGCGGTGGCCGAGGTGACTGAGGCGCTCCAGTCACGGGCAGCACGGCAACTACGGTCTGGGGTTCGAATCCCCCCTCGGGCATGGATATTTGTTCCGTCCTAGTTCGTAAGTAGTTCATTAGTAGTTTGTAAGTTTAGGGACTGATGACCCCGTAGTTAAGTCCCTTAAGCTTAACGAACATTTGATACACCGGAACTCCGAGATACACGGATTCATCCAATTATCCCTAAGACTGTACTTTGTGAATGTACATCTTCTAAAGTAGGTTGCAGATACTTCTATAGTCGAGGCGAAATAGCATGAGCCCTGGTGCTTGCGCCAATCATCTTTGAGCGTCGGCTGCGGCAGCAAAACATTGGAGTAAGTCAAACGCGAGCTTTGCTCTGCGCATGCGCGCGTTTGGCTGCGCTCTGCAGTTTTGCCAGTTCTGTCAGACAGCACCGATCGTTAAGCTACACTCTCAGGCAGCGAAATAACTACTTGGCAACATGGTTGCATTCAGTTTCCGCGGCTTGTGCGGTCTCCCAGCCCAGTAGACGGTGCCAGGGATCATCGTATTCCGGCCCGACTATAATAAATACGTCTGTATTTCGAAGGGAATATACCATATAGCTAACTGTGGTGCGGGTTTTGGCAAATCACTCGTAACAGAGAACGCTGCGCAGTGTCAGACGAACTAGCAGGTGAAAAATATTTTTGCCTTGTTACAAACTCGCGCAACCTGACACCTCTTGCAAAAAAGTAAGCGAGCCCGGCGAGGACTGGACTCGGCGCCAGTTGAACTGCGGTCCACCCACATAGCATTTCGATGTCTCGCCAACGCAGGCGGAAGAGGAGAGAGAAAGCAGCAGCGAGAAAGAGGAGAGGGGAGAGGAGCGGAGAAAGGCGGCGAGGGGGAATGCCGGGCGCGCGCGCTGCAAAACGAAACGCGCGCCCAACAAATGAGTGTCGCTATCTTCATAATCAGTCAATTGAGCGGGATTTACATAAATAATCCGGGCCGGGCCGGCGGCGGGCGCGCCGCGATTGGCGGGCGGCGGCGCTCGCCCCGCCCACCGGGCGCCTTTCTAAAACAGCGACCAATGGCGGGCGGGCAGCCAGGCGGCGGGCCCGGCCCGTCCCGGCCCCGCGAGCCCAGCCAGAGCGGGTCGGGCGGCGGACGCCGACGGCTGCGGCGCGGCGCCACGCGGCAGGGGGCTTCTCTGTCAGCAGACAACCACAGTCTAAAGTACACTGCCGCGACAATCACTGCTGTACAACTTGTTAACAACTGACACTTGCAACGACACTGGCGTTCCCAGTGGTGGGCAAGGCGCCGTAAAAGTAATGCTTGGTTATAATTACTTTTCTATATAATTAACCATGCACTAGTAAAATAGCGACAGAACAACTTAGACTGGAGAGATCGCATAGAAATATTGTGGGGAATGCGAAGCAAAGATTACATTTCATTGGCAGAACGCTTCGAAGTTGCACCAGCTACACCAAAGAGACTGCCTGTAGGCACTTGTGCGTCCTCTCCTGGAGTACTGTTGCCCATTGTGGGACCCTCACCAGGTACGACTAACGGAAGATACTGAGCGTACAACCGCAGTCTAACGTACACAGTCGCGATAATCACTGTGCAAGTTGTTACCAACTGACACTTGCAACGACACTAGCGATCCTAGTGGTGGGCAAGGCGCCGTAAAAGTAATAATTACTGTTCCATATAATTAACCATGCACTAGTAAAATAACGACAGAATAACTTAGACTGGAGAGATCACATAGAAAATATTGTAGGGAGAGCGACCCAAAGATACGTTTCACTGGAAGAACGCATCGAAGTTGCACCAGCTACACCAAAGAGACTGCCTACATCACACTTGTGCGTCCTCTCCTGAAGTACTGTTGCCCATTGTGAGACCCTCACCAGATGGGACTGACGGAACATATTGAGAAGTTTCAGAGAAGGGCAGCTCGCTTTGTTTTATCACGTTACGGGAGGTAAACCATCACGGAAATGTTCCACGAATTGGGGTGGAAATCATTAAAAGAAATACGTTATTCATTGCGGCGTGATACATCGAAATAACGTCTAAAATAATGCACGTTTTATTAGTATAATAATCGTAGCGTTATTAATGTTTTTGTACTCTCGTGCTGTTGCTTGAATGGCCATTAACGTAAGTCATCGGTCAAGTGATCAAGGTGGTGCACGACCATGCTGTGAAGTAATACACATAACCACTAAAGGAAATCCGCTGAACTTCAATTACAAGATAAATCAGTCAAACCTTAAGGTCGTAAATTCTACCAAATAACTTGGAGTTACAATTACGAACAACTACAGAGAACACTTAGAAAATATTGTGGGGAAGACAAACCAAAGAATACGTTTCACTGGCAGAATGCATCGAAGTTGCACCAGCTACACCAAAGAGTCTGCCTACATCACACTTGTGCGTCCTCTCCTGGAGTACTGTTGCCCATTGTGGGACCCTCACCAGGTGGGACTGACGGAAGATATTGAGAAAGTCCAAAGAAGGGCAGTTCGTTTTGTTCAATCACGTTACGGGGCGGGGGGGGGGGGGGTTAAGCGTCACGGAAATGCACGAATTCGGGCTACAGAGAGAGCTGAAGACATTGTAGCACGCATAGACCAAAGACATGGTCTGTGGCATCACGTTTCGCTGTATGTAACCTCCTGCTATAGAGTCGCAAACGTCATCGCTGGCCTTCAGTCCGAATTTTTTTTAAAATTTTATGACTTTCAACCATCATATCTTCCACCCCCTTATAGCTATCGGCATGGAACTGATATAGTATACAACGGGAGACTTCGGACAACAATTACAAATAGACCATTCGTTTGCGTTCCGTAGTTTCCGCTGCAGAGCGAAATATTAACACACACGTAGAATTTTATATACACCGATAAATTTCCATCCCAATATACTCCACCCTTTTATCATTATCAACCCTCAAACAACAATGCAACCAATAAAACCATTTTCAAAGAGTAAAAAAAAATTTCAAAGATTAATTATTGTTCCGAATTTCGCGTTATATTCTTCAAATTACTAAATATCTATCTGATCGCTATAAAACTGTGCCAAAAACACTGCTCAGGTATAAATTAGTAACTGTTCAAATATTTAAGTCTCTGCGTCTTGTCGTTCGGACGTGATAAGAGCACACCGAACAGACATTCACATTAAAATATATAGATAAATAGCTATCCGATAGCCATAGAAACGTGCCTAAAGCCTTCCCCGGGTAGACATTAGTAACTGTACAAATTTTTAGCTCTTTATATCTTGTGGTTCGGACGTGATAAACGTACACCGAACAGATATTCACATTTATAGATATAGATTTAGGAGACAATCTGAATAGCTCCCTTAGACTGTTCGCAAATGATGCTGTCGTTTATCGGCTAGTGAAGTCAACAGAGGATCAAAAGCAGCTGAAAGCGATTTAGACAAAATATCTACATGGTGCGAAAATTGACAATTGATACTAAATAAAGAAAAGTGTGAATTAATACCCTGACAACTTAAAGAAATCCGCTGAACTTCAATTACACTATATATCAGTCAAACCTTAAGGTCGTAAATTATACTAAATACCTAGGAGTTACGAACAACTTAGACTGGAGAGAACACAGAAAATATTGTGGGGAAGGCGAACCAAAGATTACGTTTCATTGGCAGGACGCTTCGAAGTTGCACCAGCTACACCAAAGAGACTGCCTATATCACACTTGTGGGTCCTCTCCTGGAATACTGTTGCCCATTGTGGGACCCTCACCAGGTGGGACTGACGGAAGATATTGAGAAGGTTCAGAGAAGGGCAGCTCGTTTTGGTTTATCTCGTTACGGGGGTACGGGGGGGGGGGGGGAGGCGGAAGCGTCGCGGAAATGTTGCACGAATTGGGGTGGAAATCATTAAAAAATAGACGTCATTCATTGCGGTGTGATATCTTTGCGAAGTTTCAGTCACCAACTGTTGTTTCTGAATGTGAAAATATTTTTCTAGCACCAACCTACTTAGGAAGACATGACCATCGCAATAAAATAAATCAGATCGAAAACGGAGCGATTTAGGTGTTCTTTCTTACCGCGCGCTATTAGACAATGGAACGGTAAAGAAAAGTTATGAAAGTGGTTAATGAACTCTCTGCCAGGCACTTAAATGTGATTTGCAGAATATCCATGTAGATGTAGACATAAATAATCGTGAAATAAATTGAAAAACAAACGAACTTCCCTGATTCAATTATATAAACGACTACTTATTCATGCGGAAATGCTTACGAATATGCGTGTACTTTGCAGCCTACTCCGCTGAAAGTAAGATAATACAAACAGACAAGAAACATGAATTCCTGTTGCGGTTTCTTCTTACACAAACGGGCTCTTTCGTTGACGTGTAAGCCCGGTGTTCCTTGATGTTACGGGGATGTATCTGCCGATACCTGATTTCGGTACCTCTGTCTCTGTCTCTGTCTCTGTCTCTCTCTCTCTCTTTTTCTCTCCTCTCTCTGTATGTGTCAGCAGTCTCCGAAATCAAGGATAACGATCCAAAACATCTATCCATAATATAACACAGTTCGTACGTAGCAGCTGCACCTCGTACGAAACATGGTTTATTAATTTTATAAGTCTTAATTCTACAAGTGCGTCCAATCTACCTGGTGGTAATCACTTGTCTTCCATTGAAGGAACAGTTCGTTGACACTGTTACTGTACAATGTTTAACTTTGATAACGGATCCACAACCTCACTTCTGCTTATACCCCTTCGTCAAAATATCCACGAATGTGTTTCTTTGAGGAAATAAGTGGTAATCTAAATTCCAGTTTCAAAAGATGTAATAATAACGCAGCATCCCTCTCCAAATCTGTTCTAAAGTAGCGTTCGACAGTGTTACTGTCATAAAACTTCCTTGGCTGCTGTGGTCAACTGAAGCCGAAAGAGAGAATCAACACAAAATTGAATACCTGCCGGCAAAAACGATATTACCCACATAAAGCGGCCACAAGACTTTCGTCCTCCAAAGGTGCTACGTTACTGTATGCGAGCTCCTTGAAGAAACGACAGCAGAAGAAAAAATGGGGTAAATGAACACACATACTATTGAGTTTAATAGCTTTTGCTTTAAACCGAGAGTCTTGAAGTCTCAAACGCGAATATATCACATAGGGGGGGGGGGGGCATCGTAGTATCTCAAAATGATGCCTAAAACAAAAAAGAAAAGTTGGATGTTCCGATCTAGGCTTGGTTACTTTCGTCCAACACTTAACTGATTCGACTGGAATTGTGGTGAAGATAAATTAGCATTTCTGAGTAGTAAACCGACACTTAACTGCAAAACGTCGGTTTTTCTGTTGTTTATTACCCACTTTTGTGTGTATAGAAAATGAAATTCTTTATTAAAAAGTCATAGGTATCAAGAGAATCTGAAGTAAACTGTCCTACAATGTATCGCTTTATACCTTCCAATGCTTCTTAGCAGACCTACAGGCAAATATGGAATTATTTTCTATTATTACAAATTTTTGTGGCACTACAAATCTTCCCTGTTGTAAAAAGTATGTTAAAATCAATTTAAACGATACTATTCACACTCATTCGATATAACATTCTCATAATTAATAATTTTCTTGCAGTTATAGATGTGGCACGGGAAATATTACGTTCATTTTGCATTTTAACATCGACTTTTATATCAGTCATTGTGAAAACTACTTCTTGTTCACATTGCCACACAACTGCTCTAGGATTACCTACAATACAATGCCATTTGTTTACCTCAGAATCGTTTTCGTTCTATGAGAATTATGTGTAATCTCTTTATAACTTCCAAATTTTGCATTATGAAGCGTAATTTGACCGGAACTTATTTCCTTAAGAGCCTCTCCGACGAGATATGGATCTTTCACATTCATTTTGTAGCTCTTCAACTCTGTTTTATACCTTTTTGTGTCATTTATCGATATTTTGTAGTCTTTTCTTGATAATTTTTCAGGTATTTTAGGTCCTAAAAATCAAGACCATTTTTTCATGATCGTAAAGGAATCCTCACTAGGGACACCTGTCGCTCTGGGAACCATGCGAGCGCTCTTCTTATATTGGAAGCACGAATTTCTGAATTTATGGCATGTATTTGGCCGGTTTGCGTTTAACTAATTCTGTAGCATCTTAAGAATTTTTAAAGATTTCCTTATGTAACTGGACATTCTGCAGCCACATTTTTCACAAAAAAAAAAAAAAAAAAAAAAAAAAAAAAAAAAAAAAAAAAAAAAAAAAAAAAAGACTGTTATTTGTAAGCTTTGTGCCATGTTTCACACCGTGCCACGTTGTCTTGATGCAGATCCAACGACCGAACAAAAACGTAAAGTGACCAACCAACTTTGTAGCAGTCTTATCCGTGTTCAGAAACTTATTGGCCTAGAGCAGTGCTTTCCAAACTTTCCCTTTCACTGATATAAATAATGGTAGAATTTAGATGGTTTTAGCGGGGGGGGGGGGGGGGCGCAAATAAAGTATCGTTTAAATGTAGTTTGTAAACGAAACTGAAATCCTCGTACGCATCGACATGTTTAATGTTGATCCTGACTGCAGCAATTACGTACACTCATCGCAAGAAAAGGAAACGATACGAACTACGAAGATGTACAACAGAGTAACACAGCAGACAACAATGCCTAACTCACACAGTAATACTTGCTTCTTGCACATGCGACCCAACTTCCGAAACACGAAAACTGAATTTCGGAAACCGTTTTTCTCTGCCGTGTGTACATATCAGGGCCAGATATGGTTTTGCTGGATCGATTGAAAACGGTATCTGGAAATTAGCTTCTCGGATTTCTGATTTAGACAGCACAGTGTCTGTTCCCTTTCAGTATTATCATATTATTTTCTGAAATAAAGAGGATGTATTTATGACAAGTGATGAATGATTATTTAAGTTCTATTGTTAGGTTCTTGCTTCACCACGACCTCGGAAGTCCCGACATATTCGTAAAAAATAGATAAATATTTGTGACAAGTAAGAATATGAATGTCATTTCTAGTCCCAGAACCTGTTACATACAGAAAACTGAGGGAAAAAAATATTAACGCATGCCAGGGTTCGAACCAACGATCACTGCATTTAAAATACTACTCTCCATGAATCACCCGGCCATACTCCATACTAAACATCGCTACTGAATAGCTTTAGTCAGTGGACAATTGTGACTGCTTTTACAATCTGTGACAGCTTTCACAGCAACTGCGTCATTGATTGACACTTAATTGTAAGAAACGCTACCGAGGGTTAAGTTGCTTTCATGAATCCATCAAAAACTCTCAGGTGCAGCTTTCTGAGAAGCAAAGTAGACTACAGTGGAGGGTCGTTCAGTTCCAGCAAACTGCGCATGGGAAGAGCTGTTATCGAGTATCAGCAGCAGCTCTGCGCATGCGCAGTTTGCTGGAATCTGGCAACTGGCAGCTGCTTGAACGAACCCCGAGTGTCTACTGATGCTGAACCAGCGCTGTCGCCTAGCGGCTGAGCACACAATTAATGTGCACCGATCATTCCTCTAATATGTGATCTGTGGTGCACTGAATGTGACACCCCAGGGTGTCGCGACACCCAGTTTGGAAAGCTCTGGCCTAGAGTTAAGATTTTCCCTCGTATTCGTTGATGAACGGTATTAGAGCTTGTGAATGCACACAAGGTCTCAGAGTATCGTGTACACATAATTGCAAATGCGTCGCTTTATGGCAGAAGTCCAGCTGGCAAACAGGAGAGCTCCGGTACAGGTGTTGGCGTTTGTCGATGCAGCGCCCGTAACCCAGTGAGTCGTCTCGTCTGGTTCTCCTGGACGTCGCCTCGGCGTCGCTGCTCCCGTCACCCACAGTACGAACGTAACGGTGAAGGTACAAGCGCTCTCCAGACTCCTGCCTGCAGTACTCACATTTAAAACACAACTCTCACCGCAGAGCGAACGTACCAGAGCGAACGAAGAACGATTTTGTAAATATTACGTGGCCGAACTTATGTCTCATAGTATATCTTAAGTCCTTACTTTTGTGTAAAAAAAATATAATAAGTTGGAACTAAAACTTCATAACAGTGTCTCAAAAAGGGTTGCACCGCAATAGAGAAATTGCTGTCGGAATCACTTACAAGATTTCTACCCAACTGTCCTATTTATCATTCTGAACGTACCTGCTGGATAGCCATAACAAACACTTTATATTATCGTAAAATACGCAAAAGAAAGCTTCCCAAATGTATGGCATGATTTATCAGTTGAAATTTTTAAGTGAATGTTCCATAGTAGTTACAAAAATGTGTTAGTAAAGGAAAACTGGTGCTCTAATTGAAAAAGAAAAATCTGATGTATTTTCACGGTGATTCAAGTCTTTCATCCAGCAATATATTTCACTGTTTATTTTGTGCCATTGAAAGCTTAGGAGGCGTAAATAGCTTAGGTAACAAAGACGAAACATAGCTGAGGAAAACAAACTGCAACAACGGTTTCCTACAAAAGGCCACAGTGGGCCGAAACAGATAGCCTGCAATGTCAGGATTTCATGAAGAGAGATGGTTAAGAATCTGTTCTTGTTAAACCAAGAAGTACGTAAACGAAGTAAATACAAACCCAAGTGTACACACACAGCAATGATAAATTTCTTTGACTCTTCAGATTGCATCATATTGATGGTAATACCTGCAATATTTGTACCGTAATCTTCTAGTGCTTATTTAACCTTTTTTTTCGAAATATATTTATCTATTTTCAATAGGATGCGCTTTTGCAGCACTTCTGGAAGTTGAAATTCTGATCCCGTTACCGCAGGGAGTTCTACAAGTAAGTAAAACGTATTTTAAAAGTGCCATATTAGAGGGATAGTCATAGCGAATATCATTATTTAAATGCCAGTTTGATTTCTACTGTGAAACAAGTGCATTCACGCACTATGGGGTTTATCAGGGCTGGCAAAGTATCCGTCTTCGATTACAGACTAGCCGATGCTCAGGATAGATGCAGCTGTGGCAGTACATTTATGGAAGGAAACTCCACTAACAGCTGTCGAGTTTTATTAAGGCATTGACGTTCTTTGGTAGTGTGTAATCAATACACAACATTCGGCAAAGCTACATTTATCCGCATAAGACAGTAACCGCTCAGTTATCAGTAAAAGATTAAAATGAAAAGTAATTGGTATTTTCCGAATAATTTCACACATTCGCATTATTCACCAAAACTTGGTTTACTTGTTAGGCCTGAATAGGCGGGACACCCCGAAGGGCTATTTCATCCTCCAAATTTTTAATAACCAATATGGCCCACAAGTCTAATTTAAGGAGTCGTTGGCTTGATATTCGCAACCATCTCGTAAAGCATATGGGATTTGGGTGCAGTTAGTGCTGCGGGCGTGGTGAAAACTAGGAAGATTCTGGTATAATCTCGAGAGATTGAAGAAACATGCTAAGAGTAGTCGCATCATATTATATAAACAAACCTAAAAATTAATTTGGGTACGAAAAATATTTTTTTAAAGTATCTTCAAACCAATCAAGAACAAATCCCTTCTGAATTAGGGCCTACTCTTGCCCATTTAGTAATCGATGTAACAGGGAAGTACTTCCAAAACGTCAAACGGTTATGTGGGACAAATGGAAGATCTCAAGTCCATTAGCGATAAGCAGCAACTTATCCAGCTTCGCTTTTAAATCCTGCTTCAAAGCACTATCGTTACTGTGATAACAATGCAAGCTGCGGTGGAGTAGCCGAGCGGTCTAAGGCGCCTCGCTGCAGAGCGCGCGGTTGCTCGACGTCGGAGGTTCCAGTCCTCCGTGGGGCATGGGTATGTGTGTTGTCCTTAGGTTAGTTTACCTTGGTTTAAGTAGTTTGTAAGCTAAGGACTGATGACCACGCAGTTTTGTCCGATAGATTTACAAAGATGTGTTTGTAACAATGCAACTTGTATCTTGTGAAGAATTACCTCACCGTCTTACCTAAATGGTAATTGTCAAGGTCATGTATTTAACTTCTTGAACGCATGCTCTATCAGAGGGAATGTGAGTTTGCCTGGGATGTTACCATAGTAATTTGCCCGCGCTGCGTACCCGCTTCTCATCCTCGGACGGCCGGCCGCGGTGGCCGAGGGGACTGAGGCGCTCCAGTCACGGTCTGCACGGCCACTACGGTCGGGGGTTCGAATCCCCCCTCGGGCATGGATATTTGTGCCGTCCTAGTTCGTAAGTAGTTCATAAGTAGTTTGTAAGTTTAGGGACTGATGACCCCGTAGTCAAGTCCCATAAGCTTAACAAACATTTGAACATTTTGAACATCGTCGGACGCAAAGACGAGTCAGCTGACGGCATGACGGCGCGGTCGGTCAGCGCGCCGTGGCCTCCGTCTGCGTACGCCTGCCTATTAATAGCGCTCGCCTCACGGCTGCCTGCCGCTGCCGCTGCCCGACGCGTCTTTCGGCGACAGCCGCTCAGCCGGCTTCCTAACGTTCCTAACAGTTCCACTCCCCTTCTCGTACATCACCAGTCGATGACGAGTTTAGTGTCTCCGACATGTATTTTGTGTCGTAATTTTCCGGCTTCAGGAAACTGCTGGCTAGCGATATACGAGGCGCGTCCAGAAAGTAAGTCCCGTTTGGTAATACAATGAAATTGTACACAGATATAGAAGACATTTTTATTGCACAAAATTCTACAACTCTTAAACTACTTTTCCACATAACTGCCGAAATTTTACAGGCATTTGTCATAGCGTGGCACCAGGTTTTGTATACCTTCTTCATAGAAATCTGCCAACTGTGTCTTCAACCAGTTGGAAACAGTTTCTTTCAGCTCGTCGTCATTGGTGAAATGATGACCGCCAAGGAAAGACTTGAGATGTCCTGGATCTTGTCTTCAATCGCGTGAACCAGTTCTTCTGTAACCAAAGGTGGACGCCCACTTCGATCTTCATCGTGCACATCACTACGCCCGCCATTAAACTGTCGGACCCATCTTCTCACCATTGAATCACTCATCGCATTTGGTCTGTAAACATCGCAAATTTGCCCATAAATTTCACTTGGTTTCACTTTCCTCGCATTCAGAAACCGAATCACCGACCTGATTTCACAGGCTGCGGGACATTTCAAACAAGCACAACAAAGCGTACGTAACTGACAGCGATCTCCAAATGGCGCACGTACTTCTCCTTGATACACATCGTCTACAGCGCATGTGCGAAACTGCAGTCGCAGCGCTGCAGCTGAGATAAACTGAAACGGAACTTACTTTCTGGACGTGCCTCGCATTATTCTTAAGAGTGCTCTGTCATACGTACAGGTCAGAAACAGTTACAGCAGAACGCTAAACGACAGGGAAGACGAGACGAGCTTCATCAAAAGATGAAATTCCTCGAGTTTTGGCCAAGTGAGAGGAGGAGGTCCTTTTGGTTACTATCCGCAAGAAAGAAAACACACTCGTGCATCGGACGTGTTGTAGGGAGAGAAGGGACCGCTAGCCCAGCGGCCCGCTGCTGAGCCCCTGTGACAAAGGCTTGCTGACTCATCGCGCCCGCCATTGTTTTAATATAAACAAACAATGGGCGCGTGAGGCTCGTGACAAGCGGGAGGCTGCGCACGCGCCGGACACTCCCCATTCATCCGTTACTCCGAGTGTGCCGGCGGACCAGGGAGGAGCGTCTCCGAACGGAGTCGATTCTTTCGAACCATTAAAACTATCGACTTAATTTTGAGAAATGCAGACAGTTCATTAGTTCCGTTTAACTTTCGATGTTCTAACATGATAACCTGTAAATTTGTTTCAGTTAATTTTTAATGAGCTCGTTAAATAGAAGAAGTACGCTGCCTGCTTCTATATCAGATATTGGGAAGTTACACCGTGCTAGTAATCGTTAATTAACTGAAAGTGTAACTACACTCGATTCTATCGAAACGAAATGTTGTTTTTTATGAATACGATTCATCAGCCAAGGAGGATGTTCAGAGCTTCCGTGGTCGTCACTGTCGAGATCACACAGTATGTCTGGAGGACTGAAAGTAAACGGTGGCAGGTTTAACCTTCAGCCCGTACTCCCCCTTATAGCACACAAAGCGTACACTTGGTTTTTAAGACCGCGGTACCGTTTCTTTCAGTTTCTTTCGCCCTTTTTTGTATCTGATTGTCTTAAAATGCATGTAGTGCACCATTCGGTCTCCCCCTTCCCCAGCATACACCCCCCCAATAGTTTTCTCACACACTTGATATGTAGATTTTTTTTTTTCAATTTTATAGACTTGCAGTTCATTGCGAAAGAAAAAACACACAACTTGAGGGTAAGTGGGGTACATTGGACGGGAGAAAATAAAGACGTTCAGTGTACACATCGGCCTTTTTTGACCGGGAGCGGAGAGTGCAATTCGTTAATTGCAGGACTTCGGACAGATGCACAACGAAGAAAAGACTTACTTCGACTTCCTCTTCAACTGCCTTGAGGCTACTGTAGCGGGCAGAGTGCTGACACGCACTCAGAGAGAAGGAAGGGTGTAGAAGGGAGTGTCCCCGGTCCAAAAGACCGGTGTACGGGCTAAAGGTTAAACTTCAATACGTTCAAGGATAGTGACTGACTACGTTACATTTAATTTTGTACCACAGATATAGTGGTTAAACCACAGCTACCAAAAATGTACAAAAAGTATTTATTCACGTCAACGTGCACTATGGCACCATTATCAAGCGTATGAATAAGAAAAACTACAAGTTTCAAAATAATAAGATTTGATTGACATTGTCAAGTAATAAATTTTGAAAAAGTATAGTTGATTTGGTAACTGGACCCAGGCCACTTAATGGAGTCAAACTGGCCCACCACTGGTTGCAGTATCCACAGCAGACAGTATCATACCATTTCTGGCCAAAGATTAATCCACACAATACAGCAGCAGAAGAAGCTGTGTCGGTAAAATACACGCTAATATATTGATGTACTGCACTGATCATCTGACTCTATAACATGCATAAGCCAAATTGTCTGAAAGTAAAAAATAAAAATGGATGACAGATGGTTGGCATAGTGAGAACTGCAATATATTCATTAACTGTAGGTATCTTTCGGAAATCATGACCAGTATAAATAAATTTATAACATAGTACAAACATGTAGGACACTGTGTTCTACAAACAAGACGGGCGACAACAGACAACGAACCTGTGAGGGCGCTTGTCAAACCACGGCCGCGGGAGCAAGTCTTTATATTTCTACATTCTACCTACTGCATTTCTATTGACTGAAACCTGCCAGACTGTAATATTTTACATGTGAGCCAGTATATCTACTAAACTACTGTTGTGCAGCCTGTGTCTGACCGATCTGCCGCGGCGGAGTGGCCGAGCGCATTGAGGCGCTAGGTTCCAATGAGGGACGCCGTTCCCCGTCGGGGGTTCGAATACTCCCTCGGGCATGGATGTTTGTGTTGTCTGTAGTATTAGTCAGTTTATAAGTAGTAAGTTTAGGAACAGATGACCACACAATTAAGTCCGATAAGCTTAACAAACATTTGAACATAGTTTGTCACCGAGAAAATACCAGTGGGCGTGCCCGTGGCAATGGTCTGACCCTAGAACCTTCACACAGTTGTATCCAACCCTTAACCGTCATCCCCAAAGTAAACCAACCTGCTTATCTAAAGTGTTAATATAAAATGACTTTCGTAGAAGAGTCTCAGTCGGTGGTTTCCACGCACGTGACCCTGGACAAGGAAGAGACGGATTCCGATCATTGCTTGCCCCATCGCCAGATGTGGATGACACCATTGGCACAGAATGGAACTTTCACTCTGCAGCGGAGTATACGCTGATATGAAACTTCCTGGCAGATTAAAATTGTGTTCCGGAACCAGAACTCGAACCTGGGCCCGTGTCTTTCGTGGGCAAGTGCTCTTCAAAATGTTCAAATGTTTGTAAATCTATCGGAGCAAACTGCGTGGTCATCAGTCCTAGCTTACAAACTACTTAAAACTAGGTAAACTAACCTAAGGACAACACACACACCCATGCCTCAGGGAGGACTCGAACCTCCGGGGCGAGCAACTGCGCGCTCTGCAGCGAGACGCTTTAGACCGCTCGGGTACTCCACCACGGCAACAAGCGCTCTACCGACTGAGCTATCCCGGCACGTTTCACGATCCGTCCTCACAACTTCACTTCTGCCAGTACCTCGCCTCCTACTTTACAAACTTCACAGACGTTCTCCTGCGAATCTTGCAGAACTAGCACTCTAGGAAGAAAGGATATGGCGGAGACATTACTTACCCCACAGCCTATGTGATGTTTCCATAATGTTACTTTCACTCTGCAGCGTATTGTGCGCCGATATGAAAGTTCCTGGCAGATTAAAATTGTGTGCCGGAACTTAAATTCCAACCTGGGACCTTCGCCTTTAGTGGGCAAGCACTCTACCGACTGAGCTATCCAGATATGCTTCACGGTCTTTCCTCACAACTCTACTTCCGCCAGTACTTCGCCTCCTACTTTGCACGAGGCCCCTGGTTCGAGTCCCGGTTCCGGCCCACAATTTTAATCTGCCAGGAAGTTTCACCATCGGTAAAGATTGCCTTTATTGGTTCCCGTGTCCCACAAAATCACGTCTACGCTTTTGGGAGGTGGCCTCTGTCAGAATTGGTGTTCGGGGCTGGGGCTGCGAGCCAGCCGTCTGGGCGGCTGAGGCGCGGCGGCCCGGTGCGCCGTCAGCCGTTAAGGAGACTGCGCCCACCCCGCCCCGCCCCGCACATCCTGCCCCCTCATTTCCGCCCCCATCCGGAAGCAATTTTTCGCCGCGGATGCAATACTTTCTCGGCGCGCATGAATAACAAAGCAGAGAAACGGCGCGGCGGCAGGCGGCCGGCTATCTCCGCCGCCATCTGCCCCCGCGACAGCGTTATTAATATCGCCAAATCCCGGCGCGAATATCTCACTCGGGCCGTCGCGATAGCGCCGCCTCCGGGGCCGAGCCATTCCTCCCAGATTCCTCCGCCTCTCTCTCCCCTGCCGTGGAATGGTGCCCAGCTGCCGCCACCTGCCGCCGGCGCGAATACCGTTCACCTGAAATGAATGGCGGAGGAGGCGCGGCTGGCTAGAGAAAGGGCACGGGGAGGAGGGAATTAAAAGATCCGAGCTTCAGTCCTCTTTGAATAGAACGTTGTTTAGTAAAGCGGTCAGGTCAAAAAAAAAAAAAAAAAAAAAAAAAACCTTAGACTGAAGAACAGCTTCACCTCTTAACACTTTCTGGCAGGTTAAAACTGTGAGATAGGTGAGCATTAACAGGCTCTCACCAGTACCGTATCTCCTACATTGTAAACTGTACAGAAATTAAATATATTGACCTGAAGGAGAGGTATTGAATGAAAATTTGACTTGCAGCTGGGACTCAAACTCGGTACCGTCTGCCTACTAGACAAGCACTATATCCACTAAGCCACAGCGACTACATCCACTATGCCTCACCAGTACCGTATCTCCTACATTGTGAGCTGTACAGATATTAAATATATTGTACTGAAGGAGAGGCATTGAATTAATATTTGACTTGCAGCTGGGACTTAGACTCGGTACCTTCTGCGTACGAGACAAGCACAACATCCACTAAGCCAGCAACTACATCCACTAAGCCTCACCAGTACCGTATCTCCTACAATGTGAGCTGTACAGAAATTAAATATATTGAACTGAAGGAGAGGCATTGAATTAAATATGACTTGCAGCTGGGACTCAAACTCGGTACCGCCTGCTTACTAGACAAGCACAACATCCGCTAAGTCACAGCGACCTAATGGATGCGGCGATTTCACCCACTTAGTGGCTTAGAGGTTATAGCGCTTGCTTAGTAAGCAGCCTGGTGCCGTGGCTCAGCGCGCCCGGTCAGAGGGCTCAACGCTTTCTGTAATGAAAAAAAAAAAAAAAAAAAAAAAAGCTGTGTCAAGAACTCAAAGAACAAGAACGAACAAATACGATCAGCGCCCGCAACGAACGGAACTACCTATAGATAGAAAAAAAAATTAAAAAAAAAAGAAAAGAAAAAAAAATTAAAAAGAAATAAAAATCCCGGCCGCGGCACACATTTTAATTCTCTGGTTCTCCTTCAGTTGAATATTCTTTGTATATATCGAGTCTAAATATGCCTCTGGACATTGATATATTATTTGATATATACAGAAATTCTCTTGCGAAACTTGGAGGACTAGCACTTCTGGAAAACAAACGATATTATGCACATATGACTTCGCCACAACCTAGGGCAGTCGTTGACAAACAGCAGATCGCGAGCCGCATGCGACTCTTTGGCCACTCCAGTATGGCTGTTTGACGGATAGACTCCGAGTACAGCTTTTTTCAAACTTTGCGGCCACGATAAGGCTTTCTTGCGTTGCAGTCATTTTAAATGTCTATATAACGGAAGATAGTGAAAGGGAAATTCGCATATGCTCATTTTCCATATCGTTTGCCGCGGTAGAGCGCCGCGAGCTCTAAGGCGCCTTGCTGCAAAGGGCGCGGTTGATCGCCGTCGGAAGTTCGAATCCTCCCCAAAGCATGTGTGTGTGTGTGTGTGTGTGTGTGTGTGTGTGTGTGTATGTTGTCCTTAGGTTAGTTTTAACTTATATTAAGTAGTTTGTAAGCCATGGGTGTATGTGTGTGTGTTGTCATTAGTTAAGTTAGTTTAAGTAGTTTGTAAGCCTAGGGACTGGTAACCAGAGTAGTTAAGTCCCATAGATTTACAAACATTTGATTTTCGCTTCAAAAGTCTATCTTCACAACGGTCGTCTTTATTATTAATTGCGGATGAATGGGTACTGTAATGTTACACCACAGACTGGGCGCAGGGAAGCTACGCACGACAAACGTTAGTTAATCAAGCCAGTTACCAGTGTCTTCAATGGTCGGATACAGGAGATTCGGAAAAAACCGGGCGATCAACTAAAATATCTAGTTGCGAATCTTTAAGATATTTATTGCTATTAATTTACTAACCTATGTAATTTAGTAACAGAGTGTGTATTTTTGAAATGTGACTCATATTTTAGGTGCTACATGGAGGTAAATAATCACATTATCTATACATCTTATAATACTGTGTATATCTATGTTACACGTCTCCTAAACTACTGGACCGATTTCAATCAAACTTGGTACACATGTTTTTTACCATCAGCCAACTATCGCTGTCCGCTACAAGAAAGGATTTCAGTGTCTCGTCAACTCATTTTTCCACACACATCCTCATGAAAATTACGGCGTAGTTTTCGATCTGCAGTCGAACTTATTAATTTGCTTACACCTGAAGACGAGTTAATCACATACGAGCTATTTTTGTGAAGCTACTGTAAACTATAGTTACTGCTTTCAAAGGTAAAAACAAGCGTTTTCTGATGTTTGTCTAATTTTTCACTTTTTATTCGGACGACTGATCTTTTCAGTAGTGGAGTGCTTTAAATTTGATTCATAATTGTGCGGAATCAACCAACGCCGGACAGCAGACTTTTCAAACACTCGGCGCGCAACTTCCGTTAGAACAGAATTGAATCTGTGACCATCTTTTGGTTTCAAAGGAATAAATTCTTTCCTGTGATCAATCACATATTATTGACGTATCTAACAGTTCAGAAACACTGCGGTCCTGTGTAGAAGTCTTTGCAAGTAATGACCACTTACATAAGTTACATTCAGAAGCAGGAAGATGTCTGAAATGGATTTCACATAAAAGCTTACAGATTTTATAAGAATCTTCTTTCATTTTTTTTTCACAGTTTTTGGAAGGACTATTTAACACGTACTATTACCTACAACACAGTAACAAACAATATATTCATCGCTCAGCTTTGAAAATATATAACGGGTTAAGGCATTGTGTCTGAGTGCACGTAAGATTGTAAAATATTTCAGAGTCTTTGAGAAGGAATTCCATGACGCTAGAGACCCAATGTGTCCTTTGTTTGTTTGTTAAGCTTATGGGACTCAACTACGGGGTCATCAGTCCCTAAATGTTCAAATGTTTGTATAGTCTATGGGACTTAACTACGGGGTTATCAGTCCCTAAACTTACAAACTACTTATGAACTACTTACGAACTAGGACGGCACAAATATCCATGCCCGAGGGGGGATTCGAACCCCGACCGTAGTGGCCGTGCAGACCGTGACTGGAGCGCCTTAGTCTCCTCGGCCACCGCGGCCGGCTCAGTCCCTAAACTTACAAACTACTTATCAACTACCTTATATTAAAGACGGTACAAATATCCATGCCCGAGGGGGGATTCAAACCCCCGACCGTGACTGGAGCGCCTCAGTCTCCTCGGCCACCGCGGCCGGCAATGTGTCCTTTAGCGTAGAGTCTGATGATTAAAGGTTTTATGAAGATGTATACTGCCTTAGTTACAAATATCAGTTTGACGAAGCAAATATATAAGAAAAATCATTGAAGTAGTTAACAATTGCTTCTGAGAAAATGACGTTGTTGAGCCACGTACTTCTTTGTTTGTCAATGAAAAATTTTGAAAGCTTCTTAGCTGCTCTGTTAGTTGATTTACGATTTCTTTCCCGTAGTTGATTTGTTATCGCCTGAATGGTTAGTTCTCGTGGATTCACACAATAGCTCTTTATGTGAAAGTAAGGGCTCATTATTGATGACTACAAGAACGCGACGCCTTCATGGCATTTACAGAAAACTTGCCAGCTGTTACAAGCAAGTTTCATTTTGCAACATAAGAAGAATATAAAGATTCCTCTCTTTCAACAGACATTATGTGAACGTCTCAACGATAATTAGTTAGAATAGCGGTCGGGCGAGATCAGTGACTACTACTACAAGGATATCGCTCACATTCAGTCTTCAGTTCGAAGTGAACTTTACATATGTATGTATTCGCTGTTCATCGGAATAACTGTTCGTCATATTGGATCCGTGAGTAACGATGCGTTAAATAGGATACATTGTTCGACGCATGCATTCCGCGTAAATCTGTGGGACTTAATAGAGCTGTCTTTCACTGTAACTTTGTTCTGTAGACCGTAACGGAAGGTTTCCAACGGTACCCGTTTCCGATAGAACATGTCTTCCAAGTGACTTGTTCCAGTAACTACAACTACAATGTTCTAGAATCTACGCGGATATTTAAAGAGACAGTCATATTTTTGTTAATATGTCAATACAATAGGTCAACACAGAGTTCTTTCCCCTGAGAAATTTTCACACCATGCACAGCTATTATCTTACGCTCAAGAAGTTTCTATTGATTTTGCAGAAATACGGGACTCAGAGGCAGCAGTTGTTTTGTTGAAAATAAGTAAAAAAAGTTGTTCCAGGCGCAAATTATATAATTTTGTTCGTATAGTTTAATGGAAGACATTTTTCTCCGAAAATAATATCACTTGTTTGGTCGCAGAAGGAAGCAGTATTTCATGGTAATTACACTTTACTGGCAGAAAATCAATTTATCCAGGGATTAAAATGAACAACTTGTGTACTTCTTGTTACATTCTGTAAGGATGTTCTGTAACGGCATATGTGGGTTAATGAAAGTGATCAACAGAAGACCTTGATTTATGTAGCGTTATTTTCTTCTACAGTAGTCCTATTAACCAATCAAAAATACGGTTATGAAGTACTTTCTGTATATTTAACATCATGGGCGAGTATGAAAATATTAGAAGAGGGAAGTGGAAATGCGCCTTTCGCAACTCACGGGACGATCATACCCTCGCTTTGCAACCAGTGGAGTCATGTGATCACGAAATCCACGTTGACTAAATATTGGCATTGGAAAAATTGGAAAGTGAAGACTCCGCTGCTTACGGCTAACGTCGACTCTGGCTATTTTCGTAAATGTAAACCTAAGGGACCAAACTGCCTAGGTCATCGGTGCCTAGACTTACAAACTATTTTAACTTAACCTGTTACACGCAGCGGAGCATAGTGCCTCAATGCGCTCGGCCACTTCTCCATGGCACAATGAGTTCCATAATACAAAAATATAGGCCTAATAAAAGTTAATTTTTTTTGTGAAAATTATATACTTCTCCGTTTAAAATTAATTCTGTATTGAACAGAACGTAGATCTTTTATTTACTTATTTATTTTACTTTTATTTATTTGGTATTACATTGTGTCATGGATGAGTAAGCGCAAAGTTTGGAAACTGTTTTCAGGAATTTCGTTAGATAAATGTACAAGATGCAATAATTAATTCTAAAAAGTTAAAAATCTACTTCTTTAAAACTGTCTATAAGTGGGAGCTTTCTTAATCAGTATAATTTGGTTCTGGATCTTGTCTAAGTTCGAAACACTTGTCTTGCAAAATATACATTTTTGTCGGAAACCATGTAAAAATGTCTTCCATTCAGAAAAATACACATTTAAGCAGCATCCAACAATTTACAAGAAAATGTATCAACTGAAAGAACATTACATTCATTGGCACTGAGATAACGAACGTAGCTTTGATAGAGTTCCTGTTGAGGGGGTTACAAGAATATTTTTCATTGGAAGGAGTGGCCTGAATATCATCGTCGGAAGGGAGTGGCATAATGTAAAACGTTGAAAATCACTGCCATATGGCAACGCATGGCGTTAATGGGCTACTAGATCCATCTCCAGATGAATTTCCTTATATTTACATAATAATCCTGCACTTCATAACTGACACGATCAATAATTTTGTAAGTCGTCGTTAACTATCATTCACACACAAACGACAACTGAAACATAACCATTAATCTGTGACCCTCAATAAACAGTGAATATGTCGCACGTAGACAATCAGTAAAGAGCATTGGGTTTGCCTTGCTTTGCTCTGACTACAGTATGTGTCAAATTATTTAATTTGCGACCTGCTTGTGTTACACAGTTTGCAGATGAAATCTCCTTAAAATCTGTCATTATTGTGTGGGGATGTGATTTGGTGACGGTTTAGTTTTAGCTGATACTTTTAGAGGATTGTTTTAACGATACCCGTGTTATGAACCTAATTTTCGTTTTCTTCTTTTCCAGGTGAGTACCCAGTGTTTAATGCCTCTGCACCATGCAAGTCTTACCTGGTGAGTTGCATTCAGTTTGTCTTCTAGTTCCACGACGATTTCCAAAGCCCTGCATCTAGAAATAGTGCAGAAAATTGTACCAGCTTTTTGAATACACAAGAGATTTGCAGTTAAACGTGAATTTTTAGAAGCAACTTTCTTACGAGGTACGGAAGTTTCCGTTTATATTCACATTTACATTCTGCTTTGAGGATATCCCATTTGCCGAGGCAGAGTGGCCGAGCACATTGAATCACTATGCTCCGATGCAGAAGGCCGTTCCCCGTCGGAGGTTCGAATACCCCTTGGAGCATGGAGGTTTGTGCTGCCTTTAGTATAAAGTAGTTCAGAAGTAGTTTTTAAGTTAGGCGACTGATGACCCCGCAGGTAAGTCCCTTAAGCTTAACAAACATTTGAATATTTTATTGTTCAGATTGGCGCTTTGACTGCTCAGAGGTATTGTGACGAGTTCCTTCAACGTTTCGTTGTTCCCTACGCGGGCGCCATAGGAGATGGGTTCCTTCTGGTGGACTGTAACAATCGTCCCCGCCGAGCTGCACCGGTGGACAACTTGCTTGACGCTGAGGGAACTGTACGAAAGTAATGGCCACCTTGTTCACGGAACTTAGCCCGGTTGCAGAGCTGGACTAATGGAAGAATGGGCGATATCCCTCAAGAGCTGATTGATAACCTCATATTGTCTATGCCATGCAGATCTGTACCGCCTGTCGGAAGCGATCATACACCATAGTGAAGAACAACGATAATGACTTCGCCGGCCGCGGTGGCCGAGGTGACTGAGGCGCTCCAGTCACAGTCAGCACGGCCACTACGGTCGGGGGTTCGAATCCCCCCTCGGGCATGGATATTTGTGCCGTCCTAGTTCGTAAGTAGTTCATAAGTAGTTTGTAAGTTTAGGGACTGATGACCCCGTAGTTAAGTCCCATAAGCTTAACAAACATTTAAACATTTCGAGAATGACTTCTTCACTGTTATGGTAGTCATGTAAACCTCAAGTAAAGAGTTGAGGCAGCAAAATATCGTACTGAATCACGTAGAAATTACAATAATAACCAGTATCTGAATAAAATATTTTACCATCTGTATGTATGAATGCATAGTTCGCGGTGAGTTCTGTTGATAAATTTCTCTCAGGCTTCCAGCCGCGTCAAGTAGTTTTGGTCGAGATCTCCTCGGACATTAACAAGAAGTGATTGTCGAGTCATTGCTGCCGCCGTCCTGGCGTAGCTGCGTGGCTGCCTGTGACGTCACTGGTGTCCACCGCATCGCCGTATTTGCCATTGTTTTGGTCGCGTGCCTGCCGCGCCCACTTTAACCGTGCGATGGCCGAGTCCCAAATTGTTTCAAAATGTTTCAAATGTTTGTATAGCTTATGGTACTTAACTACGGGGACATCAGTCCCTAAACTTACAAACTACTTATCTACATCTACATCTACATGGGATACTCTGCAAATCACATTTAAGTGCCTGGCAGAGGGTTCATCGAACCACAATTATACTATTTATCTCCCATTCCATTCTCGAATAGCGCGCGGGAAGAAGGAACACCTGAATCTCTCTGTTCGAGCTCTGATTTCTCTTATTTTATTCTGATGATCATTTCTACCTATGTAAGTGGGAGTCAACAATATATTTTCGCATTCAGAGGAGAATGTTGACCATTGGAGTTTCGCAAGTAACCCACGCCTCAGCGATAAGCGCCGTTGTTCTAATGATTCCCATCCCAGATCCTGTATCATTTCCGTAACGCTGTCTCCCCTGTATCGTGACAATACGAAACGAGCTGCCCTTCTTTGGACTCTCTCGATGTCCTCCGTCAAACCCACCTGATAAGGATCCCACACTGGGCTGCAATACTCCAAAAATGGACGGACAAGCGCAGTGTATGCAGTTTCTTTAGTAGTTCTGTTGCATCTTTTAAGGATTCTGCCAATAAAACGCAGTCTCTGGTTCGCCTTTCCCACGATATTATCTACGTGTTCTTTCCAGTTTAAGTCTGAAGTAATAGTGATTCCTCGGTATTTTGTGGAGTTTACGGCCTTCACATTTGATTGATTTATGTTGTAAACAAAGTTTAACGGATTTCTTTTCGTACTCATGTGGACGACTTCACACTTCTCATTATTTAGAGTCAATTGCCAATTTTTAC
Source organism: Locusta migratoria (assembly GCA_026315105.1). Classification (NCBI taxonomy): domain Eukaryota; kingdom Metazoa; phylum Arthropoda; class Insecta; order Orthoptera; family Acrididae; genus Locusta; species Locusta migratoria. Next base: position 98,681,284 of record CM048750.1, on the reverse strand, counting down.
ACCATACTGATATCTTATTCAGATCGTTCTGCAGTTGGTTTTGATCTTCAGATGATTTTACTAGACGGTAAATGACGGCGTCATCTGCAAACAACCTAAGAGAGCTACTTAGATTTTCCCCTAAATCGTTTATGTAAATAAGGAATAGCAGAGGACCAATAACACTACCTTGTGGAACGCCCGATATCACCTCTGTTTTAGTCGATGCCTTACCATCGATTACCACGAACTGTGTCCTCTCTGACAAGAAATCCCCTATCCAATTGCAAATTTGGGGCGATATACCATAACCACGCAATTTGATTAAAAGCCGTTTGTGAGGTACGGTGTCAAAAGCTTTCTGGAAATTAAGAAATACGGAATCGATTTGCGAACCTTTGTCGATAGCACCCATCACTTCGTGTGAATATAGAGCTAGTTGTGTTTCGCATGAACGGTATTTTCTAAATCCGTGTTGACCTTGGGTCAATAGATCGTTCTGTTCGAGATAATTCATAATATTTGAATACAGGATATGTTCCAAAACCCTGCTGCAAATTGACGTCAATGAAATAGGCCTGTAGTTTAGTGTGTTACTCCTACTGCCTTTCTTGAATATAGGTGTGACCTGTGCAACTTTCCAATCTTTTGGTACAGATCCTTCTATGAGAGAGCGGTTGTATATGACTGTTAAGTAAGGAGCTATCGCTTCAGCATAATCAGATAGAAATCTAATGGGTATACAATCCGGACCAGAAGACTTGTTCTTATTAAGTGATTTTAGTTGCTGCACTACTCCGATGATATCTACTTCTATGTTATTCATTACGGCATCTGTTCGTAATTCGAAATCTGGAATATTGGTTTCGTCTTCTTTAGTGAATGAGTTTCTAAAAGCTAAGTTTAGTAACTCTGCTTTAGTAGCGCTGTCATCGGCAGGATCGCCATTACTATCACGTAGTGAAGGTATTGTTTGTGACTTTCCCCGAGTATATTTAACATATGACCAAAATCTCTTTGGGTTTTCAGTCAAATTACGAGAAAGAGTTTCGTTGTGATAAATGTTGTAGGCATCTCGCATTGAAATCCTCGCTAAATTTCGAGCTTCTGAGTACAATCGCAAATCCTGGGGATTTCGTGTTCGTTTAAATTTAGTATGCCTTTTCCTTTGCTTTTGCAACAGTGTCCTGACCTGTTTTGTGTACCAAGGGGGATCGCCTCCTTCTTTTATTAATTTATTAGGTATAAAACTTTCAATTGCTGTCGATACCACTTCTTTGAATTTGAGCCACATCTGGTCTACACCTACGTTTAGTGTTAGAAACGAGTGGAAGCTGTCTTTCAAGAAGCAATGTATTTTGTTTCTATCTGCTTTCCTGAACAAATATACTTTGCGTTTATTTTTGGTAACTTTGGGACTTTCGATATTCAATTTCGCTACTACAGCTCTGTGTTCACTAATACCTGTATCCGTTTTGATGCTCATTATGAGCTCAGGATTATTTGTTGCTAAGAGATCAAGTGTGTTTTCACATCCATTTACAATTCTAGTTGGCTCATGAACTACTTGTTCGAAGTAATTCTCAGAGAATGCGTTGAGTACAATTTCGGACGATGTTTTATGCCTACCTCCTGATTTGAAAATATAATTTCGCCAACAGATCGAGGGTAAATTAAAATCACCACCTACTATTATCGTGTGAGTCGGGTACGTTTTTGTAATTAGACTCAGGTTTTCTTTGAACCTTTCTGCTATTGTATCGTCAGAGTCGGGAGGCCGGTAAAAGGAACCGATTATTAACTTCTTACGATTTTCGGGTACAACCTCTACCCATAATAGCTCGCACGAACTATCAACTTCAACTTCGCTACATGAAATACTACTTTTGACGGCGACAAACACGCCCCCACCTATTTTGTTTAATCTATCCTTTCTGAATACCGTTAGATCTTTTGAAAATACTTCTTCTGAACTTATTTCCGGCTTGAGCCAACTTTCGCTGCCTATAATTATGTGTGTTTCGGTGCTTTCTATTAACGCTTGCAGTTCTGGAACTTTCCCGACACAGCTACGACAATTTACAACTGTTATACCGATAGTTTCCGGATCTACATTTCTCCTGTGATCCACCTGAACCCTTTGAGATTGCCCATTTTCTATTTCCCCGAAGCTCTTTATCCTAAAAAACCGCCCAGTCCACGCCACACAGCCCCCGCTACCCGTGTAGCCGCTTCCTGCGTGTAGTGGACTCCTGACCTATTCAGCGGAACCCGGAAACCCACCACCCGATGGCGCAAGTCAAGGAATCTGCAGCCTACACGGTCGCAGAACCGTCTGAGCCTCTGATTCAGACCCTCCACTCGGCTCTGTATCAGAGGTCCACAGTCGGTCCTGTCAACTATGCTGCAGATGGTGAGCTCTGCTTTCATCTTGCAAGCAAGACTGACAGTCTTTACCACTTCAGTTAGCCGCTCGAAACCTGAGAGGATCTCTTCAGATCCGAAACGACACACATCATTGGTACCGACGTGAGCCACCACCTGCAGTTGGCTGCACCCCGTACCCTTCATGGCATCCGGGAGGACCCGTTCCACATCTGGAATGACTCCACCCGGTATGCACACGGAGTGCACGTTGGCCTTCTTCCCCTCCTTGGCAGCCATCTCTCTAAGGGGCTCCATCACCCGCCTAACGTTGGAGCTCCCAACTACAAGTAAACCCACCCTCTGTGAAAGCCCGGATCTTGCAGGCTGGGTGGTGACAGGGTGAGAGACACCATCCGACTCAGGAACGTCGTCCTGAGCAGACAGCGCCTCAAACCTGTTCGCAAGACGAACCGGGGAGGCCTCACGATCGGTCCCCCGGAATGTCTTGCGCCTCCTGCCACGCACTGGAGCAACCTCCCACGCAACCACGGGTGGGATGTCTGCCTCACTGCTAGCAGTTTCAGGGCATGTCGCTGCCGCAGGCCGATCGGTGGAGACGACGGGAGTCCGTTCGGTCCCCACCGCCGGCCAACAACAACGACGCCCATCGATCGCAGCTTCCAACTGTGCAACCGAGGTTAACACAGCTTGAAGCTGGGAGCGAAGTGTCACCAGCTCAGACTGCATCCGCATACAGCAGTCACAGCCCCTATTCATGATTACAATGCCAACAAAAGCAAAAACTACAGTCGCGATGCGTTCAAAGGAAAACTAAACTGTTCGTTAGAACGCGGATGTGAATCCAATACGCACGACAGCACAGTATAACTTTACAAATTGAGACGAGAAAGTGTAGACGAAAATCAAAATACTATATGTCGCTTCTAATCAGAAAATAAAGACAGACGACTGTCGCGACGCGATTCACACGGCGGAATAATACACTAACCAGATATTTAACGCGAATAGGAATCAAACAAAACGCGAGCACACAATAAATTTAATGCACTCAAGGGAAAACGCACTGAAAAGTAAAAATATGTAGCTTCTAGAGAGAAGCCGGTTACACTTACAACTGATAAATTACTGCTACGCTACTGGAGACGTGTGCTCTGGACCACGTCCGCTGGGCGACTGACTGGAGTAAACAAACGGTAACTGTTTCAAAACAAAGACAGACGACTGTCGCGACGCGATTTACACGGCGGAATAATACACTAACCAGATATTTAACGCGAATAGGAATCAAACAAAACGCGAGCACACAATAAATTTAATGCACTCAAGGGAAAACGCACTGAAAAGTAAAAATATGTAGCTTCTAGAGAGAAGCCGGTTACACTTACAACTGATAAATTACTGCTACGCTACTGGAGAGGTGTGCTCTGGACCACGTCCGCTGGGCGATCAACTAGCTTATCCTAAGGACGGCACAAATATCCATGCCCTAGGGGGGGATTCGAACCCCCGACCGGAGTGGCCGTGCAGACCGTGACTGGAGCACCTCAGTCTTCGGCCACCGCGGCCGACTCCCAAATTGTGGTTAGCTGCAAATCACCGTCTTATTATTTTTTTGTTGTTGAGATTTTTAATGTCGATAGCCTGTTTTATTACGCTATCCCAGAAAGTATTTGTTCTGTTAATGACTGATGTCTCGTCGAACGCAACGCAATGCGATGTTTGTTTTCTACGGCGTGATCCACAATTGCTGATTTCTCGGCATAAAGTAAAAGAAAATAATATTCAAATATTTGTAAAGTTATGGGACCTAACTACAGTGGTCATCAGTCCCTAATTTACCTTAAGAACAACAGAAACACCCACGCCCGAGGGTGGCCTCGAATCTCCGACGTGAAACGACCGCGCGCACCTTAGCAGGCTATTTCGCCACGATGATAAAGTAAACGGAAACTTCTTTCATGTCATCACAGCGTTGTTCAATATTGCGCATTACGCGATCCCCTAATAATATTGTTTTGAGCAGTGTAGAGGCACCGTTGTGGTATCCTGTTACGGACATAGTAGTGTCTGCAGTAAACGTGGCTTGAGATCACAGACACACTTTTTCCGGCTGCCGCTCGGCCAGAGTTCCCACCGCGCCGCCTCTCGCCGAAACCGCGCGGCGGAATATCGCGGCCGGGATCTGCGACCGCGAGATGGCCGGTGCTGTGGGTGGCGGTGTCGGTGGCGCGCTATTGGCCATTGTGTCCGCACACTTCGCGATCTCGCCAGAGCTAGGAACAATGAGTGGGGTAGGTTATTCCGCGGCGCAGCTGGCGGGAGAAATCGCGGAAATTCGTGTGTGGCCGGCGTGCAGATGGAGCGCAGATCGGGGCCGGGGGATCTGGCGCGCCAGCGCCCAGCTTCCAGGAAAAGAAAGTGCCCGGGCTGTTAGCCGCGGCTGCTGCGTGCATAGCGGACGGCGAGCCAGGTGCCGTCTCAGGGGCCGGACCGCCCCACACGAGCCCGTGACAGCGTATTTTGTGTGAAGGAATTACTATTCCTTCAGATTTAAATTGGAAAGAACACGTAGATAATGTCTTGAGAATGGCGAACCAGAGACTGCGTTTTATTGGCAGAACCCCTAAAAGATGCGACAGAACTACAAAACAAAATGCATACACTACGCTTGTCCATCCAATTTTGGAGTATTGCTGCCCAGTGTGGGATCCTTATCAGGTGGGTTTGACAGAGGACATCGAAAAAGTCCAAAGCTTGTTTCGTATTGTCACGATACAGGGGAGACAGCGTTACGGAAGTGATACAGGATCTGGGATGGGAATCATTACAACAACGACGCTTATCGCTGCGGCGTGGACTACTTACGAAACTCCAATCGCCTACATTCTCCTCCGAATTCGAAAATATATTGTTGACTCCCACTTACATAGGTAGAAATGATCATCAGAATAAAATACGAAAAATCAGAGCTCGGACGGAGAGATTCAAGTGTTCTTTCTTCCCGCTTGCTATTCGAGAATGGAACGGGAGATAAATAGTATAATGGTGGTTCGATGAACCTTCAGCCAGGGACTTAAATGTGATTTGCAGAGTATCCCATGTAGATGTAGATGTAAAGTGTAGTTTCCAGGAGCTGGGCGCGGTTTCGGACAACAGGAACCGTTGAAATAAGGCAAGCCAAGGGACAACCAACTGAAATACTCCCTTCTTTTTTTCATTTTCCTGAAACGTTGGACCAGCTGTGAACGCACTTTGTGGCCACGGCTTCCGTCGGGACAACGTGCCACGTGTCTACGTCGTGGTCTTCCGTATCGAGCTTACTGTGTTCCCCTTGCCGATATTTGAACAGGTCCCGTTCATTAACGTATTGAACGAAACGTACATGAAGGGCGTAATGAAGGCAGAGAGAAATGTGCGGTGTCAGCGGCAGGTCGCGGGATGGCCGCGGCTCCATTACCTGACGACACGCCTGCGGTGCGTCTGTCTGGCCACACCTCGCGCCGCGCCACGTCGCCACCTCCGGCGATAAATAAAGCGCAATTTGGCGGAGGGCGGCGCGCTGACAGCTGAATGCCGCCCGTGGGCGCCGCGGTCTGGCCGAAATAATTACTGCCGGCGCGGAGGTGGCGGACCATCACTGCGCTATGACTAGCAGGCACCGCAGGTCTCCAGGGTCCAGGCACAGCGCAAAGTAGAATCGGTTATCGTAATAATAATAAAAATTTATTGTGATCCAGTGGCCTAGTGCAAGTCTTGCAACTGGATGCCACTCCGGCTCAGGGCCTGCCTTAGGTATGTGCAGAAGGAAGGAAGGAAGCTCGAGGTTTAACGTCCCGTCGACAGCGTGGTCATTAGAGACGTACCATGCGCTAGGATTTTTGGGAAAGGATTAGGGGAGAAAATTCGGCCGTGCCCTTTGAAAGGAACCATCCAGGAATTTGTCTAGAGTGATTGCCGCGGTGGAGTAGCCGAGCAGTCTAAAGCGCCTCGTTGCGGAGCTCGCGGTTGCTCGCCGTGGAGGTTCGAGTCCTCCCTGGGGCATGGGTGTGTGTGTTGTCCTTAGGTTAGTTTACCTAGGTTTAAGTAGTTTGAAAGCTACGAACTGATTACCACGAAGTTTGGTCTGATAGATTTACAGACAAACCTATAGTTTAACGTGGGTTCCGAACCACGGTGATACTCGATATTTTTCACATTAGCGACACTGCCAGAGGTGAAAGAAGTGGAATTCTAGTACCTGGCGCGGATCGAACCCTCAACCATTGGATTTGTAGTCCGTCACTCTACCACTGTGCTGCCGAGCCGCAAAAGTTAAGGTATTGCTTTATTTATACAATTGGTTCAGAGAAAAAAAAAATGTTCAATCGCATTCTGATACGAATTTGGCCAATAGACTGTATTTCAGATTTACAAAATTATGTTGTATCGGAATCGAAGGATCCAGGGTTTATTATGGTGTTGATGCGCTATAGTAATATCCAGTGTCAACACTCGACAAATGTTCATGCTTAGAGGTACGCAATTAATTGTCTCTCAGGGCCTCTTCGTGCCCTTTCTGCTCATCGTGGCAGTCAAGCACTACACTCGTCCGATAGTAGTTTTTCCAGCTTCAACTGAGATGCGCAGCGCTCGCTGCTTCCGTCGCTACGCAAGGCAGGTTGCACCGCGAAGTTTTATTTTTTATTTAATTTATTTCTCTCTCTCTCTCTCTCTCTCTTTTTTTTTTAATTTTTTGCTTGTCTGCTGTGTTTTATATGACCGCCAGCATCGTCGCTAAGCTATGGGTTTATACAGGTCCAGGTATCTGTGAAAAATCAGAAGCCGCCCCCCCCACCCCCATCAAGCTGCACGCTACTGCCTTCTTGCTGGAAAGCAATCTTCCTCAGATGTCCTTATCACAGAATAAGGATTCCCCAGTATTTATGTTACCTTACACTCCCACGGCAATTGTTATCTGATTGTGAGGAAAATGTATACTTAGTACACACACACATTTACATCTGTTTTATGTATAGTTTTATCTACTCATTAATTTAATTAACTTGTAAACCAATCTAAAAGCCATCTGACGTCATTTAATTGTCTAGTAATCTGCAGGATGTCATCGTCGTTCTCGCACGATATTATGATAACTTACTTTGTTACCTCTATCGGTACTACCTGAGACTGCTTCTCGAGTGGAACATGTCCAGTACTTATACCTGTGACCTTACCTCCCCGGTCAGTTCCAAGAGTTGTCTTTGCGGTCCCCTCCAACTGGATGCGTTCTCAGGCGCTCCGTCTTCGGTCCTGTGCGCCTGCTGGCGTGCTGGCATTCCGTTTGAGGTTCGACACTGTTTTGAGTGTTCGTTCTGTGGTTCGCAACCACCGGACGCAAACTTAAGCATTCCATCTTCGACTGATGCTTCTGAGGGTGTGTCTTTCATATCCACACATTCAGTTTTTGTTTTCGGCAATGCTTCTGTTGTCTCCGTTGCGTTTTGAGGAAATCTAGTACTGGATCCCTGGCGCTACTGAGTTGGTAGTGCGTGTCACGGTTTTTGACGTTTTTAGCATGTTTATCTCTTATTCCAGTATCTGGGAGTCTGTACAAGAACCCTCGTTTAGTCATAATTCATAGTAAGATTCAGTTCCAGCAATGGTGGATTTTGTTACCCGTCTTACTCCATTGCGTCGCAGGTGTTCTTTGCATGAGATGTCCTGGTTGTTTGACCAATGTATTAGATGCCACTTTTGCAAGGTATGTGATGAATTCCCGGTTTTCATAGTTCCGGGTCGTCTTCCTCTAATTTTGTTTTGTGGACAGAACACACACTTCATTTTATGCTTCCTGACGATCATGCTGATTTTCGCGGCGATAATCCTGTGTAGAGAAGGTATACATATCTATACATTAATCTTGGTACTTTTTATAGCTTCAAATAAAAAGGTCATGCATTAAAAGGATAGTTGATACAACGACTGCACAGATTGCCTTATAGCACGTCTCCCTCCACAAGGCAAACTTTAATTCTACCTCAGTTCCCCTATACATGGTGTCCCCCTCAACTGCTTCACCCCAAATATCTCTGAAACTACAAGAGATATTGAAAACCCACTTTCACGATCATGAACGTAAGAAAGGGGCTTATGAAAGTAGACGAAGAAATATTATTTTCAACTCAAACTTAAGTTTTTTTAAAAATGGATACACTATATTATTTCTTAAGCAATCGACAGGATGAAAAATCACAAAAAGGATAGCGTCGGTTGCATCGCGATGCGTCAATTACACCCGGAGAAACTGCGAGTCTCGCTTGAGCCTCGGACATGCGCTAGCAGTGCACCTCGCGTATTTCAAACGTCAACTTCGCTTTGTAGTTTCTCCGGATGTAAATGACGCATCGCGATGCAACCAACGCCATACTTTTTGTAATTTTTCATTCTATCGACTGCTTGAGAAATAATATGGGTTATCCATTAAAAAACATAAGATTGTGTTGAAAATAATATTTCTTCACGTTTCAGAGTGTCTCATAGTACGTACTTTAATAAGCCCCTCCGTACGTTTATGACCGTAAAAGTCGTTTTTCAATATCTCTTGTAGTTTCAGAGATATCTGAAGTGAAACAGTTGAGTGGGACACCTTGTATAATGTTCCCCTTGGCAACGCTGATACGTGTTTATATAAGGGAACACGAGTCAGAATAGAAGTCTGTGTTGTGGATGAACACGTGGAGTCGTTTTCACAAATTTTATTTCAATGCCTCTCCTTGAGATTTATATCGTTGATATATATCAAGACAAAATATTTGTCTGAACATTGATTTCTACATCTACATGGGATACTCTGCAAATCACCATTATACTATTTATCTCCCATTCCATTTCCGAATAGCGCGCGGGAAGAAATAACACCTGAATCTCTCCGTTCGAGCTTCTATTTCTCGTAGTTTATTCTGATGACCATTTCTACCTATGTAAGTGGGAGTCAACAATATATTTTCGCATTCGGAGGAGAATGTTGGCGATTGGAGTTTCGTAAGTAGCCTACTCGGCAGTGATAAGCGCCGTTGTTGTAATTAATTCCCATCCCAGATCCTATATCATTTCCGTGACGCTGTCTGCCCTGTATCGTGAGAATACGAAACGAGCTACCCTTCTTTGGACTCTTTCGATGTCCTTCGTCAAACCCACCTGATAAGGATCTCACACTGGGCAGCAATACTCCAAAGACGGACGGACTAGCGTAGTGTATGCAGTTTCTTTTATAGTTCTGTTGCATGTTTTAAGGGTTCTGCCAATAAAACGCAGTTTCTAGTTCTCCATTCCCACGATATTATCTACGTGTTCCTTCCAGTTTAAGTCTGAAGTAATAGTAATTCCTAGGTATTTTGTGGAGTTTACGACCTTCACTTTTGATTGATTTTTCTTGCAAACAAAGCTTAACGGATTTCTTTTCGTACTCATGTGGACGACTTCACACTTCTCATTATTTAGAGTCAATTGCGAATTCTTACATCATACTGATATCTTATTCAGTTCGTTCTGCAGTTGATTTTGATCTTCAGATGATTTTAATAGACGGTAAATGACGGCGTCATCTGCAAACAACTTAAGAGAGCTACTTAGATTTTCCCCTAAATCGTTTATGTAAATAAGGAACAGCAGAGGACCAATAACAGTACCCTGTGGAACGCCCGATATCACCTCTGTTTTTGTCGATGCCTTACCATCCATTACTACGAACTATGTCCTCTCTGACAGGCAATCCCTTATCCAATCGCAAATTTGGGGCGATATACCATAACCACGCAATTTGATTATAAGCAGTTTGTGAGGTACGGTTGATATTCACGTTCTGTTTCGGGCGCGGTAAGAACTGTATTGCAAGTAACCAATAGGACAGAGAGAAAACAGGATTGAAGCTGGTCCTATGCATGCGCTGCTGGTACCCAAGAGGGGGGTCGGGGAGTTTCCGAGAGCATGCCCTCAGGTCCTCCGACAACGAAAGGTCCCCGCTTCCCTCTGCGCGCTGTGGGGGTGGCTTCGCCGGGCCGCGACTGTACGCTGCGAGAGCACAGTGAGGTGAGGTACTGGTACCGGGTACCGGGTACCGGGCACTGGCCAGGCACGGCTCGGCATTAGCATACGGCCGCGGCGAGTATCGGCGCCATCGCGGGCGCTGCAATTACGGCCGCGCATTAACCTCCGTTCCGACTATTCTCCCGGCTCGTAAACGGAGCCCGATATTGCTGAACTTTGTGCCCGCGCGCCTGCCCACCCATTATGCTGCGGGGATCCCCAGGCTCGAGATAGCCGCCAGATTCGGCCTCGGCTAATCGCGCACCACGCATCTCCCTCCGCCCTCTCTGCCTTTGAATTACCCGGACGCGGACCTCACACGTCTGCCGAGTACATCATCCATTAACTGGCCTAGTCACACAACTGGCGGGCTAGTCGACGCTTTTCGTAACTCCATCACTTCTTAGAAATGCCAATACTTCATGTGGATGAAGATGTAATCCGGGAATTCGCTGAGCGGTTCAGATGAACGCCTATCCGGGAGCAACCCGCACTTACAATGCCGACGAAGGTTGCTAAAATTATTAGGAATGCCAACAACTCGGCGCCGGGGATCGACAAAATTACCAATACCGGGCATCGCCACCTGCCACGGAAGACGCTCCTCCAACTAAACCGCGTCATTAATTTTGTGTCTCGTTGCTGCCGGTTGTCCTGGGTGTCGGTGGCCGAGTAGAGAGAGACCGGCACAGGAAAGTAGGATGCGTGTGTGTGCGGGTACGGAGGTGACCAGCCAGTGGGACAGCAGAAACTAGAAACTCTAAGCTAGATTACAAAAATGTCCAAATGTTTGTACAGCTTATGGGACTTAACTACGAGGTCATTAGTCCCTAAACTACAACTTATGAACTACTTACGAATTAGGACGACACAAATATCCATGCCCGAGGGGGGATTCAAACCCCCGACCGTAGTGGCCGTGCAGACCGTGACTGGAGCGCCTCAGTCCCCTCGGCCACCGCGGCCGGCCTAGATTAGAACAAGATATATATTTTGTAGAGGTAGTACAATACTTAACTTTGTTAACTGAAGACTAGTGGAACGCAGATACATAGTTCAACTAGATAGAGGCCTGCCTACTGATGAGAGTCTTAACTGGTGCCTGTCCTAATGCCAAGTGACCGATGTAGTTCAGTCGTGACCACGAGCGGGATTCCAGCAGAGGGTGCTTGTGGCCGAAGTCGTAATAAAGCCGCGCCGTGCTTACATGGCGGCGCGCGGCGAAAGTACGTCGCCTGCACTTCAGATTTGTGCGACAACCACAATTAAATGATTGCTTGCTGCGTGTGCGATGTCTTTTCAGATACTCCAAATTGCCGAATTATCAGATTGGCTATCGATATAAAAAAAATTCAAATGTTTGTAAATCTATCAGACCAAACTGCGTGGTCATCAGTCCGTAGTTTACAAACTAATTAAACCTAGGTAAACTATTCTAAGGACAACACACACACCCATGCTCCAGGAAGGACTCGAACCTTCACGGCGAGCAACCGCGCGCTCCGCAGCGAGACGCTTTAGACCGCTCGGCTAGCCGTAGTTTCCGACAGCTTGGAAAACAGGGAAGGCTATCCCCATCCCCAAGCCTGGACGAGATTTTTGTCGGTACCGAGCAACCATAGGCCAATCACTTTGCTCCCGACTCTGGTCAAAATCCTGGAACGAGTGCTACTACAACGGATTACAAGCTGCCTCCGTGAACATGGCGTAATTCGTCCAGAGCTGTTCGGTTTTCAGCAGAAGATGTCAGCCGAATTATAACTTACCAGAATCACAGAGCACATCCGTCACCGCTTCAACGCACGTCAATGCACAGTCACGGTATTCTTTGATATACGAGGTATGTCCACAAAGTAAGTTCCTTTTGGTTATATAAAACAAACGTGTACAGATACAGAAAAATTTTTTGTTGTTTAGAAATCTACAACTGTTAAACTATAACTTCCGAAATTTTGTAGGCACTGGTGTTAGCGTGGGACAAGTTTTTGTATGCCTCCTTCGTAGAAGGTCACCGCCTGTGTATTTAAGCATGTGGTAACTTGTCCTTTCAGCTCGTTATCATCGTTGAAGGGTTGACCACCAAGGACAGATTTTAGGTGTGAGAAGAGACGAAAGTCGCTAGGAGCGAGGCCCGGGCTGCACTGAGGATGATCAAACACGTCCCACTGAAATTCCCGCAACAGTCGTTTGGTCACATTCGTCATGTGAGGTCGGGTATTATTGTGGGAAAAAACAACACGTTTTGAAAGTAATCCTCTTCTCACATCTAAAATCTGTCCTTGGTAGTCAACACTTCAACGATGATGACGAGATGAAAGGACAAGTTACCACATGCTTAAATACACAGGGGGCGACGTCCTTCGAAGTAGGCATACAAAAACTTGTCCCACGCTATGACAAATGCCTACAAAATTTCGGAAGCTATATAGAAAAGTAGTTTAACAGTTATAGATTTTTAAACAATAATTTTTTTTTCTCTATCTGTACAAGTTTGTTTTATATAACCAAAATGAACTTACTTTGTGGACATACCTCGTAGAAAAGGCGTATGGCAAAGTGTGGCGAGATAATCTGATCGCCAAACTTTATTATCAGACCCGACTCCCGGATTGCTATATAAACATCGTGGATAGTTTCACAGGACGAACTTCTTATGGAACAGTGGACGGAAAACGATCATCAGTGAAGACTCCAGAGGTAGGATTTCCACGATCCCATTCATTACCTGCAGCCTATATTTGGACGTTTTGCAGTCGGAACGACGAAGGTACACCTCTTTAGTTATGTACAACTACGTTAAAAGTAATGTCTGTTCATCTTACAGTCAAATTATTGTAAAATAGTTTTCAGATAGTAACTATTTTCTTTTCTACAACACAATTATGTGTGTGTTCTACGAGTTTATTTTTCTTTACATAATCGGTTTCGGCTTATAAGGCCATCTTCTGAGGCTACAATATTTTGATACTGTATTGAAAGAGATGACATATATCTGCACTTACAAGGGAATGGTCAGACTTGTCATGCCGAAACATATATTGATTTTTTTGGCACTGTTGGTTAACATTGAAGGAAGTATGTATGCACAATGTTAGCTGCTGACATGACCTGGAAGTCACCTAAAAAAATCACGAAAATGGCTGTTGTTCCTGCTTCGCGCTTGCGGTGACTGCTGACCACCCGAAATGGCGAGTCGCGAGCTGTTGTTATGGTGAGGGTGGTGCGCAAGATCGGGAGAGGCGGCCGTCTTATCGCGGAGTTCACTAAAGAGGAATATCGTTGCACGGTTTTGGTGGATAGGGGAAACGAATATTCGTTTCTGTGGCATGCATTTCCTTTTCATTTCTGGTACGTATTTCCAAACATACCGTCCTGAAACTGGTTAGAGATGTGAAAGATATTCTGTTCATCTACATCTATACTCCGCAAGCCACTTCACAGTGAACATTCAATCTCCCCTCACACGTAATGGCAATGCCTGTAAATGTTTTGCTGCTTCCCATGGAGATATACCACAGTCGCCAAATCAAGCCATCAACAGAAAACACTCGTGAAGATTATGCGATGTGCGACATGGTAGTTAAACGTCTAGACGAGCATGTAAATAGCGCAGACATGTGGCTAGAAACGACTGAAACACTGGATATTGCAGACTGTGTATCTACAGACGGCGAAGAAACGGAAGAAAGTTGCCCACACGAAGACTCTTCGAGTGATAGTGCCACACACCATTGTCAATTATCTCCGAAAGCAACACCAGCAACTACAATTACATTATCAGACAAAGAAAAAGCGGTGAAGTATTGGTTGAACGAAAGTGGTAAGAAACGTGTCAGTACTGTTCAAAATAGGTATCGCTTTGTTCGTTCTGAAAGTGAATTGTATAGATGGAAAAAGGAAGTCGCTGGACGACGTAAGAGTCGGCTGGAAATTGCGAGATAAGTGCGCGACTTTTTGAGCAATTTACCGATGCCAGACGACATTCATTGAGTGTCAGCAACACAACTTTGCGTGATTGGGCGTTAGAGATTGTCAACGCGATAGGTGCTAAAGAATTTACAGCTTCTCAAAGTTGGATTAGTCGCTTCAAAAGATCACATAAAATTGTGGCACAAAAAATAACAAAATTTTTATCGAGAAACAGGTCGAAAAATGAAATGACTCAAAATGAAATAATAGAAGCTTTTCATACGACTGAAAAAAATAAGATCGCCAGTTTTAGTGCATCTTACGTTTACAGTGCAGATCAGTCAGGTTTTCAAAAAGAAATGCGCGCGAAAAGAACACTGTCATTCAAAAGGAAAACCATATTGAGGCGGAAGTAAAGTTGTGAGGAGGCATCGTGAGTCGTGTCGGGATAGCACAGTCGGTAGTGCGCTTGCCCGCGAAAGGCAAAGGTCCCAGGTTCGAATCCCGGTTCCGGCACACAATTTTAATCTGCCAGGAAGTTTCATATCAGCGCACACTCCGCTGCAGAGTGAAGTTTCATTCTGGACATATTGAGACAATTGCGCAGTCCACGACTGCACTCATCCATTCATACACTATAATGCCCATAATTAGTCTGGATGGTTCATTGCTGCCTTAACTATATGTGTGTCTGCAAGAACCAACTGGACGTTATGGACCACGTGTCAAACAAACAATGTTCTACGCAGACAATCTTGTGGTAGACGCATCGAAGTCTGGAAAAATGGGAAATGATAACGTTTCATTTTTCATGCATCATGCTTCCGTTCTGCGGGAACAAACCTCTTCTCCTTCTAGATTCGTGGACAGGACATAAAAATTCTAATTCATTGAAGGCTGTATTTCGAGCTCATCCTGACAAAGAAGTAGAGATACTTCAGAGTCCACCCGGCACGACGAACGTAATCCAACCGTTAGACATAGAATTTTTTCGCCAGTGGAAGGCATTTTACAGAAAACTAACAGAGAAAATTATTGTGTCCAAATCACTGCAGTTTGCTATCACCGTGACAATATTCTCAAGTTGCAATCAGTCGTACATCATCAGTTATCCTCCCCACGGTTTCAAAATTTGATTAAATATGCGTGGCGCGCCTCGAAATATACTGATATTAGGCCTGAGTCCTTCCTACCACAGGCCGAGTTTTTTCTACGGACTTCTAACAACGTCTGTGATTGCAGGGCTGTCATATGTTGTCTTTGCTTGTATGTTCTTGGTGCACAAAAAAAATGTGTTCTGAATATTGTATCAATATTTTCCATTTTTGCGGTATTTAGAAGAAATAAAAGTTTGATGTGTTTTAAACCGTATATGTATTTTTGTATATTTCATAGCTATTGTAGAATGTTGTAGATAACGTATCAACCACATTTGTCAACGAATTTACTATTATCGTATTTATTAATTATCGTACGATCGCTTTCACTGGGCGAATCAGCTCTCACTGCTGTGGCGGGAGAGCGTAGCTAACGCCATCTTGTTCCTAGATGGCGTTGGTATAACGTAGCGAGAGAGTTCATGGTTGTATAACAGGCAGTTATTATCGCGGAAACCATGCGACAATAATGTCATACTTCATAAAAGTTTTTATGGACTTCCAGATCATGTCATCAGCTAACAGTCTGCATACAGATTTCCTTCAATGTTAACTCACAGTGGTAAAAACAGCAACACAGGTTTAGACATGACAAGTCTGACCATTCCCTTGTTAGATAGACATACATCTTTCACATTGTTTTATTAAAATTCTGAAACTGAAAACTAAATAATAATAAATGAATATACATTGTGTGGAGGATAAAACACACTGTATATTGATTTATTAGTATTTAGTTTTTAAGTTGCCAATTGTAATAACACAGTGTCAAAGATGTTCTTTACTATGTATGTCAATGTAAGTGTAGACGTATATCATCTCTTTCAATACAGTATCAAAATATTGTAACCTTTGAAGATGGCTTTATAAGCCGAAAACCGGTTAAAAAAAAAAAAAAAAAAAAAAAAAAACAAAAATAAACTCGTAGAACACAAACAAAATCATATATATATATATACGAACCGTGGGAATAATCAGTCTATCTTCTATCTTGTTTTACAATTATATATTTATGACGACGTTACAGCGTTCATTCTTATTGTAATAAATCGCAATTTGCGATCACTTACGGCTTCACTATACTAGGTTTAGATGTAATACCAATGTGTGACGAATGACAATTTGTGCCCGGCCGGGATTCGAACCCGGGATCTCCTGCTTACTAGGCAGCCGCGTTGACCACTCCGCCACCGAGGACACAGTGATCAGCCCGACTGCAGAGGACTCTTCCCTGCACGTCTCCCGCCACACCCAAATCTCCATTCGCCCTCTGCAGTCAACCTGGTCACTGTGTCCTCGGTGGCGGAGTGGTCAACGCGGCTGCCTAGTAAGCAGGAGATCCCGGGTTCGAATCCAGGCCGGGCACAAATTTTCATTCGCCGCACATTGGTATTACATCTAAGCTTAGTACAGTGAAGCCGTAACTGATCAAATATTGCGATTTATTTAATTAAAAATGAGCGCTGTAACGTCGTCATAAATATACAATTGTATACAAGCCGAGTCTGAGCTCCTGACGACAATTAATCGTGTCTCGATACCTCATGGTCTGTTCTCCCTGACGCGGGAATACGGTATTGTGGCTGCGAGCATTACAGAATTAAGAGGCTGTGGTAATAGGAGAGAGGCAGCGTGGCGAATGTAGATTTGGGTGTGGCGGGAGACGTGCAGGAAAGAGTCCTCTGCAGTCGGGCTGGTCACTGTGTCCTCGGTGGCGGAGTGGTCAACGCGTCTGCCTAGTAAGCAGCAGATCCCGGGTTCGAATTCCGGCCGGGCACAAATTTTCAATCGCCGCATATTTGTGTTACATCGAAACCTAGAAAAATTGCGATTAATTTCATTATCTTGTTTTAGTTTTTGAAGATGATCCTGATGGGTCGAAACATGTAGTTACAAAAAAAAAAAAAAAAAAAAAAAAAAAAAAAAAAAAAAAAAACTGCATCTGTTGATAGATAATCAATTATTTCTAGTAGTGGTACTGGGTACCTTTGGGTGGACTGCGGAAGATGCATGTAGACGACTACGTTAAGTAGACGTTCGCTGATGCAGTGGTGAGGAGGGTCCGAGCGGGGACACCCGAATCTGTCCGGTATCGGCCGAAGGGCTGGTAGTCGGTGCGTGCGCCCGGGACGTGCCCTGCGGCCGTCAGTCTGTTAATGAGGCGGGCAGCGCAGCCGGCCATTGTGTGGCGCACAAGGTCAGCGGAGCGCGGGTGGCCGCGGGCAGCGGCGGCTGGGCTAGCGGGCCGCGCTACGTGTCGCGAATCCAGCGGAGACAATGGCCGCCGCCTCTAAATCATCAGCTGTTCCACACGCCGCGCTCAATGGCTATTGTTAGCCG
This sequence comes from Locusta migratoria, assembly GCA_026315105.1. Lineage (NCBI taxonomy): Eukaryota > Metazoa > Arthropoda > Insecta > Orthoptera > Acrididae > Locusta > Locusta migratoria. The sequence continues at coordinate 98,663,447 of CM048750.1, read as the reverse complement.
CTGCCATTCAGCCGGCCATTGTTAGCGGCTGCAGTGTCAAGGCTGGCCGGTACCGGCTTCACTTTCCCGTTGCAGCCGATGACCCGCGGGCCGGCGGTTACGCATTCGCTGCATTGGGCGCCGCGAAAGTGGAGACGCCCCGTGAATGGAGGAGGCGGCTAGGCGGCTGGCTGCCTCGGGCGCCGGCGCCGCCACGCCCACGCACCTGCAACTACCTGCTGCCCTGGGCGCTTCACTTCGCCGCCGCCTCCACTGCCTGTTCTTATAGCCGTCCAGCAAACAACTTTCACTCCAGTTCTGTACTGGCAGCAATGCAGTTCCTGACCAGTCTGCTTATTTTCTTCCCTCGCTCAGTGATTGTTTCAAATGTTCAAATGTTTGTATAGCTTATGGGACTTAACTACGGGGTCATCAGTCCCTAAACATACAAACTACTTATCAACTAGCTTATCTTAAGGACGGCACAAATATCTACGCCCGAGGGGGGATACGAAACCCCGACCGTAGTGGCCGTGCAGACCGTGACTGGAGCGCCTCAGTCCCCTCGGCCACCGCGGCCGCCAGTGATTGTTTACTTCTATTGCGAGCACTCATTCTCTAGTAATCAGGAGGACCCGGCTTCGAATCCCGTCCACAGATCAAAATGTTCAAATGTTTGTAAATCTGTCGGACCAAACTGCGTGGTCATCAGTCAGTAGCTTACAAACAACTTAAACTAAGGTAAACTAACCTAAGGACAAACACACACACCCATGCCCTAGGGAGGACTCGAACCTCTGACGGCGAGCAACTACGCGCTCCGCAACGGGGCGCCTTACACCGCTCGGATATTCCACCGCGGCAAGGCCACGGATCAAATTTCAGTTCTCTCTCTCTCCTTTAATACGATATCTTATATGCAGGGTGAGGCTGCTAAGTCGTAATACCCCTTGTATCTCTCCAACCGTAATAGATACAAAGATGCCGTTTGGACAGTGAATGGCAGGGACAGGGGCTAGTTGAATACATCACATTTTATGCTTGTGCTATTTTTTAATACAGAGATATGGAGACATCTTTTTTTAATAGAACGCTATATTAAATTTTAGCGTAAGGTGATGAGGTTTAAAAGACGTTTTCAAATATGTGTACATCATAATATTAAGACGAATAGTGCCGTGGCGGATTAGCCGCGCGTACTGGAGCGCCGTGTTGCGGTGCGCGCGGCCGTCCGCCGTCAAGGGTTCAAATCCTCCCTCGGGCATGGATGTTTGTGTCCTCTTTAGTGTAAGGTAGTTCATAAGTAGTTTGTAAGCTTAGAGACTGATGACCCCGTAGTTAAGTCCCTTAAGCTTAACAGACATTTTTTTTAAGACGAATAGTTTTTGAGACACAGGTATGTTCTCCTATTGTATTCGCCCTTCGAAGCGACGTTGTCCAATGCGACCCTTTCTGTTGTGTAGACTAGGCGGTAAACGTCGCAAATCCGTCCTTTCACAAACAACGCCGCTTCGATAGACGAATACGATAGGGGAACATATCTGTGTCCCAAAAACTATTCGCCTAAATATTATAATATACACATATTTAAAACCGTCTTTTTAAGCCCAAAATGTTACTCTATAATTTAACATAGGGTTCCATTAAAAAAACTACAGATGTCCTCATATCTCTGTGATAAAAAAATAACAGGAACATATATATAGTGATTTTTATTGATTTTTAACACGTTTCACCCTGGTGGGGCATTCTCAGAATGTCTGGAAAATAAATGAAATAGGGGACATAAGACTTAAAAGACCAAGCTTAGCGTTCACAATCTTACTAAAAAAATAATATAATGTTAACTGCCCTTAAAATATCACATCAGATAAGTTGAACTGAAACCCTTCCTAGCCACAGTCTGGCAACGTAAGATCATTAAAACTGGGATACGGTCGACAAAACCCATCAGAATCCTATAAATAACATAGGAAATACAGAAGACATTAAGATGCGGTACTACCCTGCAAAATCGTTATAAAGGAACGTCAAAAATCTTAAATAGAATTATTGATTTTAGGCGTAACAGTAAAGAAGAAAAAGCGGAGGATGAAACAGTGAAAACGGATAAAAGGGCCGAAAAAAGGAATTTACCAGAAACAGAGCTGCAGCGGCGAGCGTGATTGTTCAATGAGAGCGGCACATTCACACACCTGGTCAACATGCCGATGTTTACAATATTATGTTTATCCCTCCCATATCATTTATTTTCCAGACTTTGTGAGGATACCGCATAAGGGTGAAACGTGTTAAAAATCATTTTAAAAAGTTGCAATCACGACTGTCCTTTATTACTAAACAATCTAAAATATATGGCAATTGATTTTACTATCACCTGTGAATGATATACAAGTCAGGATCCATCCCATTAACTTTCATAGCTGGGGTGCCATTTCGCTATTGGCAACGTTGATACGTATTTACATAGGGCAACATGAGGCAGAATTGAAGTCTGTATTGTGGTGGGAGATGTGCTTTGAGAGACAGTACGTGCCATCTCCGTATAATATTAGGTCGCGGTGGCATGATGATAATAGTGCTTGCCAAGTAATCAGGACAACCCGGGTTCGAGTCCCGGTCGCGGCACAAATTTTAATTCGATATATTTTAAAATATTTTCAGAATAGTTTTCCATTAAGAATTGTGGCGTCTGTTCTTTCGGACATCAAGATTTGATGCTTCTTTCAGTGCGGATGCACACGATGACCGGACCCATTCGGGAGGAGGGGGGGGGGAGGGACAATAGGAGCACTCGTGAGAATTTGGTTGGGTGGGGGCTTGATTCAGCATTCCACACAGGTTTGTGTGAAGGTCTTTCCTATGTGTAAAATTGACTGTCATTTCTGCGGATTAGACTCAGGGCGTGATAAAAAGTAATTCCTTCTGTATATTTACTCTGCTCTCAGTGTTGCTTGAGCATAACCCTACACACCTTTTACCCCTTCATGGATTTCATTGGAGGCAAGAACATTAAAGAAACACACTAGCTACGTGGAGGGTAACTTGTATTTTAGAATTTCTTCGAAGCCGCGTTGACAGTGCGTAAAAAATTGCGTTCATTACTCCCTTTCTCCTTCCCTCATTCGATGTGGTATTCACCAGCGAAGTAAGCAACAAGTCAGCAGTTCTGAGAGAGCGCCGAGTCAGACAGGTAGTTGTGCTTCACGCCAGATCAGTTGGAAAACAAATGAACTCGAGAATTCTTAAAATGTATTCGCCTTTGTCGTTGCTAGAAAATACTAGATTACTGAACAATTTCTTATTGTTCACATTGTGAACCTGAGAGCCTCTCTACAAAAAAATAACACTGGATTGATAAGCTACTGTCGCGGCGGAGAGCCAGAACGCATTAAGGCGCTATGCTCTGATGCGCGAGTCCGCTCCCGGTCGGAGCTTCTAATCCTCCATCGGACCTGGATGTCTGTGTCGTCTTTAGTATAAGTTAGTTTATAAGTAGTTTGTACGTTTCGGGTCTGATGACCCGAAGTTAACTCCCATAAGCTTAACAAACATTTGTATTTTAATAAGTTACTGCTCCACCCTTTCAGTTCGTTCTGAATGTCAGTGCGTTACCTGAAGTGTTTCAACGGGAAAAATTGGTCTGAATATGAGTAAACAAGAACAGAGCTAAGTTACGTACCGAACAGGTAGCCCTGGCATGCGTCAACTGGAGCGCAGCCGAGCGCCTGCCGCGGCTGCAACATGCGTGGCCCGCCTGCTTCCCGGGCAGTCGGCAGAGGGCACACGTGCCTCCTGGCTTTGACGTAATCACACTGTTATTGTTTCGTCTTATATTTTTCATTACCTCAGATACATTGATTGTGTTAACGTTGAATTGAACTTTTTAGTGATCACTGTGGATGTTTCGCTAGGGGCTCATATTAGAACGACCAAATAATCGGTATAAGGCAGTCGTGAGAGTTGTTTGTCACCTGTTCAAAAATTTTTTAATGTTTGTGGTCCTAAGAGACCAAACTTCTGTGGTCATTGGTCCCTAGACTTATACTTAGGGTATATTAAGAAGGAAACACACACACACACACACACACACACTCTTGCCCGAGGGACAACGACATGATCGCTGCATGACTCACAACGTGGCATCCAGACTACACGGGAATCCCATGAAGCTTACTGCGTAAAAAGTACTATCTACTCCAGTGGTTGCCATTATTTTGTGATGTGACCCACAGTATTTCTGGAAATTTTTTCGCGACCCAGCATATTTATTATAAACAACAACCACTACATACTAATTAACAGATTTCCTAATATACTGATTGTCTATAATATAAAATTGATGTTGTTATTAAATGTATAAATCCTTTTGAGTATGCATTTTGAAAACCGTGAAGAGAACTCTATTAAGTACATATTTTTGGAAACATTTTTGTTTCACTTATGGGGAACAGCACACTTATTTAAATTTATATATAAAGAACAGTCTAGAATGCATAAATAAATAAATAAATAAATAAATATAAATAAAAAATTGACTTGTTTCGGTCTTATTTTAGACCATCTTCAGGAAATTAAGCTCCATTGATGTTGTGGAGCTTAATCTCCTGAAGATGGTCTAAAATAAGACCGAAACTAGTCGAAAAAATAAAATTTTTGCACTCTAGACTGTTCTTTATATAGAAATTACTGTATTAAAGAAAAAGAACAACATTTTCCCCAATAATAAATTTACTTTTTACAGATCAAATAATAAGGCCAATGTGATTCGTGAAATTATTAAGTGTTGGGGTTAATGACAGTTTACATACCTACATCGTAGCTTGTTGGTTGGTAGGTTTTTGGAAGGGACTAAATGGCGACGGTTATCAGTTAGCTTGTTGGTTTCAGGTTAAAATCGTTTACCATGCCAATTTTGTTATCGTATTTATAACAGTATAAACAAAAACAGGGTAAATGTACGTTCGCAAAGGCACGGTGGAGCGGCTGAGAGCATTGATGCGCTATAATGCAATGTCCGAGGTCGTTTCCCGTCGGGGGTTCGAATCCCCCCTAGGGAATGGGTGTTTGGACCGTCTTTAGTATAAGATAGTTGATAAGTAGTTTGCAAGTTTAGGAACTAATGAGCCCGCAGTTAAGTCCCGTAAGCTTCGCAAACATTTGAACATTTGATTTTGTACGTTCGCAAAAGTAAATTGTTTTCATTGTTATTATTTCCTTCACAGCTTTGTTTACAACGACTCGATCGTCTCCGTTTTATGATTCAAAATGAAATGACGCTTGAGTCTTTAGTTTCAAAGCAGAAGGACGTAACAGTACCTCAGCGTTCCCCGGGTACTGACAATTTTAGCATTTTAAATGACCTCGTATTCAAAACAATTCATAATTCGCAACTGGCTTCACAGCGGTTGAATTTCGGAGAAATGTGGAATCTGTACATAGTCCAGTGACAGTGTCTGCTGAAATGCTGTCACGAGAGTTGTGATGAGCCGAAACCCATCTGAAACACAGCTTTGCATTGACGTGTCTTTCTTGGTGTTGCTCGAAACTGCTACTAAATTGACGAGATGGAGCCAGACGAGAACCTTGAGAGATGGGCGTTTCTTCTGATGGTGTATAACCATGCTAGCTGTAGCGTCGCTGACTACCACGCAGGAGGCCCGGGTTCGATTCCTGGCAGGCGACTGGGTGTTGTGTGTTGTCCTAATCACCATCATCTCATCATCATTGGCACGAAAGTCGCCCACGCGGCGTCAAATAAAAAGACTTACACTAAGGCGGCCGAACAAACCTGCAAGGGTTCTCCCGGCCAAGAAAGCCATACGCTCATTTTCATTTAGCATGCTAGCTAATCATCGACGGGCTCGTTTTTAAAGGAGCAGCAGTATGAAGCGCCGCAAATAGGAACGCGTTCCCTACGTCTGCCTAACTTGAGTTTGCAGGTCCGTGGTGGAGTGTCCGATCGTACTAAGGCGCCTTGCTGCGGAACTCGCGGTTGCTTGCCGTCGGAGTTCGACTCCTCCCTTGGGTATGGGTGTTTGTCTTGTCTTTAGTATACGTTACTCTAAGTAGTTTCAAAGTCTGGGAATTGTTCACCAACGTAGTCAAGTTCCTTAGATTTAAAAATATTTGAGTTTGCGGAGTGTAGCCGGCGAACGCAACAGAGGGCCCAGCAGGCGACCTGCAGGCGGCCCCCGTGTTTGAGAAGCCGCAGCCGTAGCTCAGAGAGCAGGAGTACAATTAGAGAGGCGGAGCCGCGTATTAGGCGAGCCGAGTGTCGCGTAAATCAGCGGCGGCCGCAGCAGTGGCGGCGGGCAGGAGGGGTCGACGAGCGAGAGGACCAGGCAGCAGGGCGCTCTGCCACTACTGCAAGGAGAGGCTCTCACATGTAATTGAAGAAGTAAGTGATCCCAATTGTACATAGTATGGTACATTTTCGATCGATTTTTGCCGCGATGGAGTAGCCGAGTGGTCTAAGGCGCCTCGCTGCGGAGCGCACGGTTGCTCGCCGTCGGCGGTTCGAGTTCTCCCTGGGGCATGGGTGTGTGTGTGTGTGTGTGTGTGTGTGTGTGTGTGTGTGTGTGTGTCTTGTCCTTCGGTTAGTTTACCTCAGTTTAAGTAGTTTGTAAGCTACGGACTGATGACCACGCAGTTTGGTCCGATAGATTTACAAACATTTGAACATTTTTGATCGATTTTTCTCAATTCTGTAACCTTTTCTGTGTTTATATCAACATTTGTAATTGTCCTATATTTGTGTTAAATATTCATTAAACATCGAAGAACAAGTTCCATAGTTAAAATTATCCCTTTTCCCAATATATTCCCAATTACAATATCATTTGTCCTAAATGATCGCAATTGTACCACCTTACCCTATCTCAGTTGCCGCAATGCTGTTGTCTTCACTCCGTAGAAGCGATAGAAGAAGACGAACCATTTTAGTTCAATTGGGCGATGACAATACTTCAGAAGCTAGATATCTGAACTATTTTGACCGGTGAGATTCTCTTCCGTCGGACGTGGTCAGCTGCGCCGGAGTGGCCGATCGCATTGAGGCGCTATGGTCCGATGCGCGAGGCCGTTCCCCGTCGGGGTTTCAAATCCCTCCTTGGGCATTGATGTTTGTGCTGTCTTTACTATGAGGTAGTCAATAAGTAGTTTGTAAGTTTAGTGGCTGATAACCCGGCAGATAAGTCCCATGAGCTTAACAAACGTTTGAACATTTGACTGGGCAGCTGATTCCGCCGGAGGTTCCGTTCTTCGCTAGCGCAGTCGCACCCTAATAGAGTCGCCTCTGGCGCCGCAGACAGGGCGCCAACCGGCCATTACGGCCGGCCGATTTCGACTGAATTTTCCATGGACGTTCTACAGGGTGTTACAAAAAGGTACGGCCAAACTTTCAGGAAACATTCCTCATACACAAAGAAAGAAAATATGTTATGTGGACTTGTGTCAGGAAACGCTTAATTTTCATGTTAGAGCTCATTTTATTACTTCTATTCAAATCACATTAATCATGGAATGGAAACACACAGCAACAGAACGTACCAGCGTGACTTCAAACACTTTGTTACAGGAAATGTTCAAAATGTCCTCCGTTAGCGACGATACATGCATCCACCCTCAGTCGCATGAAATCCCTGATGCGCTGATGCAGCCCTGGAGAATGGCGTATTGTATCACAGCCATCCACTGTACTAGCACGAAGTGTCTCTACATTTGGTACCGGGGTTGCGTATACAAGAGCTTTCAAATGCCCGCATAAATGAAAGTCAACACGGTTGAGGTCAGGAGAGCGTGGAGGCCATGGAATTGGTCCGCCTCTACCAATCCATCGGTTACCGAATTTGTTGTTGATAAGCGTACGAACACGTCGACTGAAATGTGCAGGAGCTCCATCGTGCATGAACCACATTTTGTAAACATTGCACGGACTGCAAAACCACGTTCGTTATTAACACTAACCAGTTGATGCTACGTACTGATGTGCTTGATGCTAGTACCGTAGAGCAATGAGTCGCATGTCAACACAAGCACTGAAGTCAACATTACCTTCCGTCAATTGGGCCAACTGGCGGTGAATCGAGGAAGTACAGTACATACTAACGAAACAATTGTGTATTTTGACAATTGTATGCACGAATTATTTCAATTTACATTGAAAAAGAAATACTAAAATGAGCTCTAAAATGGAACTTAAACGTTTACGGACAAATGTCCACATAACAAATTTTCTTTCTTTGTGTGTGAGGAATGTTTCGTGAAAGTTTGGCTGTACCTTTTTGTAACACCCTGTATACTGAATATAAAGATAAACGAGTTTCAGTACCTGCGAAATTTCAACCTCTAAATGAAGAGATTGGTACAATGAAAAAAATTGCATCTAATTACGGGTACTCTGAAAAATCAGTAGACAAAAAACAAGAAAAATACAAGCTAATAACAAAAAAAAAATGATTAAAACCACTAACAGAACACTAATCTTTAAAAGTATTCCCTATTTAGACACAGTATCACAAACAATAGCGAACTTATTTAGATTATTCATTACGGATGTTTCAGAACCCGTGACTTATTTTCAATATGATTTAAGAAAACTGCACCCGTCACTTTTTCTTTAAATGATGTTTATTCCATGAACCGGTTTTCAAACCTTTTCAGGTTCATCATCAGATGGATCATGTTACAATATCATTTTAAGCGTCAAGTTGGATGCTGGCTCTATGGTGGGAAGAAGGAAATATATTTTGAAAACTCGAATTGCACGTTGTTTACGTTGTGTTTTGTATTAGTAAGATTACGTGAAATTTGTTGATTTACATACTACAAATACAAAACACGACCTAAACAACGTGCAATTCGAGTTTTCAAAATATATTTCCTTCTTCCCACCACAGAGCCAGCCAATATCCAACATGGCGCTTAAATAAAGTACTCCGAGTAGTATGAATGACTGCAAAACGCACAGTGAACAAATGCAAGTTTGTCACATGACATACTTGCATATTCTATAATAAAAGTGTTGAAGTTCACTGAATAACCAATATCGTAGCATTGGTATATGTTCTCCCGCGGATGATTGAAAATGACAGAATGCATATCCATGATAAAGAATCAGTCATGCAATTTTGGCTGCATGTTACTGAAACGCACTTTTTATTTTATTATTATTATTTTTTTAAGATACAAGGCAGGGTTTGAAAGGGAGAAGGAAGATAATGGGCCGCGCGTGAGTGGCCGTGTGCTTTAAGACGTTCTGCTGTGATTGAAGTCCTCCCTCCGGCATCTCTGTTTGTGTTTGCGTGTTTTTTGTCCTCAGCATAAGTTAGTTTAAGTAGTTCTTCAACGGACTGAAGACCAGAGTAGTTTGGTCCCATAGCTTTACAAACATTTGAACATTTTAAAGAGTGTGGCTTAGCTTTCTGAGAACATGGTGGTCATCAGAGACGGAGTAAATTCTCGAATTGACTTTTGCTAACAATGAATAAGGAAATCGGCTTTGCCCTCTTAATGGAATCATCTCGGCATTTTCCTCAAGACATTTATGGAAACCACTGAAAAACTACATCGGGATGACCGGATGCGGGTTTGAACCGCCGAATGCAATTCTCGTGTGTTACCACTGCGTCACCTCGCTCGGTGGCACTACGTGTGCTATAATGAATGTGGGTGACGACGTATGCCTGTAAACTTTCAGGGCCTCCTTCACACGTACTGATTTGTCGGGACCAATTTATCGACGGTTATATAAATTGGACGTGTGGAGGCGCTCAACGACCAACTACGCTTATCGGATGGTTGGTCGGATCTGATCGTTCAGCATCCGCCCTCCCCTCCCTCACCCCCCCTCCCCTACTACTCCACCCGACAAATTGTACCGTGTCTAACCGACCAACTTCCAGCCTGCGATCGTCTGCTGTCTGCTCAGCGAATACACGAAAGGAAAAACAGTTCCAGGGCCAGACACAAGAAAAGAGAGGCGCTGCAACTGCTGCGTGCACTTTTTCGGAAGGGGTGTAGGCTGCTACGAGTTTTGTTGGTTGGCTGGTCAGTTGGTCGGTCGGACGATAAATCGGAAGGTGTGTAGGGCCTTTAGATGGAGAGACAGACAGAGCTGGCTGGTCTGCGAGCCGCGCCCTCCGCACCTGCGGTGTTGTGGAGGAGTTGGCCAGCTTGTTGTTTCGGGGCCAGTGTGGCGCAGTGCGTGAGCGGGGCGGCGGCGCGGCCAATAAAGAGCCATTTAGTATTGGGAGGCGCGGGCGGGAGCGCGTGCGCTGTAACGGTTGTGCGCGCGTGGAGCCGCGTGGCGGCGGGGAGGGTGGGGGCGGCGGCGGCGGCGGCGGAAGCGGCGGCCGAGGCGCGCACGCCGCCTGCATGCGGCCGCGCTCCGAATTAATGAAATGGCCCCGCGGGGAAAGTCCAGCCAGGGGCGCGGGAAGCCCGCCGTCTGGCACGGGAAGGATGATCGGGGATTAACTCTGGGAAGGCCCTGCTTCCTTTCACTGTCTGCTCTGATGGCTGCCCAATGTTACACGAGGGCTGAAACTTAAATAGTGGCTACCATTTATTCACGACCGACACAAAGGCGTTACATGTTTGCACCTGTTACTGTCCTTCAGTCACCAGCGTTGTGAAGAACCCGCTGCCAGCGATGTGGAAGGGGTAGTATACCGTGAGCAGAGCCTGTTCTGTTGATGGTGCGAATGGAGCGGTCTACTGCCTGTCGATTCTCTGAAACAGTTCTGAACCGAATGTCATGAAGTGTATCCTTCACTTTCTGAATCAAATTAGTCACAAGGACTTAAATCGTGGGAGTATGGTGGATGGTACAGTACTTCCCAGTCCCACTACCGAACAGAGCAGCCACAGCTTGCTCTGTGTGAGCCCGAGCATTGTAGTGTAAAATGATGGGTGGGTTGCGCAGTGTTTCCGCTTATTTCGCAAAGCTGTCGAAAGTGCGCCAGAGCGCCAGTATAGTGAAATTTATGGTGATTCTCGTGTACGACTGTGATGGTGTTATCCTAACGCATTACGTTCCTCCACGACAGACCGTCAGTGCAAAGTATTACTGTTCGTTCTTTGCAGCATCATCTGCGATAGAAGCGGCAACACTTTCTGCGCAAAGACGGTAACAGGTGTAATCATGGAACCCTTTTGTATCTGTTGTGAATAAACATTTGCCACTATTTAAGTTGTAACCCTCCTATGTTAATTGTAATCGCTTTCAAGAAAAGTTGAGAGCGTGCTCAGATTTATAAAAATACGTCACCGTATAGGAATTTCAAAACAGTAATATAGGTAAAGTAAAAAAATATTGTGTCTAGTTTAAGGGAGGGCTATTCAAACGAAAAAGTACGAAACGACGCTGTGGGTATAATCGAGGTCTTATTAACAATCGCCGGAGACCTGACCACAATTGTACAACTATTTAATTCCTGCGGCTGTGACACGAGAGAGTCCTTTACATTGTCCTTCATTTCATCGTCCGACTTGAAGCGCTTCACTTTGAAATGTTTCTTTTGCGGATCAAACAGATACAAGTCACAGGGCGACGTGTCTGGGCTGTAGGGTGGATGCTCAAGCTGCTCCAACTTGAACTTGGCCAGTACACTTTGTGTGACTCTGGAGAGGTGTGCACGCGTATTGTCATGGAGCAGAGTCACTCCCTCTGTGAGCATTCCAGGCCGTTTGCTCTTGATGCACTTGTGTAGGCTGAGGAGTGTCTCACAATACACTTTACTATTAACGGTTTTGCTGCGTGGAAATGTCAAGTGTAATTCTAGGCGACATGTCATGGACTGCGCGGCCGCTCCCTCCGAAGTTTCGAGTCATTCCTGAGGACCTCTGTGGGTGCGTGCGCGCGCTCGTCCATGTGTGTGTGTGTGTGTGTGTGTGTGTGTGTGTGAATCTTTGGATTGGTTTAAGTTATTTCAAGCAGTTTAGTGAGATGTGTGGTAACACCTGTAATATACTTCAAAAATGCATATTGCGAACCATAAGCTGTTTATTATATTTGTAACTCTAATGGTTTCTGTTATGAATCATCATCAAAAAAGTAAATTAAACAGACTGATTACGTTGGTCCATTATCTGTCACCTTATCCATGCCAATAAATAAAAGATTAGTAAAATGTGACTTAAAATTATGATCAATAAAACAATGTTGTCACATTATCCATGTTAATAAATAAAAGCGGCGGTGGAGTAGCCGAGCGGTCTAAGGCGCCTCGCTGCGGAGCGCGCGGTTGCTCGCCGTCGGAGGTTCGAGTCCTCCCTAGGGCATGGATGTGTGTGTTTGTCCTTAGGTTAGTTTACCCCAGGTTAAGTAGTTTGTAAGCTACGGACTGATGACCACGCAATTTGGTCCGATAGATTTACAAACATTTTACAATAAATAAAAGATTTGTAAAATGTCACTTGACGCTAGTTGTTGATGATAAATAAAACAATGTTGACATTTTACGAATCTTTTTTTTTTTTATTGACATGGATAAGGTGATAGAAATATAGCAGCGTAATTAGTCTGTCTAATGTACTTTTCTGATGATGGTTCATAACCGAAACCGGTGAAGTTATAAATATAATAAACAGCTGATGGTTGACAATAAGCAAGTAAGTCTAGTGACCGATGGCCACAATAGTTTTATCCCATAGGTATACAAACATTTGATTTTTGTTTAAGGAAGTTTTCTCACAACTTTTCAGACATGTTTATTTATGGCTGAGAGGAAGGGGCTTAGCATATAAAGTTAAAGAAAAGGAAAGTAGGAAGGAAGATTTGGGTTTAACATGATGTCGACAGCGTGGTCATTAGATACGGAAATTGAAGGTAAATTAAGTACTACGTAAGCTACTGTGTATCACACCACTAGATTACGACATCATACCTGTGTCAGGTGGAGTAGATGGAGACGAAAATTCGAATGTGGGGAGAAGTGAGGGTAATTGGGAGCCGTGACGAATAATCGGACAGGGCGGCCGAGATTCCGGTCATCGGGAGGCAGCGGGAAGGAGCCGGCGCAAGTATCGGGTTTCGCGATCTGCACCCGCCCCGCTTTTGCAGCCAATCGCAGGTCTTTCTTTTATTTCGTGTTTTGCTCTTTTCCTTCCCGAGCCAACGTATTAATCTGGCGGCTGGGCCGGGCGTAATGGCCGGTTGGCGCCCCGTCTGTGGGGCCAGAGGCGACTCTATTAGGGTGCGACGCCTATGACGCGCGCCACTGGCGGAGAGCGTCTGACGCAGTGTACTGCTGCAGGTGGCGATCATCTATGGGGGTGTCTGTCCCACAACTGCGGTTGCGTCTCTGCAGAATGGTTGGTGATTTAACGCAGTCGTTCAGAAGAACAAATGACGAAGTCAAAAAAAAAATTCAAATGTTTGTCAAGCTGATGGTATTTATCTGTGGGGTCTTCAGTCACTAAACTTACGCCGGCCGCGATGGCCGAGGGGAGTGCGGCGCGCAAGTCACGCTCTGCACGGCCACTACGGTCGGGCATTCGAATCCCCTTTCGGGCATGGATATTTGTGTCGTCCTTAGTATTAGCTAGTTTGTAAGTAGTTTGTAAGTTAGGGACTCATGACCCCGTCGTTAAGTCCCATAATCTCTACAATCATTTGAAACACTAAATTTACAAACTACTTATGAACTTACTTATACTAAACACAGCACAAAAATCCATGCCCGAGAAGGGATTCGAGCCCCCGATGGGGAACGGCCTCACGCATCGGAGCATAGCGCCTCAATGCGCTCGGCCACTCTGCCGCGGCTGTCCACGTTCGACGGAAAACAACCTCACCGGTCAAAAATAGTTAGGGGATCAGTTGAGATATCTAGCTTCCAAAGTATTGTCATCGCCCGATTGAACTAAAATGCGGCAACCGAGACAGGGTAGGTGGTACAATTGCGATCATTTCGGACGAATGTTATTGTAACTGGAAATATATTGAGAAAAGGAATAATTTTAACTATGACACTTGTTCTTGGATGTTTAATGCATATGTAACACAGATATAGGATAATAACAAATGTTGATATAAAGACAAAATGTTCAAATGTTTGTAGAGTCTATGGGACTTAACTACTGGGTTATCAGTCCCTAAACTTACAAACTACTTATGAACTACTTACAACTAAGGACGGCACAAATATCCATGCCCGAGGGGGGATTCGAACCCCCGACCGTAGTGGCCGTGCAGACCGTGACTGGAGCGCCTCAGTCCCCTCGGCCACCGCGGCCGGCGATATAAAGACAAAAAAGGATACAGAATTGAGAAAAATCGATCGAAAATGTACCATACTAGGTACAATTCTGATCACTTACTTGTACAATTTTGATCACTGGCATCTACCACATAAAAAGCATTTTTTTCCGTCGGGCACCAATACGCATTGGTACGAAACATTGCATTTTTGGCAGCGAATCCAGTCATCCATAACTACTGATTTATAAGAGCGCAATAGAAAAAGTAGCTTCACTTACTTCTTAACAGCCGGCCGCGGTGGCCGAGGGCACAGGCGCGCCAATCACGGTATGCACGGGCAGTAGTTTGTAAGTTTGTAAGTTTAGGGACTGATGACCCCGTAGTAAGTCCCATAAGCTATACAAACATTGGAACATTGGAACTTCTTAACAGGAAAAAATGTATATCTCCGTAGCACAAAGTAATGTATTCTTGGGAAAGACAGGACGATCTGTAGAAACCTGCTACACTACAATGTCACACAAAGGCAAGAGCTACCAACACTACGAGACAGACAAATGGAGCGAAATCTTATGTCGATCGGTATTGTACCTATATCGAATTTGTACCACGTTACCATAGTGGTAATAACTGAAAGTTACTCCAGAGGGGCAGCATTATTCTAGCGATTGGTTTAGATAGTGCAGTGAGTAGGAATTGCAATGAAACAACAACGTGACTTACCTGAATCTATCGCATGGAGAGCCATTGGAAGGTCGTAAGCGGGACAGATATACAGAGCGAGGTGGCTGCAGCTGTTGGGAGGAATCGAACGACCGCACTATGCAGCATGACGCCTTAGAAAGCACGGCTATTAACGTGCGACGTAACGTGCACACTGAAGATGCATGACTGAACTGGCAGCCTGCAGACTGCTTTTAGTATTATTAGGCCAGTTTCGCTCGATCACAACTTTTGACTCCATGTAGTTACGTAATCGTAATCATTTTTGAATTGGATATGAACTTCTCGTGACTTTAGTAGACGGTAAACGACAGCATCATATGCAAACAAACTAAAACAGGGCGGGGCGCTCAAATGGTCTACTAAGTCATTTACAAAGCTCAGTGTCAGCAGGGGACCCACACACTTCCTTGGAGGACGACAGATATCATTTATGACATACCGGACACTGTTTCGTAAGTTATTACTAACTGCGTCGATTCTGACGGAAAGTCATAGGTCTATTACTAGTCGCACGACGGATACGATACTTACAAGCTGCTTGTGAGAAACGGTGTCAAAAGGCATCACGAAACCTAGAAATATGCTTAACCCTTTCATTCCCAATGTTGTTCAACGAAAACAACGTATTAAAAGCATATTTATGATGTATTTTGTGAATCATTCCTCAAACTCGCATTATTGTCGTTGAACAACATGCTTCGAGTACAACATTTAACCACTTGGTACGGCGTCTAACCACTTCTGAGGCATTAATATATCCGTCTTGGAAGTTGTGTTACTTTGCCGTCTGTACGTGGCTGTGAGTGTGAGCGTGAGTTTGGTTCATATTATTTTATTTCAGCAGTGAACTGTCTTGTCTTTGGTGCTGTGGTGAAGACGATGCTAGCACTTTATATCTAACAGTGTTAACTATCAAGAAAGTAACGTACCAAGAACAAAATACCCCGACACAAACATCTGTGTTGTGCATAACATACATGACATAAACAACAATAGTTAGAACAAAAAATTTGAATCATATATATTGATGTTTAGTGCACTGCATTTATACCGAAACACTGAATCTTAATTTTTACAAAGCTGTACTCATAATGTGGAAATGAAATAGTTAACAGCCTGTCACAAGCACATATAACTTTCTGTGAAGGGACATGGTTTAACGTCGCATCGACAACCTAGTCGATAGAGACGAAAGCTTACATTAAGCATAGGAAGAGAAATGAGCTGTAGTCTTCCCTTTAAAAGGAACCATCCGGCTATTTGTCTGGATTGATTTCACGAAAATCACGGAATACCCAAATCCGGATGGGTTTAACCTCTATCATTCCTAATGCGAGATCAGTGTTTTATCACGGCGCCACCTTCATCAGTGGGAACGGTGTGTAATCACTTGTGCTTCACTTCACTGATAGAATGGTAGGTGAAGCAGGGATTGGTCAGCGTGATCAGCTAATGAAGTGATGCTCAACAGGATTCCTGTCCTGTGGTCGCTGTCCTGCGCACGGAAGGCGCAGTTAGCGGCGTCCTCTCGCTGGTAAGAGCCTGCTGGCCGGTGCCGCCTTGCGAAAGGTGCTTTAATTGGCGGCGCGCGGCGCATGCAGATCAGCCCAGCTTTCCCTCGGCCACCCGCGCCACAGCTTTCAAAACGCGCGCTATCGGCGCGCCCATCTTAATGAAGGGCCAGCCTCCAGCCGCCCAACAGGTGGCATCGGCTGCCCGCGGCTCCGCCACAGGTGGTAGCGCCTGACCGCTCAGGGGACCACGTGGCCACAGCTCCGCTTACACCTTCCCACGTGGGGGCGCTACAGGTGGGATCACGTGCCCACGCGACAACGCTTGCGCACGTGGCGAGCCACAGAGTCGCTACAGGTGGGATCGCACAGGTGGCACCACCTCACCCGCGTGGCATGGCCACGTCATCAATACACGTGAGATCGCGTACCCACGTGGCGAGCGTCACTATAGGTGAATTCGCGTGCCCACTTGGATACAACAACACTGGTCGCGTGGCGAGCCACAGAGTCGCTACAGGTGGGATTGCACAGGTGGCACCACCTCACCCACGTGGCATGGTCACGTCATAATACACGTGAGATCGTATACACACGTGGCGAGCGTCACTACACATGAATTCACGTGCCCGCATGGATACCACAACCCTGGTCGCGTGGCGAGCCACAGAGTCGCTACAGGTGGGATCGCACAGGTGGCACCACCTCACCCACGTGGCATGGTCACGTCATAATACACGTGAGATCGTATACGCACGTGGCAAGCGTCACTACACATGAATTCACGTTCCCGCATGAATACCACAACCCTGGTCGCGTGGCGAGCCACAGAGTCGCTACAGGTGGGATCGCACAGGTGGCACCACCTCACCCACGTGGCATGGTCACGTCATAATACACGTGAGATCGTATACGCACGTGGCAAGCGTCACTACACATGAATTCACGTTCCCGCATGAATACCACAACCCTGGTCGCGTGGCGAGCCACAGAGTCGCTACAGGTGGGATCGCACAGGTGGCACCACCTCACCCACGTGGCATGGTCACGTCATAATACACGTGAGATCGTATACACACGTGGCGAGTGCCACTACACATGAATTCACGTGCCCGCATGGATACCACAACCCTGGTCGCGTGGCGAGCCACAGAGTCGCTACAGGTGGTATCACACAGGTGGCACCACCTCACCCACGTGGCATGGTCACGTCATAATACACGTGAGATCGTATACACACGTGGCGAGTGCCACTACACATGAATTCACGTGCCCGAATGGATACCAGAACACTGGTCGCGTGGCGAGCCACAGAGTCGCTACAGGTGGGATCGCACAGGTGGCACCACCTCACCCACGTGGCATGGTCACGTCATAATACACGTGAGATCGTATACGCACGTGGCGAGCGTCACTACACATGAATTCACGTGCCCGCAAGGATACCACAACCCTGGTCGCGTGGCGAGCCACAGAGTCGCTACAGGTAGGATCGCACAGGTGGCACCACCTCACCCACGTGGCATGGTCACGTCATAATACACGTGAGATCGTATACGCACGTGGCAAGCGTCACTACACATGAATTCACGTGCCCGCATGGATACCACAACCCTGGTCGCGTGGCGAGCCACAGAGTCGCTACAGGTGGTATCACACAGGTGGCACCACCTCACCCACGTGGCATGGTCACGTCATAATACACGTGAGATCGTATACACACGTGGCGAGCGCCACTACACATGAATTCACGTGCCCGAATGGATACCAGAACACTGGTCGCGTGGCGAGCCACAGAGTCGCTACAGGTGGGATCGCACAGGTGGCACCACCTCACCCACGTGGCATGGTCACGTCATAATACACGTAAGATCGTATACGCACGTGGCGAGCGTCACTACACATGAATTCACGTGCCCGCATGGATACCAGAACACTGGTCGCGTGGCGAGCCACAGAGTCGCTACAGGTGGGATCGCACAGGTGGCACCACCTCACCCACGTGGCATGGTCACGTCATAATACACGTGAGATCGTATACACACGTGGCGAGTGCCACTACACATGAATTCACGTGCCCGCATGGATACCACAACCCTGGTCGCGTGGCGAGCCACAGAGTCGCTACAGGTGGTATCACACAGGTGGCACCACCTCACCCACGTGGCATGGTCACGTCATAATACACGTGAGATCGTATACACACGTGGCGAGCGCCACTACACATGAATTCACGTGCCCGAATGGATACCAGAACACTGGTCGCGTGGCGAGCCACAGAGTCGCTACAGGTGGGATCGCACAGGTGGCACCACCTCACCCACGTGGCATGGTCACGTCATAATACACGTGAGATCGTATACGCACGTGGCAAGCGTCACTACACATGAATTCACGTGCCCGCATGGATACCACAACCCTGGTCGCGTGGCGAGCCACAGAGTCGCTACAGGTGGTATCACATAGGTGGCACCACCTCACCCACGTGGCATGGTCACGTCATAATGCACGTGAGATCGTATACACACGTGGCGAGCGCCACTACACATGAATTCACGTGCCCGAATGGATACCAGAACACTGGTCGCGTGGCGAGCCACAGAGTCGCTACAGGTGGGATCGCACAGGTGGCACCACCTCACCCACGTGGCATGGTCACGTCATAATACACGTGAGATCGTATACGCACGTGGCGAGCGTCACTACACATGAATTCACGTGCCCGCATGGATACCAGAACACTGGTCGCGTGGCGAGCCACAGAGTCGCTACAGGTGGGATCGCACAGGTGGCACCACCTCACCCACGTGGCATGGTCACGTCATAATACACGTGAGATCGTATACGCACGTGGCGAGCGTCACTACACATGAATTCACGTGCCCGCATGGATACCACAACCCTGGTCGCGTGGCGAGCCACAGAGTCGCTACAGGTGGTATCACACAGGTGGCACCACCTCACCCACGTGGCATGGTCACGTCATAATACACGTGAGATCGTATACACACGTGGCGAGCGCCACTACACATGAATTCACGTGCCCGAATGGATACCAGAACACTGGTCGCGTGGCGAGCCACAGAGTCGCTACAGGTGGGATCGCACAGGTGGCACCACCTCACCCAGGTGGCATGGCCACGTCATCAATATACGTTAGATCGTGTACACACGTGGCGATCATCACTACAGGTGAATTCGCGTGCCCGCGTGGATATCACAACCCTGGTCGCGTGGCGAGCCACAGAGTCGCTACAGGTGGTATCGCATAGTCCCGGTTTTGCTGCAGTTGGCATCTCCAGACCATGTGGTGAACTAGACCCCTGCTCTCCAAACTATTATACCGTGAGTGTCACATCTCAAGATTCGATTCACAATCAAGGCTGGATGACATACCTTGGGTTTACCGAAAATTGCAACACCTGATACATAATTTGACCTGTAACGTTATCAACAGGTCTGACACTCGTATTTCAATCGTATATAATATGACCACCACGATATCTCTCATTACAGCGTCAAAGAAACAAATAATATAGGTATCATTTAACTGCACCAAATATTTCACTATATCTACAAATACTTGTAGAATACCAACCTTTATTTCACTACACATTTTCATATATTAAGAAAGCAATGAAATTTAAGGTTTTGTTAACACAAACACAAAATCCAGTGAAAATGTCAAGTAATCTTTAATACCGCCCGCATCATGTGCGTGCGAGGGTCGGTAAACGGAGTCAGTTATTAATTTATCTCGGTTGTCCAGTATAACATCTGCTCATACTAATTCACGGCAAAATTTCCCAAAAGTTGTAAATAGTATTTCGATTTCGTACGTTTCGGCGAGATGTCGAAGAAAAAGATCTCTTTTGTGTTGGCTGTATCGAGTAAGATACGGAGATGGAGGTTTGGAAGCAAACAGCAGGAGTACGTGGAAGGGCGTCCCTTGCCTGAGCGGTCGCTAATCCGACTACCTGGCGAATGGTCAGATGTGGCAAATGTCCGGCGTAGCAAGTGTCCGGCATTCAAGTAAACTTGGGCACGGCGGTCCCTCAGCAGCAGGTAGGCAGTGCGGCGTGTGGCTCCCCAGGCAGGGCGTGCTCGGAGGGCACGGCGCGTGACGCCCCTGCGTGTAGCGGCAGGTGGCAGGTGTTCCCCCAGTGCAGGAAGTCTGCCGCCTAACCAGCACTCCGCTTGTACAGGCTCGTTCATCATGTTTGTGTCACCTTTTCTTTCCACTGGCGCATGTAACATACACGTATCCACACGTTGTTTTAACAGAGATTTAGCACGGAGGAAGTTATCTGCACGAGTTTCAGACATCCGCAGTTGTTTACTGACAAACGTTCAAAAGAGAGGAGAGCTAGAAAATAGTCCAAAAGTCGATACTGTACACTATTTAAAAACAAAAGTTGCGAAATTATATTATTGAAGAGGAAGGGTTTCTGACGATGTATTCTCCGAAGGTTGGCGAGGTGATACCAAACCGTACAAAAGACATTTGTAGCTGCTATTATCAATAATATTATAATCACACTCATCTCTCAGCATTACTCATTGAACTATGATAAGAAAAAAATGTGGTTAAATGTATTTGAAAATAATCCTACTCATTGCTAATATTGAACAAATGTAGACAAGACATGACTTGATGTCTACATCTACATGGTATACTCTGCAAATCACATTTAAGTACCTGGCAGAGGGTTCATCGAACCACCGTTATACTATTTATCTCCCATTCCATTCTCGAATAGCGCGCGGGAAGAAATAACACCTGAATCTTTCTGTTCGAGCTCTGATTTATCGTATTTTATTCTGATGATCATTTCTACCTATATAAGTGGGAGTCAACAATACATTTTCGCATTCGGAGGAGAATGTTGGCGATTGGAGTTTCGCAAGTAGCCCACGCCGCAGCGATAACCGCCGTTGTTGTAATGATTCCCATCCCAGATCCTGTATCATTTCCGTAACGCTGTCTCCCCTGTATCGTGACAATACGAAACGAGCTGCCCTTCTTTGGACTGTTTCGATGTCCTCCGTCAAACCCACCTGATAAGGATCCCACACTGGGCAGCAATCCTCCAAAAACGGCCGGACAAGCGTAGTGCATGCAGTTTGTTTAGAAGTTCTGTTGCATCTTTTAAGGGTTCTGTCAATAAAACGCAGTCTCTGGTTCGCCTTTCCCACGATATTATCTACGTGTTCTTTCCAATTTAAGTCTGAAGTAATAGTAATTCCTAGGTATTTTGTAGCGTTTACGGCCTTCACTTTTGATTGATTTATCTTGTAAACAAAGTTTAACGGATGTAGCGTAATCTGCTATCTTCGTGATTAACGGCCCAGCAACATAGGTAGAAATAATTATCTTAATAAATTGTAACCGGCTTAGAAACTGCAGGCGGATTCAACGTGCAGTGGAAAATTATCTACTGCCACGTTTTTGAGTCCGTTAGCCGTCTGCCTAGACTTTTTTCCTTGTGTTTGGGTCAACAGTTACGTCGTATGACGTCTGTTCTTCTGTACCTGACACGTACGTCTACACCTCTGCGGTTTCATTGTGTAATTGGAAGCAGGAGTTGCGTGAGTAGTCGCCAAACAAGAAACGGCACGAGACTGAAATGTTTACAACTGCATTTCACCTGTTCATCACACGTCATACATAATCTCGTTATTATCGATTTCTTTAGAGTAGCAATTTAAAATTTCTTTTTTACTGGTGTGTGTGTGTGTTCATTGTACAGATGGCAGAAAGTGCAAACATAAGGAGTACCAGGGATTTCCTATGCCTTATTATTGCGTTTTGTGTATTTAATTAGTTGCAAGTACGAAAACAAGCGGCAGTGAGACTGATTAATAAGCTTTGTGTCAAATGTCATTTTCTATTGCCATTTACCACTGACAATAGCATATGACGATTGTGGAGGGTGTTGTGTGTATGAGGTCTAATGCTTCAACAGACACGCAAAAGAAGATTGATTCTTCGCCCTCATTACGTATACAGAAGAGCTCGATGGGAGAACTATTACTTTTATCTGAAAAGATCTTTACTGATAGAGATACTTAAAGTATCACACCTTCAATATTGCCATGAGTCTTCCGACGCAATGTGTGGTGCAATGGTTAGCGTCGCAGCTTGCTGAGCTGGCGGTCCCCAGTTCAAATCCTACCCCTAGCTTGCTAATAATGTTCTTTGGTAAACCGAGATACTATTTCTTATCCATGAATACGACTGCCTTATTAATTGCTTATAACATTCACATTACTACTGTTATAACGGGACTCCCAATTCAGACATTTTCCGTGCCGAACATTAAGTGCATTAGAATACACCTAAGCCGCGGCGGATTAGCCGTGCGTACTGAGGTGCCGTGCTGCGGTGCGCGCGGCCATTCGCCGTCGGTGGTTCGAGTCCCCCCTCGGGCATGGGTGTTTGTGATGTCCTTAGTTTAGTTTACGTTAGTTTAAGTAGTTTGTAAGCTACGGACTAATAACCACGCAGTTGAGTCCGATAGATTTCCAAACGTTTGAATTTAGAATACACCTAAGACTGCTTTATGAGCGTCCCAAAGAAATGTGTAGGCAAAGCAAGAGACCATGAACTGTTGTTTTTCTTCCTTGCGGCTTTCAGACTTCTCGGAATCGAGTTTTAGTACAGAGCTTTCGACGATGAGCAGCCCTGCATCCACAGAAGCACTACTGGCGTTCTCCAGGCTGGTTGCAGATATGGGCAGTAGTGCGACGGGAACAGAACAAGAGTTTCAGAGACTCACCCAGAAGTATCAATAAATCATTCCACGATAGTGCTTACCCTGCAGCTGGTAATGTCCTGTAGCTTACGAAAATGTTCAAGTGTTTGTAAATCTAACGGACTCAACTACTGAGTTATTATTCCGTAGCTTAAAAACTACTTAAAGTAACCTAAGGACAACACACACATTCATGCCCGAAGGAGGATTCGAACCCCCGACGCGGGAGGCTGGGCAATCCGTAACGTAGCGCTCCAGACCGTTCTTTTTTTTTCTAGGTAGATCTATTCTCTGAGGTAGTTTGTTTGGTTCATTCAGTTCATTCATGATTGATCGTTTGAATATTTGGCTGAGCTTTTTTATTACAGAGTGAGTTTAGCCCCCTGACCGGGCGCGCTGAGCCACCGCACCTGGCGACCGCTCGGCTACTCCACTGCGGCTCTGTAGCTTACAGGCCAGTACAAATACTTGATCGTGACACCTCATCTATGGTGTGCGCGTGTGTAGCGCCCATTATTAATCGTTGAATCTGTAAGTATCGTGTGCTCCTGTTCCAAATTCGTTGCAGTATATCATGGGGAAAAACTCAGAAAGCTGCCGTATCAGTAGCCAAAAGTGCCTAGTTATTATACCACGTAGGAAGAGCATTGCTGTAATAATCGATTCGAACCCCAAAAGAGGAGGAGTTATCACAGGAATGCGATTAGCACTGTTCCTCATCTTCGTAATATGCAGCACCGAACTAGAGAGTATTGTGAAATCAGAAGCGTGCGGAGTAATACACCCTACAGGTGATGCGCCTTAGCACTACTTTAGTGGTCGTAGGAGAGGGGGCACTTCGTTCCTCTCGTGAACTATAACGTTTCCCGTGTAGGTACATCTATAGCGACACAAACACAACACTATAGTACAAAATCAGTTACTATAATGTATACTTGCTGGCAAACGCATATCATATGAGGTTAGCTTGAAGCTTTCAGTTCCATTCCTAGTATACTTTGGATGAGAGGTGCTGCGGTTACGGCATTCGGGATGATGGAAGTTCAGATTTATATTTAGGTTTTCAGAAATTTTTTTTAAAGCATTCCAACCGGATGTTATGATGGTTCCTTAGGAGAGTCCGCACATAATTCTATGCACAGTGGAACTAGTGCTTGTGCTTTATCTCTAATGACCTCGTTACCGAAAAAACGCTAAAATGTTCCTTGGTTTCTTTCTATTCTAAGGTGCCAATTAATCTGATGATTTCAATCGGATGCGTATTTTTCACCTTTGCATTGCTCTACTATTGGTGAAATATTGGATAGATGCCAATAAGCATGTCAACATTCAATCCTTACTGGATTATTATCCTCTCTAAATGATTGGAGTAAACAGGGAGATCAGTCTGTAGCCATTGCCCAAAGATTTGTATCTACATTCGTCTGAAATAATTTAGGGGCAGCAAAGTAGATGTAACTATGGATGATCGGAAATAGGTTTAAAATACCGTACCCTGGACCCAGATAATAATCAAGATGCAAGGAGTTGACATTTAGTTTATGGCAGTCGTAGTGTTTCAGGGTGTTCGTAAGTAATTATAGTGTTGAGACAATTAAAAGTCCATGCTTGATAACTAGTAATTTAAGTTATAGTGAATATTGTTGTTGTTGTTGTATTTTGAGGGGACTAAACATTCAGGTCATCAGTCCCTATATTGAATATCTTGGACGAGACATATAGTCCCAACCAAAATACCCTCCCTGCTCTTTTTTTTTTTTTTTTTTTTTTTGACAGCGGGAGTAGGAGGAGAAGCGTTTAGGCATCGACAATGCACAAAGGAAAATCAATAAATAATACGTGTTTGCCTAATCGCCACAATTGGTTCAATACTTTAGGATTTAATTTGAATTCGACAAATTATTTCTTCTACTCCATTTAACGCACTGCCGACACTTTTGTCATTGTAAAATAGCAAGTATATTCGAATATTGCAAACCGCTTGGGGACTATTCTTTGCCCTTTATCTGTTACCGTCGTATGTAACATAATCTTCTCATGTCAGTAACCAATGATAATATCTGAAGTTTCGTCAAGTCTTTAGACTGATGACAACAAATAGCATTTCCTGGCGCGTAAAGAATCCCTGACGTAAGGGAGAACGCCACAAAACGCTGACTGCTAATCCTGTTTGCGCACTTTACACCTGCTACTCTGCACCTAGCCTCGAATTTCTTTGCAGCGTCGACTAATGCAGAGATTGGCTTTAAATTCGCTCTGAAAGCAGTCAGCATCCAAGATTACTGTGAAATGCGCTGCCGACGTGACGCGGTCCACTGCGGATGCCGAGGAACCGTGAAACGAAATACTTTCGGGGAGGAGTGCACAGCGCTTACTGGACGATCCGTTCAGGCAGTCTTCCCATCGCAATCACTGCCTCCTCTAATCCGTGATGAGAGGGAGGCGCACTACTTCAAATAAACTTTTTACTGACAAGCGTTGAATAAAGATAAAGAATGTAAGATCAGTCGCAAATACCCGCCCCCCACCCAACCCCTCAAAAAGAAAAGCATCTAGACCGCGTAATGAGGAAATGAAACAGGTATAAAGTAACGCGAAAAAAACTTTGAGGGAAGAAACGTAGTATAGAAGACGAAGATGAATAACAACATCTTTCATTCGAACCTTAAGGTTGTGGACTTCAACACGAGCGAGGAATTTCTTCGAACTAACGAAAATGGGAGAGTACTGACAGTCACTGCTCTTAAAAACGAACAAACAAGAGAATAAGAAATAAATTAAAATACTGTGGTATTTATAGACACTGATATCTTGTTTGTCATAATAGAGCTTACATAGGGATATAAAATTTTACGCCGCGGCGGAGTGGCCGAGAGCATTGAGGCGCTATGCTGCGATGCTCGACGCCCTTCCCCGTCGGGGGATCGAATCACCCCTCGGGCATGGATGTTTGTGCCGTCTTTAGTATAAGGTAGTTTATATGTAGTTTGTAAGTTTAGGGACTGATGACTACGCAGTTAAGTCCCATAAGCTTAACAAACCTTTTTTCAGAACTTCATTATGGAAATCGTAAATTTACAACCATTCTGGTACATGAATCATAGAATTATACGTCATAAAACATTGGATGTTCCATCATAGACACCAACCTGCCTTACTATATTGGTGTGGTGCCTTTCCTTTCACACATATCGGAAAGAACAGACACGCACCAATTCAGGGTGTTACAAAAAGTTATGGCCAAACTTTCAGGAAACATTCCTCACACACAAAGAAAGGAAATGTGTTATGTGGACATGTGTCCCGAAATACTTAGTTTCCATGTTAGACCTCATTTTAGTATTTCTCTTTAAATGTAAAATAAAATAATTCGTACAGACAATTGTAAAAATACCAAATTGTTTCGTTAGTATGTACTGTACTTCCTCGGTTCACCGCCAGTTGGCCCAATTGAAGGAAGGTATTGTTGACTTCAGTGCTTGTGTTGACAAGCGACTCATTGCTCTACAGTACTAGCATCAAGCACATCAGTACGTAGCACCAACTGGTTAGTGTTCATCACGAACGTGTTTTTGCAGTCAGTGCAATGTTTACAAATGTGGAGTTGGCATATGCCCATTTGATGTATAGATTAGGACGGGGTAATAGCCGGTACGTTTGTATCGAGACAGATTTCCAGAACGAAGCTGTCCCGACAGGAAGACGCTCGAAGTAATTGATCGGCGTCTTAGGAAGCACGGAACATTCCAGCCTATGACTCGCGACTGAGGAGTAACTAGAACGACGAGGACACTTGCAATGGACGAGGCCATTCTTCGTGCAGTTGACGATAACAGATTCAGTGACCGGTGGATTGGTAGAGGCGGACCAATTCCATGGGCTCCACGCTCTCATGACCTCAACCCTCTTGACTTTCATTTATGGGGGCATTTGAAAGCTCTTGTCTACGCAACCCCGGTACCCGATGTAGAGACTCTTCGTGCTCGTATTGTGGACGGCTGTGATACAATACGCCATTCTCCAGGGCTGCATCAGCGGATCAGGTATTCCATGAGACGAAGGGTGGACGCATATATCCCCGCTAACGGAGGACATTTGAAGGCAGGTTGGTACGTTCTGTTGCTGTGTGTTTCCATTCCATGATTAATGTGATTTGAAGAGAAGTAAAAAAAATGAGCTCTAACATGGAAATTAAGCGTTTCCAGACACATGTCCAGATAACATTTTCTTTCTTTGTGTGTGAGGAATGTTTCCTGACAGTTGGGCCGTACCTTTTGGTAACACCCAGTATAAGAGAACATGAGGGACACCTACATTCTGGAAATCTGTCTCGATACAAACGTACCACGCCACGGCTATTGCCCCGTGCTAATCCATACATCAAATGGGCATCTGGCAACTCCGCATTTGTAAATGTTGTACTGACCGCAAAACAACGTTCGTGATGAGCACTAACCAATTGGTGCTACGTACTGATGTGCTTGTTGCTAGTACTGTAGAGCAATGAGTCGCATGTCAAAACAAGCACTGAAGTCAACATTACCTTCCTTCAGTTGGGCCAACTGGCGCTGAATCGAGGAAGTACAGTGCATACTAACGAAACAGTTGGGTATTTTGACAATTATCTGCACGAATTATTTCAAATTCAAATCAAATGTTTGTTAAGCTTATGGGACTTAACTACGGGGTCATCAGTCATTAAACTTACAAACTACTTATGAACTACCTTTCACTAAGGACGGCACAAATATCCATGCGCGAGGGGGGATTCGAACCCGCCGGCCGCGGTGGCCGAGGGGACTGAGCGCTCCAGTCACGGTCTGCACGGCCACTATGGTCGGGGGGTTCCAATCCCCCCTCGGGCATGGATATTTGTGCCGTCCTTAGTGTAAGGTAGTTAATAAGTAGTTTGTAAGTTTAGGGACTGACGACCCCGTAGTTAAGTCCCATAAGCTTAACAAACATTTGAAACATTTGATTTGATTCGAACCCCCGACCGTAGTGGCCGTGCAGACCGTGACTGGAGTGCCTCAGTCCCCGCGGCCACCGCGGCCGGCTGAATTATTACATTTAAAGAGAAATACTAAAATGAGCTCTAACATGGAAATTAAGCGTTTCCGGACACATGTCACATAACATATTATCTTTCATTGTGTGTGAGGAATGTTTCCTGAAATTTTGGCCGCACATTTTTGTAACACCCTTTATAATAAGGTACATTTTATTTGTGTGGCTGTAGATTAGGAGCGAATTGGGCCAGTCGGCGTGAGTCGCCTCGGCGTGTTAGTCAGCGCGCGCAAACAAGGCGGCTGGCCGCCGGACTGAGCAAACAGCGGCCGCGACCATCGCCCGGCAAACAAGCAGTCACGTGGCGCCTGCCGCCGAACGGCCGCAATCCTTTGCCTCGCTGGGGTCACTGACCGCTGCACACAACCATCACAAGCTGACTGCACAGATCCGAGGGCTGTTCAGTAAAGAATGAACACCATTTTTACGGTCATGATTTACCGCGCTATAATTTAATCTCATGATATACTTTTAAGAGTTGAAGAGCATGAAAGGGGTGCAGTGGTTGGAATGGGAGTAAGACGGGATTGTAGCCTTTCTCCATTATTCAATTTGTACATTGAGTAAGCTATAAAGGAAAGCGAGGAGAAATTTGGTGAAGGAATTAAAGTCCAGGGAGAAGAATTAAAAATATTGCGTTTTGCCGACGACGTAGTAATTCGTAGTCAGATACAGCAAAGGGCCTGGAAGAGCAATTGAACGGAATGGACAGTGTGCTGAAAGGTGGATATAAGAGCAAAACTAGGGTAATGGAGTGCAGTCTAAGAAACTCAGGTGATGCAGAAGGAATTAGATTAGGTAACTAAGCAATAAAGGAGGTAGATGAGTTTTGTTACTTGGGCAGTAAAATAACAAATGATGGTCGCAGTACAGAGGATATAAAATGCAGAATGGCAATGGGTAGAAAAGCGTTATTGAAAAAGAGAAATATGTTAACATCGAATATTGATTTAAACGTAAGGAAGTCCTTTCTGAAGGCATTTGTATGGAGTGTTGCCTTGTATGGGAGTGAGACATGAACGATAAACAGTGCGGACAGGAAGAGGATTGAGGCTTTCGAAATGTGGTGCTACAGAAGAATGCTGCAAATTAGGTGGGTAGATCGCGTAACTAACGAGGAGATACTGGACAGAATTGGGAGAAAAGAAATTTCTGGCATACCTTGACTAAAAGAAGGGATAGATTGGTAGGTTACATTCTTAGACATCAAGGAATTGTGAATTTAGCGTTGGAGGGAAGTGTGTGGGGTAAAAATCGCAGAGGAAGACCAAGAGATGGATACAGTAAGCAGATTCAGACAGATGTAGGTTGCCGTTCTTATGTGGAGATGAAGAGGCTTGCTGAGGATAGGGTATTGTAGGGAGCTGCATCAAACCAGTCTCCCGACTGCAGACCACTACAACAACAACATTCTTTTAACTTAATGTGAAACAATCACATCTATATCTTCATACATAATCCTAAACCCACCGTAAGGTGCGTGGCGGAGGGTACACTGTTCCACTACTAGGCATTTACATTCCTATTCCACTCCCGAATAGAACAAGGAAGAAAACAATGCCTGTATGTCTCCGTACGAGCCCTAATTTCTCTTGTCTTTGTGGTCACTACGCGAAATGTTAAGTAGGCAGCAAGAAGATCGTACGACACTCAGCTTCAAATTCCGGCCCACTAAATTTTCTCATCAGAAATTCATGAAAAGAACGTCGTCTTTCCTCCAACGATCCCCAATTGTGTTCTCCGAGCATTTCTGTGACACTCGCGCATTGGTCGTACCTACCAGTAACAAACCTAGCTGCTCGCCTCCGAAATGCTTCTTTGTCTTCCTTTAAACTGATTTGCTGCGGGTACCAAACACTTAAGCAATACTCAACACGTGGTCGTAAATGTGTTTTATATGCGGTCTTCTTTACAGATGAAGCACATCTTCCCAAAATGCTCCCAATAAACCGATGTTGGTCGTTACGTTCAAATGTTCAAATGTTTGTATAGTCTATGGGACTTAATTACGGGGTCATCAGTCCCTAAACTTACAAACTACTTATGAACGACTTACGAACTAGGACGGCACAAATATCCATGCCCGAGGGGGGATTCCAACCCCCGACCGTAGTGGCCGTGCAGGCCGTGACTGAAGCGCCTCAATCCCCTCGGTCACGGCGGCCGGCGGTCGTTACGTGTTTGTTCCATTTCCTATCGCTCTGCAATGTTACGCCTAGATATTTTAACGACGCAACTGCAACAAGGATCTCACTACTAATGCTGTATGCGAACATTATAGGATTGTTTTTCCTACTCAAGCGTATAACCTTACATTTTTCTACATTGAGAGCTAGCTGCCATTCTTCGCACCAACTAGAAATGTTGTCTAAGTCATCCTGTATACTATAAAAGACGACACTCTCCCATACATCACATCATCATCCGCAAACAAATTACAAGTTACTCTGTCCATCAGATCATTTATATAGAAAAAATAGCGGTCCTATCAAACTCCCCTGGGGCACGCCTGACGATACTCTCGTCTCTGATGAACACTGGCCGTCGAGAACAACGTACTGCGTTTTATTACTTAGGACGTCTTCCAGCTAGTGACAAATCTGTGAACCTATTCCATAAGCTCGTATCTTCATTAGCAGTCTGCAGTCTGGCACCGCCTCAAACGCCTTTTTGAGGTCGGGTAAAACACAATCCGTCTCTTGCCCTTCATCAATGTCTCGCAAGTTGTCATGCCAGAAAAGGGCAACCTGAGTTTCACATGAACGATGTTTCCTATACCCGTGCTGATTTCATAGAAAGAAGCTTTTCCGTCTCAAGGAAATTTACTATCTTCGAACTGAGATTATGCTCCAAAATTCTGCACGAAACTGATGTCAACGATATTGGCCTGTAATTATGTGGGTCAGTTCTCGTTCCTTTCTTATAAACAGGAGTCACCTGCGCTTTTTTCCAATCACTAGGAATTTTGCGCTGAATTAAAGATTCGCGAAAAATGCAATCGAAGTAATGGGCCAATACCGCAGAATACTCTTTATAAAACCGAACTGGTATTCCATCCGGACCAGGAGACTTTTTCGTATTTAGCTCTCTCAGCTGCTTCTCTACAACAGAAATACCTTTTACTATGTCCTCCATTTCGGAATTAGTACGTTGATCAAATCATGGTAAATTTGTGCGGTCAACCTGCGTGAAAGATTTCTTAAAGTTTAAATTTAGGAATTCAAGTTTCCGTTTGCTTTCTTCTCTCATTGCCCCGAAATGATCAACGAGTCACTGAATAGTGGCCTTAGGCCCGCTTATTTTCATTGTTAGAACTCCTGATTACGGCCTGTGTGAGGCAGGCAAGTTCAGACATGTTCAGTATCAGCGTTGCCAGCTTGACGGATACCCCGTCAAATTTGACAGAATTTAAAGTTGTATGATGGATAAAATTTAGCTTTGACGGTTGGCGGATATTTTAACGGATATTATTAGAAATTTAATTTTTTCGAGAGATATTGCTGGTTAAATACAATTTTGAAAAAAAAAAAGCATTTTATTTTAAAACGGTATTACTGATGAATTGGTATTAGAGGTCCTTCAAAACTGATTAAGAAGCCTTCACCGCTTCTTATAATGATATATACTGCCTCCCAAGCAAGCGCTTCTTCAAGTTAGGAAAGATCGAAAGCCACATGGGGCTAAATGCAGACTACAGGGAGGGTAAAGGATGCATTTCAAGTTTATTTTTGCAAGATATTCAGCAACACCATTAGCAATATGCGGCCGGTATTACTGATGAAAATCTGCCAGACAGTGGCACAGTACATTAAGGAATTGTTGCCCTAAAACCTATTAAGAAATATCTCAGATACTGGAAAACTAAGTAAAATAAACATTACATTGGTATATGGATTTAATTTGTCTGTATGCAAAGATACGATACTTACTCCCGAATGTAGTTCTATAGTATAAATCGTTACTAGCAAACAGCGTAAGTAAATTAATTTGTAATTTCTGGATGCTGCAGAGCATCGATTCCACGAGACTTTTTATTAATAAATAGCTTTGAATCTTTGACTATTTTATGTATTTTGTAAGTAGGGGAAGCGTGTTGCAGCACGGGTGAATCTCGGTCTTGCGAGTCTGTATCTCGTCGTTCCGCGACACTGCTGTTCATGGTGGATTGAGGAATACCATTCTGACCGCCACGAAGGACCACGCGCGAATAACACAAATAGCGCCCCAGAGGCTGTGCCAGTACTCGCAACCAAGTCCGATATGATTTCGAAATATTTAAGTACTTCGATTTGTGTGAGAATGCCTTTGAGGTGGAGAAGTTGTGAATCCATTTTGCAAAGCTCCTTTTGAAGGGGCCAGAAGTATTTTCCTTTACGTTTGTGGAGTACTTTCGCCACTGCTGCGCGTGTGCGTCCTGAGCGGTCTACTGGTGTGAGACTTTGCGCTGCCTGTCACAGCTTCGCGACCGCCGGTGAAGGCTGATCTACCAGCGACGGGACTCCACCGGCCACCGACGCCTTATTTATGCCTATATGGAAATTTTCAGCGGCGCGCACCGTAATGGTTCTGGTTTTACTGCCTGAGGTTAATCGCTGCCACTTACTTTCTACCAGATTTATGGCGAACCCTCTTTCTCCTTCCGCGACCTATTTCCACCCGGATCTCTGAGCACCCTGTAACGAGGCTAAATAATGTTACTGCACTGCCTACACAGGTTTGTAAATATTTAACAAGAATTTTATCTAGATGCCTGCCACGTTCGGCAGTGCAGACTGGACTCCATGAGAGTCTTTTCTTCAAATTGAACGAAGAACAGCTGTCGGTCACGAAATTTTTGTTGCACTTCGGATCAACAGGTTTAAAGAGTTACACGTTTATCAGTGCATTTAACAGCCTGACTGCTTGTTCAAACATGAATGTAAACAATACAGTAATGATGACTGTATCAACTGAAAGCTGTAAATCTGCAGGTACAGTAAAACAGAATTTTCGCGATTCACTGCAGACCTTGCCTTTTCATTATCTCTGAAATCACTTAAGTTTTTCTGCGGGCTTTTCAATGTGTTGCGCAAGGATAGAGATTCTTCAGTAAGCTCAAATTATGTTGTAAGCTAATATTTGATGTACCGGGGAATTCTACCGGTGTAAAGCCATGTCATTCTGTAAAACGTTTGTTACCGGAGGGCAAAACAGGTGTGACGTATCTAAGTCATTAACATAATTTCATTTTTTCCTTTTGCCACACCATATTTCTGAGCACGGAAAGCGGAGGAAGAGAATGTATATAGTCTACAAAGGAGAGAACCCATTTAATTCTTATGCATTAGTCATCAAAAGCCTTTTTAAATTAACTATTGGGTATCATTCAAAGAGGCGATGAGAGCAAATAAACTTTCGGTAAATAGCGCTATCAATGCTTATCTGCAGAGGTAGAACACATCTGTCTATATAAATGATCTGATGGACAGAGTAACTTGTAATTTCGACTGTTTTCTGATGATGATGTGGTGTGTGGGAGGGTGTCGTCTTTGATTGACTGTAGTAGGAAACGGGATGACTCAGAAAAAATTTCTAGTTGGTGCGAAGAAAGGCAACTAGCTCTACTGTAGAAAATGTAAGGTGATGCGCTTGAGTAAGAAAAACACTCTCATAATGTTCGAATACAGCATTAGTAGTGAGCTTCTTGATACAGTCGCGTCGTTCATGTTGGAAAGTGCTGAAAATGTTAGAGGTAGGCTGCGTTCTCTGGCCTCTGCCTAGATCATCTTATTACTTTGCCCCGCCACCCGCCATACACAGCTTCCTCATATATCCCATAACCCGCCCGCTAGGCTACAGCTTTAACTTTTTACTATGCTAATGCAGACGACCTCATGTTTAAATTACAGTCATCGTTGGGAGACAAGTGGAAACACGTACACATTAATTTATTCATCAATGTGTTCTACCTCTATTCGAAACAGGATTTACCGGTTTTAGCCAGCGGTCGTCTTAAACAAGTAGGCTATCCAGGCATGCTTCTCTTCCAATCCAAATCCCCTACTTATGTCACACTACGCTGACATGCGTCCGCAATGAAATTGTCAGTTGCCTGTTGGGGGCTTATATATACAACTATTAATATGCTGTCTTTTCTTTGCGATATGACCGAGAAGAACAGATACCATATCAAAAAGTAAGAGTTTTCTTCAGCAAGGTGAAGTAGCCGCACGCACAGGGCGGCGACGACTGGAGAAGCCGTCTAGATCTTCGCGTCGCCAGGGACTGGGCAGCCTGCGATGCCTTAAGCCGTCGGCACACGTAGCGTGTGTCTGAACGTGTTGTCGGCGGCATCAGGTTCTGGAATCACCCTGTTTACGAAATCTAAAGAGTGGAATCCCTGATATATCCCTATTAAATCGCTTATTTCCGCGCTTGTGCATATGTTTGTTACGTTCTATGGTATAGGCCTACACATAAGTAACAACAAAATATCTATGAACATAAGACTTATAAAAGTTGCATGTTATGTCAATAAGTGCAGCGAATTATAAAAGTTTCATGACAAACTGTGCGATACAAAATTCGAAAAGGCCTTCATATGAGGCAAACATTGCGACAGTCTCGCTTTTTAGTAAAACGTAAAGGTCATTCTTCCACGATCAATGTTACTAAACTTAAAGGTCATTCTTCAACGGTCAGTGTTACCATTCTGTAGAAGAATGTTAAGAACGAGTAAAATGAAAATCGTGATAAAGTGACGTCGGTGACGTTGTGCCACCTTATTGGTGATCGTTCAGACGCACGTTGAGAATATCTGGCATGCTTGATACTGCCCGACAAGTTGGTATAGCCTTGCCAACGTGCGGTTTGCTCGTTGTCGACGTTTGCTCGTTGACGTCGAAACCCGCCAAGTTGGCCACACAAGTTCAGATACACGCTCCGTATGCCGACGGCTTCACTGACATGGTACCTTCGTGGTGCTATGTTCCAAAAGAGTTATGCAAAAGCGAACTCATACCGTGTTCAGCTCACCTACCTTGTTCTCCGCACCTGCCCATGACCTGCCGAGAGACTGCCACAGCACGAGTCACGCAGCCAGTGCGATGGGTGAGCTCTACATACAGCTGTAGCAGGGTGCGTAGGTTGATTCCATGCCTAGCAAGGTCAGAGCTACCGTTGCTCAATGCCACACCCGCATTCCCCAAAGCTACATACAGCTGGATCACATATACGCACAACAAGTAATATTTCTTGACTTGTTATACATCGTTGTGTTGAAATTGGAATTTTCCAGAATTGCAGACGGAAACTCAGAATAGGATCACGGTAAGTGAAGTAATTGCCGTGCGGTGGTTTCGTGGCAATGTGGCGCACATGTTTCGTAAGACGCAGTACGGGGTGATAGCATAATGTCAACAGGTGAGAGGTCTGTACGTCTTTGCCCATCTCACGCTGATACGGGGAATCTGTGTGTGACTTGGCTTCTCGCGCGGCGCCGACAAAAACAAATGCGTGGGCGCCCCGGCGGAGGCGCCGGCCGGCCAGCGGCCCGCCAGGTGTTGTCGACCCGGCGCCGTGTCTGCCTCACATACTGCCGTCTGGCGCTTTGTCTTTCTTGTACCGGTTTGTCGTTCTTCAATATAGTCAAATGTTCAAATGTTTGTAGAGCTTATGGGGCTTAACTACGGGGTCATCAGTCCCTGAACTTACAAACTACTTATGAACTAGCTAATCCTAAAGACGGCACAAATATCCATGCCCGAGGAGGGATTCGAACCCCCGACCGTAGTGGCCGTGCTGACCGTGACTGGAGCGTCTCAGTCCCCTCGGCCACCGCAGCCGGCTTCAATATAGGTACAAAATTCTATAACAAAATATAGAAAAATGCGTACCAAATAAAAGTAAGAATTTTAAAACTGTAAGGCAACAAAGAATTTCACTGTCTTTTTCAAAATCTGCGCTATACAGGGTGTCCCAGCTATCTTGTCCACCCAAAATATCTCTGGAACAATAACAGCTATTTGAAAACGACTTTCACCGGTATCAATGTACGGCTGGGGCCCATGAATGTACATATTTGAAAACATTGTAAAACGAAAGCAAATGTGTTTTTAACACAAACTTATGAATTTTTTTTCCTTTTAAATGGATACGCTATATTTTTTCTTCAGCAATCCATAGCATGACAAATCACATAAACAATGGCGTTAATTGCATCGCAATAATTCAATTACAAAAAAAAATTCAAATGTGTGGTGTCGCACAAGTATGAAGTGCGCGCCACGTACTTACGCCGCGCGCCGCCATGCACGCACGGCGCGGCAGTCTGACGACGTCAGCCACGAGCGCCCTCTGCTACAACTCCGCTCGTGGCCACCACTGGACTGCATCGTTCACTTGGGAATCAGATAGGCACCGGTTGAGACTTGTCTATCGGATAGGCACTAGGAATCATCAGTAGGCAGGCCTCTATCTAAACTATGTATCAGACTTCTGCAGTCAAGAATTATGTAAAAGTTAAGTTCAAAAATGTTCAAATGTTTGTAAAGTCTATGGGACTTAACTACGGGGTTATCAGTCCCTAAACTTACAAACTACTTATGAACTAACTAAGACTAAGGACGGCACAAATATCCATGCCCGAGGGGGGATTCGAACCCCCGACTGCAGTGGCCGCGCAGACCGTGACTGGAGCGACTCAGTCCCCTCGGCCACCGCGGCCGGCAAAAGTTAAGTATTACCAAGACTCTACGAAATATATATCTTGTTCTAATTTAGCCTAGTGTTCTAGTTTCTGCTGTCCCACTGGCAGGTCGCGTCCGTACCACACAAGCGTGCATCCTTTATTCCTGTGTCGGTCTCTTTCAAATGTTCAAATGTTTGTACAACTTATGGGACTTAACTACGGGGTCATCAGTCCCTAAGCTTACAAACTACTTATGAACTAGCGAAGACTAAAGACAGCACAAATATCCATGCCCGAGGGGGGATTCGAAACCCCGACCGTAGTGGCCGTGCTGACCGTGACTGGAGCGCCTCAGTCACCTCGGCCACCGCGGCCGGCTCGGTCTCTTTCTGCTCGGCCACCGACACCTACGACAACCGGCGGAAATGAGGCACAAAAGTGCCGACGAGGATGGGATACAAAAAAAATGTTTGTAAATATGTCGGACCAAACTTTGTGGTCATCAGTCAGTAGCTTACAAACTACTTAAACGTAGGTAAACTAACCTAAAGACAACACACACCCATGCCCCAGGGACGACTCGAACCTCCACGGCGAGCAACCGCGTGCTACGCAGCGAGACGATTTTGACCGCTCGGCTACTCCACCGCGGCATTCCAGTTACATCCCGAGATATTGCGACGCGAAGTTGACGCTTGACATACGCGAAACGGGCGGCTAGCGCACGTCCTGAGACAGGCGAGAACCACATGCTTCTCAGGTCGTGCGTTAGCCTCGCGTTTCGCTTATTTCAAGTATCAACTCCGCGTCGCAATATCTCGGGATGTAATTGGAATATTGCGATGCAATCAACGCCATTGTTTATGTGATTTGTCATGCTATGGATTGCTGAAGAAAACAATAGGGTGTCCATTTTAAAAAAACACAACTTTGTGTTAAAAAAACACATTTGCTTTCGTTTTAGAATGTTTCCAAATATGTACATTCATGGGCCCCAGCCGTACATTGATACCGGTGAAAGTCGTTTTCCAATAGCTGATTTTGTTCCACAGATATTTTGGGTGGACAAGATAGCTGGGACATCCTGTATACTGCATTGCTTGGGTCGTTAAGAAAAGTTAAACTAGAAAGCAATACGAGAAGGACAGTTTGCAAACACGTCGGTCGAACTGTCACAGCCACATAAAAAAAGACACCCATCAACACATAACTTGAAGCTTTCGACCAATGTTTTTTACTCATACAATCACACGGCCACACTTAGCAGTGTTTAAGTTAACCTGTGTGTTTGTAAGAAACAGACTGTGTGTCTCTTTCTGACCAAGTCAGTGACCAAAAGCTTCAAGTTATAAGTGTTTGAGTGTGGTTTCTTTTATGTGCCTGTCGCTGCTCGACGAACGTTTATGTGGCGACTTACAAACTATCCTCATTAAATTGTTAACATAGACGTTCCTGTCTTAAACCAGAAAGAATCGACAAAATCGGATTCCAACAGCACGGTGTGATTGCTAACCTAACATTCATAGTCGTCTCTAATATTGTTTTCCTCCTACTCGGCACAACGAACAACATTTTCGCATCCATACTTAAAGAAGAAACAAACTCACGTACCACATTGACGCCTAAAATGTTGAAATTGACGAGTGACGGTGCAGCATTTTCAAACGACATATTTAGCCTCAGTCAAAGAAATTATGGTTTCACTTGAAAATAATATACATGTCTTGACAGCATTTAGCATTTTATCTACGTCTTACGCATTTCGACTTTTCGTCAATTTCTAAAGCGAAACTTTGTTAAAAATTTCACAGACATACGTCACAAATATACATTCCCAGATCATCTCTTTGTTACACGAACAAGTAACAAAGAGATGGTCTGGGGATATGTGTTTTAAACATCAATATTATACTCTGAGAATTTTCAGCTATCAGTCGATCTTTAAAATTCTTTATTGGCAAATCATGATTTCGGCCAGTAACTGGCCATTATCAATGTATGTGTTTAACTGTAGATGTTATTGCATCTCACCACCTTGACACTTGTGCAGAAAGGCGTAGAGAATTCTGCAGCTTCCACTTTCAATAAGCTGCCACAAGAACTAAAGACTCCTTGCACTATCCCACACACTTTCAAATCTAAATTGAAGAATTACCTCATGGCTCACCCCTTTTATTCTGTCGAGGAACTCCTAGAAAAGTAGAACAATTAAGCTAATTCATTCTTTTCATTATTAATTCTTTTCACTTTGTCTTAAGATTGACGTGTGCATAGAACTACTTAAAAATTTTCTGTTACCATTCTTGTGTAAAACTTCATGTATTGACTTGTTCTATGACCATGGAATCTCACTCCTCTATTGGGTGCTATGGATTATTATTGAAACTTCCTGGCAGATTAAAATTGTGTGCCGGAGCCGGGACTCGAACCTGGTACCTTTGTCTTTCGCGAGCAAGCGCACTAACGACTGTGCTAACCCGATACGACTCACGACGCCGCCTTACAACTTTACTACCGCCAGTACCTCGCCTCCTACTTTACAATCTTCACAGAAGCTCTCCTGCAAACCATACAAGACTAGCACTCCTGGAAGAAAGGATATGGTGGACACATGGCTTAGCCACAGCCTAAGGGATGTTTCCAGAATGAAAGTTTCACTCTGCAGCGAAGTGTGCGCTGATATGAAACTTCCTGGCAGATTAAAATTGTATGCCGGAACCGGGACTCGAACCTGGGACCTTTGCCTTCTCAGATTATTATGAATATTATTGTTATTATTATTACAGTGTGATTCACAAGGAGTGATGCCACATTTGGTCGCCAGGCATCTTAAAAAACGTGGTTAACTTTGACAAGCTCCGCCCCAGAAATATTTAAGGTGGGAAGTAAACTGTTACAAGTACTTTGACAGGGTATGCCAGTACAATATCACGCAGTTTAGCAGTGGAGAACGGGTCGGTGGCCGAGGTGACTGAGGCACTCCAGTCACGGTCAGCAGGGCCACTACTGTCGGGGGTTCTAATCCCCCCTCGGGCATGGATATTTGTGACGTCCTAGTTCGTAAGTAGTTCATAAGTAGTTTGTAAGTTTAGGGACTGATGACCCCTTAGTTAAGTCCCATAAGCTTTACAAACATTTGAACATTTTTTGGAGAACGGGTGTTGCGCGATCGAGACCGACACTTTCGTTTTCAGTGGGGTCTTCGCCTCTGCGGTCAGCCGCCGAGCTCACACTTGCAGTCGGCCACTGGCAACAATTGCCGTGAGCCGCGCCTGATTCTCGGATTGCGTAGGCGACGTCGCTATTTATACTGGCGGTTGCGCAACGGGTTTAATTCGTGCAGCAGACGCTTGGCGCGCGGTGCGAGTGCCAGCGGGACATACCGGGGCTGGGCAATTAATAAACCGCGGAGCACGAGTCACGTCGCCAGCCGGCAGGCTCTGTCTCTGGTCGCGGGCGATCTCCCAGGACGCGCGCGCCCGCCGGGCTGGTGGCAGCGGAGGCGCAGCTCTAGCTCATATTCCCTTAACCCTCACTACCACGAATTTTATTAATTTATGAACAAAAATACTTTTTGCATATTCTTATACATAATAGGGCGATCTAGAATTGTTTGCCGGCCGCGGTGGCCGAGGAGACTGAGGCGCTCCAAATGTTCAAATGTTTGTTAAGCTTATGGGACTTAACTACGGGGTCATCAGTCTCTAAACTTACAAACTACTTACGAACTAGGACGGCACAAATATCCATGCCCGAGGGGTGATTCGAACCCCCGACCGTAGTGGCCGTGCTGACCGTGACTGGAGCGCCTCAGTCACCTCGGCCACCGCGGCCGCTTCAGTCACGGTGTGCACGGCCACTACGGTCGGGGGTTCGAATCCCCCCTCGGGCATGGATATTTGTGTCGTCCTTAGTCTTAGCTAGTTGGTAAGTAGTTTGTAAGCTTAGGGACTGATGACCCCGTAGTTAAGTCCCATAAGTTCTACAAAAATTTGGACATTTTTTTAGAATTGTTTAATAAGAGGTTTTCAGCCAACATCGCTTTCTTCTTTTAATTACATCACCGGTTTCGACGTGCTAGACGCCATCTTCAGACCTGTCGTAATTCTTTTTTTCTTTTTTTTCTACGACTTTAGTAGTAAACAGTTTGAAAACGTTATTCGTTACGATAAAGGAAACATATCGTGCCCTATGATGACATATGTAGTCATCCCAAATTTTCCTCCAAAAACTAAAAATTATCAAAAATTCTGTCTAATATACATTATTCTGATCAACAAGAGGTTTTCAGACATGAACGCTATCTTCTTCTAATTACATTACCGGTTTCGGCGTGCTAGACGCAATCTTCAGACCTGTCGTAGTTTTTGTTTTTCACGACTTTAGTAGTAAACAGTTTGAAAACGTTATTAGTCACGATAAAGGAAATATATCGTGCCCTATGATGACATATGTAGTCATCCCAAATTTCCCTCCGAAAAATTAAAAATTATCAAAACTTCTGTCTAATATACATTATTCTGATCAACAAGAGGTTTTCAGACATGAAAGCTATCTTCTTTTAATTACATGACCAGTTTCGGCGTGCTAGACGCAATCTTCAGACCTGTCGTAATTTTTTTTTACACAACTGCTATTGCTGCGTATAGCAGGCAGGCCAAAACCGGTCATGTAATTAATAGAAGAAAGCGATCTTGGCTGAAAACCTCTTATTAAGCAATAGCAGTGGTGTAAAAAAAATAACGACAGGTCTGAAGATTGCGTCTAGCACGCCGAAACCGGTCATGTAATTCAAAATAGAAAGCGTTCTTGTCTGAAAACCTCTTATTGATCAGAATAATGTATATTAGTAAGAATTTTCGATAATTTTTTGTTTTTGGAGGAAAATTTGGGATGACTACATATGGCATCATAGGGCAGGATATGTTTCCTTTGCCGTATTTAATAACGTTTGCGAACTGTTTACTACTAAACTATACATTGGACAATTATATAGTAATGAAATTTTTAAATTACTTTGTTTCCTTTATCTTGATATAATTATTTGAAAGTATTGCTGAATATACTTCAACTTTAGACATTAAGCAACGATACGTATTTTGACAAAGCATTGTTGCGTAATGTACACAGTTTCCTCAAGGTAATGGTAGACAACATAGTCACAATGAATTGTGGGAGGTTCTGCAGTGTTATATACAATCTTTGGACAAATGGTTGTGGCTAGAGGAACAAATAAAGATAACGTTGCCATACAGCAACACTGAGTCTCCCAAGGAAAAAAGCTAACAACCATTTAGTGACATTTTCGCCTGAGTTTGGCTAACGGAGTTTGGCTAACGGATTTTGACTAACGGATTTTGGGTAACGGATTTTGGATAACGGATTTTGACTAACGGATTTTGGCTAACGGTTAATGGCTATCGGTTTTGGACTGACGGTTAATGGCTGACGGTTACTGGCTAACGGTTTATTGCTAATGGTTTATGACTAACTGTTTATGGCTAACTATACTCATCATGCTTAGCTACTTCCTGTCTCCATGAACCAGGCTCGAGGATTGGTACTTAAATAGTAAGTTGAACTAGTTTTTAATTTTAGGGACCGATCACCACTGCAGTTAGGTCCCATAACTTTACAAATAACTGAGCAGTTGAGCGGCGGTTTACGAGAAATCGTGTTCCACATTTGACAAACTCTGGAGGAACACATATAGATAACGTTGTCATATGGCAACACTGAGTCATCCAAGGAAAAGCTAACAACCACTTAGTGACATTTTTGCCTGTACCCAGGATAAACTATTTCCTGTCTCCCTGAACCAGATGCGTGGATTGCAACGTAAGTAGTAAGTTAAACTAGTTAAATTATGGCTCGTACGGAGGCATATATGAATTAATTTTTTTGTCGTTCTATTTGGGAGTGGAATAGGAAAGGAATTGCCTAGCAGTGGTATAGTGTACCCTCCGCCACGCAACTTACGGTATTTTGTGGAGTATGTATGTAGATGTAGATGTAGATGAACTCACCAGTCGTATCTGGACGAAATTCAAGGCGGTGAAAAATTGGCAACTGGATTGTAAGGTAGAGACGCTAACGTGCGGCAGTGGGACGAATACTGTGTAAGGGAGAGTTGCGTACCTGGATACATGGTATGTGATTTTAAATGGTTTTTAATACATGTTTGACGGAGCCCCACTTTTTGGACAAAAGGGATTTTATAGATGGTTTTATGGGCAAGTTCGTTACAACTCGAGAATTATGATGGGGATCAGCTAGTTAAAAGTCAATGTAACATATGATTATGACCTGAATGAAATAAGCACGTGATGATACAGATTTAATTTGTGAAACCGGTCCTGCGTTCTTAGTAAAAAAGAATTTAACAGTCGCAGCGGTGTGTTGTCAAGAAAATGAATCAATTCGACTTTGGTTGCTCGATGAATAAAGTATATTTCTTAACCTCCTCGGTAGTATTTGAATAAACAAGCAATGGTAGTGAAATGTAAGATCGCTATAGAAGCCCATTCCGAATAGAGGCCAAAATACTGCAACTTTCAGTTACTGGTGGATATCGCGGGCTGGCGCCTGCTGGCTGCTAGCGGGCACGTATCGGGATTCCAGAGCGGCCCTCCATAAAGACGCAGCCGCTTGCCGAAAGTGCAACAAAGTGTCTGAGATACGGGCGGGCGGGCGTCCCATTGTCACCTGTTGTAGCATTCCCGAGCTGCGCTGCGCCGCGGCTCGCATACATATCTAATATACTGGGCTGTCTGCTCTGCCGTACTGGTGGGGCGGCCGGCGGCCGGCGGCAGTCTGCCGTCGTAAGGCTATACACGTAGAAAACTAAGGCTGTGGCGCGAACGTCAGAGCTAAAGAGGAAATGCAGTGCATATTGAACTACACCGAGGTAAATGGGACATTCAAATGTAAACGAGTTTGGCTAGGTTGTGCGCTTTTACTGAGATTAGAGATGAGGAAATTTGTTCTTTCCATAGCTCTAATGATGTGATCTTTGTGGATGTATAGTATGAATATTCAGATTACAGATGAGAGAAGTTGTTCTTTCCATAGCTCCAATGATGTGATCCTTGTGGATATATAGTATGAATACGCGTGTTGGAACTTAAATAGTGGCAAGACTACTGTGCAGACAATATGCAATGCAATCTACTATTGTCGCTGATAGCAGACGCTGTTGACATACCTACCTTACGTCTTTTCAAATTGACTCGCCCGTCCCACGGCACTGGCGTGCGCTCAATCTAGAGGAAACACAGTCACTTGTGAGCGAGCGGTCTAACGTAACGGTGTCACTATGTTTTCGATATAGGAACAACAGAGTTGTATCAAGATTGAATGTGCCAGAGGTAGTACAGTATGACAGTGTCATAAATGTCTTCAAGAGGCGTGCGGGGAATCGGTATTGCCGTACAGAACAGTGGCATCATGGATAAAAAGCCTTCAAAGGTCGGAAAACTGTGGCAGAATCATACTGTTGCCGCATCAGTGGACAATGACTGACGCCAGACGATTCGTGAGCTCCCCTACGAAACGGAATTAGCGCATACAACTGTGCTTCGCGTTCTGAAGAAACGAATGGGCATGCGAAAAATTGTATCACGATAGGGTACCATCTACTTTACTCCCCGGACCTAAGTCCTTGTGACTTTGATTTGATTCCGAAGATGAAGGAACCACTTCGTGGCAATCACTTCAGAACTGTTCCAGAAATTCGACAGGCTGTAGACCGCTCCATTCGCACCGTCAACAGAGAAGACTCTGCTAACGGTATACTACACATTCGACATTGCTGACAACGGATTCTACACAAGGCTGGTGACTACTTTGAAGGACAGTAACAGGTGGAAACATGTAACGCTTTTGTATGGTTGTAAAGAAATAGTTCCACCCCTCCTACATACATAATTAAGTTTTATTCAAAAATTTGTCAATAGAGTTGTAAGTCTATTAGGTTCTTCTTAAACTCATCTTTATTTGTAG
Source organism: Locusta migratoria (assembly GCA_026315105.1). Classification (NCBI taxonomy): domain Eukaryota; kingdom Metazoa; phylum Arthropoda; class Insecta; order Orthoptera; family Acrididae; genus Locusta; species Locusta migratoria. The sequence continues at coordinate 98,618,534 of CM048750.1, read as the reverse complement.
CTAAGTTCTTTGTGGTTGCTGGTAAAGTATTGAAAAACTATGTTCATGAATAGTGGGCCTCTGTTTGAAATAAAGTGCGTGCTTTTAAGTCCTTGTGTAGGTCGTTTTTGTTCCTAATATTTTATTATGAAATGAGCTGTTTGTTAGAAAGAGGGATATATGATTTATGGCAAATTTCATTAGGGAATAAATATACTGAGATGCAGATGTTGATGCACCCAGTTCTTTAAAGATGCCTGTAAAAGATGTCGGTGAATTTTCTCCACAAATAATACGTAATACACGCTTTTGGACTCTGAAAACTTTTGATTGACGGTAGAGTTACCCCAGAATATGTCATTATTGAAATAAAGAAAGCAAGGTATTCAAGCTTTTTTTTGTTTTTATGTTGCCTACATCTGATAAAGTTCGAATAGTAAATACAGATTTGCAAAGGCGTCTGTAGTTATGCGGTGTGCTCCTCCAAACTGAATTTATTATCAACTTGTAATCCCAGGAATTTAATACTGTCAACATCTTCCATTTTCTCTTCTTAATACTTTATGCATATGCTGCATGGAAACCTCTGAGCTGCATGTAGTGAGTTTTCAACGTTTATTGTCAATGAGTCAGATTTAAACCATTTATTAATGTTCATGAAAATGTCATTAACACACAGAACTATGATTGACATACTATTTACGACAATAATCGTATCGTCTGCAAACAAAATGAACTCTGTTTCTGGCAGTATAACTAAGTACAGGTAATTAACGTTTAGAAGTAAAAAGTAATGGTACTAAGATGGATCCTTGTGGGACAACACACTTGAGCGCGAGATTTACAGTAGTCGGTGACAGATGGGTAAAGCGGAACAGTGGCTTAGAGAAGGGCGTCTGGCCGCCAACGCCCTCTAACATCACCATCACTCAATCCTGGAGAAAATAGCGAAAGGTGAAGAAGAAACAGGTCACGAGGCCGAGTGCAGTTCCTTGGAGTTCTACCATCCAGAAGTTTCGGGATCTGAAAGCGAGCCCTGAGTATAGAAGTGAAACAGGTGAGACTAGTGATAAATTGCTGTGATGGGACTACACAGTTCTTCCTCATTTGCCTTGGAGAACAAAATGGGGAATAACAGAAGCTTATGTGTGGTTGGAATTGCCTGCACAAACAGGCGAAGGTTTCTGTGGCATTAGCATGTAAGAAAGAGGATGCAATACTTTACATCATCAATCTTTCCAATAGAGGACCAAACTGTCAATATTAGTCTAACAACGGCGAATTTGCCGTGAATGTTGGCCAACAGGATAAGATGACACATTTTGAAGGCACAATCACAGTTTTGAAAGTAGATGCAGACGAAGAGGCCAGTAATAAACACTCGCGCTACGCCTGCGGTGAAAGATAGTGGCTTCTAAGTGAACGAATGACGTGTAGGAGCGTGTAAGAATTTATATCCTGAAAGCAAAGGTCGGCTGGAGTGTGTATTGCGGATAAAATCGGCGGTCCGCGGTAGAGTAAGAAGCAGAGTTCCGCGTTGCTGGAGTGGCCGACCTCCGGCGTATCAGTGCGAGTAGTTTAGAGGCGGGGGCAGGCCGGCAAGTGCAGCTAGACTGGCGGGCAGCGGGGACCCCCGGGCGACTGGTCTGCGCGCCAAGGCTGCTGGGATGCCTGATGGGCCGGTCGAGGGGCGCATTTTGCAGCACCTATCGGAGGTGAAGTTGCACCAAGCAGGGACAGGAAGGGGCACTTAGAGAAGTGCAGGAGGTGACTGGAAGACGCCAACATGGCTAGCGATTCAGCAGCCTTGGCAAGGTGGAAGCCCAGAGTGGTCAGCGGTAGTCGGCAGTGGGTGATTTGTGAGGAACGGGAAGGTGAGTCTACTCGAATTGAATCAACGTGTCGTCAGCAGTTCATCTGCCAGAATGGTGTTAGTTTGGAACCGATTAAAATCTTCAGAAAGTGTGTCTGTCGAATACCCGCTAGAAAACTGAACTGCCTCCTTTGTTGTAATACGACATTACAAATGAGATTCCTGCCTGCCCTCGAGAGCTCTACCCTTCTCTGAGTAACTGACCTTCGCAAGTGTCTTGCAAGTCTACCTACTGCAGTCACCGCATCCCATCCTTCTCTTGTTGCCGGCGAGTAACAATACGCCGCACCGTCGTTGGGGGGGGGGGGAGTGTTCTTTCTCATTCACTCGCGTTTGGCGATAGGGAAGCGTTACTGTCGAAAAGCTGGTTACATACGTACACTAATTCCTCTCACCTTTTCCTTAGACGAGTGTTACAATGGAGGTGACAGAATTTTCGCACCTAATTGTTGCAATAGCGGTTCTCAAAATATAATCTGATATGTAAGTCATCTTCCTTCTAGGTACTACCATTTAATTCCCCGTATGATGTGTGTTAGATTCTGTTAAGAGTATAGCGGCCATTTCGTATCCCACCAAATCGTCTCGGAATTCGCTGAATGTCTTTTATCAAGTTCCTGAGAATTGCCGGCGCTATCACCTTGTACGGTGTTTCCCGAAAATCCATATCTTAAACCCGGCTCCCCTATTTTTCTTGACTAACTGAAAATCCGGCGTTGCCATTTATTTATTTCATTCTCTCGCAGTCCATCTACCCTCCAATCTGATCTCTTCCTAGAGCTGTCTTCCCCATCTCTTCCTTACCCTATCTCGGGCCATCTGTTTGGGCCTCCTGTCAGTCTCTTCTCTCTGTTTCTTCCGCCTCTTCAGTTTATCACTAATCCCACTATCTACGATGCCGCTCATCTACCCATGTAATCTTAATCATTCGTCTGTAGCACCACATTTCAAAAGCTTCTATCATCCTTTTGTCTGAACTTCTTATCATCTACGCTTCACTCCCATACAATGTTACCCTCCAGAGTAATGCTTTGAGAAAGGACTCCGTAACATTTAAACTGACATTGGATGTCAACAAATTTCGCTTCTTCACAAACGCTTTTCTTCCCGTAGCCATTCTTCATTTTATATCTTCCTTACTTCGACCATCAGAAGTTATCTTGGTACCCAAATAACAAAACTCGTCTATACTAAAAGGTAAACTGAACTGCCTCCTTTGTTGTAATACGACATTACAAATGAGATTCCTGCCTACCCTCGAGAGCTCTACCCTTCTCTGAGTAATCCGAAGATTGGTTTGAACAACACAGTGCTTTACTAGGCAGGGTCCTGTTTGGATGTGGTATGCCATTGCCTACCTTCGAACTGAATTCTACATCAACATACATACTCCGCAATCCACCGTAAGGTGCGTGGCGGAGGGTACACTGTACCACTACTAGGCATTTCCTTTCTTATTCCACTCCCAAATAGAACGAGGAAGAAATGAATGCTTATATCCCTCCGCACGAGCCCTAATTTCTCTTATCTTGTCTTTGTGATCTTTACGCGAAATGTAAGTAGGCAGCAGCAAGATCGTACTACACTCAGCTTCAAATTTCAGCCCTCTAAATTTCCTCAACAGAAATTCACGAAAAGAACGTCGTCTTTCCTCGAGAGTTCCACAATTTAGTTCCCGGAGCATTTCCGTGACAATCGTGCATTGGTCGAACCTACCAGTAACAAACCTAGCTGCTCGCCTCTGAACTGCTTCTATATCTTCCTTTGAACTGATCTGCCGCGGATTCCAAACACTTAAGCAATACTCAAGACGTGGTCGTACAAGCGTTTTATTCGCAGTCTTCTTTACAAATGAAGTACATCTTCCTAAATTCTCCAAATAAACCGAAGTCGGCTGTCCGCCTTACTCACAACTGTCCTTACATGTTCGTTCCATTTCATATCTCTCTGCAATGTTACTCATAGATATTTGAACGACGCGACAGCATCAAGAAGCTCACTACTAATGCTGTATTCGAACATTATGGGATTGTTCTTCCTACTCATGCACATCACCTTAACATTTATCTACATTGAGAGCTAGCTTCCAATCTTCACACTAACTAGAAATTTTGTCTAAGTCATCCTGTATGCTATTACAGCCAGTTAAAGACGACACCCTCCCATACACCAAAGCATCATCAGGAAACGGCCGCAAATTACAAGTTACTCTGTCCATCAGATCATTTAGATAGATAGAAAATAATAGCAATCCTATCACACTCCCCTGACTCTGTCCATCAGATCATTTATATAGAAAGAAAATAATAGCAATCCTATCACTCTCCCCTGGGGCACGCCTGACACCGAGCGAGGTGGCGCAGTGGTAACACACTGGACTCGCATTCGGAAGGATGGTGGTTCAAATCCACCGCCGGCCGTCCAGATTTAGGTTTTCCGTGATTTCCCTAAATCACTCCAGGCAAATGCCGGGACGGTTCCTTTCAAAGGACACGGCCGATTTCCTTCCCCATCCTTGCACAAACAACCCGAGCGTAAGCTCCGCCTCTAATGACCACGCTGTCGACGGGGCGTTAAACACTAATCTTCATTCCTTGCACGCCTGACGATGCACTCGCCTCTGATGAACACTCGCCGTCGAAAACAACGTACTGCGTTCTGTTACTTAAGAAGTCATCCAGCCAGTCACAAATCTGTGAACCTATTCCATAAGCTCGTATCTTCGTTAGCAGTCTGCAGTGTGGCACCACGTCGAACGCCTTTTTTTTTTAAGTCGAGAGCCAGCCAGTTGAAGGGGGACATTCATTTTAACGTGGATTCCGAACCACTTTGCTATCGATATTTCTCAGATCAGCAACACTGCCAGACGTGAAAGAAGTGGAAAGTGACAGGTAAAATTCTAGAGTTGGGCGGGGATCGAACGCCCGACCTTTGGATTTATAGTCTAGCACTCGCCGTCGAGAACAACGTACTGCGTCCTATTACATAGGAAGTTGTCCAGCCAGTCACAAATCTGTGAACCTATTCCGGAAGCTAGTATCTTCGTTAGCAGTCTGCAGTGTGGCACCACGTCGAACGCCTTTTTGAAGTCGAGAGCTAGCCAGTTAAAGGGGGACCTTCATTTTAACGTAGACTCCGAACCACGTTGCTACTCGATACTTTTCAGATCAGCATCACTGCCAGAGGTGAAATAAGTGGAAAGAGACAGGTAAAATTCTAGAGTTGGGCGGGGATCGAACCTCCGACCTTTGGATTTATAGTCTGGCACTCTACCACTGTGCTACCGAGCAGTGTAGATGCAGGTGAAGAATTTAGGCTACTTGCATCGGCGGTGGCCAGTGAGAGCGGCGGCGGCCGGCAGCAGGGGCCTTCGCGTCGCGTATCGACGTAATCCCGCGGCGGCAGCGCTGGCGGCTGTCACAGCACATTCCGCGGCGGCGCACTTTGTCAGCCGCGGCCGGCGATACGCGGCCAGATAGCGGCCGGACCGCGGGCTATCTCGCCGGCATCGCATCGGCGCGCCGGTGATGGATGGAGCCGGCTTTCGCCCGCGCCGCGCCGCGCCGGTGGCCTCCGCGGCCGATCGCCCCGCCGGTGGCGGACGGGCTCCTCACCTAACTAACGGCACCACCCGATGGCTGTCCGTTGGTTTTCTGGCCCGCACTGTCCTGTTCAGGAAGGAAGGGCTCAACTTCCAGTCGGCTGCGCGGAATAGCCGCGTGGCCTAAGGCGCCATGCTGCACAGTGGTCGGCCGTTCCTGCCAGAGGTTCGAGTCCTTCCTCGGGTACGCGTGTGTTAATTTGAGTAGCTTGTTAGGCTAGGGACTGATGACCATTGTTGTTCGGTCCAGTACGTTTACAAACATTTTATCACTTAGTCCCGTCGAAATCGTTGTCATTAGAGACGGAGCAAATAGTAGGAGAGGTTGAAACTTTTCACTATGCAGCGGAGTGTGAGCCGATATGAAACTTCCCGACACGACTCGGGGAGGCTCAGTCGATAGAGCGCTTGCCCGCGAAAGGCAAAGGTCTCAGGTTCGAGTCCCTGTTTCGGCACACAATTTTAATCTGCCAGGAAGTTTCATATCAGCGCACACTCCGCTGCAGAGTGAAAGTTTTATTCTGGAAACATCCCTTAGGCCGTGGCTAAGCCATGTCTCCATCAAAAAATGTTCAAATGCTTGTAAATCTGTTGGACCAACTGCATGGTCATCAGTTCAAATGTTCAAATGTTTGTTAAGCTTATGGGACTTAATTACATGGTCATCAGTCCCTAAACTTACGAACTACTTATGAACTACCTTATACTAAAGACAGCACAAATATCCATGCCCGAGGGGGGATTCGAACCCCCGACCGTAGTGGCCGTGCAGACCGTGACTGGAGCGCCTCTGTCTCCTCGGCCACCGCGGCCGGCCATGGTCATCAGTCCGTAGCTTACAAACTACTTATTAAACTAAGGTAAACTAACCTAAGGACAAACACACACACCCATGCCCCAGGGAGGTCCCCAACCTCAGACGGCGAGAAACCGCGCGCTCCGCAGCGAGGCGCATTAGACCGCTCGGCTACTCCACCGCAGCATTTCTCCATCATATCCTTTCTTCCAGTAGTGCTAGTCCTGCATGTTTCGCAGGAGAGCTTCTGTGAAGTTTGGAAAGTAGTACGCGAGGTACTGGCGGAAGTGAAGTTGGCAGGCGGCATAGTGCTTCGTGTCGGAATATCTCAGTAGTACAGCGCTTGCCCGCGAAAGGCAAAGGACTCAGGTTCGAGTCCCGGTTCCTGCATACAATTTTAATCTGCCAGGAAGTTTCAGTTGGAGAGGTTTTTGTCAGGGATTCCATTTCATGGCAGTTGGGAAACCACTTTTACAAACATTTGAACATTTTAGTGAATAGCGTCCGGTGGTTGCGGTGTCTGCAAGACCAGCATTAAGCAGGAGACAGCCTCGCAGAGCAGAGCGGAGAAAGCCTTGCAGGTACCCAGGGTGACAGTGCAAGCGGTAACTGTACAGTACATAACCGAGTTGTTAAGTCCAAAACTCACAAAGCAGTAAATGATCTTATTGCTCTAATTTAGATGATTTCAGGTTCGCTTTTGTACTGCCCGAGAGAACCATCCAGTCATAGGACACCGTATGAAAGTATTTCACCCCTCCCCCAGCACACAGGCACTGAAACAGAGGGGGAGAGAAGGGAATGATCGTCGGGCGAAACCGTTTAGCCGCGGCTGAGTACCCGAGTGGTCTACCTGTCTCGCTGCAGAGCGTGTGGTTGCTCGCCGTCGTTCAAGACCTCCCTAGGCATGGGCGTGTGTGTTGTCCTTAGGTTAGCTTACCTAGGTTTAAGTAGTTTATAAGCTACGGGTTGCGCATTGGTTGCACAGTGGTCGAGTGCCAGACTACAAATCCGAAGGTCGCGGGTTCGATTCCCGCTAGGTCCTAGGATTTTTATCTATCACTTTCCACTTCTTTCACCTCTGGCAGTATTGCTCATGTAAAAAATGCCGAGTAGCACCGTTTTTCGGAACCCACGTTAAACTGTAGGTCCCCCTATAACTGGCTGGGTAAGTCAGTTCGAAGGTCGGAGGAAGTCAACGGCATACCACCTCCAAACAGGACCATGCCTAGTAAAGCTCTGTGGTGTTCAAACCAATGTTCGGATTGTTGACTGCTTTACCTTTTTATAAGCTACGAACTGATGACCTCGCAGTTTGGTCCGTTCGAGTTACAGACATTTATACAGACACCGTTTATCTCGGCGATTTTTCCACGACATTCTCTAGTGACGATCAGTCGCCCATGCCGACTTCTATAGTACCGTGTTCATGTGTCGTGAGTGGAATATATTCCTGAAGGCTTCGAATAGTTTGGCCAACTGCCACTGTGATAGGTCCACAGTGATTGGTATTGTAGTGACCCAGTGACTGTGAGTATGAGAAGCTTAGCAGCGTCGCCATCTCGAGCTGCATCTATAGTATCGGCGGGTGGATCAGTCGCGGTGGGTATAGCAGCAGGCAGGCGGGAAGTGTGCAGCGGCGGCGGCGGCACCTGCGGCTGGAAAGTGGAGCGGCCGCGGGGCCGGGCGTGGCCGCAGATGCTATCGCCCACTGGAGAAAGTGCCGCGCTATTAGGCCCTTCCTTCCTGCCGGCCGCTCGTCTCTAGTCGCTACCAGCTGACGGTAGCCATAAGATGGTGGTCCTCAAGGTGATATCATCATTCTGGTACGAAGTGATTCGCAGTTATTTATTTTTACCTGGAGCACTTGATGGTACAGTACATGTCCGATAGTCCGGAACGCCCGATGGTCCGGCAAAAGGATCCAAAGGGACTTGATTTTTCCTTTGTTGCAGCCGTAACTGCTGCACTTACGCTGACGCCACCAACCGACTGTTCACATGAGGTGATCCCCTTTCTGGCCAATCAAAACAGGGTTCCGCCAGTGGTCGTTAATGACGCAGACGCCGTAGTTCGGGTCGGAAGCATTCAGACCTTACTCAGCATATCTCGGTTGTTACTCTGCTGAACAAAATGTTCAAATGTTTGTTAAGCTTATGGGACTTAACTACGGGGTCATCAGTCCCTAAATTTACAAACTACTTATGAACTACTTACGAACTAGGACGGCACAAATATCCATGCCCGAGGGGGTTTCGAACCCCCGACCGTAATGGCCGTGCTGACCGTGACTGGAGCGCCTCAGTCACCTCGGCCACCGCGGCCGGCTCTGCTGAACAGATGTTCCTTTCTTTGTGTGGATTGCCAACATTTGTCGCGATTTAAGAGTGGTTACTGCAATATCACAGTCATCTGTGGAAGTTTTATTAACAGTGAGAATGTTCTCGAAACCCAAACGCCGCGGCGGATTAGCCGCGCATACTGGAGCGCCGTGTTGCGGTGAGCGCGGCCGTCCGCCGACGGGGGTTCGAATCCCCCCTCGGGCACGGATGTTTATGGCTGGCATACCACCTGTAACAGGACCATGCCTAATAAAGCAATGTGGTGTTCAAACCAATTTTCGGATTGTTGACTGCTTTACCTTTCTTTTTATAGACAATTTTTGTTATTTCTCAATACATTTGGGGAGAAAAGGAGTTCTGGCGGATAGGTTGGTAGACACATTCTGAGACATCAAGGAATCGTCAGCATGAGTAGGAAGTGTTTCGAGTAAATATCTTACAGGGAGACCGAGAGACGAACGGTGTGAATGGGACTCACCTAGCTCTACAAACATTTGAACACTTTGAAACCCAAACCTTCTTCAAGCTCCAAATCACGAGTGAAGTGAAAGCATGCACTCTCACCATCAACCACATAAGAAATCATCAAAGTATGGAGAAATATGATAACAGAAATATTTTGATAATCTAATATTGGTTCGTCAACCATTTATGATATAAACAAAAATATGATCTAATGAAATTTGAACAATTACATACGTTAACAGATACCGCCAAATAGTCCGGCATTTTCGGTAATTCGGCACTGAGTCGGTCCCAAACGTGCCAAATTATCGTTCTACTGTGTATAAATATCACTTTCTATCCCTCTATACAGGGTGTACATAAAGTGACACACTGGAAGGTTCCCAGTTACCTGCCAGCTCCACAACATCGATGGAGTCAAATTTCCTGAAGATGGTCTAAATAAGATTGAAACTAATTGAATGAAAGAAATTATTGCACTCTAGACTGTTCTTTATTCAAAAATTTACTTATTATATTCATAGCAGTTTGTGTTCCCTGTCCCAAACAAACAACATACTTGAATGAAGTCAACACTATTATACACGATTCGGATAAAGGAAAGATATAATGCAAAGTACATCCAAAAATTATGTAATGTGCTCTGTGTTCGAATTTTAGGACTTTTCTTATGAAACCTTTTCCAGGATCATAACGAAGAGAACGAAAAAAGAATTATCCCTTGCATCCTTCGACTGTGGAGTTACAATATTAATTCAAAAACCAGACAGAAAAACGCATTTCAATTTTCCTCAAATTTCACAGTTTTCCTGTAGATTTTACAAAATTTTTATTTCGTACAAAACTTGCCCTGAGAGTTACGAACACAACAAAACATGCTAAGCTAAATCGATCATGCTCTTACATACGTGGGACAACTGGTGTTTAACTATTTTCCATCGCGAGGGGTCTCACTGTTCTTTCATCAGTACGTGCGGGCGAGCACAGGACCCCGATCAGTCTTTGTTCCTTCTTTTCTCTCTGGTGGCGTAGTGGGAGGACGGTGGTTCAAATCCATCTCCGGCCATCCAGATTTAGGTTTTCCGTGATTTCCCTAAATTACTCCAGGCAAATGCAGGGATGCTTCCTGTGACAGGGTATTGCCGATTTCCTTACCCATCCTAATTCTTTATTTAACTTCTGTAGTAATATACAAGATTACCACTCAATTTTATTTTAAAACAATTATCATGACCTTTCACCCAGATACAAGCACCCTCTTGCTCATTAATGTTTTCGATTATTCCTAGTCTTCAACGTAAAAGGCATGATAGAGGTGAAATAAGACTTCTCACGTCACAGTTGTACACTTCAGCAACTTGAAACGTACGAAAAGCAATCACATCTCTGTTATTAAAACTCTCCAATCCAGAAACTGCCTTAACAGTACTACCATCGTACCGCAACAGTTATCCATCCATTGCCATGACTAGGTGAATCTTTCTGAGTAATTGTAAAGTTCAAAACACCTCCACAAAAAAAAAAAAAAAAAAAAAAAAAAAAAAAAAAAAAAAAAAAACAGACGGCCCCTAAAGAAAAACTTGTCCTACAAGACCTGATGACTAATTTCCACATCATCAATTCCCTTGAAGACAGTAGGGCGCGAACGCCTGAATCTCCTCCTATAACGGGGCATGCTCTCTGTGTAGTCTTCGATGCTGCTGAACGCGCGGCTGCACGACGACTGACGCCGTCTTACTGATAACACCGCTTATATACCAGCGTCTCTAATGACCATTCTGTCAACGGGAGGTTAAACCCTAAGCTTCCTTCCTTTCTTTTTTCCTCTCAGGACTGCGTTTCCTTTCCCTTCCGCTCCTTTCCTATCCTCACTCCTTCCCCTGTCCACACGGAGACTGATGATGTAGGCAGTTTGGTCCACCTCTCCCAAACTACCAACTAAAATTATTTTCCATTTTTCCGCTACACACGCAAGGGGGTAGCCTTTTCTTCTGGACCCGCGTGGAGTGCAGCTGGTAGCCGGTACGGCGCGGTGACACCGCGTCCGCAGACCCTCACGCTGGTATCTGTAGTTATTATCTCTGGCGGGCCGCGCGGCAGTATCTCTGGCAGTGATCGAGGCGCAGGCCGCTGGCTTCTGTCGCTCACCTCGTAATAACTCAGGCGCGCCTCCGCCCGCGCGCGCGTCCCATTTCTCGCGCATGCGCCGCTGACGGCCGCTCCCCTCTGCTTTACGACTCCAATTATTTAAACACCGTCCTTTCCTGTTAGTCGGCGGTAGCTGCCACCGAGACCCCAGGTCCGTCTGGTAATTGGCATAACACGCCGGCAGAACGCCCGGACCCACGGCGCCGTTCATCAGCTCTCTGTCAACTAGCTGCGGCGTCAGTAGCGACACCGCGTTTCAAATTCTCTTGTTTTTCAATTTCTTCATGTTCCAAACAACACTCTGAGACGCACGGACGCCGGATTAGGTACATGACCTCTCGTCTAACGGCATATAACGAGACTCTTGGAGACTTGGAGCTTGCGTACAGGAAACTTTCCTATTACCGTGTCCGACGCACCTGACAGCCGAAAAATGATGGTGCTTCGGAATACAAAGAGGCATCCGGATATATAATGATTTGAATAGAAAATCGTGTCTGCCGATAAATGCTTTCGTGTTAAGTGAACAAACGCGTAAAACATTACATACAGGTCTCTCACGCCTGCTGAGTGGAACAAGTGCGTTAATAAACCACATACATCTACGTCTACATGGAAAATCAGGAAAATCATATGTAAGTGCCTGGCAGAGGGTTCATAGAACCACATTTAATATCTCTATAGTTCTACTCTCTAACAGCTCGCGGGGAAAAATATCTAAATCTTTCTGTTTTCGAACCGATTTCTCTTATTTTATCATGATGGTCATGTTTCCTTATGTAGGTGGGTGCTAACAATATATGTTCTGATTCTGAAGAGAAATTTGGTGAAAGAAATTTCGCAAATATACCTCGCCGCAACAAACAACGCCTTTCTTTTAATGATTTCCACTCGCGCATCATTTCCGTGATATTGTCTCCCTTATATCGTGATAATACAAAACGAGTTGCTCATCTCGCATTTTTCTCTAAATCGTCCGTCAGTGTCATCTAGTGTGGATCCCACTTTGCACAGTAATACTACAAAATAGGACGCACACGTGTGGTATAGGCAGTATCCTTTGGTTCGCCTTCCCTCCAATATTTTCATGTGTTCTTTCCAATTTCAGTTGTTCGTAATTGTTACTCCAAGGTATTTAATTGAATTTACGGCCTCAATGTTTGACTGTTTTATCGTGTAACAGAAGTGTTAACAGATTTCTCTTAAGGTTAGTATGGATGACCTCACAAGTATCGTTATTAAGGATCAATTCCAATTTTTGCACCATGTAGGAATCTTATCTAAATTATTTTGCAGTTGCTTTTGATCTTCTGGTGACTTTATTAACCGATAAACGACAGCATCATCCACGAACAGTCTAAGCTACTCAGATTGTCTCCTAAATAGTTTATAAAAATAAGGAACAGTAGGAATACTCAGATTGTCTCCTAAATAGTTTATAAAAATAAGGAACAGTAGGAATCCTATAACACTTACCTGGCGAACGCCAGATATCACTTCTATTCTGGTAGATGACTTACTGTCAATTACAACGTACTATATCCTTTCTAACAAGAAATCACGAATCCAATCATACAGCTGTGGTGATATCTAAAGTCTTTCGGAAACCTAGAAATACGGATTCTATTTGACACCCCTTATCGGTAGCACTCATCACATCATGTGAGTAAAGAACTAACTGTGTTACACCGTGCTTGTATTACCTGCGCGTAATATTTCAAACTCTGTTTTAGTTGCTCTTCTTCCAAGTAGAGTTAAACCTTACAGGTGCAGTTGGAGTTCTTGAATGTGTAACACATTACATTAATTATCGTCTACGCAACCACGAAGCTATTTCTTTCTGCCTTGGACAAAATTTGGGGCAATTGACAGTTTATTTTCGTTAAAAAGAATTTTTTATTATTTTTTTTTTATTATTATTAATCCAGAACTAGTTTTCGACACTACAGGCTCATCTTCAGTGGATACTTCATAAAAACATTTATCATCTATCGCTAAGTGTAAGTTTACACTGTCATGGTGGTTTGTGTTTTTATTGTAGGTGTAAGTATAACCAAGTTGTACATTGCGCACTGACGATTTTTACACATGACAGCATTTTTTGCTACACTCGGCGTTACACGTTCACAAAATATAAACATTCAGTATCCACTGAAGATGAGCCTGTAGTGGCTGAAAAATAGTTCTAGACTTAAAAAAAATCTTACATGAAGGCAGCTGGGTGCTTTTCTTTTAACGAAAATCAACCGTCATTTTACGCTACAGCTGCAGTTCGTATCCGACATCGATATTTTGAAATTTGGGACAGGTTCGAAAATTGGCCGTGCTCGTATCCTTGACTTCATGCTGCGATTTATTACTCGACATGTTTTTCCAAAGAAGGGCGCATATGATACGGGCTTTCTAAACGTTACGTCCCGTCGCCGTGCGCGGCCATTACGGCAGTTTAATGGCGAGCGCCGTAGACTTCGCCGGCGACCCTCAGCACGGCTGTGAGTCACGCGTGGGCAGCGCCTTCATGGCGCCACTGGGACAGACAGCAGTGCTCTACTGCTCAGAAGCACATTTTGGCTGCTCCTATTACTTTCGTGGGAGTCGTATTTTATTTTACATGTGAGGCCACGGAGGTATTTGGTGGTTCATGATGGCCGACGGTTGCTCTTTTGAGGACTGGTAGAGCTGCTTTCGAAGGTAATGAAACTTTTATCTGGCAGTGCCATTATTGCATACACGCTTTGGAATATTGGCGAAGTTCCCAATAAGCAATATACTAAGTGATCTTCCTGACACCACCCCAAGACATGGCGCAACTAATACTATTTGATAAAAATGTCATCAGTTCTCTTCCCCTGCATCAGTTAGAGGTCATACAGGTGCAAAAGGCGATAATCTATGCGCTACAGCAATCATTTAGTTGATTTTGACCAATTTATCCAATGATGACATAACAACAGCTATTAGTTTACGAAGCATGGTGCAATGTTTTCCTGTGTTCGATACTGCTTTTCTGCGTGGTATCAAACGTTTTTGAGGCTTGTTAAGACGCAGAAGCTTTCGTTCACACTACAGTACATCCATTAAGTATTCAGAAAAATATTACTTTTATCTACAGTACTGTGGGTGCTAGCAAGCACGAGGTATAGTATTCTGGGAAGATTACATCAATTTCGGTTAGTGGTTCTGAATGAAGCCCTGAAGCACTTTGTTCGAGATGTTGTTGGCAATTTGATCTAGTATTCGGAACGTGTCTGGAGTCCTGATGAGCTCAAAGGTATTGTTGTTGAGCAGAGCCCTTCTAAGACCCGCAGGCACGCCGTCATACGCAGGACATTCGTAGATGACATGTTCTGGCGTGCCTACCTCGGCACCACAGGCACAAGCTGGCGTAGCCTGTCTCCTAAACCGACATGCATATGTCGGATAGGGTCTCCAGAAATGGAAGAATCCGCCATCCCTTGGATTCGGGGGTTAGATGTGGCACATACAGATTGTGACACTAGACGTACGTTAGATGTAGGTTTTAAAAAAATCGTAGGTTAGAACACAAATGGGGATAATTTTGCGGGGGGGGGGGGGCTGTGGTGACGAAAGTAATTGGCCCCCCAGTGCCAGGGGCATGCTCACTGGGTTTCGCTCGGTGAGCTGGCCAACCCAAGTAGGTTTATCACGCTGGTACGCCTGTAACACCACAGCAGTAGAATATCGGAATTCAGCACACCACATCAACACACCAACTGACACCAAACACCAACACCAGCAGGGTGTCCACTTGTTGTTCTTATTCTTTTCATTTTCCACTCCGAGGAGTGGAGCGGGCTGTTTGAGATCCGGCCCATAAAGAGTCGCGGTTCTATTCAGCCAATTATCAGACACGCTGATAGTGGGGCAAAGGGGGGGATCCCAATTGGGAATTAGTGGGAGGGGCTTACCAGTTCAGGCAAACGCCTTACAACCAAGGAAAACCTACCGAAAACCTTGGTCGGAACCGGGGGATTGGGACCAATTTAATTTATGTCTGAGACGTTGCCGCAGACTACAACTTGATTATCAGGAGAGCACGAGTGCACTCACGATAATCATGGATCGGACGCCCGAGTTACTCTCGTAAACTCGTAGAGATCAGCTCGACCAACAGTGGTCAAGCATCATACCCTAATGGATCCGCACCCGTAAGCACGGTATCCCCGGCGTCCGCCGGTGTCCAGTACTTTGCTTACAGATATAGATATGTCATGTCACCAATTAGCCTGCAAGAGAATACCTTTGTAAAATATTACTGCCCACTTTAGTCATAGATAATGTGTTATATTGTATATTATTAAAATAAAGAATTTAAAAAAATACCGTAGTTTATAAGTAGTTTGTAAGTTTAGGGACTGATGACCCCACAGTAAAGTCCCATAAGCTTAACAAACATTTGAACATTTTGAATTCCAGTCATTTTAATTCCGGTGTCCGTATATTTTTGATCACATAGGGTGATTTTCCAGTGATGCTCACGCAAACGGCGACAGGTCTGCCCAACGCGGCAGCACTTTTAGGTCCGTCTTGAGGTGTCCGAGAACAGGAATTGGAGGGGACTGGTAAGTCAGGAATGACTGTGAGCCGGTGTAGGGCCGCGTGGCTGGCTTTTCTAATAGAATTCATTAGACGGGCGCGCAGCGAGGCGCGAGTCCCGGCTCTGGGCGCGGATGTAACGAGCAGTTATCGGGGGACGCAACGCGCGCTCCGCTGATTTACACCGCCGTAAATCACTCGCCCCGTTTTAATGAGTGCCTCGCTACAAAGCAAATACACTATTTATGTTCCACGTGCGCATAAATGGGGCCTCTTTAACGGCGCCGGGCCGACTCCTTTGACGGACGCAAATATTGACAAAGAATTAAAGTGGCCTAAATTATGTCCGCCCAATCTACGGCGGCGGCCGGGGCCACCCACGCGTCGTGCCGGCAATTACCCGGCAGGGATGGGGCGGGGGCGGCGTCGCGGGGTGGAGGACCCTTCGCGCAGGGACAGACGACGCTCCGTCCAGGACCAGCCACTCAGCTGGAGCTGATCCTACTGCAAAGACAAGGCAGCAAAGTTGTAAATACGACTGAATAACAGTGCCCGTATATTCAGAAAAAAAAAATCGCACTGACGTGTTTTACGGCTCACTTTAGATTTGTAGTTTTATAAGTTTTTGCAAACATTTTGGACCAAAATAATAATCTAAATAATAAAAAATCAATTAATAAGAGTTTGTGACACCCTTTTAGGAAAAATAAAATTATGTAGGGGCGCGTTCCGAACCCCTGACCTTCAGCGTCACAGTTCAGCGTATTGCCCACTACGCTACAGCTAACAGTTAGAAGTTGTGTTATTTAATCTCATAGTATCGATGGCTGTTGTTAACTGATGCTAATATGGCATTTTTAGACATTAGATTATCATTTATCGTACGAAGAAGGACGTGTTTTTGTTAATTCTGCAGTGTGCCATTGCTTCGAAATGACAACATGTAAGTTAGAATAAGAAAATCATAGCCGGCCGCGCTGGCCGAGGAGACTGATGTGTTTCAGTCACGGTCTGCACGGCCACTACGGTCGGTGGTTCGAATCTCCCCTCGGGCATGGATATTTGTGCCGTCCTAGTTCATAAGTAGTTTGTAAATTTAGGGACTGATGACCCTATAGTTACGTCCCATAAGCTTTACAAACATTATACATTATTATACAAAATCATCAAATACGCAACACAAGATGGCGTATGCCAGAGAGAGTTATGGGCGAGGAATGTCACGTGACATCTGCGAACGGCTGGATTTAGTTAATTCAATGGTGTCAAAACTCCGTTATTTTTGTAAATATCTCTCAAAACATACGAGATATGAAAGAAAACATTAGGGAACAAAGTTGAAGGGAAATTTCTCCTCTACAAATTCAGTTATTCAATTTTCGCGTCAGATTAAAATTACATTACAAACGGCATTTTTGTCCGAAATATTTGAAAAAAGCGAGGTTCTGGTCTGTGGTAGCTAACAATTATGTCTGTAAAATTTGGTGCCAATCGGTTGAACGGTTCGACCAAAATATTGGGAACACGTTGGAGACAGACAGACATCGTCAGATCGGAAAGGCTTTTTTTGGTATTACTACCGTATTTTTTGTCCGAAATATTTGAAAAAGAGAGGTTCTTGTCTCTGGCGGTCTAAAATCATGTCTGTAAAATTTGGTGCTGATCGGTTGAACGGTTCGTCTTAAAAACAGGGCACACATTACGGACAGACAGACGGACAGACAGACATACATTCCAAAATCACCGTTATATTTGGAAATATCTCCGAAACGATACGAGATATGAAAAAAACACAAGAGAGCAAAGTTGTAGAGAATTTTCTCCTCTACGAAGTCAGTTATTCCAGTATTTTCATTTGAATTTCGAGCTGTCAAAAGACGATCGCAAAGGCCCACTTTTAGTGTTACTACCATAATAAAGACGACCGGATGCGTAAATTTTTGTCTCTTGAGCAGGTATCGTTATCCACTGTCGCACCCACGAGGGTCGGTGGCTAATGGGGTGAATCCCCGCCCAGCACCTCCCAAAGATTTTTTTTAAAATTAATTAATAAAATAAAATAAAAACCGACCGGTACCGAAATTTGAAATAGCGCTCATGTAATAAATCACAATATAACTGTAACTTTCAAAGCACAAGTTAACGTGACAGTGGATCGCCAACGTGATGCCAGCACTGACAACGTGCGTTGCTGTTACTGTGAGCGTTTTTAATGCAGCCGCGTCCAACTTTGATGCTGCCTGCTCTGCTGAAGTTACGAGCCAATAGTTCATATCGCTGCTTAGCAGGTCAGCGGTGCCACCGAGTGGAATCTTATGATGGAAGCCAAAACCCAGACAATAATAGTGTTGTGATTCTTTAGTTTCCCCCGGCGTATTTGATATTCAAAATATCCACGGGTGTACTGCCGGTCTATAGTGTCCAACGGGTACTATTCCCGCACGCTATTCGAGAATGGAATGTGAGTTCAATTGTAGAACGGTGGTTCGATGAACCCTCTGCCAGGCACTTAAATGTGATTTGCAGAGTATCCCATGTAGATGTAGATGTAGATTTGCCACTTGGACTAGAAGCAGCTAAGAGACGAAATGAAAGATATTGTGCCTACGCAAGCCTGCAGGGTTGCCACATCTTGCAAAGAAAATAAGTCTGTTTACTTTATTGTCGCCCCTTGTATATAATGTCAGCAATATCGATCCATCTCTGCGATGAATGGCTGCTAGCTCTAAATGTAGAAAAATGTAAGGTGATACGCATGAGTAAGAAAAACAATCCTATAATGTTCGAATACAGCATTAGTAATGAGCTTCTTGATGCTGTCGCGTCGTTGAAATAAAAAATGTTCAAATGCTTGTTAAGCTTATGGGACTTAACTACGAGGTCATCAGTCCCTAAACTTATAAACTACTTATGAACTACCTTATATTAAAAAGACGGCACATCCATGCCCGAGGGGGGATTCGAACCCCCGTCCGTAGTGGCCGTGCGGACCGTGACTGAAGCCCCTCAGTCCCCTCGGCCACCGCGTCCGGCCCGTTCATATATCTAGGCGTAACATTGCAGAGCGATATGAAATGGAACGAACATGTAAGGACAGTTGTGAGTAAGGCGAACAGCCGACTTCGGTTTATTGGGAGAATTTTGGGAAGATGTACTTCACCTGTGAAGGAGACCGCGTATAAAACGCTTGTACGACCACGTCTTGAGTATTGCTCAAGTGTTTGGGACCCGCAGCAGATCACTTTAAAGGAAGACATAGAGGCAGTTCAGAGGCGAGCAGCTAGATTTGTTACCGGTAGGTTCGACCAATGCGCGAGTGTCACGGAAATGCTCCGGCAACTCAATTGAGGATCGTTGGAGGAAAGACGACGTTCTTTTCGTGAATTTCTGTTGAGGAAATGTAGAGAGCCGGAATTTGAAGCTGAGTGTAGTACGATCTTGCTGCCGCCTACTTACATTTCGCGTAATGGTCACAAAGACAAGATAAGAGAAATTAGGGCTCGTACGGAGGCATATAGGCATTTTTTTTATCCTCGTTCTATTTGGGAGTGGAATGGGAAAGGAAATGCCTAGTAGTGGTACAGTGTGTCCTCCGCCACGGACCCTACGGTGGATTTCGGAGTATGTATGTAGATGTAGATGTAGAAGTGATACTCCTACATTCAAGCGGCAGTTGATTGTTGCTTGTATAGATTGACGCTTACGTACGGTAGGGCGTGAGCTGGCGGCTGCTCGCGCCGGCGCGGTGGCTGGCGGCGCACCTGCCGTTTCTCACGGCCTGCCCGGCAGCGCAGCCCAGCGCATCGCTTGGTATCGCATGGCGCTGCGGCTGCGGCCAGATGCGTATCTCGGCGGCCGGCCTGTGTGCGGCCATTGTCTCCGATCGCAGCGGCGGTGATTAATGCGGAGCCGCCATTACGTGCCGTATGACAGAGTCCTTAGCCGGCGTGACGCCGCACAAACCGGCCGCGGGCGCGCCCGGGGCGAACGGCCGCGAAATCCCGCCGCGGCTGCAGGCTGCAGGTGGCCGCACTGCTGCTTCTGAGCTGGCCCCTGGAACTACCGAAAGAGAAGGGTCTTCGGGAAAAGGAGGTACGCGCGCGGATGCTCGCCGTGGAGGTTCGAATCCTCCCTGGGGCATGGGTGTATGTGTTTGTCCGTAGGTTAGTTTACCTAGGTTTAAGTAGTTTGCAGGCTACGGACTGATGTCCACGCAGTTTGGTCCGATGGATTTACAAACAACAAAGGGGGTACGGAACTAGTCATTTGCCTTGTTGGGCAAACACAACTATCTCTTTATTCACACGAAGTGATGGGTGCTATCGACAAGGGTTCGCAAATCGATTCAAATCAAATGTTTGTAAAGCTTATGGGACTCAACTACGGGGTCATCAGTCCCTAAACTTACAAACTACTTATGAACTACTTACGAACTAGGACGGCACAAATATCCATGCCCGAGGGGGGATTCGAACCCCCGACCGTAGTGGCCGTGCAAACCGTGACTGAAGCGCCTCAGTCCCCTCGGCCACCGCGGCCGGCGCAAATCGATTCCGTATTTCTTGATTTCCAGAAGGCTTTTGACACCGTACCTCAAAAATGTCTTTTCATCAAATTGCGTGATTATGGTATATCGCCCCAAATTTGCGATTGGATAGGAGATTTCCTGTCAGAGAGGACACACTTCGTAATAATCGATGGTAAGGCATCGACTAAATCAGAGGTGATATCGGGCGTTCCACATGGTAGTGTTATTGGTCCTCTGCTGTTCCTGATTTACATAAACGAAATCAAATGGCCGGCCGATGTGGCCGAGGGGACTGAGGCACTCCAGTCCCGGCCTGCACGGCCACTACGGTCGGGGGTTCGAATCCCCCCTCGGGCATGGATATTTGTGCCGTCCTTAGTAGTAGCTAGTTGATAAGTAGTTTCTAATTTCAGGGTCTGATGACCCCGTAGTTAAGTCTCATAAGCTATACAAACATTTGAGAAACGATATCAAATGTTCAAATGTTTGTAAATGTATCGGACCAAACTGCGTGGTCATCAGTACGTAGCTTACAAACTACTTAACCTAAAGTAAACTAACCTAAGGACAAACACGCACACCCATGCCACAGGGAGGACTCGAACCTCCGACGACGAGCAACCGCGCGCTCCGTAGCAAGGCGCCTTACACCGCCCGGCTACTCCACCGCGGCTACATAAACGATTTAGGCTCTCTTAGGTTGTTTGCAGATGACGCCATCATTTACCGTCCAGTAAAATCATCTGAAGATCAGACCCAACTGCAGAACCATCTGAATATCACTATGGTGTAAAGAATGACAATTGACTTTCAACAATGAGAAATGTGAAGACGTCCACATGAGTACGAAAAGAAATCCGTTGAACTTAGTTTACAAGATAAATCAATCAAAGGTGAACACCGTAAACAACACTAAATACCTTGGAATTACTATTACTTCAGACTTAAAATGGAAAGAACACGTAGATAATGTCGTGGGAAAGGCGAACCACAGACTGCGTTTTATTGGCACAACCCTTAAAAGATGCAACAGAAGTATAAAAGAAACTGCATACACCAACATCACTGTAGCATACCATTTGTAACTTGCCACAGTTATGTTGGTTCATCTGAAGTATATTTCTTAACATGTCTGGAAAAGTAAGATTTGATAATGACTCTTTAACGAATCGAAACCAATCATATAAAAACAATAAGCCATCTATGGCAATAAAAATCTCATAAAGGGATTCTTGTCTTATATTCTTGTTACAGAAATTTATAAATATATTGGCTTTTATGTCTTACGTACAATGACACACGTATCAAGTTGTAGATGGTGCTGGGTAGCAAATGACAGATTGAAAAAAGGAAAATTACTGTCGTTTTGGCTTTCATCAGGAAGTGATTTTACTGTCAACACACCATTTCACTTACCATCTGTTCATAGGAAAAGTACAGTGTGTCCGCAAAGTATCTCTGCATTGGCGAGCTCCGCGCGTAAGGGTAACAGCATATTCATGTCATTGTGTAAGCAACACTACCTTGCTACCACCGCAATTTCACGGAACACGTGCTTTGTCTTTCCTGCAACGCGAGGCACGCGGAGATCGCCATTGCAAAGAGACCTTGCGGACACTGTACGTTATATTAGAGACTAGCTTAAACCCGCGGCTCCGCTCGCGTGTTGGTTGATTATGATAGATTAGCTATCTTTCAGTAGTGTGCTATTTATTTATTCTTATATTTCCTTATCCATATGTTTATCCTTACAGAGAAAGAGCTGAAGACATTGTTGCATGCATATACCAAAAATATGGTCTGTGGCATCACGTTTAGCTGTATGTAACCTCCTTGCTATATAGTCGTAAATCTCATCGCTGGCCTTCAGTCCGAAATTTTTTATAATTTGACGATTTTCAACCTCCATATCTTCCAACCTCTTATAGCTATCGGCATGATACTACTATGGAGTACAACGGGAGACTTCGGACAACAATTACACAGAGACCATTCGTTTGCGTTCTGTAGTTTTCGCTGCAGAGTGAAATATTAACACACACACGCGTAGAATTTTATATACATCGATAACTTTCCATCCCAATATACTCCGTCCACTTTTTTAACATTATGAACCCTCAAGCAACAATGCAACCAATAAAACCATTTTCAAAGAGTAAATATAATTTTCAAAGAGTAATTAATGTTCCGCATTTCGCTTTATATTTTTCAAATTACTAAATATCTATCAGGTCGCTATAGAACCGTGCCTAAAACCTTCCTCAGGTATAAATTATTGACTATACAAATATTTACGTCTCTGCGTCTTGTCGTTCGGATGTGTAAACGTACACCGAACAGACATTCACATTTATAGATATAGATGATTAAAAAAAAAAAAAAAAAAAAAAAAAAATGTTGTCAGTTTGCTTCCGGAAGGAGGGTGGCGGGTTGTTCGATAGCTTCTTTA
This sequence comes from Locusta migratoria, assembly GCA_026315105.1. NCBI lineage: Eukaryota > Metazoa > Arthropoda > Insecta > Orthoptera > Acrididae > Locusta > Locusta migratoria. The sequence goes on along the minus strand of CM048750.1, from coordinate 98,595,796 downwards.
TGCTCTATTCAGCCGCAGGGATGAATAAGAGACAGCCTATACTGGCTGATTCTTATTCTGACCTGTAGAGAGAAGAAGGGTTAAAACGCAGCTGACTCTCGATCAGACAGCAGATCCGGTGTCGTTCGTAGCCGTCCAAACAGGAGCAAGTGAAAAAACAGCTAGACATATCTCCACTGGAATCGGACACGATGCGCAGTAAGTCGACGGCCGCTCCGCTGTCAGAGTTATTGTAGGTACAGTGGCGAACATGCCCTTTTAGAGCTGGCCAGCTGCGCCGCTGTATCGGAAATGAGACGTATATTGTAAATATTAGCGGTGTCCCCGCGGCCGGGCTGTTCCTCAGCCTCGGCGGATTTACTCGCGCGAGCGCGCAGAAGAAAGGACGCGTCCTAATGAAATATCGGTCCGCGGCGGCGTCGGCGCACGTCGCCGGCTGCGGCTGCGTCTGCGGCTGCGCGCGGCCGATGTAGGGCGCCGTTACGGCGAGTTATTAGGCTTATCGCGCCGAGCCAGGGCTTTACGGCGCTGCCCGCTGCCCGCAGCCCGCCAGATGAATATTTCATCCCGCGGGCACCGCCTGGGAACGCGCGGTGTCGCGTCGCGCAGTGTAGTGTCTCTCTGATACGCCGCAGGCAGCAGCCGCCCGCTGTAAACACTGCCGCCGGCCGCGCGGTAACTCAGCCGCCGATACGCTCCGCCACTGTTGCGAGTTCGCGTAGGTACTCGACGACACCGCCGTTGTGTCACCAGCCTATGCTGCAAACCCTGAGTTAGCACAACAACATCAAAATACGCAGACAACACAATATGTGAGTAAATGCCCTCATCACGTCCAAAATTCCGTGGATTTTGTTAAACGCCTTAACAGCTTCAGGCTGGATGAGTCAGATATCATGGTGAGTTTTGACGTCGTTTCGTTGTTTACGAGGGTGCCCCTTCGAGGGTCACTAGATTTGATTGGTCAGAAATTTGACGAGAAGACCACCGAACTTTTTAGGCATGTCTGACCTCCACGTATTTTCTTTTCAGTGACGAATACTACGAACAAACGGAGGCAGTCGCCATGGGTAGCCCACTCTCCCCTGTGGTCGCAAATTTGTACATGGAGAATTTCGAGGAGGAAGCCTTGGCATCATCTGAGTAGAAACCTACTTGCTTTTTTCCGTTACGTGGACGACACTTTCGTCATCTGGCCACATGGTATGGATAAACTCCTTGACTTCCTTACACATCTGAACTCCATACACCCCAACATCAAATTCACTATGGAGACTGAAACGGAGGGTAAATTGCCGTCCCTTTACGTCTTGGTCAAGAGAAGAGCTGATGGCACCCTTGGTCATAGTGTATATCGGAAGACAACGCACACGGATCTGTATATACACGCAGACAGCTGTCACCACCCTTCACAGAGGAATGGGGTACTTAAAATCCTAGTACATGGGGCGGGCACTATCTCCGACGCAGAGAGTCTACCCCAGGAATTGGAACACCTGAGAACTGTATTTCGAAAAAATGGGCACTGAGAGTAGCAGATTCAGCGGGCTCTCCGCCCAACCACTACATCACAACCTGTGGAAACGGATGAAAACACGAGGGAGGATGTAGGCACTGCGTTCGTTCCATATACCGGCGCACTCTTGGGGAAGGTCGTCCGCATTTTGAAGGAAAAAAAATAAAAAAAAAATATAAAAAAGTAAAAAAAAATAAACACCAGGTTCGGACTGCTTTTTTGTCCACCGAATAAAATTCGTGCACTATTGTTTGACATCCTGGAACCACAATGGAAATAAAATGTGCAGATTATTTATTAAGGAATGGATGGAATAAGGAATGACATTAGCTTAATTGGGGCATTGAAAATATACAATTGCCGCTTGTGAAATTCTGAGCCTCGCTGGGAACCGAATGAGGGTCTCTCGATTCGGGAAAGGATCGTCTTAGCCACATGTATACCTGCGTTTGCCTTCTGTCCGTCTCAAACTTCCAAAAGTCACACGCTACGGCTGTAGCGCACCCATCGTCCATGCCATCTTACACTTGCCATTACGCATTTCCGTCCGCGATCGAACATATGACCGCATCTGCGGCGAAGTAAATGAACCAAATGCCTTCTTCGCGTGTAAATACGTATTATAGACTGGTGTGGTGTCAGTTCTTTCGGACATATAAACGAAAATCTCTCTTCTGTCTGTCTTTGTCAGCATAATTTCATATCGCATAAAAGGCAGCTTAGAAGTCAGACCTTAGTAGGAAGAATTGAGAAGGGTTTTCCGTGGTGCACTATCGTCCGAACTGTCGCTGTCTGGAGTCCACATGTGCAGCGACTAGGAGCTCGGACGTTAATGCCACTGTCGAAGAAATGAAGGTTGTCCCAAGACTCAAACACGTTATTCTGAGAACTGCCATTTTCCGCAGAGTTTCTGATCTCAAGTACATTGAAAATTGCCTGCAAGACCTGTTTCGCGGTGCAGAAAATCGCGGCGCGTTACGTAAACTCTAGAAAAGTCGACTGAATTAAGTGGAAACGGAATAAAGTGGAGAGGAAGTGGGCACAAGCGCGTAATTTCGTGGGAACAGGAAACGGTAAGGCGAGCGCAGGCAGGAGCAGGGCGCGGTGCGCCGTCGCTGGCACTGCGGGGCTGGGCGTCAGCCGCGGCTGGCGTCGCCTCGCCTCGACTCCTCGCCGGCAGGTTGGCAGGCCTTGAGCCGGCAGATAACGAGCACTGGCCCAGTTCCGCGCCTGTCCGCGGACGCGCGCTAGCCGTGAACAGCGCGCCGGCACGTCTCGTCTGCGCCGCCCGTCCAGTCGCTTATCTCCCAGCCACTGTCCCTGAAAAACAAGCCACGATGCATAAAGCTCCAGTTTGTCGGTAGACTCTCCAATGCCTTAGGTCAGTGTTTCTCCACCCTTTCTGGACGTGCGAGCCTCTTACAAGGAAAGTTCAAATGTTTGCATAGCTTATGGGACTTAACTACGGGGTTAGAAACTACTTATGAACTAGCTTATACTAAGGACGGCAGAAATATCCATGCCCGAGGGGGGATTCGAACCTCCGACCGTAGTGGCCGTGCAGACCGTGACTGGCGCTCCTCAGTCCCCTCGGCCACCGCGGCCGGCTCCAAGAAAAGAACATTCCAGAATATTTCCCCGGCTCCGAAACCGTATCACACGTATGTGAGCAATCTGAAATGCAGAAAAACAAATTTTGTTTCATTGACACAACTTTCCTGTAAGAAAAGAATGTACACTATTACTCATTATAGTATGAATTCCTAGCGTCTTTTTAACAATGCAACGTATCCTATTTTTTTAAATTGAAAAGCAGTCTCTGTTGAGGTTATGTTTTATATATATATATGCCGCTGGTACTTGGCGGCCCAGACCCATCATTCTCACACCAGTCCCCCAAACTGCTATTCAAATGTTCAAATCACCGTTGAGCTTATGGGACTTAACTGCGGGGTCACCACTCCCTAAACTTACAATTTTTTTTTAATTGAAAAGCAGTCTCTTTTTCGTTTATAACACACACAGACTTGTATGCAACAGAGACTGCTTTTCAATTTAAAAATAGTAGGATATGTTGCATTCTGAAAAAGACACTAGAAATTCATACTATAATGAGTAATAGTGTACAGACTTTATTTATCATTTTACTATACAACCCAATAAAAAAATGTTCAAATGTCTGTAAATCTATCGGAACAAACTGCGTGGTCATCAGTGCGTAGCTTACAAACTACTTAAACCTTTATCTTTATTTTGCTAGAAAATTTCCAAGTACATTGAAAAACATTGGGGAAAGGCCACAACCCTGTCTTACTCCCTTCCCGACCGCTGCGTCCCTTTCTTGCACTTCGCCTTTAATAAATACTGTCTGGTTTTTGTATAGGTTGAATGTAACTCTTCGGTCCCTATATTTTACCCCTGCTACCTTCAGAATTTGAAAGAGTGTATTACAGTCGAGATTGTCAAAAGCTTTCTTCAAATCAACAAACAATAAAAACGTAGGTTTGCCTTTCCTTAGACTATCTTTTAAGATAAGTCGTAATGTGAGTATTGCCTCCAGAGTTCCTACAATTTCTTTTAAATCCAAACTGATCTTCGAGTTGTGTATGAAAAGAAAAAAAAAAAAAAAATGGAATGAGACATTAAAGATAAAACATATCTTTATTTTTCTACATAATTTCCAAGTACATTGAGACATTTGTCAATCGCTTTATAGGCTTCAAAAAGCGTTCCAGGAAAAAATCAGGGCGTTGCATAAGGAAGAAGCACTGCGTGCCAGAAAACGGTGAGCAGCACTTTACCTGCAGACGGAGTGCTTTTGAAGTTTTGGGACGGTTGATGCGGCCTTCGTTTCGGGCGTGTAATGGTGGACCAATGTTTCATCTCCCTTACATTTCGAAACAGAAAGTCATTGCCATATTCATGAGCGCCCTCTACACAATGGTGTATTGGTGTCTTGCACGTCCGCGATTAGTTGCTCTGTCGTCTTTCGCCCATAGCCGTTCAACGTTTCTTCTGAATGCAGCGCCCTGATGTTTTGCTGGACGGTTTTTTGAAGCTTATAAAGCGGTTTGACAAATGTTTCAATGTACTTGGAAAATTTCTAGCAAAATAAAGATACGTCTTTAATGTCTCATTCTATTTTTTTTTTCCTTTCGTACACAACTCTGCCCACAGTCGACAGGAGAAACTTCCCCTTGTAAATAATACATCGAGGCGGAACAAGCAGTGAAAGAATGCAAGGAGAAATATACAGAGGGAATTAAAGTTCATGGAGAAGAAATAAAAACTTTGCGGTTTGCCAATGACACAGTAATTTTGTCAGAGACTGCAAAGGGCCTGGAAGAGCAATTGGATGATTTGGACAGTGTCTTGATAGGAAGATATAAGACGAACAAGAGAAAACGAGGTTAATGGAATGGAATGTTAGAAATTCAGGCGATGTTGAAGGAATTATATTTGGTAATGAGAGAATAAAAGTAGTAGAAGAGTTTAGTTATTTGGGTAGAAAAATAACTTATGATGGCCGATGTAGAGAAGATATAAAATGTGGAATGGCTATGGGAAGAAAAGAGTTTCTAAAGAAGCGAAACTTGTTAACAAACAATTTGCCTGGAGTGTAGCATTGTATGGGGGTGCTACAGGAGAATGATGAAAATTAGACGGGTAGATCACGGAACTAATGAGAAAGTTATTAACCGAATTGGGGAGAAAAGGGATAGATTGGTAAGACACACTCTTACAAGGAAAGTACTTGGACTCGAATAAACATATCTGTATGAACGTTTGGTTACAGGACCATTACGTAACCCTCAATGTGCTGGTGGGTGTCGTTTTTCTGCAAACCTCTGCAATCATCCTCTAGAAAGCATTGTAGATGTAATTGTAGACGTGATACGCATGCAGAAATCTGGACTATAAATGAAAAATTTGGAATGTCAATAAAATGCTTCAAGCAATATGAATTACTGCAAAACGCACAGTGAAGAAATGCATGTTGACCGCATGGCAAAGATGCGAATGATTCATCTTCTACACAAATACTATCTTTACGAAGGGTTGTTCGTAACTTCATCCCAAACAATCTCAATACATTAACGGGATTGATTACCAATCGCCGACACATCTGAGGCTTCACTACACAAATAACGTCCCAAAACGCAACTTCAGAGGCACACTGCAACGTTCCTACTGGTGCCGAGTGGCGTACTGGCAGTCAATGTGCAATGCGGCATGGTACACGCAGAGGCCACTAACGGGCGACTGTACAGTTTTGCAGATGCGGGAGTATCACTAGTGCAATAAGGGACCTTTGAATTACATCTCACACGATTTTGGTGTTTTTGTGTTTGTTCAAGTCCAAGTACTTTCCTTGTTAGACGTCAAGAAACTGTCAGCATTAAAAGGGGGATAAAAATCGTTGAGGGAGACCAAGGGTCGAATACAGTAAGCAGATTCAAAACGATGTAGATCAAATGTTTGTATAGTCTATGGGACTTAACTACGGGGTCATCAGTCCCTAAACTTACAAACTACTTATGAACTACTTACGAACTAGGACGGCACAAATATCCATGCCCGAGGGGGGATTCGAACCCCCGACCGTAGTGGCCGTGCAGACCGTGACTGGAGCGCCTCAGTCTCCTTGGCCACCGCGGCCGGCAAAAGGATGTAGGTTGCCGAACGTATTCTCAGATGAAGAGACTTGCATAGGAGCCGTGACGGATTAGCCGCGCGTGCTGGAGCGCCTTGTTGCGGTGCGCGCGGCCGTTCTCCGTCGGGGGTTCGAATCCCCCCTCGGGCATGGATGTTTGTGTCGTCTTTAGTATAAGCTAGTCCATAAGTAGTTTGTAAGTTTCGGGACTGATGACCCTGTAGTTAAGTCCCATAAGCTCCACAAACATTTGAACTTGCACAGGACAGGATAGGTTGGAGAGCTGCATCAAACCAGTCTGCGGACTGAAGACCACAACAACACACAACTCTGGACACAGTCGACAGCAGAAAAATTTTTTCCAACTCGCTGTCGTAGCTTCCTGCCCATCTCAAGGGCTTTGACATTCTGGTTTCCTCACCTCCACACAACACCACAGCCGATTTCATCTCGATGAACTCCTACGAAAAAGGGGCCACTTAAATGTTTTATGCGGGTGTAGACGCGCTGTCAGGGAGAGCATTAGAAATGAAGGCGTGGCAGGCGGGCGCGCGGTTATCGGCAGTGACAGTCGGGGCCCACGAATCGGAGTGTGAGTGGTGGGCCGTCATTAGAGAAATGTCAGGCGGCCGCTATGCAAATGCTTGTCGCCTTTCGCCGGCTGATAACGCCGGCCGCGCGGACACGCAGGAATGCCGAGGCCCCGCGGTGAAGGGCGCCCGGGGCGCTGCGCTACCACACCACTGGAGCGGGTAGTTCTCCTCTGCTGGCCACCGGGAAGAATCAAAAATGTTCAAATGTTTGTAAATCTATCGGACCAAACAGCGTGGTCATCAGTGTGGTGTCGCACAAGTCCGAAGTGCGCGCCACCTACTTTCGCCGCGCGCCGCCATGCACGCACAGCGCGACGTTCTTACGACGTCAGCCACGAGCGCCCTCTGCGACAACTCCGCTCGTGGCCACCACTGAACGACATCGTGCACTTGGGACTGAGATAGGAACCAGTTAACACTTCGGAATCAGATAGGCACCAGTGAAGACTTGGTTATCGGATAGGCACTAGGCAGGCCTCTAGCTCAACTATGTATCAGCATTCTGCAGTACTGAACTATGTAAAAGTTAAGTATTGTATAAATTCTGTGCAATATATATCTCGTTCTAATTTACTCTAGTGTTTCTAGTTTCTGCTGTCCCACTTGTTGCTCACCTTCGTACCTGCACAAGCGTGCATCCTTTATTCCTGTGTCGGTACTTTTCTACTCGGCCACCGACACCTACGGCGGAAACGAGACACAAAAGTGGCGACGAGACTGGGACACAAAAATCAGTCCGTAGCTTACAAACTACCTTAACCTAGGTAAACTAACCTAAGGACAACACACACACCCATGCCCCAGGGAGGACGCGAACCTTCACGGCGAGCAACCGCGCGGTCCGCAGGGAGACGCTTTAGACCGCTCGGCTACTCCACCGCGGCCCGGAAAGAATCACTTTGTTTGATGATTAAATGATCAGACAGCCATTTGACTGTAAGACTGTATTCTTTATTATCAAAATCCGGATTTCGGCTTTTGGGCCATTAATAAGTGCACACTTTAATTGCAATAATCATTTTAAGCATTAGAACACTGGTTGAAAAGTTAAAGCCGGCCGCGCTGGCCGAGGGGACTGAGCCACTTCAGTCACGGTCTGCACGGCCACTACGGTCGGGGGTTCGAATCCCCCCTCGGGTATGGATATTTGTGCCGTTCTTAGTCTTAGTTAGTTCATAAGTAGTTTGTAAGTTTAGGGACTGATGACCCCGTAGTTAAGTCCCATAGACTATACAAACATTTGAACATTTTTTTGAAAAGTTAAAGTATTGGAATTATTTAATGTGAAGGGCAATATAAGTACTCATATTTACAACAGTCCATTTATTCGGTACTAGCTTAAACCCGCGGCTCCGCTCGCGTGTAGGTTGATTATGATAGATAAGCTACCTTTCAGTAGCGTGCTATTAGACTGGTTTTGAAGGATGAAATGAAATACAATACCTTTTTTAGAAACAAACATTTTTAATCAACTTTCGAATAAAATAAATAAAATTATGTGAAGTGCTTAGTGATTTACGATAAATAATACATACATTATTCCTTATAGTTTGTGTTGCAATATTTCAACACGAATGGTGAGAGTAATGTCCAAATTCATTTTAATTTCATTTGAGGGCTCGTTATCGGTCATTCTGATAAACTACGTTATTCGTAATATCGTACTTGATATAATGCGCTAAACGTCATATCGATTTTTTTAAAAGAAATGTATTAAAAGAATTTTCTTTTTTACTGTTATATTTATTTATTCTTATATTTCCTTATTCGTATGCTTATCCTTACAGAGAAAGAGCTGAAGACATTGTAGCACGCACAGACCAAAGATATGGTCTGTGGCAACACGTTTCGCTGAATATAACCTCCTTGCTATAGAGTCGCAAACGTTATCGCTGGCCTTCAGTCCGATTTTTTAATAATTTGACGACTTTTAACCAACACATCTTCCACTCTATTATAGCTACCGACATGGAACTGCTATGGTGTGCAACGGGAGACTTCGGACAACAATTACACACAGACCATTCGTTTGCGGTTCTGTAGTTTTCGCTGCAGAACGACATATTAACACACACACACGTAGAATTTTATATACACCGATAACTTTGCATCCCAATATACTCCACCCTTTTATCATTATCAACCCTCAAGCAACGATGCAACCAATAAAACCATTTTCAAAGAGTAAATATAATTTTCAAAGAGTAATTATTGTTTCGCATTTCGCGTTATATTCTTCAAACTACTTAATATCCATCAGAACGCTATAAAACCGTGCCTAAAACCTTCCTCAGGTATAAATTAGTAACTGTACAAATATTTAAGTCTCTGCGTCTGCGTACACCGAACAGACATTCATATTAATATATATAGATAAATAGCTATCCGATCGCCATAAAACCGCGCCTAAAGCCGTTGCCGGGAAGACATTAGTAACTGTACGAATTTCTAGCTCTTTATGTCTTGTGGTTCAGACGTGATAAACGTATACCAAACAGACATTCACATTTATAGATATAGATCACACTCCGGATTTCGGCTTTTAGGCCATGAATAAGTGCACATTGTAATTGCAATAGTCATTATAAGCATTAGATCATTGGTTGAAATGTTAAAGTATTGGAATTATTTAATGTGAAGGGCAATATAAGTACTTATACTTACAACAGTCCATTTATTCGGTATATGAAGATGACCAAGATGTCATTTTCACGATATTGTTATGCATATGTGTTAAGATACAAGTTGTCATTAAGTAAAATGTCAAAGTAACACAATAACTTATACATGTTGAAGCAATATGAAATATTGTTCCAGTGATCTTATAACTTTTCATCATACAACTAAAGTACTGCTTTTACTGCAGCGAGATATAAGATGTTACGTAGATGACTGTAAGCTCCTATTTATATGGATACCTGAGTATCTTTGGAGGTGGATCTTTGTTTGCCGGCCGCGGTAGCCGAGCGTTCTGTGGGGCGCCAGTCACAGTCTGCACGGCCACTACGGTCGGGGTTCGAATCCCCCCTCGGGCATGATGGACATTTGTGCCGTCCTTAGTATAAGCTAGTTCATAAGTAGTTTGTAAGTTTAGGGGCTGATGACCCCGTAGCTAAGTCCCATAAGCTCTACAAACATTAGAACTTTTTTTTTCTTTGTGTGATGTAAACATAGTGAACTTCACGCATCAAATAAAATACAAAATAGTGCTTTAACATTGTGTACAACTATTTGGATACACAATATTCCATTCACAATAGTGGCAAAACCTAGTTAACATTACAAATGATGGATTTTAAATGACTTGTTATGTTAGGGCATAACATGTTATTTAAAGACACGCAAATTATTGCTCCAGCTTCACGTTATTGGGATTGTGTCTTTAAGGAAGCGTTCGAAATAAGATTATCTGATAATCTTTTTAATAGGAAAAAACGATTTCCATTGAGTAAAATGTGGAATCCCATTTCATCTAATATTAAAAAACAACGGGTCTAGTTTTCGACCAGCTTCTTCTTAATTTTCGATTACTCGCTTTGGCTAACTTCTACCGCTGGTGGCGCTGCAATACTCTTCACGACCCAGAGGGCGTTCTTCCACTTCTTGCACATGCGCACTGGCCTGTTCCCGCGGTATATAGGAGCCGCCGTAACTGATGGGTCCTCAGTTCCGGCGTGATTGTGCACCAGTCATACCTGAAGATGGCGGCCAGGTGGACCGCCGAAATATCCTATCAGCAGATCGACATAATCCTGTACCTCATCCTGCTTACGTCGCAGGGTCATTCTTCCACATCCAATTGATCCTAATTGTTGGAAAGAAGACTCATTTGCAATAAGCAAAAATGATGTTTTTTGTCGTCTTACGTACGTTTACAACGTTTGCATAAGACGGTAAGTCATCGAGTAAAACAGAAGTGATATCTGGCGTTCCACAGGGAAGCGTTATAGGTCCCCTACTCTTCCTCGTGTTTATAAACGATTTAGGAGACAATCTGAATAGCTCCCTTAGACTGTTCGCGGATGATGCTGTCGTTTATCGGATAGTGAAGTCAACAGAGGATCATAAGCAACTGCAAAGCGATGTAGACAAAATTTTTACGTGGTGCGAAAATTGGCAATTGGCACATAAATAAAGAAAAGTGTGAAGTAATACACATGACCACTAAAAGAAATCCACTGAACTTCAATTACGCGATAAATCAGTCAAACCATAAGGTTGTAAATTCCACCAAATACCTAGGAGTTACAATTACGAACAACTTTGACTGGAGAGAACACATAAAAAATAGTGTGGGGAAGGCGAATCAAAGGTTACGTTTCATTGGCAGAACGCTTCGAAGATGCACCAGCTCCACTAAAGAGACTGCCTACATCACACTTCTGCGTCCTCTCCTGGAGTACTGTTGCCCCTTGTGGGCACCAGGTGGGACTGACGGAAGACATTGAGAAGGTTCAGAGAAGGGCAGCTCGTTTTGTTTTATCACGTTACGGGGGGGGGGGGGGAACCGTCACGGAAATGTTGCACGAATTGGGGTGGAAATCATTAAAAGAAAGACGTTATTCATTGCGGCGTGATCTGTTTGCGAAGTTTCATTCACCGACTTTTAGTTCTGAATGTGAAAATATTTTTGCTAGCACCCACCTACTTAGGGAGACATGATCATCCCAAGAAAATAAGAGAAATCAGATCGAAATCGGAACGATTTAGGTGTTCTTTCTCCCCGCGCGCTATTAGGGAATGGAACGGTAGAGAAAAGTTATGAAAGTGGTTAATGAACCCTCTGCCAGGCACTTAAATGTGATTTCCAGAGTATCTATGTAGATGTAGACGAGCGCGTGGCTAGCGGCAGTTGGTGCCGGAGTGACAGCCGTCCCTGGGCGGGCTGTAACGGCGCGGCCCGCTGCCCACATCCGCGGACAGGCGGAATGAGACGTGAGCGGGCTTTGTGTGGTGATTTACAGCGCGCCGGACAGCTGACGAACCGCAGCTGCCGGCGTGGGCCGCGGCCGGCACGGGCTCGGCGCTTCTCCCATGCCTGCTTGTTACAGCAACGGGGCGCACACCAACTGCTTGAGCGTCTTTTTCCCACCCCATCCCTCCTCAGGCCGTCGCTGCATGGACCATGTGTCTGAACTAGTCTTGTGAGGCGACGTACTGGCGGAAGTAGAGTTGTGAGGCGGCACTGTGAGTCGCGTCGGGATAGCACAGTCGGTAGTGCGCTTGCCCGCGAAAGGCAAAGGTCCCAGGTTCGAGTCCCGGTTCCGGCACACAATTTTAATCTGACAGGAAGTTTCATATCAGCGCACACTCCGCTGCAGAGTGAAAGTTTCATTCTGGAAACATCCCTTAGGCTGTGGCTAAGCCATGTCTCCACCATATCCTTTCTTCCAGGAGTGCTAGTCTTGCATGGTTCGCAGGAGAGCTTCTGTGAAGTTTGAAAAGTAGGAGGCGAGGTACTGGCGGAAGTAGAGTTGTGAGGGATAGCACAGTCGGTAGTGCGCTTGCCCGCGAAATGCAAAGGTCCCAGGTTCGAGTCCCGGTTCCGGCACACTCCGCTGCAGAGACAATGTTTCATTCTAGTCTTGTGTAGTTCGCGAACGAACTAGTTCGGAAGAGCGCTCCCACAGGCGAACTACGCGAACTAGTTCGCAGATCCCTCGCCTCTTAGTTCGTCTGCTCCTATTCCGAAGACAGACGGGGAACAGCGAGAGCGCGCAGAATCGCGTGATTCCCTTCTGCCCGTTACCTTCATTTCGAGCTGAGATGCAGCTCAGCTGTAGTGTCATAGTTCACTGCAACAAGAAATCTATTTTAAAAATAAAGTACTACGAGTACTCTGTACTCGCAAAGTATTTGCTGAACGATATGTTGACCATAGCTGTTTATTATTTCTCAATGATACCGGTTTCGGTTAACTACCATTGTCAAGCGTTAGCAGAGATTAGCTAATAGCTTAACATGTCGAAATACAAAAATATAACACAAGTATTCGTTGTCATTCCTCTAGTTATTGATATTATCACAGTGGCTGACTGCTACAGACTATAGCTACAAAGGCTACAGATCTGTAGATGAATACCGTTGTATCACCCATTCGTGTAAATAACTGGTTTATTTGCCTGAGTATTTGATGTCAAATTGCCCAAAAATACGGGTAACTCTCCAGGAGTTACATGCTAGATTTTTATCGAAAATCTCATAGTATAGCGAACACGGATTAAATTACAAATAAGGTATCAAATTGCTTGAAAGTAATCAAAGTAATTAAGAAAAACTTGGTCGAAAGAAATTTTTGTCCGATTTTTCATAGTCGAAGTGGGGAAAATTGAAAACTGGGATATCAAACTGACCTGCGTGAGACCTAGTTTTTTGCAAATAATCCAAATATTTTGTGAAATGAATTATCAAAAAATACGAAAATTGAGCCACCAAACATTTGACGCGCCTGTGAATTTCACTTATGTCACATAAAGCAAATCAGGCACAGATTGACAATTTGAAGTTCAGCGTTGAACTTAGAATTTCAAGGAGCGCGACGATGAATTCTAATTTGGCGCTTAACACCTCATCTGCTGGTTATGATTCCGAGCAACATTCAAAAGATTGTAATTTTTTCATCTTCTTTTCTTATTTTCAAGTAGTTTTTCTCTTTTTTTACATTGACTCTAGATAATTAACGACAAGAATAAGTTTTAAGCGGTGGCGTTCGAGCCACTGCTGATGTTCTAGTGATTCCACAACATCTTCGCTTCCTAGGAGAATAAGTAATGAAATTCCTATTCCATTTAGTTTATATTTCGGATAGATAGATAGATTTATTGACTTCCCGACGCTGCCCTGTTTTCATACTGGCGTGCCGTAACTGTCAACAATTCCTTCTTTATGAGATCGACTGCTGTAGCCAAGGTTGAAATCGTCCGCTCGCCGCGGCCAGTAGACCTAAGCATTTACATAATCGTGGGTTATTTGCTGTGTTTAGCGACAGCCTTAGTTTCTTTCCAGGCTGACCGTACGCTAAGTGAAGGTCAAGCAGGTCAACTAGATCGTAACAGAAGCGGCCGTCTGCAAAATGTCTGTGCGTATTTGCTGCTACCAACGAACAGTAAGACGAATCTACGGCTTTATTTATGAAAGCAGACCCAGTAACTAAGGCGAAAACAACCAAGTGCTCTAAATGGAAATTGTGCCTTACTGAATCCTACGACAGTTAACCGTACGCAACACGGTCATCAAGTTTCTGTTCAACTCTGATGGAAGACAGTATAGTTATTCAAAAGAATGACTTGACACGCCGCTAGTATTTATTCGTTCTCAGTTATTTTTAATGTAGGTGTAATGCTCAAGGTTGTTTATTATTAAACGGATGAGTTTCATCCGGTTTGCTTTGTGGTGTTATCTGAGTTGCGAGATCGCTTTTAGTAACTCCAGTTATTCAGCTGGCATTGTTTCGTGAGGGTGGTATTCCTGAATGGAGAGGAGAGCGCTGTTTTGAACACATCCATTATATGTAATCCATAGGTCCACTGTTTCAGATGCGATAGTGAACTTGTCTGTTGGCTGATAGAATCCGTCGACAGTTCAAGAGGGTCGTACAGTGTAATAGGCAGGCATCTATCCAGACACAAAGGAATTCCAAACTGCATCAGATACACTCGCAGTACTTAGACAGTTAGGAGGGAGGTGAGGAAACTTGTATTTCTTGCCTGAGTGGTTGCCCATAATTTACACATCACGCAGGTCAATACCAAACGACGGTTCGCTTGGTGCAAGGAGCGTCGAAGTTGGACGACTGAACAGTGGGAAAACGTTGTGTGGACTGACGAATCACGGTACACAATGAGGCGATCTAATGGAAGGGTGGGTGTATGGGGAATGACCGGTAACGTAATCTCCCAGCGTATGTAATGCCAACAGTAAATTACGAAGGCGGTGGTATTACGATGTCGTCGTGTTTTCCGTGGAGGGGATTTGAGCACCTTGTTGTTGTGCGTGGCACTAACAAAGCACAGGCCTACATTGACATTTTAAGGACTTTCCCAATGTCGAAGAGCAATTCGGTGATGGCGAATGTATCTTTCAACACGATCGAGAACCTGGTACATAACGCCGCACGTCCTGTGGCGGAGTGGTTACACGACAATAACATCGCTGTAATGGGCTGGCCTGTACAGAGTCTTGAATGCTGTAGAACACCTTTGGGATGTTTTGGAACGCCGACAACGTGCCGTTATCCGATATCCATCTTCTGATGGTTTTGAAGTGAGGTACTTCAAATTCTAAGTACAATACTAATTGAACTATTTCCCGCCTGCCAGGTAGTGTTATACTGGACTTCAATTAGTATTGTACTTAGACTTTGAAGTACCTCACTTCAAAACTATTAGAAGATGGATATATATTTTTTTTATTTGTGACTACTAATTTTATGTTTAACGATGCCTCAACCTGGATGTACTGGACTGGACATAAAAATGTCGTGAAATTATATAAATTACGACAGGTCTGAAGATGGCGTCGAGTACGCCGAAACCGGTAACATAATAAATGAAAAATGCGACCTTGGCTGCATAATCATTATTAAAGAGTCAAAAGTGACACAGAAACTGTACTTTACATGCGCCTCTTGTGACTGGTGGAAAGTGCAGTGCGGTATATGAGGAACCCTGCATCGGTCAGCGGTAGGCACGGTACGTCCATGGCCTGACGGCAGCTGCTGGCGGCGACCCCCGCTGCAGACGGGGCCTCGCTGCCTCAGCCGTGGGTTCGTTATGAGCGGCGCGGCGTGGCGCGGCCGCGGCTTCGACGCCGGACAGATTGGCATCGTGCGTCGCGCATTGCGCTGTCCCATAAGTCGAACGGCTTTACGGCTCGTAACTCTGGCCGCCCCCGCAGCGCCCGCCGTCTACCGCCTGCCGGCCGCCGTCTCAATCGCCGCCGCCTACTGGCTGCGCTCCACGGCCAGGCTGACCGGCACAGCGTGCCTGCGTATTCCTCCTCCACCTGCTCTTTGGCCAAGTGTCCACTGCTTCCTTTGCACTGAAAACACTTGCAATTTCCTGTCTGGTAAAAATCATTGATAGTTCTAAAAATGAGGCCATCAAGAAACTTTTTTGTGATCTCTCCAAGGCTTTTGATTGTGTAAATCATGGAATTCTCCTAGATAAATTAAAGTATTGTGAATGGGACAGTGTAAAACGTGTTTCAATCATACCCATCAGGAAGAGTGCAGAAACTTGACATAAGTAATTCACATAATATGCAAAAAAACAGCTGATACCTCAAAATGGGGAACAAAAAAGAATGGGTTGCCACTAGGTTCAGTCTTGGGCCCTTTTTTGTTCTTAATATATATTAATGACTTGCCATTCTATATTCATGAAGAGCTGGTTCGTTTTGCTGATGATACAAGTATAGTTATCATACCTGAAAGAAAAGAACTAACTGATGAAATTGTAAAGGACGTCTTTCAGAAAAATCATTAAGTGGTTCTCAGCAAACACAGTACATACAGTTCCATAGTGTAAATGGAATGACACCATCAATAAATTGGTCATAAATCTGTAGCATAGGTAGAATATTGAAAATTTTTAGGTTTAAGCATTGATGAGGGGTCGAACTGGAAGAAACACATTGAAGATCTGTTGAAATGTTTGAGTTCAGCAACTTATGCTATTAGGGTAATTGCAAATGTTGGTTATATACATCTCAGTAAATTAGCCTATTTTCATTCTCTGCTTTAGTATGGCATCATATTCTGGAGTAATTCATCACTGAGTAAAAAATATTCATTGCGCAAAAGCGTGTGATCAGAATAATTTCCGAAGCTCAGCCAAGATCATCCTGCAGACACTTATTGAAAGAGCTAGGGATCTTCACAGTAGCTTCTCGGTATATATATTCACTTATGAAATTTGTTATTACCGATCCCACCGAATTCAAAAGCAACAGCAGTGTACATAAATGCAACACTAGGAGAAAGAATGGTCTTCACTATTCAAGGTTAAATCCAGCTTTGGTACAAAAAAAAAAAAAAAAAAAAAAAAAAAAAAAAAAAAGGGGGGTGCATTATGCTGCCACAAAAGTCTTTGGTCACCTAGCAAACAGTATCAAAAGCCTGACAGATATCCAACAAGCATTTAAAAATAAATTAAAAGAATTTTTGCATGGCAACTCCTTCTACACTATAGATGAATTTTTAGATATAAACTATCAAATTGCAAATAAAATAAAATAAATAAAAATTAGAAAATAATTGTCGTTTAATATTTAGTACAGAGTTATAATTTGTAAAGACACCTTTCATTAACCTGACACGTTCCACGTCATTAAAAAAGTGTCGTATTCATGATCTATGGAACAAGTACTAATCTAATCTGATCTCCATCCCAGGATAAAAAAAGAAAACATTAAATACAGTGCTGGAAATAAAAATTAGCACACCCTCTTAGACTTTTCCACTTCACCCAAGAATTATTCTTGAAACAGACCACATGGAGTACATGAAATGATTACATTTACACATCAATAGCGGTACTGGGGTTCCAATTGTTGACCCATGCTGAAACATATTAGTACGTGGCATGGGCGTAGCCAGATTAGGTTTCTGGGACTCAAACCCCTCCCGAAATGTAGAAAAAACTAATGAAAAATTACATCGTTCAATATGAGGATAAAGCCCACCTACATTATACTAAGAATGGGAATCCGTTACAAACCGTTGTTCGCGGGGGGGTCACCTACTGAGATTCTATAGTTTCGTTACGGTTAGTGAGGAAGGGGGGGTACACATATTCGAAGCCGCGGTGGAGTAGCTGAGTGGTCTAAGGCGCCTGACATTGTACTTGCGTAACTTAGAAAGCTGCATTTTATTATGCAGTCTAAATTAAATAAGTTATATTAAGTAAAAATAAATTGAAATGCTTTTTATTCCTAAGTGGGGATTCGTCTTTGTGAGTTTAAGCATGTCCTGAACTATATCAGTAGTTCACAAAATAAATGCCTACCGTGTCTTATTTGGTTCTTGAACTGCATTCTATACGAATGAACTGACGTTTTAGAGCTTTGCATTCGATAAACTACAGGAAAAAACTACTGCCAGTTAATTACATTCGTAGAAGAAAACTGGCATCGGAATCAACTGATATTTTGTGTTTCTCTGAATCCTGTTTTCATATACAATAACAGCTTAATTCAGTTCTGTGGCTTTCGTCAAGAGCGACTGTGATCAGACTTAATTTTAACTAACAATAATTACATAACTTTGCTGACTTAAATTCCTATGCATTTTTGCTTGCGAATTCGTGTGTATATTTCAGCTACATCCCGAACATTGTTTTTCCTTTTTTCCCACGTCATCTTCACAAGTGAGAACTTTCTTATTTGTTCAGTGTAAGAGAGTAACCGCCACTCCCAATTCTTTATGCATCCAACTTCCAAGTATAAACCGCTACAAATACCCAAACGTACAATCACTTGGAAAATCGACAATTCAATGCAAACTAATTTCAGAGGCATTGCATATCCGTGAGTGTGATAAGTGTGCTGATATGAATTACGTTCAGTGCAAGCAATAGTTCATGTACACGACATCCTCTAAAGGAGTAGATGTCAATGATCGGTAGTCAGGAAATACTCTCCACTAAATGTCTTAATTAGAACGTGTTTAATTAATATATCCATATTCCTTTCTTCATAATATAGAGAGAAAACTGCATTACTTTAAATGTGACCTTTTGATTCTTCCTACAGACAAGCAAGAATAATGTTACTTAAACGAATCGAACTGCATTAGCAGTCAATGAAACCGTTCTATTACTTGTACAACTAACAGATGGGGAAAAAGGGCACCTTGCATGCCTCTGCGAGTAATTATTCCGCACCATTTACTTCAAAGCAGGAAAATGAGTGCTGTAATCACCCAATTAAATGTCTGAAGTGCTGCACAGCCCCACGCGACTGTCCAGCAATCCTGTTTGGTGGCTGTGGGGCAGGAAGAAAAATGAGCTACCGGACAGCTTAATGGTGTAAACAGCTCAGGGCGGGCTTGTCGGTTTTATAGCGCCGTTTTGGAGCTACAGGACCACGCCCACGCCTTAATACCGGCATTAGGCACGCTGCTGGATTCACTATACGTCGCTGGCAGAACTAATTGACACTCAACTGTCTACTGGTACATTCAGCATTGCACGTACGAAAAGATATGTCGCCTTTAGCAATGCATTTGCAGTGCAGTCAGGTTATATATGACACCATGTATTCCGATTAGTATACTCTCTCAGTAAATCTGTGCTCAGATATCAACTGGACATCCTCCATCTCTCTCTCTCTCTCTCTCTCTCTCTCTCTCTCTCTCTCTCTCTCTCCTAATGATCCTCCATTTTTGTGTATTCTCCCTGGGGGGGGGGGGGGGGTTCATGATCCTTTCGTGAGTAAGTGCGTGGCGAGTATGGAGCCCCGAGCTAATGCAGTCTTGACCTTAGCAGTTTGGTCCCTCTGTCCAAGACAACCACATAAACCAAAAACCAAATCTTGTATCTTCTTCCTTTCTTCGCATGTGTTAAGATACCAATTGGGATACTACAGTACCGTGAATGACAGTATTGGGACGTAACCAGTAAAAATTGTTCTCTGCAACGTAAAATATTTTACAAAAAGTTATCAAAAGATTCGTGTAAAATTTGTTCATTATATCCTGACAATTAGTTCATACAGGATTTGTTGTATTCCGATCATGTCCAATTGATTATAGCAGTTTTGTCTGTAATCGAAATCCGATCAGTTGCATTTACAAGGAAACAAAACTCAGTAATTTTTAATATAATTTGAATTTATTTGTGTGCAATTTCTTTGTTCCAACCTCAAACCTGTCCTGCGTAGGAAGTCGTAGCTATTCAAAATGAAGTAATTAAAAGTCATGAAATTACTTTAATTCTCAGTTAGTGGCAACGGATGATCACAGAATTATCATTTGCGGATAATACGCGAAATAGCAATGACAAAAAGTAACGTTATTCCATTAGCACAAAGTTTTAATTTCCATTTCTGAAAACACGGCCGATATCATAGTTCCGCCGTGGTGGAATGACCGAGCGCTCTAAGGAGTCATGCTGCAGAGCACGCGGTTGCTCCCCGTCGGAGGTTCGAGTCCTCCTTCAGCCTTACACTCACGGCCTATATGTGCACTCCCGCACTGTTCACTATAAATCGTTCCAGTAATCAGAGTCCGTGTTAGTGATTAAAACAGAAGAATAACAGTCTGCTTTCTGGTTAAAACATTTCGAATGCACGTATGCCTGTCAAACCTATGACAGAAAATATTTTAATTACATACACATGTACGTTAAATTAAAAGCCGACCAAACACACCTGGAGGTTCCTGCAAGCCTTAGTCACACGCGAGGCTGGGTCATTCACGTTCACTGTGGGCCTTTAGGTTGAATAAAACCATTAGCACAGATAATTTGCATAATTTCGTAACTACCACAGCGTTTGAGAGTAAATAAAGGGAAAAAAACCTAAGAAAAAGGCAACACTCGTAAATTTTTGTACAAGTGAACGCGAATGCGAGAGCAAAAAGAGACAAGTTGACAGCCTTCATTCAGTCCGCTGTGTGTGGTTATTACCCACACTCGCCAACTGGGGCACCTGCGTAGCGGTGCCGCTTACTTGAAACGGTGATATACGGTCGTGCAATTTCACAGACTACTTCACATAATGCTGGTACGCTATGAAAAATATACTATAAATTTTCAGATTTTTTATTCAACTTGCCAAGTAAATAAAGTATGACAAAATTCCTGCTTATAATTCTCAGTGGCTTTCATGACCTCGCTGTCAGCCAACGAACAGAAAATATAACATTACGCGTAACATATTCCGTGTATCAAAAAGAGAGAGTATCCCGGGCGTGATAAGATTTGAAGGATTTATATTTTATTTAATTACAATAAAATTATAACTTTATGAAACGTTATATCGTCGGATTGTATTGCAAACCTTGTATCTAAGAACGGTCATGCAATGTTTTCTCACGTGAAATAATTAGAAATTTAAACATCGTTGTCAGCAACTACTGAGCAGTAATTAGTTGGAATTAACCAGCCAACCAATAGCATACGAAGTTTTATTAGGTGCCCCTGACCTAGGTTTCGCTAGAGACCTTCTTCAAAAAGACCCTAAATATTAAAATCAAAATAAAAAAAAGAAAATCCCACCGCTAACGTCACATAGACATATTGCTTACATTAGATTAAATATTGTCTAGCAGCTTTTGTAGTATGGAGTAAAACATTCAAAAACTTCCAAGCCATGGTGTACGGCTGTTGTCGAAATCTTTTTACAGTTTAGAAATGAACATACTTTTGTAGTATGGAGTAAAACATTCAAAAACTCCCAAGCCATGGTGTTCGGCTGTTGTCGAAATCTTTTTACAGTGTAGAAATGACCATGCGACCTAATTCAAACACCATCTCGAGCGCTTGAGAGAACTACACATTGGGGACGTTAAATTCGTGTGCGTGAGACAAGCCCCCTAGCTGTATTGAACAGCTTATCCATACTTTTGAATACGCTACATTTTGTCGTTTTACTTCACTGATAAAGTGCTTTGTAAAATCTAATTTTATACATACTTCTATATGAAATTAATTTTTGTATGGCTGCCGTGGTGGCCGAGGGGACTGAGGCGCTCCAGTCACGGTCTGCACGGCCACTACGGACGGGGGTTCGAATCTCCCTTCGGGCACGGATATTTGTGCCATCCTTAGTATTCATGCGTAGTTTGTAAATTTAGGGACTGATGACCCCGTAGTTAAGTCCCATAAGCTATGCAAACATTTGAACATTTTTTGAATTTTTGTATTTTTCATAATTAATGACTTTACACTAGGCGTATTTTACTTTTCATTTCAATACGCATATGTTGTTCAATAGGACACGAATTTGGCGCTCTATGTGTAGTATTCTAAAGCATTGTAATATTTATCACCCATGCGGAACACGCGAACGAAATCTCGCGTATCAAAGCATATCGTGAGAGAGAGGTGCGGAGAACTGGTTAGGAATTTTGATGACAGCGCCCCCGTTCAGTAAATACCTAGTCCTTTGTTATGTCGCACAATTCTGAAGTTCTGTTTGACATACTATACCTGTCGCAAAAAGTCACATGGGGGTACATTTCCGCGGGGCGGTGTCACTTTGATGGAGCAGGTCGGTTGAGTATCAAGAAACCATCATGCTATACTCATTAGCAATGGTTCTAAGTGGACACTCTGAAATCGCGAACCTCTAGACTGTCCTCGTCACTGTGTTTACGTGTATTATTACGGGTGCTTTAGGAGTACGTTTTTGCAGTATGTATCACGATGATAAGCACATTATACACTTATTTGATTATTACTCACGCTTCTCGATATTTTTCTTCCCAAAAGGCATTCCAAACATCACATCATATACATGAAAAACACTTGCGCTTGAAACATAGCCACAGCATGGTTTGAAATATCTACATCAACATAGATACTCTGAAAATCATATTTAAGTGCCTGTCAGAGGGTTCATTAACCACATTCACAACCTTTCTCTACCGTTCCATTCTCTAATAGCGTGCGGGAAGAAAGAACATGTAAATCGTTCCGTTTTCGATTTTTATTTCTCTTACTTTATTAGGATGGTCACTTCTCCCTATGTAAGTGGGTGCTAGCAAAATATTTTCACATTCAGGAGTGAAAGTAGGTGACTGAAATTTCGCAAATAGATCTCTCCGCAACGATAAACGTCCTTCTTTTAATGATTTTCACCTCAAATCGTGCAACATTTCCGTGACGCTTTTCACCCAGTAACGTGATAAAACAAAACGAGCTGCCCTTCTCTGGACTTTCTCAGTGTCTTCCGTCAGTCCCACCTGGTGAGGGTCCCACACTGGGCAACCGTACTCCAGGAGAGGAAGGAAGGAAGGAAGCTTGGAGTTTAACGTCCCGGCGACAGCGTGCTCGTTAGAGACGGAGCTTACGCTCGGAGTATTTGGGTAAGGATGGGGAAGGAAGTCGACCGTGCCCTTTGAAAGGAACGATCCCGGCATATGCCTGAAGCGCTTTAGGGAAATCACGGAAAACCTAAATCTGGATGGCCGGAGGTGGATTTGAACCACCATCCTTCCGAATGCGAGTCCAGTGCGTTACCACTGCGCCACCTCGCTCGGTCCCAGGAGAGGACGCACAAGTGTGATGTAGGCAGTCTCTTTGGTGGAGCTGTTGCATCTTCGAAGCGTTCCGCCAATGAAACGTAACCTTTGGTTCGCCTTTCCCACAATATTTTCTTTGTGTTCTCTCCAGTCTAAGTCGTTCATAATTGTAACTCCTAGGTATTTGGTAGAATTTACGACCTTTAGGTTTGACTGATTTATCGTGTAATTGAAGTTCAGCGGATTTCTTTTAGTGGTCATGTATATTACTTCACAGCATGGTCGTGTACCACCTTGATCACTTGGCCGGTGACTTACGTTAGTGGTTATTCAAGCATCAGCACGAGAGGACAAAAACGTTAATAACGCCACGATTATTATACTAATAAGACGTGTTTTATTTTAGACGGTATTTCGATGTATAACACTGAAAATAAGATTGTTCATCATGAACTGTTTATGGAATGTCTAGCAAAATGGCACAACACGGCTCTCTTTATTTTCAATGTAGGACGACCATGTCATATTCGATCAAAATCGTGACTTCATACACTCTCTTTCTATGTGTGTGGAATGTATCCTGCAATCTGTGCTGTACTTGTTACAGCCTGTGTAAATATTTCCATAATTGACATTTTAAACAAAAAATGTTCAAATGTTTGTAAATCTATCGGACCAAACTGCGTGGTCATCAGTCCGCAGCTTACAAACTACTTAAACATGGGTAAACTAACCTAAGGACAACAAACATACACCCATGCCCCAGGGAGGACTCGAACCTCCAGTGCGCGTTCCACAGCGAGACGCTTTAGACCGCTCGGTTACTCCACCGCGGGTTTTAAACAATGTCATGTAAACGCTGTAGAGGATTGGAAGGCATGGAAGACAGCATGAAACGTATGCAAAATCTTTCGGCAGGACATGTGGATCATCATCATCACAGTAAAGAACAACATTTGAACATATTGAAGATTTTTAAGGTGACATAAACAGTGCTATAGCACTTAAAGTAAAACCACTGAGGTCTGTATCTTAAAACAAGGTATCCCGTGTTCACAGTACTTGTCCGCTGAAACGGCAAATAGGTGTTCGTTATCTTTATTATAGCCTCCTTTCCTTATTTCGTTATGTGTAACTGTCGTCACGTAATCATGTCAACTGCGCGATAACGCCGTGACATGAAGCACGGCCCTGCCAGCTAGCCTTCAATTTGCAAGCGACGCGACAGCGGCGTCGTATCAGCCGCCGCCAGCCGCGCTGGTGGAAAGCGCTCCGAAAGCTGCCCGCGGAGAAATTGCCGAACGGCCTCTCGCTTTTAATGCGATTCAGTATACAAATTTTCCCCTCGCAACTGGCCTGCCGCCTCAATTTACGGCCGTATAATTACTGCGCTATACGCTCAATTAGCGGCCGCTATCTGCGCATGCGCGGCAAAGGCCACGCCCACAGGCTCTCGCCGAGCTGCGCATAACGAGCAGCCAGCTGAGCGTAGCCTAGCCTAGCCTAACCTAACCCTTGACTTCTCTTTTGTTGCAGGTGAGTACCGCAGGCCGCATGCTTCTGGAAGCTGACGCGTGAGTACCAGAGGTTCTTTACCACTTGTCTTCCGTCTTTATATCACTTTGACAGTAGAAGCTGTTAGCTGCTGCTTTCTGTCCGTCCAATTTTCTGTCATGTCGGAAGAATTGTCTTTTATTTCGTCACTCGTATAAGTGGAGTAGCAGGAGTGCTGATTAAAGCCAAATCTACGATCTCAACACGGCACTCCTATATTCGGATAATATTTGTACCTAGCGTCACGCAAAGCATGGATCTACCTGAGGATTAAAAAATAATAATAATAATAAATATAAGGCGACAGCTGGCCTGAAGTGCAAAATCCGGGTTCGAATACCGGTTCAGCACCAATTTTCAACTTTGCAGTGAATTTATTTCATTGTCCTGAACGGTCGAAATGTTTGGATATTTCGAATTTACATCCTTATTCATGTAGATGTATCCAGTATTTAACGTTTTTCATATGCTACCGGAAATCGTCTCATAACTAGAAAGAGGGATCCGATAATCATAAGTCCCAAAGTCCAAAAAAAAAAAAAAAAAAAAAAAAAAACAACGTACTTTAGGAGATAGGGGCCAATAAGCTCCTACATATTGCTGATTAGTTCCATAGTTTCAGTACCTAACGCTCAGTTAATAAACATTACCATGTCGAAAGCACTACAAGCACTAATGTAAGAATGTTAAATTTTTAATCGCAAGTATTCGGTACTGTTCAGCCGATGCCTTCCACAAGGAGCTATTTGGTCGTTACTTTCATTGCTGTTGAACTAATGAGAAAGTAAGGTTTTATTCCTAATGATTGAACATTCTTAACGACGTATATATTCTTTTCGTTCAACAATAATAAATTACTTTACTGTATGTAATTTTCATACCAATGACAACTAAAAACAAAAACACTCAACTTCTATGTAAGAAATTATTCAATTATTTTATTTCCATTTCATAAAAAATGTAGAATTTAAATGAAGGTGAGAAAGAATGTATTAGTTGAAATCGAAACTTGTCATTTGTAAGGCTATAATTATAAAAAAAATGAGAATATAATTTTTGATGTTAATTAAAAATAAGAAAATTAAAAGGATGGAAAAATAGATAAAACTATCTTTTCCTGTAGAACTGCTCGAGTAGTCGTATTTTTCTTGTACAAGGGGTGGCTGTTTGTAACCTGACTCAACAGTACTCGTAGCGCAAGTTAAATAGGAAGTTTTGTATTGGATTTTACGTAAAATGGAACAAGTCTGATTTCTTATCCATCGTAGAATTCTTTTTCTGTTATCTTCACGTTGCAACTTGGTACTTCACAATGAGAAATACAACTTTTATACATGGTCATACATTAGTCTGTCATTCTCCTGAATTTAACTTCTCGAGCAGCTGTATAGACAACCACGTACAGATTCCGTTATAATTGCTCTATTTATGCTACGAATTATAAGCTTCGACTGACTATAATGAATTAAATAGTTCATCGAACAAATGAAACAACAAAGCATGCATCATGATTTAAAACTTCTTCCATGGTTAAGCCAATCGATCTTTCAGAATAGGCAATTATTAAATGAATAGCAATGTCTTGCTCGCAATAATTTTGTCTGCATATATTAAGCGTTTCGGTTTCCCATCTACAGATATAAATTGTAGAAAAATGTATTTTACAAACGGATGTATATGGTGTCGTAATACTAGAAAAAAAATTATAAACATTCAAGAGAAAGTGATCGAACTTACATTCAATTATGGTGTAAGGCTCAATGGAAAGACGAAAAGACAGTAAATTACAAATATTAGATGTATTTTTATGGTTACATGAGCAAAACTGTCTTTGGTGTCTTAAGGCAAAAAAAAGTAAGTAAACTACGCCGACTGGTGCCACTCTCGTAGGTGTGGTCACATTTGTCAAAGAATACAATCAATATACAGAAGTCTTACAAAGCCTCAGATGTGGGTAAGATAGGTACTGGAAATCGAAGGATCAAGGAGAAGAGAATGACCGAAAGTGAGATGGAAAGACGAGGTAGGAAGGAACCTACGGGAGAAATGTTCAAATGTTTGTATAGCTTATGGGACTTAACTACGGGGCCATCAGTCTTTACAAAATACTTATGAACTAGCTAATACTAAGGACGGCACAAATATCCATGCCCGAGGGGGGATTCGAACCCCCGACCGTAGTGGCTGTGCAGACCGTGACTGGAGCGCCTCAGTCCCCTCGGCCACCGCGGCCGGCCCTACGGGAGAAAGGATGGCTCAGAGAAGAAGCACTGGATACACATTTGTGGAAGAGAGGCATCCAGCAGAGCAACGCCGACCCCACATGACGTGGGGAAAGGCTGAGGTGATGATGATGATGATGAGGGCTACACTTTCATATGTACGATGTCCCACAATTGGGCTAATCCTTGAATTGTGGAGAAAATAGGAGCCGACAACTGCGTGGTAGTGTGTGGCGATATTAGCAGAGGCAGTCGTTTCTTCCTGTTCCTGGATGTCGAGTGTGTGTTTTCCCAGCGGCCGAGAGCTTCTGTGACCCGCAACGGCTCCGCCTCGGTTATGTAAAGTCCCCGACTGCCGCTTGTGTGGCGCTGTTAGCGAACAAGTCGTGACGCGAACTGGTCAGTCAATCAGCGATACGCGACGCCGTGGACCGTCAAAAAGTACGTCACATCAGATTCACCGAAATCTGGCGGCGAGAGGGAAAGTGCTCCCTCAGCTGACCTAACGGCTAGCCTTGAGAGCGCTTTTCCGAGATGCGGCGCACCGATTGCCCCGAATGCCGGACAGAGTTAATTATTTGGCGCGGAAGATAGCGGACCGGCCAATCGCCGGCCGACCTTCCAGGCTCGAGCGGCGCCTTGGCATTAGCGAGAAGCCGAGCTGCATCCGCGATCGGCGAGGCGCTTTCATCAGCGCCCAATTTATGTGCTCGCCGCGTAAACGGGGACTTGTCGCGAATTAATGCCGTCTCAATTTACACGCACGTAAACGGGCGGTAGATTTACGCACTGACAACGTCCGCATTGACACGGTATTAATTACCGAGTAATATCGGTGTCGCTCGTCGGCGGGGGGCGTAAAAACCGGCCTCACCTCGCGAACGGCCTATTACATAAAACAACGCGATGCGAAGTTTACGGGGTCGCCGAATGGGTCTATGAAAATGTATTGGAGCGGCTCTGCCCGGCTGGGAATGCCATTAGAAAGTCTATTACGCGAGCGACGTTGCGGGGCTCGTAACGCAGTGTGCAGCGGCTTCCGACAAGACAAGCGGCAGACACGAGTCGCGGCAAAAATTGGCGGAAGCGTCGTTGCAAAATTACTTCGAAACTATGTTCTAAACGGACTACATTTTCCGGCAGTAAAGCTTCCCACATCAGTTCAGAAGGTGCTTATCGACTGGGTTTTGGTGTTGACTACCCGTTCACAATTATTGATATGGTATCTATTCTTTTCGGATATGTCCGGAAGAACAGACAATATAAGTTGGCATTAACGGCCGTAATTTTACCAATTCGAAATATTGACCGTTTCAGGGCACTGAAATACATCCAACGGCAAAGTTGAAATTTTCTGGCCGGCCGCTGTGGCCGAGGGGACTGCGGCGCACCAGTCACGGTCTGCACGGCCACTACGGTCGGGGGTTCGAATCCCCCTTCGGGCATGGATATTTGTGCCGTCCTTAGTGTTAGCTAGTTAATAAGTAGTTTGCAAGTTTAGGGACTGATGACCCCGTAGTTAAGTCGCATAAGCTATACAAACATTTGAACATTTTCTTGAAATTTTCTGCCGTACCGGGATTCCAAACTGGATTTCCCGTTTAGGACCAGCAGTCGCCTTAACCAATTAGGCTATCCAGGAGCGCTTCTATTCCAACCCAAATTCCCAACTTATAGCACACTACATTCGTAGTGCCCCCTGCACATTAGTTCCTCTTGCTTGCAGCCTATACTGGATTCAAACGTTCAAATCAAATGTTTGGTAAGCTTATGGGACTTAAGTACGGGGTCATCAGTCCCTAAACTTACAAACTACATTATACTAAGGGCGGCACAAATATACATGCCCGACGGTAGTGGCCGTGCAGACCGTGGCTGGAGCGCCTCAGTCCCCGCGGCCACCGCGGCCGGCATACTGGATTCCCGCAAGGGATCGAGCGTATTAATGTGTCCGCATTTGTCACTTGCCTGTTGGGGGACATAATCCTGGAGCAGAATGACCACACGGGTGAGATTGCCTGGTCGATATGATTTGATCGCTTGGCGAAGGGTGGTAATGTTTGCGAGTAATGCTGGGCATTAACTGTTTATGCTGGAGGAAGAGAATCAGGAGCCATCTTGGTCAGAAAAGAACGGCAGCATAACATTTCCTGCACTCGTGTGGATAGTCTTGTCTTTTTTTTTTTTTTTTTTTTTTTTTTTTTTTTGTGATGGGTACCCTGGATGCTTCCACTGGACATTTTGACGTTTGGATTCTGGTTCGAAGTGATGACACCATGGCCCATCTCGAGCCACCACTCGTGCCAGGAAGACATTACCTTCCAGAGCGTAACACTGCAGATTGAGCAAAACAGTGGACCATTCGACATGCTTCCTGATGTGGTTCAATACTGTGGGGCACCCAATGGAAACACACACTGAGCAACTGCAGTCGTTCCTTCACGATGGTGTGTACACTTCGGACGCTCAATCCGACCATGGTGGCTATCGCTTTGACTGTCACTCGGCGGTCCTGAGTAATAAGAGCATCAGCCAGCTGGACGATGTCACTGGTAATCCAGTGTGTTGATCCACACCATCCACCGATTAACAATACCTGTCCTTCCCTGAAGCTCTTGAGCCATGCCTTGAATGTGCAAGGGACATGCAGTGTTCGCTGTACACTTGTGACGTTCGTCAATAATTATCCATTCCCCTTAGCCGGCCGCGGTGGCCGAGGGGACTGAGGCGCTCCATTCACGGTCTGCACGGCCACTACGGTCGGGGGTTCGAATCCCCCCTCGAGCATGGATATTTGTGCCGTCCTTAGTATTAGCTAGTTTATAAGTAGTTTGTAAGTTTAGGGACTGATGACCCCATAGTTAAGTCCCATAAGCTCTACAAACATTTGAACATTTCAATAGGAGCTGAAGTGGACCAATTTCAGACACAGACATGAGAGTAGTTCTCCTTGCCCATGTTCGCGCACATGCAGGGTCGGCTTTGTTAATTCGGATTCTGCGTGTTAATATTTACAGGGTGGCCTTTCCTGTCGCCATCCCATGCCGCCTCAAATGTCTGAGCATAGTGTTGCATGTGTGAAAGTGTAAAGTGTCACGAAATGTTTGCGAATCGTACAACTGAGGTGGGACTTGAGGACCAGCCCGGTATTCACTTATGAGGATGTGGAAAACGGCCTAAAAACCACATCCAGGCTGGCCGGCACTCCGACCAACACCACCTAGAGAGAAGGCCACGGCACACTCGTGTGACGTCAAGCAGAGTAGGTTGCGCGCGCATAGCTGTCTGGGCAGCCGTTGGTGCACGGCCCACTATGCCGAAGCAGCGAGCCAGTCAGCTACGCGCGCGCAACCTACTCTGCCTGACGTCACACGAGAGCGGCGCGGCCTTCTCTCAAGGCGGTGGTGCCCCGACCCCCTTCGTTAACCAGCCGGGCTGATTCTAACCGGGGCCAGTACGCCTCCCCTCCTCGGAAAGCGTTACAGCTAACCAAGGAGGGTCTCGTCAGACGATAGTGGCTGCTGATGACACCTACAGGGGTCAGACAGAGTCAGGGAGAGGGCAGGAGACGACGTGGCGCGGTGCGCGCGCCAGCACTGTAGGCACGGAGGTCGCTGTCAGGACGTAAACAAGCGTCGCGTCCAATTTGGCCGTCCGCGGGCCGGCAGTCCCCTAATGTTTGTATTGGGCGGCCATTACGGGCTGGCGCCTCGGATTTATCCCCGCGGTAACGACTGCTGGCGCATATTTCACCGAGTCCCGTCTCGAGGGATAACGAGCCAGTGTAACGACGCGACGCCGAGAGCGGCCGACAGGCTGGCCGGTGCAGCGGTCTACGAGCTACCTGCCAGGCTCCAAGGAACCTACTAGAGCCACCTCTACCATTGGTTGTGGACTGACTATGTGGGACACGTAAATAAATCATTCACGGCTTAAATTCAAAATGTTCAAACGCTTGTAAAGCTATGGGACCAACTACAGTGTCCACCAGTCCCTACTCTTACAAAATACTTAAGCTAGAATGAAACTTTCACTCTGCAGCGGAGTGTTCGCTGATGTGAAACTTCCTGGCAGATTGAAATTGTGTGCCGGAATCGGGACTCGAACCTCGGACCTTTCCTTTCGCCGGAAAGCGCTCTACTGACTGAGCTATCCCGACACGAATCACGATGCCACCTCACAACTTTACTTCCGCCAGCACCTCGCCTCCTACTTTCCAAACTTCACAGAACCTCTCCTGCAAACCTTGTGGAACTAGCACTCATGGAAGAAAGGATACGGTGGAGACATGGCTTAGCCACAGCCTAAGGGATGATTCCAGAATGAAACTTTCACTCTGCAGCGGAGTGTGCGCTGATATGAAACTTCCTGGCAGATTATAATTGTGTGCCGGAACCGGGACTCGAACCTGAGACCTTTGCCTATCGCGGGTAAGCGCTCTACCCACTGAGCTATCACGCCACGACTCACGATGCCGCCTCACAACTTTACTTCCGCCAGTACCTCGCCTCCTACTTTCCAAACTTCACAGAAGTTCTCCTGTGAAACTTGCGGAACTAGCACACCTGGAAGAAAGGATATAGTGGAGACGTGGCTTAGCCACAGCCTAAGGGATATTTCCAGAATGAAACTTTCACTCTGCAGCGGAGTGTGCGCTGATATGAAACTTCCTGGCAGATTAAAATTGTGTGCCAGAACCGGGATTCGAATCTGGGAGCTTTGCCTTTCGCCGGCAAAACTCTTTTTCAGAGTTCTCTTCAGTAAAATGAAAAGAAATATATTAGACTACTTAAAAGTCAATCAGGTTATTACGATAATGTAATATAGTTACAATTATTTTTCTTTTTGGAGTCAGTTAAGGAACCACTACAATATACTTATCAAATATAATACGAGAATATTGAGGCCGAAGTCGGATCGGATGTTCCCTCGGCTGACTACAAAAATAACAATAATTCTAACTAAATTATATTGTCGTAATAACTAGATTGACTTTTAAGTAGTTTAATAGTTTTCGTTTCAATTTACTTTGCAGAACTCTAAAAAATATTTTGTTCATTGTTTGTTGTTCATAGGTATGTGTTGAGTTAGATTTTAAAGTTGTAGGTACCTACATATGTTCTTATGTGGTTAACACATAGATCGTACCTATATATTGATGAGCAGAAAAAGTAAGTTGATTATTAAATTGTAGAAGAATACAAAAATTTTTAACTTTTCAGTGCATTTTAATTTGTTTTTGAATTACATTTTATGTCTTTTTCTTATAAAATTTTTATCTGCTATAATAATGACGTACATCATTTAGGAGTGATATTAAATTAAAGCAAATGAGTACTCTCGGATATTGACGGATTCAAAAT
Source organism: Locusta migratoria (assembly GCA_026315105.1). NCBI lineage: Eukaryota > Metazoa > Arthropoda > Insecta > Orthoptera > Acrididae > Locusta > Locusta migratoria. The sequence goes on along the minus strand of CM048750.1, from coordinate 98,563,711 downwards.
ATATTTAAATATAGCGCCTTGATTATGTAATACATCATTATGTGAGTTTTTGTATTACAATATTGAAATGCCTGTTGTTACACGTATTACATTTTCGGTTACCGACGGAAGTGATTGCACATTGCCCAGTCAGACAAAAATCCACTATTAGTGTGTTCACGAAACATTTTTCAGTCTTTTATTTTCGCAGATAGATTACATTTCATAGAACTTAACAAGTAACGTTTGTAAAATTTATTTTGATAATTTGTTAGATGCACGAAACTGCTTTAAGTAAAGTTGCGTAACTGAACTTCCTTGCTGTGCAAAGATTCCAAAAATTGTTGGTGCTGGCCATCCACGAGCGCTGACAAATTTCGTCAGAACTTCAGCTTAAGAATTTATCTGTAAGAGGGTTTGATTTCTCGTTCATGATTGCCGGGAACATATGATACCATTACACTAACATTGATGTTGTTAATGGATCAGTAATATGTTTGGACACGGGAGGAATCACTGGCAAGATGGACTGCTAGGGTGCTCACGCAAGATTCGGGTTATCAAGGAGTGTTTAACCGCTGGGGATTAAGGCACTGTATGGATGTGCACTCGAGGATTATGCCTTGGACGTTATCCGCAAACATTGCCGGGGAGATAAGATTTGATAAAGCAGACGGGACCGGACAGAGAAAGACTTGAGAGCCACAGGTGAGGCAGGAACCTTGCGTCTTACAAGCATCCGATCGGCAACCAGCTATATAAATACCTCGTCGGTCCCCTCAGAAACATAACAACCATAATCTGCAACAAATGTGTCGTTTTACACGATTCGCAGGCATATCTATAACCTACCAATCGACCCGTGGTCTCTGATAAGGTGGCACTTTTGTGGAATCGGGATCGTCCGAAACAAGTCATTTATACCTTCCTGCTGATACTCTATTAGATAGAGTAAATGTAACAATTTGGTTAGATCCCAGCAGAGCATCTGCGAAATTTGTTAGAGAGATTTGCTGTCAGAAATGAATCTGTGAGGCTGGTTTGCCGTCCGCGGTGGCCGAGGGGACTGAGGCGCCCTAGTCACGGTCTGCACGGCCGCTACGGTCGGGGGTTCGAATCCCCCCTCGGGCATGGATATTTGTGACGTCCTTAGGGTAAGCTAGTTCATAAGTAGTTTGTAAGTTTAGGGACTGATGACCCCGTAGTTAAGTCCCATAAGCTATACAAACATTTGAACATTTTTTTGAAACCAATTATAAATCAACATTTATGGACCGCAAAGGATACTGTTGCAACTGTTTCTGGAAACTTTCTGTTGTGTCGATTTCTTCGATTACGAGTACATCAAGTATTGTAAACATTGCAGTGTATGAAAGTATTACTTCCTAGGCAAAGTAGCAGTATGATGTCTACTTGCTGTCATGTGTGGATAGTGTGCATAGAGCAAATAATAATCTACTACCATTAGTTATCGGGGTTGCCTGTGTGTGTGTATTTACTCCTTTCTTATGTTAGTCCATCCTCTTATGCCTTCTCTATCACCTTCTACCATATTCTATAGTTGTAGGGTAAGGTAGTGCAATGGCGATCATTTCGGACAAATGTTATTGTAACTGAAATACATTGAGTTCGTTAAGCTTATGGGACTTAACTGCAGGGTCGTCAGTCCTTGAATTTACGAACTACTTATAAACTAACTCATACTAAAGACAACACAAACATCCATGCCTGAGAGAGGATTCGAACCCCCGACGGGGAACGGCCTCGCGCATCGGAGCATAGTGCTTCAATGCACTCGACCATTCCGCCTCGGCGAGAAAAGATGTAATTTTAACTATGCCACTTGTTATTGGATATTTAATGAATATGTAACACAACTATTAGATAATTACAAATGTTGGTATAAACACAAAAAAATGAGAAAAATCGTTTGAAAATGTACCACACTAGGTACAATTGTGATCACATCCTGATACAATTTTGGTCTCTGGCATCTTCCATATATATATATATATATATATATATATATATATATATATATATACTTTTTCCCCTCTGGCACCAACGCATACTTCGTGGTACCAAACATTGCACTTTTGGCAGCGAATCGCCGCGCGGGAGTAGCCGAGCGGTCTCGAGCGCCACATTACGGACCGCGCGGCGTCCAGCGTTGGAGGTTCGAATCCTCCCTCGGGCATGGACGTAAGTGTTGTCCTTAGGTTAGTTGAAGTATTTTTTAAGATTAGGGACTGATGACCAACGTAGTTTGGTCCTATAGGATTACAAACATTTGAAAATTTGGCAGCGAATCCAGTCACCCTTAGTTACTGATTTATAGGAGAACGTTAGACTAAGTAGCTTCACTTACCTCTTAACAAGAAAAAAAAATTCCCTAGCACAAAGAGGTGTATTCTTGGAAACGTCTGGAAGAGCTGTAGAAACCTGCTACACTAAGCGCAACACAGCGGCAGTTGGTACCAACACTGCGAGACCGATAAATGGCGCGAAACCTTATGTTGATCGCAATTGTACCTATGTCTAATTTGTACCACCTTACCCTATGTTTCGTTTGCTTATTACGTCATATCACCTGACCGATGTGTCCGACAATAATATGATCTTCCAGATTCATGGGGTGGGATATTACGAAACTGCGAAATATGTTGCGAATGGATTGTTGGTAAATACCGTCATGCATGATGGAGCGGATTTTCAAACATTTACTTGTTTCCGACGTCATATCTCCTAAATTGTATATCGTACTATAATATAAATTTGAAGGTACATTTAGGGGTATATATGTATATTATCTGTAAAACGTTTTGCGTATACAATTAGTAGTATAAAAGTAAATAAATTTAACTTCATGGCGAATGTCGTAGTTTTACAGAAAATCGGAAAAGTAGTAAGCGATACTCTTCTTTCCTTTCATCTTTTAGTTGGCGTTGTTTGCAAGAAAAAGTTCCGTAAGTATTTGAAAGTATGTGTAAAGTTTGTTGTTAGTCGCTAAGTACATTTATGCTTAAACAATGGATAAATAAACGTGTGTCGCATGATGGGCAGTTTTTTGTGACTCTTATTGTTTATGACGTATCTCCTAACTGTACATCACAGGTGGTACTCCTCCTGCAAACGATTGGAAGTCGGTCCACTAGATCAGATGCGGAAGATTGGCAAACACTCGTTCATAGATACAGGCTTATACGCCGTTTTGAAAATGGCTAATATGTGTAAAGGAAGATGAATAGACACTGTCTTAAAATGTGAGGGACTAAAACATAGGCGTGGAAGGGCAGGGCTGGGGGGAGAGAGGGGGAAGGGTTGATGCAAGTGGAATTTTTCCCCTTGCAGGAATTTGAAGTTCATATTTTACTCGTTACAGAATCGTCGCGCGTTACTACAAACGATTGTTAGTGACTGGAACAGAACTTTTGCCACCACCGAAAGCAACAAGAAACGCAAGAAATTAAATTTGAACTGTCGGTCTGTTAACTGTTAGGGAGACCTATTAAGATGTTTGGAAAGTTTGTTTATTTACTGTTAACAAGGTTCTGACGGCTTGTCCAATAGTTAATTCACCCTTAAGCACAGACTATCAACTATAAATTATGTGTGATGAAATGTGTGTGTGTTTGTGTTTTACTGTTGCATGTTGAAATTGCTGTTGTCAGATTTGAATGCAAATTTGCATAGCTTTTAACGTGGCTTCATATTAACATGTCAAACCAGAGAGGTGACGACCGTTTTGGTTTAGACTTTAGCTGTTAAGAACCGGTTCGTCTGTCCAGTTTTGGAAGGATTACTGCGTTCATCTCGTGAAATGCTGTCCACTAATTCTGAAACTTAGCGGAAACAAGCCAAAATTATATCTATTACAACACACCTGGATTAACTTCAAGTAAGACAATCAGCATTAAGAAACAGGGTTCTCTGAAATTGTCTGCTTATACTGTATGAGCATTTTTAATTAGTGAGTTTTTTTTTACATCCTTTTCGACGATATTTAGCAGTGTTTCATTCGACCATTATATAGTTTTTCTGCTTCGGGATTTTAATTTTTAGTATACACTTATTGTTATACGTTTAATCGACTAACGGATGCTCCAAGTTGGAATGTTAATAATCTAATGAGGATAATTTGCAACTAAACGTCAAGTAATCACTGAGCCGAAGACAGGCATTTAGTAAAGACATTTACAAAACATCCAGCATTCGTCGCAAAATGATATCACACACACACACACACACACACACACACACACACACACACACACACACACTTCCACACATGCACAGCTAACCAACACGTGACCGCCTTCTACGGCTGTAGCGATTCGAGTTCTCCTTCACAACTAATTTGAAATGTGTGATCATGACTCGAACTGTTTTTTAATGCAGTCTCAGTTCTAACTGTACCTGCTTCTCCAACAGTGATATTTAAAACACAATTAGTTATCACTGCATGAAACCAAGACTATGTTTGCTAACCTGCAGGCACTATTGGTACTATAAAAAATTCTTCGAAACTACGAGGGTGATTTGAAAAGTTTTCGGAAAGGAATAGAAACAATACTTACAACACTGAAACTTAGTTTTATTTATTAAAGAATATCCTTGTAAATTAATGCACTTGGTCCAATGATGTTCCACCGCCTTGATCCCAACTCGAAAATGAGATTCCTCCATGCTTGCAAAATACTTCTCATTTCCGGCTATCAGTTCTACGTTTGAAGTGAATCTTCGGCCACCAAGAAAAATTTTCTGTTTTGGGAAGAGATGAAGTCTGGCGGAGGCATATCAGGTGAATAAGGCTGGTGTGGCAACAATTTATACCTTAGTTCGTGTAATTTTGCCATGGTGACGGAAAATGTGTATGCGCGCGCATTGTATAGATGTCAGACACCTTTCTTCCTTGCTATATCTGGCCGTTTTTCGCGTATCTTTTGCTGCATTTTGTCCAGGAGGTTAGCGTAGTATTCTCCAGTAATTGTTTCTTTTCCCAGTGGGGAGGTAATCTACAAACAGAATCCTCTTGATATCCCATAACACTGATACTATGACCCTTTTGGCCGAAAGAATTGTCTTTGCTTTCTCCAGTGCGATAGATTTTTTTTTCTTTTTGTTGTGGGATATAGTAGTGCAACCAAGTTTCATTTGTCATCACAAACCGCTGAAGAACATCTTTTTCGCTTCTCCTAATACGGGCCAAACTTTGTTCCTATATGACCATTGTCATGCGTTCTTTTGATCCAGTGCGAAGAGCCGCGGAACCCATCTTGTAGACAATTTTTTCCATTTCTAATTCTTCAGTTAAATGAGAGATACTTTTCCATATGACATCTGGCAATCACGAGGAATTTCACGCACTTCCAATCAGCGATCCTCGATGACTGTGTTGTGCACTCTTGCTTTGATTTCAGGAGTAGTGAAACATCTTCCTGGATCATCATATAAGGTCTCTAGACCAAATTTAAATTCATTTGTCTACTTGGCAATAATTGAATATAAACTAGCAGAGTTCCCCATTGCATCTAGATATCGGCATGAATGTTCTTTACTTTTCTACTTCTTTTTGCGAAGTACTTAATCACTGCTCGAAATCAGATTTTTTCCATCTTCGCAAATCACTATGCGGGAACAATAAACAGTGCCACGCGACCGCCACAGGCCTTTTGCAAGAGCACTGACGTGGCACATGTTTACAGGCAACGGTCCAATGGATACCCCGTGAACAACTCGTTGCGCCAGCGCTGACCTCTCGTGCTGATTCCGAGAACTTTTCAAACCACACTCGTAAGTTCGAGTAGTTTTTACACATGACGAAACAAAGCAAAAAGATAACAGTATTTCAACAACTAATTTTAAATCAGAGCCGCGGCAGAATAGCCCTGCGCACTAAGAAACATTGCTATGGTACGCGCGGCTGTTCTCCATGGGGGTTCGAGTCCTCCCTCGGACATGGGTGTTTTTGTTGTGCACAGCATAAGTCACTTTAAGTTAGTTCAAGAAGTTTGTAAGCCTAGGGGCTGATGACCAACTAAGTTAAGTCCCTTAGATTTTATAGTTTTCAAAATGGAAAAGCCAAGATCGCATATTAATAATTCATTAAATGACGACCGGTTTCGGTGCACTGTGTCAAAATGTTCAAATGTTTGTAAAGCTTATGGGACTTAACTACGGGGTCATCAGTCCCTAAACTTACAAACTACTTAGAACTAGCTAATCCTAAGGACGGCACAAATATCCATGCCCGAGGGGGGATTCGAACCCCCGACCGTAGTGGCCGTGCAGACCGTGACTGAAACGCCTCAGTCCCCTCGGCCACCGCGGCCGGCTGCACTGTGTCACCATCATCTGATCACGTATGTGTTATAAACTGGTCATCTGTTAAAAATATAAAAGACATGCAAGAAATAACGAAAAAACATAAAAAATAACATACATTTGGGATTAAGTGGCACTTATCCTCCCTTGTACTCAGGTTCTGCGGGTACTTTTCTTATGCGCCTCACTTCTCAAACGTTGCTGGGAGTCTGTTGCGTGAGCGACAGCATACCCTGACGCGGGGTTCCGCTCAACTGCTCCCTCCCTACCCTATCCCACGCTCTCTGGACGAATTTATGCAGGAGCACGGAACAGAAACGCTGTTCTTTTCCTGTTGCCGTCTGTAGCGACAAGGCAGCCAGCGCCTGTCACATGCGTCGTTACGGCGAGCAACGCTAAAGAACCAGGCCACACTCCGAAAGTCAGGCGACGAGTCACATGCTGCTTCCCCGACCCACTCCCCCATTTCCTGTTGTTCTCACCGCCACTCACTCGCCTCCATACACTGCGTAGCATCTAGACACTCCAGCACAATGTAGGAGTCATCACTAGATAAATAAAGTCTGCAATAAGCTGCAACCTGCATAGGTCGCTGTATTGATAAAAGTCATAAAGTGGTTACAATGTGACTTTGTTTGACGCGTTTCGGCCTGGGCCATCATTAGAATCTGTCAAAGGGAAATAATAATTATAAGATATGAGAACAGAAATATTGCAAAAACAATCTACAAATTTTGTTAGAAAGATGTAATTAGCACACATACCCAGTATATATCAATTAGAAGTACGTCACTACAATTGGTTACATGTTCTTTTCGTAACTTCAAGGAGCAGACTAAGGGCCCAGTAAAAGTACATGTTTACAGATTTTAGTCACCAGATGCCATGCCGTTCTTAAACATGATAAGTTCCTTGACAAGTGACATTACGCTAGAGAAAATTGAAATTTAGCAATACAAAACAAAAATATTACTTTTTTCAAATGATTTTTACACCATATCATATGGGGTAACAAAATGAATACATGCCACATATCTTGTCAATACAAATATGGGTGGGTCAGAATAGTTGATCAAAAGAACAAATCGTCTGTTGGCAGAGTTAATTTGTAAACAAATTAACAGCAATTGGCAAACTATATGCATACAAGTCACAGAAAGAAGCTTGTAAGGATGAACACCATAACGATGGTCGTACATATACAGTGTATATTTAATGTTGAGGTAAAACTATAGGGCGCCAAGTTTGGATACATTGTTTAGGTACTAACCAGCTAACAAATGCTCTATACATCGTGTCTAATAAGGTAACAACATGAAAAGATAACACATAGCGTGCCATGGTAATTCGGAAGTGGGTCAAAATAGTTGATTCTGGACCAATGATCAACTATTTTGACCAACGGTATAAATTACTGCAACGCTTTTGTCTGGATTTATTTTTATTTTCCAGTGCTACACATATACTTTTGTTGCGATCATTCAGATATTTATCATGAACTCACATTAAGCGTATTTTTATTTCTTAATTTCTTGTTAAACCTAGAAAATTCTCCTATCGGACTTTATCTCGTCCGTATCTGTTGCTGCGGAAAAAAAAAATTGTTCCATTTAACCCTTTAATGAATGATTTTCTATGTGAAACTATAAAAACTACCACGATTAATGTATAGTGCATATATACTGAGAAAAATATTGAAAAAAAAATCCTTAAAATTATTATGCACTGCGACCAACAAAAAGTTCATAGCTGGTCAGATATATAGTGCTTCCAAGATGTACCCCATTAGTACATGTCACTATTATGCCTCTCATCTTTCCAGAAAGTAGTTCATAATGCAACAGTAGTATGTGATTGATTACTTTTACATGGAAAGGGAGGAATACTGAATTAAAAAAACACACATGTTAGGAGTAACTTAATGCAGGTAACTGTCTAAATGATTCAGTAACAACCTGCAGTTTATATTTTCTAGGTCGAACTACTAGCATGTGTAACACTATTTATAGAAGCAGCTACAAATGAATTTTTGGTAAAATTTTGATCAGTTTGAGATATGAAGGAAAAAAAAAAAGATGATCAGCTACATAATGCATTAAAGGGTTCAGGGAACATAGTTGATAACGATATCTCACTAATGAAATAAATTCGGAAACGTATATCCTATTGCTCCGTAAAACCATTGTCACTAGTCTATACTCTGTTCACCGAAACGAGAGACGTACTGTAAACACACTGAGGCGCGTGACCAGGGGTGGACAAAACAGGGACACTCGCTCAGTTTCACTGCATCCGTTTCAGGCCATCGTGTGTTTTGTTATATAGCAGTGTTATTAGAAGCCAAACATTTAAAATTCATTTCTTTTAATACTTTATAAAAAGTGGTTTTCTCCGGAAATTTCCCAAAACTGCGCCTTCGCTTACTACAGCAAGCACTTTGTCAAAATTCCTTACGAAAAAATTTTCTTCGCATCGCATTTCAGTCAAAGCCAGCAAGACGTTCTGAAAGCCTTTCCTTTTTTTCCCCTTGGAGGCTTCAAAGAGTATGTGACTTCTATTGACTGTTTTCATAACAATATCAGTCATTGACTGTTCTGGACATAACAGCTGCGTTATATACACACTAAGAATCATGAGTTTGTCTAAAGAACTTCGTTACAACTTCTTTGAACGCTTCTTGGGTGGACTGAAATTGGGATGACATAATGAGGTTACTCTTCGGTGATACCACATAGACTATGAATGCTGAATGCTATTGTATGCACTAATCCTTACGTTACTATTCGGCAACTGGTCCTTTAAGTTGACTGTGAACTCCTATTATCACTGTTACACAACAACACACACAACGACTTTACACCTGAAACGGATGCAGCGAAACCGAGCGTCCCTGTTTTGACCACCCCTGGTCACTCGCCTCAGTGAGTTTACAGTACGTCTCTCGTTTCGGTGAACGGAGTATAAATACCTTGATCGAGTGGAAGTACCTGAGTTGAAAAGTAAGACAGCCGCGGCGGATTTTCCGTGCGTATTGGGGCGCCGTGCTGCGGTACGCCTGAGCCGTTCGCCGTCTGGGGTTCGAGCCTCCCCTCGGGCATGGGTGCTCGTGTTGTTCTTAGGTAAGCTTACCCTACTTCATGTACGGTCCCAGGTTCGAGTCCCTGTTCCGGCACACAATTTTAATCAGCCAGGAAGTTTTAGTTTAAGTAGTTTCTAAGCTACGGATTAATAAACCAGCAGTTGAGTCCGATAGATTTACAAACATTTGAGTCCGCCTCCGTAGCTCAGCGGTAAGCGTCGCTGACTACCACGCAGGAGGCCCGGGTTCGATTCCCGGCAGGGGACTGGATGTTGTGTGTTGTCCTAATCATCATCATCTCATCATCATTGGCACGTAATTCGCCCACGCGGCGTCAAATAAAAAGACACTTAGGCGGCCGAACAATCCCGCAAGGGATCTCCCGGCCAAGAAAGCCATACGCTCATTTCATTTCACAAACATTTGAACATTTTGAAAAGTAGGTCACTTCTCGCTGGATACACTTCCCTAATATTGGTATAGCCTGCCGTAACGGTATGGACTTAGCGGACCTGTAAATTGTTACTGACGTGAAAACACTAAAAATATATCTCGCTCGTTATAGCGTATTCCCGTTACGATTTACGGAAAACAAGTGACAGTACCGAGTTCGCGGAAAATATATTTTCTCCGCCTTTCCTTAGGAGCAGAATAAAAACGCGCGAGAGAGCCTGAGTCAAAAACGGCGCCGGCCGGCAGGCTGTAAAGTGCGCCGCCATTATGCACGCCAGTCAGCGACCGCCTCGCCTCGCCTCGCTTCGAACCCGCGACCCGCCGCCCGGAGCGACGCCGAGCCGTAAAGCATCGGACGGCTGCTCGTTACTGCCGCCTGCATAAAGTAACGCCGGAACCGATGCGTGCGCGAGCGCAATTTTCTCTCGCTTTGCCACCCCCGAGAATATTCCAGCGTGCGGCCGAGTCACACGTTCGACAACGCTTACACGCTTCTAGTTTTAGGGGCACGCCGGCGACGCACATGTTGCGCGCGGTCTCAGAAAGCGGAACGCATCTCCTCTCCAGAGAAAAGTATTCAGAAAGAGGAGGCATTGCATGTAGGGGAAAGCGACTGTTGAAAATAAATTTGATTTCATAAGCAGCCACAAGTCGCTATAATCATTTCTTGAATTAACCGATTTCACTCTGTACACAAGAGTATCGTCAGAATAGTTTGATGATAATTGAAAGCTATCGATCTCTATAATAATAAGTACATTAATTCAAAATAGTTGTATTAGATAGCTGGATAATTGGGTGATTTCAACAGCTGATAGTGACAGCTGTTGAAAACATCCAATTATCCAGCTGTCAGAATACAACTATTTTAAATTAATGTACAGATGATTACATAAATCGTCAGCTTTCAGTTATCATCAAATTATTCTGACGAGGCTCTTTTGTATAGGGTGAAACCGGTTTATGTAATATATAATTATAGCGACTTGTGGCTGCTTATATATAAGCTTATGTCGTTACCTAGACGACCAGCTTCGCTTGCAGTAAGCTAGCCGCGGAATACCACTTTCTGGACAAGAATTTAGTTTTTATTAGCACTATAACAACGCCTTCTACAACATCCATGTGGAAGATGATTCTCTTGAAATAGATTGTCGTTGGTAAGTCCCAGTTAAAATTCATGACTGCCTCGATGTTCAACATAGAGTATTCGAAATATCTACAGATATGAGAGAAGATATATAGGTTTATTTATATTATTCATGTACGTGAACGACTTTTATTACAGTCAATACCACTCCCAGACAGTCCGCTGCTACGTTGTTTTCATGGTTACTTGTTACGTTTCAACAATTGGTCCGATAATTTGTCGAAATTTGTAAACTGTCTTATTTGATTTCTTTCCAGTTACTGAATAAATTTCGACGTGCTTTCTTCTTCTTCTGCTCCTTTTATTACACACTACTAGGTCTTTGTCGACTTCTGCAGCTACGTGTTTCACAGAAATTGAAGTGGAAATCTCGACTCATCGATTGCAACAGTTGAGATACCCATAATTGCCTATTTCTTCAACCTTTTAACTTATGTATTTTCAATTCCTTCCTATCTCTTCGTGAAGTTTTTTTAAACAAAAGCTTTAAACTATCTGTGTGTTTTTCGTCATTAGTATGGAAGAAAACCTTGAAAATGACACCTCAATCATTAATTTTGGGTAAGTAATACGGGAGATACGGCGCACACAGCCCCCCCCCCCCAAAAAAAAAAAAAAAAAAGAAAAAAAAACACCGATGAGAAATAATATATATGATGACACTGCATGGTGTTCAGTTTATTTAATGCTCTTCCTGATGTTTGTTTTGTGACAAATGAGAATTAAAAACCTTCACATGAGATTTTTTTTTCCAATCATTTAAAATGTCGAAACATTATTAATATAGCTGTAGGCCTACGAATGTTCAAATGTTTGTAATCCTAAGGAACCAAACTTCTGTAGTCATCGGTCCAGCCGCACGGAGGTAACCGAGCGGTCTGGAGCGCCATGTTGCGTATCGCGCGGCCTCCCGCATCGGAGTTTCGAATCGTCCCTTGGGCATGGACGTTTGTGCTGTCTTTAGTATAGGTTAGTATGTAAGTTTAGGGACTGATGAACGCGCAGTTAAGTCCCATACGCTTAACAAACATTTAACTAACGTCAACACACACACAGACACAGACACACACACACACAGACACAGACACACACAAACGCGCAAGCGTGTGCCCGACAGAGGTCTCAAACCTCCGGCGTGAGCGGCCACGCAATCCTTTAGGTGGCGCTCCAGACAACACGACCATTCCCACGTGGCTGTACACTTGCAACCTTCAACAAAGAGAAATAAAAACATGTCAGTGGGAGTTGTGGATTTGAGCATCTGCTTGGGACACTGAGGGTACATGATTATGACTGCACAAGTATGTGTGTATTTTTTTCTCTTTATAACGAGAGTTGGTAATTTATTATTTACTGTTTGAAATATGAAAGCATACTGTAATTTCTACTATTTTGTTTACTTTTTTATCTTGGTTGAGATATTTCACTTCGTTTTTCATTGGTTAACTTACTAGAACAGTCAACCTTGAACCAAGGAATACCTTAACCAAGAAGTCCTGCATATTTATATATTTATATATAGATATATAGACCCTATATATAAATCCTCTGGGATTACTGAGAGATTACAGAGAAGAACTGATTGGCATTATCGAAACAGTGTTATTCTATTTCAGTAGAAGTTGAAATTCATAATGTTCAAATGTTTGTTAAGATTAAGGGACTTAACTGCGGGTCATCTCTCCCTAAACTTACAAACAACTTATGAACTAGCTTATACTAAAGACGGCACTAACATCCATGTCCAAGGGGGGATTCGAACCCCCGACGGGGACGGCCTCGAGCATCGTAGCGTAGCGTCTCAATGCGCTTGGCCACTCTGCCACGGCTGTTCAACTTCACCCAGAAAGAAGACTAACTCTGGAAAAGGCGCATGTTTCAGATTAAACACAGTAAGATAAACCAAAAACGACGAAAACCCTCCCAACACGCATATAATTGAATCGAATATAGCTAGATCAGAAAAATGAAACTTGTGTCTTTGATTTGATGTATCAAGGTTCAGGGATAAGTTAAATATTGCCGTAGGAAACCATTCAATACTATTGTACCTAAACTGGGATGTTGTTTCTGCAGTCTGGCTAATTCTTATATTCCTTCGTTTGTTACCTTCAGATTTACAGCTTTCTTAAAGTGCAAGAGATTTATAGGCAGCAAAATTCCAACGATATCACTGAAACGAACCCTGTAACAAGTTCCACTTTCCTAACAACTACTGAACTGAAACGCGACAATAGGCACTATCTGAAAATAGCGTATCAAGTATTGTGTAACAGTCGCGTTCTTAACCGCGATTATTATCGCTTCCATATAACGCACCGCGATACGCCCAAAATAGCACAGAAACACTAATTTGGTCGGCGACTGTAAAAAGCCAAGTGCGGTCGTCACGTGCAGAGAACATTTGACGCGTGCGGCAGGTGAAATGGAATGGTCGGCACGGTTTTACAGCTTCGTTGGCAGTTCTTGCAGGGCGTGTTTTACGGCACCACAAATCTTAGGCCTTTATTTATCCCTTCCGCTGGCCGTTGGTTTCTCGCTATACAAAGAGTTATGATCCTGTTTTCTGCGTAGATTCTTGCCAACTGTTACTGTGGCTCTTTCGTTTCGCGATCCTCGAAGGCTGTCAATGTGGGTCACTCGAGAACACCTGTTCGAAATAGCTAGTGGTTATTGTCTGTGTGTTTGACACTCACTGTAATTATCACTACTGTAGGGTGACCGAAGGTGAATCAATTAATTTTTGTTCAGAATGGCAAATAATGAGTTGGTAGGCGATGGTGACCAGATACATAAGAAAAAATTTCAAATGTTTGTATAACTAAGGCACCGTACTGCTGAGGTCATTGGTCTCTAGACTTACGTACTACTTAACTAACTTATGCTAAGGACAACACACACACACACACACACACACACACATACACATGCTAGAGGGAGGACTCCAACCTCCTACGGTAGTGGCCGCACAGTCCGTAAAATTGCGCTTCAGACAGTCGTCTCCAAGCAGCGTGTGCATTTACCACTGATAAAACTCTCAATCGAGCACTTAGTATCCTATAGCTCCTTGCGGTGTCTCATAAAAGGAGGAGGGGCAACATGATGGATGGTGATGTTTCGTCACATAAGGATTGGGAAGGCTGTTTATGGCAGTGCCTCTGCCTTCATTTCTTGATCGATAACTACCTAAGTATAGCGTCAGACTGTACAGGCTGTTCCACCTCACGGCTGATGTTTTAAGCAGCCATGTAAGAAGAGAAACGATATGCCAATATTTGCGCGTGCTGCTTGACTCTGTGGTATCGGGCTAGTGCTGCATCCTCGGCAGTGGAGGTTGGAGGGGCCAATCTCGTTTGCGATATTGCTTCTGGTTTCAAAATAACGTTCTGTAATTTTACACACGAGAGTGGAAAAAACTTTATAGATTATAAAGTATATCGTGTTGTCCCAACATAAAGAAAACTGAACTGTTCGTTTTACAAGGAATTATTTATGATCGTCTATGCTAGACCTCTGCACAGATTAGAGAGTTACTCTTCGAATGTGCCAATATTAAAATTTAGAAAATGATTTTCAATCCTCCACTAGCCTTGAGACCTGACTACAGGCTTTCGGCTGCATCCTCGTTGATTTTTTTCTTTAAACTGACGAAAGTTGTAAAAGTGTCACAGTCCTTAAACACTTATTCATTGTTCGTGATATTCGAATACAGTCTCGCTTACAGCCGGATCTACACAGGTTTGTATCCACAAAGGAATGAGGAATTGTTACTGCTCACAAATGCATCGCTGCAGACCGGTATCTATTAGCGCCTGATTCTTATGTGCCATTATTATGTACCCAAGTTCTTATAAGTAGATCGTTGGCTGTGAGCATCTTATTCTCCGCCGAAAGGCGAAAACTACAAATATGTTGCGCAGTCACTCGGAAGGCGACCGCCAAACGTGTTCCTAGCAGTGGAAGGAGATAAGACAGACGTGCTTAATGTCCTCTTACTTGGAAGGCGACCAGCGCTAATTGGTAAGTGGACAGTTTGGTTTCCTACACGGAAAGTAACTCTGTCACTGAACTAATAGAATAGGTAAGCAGCATAGGGATACACGTAGTTTCATAATATTGGGAGCACTCCCTTTTCTTTCGTGTCGATTGCGATGAATTTGGATGACTGAGAAGGCGGTTAATTGCACCAATGTATATGCAAAGTTTCAGGGCTTCCTCAGGAGGTAGGATATTTGTCGCTTCAACCTTTCTAGCAATGTTTTGTATATCCAGAAGTGGCATATTGCAAAACCGCTTCGGAGTCTGTGTTAATGCGTTGCTGACCCTTCCAATCGGTCGCTTGATTGTATAGGTCGACGGGAGGCAACGGCTTACTGCAGTGAAAGCAAACGTGGCAGTAGTATGTGTGGTCAATACGGACACGCCTGTGAAAGCCTATGAGTTCGTTCAAATGGCATGTGGCTGGGTACAATTTTAAAACAACTCTAGGAAATAGGCGAAAACGCTCTTGTTCCAAATACTCACTAGCCAGTCATACAGTTAGAAATACATACGAGAAGCAAAATGTGAAAGGAATTACAATGTCAGTAACTAAGACGTGTGCTAAGAAAAAAATATATAAATGCGATAGTGAGAGATACGCTGAAGTCCTCTTTGTAGCAGATTTATCACCGACTCAGGGCTAGTATAAACTTTCTGGATACAAAGATGAAGTGAAAGCATATGAGAGAGATGCTGAACAAATGGCATGCAAACGATCCCATTAGTTTTTGTATATCGCTCTATTCAGTTCTACCTGAACTTTCGTCGTGTGCCACAGTATTGATTTCGGTAGTAAAGTAGGGTATCTTACTACTGTTTACTATCCCAGAGAGCAGTGACTGCCTCTATAAAATCTCAAGAGTGTAGGAAATGAGAGAAGATGGTTTTAATATCGCTATCCCTCTGCAGTTATATCAATTACTGACTTATTTTTCTTTAATTAATTCCACATGCAAAGTTATAAAGACACAGATGTATTCCATGCCATCTTAAAATCTCTTTGGTGTTAATAATCTATGGAACAAAGACACTTGGCGTTTCTATGGTGGTATTCAAGGAAGAAACTGATATATGTTTCACGCATTCATGTATCTACGGAATGATAATCGATGTTGCGAGTTGTAAACTATTTATCACGTTGCGATCAGCAATAAACGACACGAATGAAACGTAAGCAATTTTGTAACTTATTCACAGAGCGATATAACTTCATTTCTTAGATCTGGATGTCATTGTAAGTCGTATTACGAAGGGACCTATCAACCTGGAACGGCTAGAAACTGTACACGGTCAACTTTAAACGTCTCTCAATATTTAGCATCAGAGAAAAAGGATGCAATTCTTACGTCGTAAACCAATACTGATAGTGATCGACTTTGATTGCACAATCAACAGTCGACATCCCGACGTACTACTAATGTTTTTCTGAGGCTGGTTTTCAGAATCGGCGAGAATGTCACTTCGACCCAGTGTACCAGAATCAGCTACGAGAGAATTTCAGCAAACTTTAATCCGCTTTCTTTCAGCTTACTCAGAAAGTTAACATAGTCAATCCCCTCAGATAAACACTGAACATTGCCTGATAGTTCAACTAATTTTGACTCTGACGTTTATTAATTTTAGGACGTGTATTATTCATAATACACAGACACCAGTGGCGTTTTCTCTTCTTTTATTATTCTTTCACACGGTGCAGCGGCAAGTGAGCGCTTATCACGGGCGGCGGCGCGGCACCTGGGCCGTGAGTCAGTGTATGTGGAATAGTCTGGCGCTATATATAGCGGCGGCCATTTGGCCACGTGCTGTCCGGGCCGGCCGCAGGTATCCTCCTCCGTAAATATAAACAGCCGGGCTGCCAACCCCGGCCTGATTAAGCCGACACCTGCCCGCGACCGCCTGCTTCCTCCCAAAACTACTCGACAATCACCTACCCGACATCAGCCGGAGTCGGGGAGGGGGGCGGGGGCAAAACGCTTATTATTGGTTACAGACCCCTGACGATGCGGGGAAATGTTTGTAGAGCTTATGGGAGTTAACTACAGGGGCATCAGTCCCTAAACTTACAAACTACTTATCTACTACCTTATACTAAGGACGGCACTAATATCCATGCCCGAGGGGGGATTCGAACTCCCGACCGTAGTGGCCGAGCAGACCGTGGCTGGAGCGCCTCAGTCCCCTCGGCCACCGCGGCCGGCGAGTTGTTTATTATTTGTCAAACTTCTACCGGTTTCGGTTATAAACCATCTTCACGGAAGACATCTAGACAGACTGATTAAACAGGTGCATTATATGCCTCCTTATGCATACTGGCATGCATGTCACACAATAAAAATAAATAAGACGTCTCTAGGCATCAAGTCTTGATTAAAAACATAAAAGCAATGCCAGGCCGTGTGATGGTGAACCAAGATATATTACAAGAGAACCTAACACAACTATTGAACACATCATGCAGTGGTCTGATGTGTTCAATAGTTGTGTTAGGTTCTCTTGTAATATATCTTGGTTCACCATCACACGGCCTGGCATTGCTTTTATGTTTTTAATCAAGACTTGATGCCTAGAGACGTCTTATTTATTTTTATTGTGTGACATGCATGGCAGTATGCATAAGGAGGCATATAATGCACTTGTTTAATCAGTCTGTCTAGTTCTTTTCCGTGAAGATGGTTTATAACCGAAACCGGTAGAAGTTTGACAAATAATAAACAGCTGATGGTTTACAGTATGCATTTCCTCAAATATCTTACGGCTGTTGAACCACATCTCAATAAAAATTTGAGCTTCAGACTCTTTTAAACGCACGGTGTAGAAAGCGGCCAACAGCGTTTCTTCCTCTTAATTAAACCAAATTATGTAATTTAGCTTTTAGAGTTCTAATTGCAGCATATGAAAGGAATTTATCCTCAGAGACAATTTTTGGTACTTTCTCAGTATATTCTACGATGGTGAAACATTTGTACAAACATTAATTTCGGAAGCGTTTGACAAAACTTTGCGTCTTCGCTTGAGTACCTGCTGTATTCCCCAATATTCAGATATTATACAGCCTCAAAAAATGAAACAGGGCTGCCTGAAACAGATAATGTTAAAAACTGATCTCGTGCACCCAATGCTTATTTACAAAATCAGAAAATGAATCTTTTTGAACTTCCTGTCCACTAGTACTGCTCGTTTTTAAGAACTACAGATATTGTAAAACCCCATTATTTATGCCTCAGCACCCGTTATTGTCTTGACTAAAAGCCTGTTAAGCAAAAGTAGGAGTATGAAACTTTTGAATTTATTTAATTTATGAAAAAATGACTGACTTATTACATTTTAAACTTCAAATGTAGAAAAAACTCAAGTTTTATAGTTAATTATCCCAATGTTTACCACAATTTTTAATAGATTTGGAAAATTCTAGGGTTCATACTCCTTTAAAGCTTGATTTGTATGCTGTGGAAAATTCATTCAAGAATCTCTCTTAGCCGGCCGCGGTGGCCGAGGAGACTGAGGCGCTTCAGTCACGGTCTTCACAGCCACTACGGTCGGGGGTTCGAATCCCCCCACGGGCATGGATATTTGTGCCGTCCTAGTTCGTAAGTAGTTCATAAGTAGTTTGTAAGTTTAGGGACTGATGACCCCGTAGTTAAGTCCCATAAGCTGTACAAACATTTTTTTTAATCTCTCTTACTTATGAAGAAAAGTGTACCTAAAGCAATTAATGCAGCGAATGGGACAGAAAAAATGGTTGAATTTCATATATAAAACAAATTGCTTTTGTTATGTTTTTCAACGTCCACTACTATCGGTGTGAATCCTGAATACTTCTTCAAATGTTCAAATGTTTGTTAAGCTTATGGGACTTAACTACGGGGTTATCAGTCCCTAAACTTACAAACTACTTATGAACTACTTACGAACTAGGACGGCACAAATATCCATGCCCGAGGGGGGATTCGAACACCCGACCGTAGTGGCCGTGCTGACCGTGACTGGAGCGCCTCAGTCACCTCGGCCGCCGCGGCCGGCGAATACTTCTTGGTCATGCTGACAATTTTTTTGTAAAAGTATAGACAGTGGAAATTTAAATGTCCTGTGGTGCCTCTCCTGCTATAAGTCGTCCCATTTGACGTCCAACCCCCCTTAACCGCTCTGAAGAGCCAACTGCACAGTGGTAGAAACGTCGCCAATTCTTTCACTAACAATGTTTCAAATATGACGCGGCTTAATACCCAAAATTGTTTTATTCAAAATGACACTGGCCGTAGAATCCTACAGAGTGAATAAAATACGTTGCCATATGTATATTGGGTACGATACCTCATCTGATGCTCTGACTGTTTTGAACAGCGTAATTGTGATTGGGCCAGACAGGAGTACTGGGGTTTGTCGTTGGCAGAGGGAGTTAATGTAGCTAAAGGTGGATATAGAGAAATGTTTAATGCAGCAGTTTGTGAAGGTTCAAATGTTCAAATGTTTGTTAAGCTTATGGGACTTAACTACGGGGTCATCAGTCCCTAAACTTACAAACTACTTATGAACTACTTACGAACTAGGACGGCACAAAATATCCATGCCCGAGGGGGGATTCGAACCCCCGACCGTAGTGGCCGTGCAGACCGTGACTGGAGCGCCTCAGTCCCCTCGGCCACCGCGGCCGGCTTTGTGAAGGTAAACGATGAACTGGGTGTCAGACTGGTGAGGAAGTGCAGCGCAGGCAGACGGTGGCGGCGTCGTCGCGTGGCGCTGGGCGGTGACGTCCGTCATCGCCAGTGTCTCTGGGCGCGTGGGCCGGCCTGTTATTACCGCGGCAGGCGAGGCGAGCGATGAGTCGAGGCGCCACGCCCCTCCCTGTGTAGTCTGGATGGCAGTGCACTGCAGTGGCGCAGCAACTAACGTGGACACCTTCAACTCTCGGCAATACAGTTCGGTAGCAGACTTCGCATGTTACATCTACATCTACATACATACTCCGCAATTCACCGTAAGGTGCGTGGCGGAGGGTACACTGTACCACTACTAGGCATTTCCTTTCCTATTCCACTCCCAAATTGAACGAGGAGAAAAAATGCCTATATGCCTCCGTACGAGCCCTAATTTCTCTTATCTTGTCTTTGTGATCTTTACGCGAAATGTAAGTAGGCGGCAGCAAGATCCTACTACACTCAGCTTCAAATTCCGGCCCTCTAAATCTACTTTACAGAAATTCACGAAAAGAACGTCGTCTTTCTTCCAGCGATCCCCAATTGAGTCGCCGGAGCATTTCCGTGACACTCGCGCATTGGTCGAACCTACCGGTAACAAATCTAGCTTCTCGCCTCTTAAACTATTTCTTCCTTTAAACTGATCTGCTGCGGGTCCCAAACACTTGAGCAATACTCAAGACGTGGTCGTACAAGCGTTTTATACGCGGTCTCCTTTACAGGTGAAGTACATCTTCCCAAAATTCTCCCAATAAACCGAAGTCGGCTGTCCGCCTTACTCACAACTGTCACATGCTCGTTCCATTTCATATCGCTCTGCAATGTTACGCCTAGATATTTGAACGACGCGACAGCATCAAAAAGCTCACTACTAATGCTGTATTCGAACATTATGGGATTGTTTTTTCTACTCATGCGCATCACCTTACATTTTTCTACATTGAGAGCTAGCTGCCAATCTTCGCACCAACTAGAAATTTTGTATAAGTCATCCTCTATGCTATTACAGTCAGTTACAGACGACACCCTCCCATACACCACAGCATCATCAGCAAACAGCCGCAAATTACACCTTACTCTGTCCATCAGATCATGTTAGTGGTATACGTCAAGGGCGTCCACTCACTTCCCAAAAAATTCCGAAAAAAAGGGCTCCATATTTTTAAACACAGTGTTTACACGACACTTAAGCTTACGAGGGGGGGGGGGGGGGAGCGCCAATTGTGAAATTCAGATTCGATTCATACTGCACATAATAAAAGCTCATGGTCAGAGGTGTAATGTGGCAAAGTACCAAGATGCACTTCTCAGCCGTTGTCGAGAAAATTGACAAAAAAAAAAAAAAAAAAAAAAAAAAAAAAAAAAAAAAAAAAAAAAAAAAGAAATCGTTGCGGTGAAATACTTTCTACGATTAATAATTCTCTACAGCGTCGTGACGCAGCGGTAAGCGCTCAGGTTCGTAATCCGAAGGTCGCCGGATCGAATCTCGCGGCATGCAATTTTTTTTCTTTTTTTTTTTTTAAATTATAATTATTTGTGTAACAAAACTCTCACGTATGCACTGATTTTTGACTATGTTATAAGTTGCGCTAGGGACCGCATCTACCTTCTTTCGAAGTTAGCGGGCAACTACGCTGTTATGCGGCGGCTCGTTTCGGCACATTCAACATCTGTCCTTCAAGCGTAACGAGCGAATTACGGTGTTTATATTTCATAACTGCCACAGCAAATTTGTATTCGGGGAGTCTCTATTCTAATTCGAACGTTTGACTTACACTATAGGTATTCGTTTCCGAATATCGTTTAAAAATGTTCAAATGTTTTTAAATCTATTGGACCAAACTGCGTGGTCATCAGTCCGTTGCTTACAAACTACATAAACCTAGGTAAACTAACCTAAGGACAACACACACACCCATGCCCCAGGGAGGACTCGAACCTCCACGGCGAGCAACCGCGCGTTCCGCAGTGAGGCGCCGTAGACCGCTCGGCTACTCTACCGTGGCAGTTGAATAATTTCAAATGCATCTTTAATGTAGGTAAATCTATAACTTCGGTATACGATCCCCGATAGTTCCTACTGTATAACACTTTTCGCAATATCATTTTCGTTTATTTTGTATTTTACGTGCAAGCACTGCAATGCTATTGTTATAAAACCTTTTAAGACATAGATATTTAAAGGTATTAAGAGAGGCATTGAATTAAAAATACTTAGGCATCTCGTCAAATTAATTAAGGACGATTGTTTACAGCGACAACGTTTTCTTTTTTCTTTAAAAAAAATTATAAAAAAGGAAACACCCAAGGAAAAACATACTTTGACATTCCTGAAAACTTTCTTTCGTTAGAAAGCCTTGAATCGATCCAGACATATCGGATCCCTTAAAAAATTGTGGTGATAGCGGATCATGGACTTAGATTGTATTTTTACGCAGTTTTGACTCTTGCTGACTGACTGTCTACCTGTTAGTATACAAACAATAAGGCAAAAGTTATACCCTTCTTTTCCTTGAAGAAACCGATTCCTTGGAATTACATATTTATAATATTTCAACAGCCTACAATATCGCCTAAATTTGTAATAATATTTTAATGACAGAATGTAGGTAGATTACTACCTACATTAATTGTAAAATGCACTTGTATTGGTTACACGGTAGCTGCAACCGCCATTTCGTAAATGAAGTACTTTTGACTCAATCAGTAATATTTTATATCATTAATTTTATTTAAAGATCGAACTCTGACAGACAGACACGGTACTGCCTCAGCTATTTCGACATACTACATAACGTGCCTCATTGACTAGTATGTCACATTTTTTTAATTTCCACTTAAACTTTGAAGTCCTTTTCTCGTAAATTTATGGATAGTGCTGTTTAAAATTTCGATGACTGAACAGTCGTGGTGTATACTACTATCATGCGAAGTCTCATCCCAGACAATTTTAGAGAGCTGAAGATCTCCTTGTTAGTTTTCTTCAAAGTGCAGCCGTACTTTTGAGACCGTGCGACAGATTACAAATGTTTTTTAGATAACAGTTTTCCTTTCCTCGATATCTACAGTGGAGGGCCAAATTCTGAATGAGTCGTATTTCTTGACGGACGAGGGCGGATAATACCGTGACGAGTAGCAGCAGATACACAACCCTCGGCAGCAAAGCGCATGTGCGAGGTTTTTCACGTACTAACTGTCCATGCTATCCTGTCTTCCGCCAACTTTGGTCTGCGTATTTTCTACTTTCCTTTATGCCGTCTATCAACGTGTATCTCCTCCTTCCTCTCAATATCCTCGCACTAATTACTCCTTCTAAAGCATCTATTATTAAACGCTCTCGTCTCAACAAATGTCCCATCCAGTTTTTCTTTCTTTTTCTTACAACCTGCAGCAGTCTTCTCCTCTCACCAACCCTTTCCAACAATCTTTCGTTGCTCATTCTTTCCATCCAAGTTACCCTCTCCATTCTTCCGCACAGCGACATTGCAAATGCTTCTAGTCTGCTTTCATCATCTCGTCTTAGTGTACATGCTTCTGCACTATTCAGTACCACACTCCAAACACCTGCCAGGCCTTTATCAACTTTGTGCCGCATAATAATCTTCTCTTTGTGTTGAATGCTTCCTTCGCTATTGCAATGCGGGTCATTGGTCATTAACGCGCTCCTGCACGAATTATCAACCTGACAATGAACAATATTTCTGACACGTTATTTGATATCTGAAAACCTATCTTGTGCAGAATTTATCATAATTTATCAAAAAAAAGTTTCATAGACCAATAAGGAGGTGTCCTCAAATGATAACAGAGAACATGAAAACTGTTACATTTTACATGGAACATCTATTAATGATATCGATGAATACAAGAAGAGTGAAAACAATTTTGTATTTTTTGTACAATGAAATTGTTTCAGGAACTCAGGGCAAACAGAAAGTTTACAATTTTCTCAAATGTAACCTATTTTCCATGGCAGTCCCGATCATGACACCTCTTGGAATTGGGATCACCTGCCTTGGCTGACCACTATTATATCCCATCGAAGCGTACCTAATAATAGGTTCCTTTTTTCTTGTTTTCCGATATACAGACAAAAATGTGCTTCGCTTTCACTGAAGGGCAGCCTCTACTCCTTGTAATCTCTACTTTCAATTTGTTTGTTAGCCCAGCGACTAACACTGCCGTCAAGGAGACATTGCAGCATTCATTACTAGTTCTCACACGAGGTACCTGTGCTTTTACGATCACATCTGACGTAAAAGATGACAGAAATGAGACAAAATTTAAATGTCCTCACTTGAGGCCGCGAAGCATGAGAGTGATAATTAATTTTTTGTTAGGGCTGTTTGTATATGCAAACGACACATGGTTTTCTCAACGTCTTCACGATCTGAAGACGTATGTTATCGCTAATCTGAGAGTGAAGCTTCATTTAATCTAACAATAAATCCTTTAGCTTCAAATTATCACAGACACACACACTTAGCCATTTGGTGTGAATGGTTTTTCTCCAGACGAGTGTTGGGTGAAGGCCCACGCGGTCCACTCGCGCCCCGCTCAGCGGGAGGCCCCGCCCCCTGTCGCCAGGGCCGTCACTCTGGGGGTGGTGGGCGTGGCCGCGGCGGCCCCTCCCCTTCCGTGTCGACACTTGCCACTTCCCGCGCCCCGGCGCCGCCCCCGCGTGTCGCCGCTAGACAAACACGAGTTCTCCCCGCGACGGCGACGACCGCGGCGACGCCAATGCATAACAACGACGGGGCTGCGCGCGGCCAGATTTAAATATCTAAATGCGTTATCGCGCCCCGCCGGCGGAGGGGAGGCCGGCCGCAGATGCAGATGGTAATTGGGCGCGCCAGATTGCCGCCTCGCCTTAATTAAGGCATTCAAATTTCTCGCGTGTATCTGCGGCCGGCCATCTGCCTAGCCTAATCCCAGCCTCCCGCGCCGGCACTTGTCTGCCCCACCATCTCCGCACACAAAGACACCCAGAACGCTGCGGCCGCGCTCAACAGGGAGTCCCGGTCGCTTCCAGACCAGCTTTTCCCTTTATTCCAAAACACAACGGAAGCCCTCTGGCAACCTTATGACACGAGTAAAAAGTCTTGCACTTCTTTCACGTTGTGAAAAAAATGTTCAAATGTTTGTAAAGCTGAAGGGACTTAACTGCGGGATCATCAGTCCCTAAACTTACAAACTACTTATGAACCAAGTTATACTAAAGACAGCTCACCATCCATGCACATGCAGTTTTCGTCGCACGATGTGTACAGTGGTAAAAGAAATATTACTCACTACACAGTTTCTGCTACTCTAGCTGAGAGACCACATATGAGCTGTTGTTTTGTTAATGGGTGCTGTCATCTATATCTATAAATTTGAATGTCTGTTCGGTGTACGTTTATCACGTCTGAACCACAAGACATAAAGAGATAAAAATTTGTACAGCTTCTAATGTCTACCTGGGGAAGGCTTTAGGGACGGTTTTATGGAGATCGGATAGCTATCTATTTATATATATATTAATGTGAATGTCTGTTCGGTGTACGCTTATCACGTCCAAACGACAAGACGCAGAGACTTATATATTTGCACAGTTACTAATTTATACCTGAGAAAGGTTTTAGATACGGTTTTATAGCGATGTCATAGATATTTATTGATTTGGAGAGTATAACGCTAAATGCGGAACAATAATTACTCTTTGAAAATTATATTTACTCTTTGAAAATGGTTTTATTCGTTGCATTGTTGCTTGAGGGTTGATAATGATAAAAGGGTGGAGTATATTTGGATGGAATGTTATCGGTGTATATAAAATTCTACGCGTGTGTGTGTTAATATTTCGCTCTGCAGATGCAAACGAATGATGTGTGTGTAATTGTTGTCCAAAGTCTCCCGTTGTACACCATATGAGTTCCATGCCGATAGCTATAAGGGGGTGGAAGATATGGTGGTTGAAAGTCGTCAAATTATAGTAACATTCGGACTGAAGGCCAGGAATGACGTTTGCGACTATATAGCAAGGAGGTTACGTACAGCGAAACGTGATGCCACAGACCATATCTTTGGTCTATGCGTGCTATACTGTCTTCAGCTCTTTCTCTGGAAGGATAAACATATGAATAAGAAAATATAAGAATAAATAAATAAAGCAGTAAAAAAGAAATTTCTTTTAATACATCTCTTTAAAAAAAAATCGATTTGACGTTTCGCGCATTACATTAAGTGATCCATCTGTGATATTATTACAATCATTATTGTTGAATTTCGTGTTCGGATTCTTCGAAACGAGTGCATTTTTACCTGTGATTGCTTATATATTCTCTGATAAATGTAGCATGTTTTTAGAAAAAAGGAGATGGATAGATAGAGAGTGGATAGGAAAAGTACTAACTCAAGATTCGAATAAATAAATAAATACCCGAGCAACGCTGGGTTTTCAGCTAGTTAATCATAAACGAATCTGTTCAATGCAGATATTCTTCACGAACAGTCACAGAAACGACGCTAGCACTCCAAGCGGCTTCACTGCAGGTACAGAAGAATGGAGCTTCGCTCCTCGTCCGTTAGGGAGGGTACTGGCGTTCCAAATGAGAGACGTAAACTTTTACGTACATGTTTATAAATATCTTAATCACTATCAAATCTCACACATTGGGTTAATTTGAAGATTTCATCAAAATGGCTCCAGCCGTCTTCCAGGCAATAGGGACCATACATAGATACATACACACATCCATTTTCATAGATGACTAGTTTAATTCCCGCTGCTTCGCACGCGTAGACTGGATGGTCTGCATTGGTTGTTTCTACTCCTAAATATAAATTTTCATAGATTTAGCTTTAAAAATGCTTTCCTAATCAAGTATTTTGATATAACTTGTAACTCCCTATTGCACCGCTGATGGCAGAATTCGAAACATTCCAAAACACATTTAAAAAAAAATTCTAACCATGGTTCCAAACCAAATTATCAAATTTCTAGCATCAAATTAGTCTTAGTAGCGCCCTTAAAAGATTTTCCCATATTTCACCCATTTATTGATTCAGTTTCAAAAGATATCGAAACATGTGTTTTTTAAATTCCAGTCAAAAATCTAAATCTTGCTTCAAAATTGCCTGAATAGCAACGTATTTTCAAAAAAAAAAAAAAAAAAAAAAAAAAAAAAAAAAAAAAAAAAAAAAAAAACCACTTCAATCCCTATTTAACCACCTTAGGGATGGAAATATCGAAATATCGCTGATGCCTACAGTGTAAGATAAACAACGTCTATAAATTTCAAGTTTCTATTATCTTTGTAGATTTACTTTTCAGCGCCGTTTTCTGTCTTTTATAAACGTATCGAGAATGCCAAATTTCCTTCTTAAACGCTTTGGCATCTTTCTTGGTAGTTTTACTTTTCAAACTGCAATATTCACTTATTTTTCTTTATTCGTACGCTTGTTGCAGAAAAAGAACTGAAGAATGGGCATCATGTTTCGCTCTCTATAACCTCTTTGCTATTATAGTGTCAAACGTCATCGCTGGTCTTGAGTCCGAATTTTATATAAGCTCACGACTTTCAACCACCCTTTTATAGCTATCGACACGGAACTGCTATGGTGTACAACGGGAGACTTTGTACTACAACGCAAAGAGATCGTTCGTCTTCATTGTGTAGTTTTTGCTGAAGAGCAAAATATTGACACCCATACGTAGAATTTTATATAAGTCGGTATGTTTCAACTCCCATATCTTCCACACCTTATCGTTTTTAACCCTCTGCCACCATAGTGCACAATGGGGTACTGATACCCACTACCACATACAAACACTATTCGTTTGGATGTGTAGTTTTGGCTGCAGGGTGACATATAGGCACAAACACCTCAGTTTTTACACATATTAAGATTCCTCATTCAGCACCCTGCGGGAGACTTTGTACAACAAACAAAACAGAGAGATCGTTCGTCTCCATTGTATAGTTTTTGATGAAGAGCAAACTATTGACATCCACACGTAGAATTATATAAGAGTTGGTATTTTGTTTGTTTGGATGTGTAGTTATGGCTACATATCTAGGAACAAACACCTCAATTTTTAAACATATTAAAATTCCTCATTCAACACACTGTATATAACCACGTGGAATGCGAAGTGCTGCTTACGTTTCTGGCAATATGTCTGTGAAATTATTTAGGCCAGAAGATTTGTGTCATCTTTATATGGTTAATTAATTTTTACAGTTGGTAACCTTCAACTCAGCGGCTCTAAATAACACAAGTTGGCAGTGCTGGTAGTAAGAAACGTCCCCCGCGCCGCGTCGATAAGATGCCGAGAGCCGAGTGGAGGACGCGCGGATCGACAGGAAGGAATGCACCGTATGTCGCGGCGCGGCGTGCCTCGCCGGCTGCGCTTTTCAGATAGCCGTCCGCGCGGCGGCGCGGTCTGAATCTTAATGAGCGCCCGCGTGCTTCGCAAATACACAGACGACAGCCGACACGGCGCCCGCGCTGCTGCGCCGCAGACCCGGGTTCCTACCAGTTGGGATAGTCCGGGATAGTCAGTGCAAGCAACGCTACCGAATGAGCGGACCGCCGCGGTCTCGTTTCACGTCACCAGAGCAGCCGCAAAGCCCACGAAGAAGAAAGACCGTGGCGCTTACGACACGTCACATCATCACGAGGTCAACGAGAAAGTCAGGCCCCGGCAGGGACATCACGACACATCAGAGAAGGGTGGAGACAGCGCGATCGCTAGCTGACTGGCTGGCCGCTAACAAGCAGCCAGCCAGTCAGCTAGCGATCGCGCTGTCTCAATTTTTCTCTGATGACAATGAGACCAATGGGAGATACAGGTCGTGGCGACACAGCATGACATGTCATCAGAGAAGGCTTCAAACGCGACCGCTAGCTGAGTGGCTGACCGCTGGGGCACAGCCCTCTATCCCATAGCGGCCAACAAGTAAGTTAGTAACTTCTCTGACGACGTGCCGTGCCTTATGTGCCACAGGATATCTTTCTTGTTGGCTTTGTCATCATCAGAGAAGGCTTGAGGCTACGTGATCACTAGCTGACTCATTGGTCGCTTGCCGCTGGGGCAGAGCCCATTGTTTTCTAGTGGCCAGCCAGTCAGCTAGCGATCGCGTTGTCCAAGTAATCTCTGATGACGTGGCCACAGCCTGTCTTTCTCACTTGCCTCAGAGGAGCTGCTATCAATTAAGAGACTGGCTGGCTTCTGGGGATTGTGCACCTAAGTGTAGCGGCCAGCCAGTCAGCAGTCCAATAGCGACCTACTCTGCATTACGTTAAATGACAATGCCGCAGCCATTTCTTTTGGTAGTACTTTCTCTAAACCGTTCGTCATTCCCACCTGTTGTGGATCTCACATTGCGCAACAATAGAACGCACAAGTGTAGTGTAAGCGGATACTTTAGTAGAACTGCTGCATCTTCTTTCTGCTAATGAGATGTAGTCTTTGGTTCGCCTTCCCTACAAGATTTTCTATGTGTTCTTTCAAATTCAAGTCGTTCGTAATTGTTATTCCTAGGTATTTCGTTGAATTAACTGCCTGCAGATTTGACTGATTTATCGTGTAAAAGAAGTTTGACGGATTTCTTTTGGTGGTCATGCGGATTACTTCACACTTCTCATTATTACGGGCCAATTTCCAATTATTGCACCATGCAGATATTGAAATCATTTTGCAGCACCGTCTATCGCGGCGCCGTTCACAACGTGCCTGGCCTTGCTTAATCTAGTCTAACCCCTGACTTTTCTTCTGTTGCAGGTGAGTACCGCAGACTGCGCCACTGGGAGCCGGCGCGTGAGTACCAGCGTGTCGTTGCCACTTGTCTCCAGTCCTCCTAGCATTTACACAGTGCAAGTCGTTAGCTGCTGCTTTCTCTTCTCCCCGTTTTCTGTCTTCGGGTTAGTCGCTCATGTAAGTGGGGTAGCAAGAGTACTAATTAAAGCCGAATCGACGATCTACACAGAACAATCCTTCATTGAGATACTACCTCTTGTTGTGTCTTATTACACATTAAATCAAAAAGAAACAGAAGAGAAGGTACCCATTTCTAGCTTCACTCCCTACCCACCTTTTCTCTGTCCCTCTCTCTCTCCCCCTATCCTTTTTCAGATACTCATTCCTCCACTCTCTCTGTGCATCAACACCTCCTCCCTAACCCTCATCCTCCCTCCACATCGGCTCCTCCCTCTCTTTATCCATCCGATTCTGCTACCCCCTCTTTCATTGCATCTTCGCCTCCTCCCTCTGCCACATTATCACCGTCTCCCTCTTGATCTCCTCTCCATTCTCCTTGTCAATCTCCTCTCCCTGCTCTATCATCTCTTACAATACTAACCTGGAGTCTAGTTTAGTTTTATGTTCAAAATCTTATACGACGGGGGTTCGAATGAACACGTACGAAACGTCTTAACTACTAAACTGGTTGAAATTTGAATATGCCACTTTGGGATAATGTTTTGGAACATCTATGGACGCGAAGATTGCGTTGTCACCTCACCTCCCACTAAAAAGTTCAAGGCATGCAAAGTGATGCTCGCCGTTTTTTCTGAACTCTGAGGTCCGATACACATTGAATTCCCCGAGCACGGAAAAAACGTTAACAGTGACGTGTACTGTAAGACACTTCGTAGCCTGCGCAAGTCCGTGAAGACCAAACGGCCTGGGCTGTTCACGAAGGGAGGGACTGCTGTCCACACGTTTCCAAAGTCAAACAAAGTGTAGTGGCCAAGTTCGCGTGGGAGCAGCTTGATCATACGCTCTACAGCCCGGACATGTAGCCCTGTGACTTCCATCGGTTTATTCCGAAAAAAAAAAGTTTTAAAGTGAACCGCTTCATCGTGGACGACGAACTTAAGGATACAGTGGAAGAGCGGCTGTTATCACAGCCGCAGGAATTCTGGGGACAGGGAATCCTTCGGTAGTGGGACAGTTGTGATCAGGCCTCTGGTGATTGATTTTGAATAAAGACTTCGGCTATACCCACAGAGTTGTGTCGTATCTTTTCATTTGAACACTCATCGTAGTACTCGTTGCGCGCGCAACAGGGGTTGTGTAAGCAGCGGCCCGCCGACGCCACGCACACAATTCTACAACTTTTTTTTTTTTCCTTTTTTTCCTGCAGTCATTTTCACTTTTCGGTTTCCTCTGTTCTGCACTAAGAGGAACGCCAATTACCTTCCTCTGTTCTAAAAGAAGCAATTAGCTTGTCTCTACTGTCCATAAGTCCCGTAACCAACAGGCGTCTTGAAAACTGCCCAAGACGCTTCTAATCGGTTATCTAGAGTTACCCAAGTTACACTGATGATAGAAGGGGCACATTGCCTCGCATACTTCGTATAAAATCGGAAATATCCCCGTATTAAGAGATCCTCCAGGGCGTTGTTCACCTGTTTGAATTCCTTCCTATACAAGAGTTCTAAATTAATAATCCATTTCTACAGGTCATTGCAATATTCAAGAAAGGTATTATGAGTAACCAGCAAAATTACGGACTCATATCATTGACGTAGTTTTGCAGTTTAAAGTTTACTTTATTCGAATAATATGAATTACCTCTAAGCGGCTTATAGTCAGCACTGAGTCAGAAATTATTGTTCTTGTGAAACATAGGTAGCTTTTTACTCACACGAAGTAGTGAATGCGATCGAGAAAGAATCTCAAATCAATTCCATGTTTTTAGTTTTCCGGAAGAATTTTTCATCGTACGTTACAAGTGGCTCTAATGAAGTTGCGTGCATATGAAATATCGTCTTATTTGTGCGACTCCATCCGCTCTCTCCTGTCATAAAGCACACAGTCCGTAATATTTGATGGAAAGTCTTCGAGTAAAACGGAAGTGATGCGTGGTGTTCCCCGGGGAAGTGTTGTAAGCCTCTAACTGTTTCTTGCTTAGGAGACAATTTAAGTAGCCATTTTAGACTGTCTGCATATGGTAATGTTATTTATCACTAAGTAAAGTCGACAATTGTATCGAAAGCAAGTACAAAACGATTTAGATAAGATCTTTGAATTGAACCTAAATAATTATAAATGTGCGGACATCCATATGGGCACTAAACGACATCCGATAAACTTCATTTAAGCGATTAATGAGTCAAATCTGTGCTGTAGTACAGAGGTCAGAGAAAAAGTTCGGAGAAGGGCAGCTCGTTTT
This sequence comes from Locusta migratoria, assembly GCA_026315105.1. Lineage (NCBI taxonomy): Eukaryota > Metazoa > Arthropoda > Insecta > Orthoptera > Acrididae > Locusta > Locusta migratoria. The sequence goes on along the minus strand of CM048750.1, from coordinate 98,531,827 downwards.
ATGTTATCTAGATGTGGACGAAACAATGACACGGAAATGATTTACGAGTTGGGTGGAATTCATTAAAAGATGCGGCGGAATCTATTTACATAATTTATTTCACCAACTTTTTCCTCCGAATGTGATCGATGTTTTGTTGGCACCCACATACTGAGGAGGACATGGTCATCATAATAAAATGCGAGAAGAGTGTAGGTGTTTCTTTTCCCGCGCGCTATTCTAGAACGAAACGGTAGACAAAGCAGTTCGATGAACCCTCGGCATCCACATAAGTGTGAATTGCAGAGTGATTAGATGTACACGTGGATGTTGTTTGTTGCAAAGTATCTGATATTATATTAGCTGGTCTTCGTTTTTCATGTATTCCATTCACGTCTCTATAATTCTGATGGTTATCGGTCCACTTTCAAGTAACCGACACCTAACAGCCATAAAAATTGATGACAAGAGTTGAAGAAAATGTGCACCAGTTAATGTTTAAAGCGCGAAACCATCTTACGTGAAAAACACGTATTGCATATAGACGAATTAAGAAAGTATCGTTCTTGTGAAACACAACTAGCTCTTTACTTACGAGATGTAATCAGTGCTATCGATAAGGCGTCTCACTTAGATTCCATATTTCTAGACTTCATAAAGGCTTTAGACACTGTATCTAACAAGCGTCTTCTAGACAAATTACGTGCTGTGGAATATCGCCACAGTCGTGCAACTTGATTCCAGATTTCCTGTCAGAAGGGACACAGTACGTTGTAACTGACGGAAAGTAATTGAGTAATACAGAAATGATTCTGTCGTTCCCCACGGAGTGTTATAGGGCCACTATTCCTTATCTTTATAAACGATTGAGGAGATAATCTGAGTAGCTCTCTTAGACTGTTCGCGGTGATGCACCCCTTTATCGGTAAGTGTAGGTATCAGAAGATCAAAAGCAACTGCCGAACAATTTAGATCTGATAATTACAGGACGCGAAAATTAGTATTTGATCCTGAATAATGAAAAAGCGTGAAGTCATTCATATGAGCACAAAAAGAAATCTGATAAACTTGATTTATACGATAAAGCAATGAAATCTACAGGCTATTAATTCAACTAAATACCTAAGAATTACAATTGCTATCAAACTTAGGTGGAAAGAACACATATAAAATGATGTAGGTAAGGCGAACTAACGACTAATTTTCATTTCCGGAGCGCTTCGAAGTAGGACTGACGGAGAATTTGAAGAAAATTGAGAGAGCCGCGGCGAAACAGGCGTGCGCGCTGAAGCGCCTTGCTACGATGTGCGCGGCCTTTCGCCGTCGGAGGTTCGAGTCCTCTCTCGGGCATGGGAATGTGAGTTGTATGTAGCCTCTTGGTTTAGGGACCGATGACCACTGAAGTTAGGTCCCATAACTTTGCAAATATTTGAACATCAAAATTGATAGAAGGGCAGCTCGTTTTGTATTATTGCGATATACTGAAGAGAGAGAGAGAGAGTCACGGAAATGATGCTCGAGTTTCGGTGGAAATCATTAAAAGAATTGCGTTATCCGTGCGGCGAGTACTATTTGCTAAATTTCTTTCACCAACTTTCTCTTCTGAATGTGAACATATTTTGTTAGCACCCACCTATATATTATATATTAAAATTAGATGAATCACATCGAAAACAGAAAGGTTTAAGCGTTCCCCTTTCCCGCGAGCTATTAGTGAATGGAACGGTAGGGAACTGTCAAAATAGCGGTTCGATTAACCCTCTGGCACGAACTTCAGTGTGATTTGTGGAGTGTTTATGTAGATGCGAGTGAGGACTCTGTCGAGTAGGCTGAATGGGAGGCCTGGGGCATTGTGGCCACTCCTGCAGACAGACAATGAGCCCGCCGGCTGCCAGGAGCGCTCTCTGCACACTACAACCAGCCCCATTAATTCTCGCTGAATCAGCCGTATAATTTGAAGCTGCAACAATATCTAGGCGAGCTCTGCGCCAAGGTGCCGCGCGGGACAGTCGGAAATGCACCGTCGCGTCGTTAGCGTTGGCCAGGTGCTCGGCGAGTAATGAACGATAGCTGCAAGTAAGCTGTGCTCCTGTGCCGGCTGTCGTACGTACTTTTGACACACACATATTCAGGACTACATCACAAAGCTGCGTGGCATCTTACCAAATTTTCGTTCGCCCCTTACTGCATTCTTATAGTCAGTAAACTTCTTCTGGGTGTTTGGCCGCCGGCCGCGGTGGCCGAGGGGACTGAGGCGCTTCAGCCACGGTCTGCACTGCCACTACGGTCGGGCGTTCGAATCCCCCCTCGAGCATGGATATTTGTGCCGTCTTTAGTTGTAGGTAGTTCATAAGTAGTTTGTAAGTTTAGGGACTGATGACCCCGTAGTTAAGTCCCTTAAGCTTAACAAACATTTGAACATTTTGGTGTTTGGGCGTATTGTCGATTTGTAAAATTCCGACGTTTCGGCCAATGTTGCAAGTGGTCTTTTTCTAGCTATTTGGCTGACAGCTAAGGATTGCTAGTGTTTATATAAAAGTGGGAGATCGGATACTGGTGACCGGGGAGGCGTTCTATATTGGTGTTTATATCATGGACTGTGACTGGAGGGAATAGAGGTATTTCATTTGTGTTTTCATTGTTTATTTCTATTGATGGAAATCGGCGAATTGGAGGCTTGCGGCGGCTATGACGTGACGCTGCTTCCTTGCTGCAGTGCAGCTAGTACTCTGTGAACGGCGCAAGTGGTCTTCAGCGCGTGTGAACACCACCACCTAGAGAGAAGGCCGCGGCGCTCTCGTGTGACGTCAGGTAGAGTAGGTTGCGCGCGCAACCAACTCTGCCTGACGTCACACGCCCCAAAGCGTTGTCACTGCTGACAGACAGGACAGCGATAACCTGTACCCATCATCTCTGTTCAGGTTGCTGGATCACTTTGCAGTTTCTGATCTTCCTCCTTCATTGAAATGGCTGATTTGCTAGTAAGCGTGCTTCTCGAAACATTATTTCCCTGCCGCACTCCTCCTTATAGTGTTCTGCCACCGCTGACTTTGTGTATTGTCCCAGACGAAAGTATCTTTCGTGTTCTGATATTCGAGTCATGATCGGAATTTTACTCACCGTGACAACGGCTGCGTAGGCCTTCGTTTACATTCATTCTCATAGTTTACACCTTAACACGGAAAAAAAAGAGAATAATAATAAAGTAAGAAAATTGTAGTTTAACTTTTGATTTTGGGTCACTTGTGTCAGAATTCTGTACGCGAGACTTCCACACTCCTAGACACCCCTAAGTCCATTGTTTCTGATGTGATAGTGAAGAGTAAAAGTGAAGTGAGAGGTATAGCATGTAAGACTACTCTAAAAAATGTTGAAAAAATGATATATCAAATGTTCAAATGTTTGTAGAACTTATGGGACTTAACTACGGGGTCATCAGTCCCTAAGCTTACAAACTACTTATAAACGAGTTAAGACTAAGGACGGCACAAATATCCATGCCCGAGGGGGGATTCGAACCCCGACCGCAGTGGCCGTGCAGACCGTGACTGGAGCGCCTCAGTCCCCTCGGCCACCGCGGTCGGCTAAATAATATATATGTAGTGGCCAGGTTTATACGGATATATTTTAAAATATTGCCTTCGTATTTTATATTATTTATTTAGTTTGCCAGCTAGCTCAGTAAATGGATGAAACACAAACCTTCTCAGGGACGTGATTATTCAGGTTAAATTTTAGTTGAAGGTCTTCAATTGGTGCGAGTATTCTTACAAAGTAGTCCCACATAAAATGCTATAAAAATGATATTCAATTGCAAATGAAGTCAATGTGGAACTTATCCTTTATATTATTTAAATTCTGAATATTATTCTCAGTTACGTATTTCATCGAAACTTTAATTGAATGTCCAACTCGAAGTAAAATCGCAAAGCCTGAATTCAGTGAAGCTAAATGAAAACTGTCTTTTGACTTTTAAGGATATGACTATCAGAAAATTATTTAATGAAATATTCTTCACTCTTCAGGCTGATCAACAGTAAGGCCGTGCTGTAATGGTGTGGTCGTGTTTTCATGAAGGGCGCTTGCACCCCTTCTTGTTTTGCTTGGCATTATCACAGAAGAGGACTACATTGATATTTTAAGCACCTTCTTGCCTCTCACTGTTGAAGAGCAAATCCGGGATGACAATTGCATCTTTCAACACGATAGACCTTATCATAATGCATGGCCTGTGTCGGAGTGGTTAGGCGAACGGTCTACAGCGCCTCCCTACGGAGCGACTACGCACTTTGGTTCGATAGATTTACAAACATTCGATTCGATTCCCTGTAACGAACTTCTCTGCACAGAGTCCTGACTTGATTCCTATAGAACACCTCTTGGATGTTTTGGAACGCCGACTTGGTGCCAGGCCTCACCGACCTACATCGATACATCTCCTCAATGCATCATTCCGTGAAGAATGGCTATCTTTCCCCAGGAAACCTTCCAGAACCTGATTCAACCTATGCCTGCGAGAATGGAAGCTGTTATCAAGGCTAAGCGCAGCCAACACCATATCGAATTCTAGCATTATCGATGGAGAGCGACAAAAACTTGTAAGTCATTTTTGGCATGTGTCCGGAAACTTTAGATCACAAAGTGCAGGCCTATATTAGCGTGCTTGACGTAGCTTCTAGCTTCTTTTCCGGCCGTATACCTTGGACTCTGTCCCGTCTGAACGCCATCCCGCCGGCCTCAGAGCGTCTTTCGACCGCGCCCAGAGCGCAGTGTGATAAAAGCAGGCGAGCCGGCGCGCGCGCCCGCCCGGCGAATAAACGTCTGGTCGCAGGCGGCTGTTAGCCGGTAATTGCCTCCCCGCGACGACAAATCGCGGGTGTGCCCGCAGACGCGGCGACGGACACTGCGGACCTTAATTTAGGGCTGCGGCGAGCGGCCGTAATGGGGTGCGTGATTAATGCAAAATTATGAACGCGGACGCGCCTCGTGAGTTACGGCCTTGTTTAACTGCACTCTGTCTTCCGAGGCCGCCGACAGACGAGCGCCTCACCGTCGCCTCCCACAGTATGATTAATTTGTTGGCGAATAAAAACCACTCCCAGCTGAGGCGGTTTCCGGAGGAACGGCCTCACGTGACACCTGCGCGTCGGCTCCACGGTAGGCGTCATTAGACAGCGGAAGGCGCGAAACTACACATCTCAACGATTGTTGTCTCACTCAGAAAGGAGAATATGCTGAAATTCAGTATGATGTTGGCCAACCGTTACCCTAGATGACACCCTCCACAGCCGGCCGCGGTGGCCGAGGGGACTGAGGCGCTCCAGTCACGGTCTGCACGGCCACTACGGTCGGGGGTTCGAATCCCCCCTCGGGCATGGATATTTGTGCCGTCCTTAGTTCATAAGTAGTCCATAAGTAGTTTGTAAGTTTAGGGACTGATGACCCCGTAGTTAAGACCAATAAGCTTAACGAACATATGAACAAGTTTGAACACCCTCCACTCCCGCAGGCATACGTTCAGTCAGGTGTTGGAAGGTTTGTTAGGTTTCTTGGGGGATGGCAGTCAATTATTCACGGAGTGCTTCACTGTGGAAGAGGTATCGACATAGGTCGAATCGGCGTTCCAACAATCCCAAAGGTGTTCTTTAGGGTTGAAGTCAGGACTCTGTTAAGGCCAGTCTATTACATCTACATAGATACTCTGCAAATCACATTTACGTGCCTTGCAGAGGGTTCATTCAAAATGTTCAAATGTTTGTGGAGCTTATGGGACTTCGGGATCATCAGTAAACTTACAAACTACTTATGAACTGGCTTACACTAAGGACGGCACAAATATCCATGGCCGAGGGGGGGATTCGAACCCCCGACCGTAGTGGCCGTGCAGACTATGACTGGCGCGCCGCAGAACGCTCGGCCACCGCGGCCGGCGAGGGCTCATTAACCACTTTCATAACCTACATCTACCGTTCCATTCTCTAATAGCGCGCGGGAAGGAAGAACTCCTTAATCGTTCCGTTTTCGATATGATTTGTCTTATTTTATTTGGATGTTCACGTCTCCCTATGTAAGTGTGTGCTAGAAAAAATTTTCACTTTCAGAAGTCGGTGATTGAAATTTCGCAAATAGATCTGACCGCAACGAATAACGTCGTTCTTTTAATGATTTCCACCTCAAATAGTGCAACATTTCCGTGACGCTTTCCCTTCTTGTAACGTGTGAAAAAAGCTGCCCTTTTCTGAACCTTCCCAATGTCTTCCGTCAGTCCCACCTGGTGAGGATTCTACAATGGGCAACAATACTCCAGGAGGACGCACAAGTGTGATGTAGGCAGTTTCTTTGGTGGAGCTCGTGCATCTTCGAAGCATTCCGCCAATGAAACGTAATCTTTGGTTCGCCTTCCCTAAAATATTTTCTTTGTTTTCTCTACAGTTTAAGTTGTTCGTAATTGTAACTTCTACGTATTTGGCAGAATTTACCACCTTAAGGTTTGATTGATTTATCCTGTAATTGAAGTTCAGCGGATTTCTTTTAGTGCTCATGTGTATTACTTCACACTCTTTATTATTTAGTGTTAATTACCAATTTTCGCACCATGTCTATATTTTGTCTGAATCGCTTTGCAGTTGCTTTTGATCCTCTGTTGACTTCACCGACCGATAAACGACGGCAGCATCCGCAAACAGTCTAAGGAAGCTATTCAGATTGTTTCCTAAATCGTTTATAAACACAAGGAAGTGTAGGGGACTAATGTTCAAATGTTTGCAGAGATTATGGGACTTAATTACGGGGTCATCAGTCCCTAAACTTACAAACTACATATAAACCAACTAATACTAAAGACGACACAGCCGCGGTGGAGTAGCCGAGCGGTCTAAAGCACCTCCCTGTGGAGCGCGCGGTTGCTCGCCGTGGAGGTTCGAGTCCTCCCTGGGGCATGGGTGTGGGTGTTTGTCTGTAGGTTAGTTTACCTAGGTTTAAGTAGTTTGTAAGCTACGGACTGATGACCACGCAGTTTGGTCCGATAGATTTACAGACATTTGAACATTTTTGAAAGACGACACAAATATCCATGGCCGAGGGGGGATTCGAACCCCCGACCGTAGTGGCCGTGCAGACCGTGACTGGCGCGCCGCAGTCCCCTCGGCCATCGCGGCCGGCTGTAGGGGTCTCATAATGCAGTCCTGGGAAACGCAGATATCACTTCTGTTTTATTCGATGACTTACCGTCAATTACTACGTATTTAATTTCAGCATAAAATGACCTAATAGTTTTTTCCACTTTTCTCTGTTTCCCCTCACATGGACACGTTGAGTTTTAGAATTGATTACCTCAGTCTGCGTTGCGGCACCGTGTCGAACGCCTCTCGAAAATCATTGTGGGAACCGTTGGCCAACGTGAAGAGGCAAGAGGCTGGTGGTACCTCCCAGTGCTAAGCTGTACAGCTTAACGGTGTCAGGCTAGGGCGCCTTCCTGAGTCTCGTCCGCGGCTGTACCTCTCGGAATGCCGCCCTCGCCGCCGGTTCTTCTGCAAGAGGCGTCCGCCGCGGAATGCTGGGAACGGCGGCGTCCGCCACAAGTGCGCCTCTGGCCGGCCAGATAAATCGATTGCCGATGCCTGGCCCTTGCTCAGCCTCGCCTTTTTGCACGGCGCGCAGGTAGCGAAAATAAAACAAATGTCTGCAAATGTAAGGGAGCAGACTAAAGCTCTGTATAGGGAAAGGATGGTCATCCTTTCCCGCCTTCTGAAACTCGTGATTGGCTGAAATCGAGTCACATTATTTTCTCCGCCAATTTGGTCCTCTACGCTGCTTGCCTGCCGTAAGACGTGCTGTGAATATTCGTATGTTAAGTGTGACTGATGCCAAAGTATTGCACTCTAGGGTATTATTTACAAGCCAAGAAGGAAGGTAAATATTATAGTACTTCCATCTGAATTCAGAAATAAAAGAAGAAGAGTCTGGTCAACGAAGGTTGTCAGAGAAAACTAAGAGCCAAGAACCGAACTCGGATCTGTGCTTTCATAATTTTAATTTACAGTGAAAATTAACTGAGGGCGTGCTTATACGAATTAGGGAGAAAAGGAGTTTCTGGCATATCCTGACTAACAGAAGGAGTAGATTGGTGGGAGACATCAAGGAATCGTCAACTTAGCATTATAAAGAAGTGTGTGGGGTAAAAATCGTAGAGGGAGACCGAGGGACGAATACAGTAAGCAGATTCAAAAGGATGTAGGTTGCCGAACGTATTCTCAGATGAAGAGACTTTCACAGGACAGGGTAGCGTGGAGAGCTCCATCAAACTAGTCTGCGGACTGAAGACCACAACAACAACAGCAATAACAACAACGTGAAAATTAATAGTTTAAAGGTTGACGATTGAATAACGCAACAAAAACCTTCGTAATTTTTAACTTCGGTAAATTTTGTGAAGAAAATTCCGGCATAATATTGTGAGCTCAAGTTATTCACGCATCGTTGGTTTCATTTGCAGGTAATTTGACTTATAATTGAGCAAACTAAACAGATCCTCGTTTAGATATTAAGTGAATATATAGTTCCTGAAGCAAGCTTTTCTCATTCTTGTATATATGGTTTATAAGCTCTCCTCTGCTTTTGGTAAGTCAAGTAGTGGGTAGTTTCTTAAATTTTTCTTAGTTCATTTCAGGTTTAAAGGTTTAAGTACATAATACGCAAGAAACTACGCATCAAATAATTGTCCGTTGTGTCAAATGTTTTCGTAATTTATACTTTGCTTCGACGAGAAAATTTTGAGAGTCGGTTTTAATATTGGCCTACGGTACACGTCAGTCTTAATTTATAGTTGAACTCATTCGATGTAGAGCCAGAAACCAATCTGTTTTCTGACGAGTATTTCGTACAGTTGCAAGTCGGCATGGACAGAACTGTGCGCACTTCCCGCGTCTGTCCGTCGGATATAAAACCCTATTTCTTGAGAATGACATGAAATATCGTTCTGCCCCCAACCTTAAATAAAATTTCGATATCTTAATTACATTTCATCAACAGCTTTGCATGTGCTAAAATCAACCATCTTGCGCAGTAGTTTACTTAATTTGATGTAGCACAGTATCTATAAGGAAGAACGAATATAAAATCCACTCATTATCGAGCGAATATCTCACTATATGAAAAAATTAAATGTTTTCATTGCAAAGTTTTCTCGGAATCGGTTGATAAATACTCTAAGCGCTCGGGACGTTGACGCCGTCAGTGAGTAAGCACCAGCGGAATAGGCCCAGTACGGCCGACGCTGGCAGGCTGGCCATACTTTCCCTGTACAGAGCTTTAGATCAGACTGATTACGTCAGCGCTTCCCGAACTGGATGTCGCGGCCCACTACAGTGGGTCTCTGGATCTTGCCAGGTGGGTCGCGAGACGACTATTAAAAATCTACGTAAAATATTTTGTGCACTGATAATGTGCATTCCTTATGAGTTTTGTTATATTACTTTCCACTTACTAAACAAAAATAATAATGAAGTTCAAATTTTTTGTAGCCCTGTTGGACCAAACTGCTTTGGTCATCAGTCCTTAGACGTATTAACTTAAACGATTATGCCCGAGGGAGGACTCGAACCTCCGGCAGTAGCGGCCGCCCAGTCCGTAGCATGATGCTTTAGGCCACGCGGCTACTCCCGCGGTGGTAGCAATTGAGTTCTGCCACATTAAGGTTTCTTGGGAATTCGTATTTTTACATTAGACCCACTGTAAGTTGACGGCCTTTATTCTTGATTTTACGAGCTACTTTCGAAGTATTCGTGATTAACTGTCGTGGATAAGAATTTTGTCTCTACTGAAAAGTCTTAAAAAGCCAAAATTTTCAATATCGCTGAAGACTCGCTAATTCAATTATCAAGTGTTCCTTTTTATTTATTTATTTTATTTTTGGAAAACTTTATTTGAAGAATAAAACGCTATTTTTGATAAAAATGAATGGACTTGTAAGTGTGGCTTTGAAGGAATTTAATCGCATTCACATCTACTTCCCTATGCGAGACTGCATTTTCAAACGCTTTTTTTAAATTTTTTTTATTTATAGATAAAGCTTTCATAGGAAATGATTTACTCGTGAACCTATCACGCTCCGTTACAGATATAGAACATACCATTAATATCAGGACTAAACAATATCACAAATAAATAAAAACTGGTACTTAAAAATGGATACCTTAAATTCTTCTAGTTAATCTACTGTTAGTTCGTGGTTTTGCTACAGAATTTCTTTGTTCCATGAATAATCGCTGACAGCGCAATGAAAATATGTAGGATGTTTCCGTTTAATTACTGCAACACATTTTTATTACCAATGTTCCGTAATTCAACACGATGTAGACCATTAATTATGTCATGTTATTCAAAGCTAGACATAATGATAAAAACAAAGCTACCACAAAAATTGGCGTTTCCGAATAGAATGTATTTTATGACAAACATCATCAATTGGTGTTAGAATGTCTAAAATGACAACTGTGTGAAGTCAGTTGTTATCCCACTGAAATTATAAATGTCAACCTAACGTATTATTAACAAATCAAATGAGGTACGAGGTTCACCAGCTGTCTAGAAGTAACGATCCACAATTGTGCAAGCAAAATATTTCCATTCAAAGCTGACTGGTTTTTTTTTTTTTTTTTTTTTTTTTTTTTTTTCATTGTTTGGCTGAAATAATTAAATGGGCCGCAAGAATCGCAAATATTTAAGGCAACATTGGATTGAGACGCATACGTTGAGTTGAATAACAATGCTGCAACTGGGTATTCCAAAACTGGTAAGGACTAAGATAACTTAAAAGTCTCACTAGTTGCTGTTCCATTTAAATTATAGACAAAAGTTAATAAAGATTCATTTTGAAGACACTTACGACTGTAGAACTTGAAGTACGTTCGTGATTTTGCGCTTGGATAGAGCTGGATAATACTTCCAGCACCCTAAAATGATTACACATGCTCTTACAAAGCGTTTCCATTGTTCAGCCGAGAGCCACTGAAGCAGTAGAACGTGTCCCGGGGCTACTCCAGGGATATTTTTACGGAAAAGGATAGAGTCAGCGCAAGCTTATCCTTCTCCGGTTCAATGGTCTCGTTCATTCGGCACTTGTCCCGGTGCTGCACGGATTCTTAACAGTGCTAACCATTGCAAGGCCGTAAGCTTCCACGACCTGTGTATGTCTGAAGAAATTGCTCAGTAAAAATGTTTGTAAACGTATAGCACAAAACTAATGTGTCATCTGTCCCTAGGCTTACAAACTACTTAAATTAAGTACCCTAAGAACAACACACACTCACACTCTCACTCACACACTCACTCAATCACGCACGCACACACATACACACACACACACACACACACACACACACACACATATATATATATATATATATATATATATATATATATGCGCCCGAGGGAGGACACGATCCTCTGGCGGGAGCAACCTCGCAGTCCCTGACATGGCGTTTAGAACAGCTTATTCATTTCCGCGTGGTTTGAGTAAAATCATTTTGGGTATTAGTGTTGTAGTTTGGATATTTTAGAGGAACAAAACTGCAGAGGTCAACAGTCCCCGTGGGTATTAGGCATCGACTAACTGATCTCATGAGGATCTGTGCGGAGACGTCGAATGTCGATATTTTAGGGTTTCACTATTTAATAATAATGCAGCCTAACGCCGCGTCGGAGCGGCCGAGCGAATTGTGGCGCTATGCGAGGCCGTTTCCCGTCGAGGGTTCGAATCCCCCTCGAGCATGGATGTTTGTGCTGTCTTTATTACAAGCTAGTTCATAAGTAGTTTGTAAGTTTAGGGACTGATGACCCCACAATTAAGTCCCATAAGCTTAAAAAACATTTGAACTCAGCAGCTAGGCGGCCACTCCACCGCGGTAATGTCGGAAAATTTCGTGGAGTACGCATAAGAAATCGCATTTATACAGTCTTTTTCATTCGTGGAACTTCATCAAGTACAGCAATTTTTTGAATTTACAGGATTCTTCTAATTAGCGTGTTTACAGCAGTAGCTTTTTGAACCACCTTTACTAAAAGGATTAAAAATTATGCTGCAATTTTTTGTCATCTGAATTACATGACACTCATTCAATATAGGTCAAGTTTTATTACAGGCTTCTGCGTTTCGCATGCAGGGTTCTGAAACCCGAGTCATGTGACTTTTTTCTCTATGACCGATCAAAAGTATGACACTGGTAGCACCTCGTACTTATGTACTTATGGATATCATCTCAACGCTCGTACTAATTACGAGAAACTGCCGTAAGGTGGCGTGCACAATGGTGATTAGAGTGCAGTCTCTGTCGGTCGTGGAGGCCGAGAGGACTGAGGCGCTCCAGTCACGGTCTGCACGGTCACTACGGTCGGGGGTTCGAATCCCCCTCGGGCATGGATATTTGTGCCGTCCTTAGTGTTAGCTAGTTCATAAGTAGTTCGTAAGTTTAGGGACTGATGACCCCGTAGTTAAGTCCCATAAGCTCTACAAACTTTTGAACACTTGAAGTGCAGTTTCTGTTATTTGGAATCGTTGTCATACTCACAAACAAAAAAGCGTAGATGACAAAAACCCGTGCGCGACACCTTTTGGTTGGAATATCAAGTATGCTGCGCGGTATACACAGCAAGTTCTTGCGAATGCATGTCCCAATGAAATACCTCTGCTTCTTTTTGTATTTTGGTCACACAGCGAGCACTAGTCACGACAGTCAAAGCCCATTGACAGTACATTTCGGAATGGAACATCCTTTCCCCCTCACTTTGGGACTCTCAGATTATTCTAAATTTATTTGCAGCTTAGAGGCGAATTAGCAAATATTTGCCGTGTACGATAGTGAATCAGATATCAATTTCCAGAATGAAACTTTCACTCTGCAGCGGAGTGTGCGCTGATATGAAATTTCCTGGCAGATTAAAATTGTGTACCAGGTTTGAATCCCGGTTACGGCATACAATTTTAATCTGCCAGGCAGTTTCAAACATCAGTTTATTCATTTGGCATATTTACGAAAGTTCAGATAAATTTATACTTACTTTCCTGTAGTGGAAAAAAATATGAGTATTTGAGACATTTCATCTCAGAATAGAACCTTCCATTAACAGAATTACAGAAATATGAGAACAGTAGTGTAGTGATAGGGAACGATATGTTTTTTGGTGATACAACATGGGTAAACTGCTCAATATGAACAATAAAAGCGATGGTTAAACTCGGTTTCACCTGTAATATTGAGCAAAAATCGTGTAATTTTGTAACCCGCGGAGACCCAATTGTATTTGTATAAGTTATTTACCTCGTTCCTCCATCCAAGAATTTCACCAGAAACTGCACTGAATATCTCTTACCAATAATTTTCGAATCCTGCAAAAAAGAAAATATATTCTGTTCAAATAAACTACGTTGTCAAAATATCTATCTATTAAGTATAAACGTAAATCTTCTAAACGGTTCTTCCATAGTTCTCGGCCGATTGCTTTGAAATTTTGACAGAGATGCAGTGTAACATAGCAGTGTTTTCATACACAATAAATTTGTTTTATTTATGTACTAGTGGATTTTTATAGAACATTCTGTATTTTATAAACCCGCTCTTACTCCAATGCAACATTGTGCTAAAATGTCAAAGCGTGCAGTTTTAAAGATTTTGGAAAATTTGTGGTTACCAACTTTTACATATTCTACATATATTGAAATGTAAATGATCGTTTGCTCAAATTCTCTGGCAGAAGTTTACAGATTCCTTCGAAATTTTGATATAACGTTGCATTAGAATGCGGACTTCTTTCAACTGCTATTGGAGAGCCATCTGACATGAATGTAGTAAAAGGAGCAATGCATTAACACCTAAATGTTCATTTGTTCAAAATCATTTATCTATGAAAGTTCAACTGCTTTCTTTGCAAATGTTTTAAAAATTAGATACAGAAAATGTGCGGTTTCTAATGCAGTTTTGACAAAATTACGAAGCTTGCGGTAAAGATGATTTGTAGATGCAAGATTTTTAACATGACCTTAAGTCTCCGGGTTACACGTAGATGCATGAGGAAATAGAGGACGAGAAAGAAATTGACGTAAAGAGGGCGGTGGAAGAGATGTGCAGAAAGAGAGAGAGAGAGGGCGACAGAAATAAGAGAAGCAGAGGGTGTAGAATGTATATTCCCATTAACTTAGTCTTCTGAACGAATACGCATTTGAAATTAGAGTTTTCCCTTCTCTATTATTTCCAATTAATCTGTAATACAAAATCAGCAAGCAACTTGCAGCACACAGGTTCATAACTTGATTGATTTCAGTATAATTTTTTTCTGAAATGATAGGTGGGTAGTAATTAAGTTAAACAATAATCATAAATGAAGAAAATAGAAGGAAGGGGAAACTAACTAACAAATGAGAACGCCGAAAGGGAATTTAAGATAAGAAATTATGTATTCTTAAAAATATGAAGTAGAAAAAAAATTACAGAAAATTAAATTAATATGGTGCATTACAATATGCTGCAACGCATACTTAACTACTGCCTTCTCCAACAGCTTCCTTACCGCGATACCCCTCGCAACTCCCAACTATCTCGCAACTAACTAACTCTCAGGAAACATTCCTCACACACAAAGAAAGAAAAAATGTTATGTAGACATGTGTCCGGAAACGCTTAATTTCCATGTTATAGCTCATTTTAGTATTTCTCATGTTCTTCCACCTATGCTCACTGGAGCACGTTATCATTATTTCATACGGGATACTCTGCCCGTGCTGCTAGAACATGTGCCTTTACAAGTACGACACAACATGTGGTTCATGCACGATGGAGGTCCTGCACATTTCAGTCGACGTGTTCGTACGCTTCTCAACAACAGATTCGGTGACCGATGGGTTGGTAGAGGTGGACCAATTCCATGGCCTCCACGCTCTACTGACCTCAACCCTGTTGACTTTCATTTATGGGGGCATTTGAAAGCTCTTATCTACGCAACACCGGTACCAAATGTAGAGACTCTTCGTGCTCGTATTGTGGACGGCTGTGATACAATACGCCATTCTCCAGGGCTGCATCAGCGCATCAGGAATTCCATGCGACGGAGGGCGGATGCATGTATTCTCGCTAACGGAGGACATTTTGAACATTTCTTGTAACAAAGTGTTTGAAGTCACGCTGGTACGTTCTGTTGCTGTGTTTTTCCATTCCATGTTTAATATGATTTGACGAGAAGTAATAAAATGAGCTCTAACATGGAAATTAAGCGTTTCCGGACACATGTCTACATAACATATTTTCTTTCTTTGTGTGTGAGGAATGTTTCCTGAACGTTTGGCCGTACCTTTTTGTAACACCCTGTATATGTGATCAGTTCACAACATTCACTACACAAATAACTCATGTACAATGCAGAATGATAAACAGTATGAATAACAATTAGTAATACAACCCTACATGTACTGTGAGAACACCATCATGACCTAAATATTACAGAAAACCAACTATGTCGGGACCATAGGGACCTTACAACACGTGCATTGTGTATGATCGGCCAATTATTTTGAGTATTGTAGTTGAAAGATTAATTCCGTGTCTTGAGAAAAGGAATAACAAGAAAATAACAGTTAATGCGACTTAACTCAAGTATATTCTACACAGCAAACTCCGCTGTGTGAAAACCGCACAGTACAGGTTGTTTTATTCGACCTTTGCGAGATGTATGGAATCGCCCTGTGCGGGGCAGCGTTGCCTCTGGGAGCAGAGGCAGGCGGCTGGCGTCGAACCCGGGCCCTCTGCCGCGCGGCGCGCCCCCCGGGCCGCAGAACCTGTCGCCTAACGAGCGCCGCGGCGGCCACACTTAATCTTGATTAGCGTCACACACGTCACGCCGCCCGCCCTCCATCATGCCAGCCGCTGCAAGCCGCTGTCCGGCGCGAAACGCTCTCCACGGCAGCGGCTTCTCATACCGCTGTCTCTAGACGCTCTCACCGCCAACACATACAGTAGCGACACTCACTGCTGTCAAAGTTGTTACCAACTAACAGTTGCAACACCACTAGCGTTCCTAGCGATGGCCAAGCCGCCGAACTCGTGATGTTGGTTTATAATTCTTTTTCTAAGAAATTCTAGAAATACACTCTTGGAAAAGAACACCACCATTACTCTTTCGACCCGGCAAAGGTAAATTTTATTGGCCCATTCTTCAGAATGTACACAGCACACGATAACACAGGCAGAGCGACATGCACGTTAGTACAGTCACCAGAGCGTGCGCAGTGTCGACGATAGTATCGTGTATACCTTGCTCTTGATGCAATGCAAACTGCAGTTGTCCTATGGAGACGATCTTAGAGATGCCGCATGTCGTCTTGCGGAATGCCCTGTCATGCACCTGGTAACTCATTTGGGCCAGATTTCCTGCCTCTCGTGCAGACCGTGCAAGACGACGTTATGTCCGGTCCCATGCATGCTTAATTCGGGACAGATCTGGAGATCGTCCTGGCCAGGGTAGTTGACGTACACCTTGAAGAGCACTGTGGACTGTAAAGGGATACTCGTGGTCGTGCATTGTCCTGTGCCAAAAGCATATCGCCTTGTTGGTGCGTGGACGCTGGGAGTGAGGAAGCTTAGGGTTTAACGTCCCATCGACAGCGTGCTCATTAGAGACGGAGCTTACGCTCGGATTTTCGGGTAAGGATGGGGGAGGAAATCGGCCGTGGTCTTTGAAAGGAACCATCTCGGCATTTGTCTGGAGCGATGTAGGGAAATCACGGAAAACCTAAATCTGGATGGCCGGAGGTGGATTTGAACCACAATCCTCTCGTATGCGAGTCCAGCGTCTTACCATTGCGCCACCTTGCTCGGTAATGGACGCTAGCAAGACGGGTTGAACGATGATTTCAATGTACCGTGCACTGTTCAATGTTCCCTCGACGAACACAAGAGGAGAACGTCCAATGTGGGATATGGCTCCCCACACCACGAAGCCAGGTGTCGGTCACGTGTGCCTACACGACGCAACACATGCTTACGACCATCATTGGCACCGGGGCAGAAGCTACTCTCATAAATGAAAACGACACGTTTCCATTCATCCATCCGTAATCCTCTATCGTGACACCACTGGAGGCTGGCTGAACGATGTTGGGTTGTTGTTGTTGGGGTTTTTTAAAGGGGGGCTAAACGACTGGGCATCAGTCCCCCGGAACGATGTTGGGGCATGAGCGGAAGACGCCCGAACGGCACGTATGATTGAGCCCCGTCGTGTGAGGAGCCATATCCTACACTGGTGATCGTCAAAGGAACATTGAACAGCGCACGGTACATTAAAACCATCATTCGACCCATCTTTCTACGTTCATTCACCAACAACGAGATATGGTTTCCACACAGGACAATGCACGTTCACATGTATTCCGTACCACCCAACATGCTCTTCAAGGCGTACCTCAACAACAATATCCTGCACGATCCCCATGTGTTCCCCACTGAGCATCTATGGGACCGAATGAAAAATCATCTTAGCCGGTCTCAAGACCGGTACGAAATTGGCACAAATGAAGAATCAGGTGGAAATTACATGGCAAGCCATTTCGTCTCCATGAGAAGTTGCAGCTTGCATTCCGTTGTATACATTCTCCAGAATGTGTCAATAAATTTTCCTATGCTGCTTCAACGAATTTGTGGTATTCGTTTATGATTTTCCAGGACTGTAGTTCGTCTCATTTTTGCGTTATAAGCAATAGTAATTATCTAGCGACATACATAATGCGGAAATTAATGTAAAACACCCGAATTAAACTGATTCAGTGGTATAAGGACCAACTTCGTCATGAAAATACTTACAAATATTTGTAGCGTGTTCCACTGTAAGTAAGTAGAATATAAACGTAAGAGAAATGTAAATTTCAGTTATGCTCTGTTCTTACTACGGCACACAATTTTTTGACTCGTATCAATTTAGTGTGGAGTCTAGTGTTTCGCACATTTTTACACCTCACTCGTCTTTCTTATATGCGCATATTCTTTTTAGTGTGATAATTTTAGCTTAAAAAATCAATTGAAGATTCTTACCGTTTGTGGTTAATCTGTAGTAATAATTGTGGAACTGGTTTCTTCTTTGTTGGAAAAAAGTTTAATTGCTTTTGCGATGGTGTTTCTTCATTTTTTTTCTAGTTTACGTTCTCCAGAATGTGATAATTCAATTTCTAATATACAGGGTGAGTCACGAAAATTTCCCCCGATTTCTGGAGGCTATTTCTTAAGTTATTTGGAACAAAAAATTTAAATAAAGTAATGGTATCAGATCCATAATTAAAGAGGTACAGTAATTGAAATACTCAGAAACGAGTCAGAAAAAAATGAATTGTAGGATTTCACTACCAAAAATGCACATAATAATTAATTTAAACAATATTGTAGCTGACACTTTCAGGGTGAATTTAAAGAAATTATTCAAAATTTCCTCGCTACACTTGAAGGCAAAGACTCGGATGGGAGTGAACCGCGTAAGTAGCATTTCATAATTTCAAATGATCGTTCCTTGTTGACGTTGCGGGCATCGAAAATGTGTTGCATCAATTCTTCTCGTGTTTTCATTGTACCTTTATACATGATGTCGTTCATCCACCACAGCATTCAGTTATTTAGGGGTGATAAATGTGGGGATCTGGCATGTTAGCTGATAGGGCCCCGCGACCTATCCATCGATGCGAGAATTTCTGATTAAGCTAAACTGTTACCACACGGTGGAAGGGTGCAGGAGACCCGTCATGTTGTACCTATATTTGACATCTTGTTCCCAGAGGAACATCTTCAAGATGTCTTCTCGTAAAAAGTTAACGCACATCTGACCATTTAAATTTCCCAGGAGAATAAACGCTCCCAGTAATTGGTCACACACAAATCTGCAACAGACAGTGACACTGAACCGTCTTTGAAATAGAGATACTATCATGGCATGGGGATTTTCGTCTGCCCAGACATGCATGTTACGCATGTTGTTGATGCCATCACTGAACATGATGAGGTGATAGTGACCAGTTACAGAAGTGCAAACTGTTGATAAAATCATGTGGTTCTAAATGGTGGACGTTCTGCTCATGAAAAGATATTATCCGTTCTCGTGAAGAATCCTACATACCTTACATTGTGAAAGCCTCAATTGGGTAGCTAGGCGTCTTGTACTAGAACGAGGACTTCGCTCTGTTCAATACAGAAAGATTTCTAATTCTTGAACTCCATAATTTCTTTCGGAGTCAATTCTAATACTTGGAAGAGTACCAGTCTGTGGCAGTGTTCAATATACTCGGAGTCATGAGGATACCAACGGCTATATTCGGCAACAGTAGCTTTCGCATTGTGATTATAGAAGCCCAAAATGTACACCATTCCTCCATACTCGCGTGATGAAAACTTGTGATTCCCACGGTGGAGTAGCCGAGCGGTCTAAAGCACCTCGCTGCGGAGCGCGCGGTTGGTCGCCGTGGAGGTTCGAGTCCTCCCTGGGGCATGGGTGTGTGTGTTCGTCCGTAGGTTAGTTTACCTAGATTTAAGTAGTTTGTAAGCTACTGACTGATGACCACGCAGTTTGGTCCGATAGATTTACAGACATTAACAAAAAAAAAAAAAAAAAAAAAAAAAAAAAAAAAAAAAAAAAAAAAAAAAAAAACCTTGTGAGGCATCGCAAAGTGTACTGTACACAGGAGACATAACAGTATCAACAGCGTGGTTGTTATGCAAACGTACCAGTTGCTTTACTTGTCTAACTAGAATGATCGTGTTTCCTGTGAATGCAAGTGTAGCGCTCCATACTTTGTGGCATGTTTCTGAACTCTGTTGTAGCTCCTTAATTATGGATCTGATCCCATTACTGTATTTACATTTTTGTTCCAAATAATTTAAGGAATAACCTCCAGAACCGGGGGAAAATCTCGTTACTCACCCTGTATATGTAAATAGGAAAACATACTTCGTCATGAAATTTTAGGACATCTCTTACATTGATCATGTTTTGAATTCACGTAACACTTTTAACGTGATTGTGATACTGTTCGCTATTACAAAAATCAGCAACATCTGAACAGACGTGGTACTGGATACCAGCAGTTTATTGAACATTAAACAAGAAGGCATCGTGAGCCGACTGACGAAATGCCCAGTACCTAAAGCGAAAGGCTTTAACGCAAAGCGCGAGACGTTTATTGCGTTAGGAACGGTATAGGGTCTACATTCAGCGTAATAAAGTTTTCATCGGGATGACGGAACCAGGCGGTGATTAAAAATGAATTGCTGCGTGTTAGAGGCATTGGTAATTTCTCTGGGCGAAATATTAGAGCATTAACAAGTAAATTGTATCGGTGAATACAAACCGGTTCCTTTTCGTTCTCTTGATCCTGTTGGTCGCGCTCGATAATACGCATGAATTAATTTTAATTTGTGGCATTAAATTAATCAGGGCTGTGCCTGCTGGCAGCTGACCAGGAAGCGTCACGGGGAAACCAGTTCTCGGCTTACAGAGTAGCTGCTGAGCGGGCAGGTTATGCAGTGCCGTGTGCAGTATTGCCGCATTCATTCGTCTCCATTTTGTTTCTCACCTGACACAGATCTCGAAACAAAGAAATGTTTAAATTTCGGGTAATTGTTTTAAAAATGATCAATTGTTTGTAAATGTATGGGACATAACAGCTACGGTTATCAGCCCCTAGGCTTACAAACTACTTAAACTAACCGAAAGACAACACACACACACACACACACACACACACACACACACACACACACACACCAATGCCCGAGGGAGGACTCGAACCTCCGACGGAGAGCGACTGGGCGCTCCGCTGTAAGGCGCCTTAGAGCGATCGACCATTCCTCCACGGCTACTGGTATCCAAACAACGCTTAATAAAAATATTTTAAATAACTTATTCGCAGCCAAAAGCAGTGTAACTATTACAAGAAACAAAAAGTTGGGGATAGAGCTCAGAAAATGGGCTAGTCTGGAGTAGACCTTGGTAACGTCACAGGTGGAACTGTCTGACACATTAACATCATTCGCTGAATCACGGTTCCTACTCTGGCTACCGAGCGACGTGGCGTAGTGGTAACACACTGGACTCGCATTCGGAAGGATGGTGGTTCAAATCGACCTCCGGTCAACCAGATTTAGGATTTCAGTGATTTCCCTAAATCACTCCAAGAAAATGCCGGGATGGTTCGTTTGAAAGGGCACGGCCGTTTTCCTTCCGCATCCTTACCCAAACACTCCGAGCGTATGCTCCGTCTCTAATGACCACGCTGTCGGCGGAACGTTAAACTCCAAGCTTCCTTCCTTCCTACTCTGGCTTGTAGGTGATACTTTCAACGTTTGCAAATCTGGGTGCAATTTTGAGTTGTGTCTGTGGATAAATATGTCGATAAGATAATATTTCATGAAAACGTGATAAGATCGATTTTATAAGCAGCCACAAGTTGCTACAATTATTTCTTCAATTGCCCGGTTTCACTATGTACACAAGAGCATCATCAGAATAGTTTCATGATAATTGAAAGCTGTCGATTTATATAATCACATGTACGTAATATAAAAATAATTGTATTCTGACAACTGGATAGTTGAACGTTTTCAACTATTTTAAATTAATGTACATATGATTGTATAAATCGACAGCTTTCAATCATACTCAAACTATTCTGACGATGCTCTGGTGTACAGAGTGAATCCGGTTAACTGAATAAATAATTATAGCGACTTGGGGCTGCTTATAAAATAAAATTTATTTTCAACAGTCGCGTTCCCCTACAGGCAATGGAAAGGTGATAGTTATAAGTCCTGCTACAGAATGCAGTTTTAAAATATTACGAAGAAAATGTACAATATACATTTACCCGTTACTGTAGAGTCAGAGATATACACTCTACAGCTGCAGCTACATGTATTGTGATAGGGAGTAAAACGAAAGGAACTAATTGTTCAAATTCAAATATTTCTAAACCTAAGGGACCAAACTGGTATTCCGCAGTGAATACACCAGTTCCCTCCAGATCACCGAAGTTGGGCACGTCCGGGTACGTCACCCGCTGTTGACAATTAGCCATTTGCCTTACGGCAGAAGGGGCAGGAGGGTTGTGGTGCAAAGTCCCTGATCACAAATCTTTGCGCCAATGTCCTGGATTAAATTCCAAACCTCTCCGCAGTGTCTCATGGAGTGAGGGAATGGGACACTTTTGATGGTGGTCCGTCCGTCGGATGGGTACGTTAAGCTCGGTGGCCTTTTTTATGCTTTACGAGAGGAGTAGGTTGTATGGCGGCACCGCGTTTCACCATCTCCCTTCTCCCATCATCTCCAACACGAACTATACACTACAATCGCACCCATTACAGTCACCTACACTTAACAGCACACTTCAGTACACAGCTCTCACACTTCTAGAACGACAGGTTCCTGCGGGCGCAAAGGATAGGGAAAACCTTTTCAATTAGGTGGCTGAACCTACCCTTCATTGTCTCCGAGCCATTCATGCCATACGACTTTTACCAAACTCTTGAGGTCACCGGTAGCTAGACTTACAAAGTACTCCCTTTCCTGCCCGACGAGACTTTAACCCTTTCATTGCCAGTGTTGTTCCTCAACAATAATGTATTAAAACCCTATTTATACCATATTTTGTGTATCAGTTCTTAAATTGGCATCGTTGGTGATGAACATCATGCTTCTAGTACGACATTTTGCCCTTTGGCACGGTGTGCAACCACTTCTGAGGCATTAATCAACTCGTCTTGGAGGATGTGTTACGTTGTCGTCTATACGTGGCTGTGAGTGTGAGCGTGAGTGAGGTTTATGTTATTTTATTTCAGCAGTGAACTGTCTTTGGTGTTGTGCCGAAGCATTATTGATCCGACAGTGTTAACTATCAAAAACTAACGCCTAAAGTAATAAAATACCTCGATACAGGCGTCTGTGTTGTGCATAAAACAAATGACATTAAAAAACAACAGTTCGATTAAAAATTATATAGAAATTTTTTTGGATTTTTAGTGCACTGTATTAATACAGAAAAAAACGAATTTAATTTTTCCAAAGCTGAATACATTACGTGGGGCCGGCCGCGGTGGCTGAGGGGACTGCGGCGCGCCAGTTACGGTGTGCACGGCTACTGCCGCCCTTAGTGTTAGCTAGCTCATAAGTAGTTTGTAAGCTTAGGGACTGATGACCCTGTAGTTAAGTCCCATAAGCTCTACAATGAAAGCTCTGGGAATGAAAGGGTTAACGCAGTATGGTCCAAGAGGCTTAAAACCAAACACATTTGTTTCCAATGACCTCGCTGTCGACAGTACATATGTCACACCCTGATCGCCCTTCATATTTCACCCCCCTCTCAAACACCCACGCTTCCTCCTCCCCCACCCAACAGACACACACTCCATCACTACCATCTGCTGCAACTCCCTCGCTCATTCCCTGAAATGTTATACATTTGTGTGGGGGTACCCTGCATTCAAGGTTGGAGCGATACACGTCGTAGATTAGAAAGGATTATTGTTCGGGTGTACATAATTCAGGATGTATAACACGATAAGCGGCTTGAGCGAAGGCACGCATCTCGACCGGGTGATTGCGGTAGTGACGACATTCCGGACGAGGCGGGTTCGTGAAGCTGTGCACTACGGGTGGGGGTCGTGAGGCAATTGGGGAGATGGCTGGCGAGATGAGAGACGGGCGGTCGCGCTGCGTCGATGGCCGCCGCCGCCGGCGCGGATCGCGGCACACACCGTCTCCGCACCCCGCGGACACCCTCCCCCTCCCCCCCCCCAAGCAACCCACGCTCTTCCTTTTTTGCGTACTGGGAGCACTAACCTGCCAGCCGGCCGGCCGCCGCCGTCCAAAGCCGTCCAGATAAGAAGAGAAGCCGGACGGACCCTGAAAAATGCGACGCGGCCGGCGGCGCTGGCTGGCGCGGCCCTTTTTTCAGCACAAAAGGGAGGAAAAGAGAAAAAGCGCGGGGAGACGCGAGCGCTGCGAGGCGGCATGAGGCGGCGCGACACAAAACGAGCGCGACCGCGGTGGGCGCGACGTAAACAAGGCATTCCACAAAGCGGCCGCCTCCGCGCTACGCAATATATCGCGGCGCGGCGCGGCGCGCGCGGCGGGCGCAAAAACCCGCGCAGTCGGGCCGGCGGCCGGCGGCTAGCTAGGGCCCGATTAACCCGCGGGCGCCCGCGACGGCCCGCGGGCCGCGTCGCCGGGAGTGGGCGTCTGCGCCACCTGCGTAAACAAGCGACCCACCACTGCTCTCCAGCCCAGAAATCACCGGTCTCCTCTTCCTGTGAGCTATATATATAGGGAGTCCACAGAGAAATTTTCGAATAATTTCAAAGCGGTATTTACTTAAAAAAAAAAAAAAACCGCCAAATATTATTTATTTCTGCATTATACGACTTCTTGTCAGTTCTATAAGAGAAAAAAATTGTTTTTTAATTTTTCACGGTGTTACCTGTATTATTTCTACATCTACATACATACTCCGCAATTCACCGTAAGGTACGTGGGGGAGGGTACACTGTACCACTACTAGGCATTTCCTTTCCTATTCCACTCCCAAATTGAACGAGGAAAAAAAAGAATGCCTATCTGCCTCCGTACGAGCCCTAATTTCTCTTATCTTGTCTTTGTGATCTTTACGCGAAATGTAAGTAGGCGTCAGCAAGATCGTACAACACTCAGCTTCAGATTCCGGCACTCTAAATTTACTCAACAGAAATTCACGAAAAGAACGTAGTCTTTCTTCTAGCGATCCCCAATTGAGTTGCCAGAGCATTTCCGTGACACTCGCGCGTTGGTCGAACCTACCGGTAACAAATCTAGCTGCTCGTCTCTGAACCGCCTCTATGTCTTCCTTTAAACTGATCTGCTGCGGGTCCCAAACACTTGAGCAATACTCAAGACGTGGTCGTACAAGCGTTTTATACGCGGTCTCCTTTACAGGTGAAGTACATCTTCCCAAAATTCTCCCAATAAACCGAAGTCGGCTGTCCGCCTTACTCACAACTGTCCTTACATGCTCGTTCCATTTCATATCGCTCTGCAATGTTACGCCTAGATATTTGAACGACGCTACAGCATCAAGAAGCTCACTACTAATGCTGTATTCTAACATTATGGGATTGTTGGTATTGAATCTTCCGGCTTATCTGGTCGTGGTCGAAGAAACATATCTGCTCCTGACGTTTCGTCCAGAGCTGCGCTGGACATCCTCAGAGGTGCTACTGGTAGTGGTGAGTCTTGTCGGCAAGACTCACCGCTACCAGTAGCACCTCTGAGGATGTCCAGCGCAGCTCTGGACGAAACGTCAGGAGCAGATATGTTTCTTCGACCACGACCAGATAACCCGGAAGATTCAATATCAATTATTTCAGCCGGTCGTGAAAGCCTTCACTGCATGATTATGGGATTGTTTTTTCTACTCATGCGCATCACCTTACATTTTTCTACATTGAGAGCTAGCTGCCAATCTTCGCACCAACTAGAAATTTTGTCTAAGTCATCCTGTATGCTAATACAGTCAGTTACAGACGACACTCTCCCATACACCACAGCATCATCAGCTAACAGCCGCAAATTACAACTTACTCTGTCCATCAGATCATTTATATAGATAGAAAATAATAGCGGTCCCATCACACTCCCCTGGGGCACGCCCGAGGATACACTCGTCTCTGATGAACACTCGCCGTCGAGAACAACGTACTGCGTTCTATTACTTAGGAAGTCTTCCAGCCAGTCACAAATCTGTGAACCTATTCCATAAGCTCGTATCTTCGTTAGCAGTCTGTAGTGTGGCACCGCGTCGAAGGTTAAGTAGTTTCAGCTTCCAGCGTTGTCAAGGTACGTATTTACTCCATTCTTACGTTTGCCAGTCTCTTTATCGCTCTGTCCTCGACTTCTATCCCACACACTGTCCATTTCAGCTCTACCTGCAGCGAATTTCACCCTGTAATTTCTTTTTCACACAACTCAATCATTACTTCATACTCGAATTCATGATCTATGTATCGTAATATTATATAGTTTCAAAGGTATACTCAGTGCAATATATAGCTACTGTTTGCATATTGTGTCATGAATGCAGTCAATAAAGTAGCCGTAATAAATTGCAATGGAATGCACAATTCCGTAATCCTACTACATTAACAGCAAAAACGTAGTAAGCGGGAGAGGATGTAGCAAGAGAAAGCTTTTGCAGGAAGTAGTTTTGATATGTTTGCATACTTCTATGCATTTATATTACTGAACATGAAACTTGTTCATTTTATGATCACATTCAAGCAACAATAATTAAAGAAAATTTAAGGCTGAAAATTGAAATAAACTTTGAAAACGTATGATCAATACATCTCACAAAATGAATGCACAAAACTATTGAACTATGTCTTGTGAATGTACCTATAAAATCTGTCCTTTGGAAGTACCAAAAGTTGGTTTCCTAGAATACCATTGAAGCAAATTAAAAATTCAGAACTGGAAAACCAATGAAGTTGTGGACTTAAAACGTTGAGCATTGCTACATCTTTACATAATAGACGAAATTTTAAAATTTGGTTGATGTCGCCAAAGTAGAAGGAAAGTTATTTTTTGGCCCACTTTCGGTTACAGTAGTAACACTAAAAGTAGGCCTTTGCGATCGTCTTCTGACAGCTCGAAATTTAAATTAAAAAAACGGCTTAACCATGCATCTGACACGAAAATTGAATAACCTAATTTGTGGAAGAGAAAATTCGCTACAACTTTGCTCTCTTATGTTTTTTTCATGTCTCGTATCGTTTGAGAGATATTTGCAAAAATAACGGAGTTTTGACACCCTCCATTGAATTAACGAAAACAGCCGTTCATAGATGTCTCACGACATTCCTCGCCCAGAACTCCCTCTGGCAGACGCCATCTTGCGTTACGTATTTGATGATTTTCTTATTGTAACTTACACGTTGTCATTTCAAAGCAATGGCGCACTGAAGAATTAACAAAAACACGTCGTTCTTCGTACGATAAATGATAATCTAGTGTCTACGAATTCCATATTAGCATCAGGTAACAACGGCCATCAATTGTACGAGATTAAAGAACGCGCTTTCTAAATGTTAGCTGTAGCGTAGTGGACAATGGTTCGGAATTCGCCAGTTCCTAAATTTTTTTTCCTACAAGGATTTCAGACAGTCTTATTAATTATTTTTTTTTATTATTTAGATTATTATTTTGGTCCAAAATGTTTGCAAAAACTTATAAAACTAGAAATATGGAGTGGGTAGTAAAACACGACAGTGAGATTTTCTTTTTTGTTCATGAACCACACACGATAACAAAATCTAATCGCATCTTCTTCAACCTAAACAATCTTTTCAAATCCAGGCTAATATCACAGAAAAACAAGATTCGGCTGTACATGACAGTAGTAGGACCGGTAGTGTTATATGGTTGTGAAACCTGGGCAGCCGGCCGCGGTGGCCGAGGGGACTGAGGCGCTTCAGTCACGGTCTGCACGGACACTACGGTCGGGGGTTCGAATCCCCCCTCGGACATGGATATTTGTGCCGTCCTAGTTCGTAAGTAGTTCATAAGTAGTTCGTAAGTTTAGGGACTGATGACCCCGTAGTTAAGTCCCATAAGCTTAACAGACATTTGAACATTTGAAACCTGGGCAGCTTCAGCAACAACTGAAGAAACAATCTGCAAGTTCGAGAGGAAGATACTCCAAAAAATATTCAGACCGGTATACAATACCACAGAAGGCATATGGGAACAAAGAACAAAAGACGACCTACTTTACCAGGGGTATGGAAAGCCACACATCAGCCCAATACTGTGAGACAAATGACTATAGTGGTTTGGGCACATAAACAGAGTAGTTTGATCCCTCCCAAACCGTTATAAAAACACGTTCAAATGTTTGTAAAGCTTTCGGGACTTAACAGCAGTGTCATCAGTCCCTAAACTTGCAAACTACTTATGAACTAACTTATACTAAAGACAACACAAACATCCATGCCTAAGGAGGATTCGAACCTCCCACGCGGGAGGCCGCGCAATGCGCAACGTGGCGCCCCCAACTGTGTTCTCCGTTCCCAACATGCTGGAAGACGCTCAAAGGGGCAAACGAAGACGCGATGGAAGGATAAGGTATTCGTAATGTAATTCTTTCGCAAATTGTTTATAATGTGAAGTCTGTAGTCCTCTATAGCTGCGGTTGTACGCTTTTTTATTATGCTGTAGACCTTAAAGGCCCATGAATGCAATAAATTATGATTATGATGATGATGAACCACTCACGACTGGTTTCGCAGCTTACAGACGCCTTGTTATCTGCTCCGTCTCTGTGATAAAAAGGTTATGGATGAATCCAAAATTCTTACATGAGGATTTTTCAAATGAAAAGGTAGGAAACTACCAAACCGGTTGAAACTTGAATATTCCGCTTTAGGTTGACGTAGAGCGACATATAGGGCCGTGAATTGTACTTATACATTCCCTTTACTTCCATTTCTTTTCTCCTTAACGATTACTTACATAAAAAAGATGCCATTTATGATATAGTAGTCTCTTATCTGTTTATAATGACCTTGTAACAAGTTTATTGTTAGACAATAGTAATACTTTTTTCTTACACGGGTTGTTACAAAAAGGCACGGCCAAACTTTCAGGAACATTTCTCACGCACAAAGAAAGAAAATATCGTATATGGACATGTGTCCGGAAACGCTTAATTTTTATGTTAGAGCTCATTTCAGTACAGGTGAGGCTTCATTCCAACGTGACAAAATTGTAAACTTTCAGTCAACATGTGTGGGCTGAAGAGAATCCGCACGCAATTGTGCAATCACGTCATCAACACAGATTTTCTGTGAATGTTCGGGCAGGAATTGTTGGTGATGTCTTGATTGGGCCTCATGTTCTTCCACCTACGCTCACTGGAGCACGTTATCATGATTTCATAGGGATATTCTCCCTATCCTGCTAGAACATGTGCCTTTACAAGTACGACACATGTGGTTCATGCACGATGGAGCTCCTGCACATTTCAGTCGACGTGTTCGTATGCTTCTCAACAACAGATTCGGTGACCGATGGATTGGTGGAGGCGGACCAATTCCATGGCCTCCACGCTCTCCTGAACTCAACCCTCTTCACTTTCATTTATGGAGGCATTTCAAAGGTCTTGTCTACGCAACCCCGGTACCAAATGTAGAGACTCTTCGTGCTCGTATTGTGGACGACTGTGATACAATACGCTATTCTCCAGGGCTGCATCAGCGCATCAGGGATTCCATGCGACGGAGGGTGGATGCATGTATCCTCGCTAACAGAGGACATTTGAACATTTCCTGTAACAAAGTGTTTGAAGTCACGCTGCTATGTTCTGTGTGTTTCCATTCCATGATTAATGTGATTTGAAGAGAAGTAAGAAAATGAGCTCTAACATGGAAATTAAGCGTTTCTGGACAGATGTCCACATAACATATTTGCTTTCTCTCTGTGTGAGGAATGTTTCCTGAAAGTTTGGCCGTACCTTTTTGTAACACCCTGCATATGGTATGTTTATTGTTTGACATTATTTGTTCATCGACTTTATGATGCAAATTTTTTTATAGTATTGTAACTGTTTTATTGTTTGTTTTGGCCAGGCGCCTGAAGATGGTGTAGTGTAACACCGAAATCGATTGCGCAATTAAATAAATGTTATACATCTGCTGGTACTTTCTCCCACCATCACACATTTTAAATGTCGAAGTTTACAACCACGATGTGATATCTATTCCGCATGAGATCAGAGATTGATTTAACCTTGCATCCTACCTTCGTTGAAGAGAGTCGCCCACAGTTGAACTGCCGAAGTGCTCTGGCGGCTGATGCAGCCCGCGCGTGCGTCGTGCTCCTGCCGTCTTCCGAAAGACGCCGGCCAGCTGCGGCACAAGAAAAAAGCCCAGGGGCGGGGGAGGGGGAGGGGAGAGGGGGCGGCGGTAGCCGGCGAGGACGATCACGACGTGGACGGCGCGACGGCCGCAGCCACTACATAAATCGAGCGCGCGGCTAACGAATTGCCGTCGCTGGGATGACGGATGGCGGCGGCGCTGAAATGTTGCACAAATCCTGTATTCGGCCGGGCCGGGCCGGGCAGGGCGGTATTGCATACCAGGCCCGCGGCGGTAGCGGCCACAAATCCACTGCACTGTGTGTGTGTGTGACTGGGGGCCACAAAAAGCGGGCCGTCCTTAGCGGTCGCCGCTGGCTGCGGTATATTTTATCCGCCCGGCGGCTTTCCCTTTCTGTAGCCTTGGCGCATTCGACACCCAAGTATTTGCCGGAAAAATATCGGCCGGCGGCGGGTCGCCTTTTAGGACAGTGCGCGCCGTTTTGTCCGTAATTGGAGGCGAGTCGCGGCGCGGTGTCGCCCCGGCCGGGGAATGTGGCGTAATTAGAAACGGCCGAGGCGCGGCCAGGCCGCCGCGGCCGACCGCTGCGTCCCACCGGACGGTTGTCAACACGTGTCCGTACAGCCGTCTGCCGCGCGGGAGGAGGCTCTCCGGCCAGGTTACAACCGTGCCAACGATGACGTCAGGGCTCCTATCAAGCAGGGTAGTGTTTGCTAGGTAGTCCAACATCCGTAAACGTTGCGTACACATTCGTACGCTTACCAGACTGCTCAACTGTTCTAATGTATGTTAAGCTTAAGGGACCTAACTGCGGAGTAATCAGTCCCTGCCGTCCGCGGTGGCCGAGGGTACTGAGGCGCTCCAGTCACGGTCTGCACGGCCACTACGGTCGAGGGTTCGAATCCCCCCTCGGGCATGGATATTTGTTCCGTCCTTAGTATTAGCTAGTTCATAAGTAGTAAGTTTAGGGACTGATGACCCCGTAGTTACGTCCCATAAGCTATACAAACATTTGAATCAGTCCCTAAACGTACAAACTACTTATTAACTGCGTTATGCTAAAGATGACACAAACATCCATGCCCGAGGGGAGATTCGAGCCCCCGACGTTGGACGGCCGCCCGCACCACAACACTGCGCTCCAGTACGCGCGGCTAATCCGCCGCGGCCTACCAGACTACGGTGGAAATCCAGAGGAAGAACGTAACCGGCACAATCTAAGCACGACGGGGCACTGTGGCTTGATACAAATTCTTATTACCTCATATATTACACCTTTAATGCATGTCTTTTTTATTTTAAGCTATAAAAACTACCACGATTAATGAATAGTGCATATATAGTGAGAAAAATATATTTTTTAAAATCCTTAAAATCATTATGCACTACTAGTTCTGAGAGATAGGGTAGTGAAGGCTGCAGAGGACCATATAGGAAGAAGGACA
This sequence comes from Locusta migratoria, assembly GCA_026315105.1. NCBI lineage: Eukaryota > Metazoa > Arthropoda > Insecta > Orthoptera > Acrididae > Locusta > Locusta migratoria. Next base: position 98,500,485 of record CM048750.1, on the reverse strand, counting down.
AGGCCTAATAGAAATCACAGGATATACTGAACTTAATTGATGAGAGGATAAAATATAAAAATTCAGCAAGTGAAACAGGAGAAAGGGAGTACAAACGTCTGAAAAATGAGATTGACAGGAAGTGCTGACTGGCTAAGCAGGAGTGGCTACAGCACAAATGCAGAACCGTAGAAGTATGCATAACTAGGGGAAAGGTAGATACCGCCTACAGGAAAATAAAAGAGATATTTGGAGACAAGAAAAGCAGGTGTATGAATATCAAGAACTCAGACGAAAAACCAGTACTAAGCAAAGAGGGGAAGGCTGAACTGTGGAAGAAATATATAGAGGGCCTATACAAAGGAAAAAAACTAGAAAACATTATTCTAGAAATGGAAGACGAAGTGCAGGCTGATCACACGATCATCACCAAACGACGCATGCAAGAGATCTATCACACATCTCGCAATATGGGGTGGAGCGCCATCCTGCCTAAAATCGTACGTTCCATCAGGTGTTTATCAGCCAGGCTGGGGATGATGCGATTCTATAACATATCGGCGTATCTCTCATGTCACAGTAGCAGTTACAAAACCAGAATCACGTGCCATCTGTCAGACAATTTTTGAACTTTTTTTTTTAGTTCTAATAAAACCCCATGTCATTTAAAGCAATTGTGTCAATTTTTACCTCTCTATCTACATTATTCCGTGCTTTATTAAGTTTACAAATTTATACTGACTTTTTGATCACCCGGTATATTGTTGACTCCCACTTACATAGGTAGAAAAGATCATCAGATTAAAATACGAGAAATCAGATCTCGAACGAAGCGATTCAGGTGTTGTTTCCTCCCATGCGCTATCTGAGAATGGAATGGGAGATAAATAGTATATAGGTGGTTCGATGAACCCTCTGCCAGGCACTTACATGTGATTTGCAGAGTATCCCATGTAGATGTAGAAGTACATGTATGGGGCTTCGTCTAGATTTGACACGTGCAGTATCCTTCTTTTGTGAGCACAGTGAGTATTGTCGAGTGTACCGCGCAGGGCGGTGGTGCCCTTGAGGCGCAGAGCGCGGCGTCAGCTGGGGGCGTGACTGTGCGCCTTCACGGCTGGTCACCGCGGTCTACTGGCCACGTAACGCTGGCCCGGCGGCGGCAGCGGCGGGCAAGTGGGTCGGCCCGCGGGCTTCACCTCGCTAGCCGCCGGCCTTGCCTCGGGCGCCGCCGCCGCCGCCGCCGCGCGGTTTCACTTGCGGTTTTGACCGCTCGGCCGCGCGCCGAGGTCGCCACAGCAGTTTCCCCCTCGGCGAAGCGAACCACCTGCCGTTTCCTCCTGTCGCACCCTCAGGTACGGATTAAACGGTGCAAATTGGAGCCAGTAGGCTCTTGTACAAAAACCAGACAGCGGTTGTCAGAGTTGAAAGACATGAAAGGGATGCAGTGGTTGGAAAGGGAGTAAGACAGGTTTGCAGTCTTTCTCCAATGTTATTCAATTTGTACATAGAACAAGCTATAAAGGAAATCAAGGAGAAATTTGGAGAAGGAATTAAAGTTCAGGGCGAAGAATTCAAAACACTGCGTTTTGCCGACGACATAGTAATTCTGTCAGGTACAGCAAAGGACCTGGAAGAGCAATTGAGCGGAATGGACAGTGTGCTGAAAGGTGCATATAAGATGAACATTAACAAGAGAAAAACTAGGGTAATGGAGTACAGTGTAAGATAATCAGGTGATGCTGAAGGAATTAGATTGGGAAACGAAGCAATAAAGGAGGTAGATGAGTTTTGTTACTTGGGCAGTAAAATAACAAATGATGGTCGCAGTACAGAGGATATAAAATACAGAATGGCAAAGGGTAGAAAAGCGTTCTTGAAAAAGAGAAATTTGTTAACATCGAGCATTGATTTAAGCCTAAGGAAGTCCTTTCTGAAGGCATTTGTATGGAGTGTTGCCTTGTATGGGAGTGAGACATGGACGATAAACAGTGTGGACAGGAAGAGGATTGAGGTTTTTAAAATATGGTGCTACAGAAGAATGCTGAAGATTAGGTGGGTGGATCGCGTAACTTAATGAGGAGGTACTGAACAGAATTGGGGAGAAAAGAAATTTCTGGCATACCTTGACTAAAAGAAGGGATAGATTGGTAGGACACATTCTTAGACATCAAGGAATTGTGAATTTAGCATTGGAGGGAAGTGTGTGGGGTAAAAATCGCAGAGGAATACCAAGAGATGGATACAGTAAGCAGATTCAGACAGATGTAGGTTGCCGTTCTTATGTGGAGATAAAGAGGCTTGCTCAGGATAGGGTATTGTGGAGAGCTGCATCAAACCAGTCTCCGGACTGAAGACCACAACACACAGGCTCGTGAAAACGCTATAGTTTCGGCCTTCATCCCACACAATGTCACATACCTATCTTACATCCAAAACATCTTTCGTTGTCCTGTTATTTGTGTGATGCTTCGGTTCGACTACCTTCTCCCTCGTCTGTAACGCTCCCACCAGTCCTCCCGTTCCCTCTATCTGCCCGTCTCACCGAGTGATGTGACACACGGGCACTCTCAGTCCAGAGGACGGCTCGGCGGTTCAAACCCGCCTGCGACCAAGTCATCGTGTTTTCCTGATATCAGTCCATGCAAATGCTGGGATGGTTCCTTTCAAATAGAACGGCCGAATTTCTTCTCTATCCTAGGAAAAAACTACAGGGCAGTGTCAATCGACATACCGCAAGAATATTTAAATTGTTCAAATGTTTGTAAAAAAAAATGTTTCAAATGTTTGAATAGCTTATGGTACTTAACTACGTGGTCATCAGTCCCTAATCTTACAAACTACTTACGAACTAACTAATACTAAGGACGGCAAAAATATCCATGTCCGAGGGGGGTATTCGAACCCCCGACCGTAGTGTCCGTGCAGACCGTGAGTGGAGCGCCTCAGTCCCCTCGGCCACCGCGGCCGGCTGTTTGTAAAGTTATGGGACTTAACTGCAGTGGTCATCGGTCCCTAAATTTAAACAACTTTTCCTAAGAACAATACAAATACCCATGCCCGAGGGAGAAATCGAACCTTCGACAACGAACGAGCACGCACACTGCCTTTGTGCGTACAGCTTTTCCGTCCACTGTGTCAAAAACTCATTTCTCCGTCGATCAATAAATAGAAAAGTATATTTGAATCTTCGTGCCAAACAAGTTCCCTAATGAACATTGGGTGTATTCGGTAACGCCTCAGTGTGCCGAAAGAACTTGCAAGTTCTTGTTTTATATATGAAGCCAATATTCTTGCATTACATTGTGTCCACCGCGAGCGATGCTTTGGGTGCCCGGTTACGAGGCCTCTGCTGGCAATCAGCCGCACGCTCGGTAATCCGTCCACCACTGAGCACAGTTCCCCGCCACTGGCGTAGACCGCTGGGCACACCAGAGGCTCCGTCTTCCGCGCTCTGCCCTCTTCATCTTATCGCTGCACTGCTGCTGTCTTCTCCTCTGCTACATGTCCATTCTTCCACTCCTTGTAGTCACTCACCACTCGGCGATCCCCTGACTTCTGTCGTTATCTCATGAATCCTCTTAGGCACCCTAGTATTCTGCATTCTCTTCAAACATTCGTGTAATAAGCCCCAAAATGAATAAAAGCTGGCCGCGGTGTCCGAGCGTACTGAGGTGCGTCAGTCACAGTCTGCACGGCCACTACTTTCGGGTTTCGAGCCCCCCTCGGGCTTGGATATTTGTGCCGTCCTTAGTAGTAGCTAGTTAGTAAGTAGTTTCTAAGTTTAGGGACTGATAACCCCGTAGTTAAGTCCCATAAGCTCTACAAACATCTGAATGAATAAAAGCAATGTTTACACATCCACGCGGACCCGATCCACCCGCTACTACTTGCAACCTTTTTGTGGTAAAGCACATCTCGGTCATCACTGACGCTATTAGAATCATGTCCGCCTGAAGGGAACCCCTACTTGCATACAACCAGGAGCACTGCTGGCGAATGTCTCAAGCGTGCGTGCTTCCAGCAACTCGAGAAACAGTTTTTACAGAGACTACGAACGAGCGAGGTGGCACAGTGGTAACGCACTGGACTCGTATTCTGGAGGTCGGTGTTTCAAAATAATCCCCCTCCGGCCATACAGATTTAGGTTTTCCGTTACTTCCCTAAATAACTCTAGGCAAATGCCGGGATGGTTCCTTTCAAAGGGCACGGCTGATTTCCTTCTTCCATCCTTACCCAAAACCCCGAGCGTTAGCTCCGCTTTTAATAATCAAGCTGTCGATGGGACGTTAAACCCTAAGATTCCTTCAGACACTACGTTCAGTCATCCTCGGGAGGAAACCCAGACAGTATCACTGGTCACGCCCTTCTCCCGTAAGTAACTAGTCGCTGTAATGTGTTGGCCCCGCCAGAACCTGTTAAAGGCCGTGAGACGGTGCAACGTAAAAGCAAAGAAAATTCATTAACCCCAAAATGAGCCTCGTAAAAACATTTGGACGTGTTTTTTTACATGTATTGTGCGTATTACAAACGCAAGGGACTTGATAGTATCTGCTTAGAGGGCTTGTGGCGATTATCTTGAGGACGAGACATTACGTAGTATATAATAAAGTGAAGCGGTATGAAGTTAAACATTCACTATTAGAGGTGTGAAACGTGTCAGGAAAATGTTCAAATGTTTGTAGAGCGTATGGGACTCGACTACGGGGCCATCAGTCCCTAAACCTACAAACTACTTATGAACTAGCTAAGACTACATACGGCACAAATATCCATGCCCGAGGGGGGATTCGAATTCCCGACCGTAGTGGCCGTGCAGACCGTGACTGAAGCGCCTCAGTCCCCTCGGCCATTGCGGCCGGCACGAGTCAGGATACGAGACAGGAGTCAGGAAACGGAGTCGGTGACACGCAATTCATTTGAAGTATACTGGATAAACTTAAACAACCAATTCATAGGCACTATTGCAATGTTTGGAGTCCTTATGAAGTAAGCTTGACACTAATTATAGAACACGTTAACAGACGTGCTGCTAAATTTTAAAGGTCTTCAAAGCCCGTGCGAAAGTTTAACAGGAATGGACGATGGACTGAGTGGGACCGCTACGAAGGAGTAGGACGTGGTTATCGTGGATGCGTATCGTGTAAATTGAGAGAGTCTGTATTCGAAAAACATTATGCAACCATTCCTCTGCCACATAGGGATCGCTATTTGGGCGACTTGAGGATGTAGAGTCAGTTGCAAGTATTACAGCAAGCACCTCCGGCTTGGGGATGAAATAGTTAGGTAGGCAGATGAAACCAGATGTCAATACGGACATTTGCTCTTCCCAAATAATTTGCTACTGCTTGCAAAGAGTCCAAACAATTGACAATATGTTGTTTTTTTCGTCACTTGGGTCAACCAGAAGGACTCCCATTTCCCCAAAAAGAACAGCCGCGCAGAGTCCGGCTGTCAGAGCACGCAAGCGGTTCCCGCGCCCGAGATTGCCATTCAGTGGCTATGATTTGGGGCGAGCCTCGGGTCGATCGACATGCAGCGGACGCAGGCATTGCGTCAGCAAGGGGAAGCAGTTCCAGATTCCACAAACAGATAGGCGTCGGTAGCGCGCTATTCGATTCTGGACATCGAGTCGGTACCTCCGACAGTCACAGGGCGATGCGATGCCCTACCTACAGATCAGACCTCGAAAGAGATTTGCTGCTGCATCTGACAGACACGTTGCCTAGGGGAAAGACGGAGAGGCCTGTAGGCGAAATGGAGCGGCGCACGATGATACCCAATCCGTAGAACATAGCCTACAGCGATTCCTTATTGTATTTCCCTTCTCCCAGTACATTTTCACATTCATTTCTTTTCTCTCTTTCCATTCATTCCCTTGGGTAGCAAGATAACTTCTGATGGCCGAAGTAAAGAAGATATAGAAGGCAGAATGGCTATGGGAAGAAAAGCGTTTCTGAAGAAGCGAAATTTGCTGACATCCAATATTAATTTAAATGTTAGAAAGTCATATCTGAAAGCATTTGTCTGGAGTGTAGCATTGTATGGGAGTGAAACGTGGACGATAAGGAGTTCAGATAGAAAGATGATAGCTTTTTAAATGTGGTGCTATAGACGAATGATGAAAATTAGATGGGTAGATCACGTAACTAATGAGGAGGTGCTTAACCGATTCGGGGAGAAAAGGATTTTCTGGCATATCCTGAACAAGAGAAGGGATAGATTGGTTGGACAAATTTTGAGACATCAAGGAATTGTAAACTTAGCATTAGAAGGGAGCGTGTGGGGTAAAAATCATAGAGAGAGACCGAGGGACGAATATAGTAAGCAGATTCAAAAGGATGTAGGTTGCCGAACGTATTCTCAGATGAAGAGACTTGCACAGGACAGGGTAGCGTGGAGAGCTGCATCAAACCAGTCTGCGGACTGAAGACCACAACAACAACAACAACATTTCCTTTATTCGGTCCGCTTGATCTGTATGTTTTTATTTAGTTATTATTTTAAGGAACTAGTTCCTTGACGTTGCGCCTCGGTTGCACAGTGGTGTAGTGCCAGACTACAAATCTAAAGGTCGCGGCTTCGATCCCCCCAGGTTCTACGATTTTTGTCACTTTCTACTTCTCTCACCTGTGGCAGTATTGCCCATGTCAAAAATACCGGGTATCACCGTGGTTCAGAACCCAGGTTTAAATGTAGGTCCCCCTATAACTGGCTGGGTAAGTCAGTTCGATGGTCGGAGGAAGGCAACGGAATACCACCTGCAAACAGGACCATGCATAGTAAGGCGTTGTCGTGTTCAAACCAATATTCGGATTGTTGACTGGTTTACCTTAGTTCCTTGACACTGCAGCCCCAATATGGATAAACAATTACCTCGTATTTTACACCGGTTTTGCGTTGACGATACCACATCTCTGTGCTCCCTGCTGTAGGACTTTATTGAAATTTACGGAAGGAATGGTGTAACTCCGAATAGATGAAACCTATGGCCTATCAGTGTCGAATCAACGTGTGGTTAATGGAGAGTTGCTGACCTGGCAGTTTCCTAGAAGCTCACGTCAGTGCGACATTCCTATTCTTTGGATTTCCAATAAACTTGTTTTTATTTCTTTTTTCTGCATGCCGTTTCGTATTTTCTCATTTCCACACTGTGCTCGATATGCCCTGTCTGTGTTTCCTTGCCATGCGGGAGTTACGGTGCGCTCTAATGCAGCCTCCCCGTTGGAGGTTCGAGTCCTCTCCACAAGTGTTTGTGTGTGTTGTCATTACGATAAGTTAGTTTCAGTAGTTTATAGGTCTAGGGACTGATGAACACTGCAGTTTGGTCCCTTAGCTTCGCAAACATTTCAATATTTTATCTGTTTCCCATTACTGTAGACTCTTTCTCTACTTCTACCGTTTTCTTTTTCGTTCCCCATTATATGCGCCTGTATTTTCCTGTTTTTCTCGTATTTCTAATCTCCTTTTATTCTTAATTCTTCATATTTTCTATTCCCCTCTTATATATCCCAGTTTTCTATTTTCCACAAATTACCTGTTCCTCTTATCTTTTTCTCCTCTTCAATTTTTCCAACTTTTTTTCACTTTACTCTTCGTCTTTCTTCTTCTTCCCTTATTTTATGCATTTCTCTTTTAGTTTTCGTTCTTATAGAACTCGATCCGCCAGTATCTTCTTCCATAGGTGGATTCAACATGGTCAAAAAGACCAGTCAATCAGTCACTAATTTTGGGAAATGTTCATTCTATATTAGCAGAGAACACAACTTTGCCATATATTAGAGATTCTACTCCTGTCAACGCTTGTGGGAACCGTCGTCCCCATCTCTGCGTTCTGATTAATAGTCTATATAATGCAAAACTAAAATGGTGTTTAACGTGACGGGAAATAAAGAAACAAAAGTCTCTCGAAGGACAATTTCGGTTATAAAGTGCACAGCCGCTGTTGCGACCCATTAAAATACTTAATATTTTCAGAGGAACATAAGTCATAGACACGTCTTTGATTTGTACTTTTCTTTGCTATGTGTACCATACCTTACTGGAAAGGTCATTGTAATATCTTTTTAAGTCTGATCGTCTGTACGAGAAACAACTATCTGAAATTCTATTTTACTTCCGGCTTCATCTGCCAAACTCATTTCTCATACATTTGAATCCTCGCACCAAAACAAGTTCACTAATGAACATTGGGTGTATTCGGTAACGCCTCAGCGTGCCTAAAGAGCTTGCAAGTTCTTGTTTTGTATATGAAGCCAATGCATGGGGTGAAAATCCGACGAGGTCGCTCAGGAACATAGCAAAGCGCGTCTGGCGTTCTTGTCTGACAGCTGAAGTGGCGAATAAGTGGTTTCGCCACGCTACTCTTGCCCTGACATGACAATGGCGCCGATTTAAGGCTCGCCCGCGCAAACCCATCCAAGCAGTGAGCACGTCAGGACTTTTTGACATTGACGGTCAGGTCATAGCGTGTACTCCTTACTTTGCTGATAAAGGAAAATCGACTCGATAGTAACGAGCGATGTAGTCTCCAACCTTCTAGGCCTATGGAGGATATTTGGTGTTATTGTGAATAGAGTGACTCCCAAAATTGACTTTTTTTTGTTTCGTAAAAGGCTATATAGGGTAAACTGAAGGAAGAAAAAGAAAGAAAAAAAAAGACACAAAGGGAAAGGCCCAAACACAGCAGATTCATTCACAAGTGGATGTTTATTAACATAAATAAGATTACGATGCATTCGGAACACGACCGTAATGTTACAAATTCAGAAAAAGCTCTAAGCAAAGGCGAATGAAGACGATAACAAGTTAAACGAAAGTAGTTCGACAGAGAAGGTGATTGGCAATGAAAGGGGGAGGTGGAAGTGGACAGAGAGAGAGATAGGAAGAGATGAACAGAAAGGGGTGTATGAGGTATAGAGGGAGAAACAGGCAAGAGGACGACATGGACAGAGGGAGAAGAAAACAGAATGTGGACAGAAAGAGAAAACAGAAAGAGATTGGTTTACCTAAGAGCCGGCCGCGGTAGCCGAGGTGACTGAGGAGCTCCAGTCACGGTCAGCACGGCCATTACGGTCGGGGGTTCGAATCCCCCCTCGGGCATGGATATTTGTGCCGTCCTAGTTCGTAAGTAGTTCATAAGTAGTTTGTAAGTTTAGGGACTGATAACCCCGTAGTTAAGTCCCATAAGCTTAACAAACATTTGAACATTTGTTTACCTAAGACTGGAATAAACAGGTACCCGGGCGAAGCCGGGTTTTCAGATAGTTTGTGATAAATCCAAGCAGACCGACAATAACCTTAGCGGTTGCTTATTATTCTATGTGTATATTCAACGACCAACTAAAGCTATTGTCACACTAAATAGCCTTACCGTTGCTTATTATTCTATGTGTATATTCAACGACCAACTAAAGCTATAGACACACTAAAGAAGAATATTAATAATAACAATAACAGTAGTAGTAATGATAAAGTAAAGATTATATAGAATGAATTTTTGACTTGTAAGGCCAAAGACAGGGTATCTTTATTCTGTACTTATTGGCCATGGCGACCTACTAGTTCAACCCCAATAACTTTCATTTGTGTCTCGTTCTCCGAGGTAGACGTGAGGGACGTCGACTGTACTGTTCAGTTAAAGGAAAGGAACACCTTCAGCCGTTAAGCTACGAAATTTTGTGTTACGAATGTTGACACGTCATTCCTTTATGTCCCCTGACAAACGTAACAACGTTTGTATCATATAGCCTAGTCAGAATGTGGCCACTACTAATCTACTGGTGATCACAGATTGCAGTTAAAACACCAAATCTGTGAAAGCTGCCCAAAGACGGTGTCTCTTCAGGCATCAGCAGCCAATCAGTAGCTAACTACCGGCCCTTATTGTAATCACGTACAATAATAAATCCTGGTCAGGCGGCCTGAAGATGACACAATGTAGAGTCGAAACTGGTATGTTGTTGTGATCTTCAGTCCGCAGACTGAGCTCTCCACGCTACGCTGTCCTGTGCAAGTCTCTTCATCAGAGTAGAAGTTCGGCAACCTACATCCTTTTGAATCTGCTCACTGTATTCGTCCCTCGGTCTCCCTCTACGATTTTTGCCTCACACACTTCCTTCTAATGCTAAGTTAACAATTCCTTGATGTCTCAGTATGTGTACTACCAATCTATCCCTTCTCTTGTTCAGGATATGCCAGAAACTCCTTATCTTCCCAATTCTCCTCATTAGTCACGTGATCTACCCATCTAATCTTCATCATTCGTCTGTAGCACCACATTTCAAACGCTTCTATAATCTTTTTGTGTCAACTCCTTATCGTCCACGTTTCAATGCTACACTCCAGACAAATGCTTTCGGTAAGGACTTCCTAACATTTCAATTAATATTGGATGTTTCGCTTCTTTAGAAACGCTTTTCTCTCCATAGCCATTCTGCATTTTGTATCTTCTTTACTGCGGCCATCAGAAGTTATCTTGCTTCCCAAATAACAAAATTCATCCACTACTTTTATTGTCTCATTACCTAATCTAATTCCTACAGCATCGCCTGATTTTCTGACATTACATTCCATTACTTTCGTTTTACTCTTGTTATTGTCGATCTTACATCTTCCTTTCAAGACCCTGTCCATTCCATTCAATTGCTCTGATTTTCTGACATTCCATTCCATTACCTTCCTTTTACTCTTGTTAATGTCATCGGCAAACCGCAAACTTTTTATTTCTTCTCCCTGAACTTTAATTCCCTCTCCAAACTTCTCCCTCCATTCCTTCACTGCTTACTCAACTGATAACAAAAGTAAAATTCCATAGCTTTGACTGGAGAGAACACATAGAAGATATTGCGGGAAAGGCGAACCAAAGGTTACGTTTCATCGGCAGAACGCTTCGAAGATGCACCAGCTCCACCAAAGAGACTGTCTACATCACAGTTGTGCGTCCTCTCCTGGAGTACTGTTGCCCCTTGTGGGAGCCTCACCAGGTGGGACTGACGGAAGACATTGAGAAGGTTCAGAGAAGGGCAGCTCGTTTTGTTCTATCACGTTACGGAGGGGGAGGGGGGAGTGTCACGGAAATGTTGCACGAATTGAGGTGGAAATCATTAAAAGAAAGACGTTATTCATTGCGGCGTGATCTCAAATGTTCAAATGTTTGTATAGTCTATGGGACTTAACTACGGGGTCATCAGTCCCTAAACTTACAAACTACTTATGAACTACTTACGAACTAAGACGGCACAAATATTCGAACTCCCGACCGTAGTGGCCGTGCAGACCGTGACTGGAGTGCCTTAGTCCCCTCGGCCACCGCGGCCGGTGCGGCGTGATCTGTTTGCGAAGTTTCAATCACTGACTTTTCTTTCTGAATGTGAAAATATTTTGCTAGCACCCACCTACTTAGGGAGACATGTCCATCCCAATAAAATAAGAGAAATCAGAACGAAAACGGAACGATTTAGGTGTTCTTTCTTCCCGCACGCTATTAGAGAATGGAACGGTAGAGAAAAGTTATGAAAGTGATTAATGAACCCTCTGCCAGGCACTTGAATGTGATTTGCAGAGTATCTATGTAGATGTAGATGAACTGCTGAAGGTGTCCCGTTCTTCCAGTAACTTTTAACTCGACCGGCGTCCAGGGGCGAGAGCCGCACTACACAGCCCACGGGGTTGGGAGCCGCTTCTGTACGGCATTAGGATTGCAGAACGTAATAGGACCGTCTGGTCTGTAATGTACTCACAAGATAAATCGCTTCTGGGCCCGGAGCGCTTCCACGTCCTCGCCCTCGGGCGGTACTCCCGAGCGCCGGTGCGACACTTTGCGCGCGGTCTCGGCTAATGGCCGGCCTAATGACGTCACATTTATTAGCGGCGGTCGCGCCTAATTCGACGACGGCCCATTACTCGCCGCGAGCCCATTAAGACGTCCCCCTAATTGATTCGGTCGCGTTTCCAGAAAGCGCGCGCAGCGCCACGGAAATCATTTTCATTAGCGTCAATTTGCGGCAGCGCCGCGGGCAGGAACTGTTTCTTCCTCCTCTCTCTCTGCCTCCTCCTCCTCTGGCTGGCGGCGCACGCCGTTAATCTTCATCAGCGGGGCCGGCGGGCGCGCACCTCTCGATATTTCATCGCACGTCACACAATTAGGAGGCCGCGCGGCCCGGCGGGGGGCGGCGGGGGAGAGGGCGGAGCCGCACTCATCTGTAGCAGCGGCCAGGGCACCACCTGGGCTCGAACCCAGGACACTGCCGTACCACACCGCACTAGGAAAAGTTGCACCAGGAAATTTGGTTTTATATGACGTAAAGAAGGTGGGTATCTGTTCGGTGCGTAACACAGCCGCGGTGGAGTGGCGCAGCGTTCTAAGGCGCCTTGCTGCGGAGCGCACGGCTGCTCACCGACGGAGGTTCGAGTCCTCCCTTCGACATGGGTGTGTGTGTCTCTCCTTAGTTTAGCTTAACTTTAGAATGAAACTTTCACTCTGCAGCGGAGTGTGCGCTGATATGAAACTTCCGGCCGGCCACCGTGGTCGAGGGGACTGAGGCGCTCCAGTCAAAGTCTGCACGGCCACTACAGTCTGGGGTTCGAATCCCCCCTCGGGCATGGATATTTGTGCCGTCCTTAGTTGTAAGTAGTTCATAAGTAGTTTGTAAGTTTAGGGACTGATGACCCCTTAGTTAAGTCCCATAGACTCTACAAACATTTGAACATTTTGAAACTTCCTGGCAGATTAAAATTGTGTGCCGGAACCGGGACTCGAACCTGGGACCTTTGCCTTTCGCGGGCAAGCGCACTACCGACTGTGCTGTCCCTTAGGCTGTGGCTAAGCCATGTCTCCACCATATCCTTTCTTCCAGGAGTGCTGGTCTTGCATATTTCGCAGGAGAGCTTCTGTGAAGTTTGGAATGTAGGAGGGGAGGAACTGGCGGAAGTAAAGTTGTGAGGCGGTAACGTGAGTCGTGTCAGGATAGCAGAGTCGGTAGTGCAAACGTCCCAAGTTCGGGGGGAGGGGCTAGGATGATGGCGAGCAAGTTCGCATCTGCGTAGATCTCAAGGACGAGTGTTAGGTGGTAGTATCCAGATGGCACGTGTGGTTTTATACGTGCCAAGGCAACCTGGAGTCACGTTGGAGGGCATGCTCTGCTACATGATATTGGGTGTCCCCCATACGAACAGTTCGTCTGTGACCGTTCATGCGTTCAGCCAATTTGTCCTGTGGCGCATCGCTGGCGCAGCCCTGCTATTCGCGGGAGTGGCACTCAAGTAATGACAGTGATTAGTGCGTTTCATTTCCAAACGAGATAGGACTAGCAAGTGGTAGACTGATGAAACATTTTCAACAACTTTTGAGGGAACTAATTTATGATGATCGCGAAGCAATGTTTATGAGACGAAAATGTTTTTCTTGGGATAGAGGTAAGAAGTATGTTTTAATTAATTTACAGAACTCTTAGGTTTTTTGTAGTCAGTCTTTGTTAGGGTATTTTCACAACACAATATTCTCTTGAAGTTTGATTCCATTTTTTGGAACGGTGTGCTCAGCGACCACAAAATAATGAATATAATAAGTATAGTATGCAGCATTGGTTGTTTTGTTATTAATGTTTTGCAGATCGATTTCGATCACATATTGATCATCTTCAATGCACCAGTCTTCGTAATATCAGCTATGCATAATCATATGCCATATTAGGTGAATGTAACCGTTTTCTTTTTTCTGAACATATCAATTTAGTGTCCAACCATGACTGGTGCATTGAAGATGATCATTATGTGATCGAAATCGATCTGCAAAAACATTAATAAAACCGACCAATGACGCATACTATATTTATTATATCCAATATTCTCTTCTCATATCATTATTGTAATGGTGCAACTTACTTATGTCAAAATGGGGCCGAAATTCATAGAAGACTTTCAGTACAGCACGGGAGCAGTGTTTTTCCACAACGAAGTGTGTACGAGTGGATTGCAAAATTCCGAAATGGTCGCGCGAGTGTTAAACACGATGAAGGAGCCGGACGACGACCGTTTACCGCCACAAATGAAGAAACCATTGTGCCATCACTTGAAATGATTCTCCTTGACAGACGATTAACTATTGATGAAGTGGCTCATCGTCTTCAAATTAGTCATGGTTCTGCCTACGAAATTATTCACAACAGACTTGAGTTTCGTAAAGTTTGTGCAAGATGGGTCCCAAAATAACTCACACAGTTGGATAAGCAAACGCGCCTCGACATCTGCAAAAAACATTTGGATCGCTATGGTAACGAAGGGGACAACTTCTTAGACAGAATCATTACTGGTGCCGAAACATGGATTTATCATTACGAGCCGGAGAGTAAACGGCAGAGTATGGAATGGAAACATCCAAATTCGGCGTGCAAGAAACCGTTCAAGACCCAACCGTTCGCAGGAAAACTGATACTTACGGTTTTTTAGGATGCACGAGGTCCTGTACAGGAACATTATAGTAAAAGGGGCACAACAGTTTCCGTTACAGTGAGATGCTAACTGACAGGCTAAAGCCTGCAATTCGAAGCAAACGCCGAGGATTGCTGTCAGAACGTGTTGTGTTGTTGCACGACAATGACCGTACGCATACTGCTGTCCACACTGCTGATACGCTCCAGAAACTCAAATTCGAAGTACTAGATCATCCTTCATATAGTCCTGATCTCGCCCCTTCTGGCTATCACTTGTTTGGTCCACTCAAAGAGGCATTAAAGGGCCGTCGATTTGACTCGGATGAAGCAGTGAAGGAAGCGGTGCATTCCTGACTCGCAGCTCAACCGAAAACCTTCTTTTATGAGGGCATAAGGAAGCTTGTAGAGCGATGGACGAAGTGCACGCAAAAGCAAGGAGACTATGTCGAAAAATGATGTTCTTTTAAGTTTCATATTTTATTACAATAAAATGTTATTACTTTGCGGATATTAATTGACTTACCCTCGTATATGACTTAAAGAAGATGGGCATCTGATCGGTGCATAACATAGCCGCGGTGGAGTGGCCCAGCGTTGTAAGGCGCCTTGCTGTGGAGCGCACGGTAGCTCACTGACGGAGGTTCGAGTCCCCCCTTCGACATGGGTGAGTGTGTGTCTCTCCTTAGGTTAGTTTAACTTTAGAATGAAACTTTCACTCTGCAGCGGAGTGTGCGCTGATATGAAACTTCCTGGCAGATTAAAATTATGTGCCGGAACCGGGACTCGAACACGGGACCTTTGCCTTTCGCTGGCAAGCGCACTACCGACTGTGCTATCCCGACACGATTCACGATGCCGCCTCACAACTTTACTTCCGCCAGTACCTCGCCTCCTACTTTCCAAACTTCACAGAAGCTCTCCTGCGAACCATGCAAGACTAGCACTCCTGGAAGAAAGGATATGGTGGAGACATGGCTTAGCCACAGCCTAAGGGATGTTTCCAGAATGAAACTTTCATCTGCAGCGGAGTGTGCGCTGATATGAAACTTCCTGGCAGATTGAAATTGTGTGCCTGAACCGGGACCCGAACCTGGGAACCTGGGAACCTGGGTCCCAGGTTCGAGTCCCGGTTCCGGCACACAATTTTAATCTGCCAGGACGTTTCAGCTTCTGTGAAGTTTGGAAAGTAGGAGGCGAGGTACTGGCGAATGTAAAGTTGTGAGGCGGCATCGTGAGTCGTATCGGGATAGCACAGTCGGTAGTTCGGTTGCCCGCGAAAATCAAAGGTCGCAGGTTCGAGTCCAAAGGCAAAGGTCGCAGGTTTGAGTCCTAGTGTAACTTTGTTTAACCCTCGGGCGGCAGCGCCAATTATTATAACTTCAGCAGCAGCGCGGTGCAGATTTGCTACCACTGTGTATTCCGAGTTACAAACCTAGTATATAGCTACTAAGTAATGGAAATGACAAAAATAGTTTAATGTTCACTTAGAAATATCACATTTCTTAATATCTGAATTAGTATATCAATTATCTTCGGTGTATAAAAATAACAAATGTAACATTATTCCGAAAGTGGACAATAATCATATATAATAGACGCAACGGTACTATCATTTTCTCTTTCGTTACTTCCCTGTAGGTCCTGTCTCTTAAGTAATTATTGTCAGCTTTTTTCTGTATTTTGTGGAATTTACATAATTACCTCATCAGTCATATTATCAACTATCATGAATGAGAGAGCTTGCGTCTCAGACCTCACGCACCTTGCGTTTCCTTTTGAACCAGGTGGGGGGGGGGGGGTGTTATAATAATCTTTTCAGTGTTTTGGAGTGCTGCATGTGTGGCGTTTTACTCTACAGAGTGGTGCCGTCTTCAATATCAGGTTCATTGCGTCTGAAATCTTGTTCGGTCTCGGATTAGGATTTGCATTTGAATAATAGTATCCTGTTAATGATCTGATGAGGAACCTAGACAAAAGTCATTGAGATCTTCATTACTTGTCGAAAGAAGTCTATTTACTCGCCTGTTAGACCCATATCTCGTCTACGAAACCTGAATATTAAATTATGTAGTAGAATAACACTCATTTTTGCATTGCGTAAGGCTTTAAAAGGGTTAAAAATGAGATTGTGGGATCTGCAGCATGGCTAATCGGGAGAAACAGGAGGAAAAATGTATAAAAAATAATATTTACTAGAAACTGACAAATCCATTTGAAATGAAAACTAGACTAACACAAAACAGTTCAAATCTACTTACATGACAGGCAGCGCGGTGCAAATCTGCTACCAGTGATGCACTACCCAACAAAACATATTTTTGGTAGACACATCCTTGTAGTAGAAACTCAGAAACTTCACTGATATCATTATTGAGGCTTAATTGAAGAATATCTAAAGCGGAAATACGACATCTACATTATTGCATCGACAG
The DNA here is from genome assembly GCA_026315105.1 of Locusta migratoria. Classification (NCBI taxonomy): domain Eukaryota; kingdom Metazoa; phylum Arthropoda; class Insecta; order Orthoptera; family Acrididae; genus Locusta; species Locusta migratoria. The sequence goes on along the minus strand of CM048750.1, from coordinate 98,483,642 downwards.
TGAGCATTTAAAGAAAAGTGGTAGCAGATCTGCACCAGCGCTGCCGCTCGAGGTTTAAGTAGTTCGTAAACCTGGGGAATAATGACCAAAATAGTTAAGTCCCATAGATTTACAAACATCATTATGCGCAACAAAAACGCTGGACAGATTACTACTGAAATATCTGAGGTACTTTGATGGAAATTTTCCACTTAGATCATAAAATATTCTTCAAAAGAGATGGATTGGCTTGCTAGAACTTATCTTACAAGGAAAGTGCTTAGGCTCGAACAAACAGAAATACGCCAAAATCGTATGATTGATAATGTAAATGTCCCTTGTTGCACTAGTGATACTCCCGCATCTGCAAAACTCTGCAGTCGCCCATTAGAGGCCTCTGCGTGTGCCATGCCGCATTGCACATTGACCTGCCGGTACGCCAGTAGTAAAGGTGCAGTGTACCTCTGAAGTTGCGTTTTGTAACGTTTTGTGCTCACAAGGGTCTTCAGATCATATTGCGTCCTTATGGAATAGAGCCACAGTTATCCAACTTGATACGAGGTTTCCTGTCAGAAAAGACACAATGACTATAATTGACGGAAAGCCATCGAGTACTACAGAAGTGATATCTGGCGTTCCTCATTTTTATAAACGATTTAAGAGACAATCTGAATAGCTCTCTTAGACTGAATACGGATAATGCTGTCGTTTATCGGTTAATAAAGTCACCAGAAAATGAAAAGCAACTGCAAAATGATTTAGATAAGATATCTGCATGGTGCAAAAATTGGCAAGTGACCCCTGATAATGATAAGTGTGAGGTCATCAATATGATCACTAAAAGAAATCCGTTAAACTTCATGTACCGGTACACGATAAATCAGTCAAAACTACAGGCCGTAAGATGCACTAGTTGTGGTGTAAATCTTTAAAAGAAAGGCTTATTCGTTGGGACGAGATCTGTTCGCGAAATTTCTTTTACAAACTTTCTCTTCAGAATGCAAACATATTTTGTTAGCATCCACTTACATAAGAAGACATAAACATCGTAATAAAATAAGAGAAATTGGATCGAAAACAGCCGGGCGCGGTGGCCGAGAGGACTGAGGCGCTCCAGTCACGGTCTGCACGGCCACTCGGCCACTCGGCCACTCGGGCATGGATATTTGTGCCTTCCTTAGGATAAGCTAGTTGATAAGTAGTTTGTAAGTTTAGGGACTGATGACCCCGTAGTTAAGTCCCATAAGTTCTACAAACATTTGAACATTTTGATCGAAAACGGGAAGATTTTCCCGCGAGTATTAGAGAATGGAAGTGTAGAGAAATATCATAAAAGCGGTTCGATGAACCCTCTACCATGCACTTTAGTGTGACTAGCAGTGCAATTATGTAGATAAAGGTACACACAAATATATACGAGAAAAAGTTAGGAAAAGGGGTGAGAAATGATAAATGACTAAGTGAGCTGCAGATGTTTGTTGGGGGGGGGGGGGATATTAGCGTAGATTTAGGCTAGGATGATGGCGAGCAAGTTCGTATCTGCGTAGATCTCAGGCACGTGTGGTGTTATACGTGCCAAGGCACCTGGAGTCATGTTGTTGAAAATGTTCAAATGTTTGTAAATATATCGGACCAAACTGCGTGGTCATCAGTCCGTAGCTTACAAACTACTTCAGGTAAACTAACCTAAGGACAAACACACACACACACCCATGCCCCAGGGAGGACTCGAACCTCCACGGCGAGCAACCGCGCGCTCCGCAGCGAGGTGCTTTAGACCGCTCGGCTACGCCACCGAGGCGAGTCATGTTGGATGGCATGCTCTGCCACAGGATATTGGGTGTCCCCCAGACGAACAGTTCGTCTGTGACCGTTCATGTGTTAAGCCAATTTGTCGTGTGTCGCATCGCTGGCGCAGCCCTGCTATTCGCGGGAGTGGCACTCGAGTAATGACAGTGATTAGTGAGTTCCATTTCCAAACGAGATGGGACTAGCAAGATGTAGACTGATGAAACATTTTCAACTACGTTTGAGGGAAATAATTTACGATGATCGCGAAGCAGTGTTTATGAGACGAAAAAGTTTTTCTTGGTATAGAGGTAAGAAGTATGTTTTAATTAATTTACAGTACGTGTAGGGTTTTCTCTGTAGGTCATTATTAGGGTATTTTCACAACACTATATTCTCTTCTCATGATCAGTATTGTAATGGTGCAACTTACTTATGTCAAGATAGTAGTGTGATATAAAAAAAAGCAAGTGGCACGTTTTATTCCTGTTCTTCTGATAATGACAAACAATGTTTTAAAAACAGAATATAGTATACTGTATAAGACTTTGTTAGCATTAATGCAAGCGCACTCAAATATATATATATATAAAATCGTAAAAGGAAGTTTCCAGTACCAGTGTCGTTATTTTTTCCTGCTCACGTAAACTTATGACTGAGAAAAACCAAGTTGGCAGCTTGCATTGTTCTGCAGAAAGAGTATTATTTGTATCCCAAAGATTCTCTCAGCATTCTCACTGCTCCAGTATCTTCATCAGTTTTTATTCAAGTGATCAAATGAAATCAGATGACCATTTCATAGTTTTCTTCTTAACACCCGGTACGTCTGCGCAGTATGTTGTCTATAACAGTTTACTTTCACGAATTATGTTTTAATTAGAACAAGTTTTCATTAGAACAAGTCCGGTAGAGGAGTCACCATTGATCGAGTTAACAGCCACATTTGTATGAAATAACATTTTCTGATCTTCCATGGAATTGAAATGCATTCCGTGGTGACAGTTGAAAATTGGTAGTAGGCTACGGCCGGCGACTGAATGCACGTTTCGACGTGAGTGCTGATGCACAAAAATCGTCCCACACTACAAGGAGTACACTTACCGTCCGATCAAGTACTGGTACAGAGGCGGAACTGAGTTCGGATAGCCTCAGTAGCTAAAGCGGAAGCTAAAGCGTGAAGCGAAAAATCCGGGTTCGAGTCTCCTTAAGGCAAAAATTTTCAGCTGTATCCGCTGATTGTGTGTGATCGACCTGGATCGGCCAGGAAATCAGGATTTTATATTTGTCACTTGGAATAGTTATATGAAGTGATTCATTCTAAAGTTTTCTGCTTTTCCGGAAGAAAACGGAGAAGAGGGTCAGGTGGAGTGGATCCTCAGGGGTTTCCACATCCCAGAGCGAGTATTAAAGACTTGAAAATGGGTACGTCTATTATTTTATATTTAGACTGCAATAAATTACATAACTATTGTCAAAACCTCAGAAATGTCTAAATTTTAAATACGCAAATACATGGTATTCTGGTTATATAAGATAGCATCTAGACAGTCGAAAGCACTAGAAAATGACGAGCACTGACAACAATCTGTCTTGCTGACTGGTTAACACGTTCACTGCGGTCACCAGTGCGGGCCCCTAACGCTATAGGCGGACGCCTGTAAGCGCACGTGCACCGAGAGCTGAAATCAGACCCCTGCGAAACTCGTAATGTTGAAAGCGAATATAACGTCTGCACAAGAGGTGGTGCTAGATATAGAAATACAAGTACGCTTTAGTTGCATGCCGATTACGTGATAAATGCTGCAAGCTGTCTGACGCTTATAAGCGTCATATGCATTTATTGCAAACGATTCTAAGAACGCCTCTGATTTATTGTAGACTGAAAAAAAAATGCAATTCAAACAACCGATAAATCCACGTCATTGAGAAAGAATTAGTTGGAAAACACCAAAAGGTTTATTAAACGGAGAAAAAGAAACAGGTCTCATCTGCAATGTGTTGCGATGCATTTCCTGTCACAAGTTGGGAGACCCCCTACAACGCCTTCTGCTAGGTCTGAAATTTCAGTTGGTATATTGATAACTTTCCTCAAGACGATGAGCGTGTCTGCTGCTTTCCTTTTTCAGTATCTTAGAGGGCAGAGGTAGCTTGCATAACCCCCCCCCCCCCTCCTTTCCATGCCTGCTTACGTGTCTCTTTGTGTCAGCCAAATTGTGAGGCCGAGTCGCTTTCTCCTCACCGTCGTCTGAACTGTGCCATCTAAAAGTGAGACACAATACCATTATTTAGACTCTTAGTTCACGAACGATGCTCAGCGTCATTTTCGATGTCTGAGTCCGATACTACAGTGGTAGAGTGCTTGCCCGCGAAAGGTAAAGATCCCAGATTCGAGTCCCGGTTCCGACACACAATTTTAATCTGACAGGAAGTTTCATTATGGGATTGTTTTTCGTACTCATATGCATCACCTAACATTTTTCTACATTTAAAGCTAGCTGCCATTCTTCACGCCAACTAGAAATTTTGTCTAAGTCGTCCTGTATGCTATTACAGTCAATTAAAGACAACACTCTCCCATAGACTACAGCATCATCAGCAAACAGCCGCAAATTAGAAGTTACTCTGCTCATCAGATCATTTATATAGATATAAAATAATAGCGGTCCTATCACACTCCCCAGGGGGCACACCTGACGATACACTCGTCTCCTATGAACACTCGTACTGTCTTCTATTACTTAAGAAGTCTTCCAGCCAGTCACAAATCTGTGAACCTATTCCATATGCTCGTATCTTCGTTAACAGTCTGTAGTGCGACAGCACGTCAAATGCCTTTTTTAAATTCGAGAAAAAACAATCTACCTGTTGCTCTTCATCCAAGCCTCTCAAGATGTCATGTGAGAAAAACGCAAGCTGAGTTTCACACGAACGATTTTTCGAAAACCCGTCCTGATTCATAGAAAGAAGTTAGTCTTGCCACCACCATGGCGCCCAGTCGAAGTGTCAAACTGTTCCGCGGCTGCAGCGCGCTCGGTAAGTCATTTTTAAAGGTCTTTGAGTGGGTCGGTACGTAATTGCTTGCAACACCAGTGGAAGGTCCAGCGGCACCTCCGGCGTTGCGCCACGCGGCCGGTGTGCTCGGATCGCCGGCAGCAGATACAGGCGGGGGCGGCGCGGGGGTCGCCAGATTAATTTTCCACACGAGTGGACAGCCGGAATCTGATAGCGCGCCTGCGCGAACTGGGTCGCTCTGCTGGCCAACTCGCCCAAAGTGTCGCCATCCTATCGTAACCGGCACGTCCGGAGAGTATCGGTCACGGGGCGACTTTGGCATCCGCTACCGGCATATGAACGGAGGCCCAAAACGAGAATGGCACTGGGTGGTACACGTCTACTCCGCCTTAACAGGTTCGCTGCGGCTGATGCTTATAAGCGTTTCCGCGATCAACACGCCAGAGCTGCCGACGCTTATAAGCATTTCCGCGATCAACACGCCAGTGCGGGTAACGCATATAAGCGGCGCGTTCGCTAGCTGAGTACTCACTGTAGTTTGTTTGTTTTGTGTCCCTGCCTCGTCGCCGCTTTTGTGTCTCGTTTCCGTCGTAGGTTTCGGTGGCCGAGTTGAAAGACCGACTCAGGAATAAAGGAGGCACGCTTGTGCAGGTAGGAGGTGACCAGCCAGTGGGACAGCAGAAACTAGAAACACTAGAGTAAATTAGAACAAGATATGTATTTCATAGAGACTTAGTAATACTTAACTTTTACAAAGCTCAGTACTGCAGAGTGCTGATACATAGTTGAGCTAGAGGCCTGCCTAGTGCCTATCCGATAGCCAAGTCTTCACTGGTGCCTATCTGATTTCGAAGTGTTAACTGGTTCCTATCTCAGTCCCAAGTGAACGATGTCGTTCAGTGGTGGCCACGAGCGGAGTTGTGGCAGAGGGCGCTCGTGGCTGACTTCGTAAGAACGCCGCGCCGTGCGTGCATGGCGGCGCGCGGCGAAAGTAGGTGGCGCGCACTTTAGATTTGTGCGAAACCACAGTTTGCACAGTTTGGCCGTGCAGTAGTGTTAATATACTTATTAAAAAAAAAAAAAAAAAAAAAAAAAAAAAAAAAAAAACCGTAAAGTATTCCTATCTGCAGTCGTGTGTTTTCATTTTTAGTGGTTCGCTATAAAAACATCGTCTATACACCTTGCTAACTTGTTATATGGGATTGCTTCGCTACTGTAGCTGTCGTACTAAGTTACCTCAAAGCGGCATATTCAAATTTCAATCGGTTTTGTTGTTAAAGACATTTCGTACCATTTTAATTGAACACCCGTTGTAGACCTAAGGCACCAAACTAGTATGGACATCGATCCCTGGTCTTCCAAACCCTTTAATATGCACTACTAGCCATTAAAATTGCTACACCAAGAAGAAATGCAGATGATAAGCGGGTATTCATTGGACAAATACATTATACTAGAACTGACATATGATTACATTTTACGCCATTTGGGTGCATAGATCCTGAGAAATCAGTACCCAGAACAACCATCTCTGGCTGTAATAACGGCCTTGATACGCCTGAGCATTGAGTGAAACAGAGCTTGGATGGCGTGTACAGGTATAGATACCTATGCAGCTTCAACACGATACCACAGTTCATCAAGAGTAGTGACTGGCGTATTGTAACGAGCCAGTTGCTCAGCCACCATTGACCAGACGTTTTAAATTGGTGAGAGATCTGAGGACATACTGGCCACGGCAGAGGTCGAACAATTTCCGTATCCAGAAATGCCCGTAAGGAACTGCAACATGCGGTCGTGCATGATCCAGCTGAAATGTAGGGTCTCGAAGGAAACAAATGAAAGGTAGAGCCACGGGTCGTAACACATCTGAAATTAACGGCCACTGTTCAAAGTGCCGTCGATGCGAACAAGAGGTGAGCGAGACGTGTAACCAATGGCACCCCATTCCATCACGGTTCCAATGTGCGTTCACCGCGATGTCGCCAAACGCGGATGCGACCATCCTGATGCTGTAAACAGAACCTGGAAACATCCGAAAAAATAACTTTTCTCATGTCAGCACTTTGGAGGTGTAGTCACCGGCTGTCAAACGTGTGAATGCTCTGAATAGCTAATCATTTGCATATGACAGCATCTTCTTACTGTCGGTTAAATTTCACGTCATCTCCGTGGAGTAGCAATTGTAGTGGCCAGGAGTGTAACTTAGACTATGCACAATAGACACAGCCACGTCCGAGGGAGGAGTCGACGAAGTGCTAAATTTTATATTCCTGCTCACGAAAGGAAGCGGAAAGTCTTGGCGTTTTAAGGCAGTGGAAATTCATGTCAAAATGTTCAAATGTTTGTATAGCTTATGGGACTTAACTACGGGGTCATCAGTCCCTAAACTTAAAAACTACTTATGCACTACCTAATCCTAAGGACGGCACAAATATCCATGCCCAAGGGGGGATTCGAACCCCCGACCGTGTGACTGGAGCGCCTCAGTCCTGTTGGCCACCGCGGCCGGCCGAAATTCAAGTCATTTCTGGTTAGAGAAGGATGATCCGGATGAAAATTTGTCGTTTCGGTGAGTGGGAGTATAACGAGAGCCGGCCGCGGTGGCCGCGGAGACTGAGGCGCTCCAGTCACGGTCTGCACGGCCACTACGGTCGGGGGTTCGAATCCCCCCTCGGGCATGGATATTTGTGCCGTCCGTAGTCTTAGCTAGTTCATGAGTAGTTTGTAAGCTTAGGGACTGATAACCCCGTAGTTAAGTCCCATAAGTTCTACAAACATTTGAACATTTTGGTATAACGAGAGAACAACTGCTGCGTCGGGAACTGTTCCATGGAAGTTGCGGCTCTGTGCAGTTGACGCTGGTGGTTGTGTACCGTTGCGCCGGCTGCCGTGGTAACTGGACCACGGGGGCAGAGGTGTCCCCCCTCCTATCCCCCCGGCCTCTATTTTTTGACGCGGCCGCCTCCCCCGCGTGCTTCCGGTGGCCGTAACGGTGGCGGCCGATGTTTTGCAGGCTGGCTGGCGGCCCCGCACGCCACTCACATCGGCCGCAGTGCACGCCACCAACTCTGTTCACCGAATCACAGCTGAGCCGAGGCAGCGCTGTGAACGCCGCAGGCAACTTCCCTTCGCTCAGCCGAAGTATTTCCGAACAGTGCTAGCCAATTTCTGCCCTCTTCCGTTCGTGAACTAAGCGTCTAAGTGATGGTATTGTGTGTTAACTTTTATATGGCACAGTTCAGACAAGGGAGACGAGAAAGGCCGGCCGCGGTGGCCGAGGGGACTGAGGCGCACCAGTCACGGTCTGCACGGCCACTACGGTCCGGGGTTCGAATTCCCCCTCGGGCATGCATGTTTCTGCCGTCCTTAGTGTTAGCTAGTTCATAAGTAGTTTGCTAGTTTAGGGACTGATGACCCCGTAGTTAAGCCCCATAAGCTATACAAACGTTTGAACATTTTTTTTTTGGAGAAGAGAAAGCGACTCGGCCCCACAGTTAGGCTGACACAAAGAGACACGTAAGCAGGCATGGAATGGAGGGGGAAATGCAAGCCACCTCTGCCCTCTAAGATACTAAGAAAGGAAAGCAGCAGACACGCTCATGGTCTCGCGGAAAGTTATCACTGTATCAAACTGAAATTTCATACTTACCAGAAGGCGTTGTAGGGGGTCTCCTAACTTGACAAGAACTGCATCGCAACACATTGCAGAACGCAACACAAAACACTCTCTTCTGCGCGGTGGAGTAGCCGAGCGGTCTAACGTGTCTCGCTGCGGAGAGCTCGGTTGCTCGCCGCCGTCGGAGGTTCAAGTCCTCCCTAGGGCATGGGTGTGTGTTTTGTCCTTAGGTTAGTTTACCTTAGTTTGAGTAGTTTGTAAGCTACGGACTGATGACCACGCAGTTTATTCCGATAGATTTACAAACATTTGAACATTTGAAAACACTATCTGCTGTGCAAAACGATAACAAAGCAGAGGACAGTAACTACTTAGGACAGCACTGTCAGTTCCTAATGATGGCTAGAGCCGCCGGCCGAAATCTACCTACTTTTACTGAGTCAGAAACAGAAACACACAGCACGTGAGATTCCGCAAGCGCTCTGAATTCCCTCGCCTCATACTCGTGGATCCCAAACGAGATTCCCGCTGGTGACATCAGAACAGACACACAACCTATCTCGATAACAATGTCAGCACTTTTCCAAGTAACCACTTTCAGTTCACCTTAGAATTCAAATGTTCAAATGTTTGTATAGCTTATAGGACTTAACTACGGGGTTTTCAGTCTCTTATCTTACAAACTACTTATGAACTAACTAATCCTAAGGACGGCATTAATATCCATGCCCGAGGGGGAATCCGAACCCCCGACCGTAGTGGCCTTGCAGACCGTGACTGGAGCGCCTCAGTCCCAGCTTAGAATCTCTGCCTAATTTAGGGTGAATACACTTGAAACGGAAAGTGCGATCGGTGTGCGGTTTTCATAGAATGGATTGCTAGTCAAGGACTCGTATTCTTAGCCAATAAACAAATTGTAAAAATACATAGAAAGTTTATTTTTTATGCTAATATACAATTTTTCAAATGGAACAATGGTCATTTCTATCATGAAGTGGAATTTTTTTACACCAGCTGTGTACAAAGAATTTTTAATGACATTTTTATCACGATTAGTTTGGCAGCTACAACCATTCAAAGTTTTGGGACGGAGGCTACGACAGCGTAGCTAACTGGCCGGTGATCATGAGAAGTAATTTAATGTATATTCTTTTAATTAAAACTTAAATATTTGCTGATATTTATTAAATTTTATTCCCAAACTCTTACTATTTTCTGGATTACTCTCGTAAATTCCTCATTTCACTACGTCAGTGTTTATTCTTAAACCGACGGTAAGTTTCTCTAGCTTTCAAGGTGAAGCGTGGGCTCTCGACTAAGGTCAGTTTTGAACTGACATAACTCGACAGGTTTTGAAAAGCGGGGGGAGGGGGGGGGGGGAATCTATCCTTTTCGGGTATGATGAACCAATCCTTCCCCTACCTAGTCCACTGAGCCAAAAATTCAAATTTTGTGGTTTTGGCCACGTTTCGATGATTCGACCACACTGTGCGGTGTGCAGGAAACGCGCACTGCACCTTGAAAACATTGTCGCAGTTTCTGCGTCTGATGGCGCGTAAAGGAGTTGTAATGAGTGTCGGGGGGCGTTTAATGGGGAGCAGCGGCGGCGTTTAGGGCCTCCGCCTCTGCCGCACACATTCTTGCTGGTAATTTCGCGACGGCGAACGAGCGCCGGGCGAAACCAGTTCTGAATTAGACGGACGTTTACTGCTGCTCGGAGTGTGTTTACCGGCCGTAAAAGCGGGCGCCAGCGTCCGCGGCCATCGCGAGAGCCGCCACGCGTCTGCCGACCCAACACTGTAAACAAAAGTGTGATCCACCGACACGGATTATCTGGCCCTGCCATTGGTTTACCAGCCGTCGTGTCGAGCGAGCACTCGCCACCCATGTTGTGCCTCAAAAGTTTCTTTACATTGCAAATTACAAATTTCGCAGAGGAAAATATGAAACAGAGTTAGCCGGCCGCGGTGACCGAGGGGACTGAGGCGCTACAGTCACCGTCCGCACGGCCACTACGGTCGGGGGTTCGAATACCCCCCCTCGGGCATGGATATTTGTGCCGTCCTTAGTATTAGTTAGTTCATAACTAGTTTGTAAGTTTAGGGACTGATGACCCCGTTGTTAAGTCCCATAAGCTATACAAACTTTTTGAGTTCATATTTAAGGTCGCACGGGAATGGCCGCGTGGTCTTAAGGCGCTATGATTGCTCTGCCGCTCCCCGTCAGGCCGCGGTGGCGTAGCCGAGCGGTCTAAAGCGTCTCGCTGCGGAACGCGCGGTTTGCTCGCCGTGGAGATTCGAGTCCTCCCTGGGGCATGGGTGTGTGTGTGTGTTTGTCCGTAGGTTAGCTTACCTATGTTTAAGTAGTTTGTAAGCTACGGACTGATGGCCAACGCAGTTTTGTCTGATAGATTTACAAACATTTGAACTTTTTTTTTGCTCCCCTTCGGAGGTTCAAGTCCTCCCTCGTGTATAAGTATGTATGATAACCATACCAGCACTACATTCTCACACAGAACAACAAATAAGCGAGGCCACAAGGAAAGAGGACCAATGGACAACGCTCACCAAAATAACAGATAAAAATCTCTCATGCTACTTATGACAAATGCAAAAGAAAAAGACTGTACAAAATACGACACTGTATGCACCGAGCAAACATAGTGCACATAGTGTACCAGGAAAGGTACCGAAATTGGAAACACAGCAAGGAAACGAACAGGGACCCGACCCCAACACATACACGGACAGTTATCATCATTAAATAGACGATAATTAGTGTATACACAGAGTAAGAACAAATATGAATGAGTCACCGGCAAAACGGCACTATAAACCTATATAATAAGAAAACAGAAGACCACTACTCTTCCTGAGGTGTAATTTGAATTAGCACTTGGTATGACATACATATAATAGTAACGATGGTTGAGGGTTGACAACTTGATGAGCTTGTCAAGTCCTCGACCCTTAAGCATCACATGGTGTCGGGCACCATCTTCTAATAATTTATCTTTCCTACCATCTTTCTTCCATTAAATATAAACTCATTGTATTCTTTCGCTTTCGAACCCACCATCAGTTATTATGGGCGGAGGTCATAATCTGGGGCACTAAAACTTTAGTTTAAAAAAATTAAAATAAAATAAAAGAGTTTGATGATGGGATCTTCAACATAAATCTTGGTACTTTTCTCTATTCTATACATCTTCTTCTTTATTGGATATACTAATACAGTATATTTAATTTAAATTTTTCTAATTTGTTACTTTTAGTTTTATCCCATCAGTTGGTTAAGCTGTATATTGTTAAACTTAAGTAGATATAGGAAGAAATTATTCTGTATATAAGAAAAATTAACAATGAAAAATACGACCTGTCTTAGCTTCCATATGCCAGGTCATTGTAAACGACAGAAAATAAATAAATAATAAAATAAAACCTTATCGTAAGTTATTTTGAGTAGTTTGTAAGTCTGTGGACTGATGACCCTATTGCATTTACGAAATTTAAGTAGAGGATAGTACAGTATAAGTATTTACATGGATATAATGGTATAATTTGTAAGGTAAACAAGGTATCGGATATGAAACTTCTATTCCATTACATTTCGGGTATGCAGCCAAGCAGAATAATTTTTTTCTGATATTTCCGTTACTAATCATCCGTCCATCTTGAGATTAAGTCGCTAGAATCCCAACAATGTCGTACGGCATCTTTTCTGGGGGGTTAGCCTGGGAATGAGGTGCAGGATTCACTTTGAGATATTGCATGTTAGGTTATGTACAGTTGTTCATTTGTTCTTCTCGTGAGCAAGAGTATTTACATTATGGCATTTCAGCTATATTCGGGTGACGCTACTACCGGGAGAGAAGTATCATGGGTCGCTAACAGCGCTCGTCGTCTTCGTTGGATCACCGAGGTTGTGGATCAGGAGTTTATTCGATGTACGTGGTTCTTGTAGAAAGCTCGTGCGTTATCTTTGAAGTGGTCGATAATATACTTCTCTTGAGCCGCGTCGTACTAGTAGTCCCATTGAAAGTTCCTGGGACGTGATAAATTCGTCGTAGTACCTTATTTGGTAGATCTGGGCTTTTCGTTGAGTAGGGGACAAAGAGCTACCAGCACATTGGATAGCTTCTTGTGGACGTCCCCCACGTTTACTTTAATGAAGTCGCGCAGTCTAATGGAAAGACTAAGCATTTGTCGGTTGGTGTCCATGGCATGGGAGTACTGAACTGAATGGTGGGATGCTCTATGCCGACTACTTGCGCTGCGCGGCACGGCCTTATATCGAAACAGTGGCGGCACTGTGCATGCGGGTCACAGATGTTGGCCTGCGGCAAAGAGATATATTACATACACGCACCCCCAAGGCGAAACCAGCCATCAGGTATTCGATTCACCTATCCAATCAGCCTATGTTTGGCGGCGGCTATGCATTGACGCCTTCTCTGCAATTTCAGTAGGCTCAGTGCAGGAGTCCAGGCCTTCTCCGAATTAAAACCAAGGCCTGGAATCCACCTTTGAGTGTACTGAAGTTTAAGAGAAGGCGCCAGTGTGTAGCCGCCACCAAACGTAGGCCGACACCGACAGGTAAATCGAATGCCTGAATGCTCTCGTCCCGGTGGTGCCCATATATAGTAGTGTACCTCTTTGCGCCGACCGGCATCTGTGACCCGCATGCGCAGTGTCGCCACGGTGGGGCATATAAGGCCACGCCGAGCGCGTTGTCAGCAGTCTTGCGACTCACTCTGGAGATTTCCAGACTATATGCGTTCGAAATATCAGAAAAATTGAATTTGCGCGTCTACTTCCCGAGACTTAATAGAATACTCATTACACCGTGAGAAGCTAAAAATGGACATTAAAATTCTATCGTGGTACACGTGCGTAGAACAGTACGTTATCAGTGGAACGGTTTCATACTCGCAGACGCCCCCATCTTCACAATTTTCTGTACAAATTAGAGGAGTCAAAATTTTCATTTTCCGCATATTGTGCCTACTTACTAGGTATAACAAAGAGCGAAATTAATGGTTAAAATTAGATTTCAGTAAAATAAATGATATATTATACACGAAACACATAATTTGTTCGTAATAGATGCAGTCGGGCGGGAATGTCCACGTGGTCTAAATGTCATGCTACGGACTGGCCGGTCGCTCCCGCCGAAGCTCCGTTTACTCCCTCGGGCATGAGTGTGATGAAAAGTTTCTTATATAATGATTTTAAAATTGCTTATGGGTTTCAGCAGGTTATTTATTTTAAATACACAACAACTTTCGTGCTTAATTCCAAATTATGTAAAATTAATTACTATAAATAAAATATTTTTATTGTAATTATAAATTGCAAATAATTTTGTGTACACACTTATTGGCTGTATATGTATCTTACTGACAGGTCACCAGATGATGGGCTAAGCTCGAAACATGTTGTGTATTTAAAATAAATGATCTGCTATCAACAGCTTGAGATTATTACAGTAACCTATAAGCAATCTTTGCATCATTTAATATGTATATCATAACGTTTGCATACATTTAACAAGACTTTCAGTCGAAAATAAACTTTATGGGTGTGTTTGTTGGTCGTTGGATCGGTTGGCGTGGAGACATTACTTGGCCACCGATCTGACCCCATTGGATTATAATTTGTGGTGGAGGATGAAGACCGAACTGTACAAGCGCATAGTGGACACGAGAGAGGAACTTATCGCTCGTATTTTACATGCGTGTGCTCAAATGAAGCACAATTACATAATTACGTACCTGTCGTAATTTTTTACATCACTGCTATACAACAATTTCTAATATAGCACATTGGTATATATCCATATTGAGGTGTCACGCAAATAAAATTTATATGTCAATAATAAAATGACAGAATCCATCCTTCTCGAGGTTTACGTTAGAGGCACATCAGAATCAAGCTCAGAGAAGGGTGGATCCTGTCATTTTATTATTGACATTTAAATTTTATTTGCGTGACACATCAACATGGATGTATGTGCTATATTAGAAATTGTTGTATAGCAGTGATGTAAAAAATTACGACAGGTATGTAATTGTAGATAGATAAGATTATTTGCTATATATAAAGCACCTCATGTTGTAAAAAATAATAATAAAAATAAAAATAAATAAATAAATAAAACCTGGATGTATTAGGTCTGAAGTTGGCGTCTAGCACGCCTAAACCGGTCATACAATTAAAAGAAGAAAGCGATCTTGGCTGAAAACCTTTATTAAACAATTCTAGATCTCCCCAACAAAGAGGTGAAATGCGCATAACAAAAATTAAATAAATAAAAAGTTTTTACAGTTGCATAGACTGACCCTACAAACAAATATCTGCAGATTAATGTCATCAAGGCCAAATGAAAGTTACCGCTCCAATCTCAAAGAAGCCTGCAAAACTCCTTCTACTTTCGGCTACTGTTCGGCTTCCAGAAGCTTCGACCCGCGAGCGCAGAAAGTGTACCGTGCTGTGTTGAGGCCAGCGATATAGGCAAGCGGCTTTTGCACTTCCCCCTAGCGACAGCCTTTGTAAGACGGTGCGGGTTGCGCTATGTTCGTGTGGCACCGTTTTCCCAGCACCTGCCTAAGTTTAGCGGAACTGCACATCTCACGACCGGAGCGCCACTGTTGCCGGCGGTGGGGTAACAGAGTGAGTGCGCTACGTAACAGCGCCGTGTCCGGCAGGAAGTTGCGGGCCGGGGAGTTTGTGAAATGAGCGGATATGCAAATGCCGTGAGGGGCCGGCCGAGTGGCGAGTAGCGAGTAGGGAGTAGCGAGTAGCTGGCCAGGTGGGTGTTGCGCTCTCAGGCCCGGCCTCCCTCGGCCGAGTTGCAGTTCCCTGCCTCAGGGCGCGTTCTCTCTCTCTGAGATGCTCCGCAGCAACCAATGTCTGTTAAACTACCACTATCTATTTCTTGGGTCATTTTGAACGTTCGATACCACTTTGACCAAAGACGTGTCATATCTTACGTCATTCTATCACAGACGATTACATTTCTGCTTAATATTAGTCGCCGATAATATGTAACTACTAGCTGAAAATCCGGCATTTTCCGGGTATTTACTTATTTAAAAAAAAATGTTCAAATGTTTGTATAGTCTATGGGACTTAACTACGGGGTCATCAGTCCCTAAACTTACAAACTACTTATGAAATACCTAAGACTAAGGACGGCACAAATATCCATGCCCGAGGGGGGATTCGAACCCCCGACCGTAGGGGCCGTGCAGACCGTGACTGAAGCGCCTCAGTCCCCTCGGCCACCGCGGCCGGCATTTACTTATTTATTCCTGTCATTTTTCAGGTATATATTCATTTGTATAAGGGCAGTGTCTGTAAAATCTCTTGGGAATACATTTAGTAGTAATAGATTAAAATAGAGAAGTAATAGATTAAAACTTGGTGCGTGATGGGGCGGTTTCAGTGAACGTTACTGTTTACGTGTTCATATCTCATGAACTACGAGTCGGGATGTGATACAATTTAGAAGCTACATTCAACTATATATGTGTATACTGTTTGCAAAATTTGCTGTCGCTACAGTTTGTAGTGTTCAAATTATAAATTGTAACGTCATACCGAGAGCCGTAGTTTAACTCCATAAACAGCGGAAAAGTAGTAAGCGAGAAACTTTTTTCCTTTCATCATTTTACTATGGTTGCCAGCGAGAAAGAGTTTAATAAAGGTTTGAAATTATGTTTAAAGTTTGTTGCAAGTCGCTAAGTACTGTCATTCTTATATGGCGTATTTATATATTCTCACCGCATTATATGGCATTTTTTGTGATTTTTATTGGTGCCGTATGTGATTCTTAACAATGCAGTAATTGTTACCTCACGGTAAGGAATGTGTGTACCAAATTTGGTTGAGATCGGTCCAATGGGTTAGGGGAAAATGAGCAGCATTGTCGCAAAATGCAGCAGTTTCTCGCGCATCTCATTGTTTATGATGTCATATCTCGGCAACTATGTGTCGTACGTGATTCTTACGGCGACCGTCCTCATGGATTGAAGCTTACGTGTACAAAATTTCATAAAGATTGGAACAAAACTGTAGATTTGTATGCAACACGTACAAACATATGGACACACTGCGTTATATATTAGAAGACTCGTGTGACAGAGATAATATTTTTATGGGTGCGTACGTATATGTCCACAATTCGTGAATTCTTTTCTTTTTTTATATTAAGAAACTGTCCTGTGCATCTTTATTAAAGTAAAAAATTCTTCTTAGAAATTTAAAATTATATTTGAAATACGCCTATGAAATGTTAATGACTTTCCTATGTTGTAAATAATTTCGTGTCGCTAAGAAAAATAATCTACATATTTTATTTCTAGTTACCAACGCCAGCTGGTATGTATTGTCGGTATCGTCAAATGTAATCGACATACATACGTTATTTTTATTCATCGATATAAGTTCTTTCCAACATCACTTTTTCTACATTAGTAATTTTTGACGTAAAGACGCATATCTCCATCTGTCTTGTTGTTGTTATGGTCTTCAGTACGGGAACTGGTTTGATGCAGCTCTCCACCCTACTCTATCCTGAGCAAGCCTTCTCATCTCCTCATAAGAACGACAACCCACATCCACTTGAATCTGCTTACTATACGCGTCTCTTGCCATCTGTCTTATCGACCTAAAACATGGATAGTTTTCATCCCGTTGTTTAGACCAATACTTTACATTAATTGAGAAACATTTTATTACTAATGATTTTTTTAAAAAATAGCATGAAAACACATTTCTTTTCAAAACGTTAATTACGTGATTTGGTTTTTTAAGAGTACGCTTTTTTTGTATTAGCGGTTTGAAATTTTTCTTATGACTGATGAGCATAGTTTGCACAAGTTCACTTAAATGATCATCGTTTGATTCGGATCAGTATTTACATTTAATGGTTTTTTTTTAGTTTACAGGTACAACAAATCCTTATTACCATTGTTTATTACATACTCTATTCCATTCTTTTGCAGTTGTTAGGAAACATTGTGACTTTTGGGCACCAACAATAGACATACGCGATTTTGAAAAATCTCACTACAGCGAGAGCTAGAGGGACGCAACTAATTGCCAGACGGTCTCGGTGACCGCTAACTCCCGTGAATAGACAGCATTATCGTGCCGAGAACAAGGTTGCACGCCAGCTGCTTTGCCAAGTATCTGGCCTGTAGCTGGACAAGAACCGCGCGCGGCTTGCAAGTCGCGTTTTCGGCCACGCGTAACTGTTTAAAAAATGGACTGTAGAGAGGTGGTAATTGAGCGCTGGTGACACAAATCAGTATTCTACAAAACTAGAGCGCTTTCAGACGTTGGAGTTCTGGGGGGAAAGAGTAGTAGTAGCTTGTCTTTATCTTGTTTCCTGGCTGGCGTTTTCACCTGCTGGCAGAACGCCACCACGCGAGACACAAACACACGCGCATTCTCTCTCACTCTCTGTCTCTCTCTCTCTCTCTCTCTCTAACACACACACACACACACACACACACACACACACACACACACATATATTGTCACAGACGTCCGCCACCCACACCGCGTGGTCTGCTTTGCATTAGCGCCAATTAGGCGCACACAGCCATAGACGCGATGCGACGCCGCCGGCTGCTGTAACGTAACGTAACGTTCGGTAACGTAACGTGACATGGCCAGCTGTGCGCTGCCAGAGTGCAAGCCACAGCGCGCAATGCTTTCACAGTCTGTCTGATTAGGTCACCGCACGCAGCCACTGATCCCTGTTGAGTTATTGCGTGACTAGTTCCTGAAAATTCATGTTGTGGTGATTATCGACGAAAGTTACTGGTAACCATTTGGAGCTGGTGCAGTGAACTGTTACAGCTGCACACTTCAATTCCAGTGGCGTAACCGCGGAATCTTAAGTAGTCGGATTGCCACAGAATTTGTAATTCAAATGTTTGTAAATTCAAATGTTCGTAAATCTATCGGACCAAACTGCGTGGTCATCAGTTCGTAGCTTACAAACTACTTAAACCTTGGTAAACTAACCTAAGGACAAACACACACACCCATGCCCCAGGGAGGACTCGAACCTCCACGGCGAGCAACCGCGCGCTCCGCAGCGAGACGCTTTAGACCGCTCGGCTACTCCACCGCGGCAAATGATTGTATAGTATAAGGGACTTAACTACGGGGTCATCAGTCCTTAAACTTACAAACTACTTATGAAGTACCTTATACTAAAGACGACACAAACACCCATGCCCGAGGAGGGATTCGAACCACCGACGGCGGACGGCTGCGCGCACCGAACACGGCGATCCAGTACGCGCGGCTAATACGCCGCGGCAATTTGTAATTGTTCAAGTTTGAAAGCTCCTACGATACACGGACGAAAGGAATGATTCAGCAGTTAGCTTTGTTCGTGGAATTTATAGAATTCCTTGTGAGTGTGGAAGCAGTCACAGTGCGCCTTTTATGAATATGATTTCAAATAGCTGCACTGCTGTTGCCGAAAAGTCTTTCCCACCAAACGTGTAGTTTCATATGATGACACGAAAATGCTGTCGACTATATTTGACTTCTGTAGTTCTGTCATCATATAAATCGTTTCCACGCGAGAAATACTGTGTGGTCTGAGGTACCACATCACAGATTGCACGGCATGCGCGGCCGCTCCCGTCGGAGATTCGAGATCTATATCGAGCACGAATGTGTGTGTGTGTGTGTTTTGGTCTTAGCAGATGTTATTTAAGTAGTTTTTATGTTTGGGGACCGATGGACCTACCAATGTGGTTCAGTATGTTTACAAACATTTGAACATTCTGAAGAAACAGTAGCGATTAGAATACCTAACGAAGGCTTTAACCGACAGCGACTATAAAAATGCTGTGTTGGATAGATACGGGCACGCGATGCTGGAAGGAACTGCAGAAATTATTACCGTCCCACGAAACCTGTCTGTCTGTAAATCAATCCGACCAAACTGCGTGGCCATCAGTCCGTAGCTTACAAACTACTTAACCTAGGTAAACTAACCTACGGACAAACACACACACCCATGCCCCAGGGAAGATTCGAACCTCCACGGCGAGCAACCGCGCGCTCCGCAGCGAGACGCTTTAGACCGCTCGGCTACTCCACCGCGACCCACGAAATCTGCTGCGCCATCACTGTTGCTCCGTCACATATATATTCGAACAAACACTTAATTGTTGACGTTTCTACGACGTTATTCAAATGTTCGTAAAGTTATGGACGACAAAACTACAGTGGTCATACGTCCGTCGACTTACAAAGTGGTTAAACTAACTTAGGGGAAGGACAACACACACACACACACACACACACACACACAGAGAGAGAGAGAGAGAGAGAGAGAGAGAGAGAGAGAGAGAGAGAGATGCCCTAGGGGGGGACTCGAAACTCCGACGGGGAGCAGTCGCACACTTCGCAGCAGTGCGCCTTGGAGCGTATGGCCACTTCAAAAGAGATACTTTGAAAAGTAATTTATCATCTCTGAGGAGAATTTCTATCACTAATCGAATATCCTCTTCTATTTTCACATGGGAAAGACTACCTGGCTGCTACGTGATCGTGTTTCAGTTCACTGTCCTCTTGACTGTGGAGCTAAAACATTTGCGATTTCTTATCTGCAGTTTAAGTCATGAAAAGTTTTCTTAACTTAATCTTGAAGTGGGTGTACACTGTACCTCCCTTGGAAAACTTTTCTGGCTCCATGTCCGTGTTCCACTTTTTGGTGTTTTTGATTTTGGTATGTCGCCATCCAGCAAAATGACGCTGCACGGACTCGCTAATGCAGTGCGGCTGCTGACACGAGGCAGCAGGAGGCGTGCGGAAAGCAGAGCAACCGCCGGTTTTCCCGCGGGTCGTGTCAAGTGGTCCCCGCCCGGCCTTGAGGACGCAAACCGCAAACGACTGGAATTCTCGAACCACGGCGTCGATGTAAAGCAGTTCCGCCTAAGCGCCGCTTAGCATAAGTAACAACATAGGGGCAGCACTTGGCCCAGAATGCAATGCGCTCTAATGACGCTCCGGCAGTTCTGCTGCTTCTCTTGCGACTTCGAGCGTCACCTGTTCTGCGAAGCCCTCGCGGCGTGACGATAACTTACTTAACGTCATGGTGACGCTGAAATCAATGGGAAGTACCTTTGTAGCTACCTAATTTCTCAAAACTCATTTAATGTGTAAGAGCGAAAGAAGGTCGTACCCTGGCACAAGGTAGATGCTGTGTGGGGAAAAAAATCGAATTCCCAAGGGCAGACCAAGGCGATAAACTTCATAAGACTTAAAAAGAGTATATGATTTAGTAGCTAAATGAACAATATTTAATGATCCAGATGTGTTTAAAGTAGTTAAAGAAACAAGACAGTTAATTAAATACGCATTAACTAGCTCAGTGTTTCTCAACTTTTTCGAATATGCGACCCTCTTCCGATTAAAAATATTCTAGGGACCCCGCCCCCCTTCCAAAACCCTCATGAGCCGCGGTGGAGTAGCCGAGCGGTCTAAAGCGTCTCGCTGCGGAGCGCGCGGTTGCTCGCCGTGGAGGTTCCAGTCCTCCCTTGGGCATGGGTGTGTGTGTTTGTCCTTAGGTTAGTTTACCTAGGTCTAAGTAGTTTGTAAGTTACGGACTGATGACCACGCAGTTTGGTCCAATAGATTTACAAACATTGTTTTTTTTTTAATAACCCTCACGAACCGTAACAATATTATGTTATCTCAAAGGAAACAAATTTAATCTTCTTTATTTTGCTATAGCTTTCTTTTAAATTGTTGGGCGAAGTTTTTCTATTTATTTTTCGGAATTATTTCCTACAGAAAAATATATTTTGCTTAAGGAGTGGTTCATATTTCAGGCAAGACTCAGAAGCGTATAATGCTCGTGAATAAAGGGCCGACTGTATGGACAATTTGCAAAGAAATTGGAAGTATTCGACTTTTTTTAAAATATTGTAGTTAAAATTTCAATTAGATGCAACCATTATTTCATAAAGTTATTTATGATGTATTTGATAATATTTTATACCACTAATTTCATTTAAAAATCTTTATAGTTTTTAAAACAAATAATAAAAATGAAATATTTTCTGCAGGTAGAATCGAACCCTGACTTTTCAGATGAGAGTAACACGCTACAGCCTTTTATTATTATTATTATTATTATTATTATAGGTCCTCTGTGGAAATGGGTTCGATCTATTCTATGTTCATTGTTTTGTCGTTGACTCAGTTTTTTTATCATTTATTTTATTTTATTTATTTATTTATTTTGTTACAGAGCGCATGCATAATAATAAGGTGTGTAGAAGTTAAGCTTAAATTTCAGATCCCTTCATATCTGCATTTTCTTGATAGTGCGCTTTCAAACCTCTGTTTGTGAACACCCTTGACGTATACTAGTAAGATGGGAAGTCTCATCCCAAACCGAATTTTAGAGACCAGAAGGTCTCCTCGTTAGCCGCGCAGGTGTCCCAACTAAAATTAGAAAAAAAAGTAATATTCTCTCTTTTTTCCAACGAATAATGAAGAAATTTTTAACGTTTAGTGAAACAAATGCGCGACTTTGATGACAAGCCATTATTCACCTAGTGGGAGGTGGAAAACCATCTGAGAACCTCATCTTTTCTGGCTGGCACACCAGCCCACTGGGTGGATTCGTACATAGTACATCTACTCTACATCTACATGGGATACTCTGCAAATCACATTTAAGTGCCTGGCAGAGGGTTCATCGAGCTACCGTTATACTTTTTTATCTCCCGTTCCATTGTCGAATAGCGCGCATATAGAAAGAACGCCTGAATCTCTCCGTTCGAGCTCTGATTTCCCGTATTTTATTCTGATGATTATTTCTACCTATGTAAGTGGGAGTCAACAATATATTTTCGCATTCAGAGGAGAATGTTGGCGATTGTGGTTTCGTAAGTAACCCACGCGGCAGCGATAAGCGCCTGTATTGTAATGATTCCCATCCCAGATCCTGTATCATTTCCGTAACACTGTTTCCCTTGTATCGTGATAATACGAAACGAGCTGCCCTTCTTTGGACTCTTTCGATGTCCTCTGTCAAACCCACCTGGTAAAGATCCTACACTGGCCAGCAATACTCCAAGAAAGGACGGACAAGCGTAGTGTATGCAGCCTCTTTAGTAGTTCTGTTGCATCTTTTAAGCGTTCTGCCAATAAAACGCAGTCTTTGGTTCGCCTTTCCCACGACATTATCTACGTGTTCTTTCCAGTTTAAGTCTAAAGTAATAAAAATTCCTAGGTATTTTGTGGAGTTTACAGCCTTCACTTTGATTTATGTTGTAAACAGAGTTTAACAGATTTCTTTTCGTTCTCATGTGGACGACTTCACACTTCTCATTATTTGGACTCAATTGCCAATTTTACACCATAGTGATATCTTATTCAGATCGTTATGCAGTTCGACTTGATCTTCAGATGATCTTACTGGACGGTAAATGACGGCGTCATCTGAAAACAACCTAAGAGAGCTACTTAGATTTTCCCGTAAATCGTTTATGTAAATTAGGAATAGCAAACGACCAATAACACTACCTCTGCTTTAGTCGATGCCTTACCATCGATTACTGCGACCAGTGTCCTGACAGGAAATCCCCTATACAGTAGCAAATTTGGGGCGATATACCATAACCACGCAATTTGATTAAAAGCCGGAATGCAGCGTCTGAAATCGTGCCCTTTGAAAGGAAGAATCGCAGTATTTGCCGGGATTGATTTTGGGAAATCACGTTACACTTAAATTCTGTAGCGGGTCTGAAACGCTGCGGAGCGCGCGGTTGCTCGCCGTGAAGGTTCGAGTCCTCCCTGGGGCATGGGTTAGTTTACCTAGGTTTAAGTGGTTTGTAAGCTACGGACTGATGACGCAGTTTGGTCCGATAGATTTACAGACATTTGAACATTTGATTTTGTCTGAACCGTCTGCCCGGAATGCAAGTCGAGTGTGTTAGCTAGCACCTCGCCCGGTGGGCCCGGTAACTGTCGCCCTGTGACACGCCACTCTGTTGAGGCTCGCAGCTCAGTGCCCCGGTTTAACACCCTCCGTGTTGAATACGAATAGGCAGCTCTTTTCATTGTGTGGACTGAATTGAATTTCCGACGCAACGATGGCCGTAGATTATGTAAATGTGTTTAATTCCGTTCGTCATTGTTTCCTTCATTGAATAATCAAGGCCGCGTGGTTCCTAGGCGCCACACATGCTAATGACCTGAGCTCGGTAGCCACTGCTTAACGCACGGGCCGTATTGTTCACTGGCTTAATGGGGGGAAAAGGCGGCGAAATCATGACTGCAGAGGTAAAATTTCGGCTGATGGCTTCCACTAAACGATACCTTTTAAATTATGATTTGACAGACAAACAATCAATATGAAAATAATTTCAATTTTCTGTAGTGTAATTTCCATTTGGATTCAGTGTGGTTGGGTGCTTTGGGAGACTACTTCGTTTGCTAAGCGTTTTGACATAAGTACGCTTCATGTCAATCGTATTAGCTCGTACACTCGTCGCTGTGTTCTATCGGTACCAACAACAGCGCCAAACTATACTTCAAAATGAAAAAGATTTTCTTTCGAATCTTCAAAATGACTAAAGGGAAATGATATTTTATTGATGGGTGTACTTTTAAGTCAGGAATTACTGTGTCAGTGAGACAATTGGCACTGGTTATTTCTTATTTTTTATAGAAAGACTAGCTTACCCGGTAAACGTTGTTCTGTCATATACGTTAAAACCAGGGAATATTTTGGTGCGTTAAATACCGAATGCAATGTAATTGTCTAGGGATGGGATATTAGTCAGAAAGAGGAACGGAGCACTGTAGACGATTGTAGCCGATAGAGAAAAAACCACTTACATTCATATTGTCAACACAGAGTATTCCATTAACGTATTTATATTATTGTTTGAGGTGTAAAAAGTTATACGTAAGTTAAAAAAAATAATCATTTATCCCAAAACTTTAAAACTCAAATCTCTATGTATAAAAACCTGGTGTCTTGTCTCCGTTCCGCTCGTCGTTGTTGATTTCGTTCATCTTGTACCTCTTGCGATTGTGATGCACGGAAATGACAGTTGCGCATTCGCACATTTTATCTTGTCGTATTTGTTCGTATGTTCTTTCTGCTCTACCATCACGCATGTTTCTTGCTTTATTTGTACGACGTCTCAAATGGGCCCCCTTGCATATTGATGGCAATGTTCACTCTAATGGACACACATGCAAATGGACAAACATTTTGAACTTACTGATCAAAACATTCCAATACTGTATTGTTTTTACAATCATGAAACACTTATATCTTTCTTACGAATTCATCGCATCGTGATACAAACCAAATGCAGAATGAAATGTCAAATAACTCCTCTGTCGCCAATCAACGTCTCTGGAAAGTGCTATCCGTGGTTACATGCGCATGGGGGCGGAGCGCAAGCTTAACCCTCTAACATATAATGTAGCTCATCAGCTACATACTTCATTTTTTCTATTATCTCTTAAACTGATCAACATTTTACCACAAATTCATTTGTAGATACTTCTATACATAGTGTTAGACATGCAAGAAGCTCGTCCTAGATATTATAAATTAAAGAGTGCTACTGAATCAGTTAGACAGCTGCATAGAGTAACTTCTAACATGTGCGCTTGTTTACTTTAGTATTTCTCCTTTGCCATGTAAAAGTAATCAATCACATATTACTGATGCATTATGAGTTGCTTTTTGGAAAGATTAGAGGCATAATAGTGACATTTACTGTATCCGATACATCATGAAAGCACTATATAGAAATTTTTTCCAATATTTTTCTCGGTATATACGCACTATACATAAATCAGGGTAGTTTTTATAGATTCAAATAAACAGTCATACATTAAAGGGTTAATAGCTCGGAGCGAGCGCTGAACGTTATACAGCCGAAATATTGGAAAGATTTTATTTCATGCGGCTGCATTCCAGAAATTTAATGGGACAACATTTCTTTTGTAAGAATGCAGAGTCTAGGCAATAACATTCAATAAATTGCTCTCAGGTTTCCAACCGCACTAAGTCGAATAGAAAAAATCCGGGATAGGACATCCTAATCACCTACAGGTATGAAATATACTTTACGACCTATTCTTATACTTTCCATACACACATAAAAAATTTCATAAAAATCTTACGAGTCGTTTCGGAGAAGTACGAACACAAACACCTTGATACAAGATTTTTATGAATAGAGATCAAGTTACCAAACTTTTAAATAATAACAAAGTTGCAAAGAAGTTTTCTTTGTTATACATTACTATTTCGCCGCAGAGGAGTGATCACACGCTCTAAGGCGTCTTCCTGCGAAGTGCGCGATTGCTCGCCGTCGAAGGTTCGAGCTCTCCCTCGGGCATATGTCTGTGTGTGTTTGTGTGTGTGTGTGTGTGTGTGTGTGTGTGTGTGTGTGTGTGTGTGTCTTGCCCTTAGGTTAGTTCAAGTTAGTTTAAGTAGTTTGTCGGCTTAGGGACCGGTAACCAAAGAAGTTGAGTCCCGTACATTTACATACATTTGAACATTATTATTTTCGAAGTTATTTCTGATCACTTTCAACGTAATACAACAACATTCATTTCGAGAACTTTTTGCAACAAAGGCTTTGATGCTTGGCTGGAAAGACAACCGTGAGACCTCTTGCTACGGAATACAGATTAAACGCTGCACAATACGATCGCCATTTCAACAACACACAGTTGCGTGTAATAAATGTTATCGAAAACGGTTAGAAATATGTCCGAAACCAGTCATCATAATAAAGACACCTTTGACGGTTACTTAAAAATTTGGTTGAATAATTCAAGTTTCCGCGTGTCATTCCGACTTGCTGCAACTAAGTGAATGACGAAGCAGTTTCATCGCGCAGTTCTTGCCACCTGCTTTCCTCTCTCCAGCGTCTCTGTCTTCAGCCAGGCCCTGCAAACCCTTTATTCAAAATAAAATATGAGCCCTATACTTAGGCCAACTTTTTGCAATTTACTTCACTGCTAGAATCCTTTTGAACTACAGACTACAAGCTAGTGAAACTAATTTAACGACAAAACACACACACACACACACACACACACACAGCCATGGCGGAGTGGTCAAGTGCAATGAGGCGCTATGCTCCGATGCGGGAGACCACTCCTCGTCGGTGGTTCGAATCCTCCCTCGGGCATGGATGTTTGTGCTGTCTTTAGAACAAGTTAGTTCATGAGTAGTTTGTAAGTTTAGGGACTGATGACCCGGCAGTTAAGTCCCATAAGCCTTACAAAGATTTTATTTAATAAGAGGTCATGACACATCCATGTGGATGTATACCAGTTTGCTATGTTAAAAATTGTTGCAATAGCAGTGATGTAAAAAATTACGGCAGGTCTGAAGATGGCATGTAGCACGCCGAAACCGGTCATATAAGTAAAAGAAGAAAGCGATCTTGGCTGAAAACAATTCTAGATCGCCACAATAAATTGTTCCTTATATAAAGATTTTATATGATAAGCCATATACAAGTCTTTCTGTTTCTTTGGCAGGGCTCGGAGATACGGGGTGGCTAGGCATGCACGTCATTCCATTTCAAATGCGACAGCAGGAAACCTTACAGTTTTTATGGGATCTCATTTTTCTGTCATACAAATTAGCTGTTATTATCTTTGACAAACATACAGCTGTGTTACGCAAACATTTCCTGTTGGTTTTTAGGAGGGAAATAACGTAACTTAACGAAATAACGCAATTATGATACTCATAACTCTGAAACTATTCATAGTAAAATTTTCAAAAAAAACTACAATACGAAAGCACTAATGTATAGAAAGATGTAGTATTTATGCTGTATTTTTAGAATTTAAAGTACTTTTCACCATTTGTTATCTTTCGTCCATCAAATGCATTTTTAAATGGAATAAAATGTATGTCACCTTGTTCGGCATTTTATTTAAAACCGTATCAGTAAACAGTTTTATGGTGTCTCGAATAGAGAGCTCTAGAAAAAAAAAATGTATTCAGAAAGTGCGCCAAATTTGTCGGCGGCGCTACGCCGTGTTGTATGCAACCAGTCGGTCCTTCAGTCCCCTGTTGACCGTATCCAGCTGCCAGCCGTCTTTCCTCGTTGAGTCGCGCACGGCACTCCGCCGCAGTCTAACTTGTTAGGCAGCGCGAGCTTGCGTATTTATTACTTAATTATGTTTTTCTACGTTGAATAGCAGGGGCTCCGTAATATTCAAAACGGAAATCTGTGTGTAATAAAAAGTTCAAGCCTACGTAAGTTAGGACAAATGCACGCAAAAATAAATTAATTGATGTCATGTTATTGTTGTATACATCAACTTTAGATATTCAGCTTTAAAATGAACCGTAGTTGACTGAAGTCCGGGATGAGGTTCTCGAGTTACACAGCACACAAAATGTCACGTTTGGAAAATAACGCTGATTTCACCGAATTTTTAGTCGAAAGTAATTATTTAAGGGACGGATCCATTGTAGTTGTTTTCTTTCATTACTTGTCTTATGTAGAAATTACTAATTATTTTTAAAAAACTTACCAGTAAATTTTCTCATTTTTCGTCCTATGTCCATTGGAATAGCCTATGCTCAGAGCACGCCGCCCTAATCATACTACCCGCACTGCGCTCCCTCGCCGCTCACATACGAATTGCAGAGCAGACTGGGAACGGATGCTAAGACTGGGACCTTTCATGCAACCAAAATTCTGCTCATTCATCGAAAGATATCTCGATCACTTCTTTGGTTTACCTTGTCCCTTTAAGCCTCTTTGTGATCGAATGAACGAAATCTCCTGACTATAATGATGTGATGACTACTGTGGTACTATCTTTCTATCGTGTAATTTGCATCTCGTTCGATACAGCACCCGACCTCTGTGAGGGCACAAGCATTCGTGGTAGTCATCCATTCGCCAAAGCTAGCGATGAGCTACGAGCGCACTTGAGAAACGCACGACGCACTGGCAAATTCTCGAGAAATTCTCGTGCACTCTCGAGAAGTTGTCGACAGTGCTGCGCTCTCTGAGACAGAGCGGAACTGTTCTACAAGGAAGCATTGAGACAGAGCAGTCATAATATTTGTCTTCCGTACGTGCAAGGAATAATTCGTACTTTACACACTGTTGTAGAGTACACGGCTTCGATTTGTTTCTTCTGAATTGGTAACAGTTGTAGTAGTAGTAGTAGTAGTAGAATGTTTCGCAGAAGACAAAAACATTATTCTTACAAAAGAAATTTGTAGTAGAACGTTTCTCCAAAGACCACCAGTAGAGGTTGACTGAAATCACCAATGACGAAAAAAAAAAAAAAAAAGACTCTTGTTTTATTTTGGTAAAGAACAGTCTTGGTTGCGTAAAATTGATCTTTCATTTATTTATACATGACGCGTTTCGCCTCTTCTAGGCATCATCAGACGTTGAAAGGGGAAAATTTACAAATTTGTTTAAAAAACTAAACTGAAAATACTTTAAATCTTTCCTAAGCAAGAAATATTACAAATAGGGAAGGTGGAGACTGATGAAACTGCAGGCCTCATGGCCACATTCGTTTTGGAATAACTATACCCTTTAGCGGTATTTATTAGTTCAATCTTGGGTCAAATAAAACTGTAATAATTAACAGCCGCGGTGGAGTAGCCGAGCGGTCTAAGACGCCTCGATGCGGAACGCGCGGTTGCTCGCCGTTGGAGGTTCGAGTCCTCCCTGGGGCATGGGTTTGTGTGTTGTCCTTAGGTTAGTTTACATTAGTTTAAGTAGTTTGTAAACTACGGACTGATTACCACACAGTTTAGTCCGATAGATTTACAAACATTTGAACATTTGAATAATTAACAAACAGATTAGTACTTGCTTGGTGGCAAAATATTGCCACTTGCTTATTTTAAGAGCAGACGCTATGGGGAACATATTACTTTATGCACTACTACCTCTGGGTACTGGCAGTACCAGTTTTAGCATCGATCCAAAATACTGAAGTCACCGTGTAAAATCTGGGACGTATCTTCCTGACTGACAGGTGCATGGTAACCTGCAAACATATGCCAAAACACTTTGGATCATTACATCACCAGTGATCAATTACTAAGATAAGTTAATAATAATAATAATAATAATAAATAAAAAAACTGATGTCATCGATCAGGAGCGATGGAACCCAGGTTTTTGAAATCGCAGAAATAGTCGTTATGTAGTTTCATCCCACAACGGAATCTACGACTGCCTTATTCATTACTATTGCTCTTCATCTAGTAGTCTTACTATATCGAATTAAGTGTCAGTTTCTCACATGCGCTGCGCGATTCGTCATCTTGAGAGGCTCGGCATAATGCCGAAATGTGTCACATAAATTGAAGCGAAAGATATTAGGAAAAATAATTTGTGCACCTCATTGAGTATTAGTCTTCAATTCTGCAGCAGAATTTCATGATGGATCAGAATTCCTCTCATAGGCATATGCTCCATTTATTTATTCATTTTTTTATGCTGCATTTAAACAACCGACAACCGGGTTCGCCATTTGTCACGTTAAGTACATAGATCAATACATACGCATCACGCGTTTTCTTCACACTTTCGACTTTTTTGGTAGTAAATTAGGACAACATATTGTACATGTGCACCTAAAAACAAGGAGCATAGTGGTACTGTCTGATGACTGATACGTAGTGTCTACTGCGTACTGCATGTGCGTGCATGATTGTAGTTATTTTCTTGATTTAGTGGTAGTTAAGTATATGTGTCGACAGAAACAATTTTCGTCAACGTGTACCCCCAGTTACTGTGCTGCTGTTCCTGTATTAATGTTGTGTATTTTAATCGATAGGTGTCGCAGAAACGTGGCATTGAATAATACCCATATTGTCTTCTGTGCTGCAATTAGTGATTTGTTTGTGTAGCGTTAATGTCGATTAGCCTTCGAGAGACCACTTGCTTTGGTCTGCAGGAGTGGCTACCAACAGGCCATCAACATGTGGCACGACCCAGCCGGTAGTAGACTCCTTGTCCGTGAGCTGCGAGATTGCTGTGCCGGAAAGATAGTTCCGCCGCAAATCAAGCCTTGGGGATAGCATAATGTAATCTTTGTTAATACTTTCCGCTTTCCCACATGGCGTACCACGTAATGACCTGGCGGATACAATCAGAGAATTTCTGGCTATTATCGTAATGTCCCGATCGTCCTTCTTCCCGCACCGCCGGAGAAGTGCCAAATGTGGGAAACGACCATGTAGAAACCAGTTATATATATCATTGCAGATTCTCGACTGGAAGTTGTTTGAATACGATGGCGAAATACGCGTGGGAAATTAAGAAAATTGCAACTCCCTTCCAAAAAAGAAATGACGTTTGGTTTCGTTTGCTGTA
This sequence comes from Locusta migratoria, assembly GCA_026315105.1. Classification (NCBI taxonomy): domain Eukaryota; kingdom Metazoa; phylum Arthropoda; class Insecta; order Orthoptera; family Acrididae; genus Locusta; species Locusta migratoria. Next base: position 98,452,839 of record CM048750.1, on the reverse strand, counting down.
GCAACCAACGTTTTCGTCTTAGGTGTTTATAACAAACGTGAGTGATTTCAGTGGATGACTCTATTAGTCTGAGCGGTTAGCGACTTAACATATCTACTTGATATTAACACATATTCACGTTCTGGTTGAAGGCAGTAGATGAAACGTGAATGTTGGCTCACAAGGATTCTGCGGCTACAGGTGGGACGGAGCTTAATACAAAGTCGTCACTCTCCAAAGTTTTTAAAGGGGAAAAACTCGTCTGTAATTCGACACAGGGAAAGGCTCCACCTGCAACCCCAAAACATATTTCATCGCCGTAAATTCGAGGTGTGGAAAGAGGTGTGTAGACCAAAACTTATAGTCCTTACCTTACCTGAACGATTTGCAGTTACTTGTTCGTGCAGATCCAGCGCTTTTTTAATTTCCTCGCAGAAGTTTACATTTTTCTCCAGATTTTATACAATTTTGGGAAAGAGCTCGGTAATTTCACTTTCCTAGACCTTTTCTTTGCTACTCTGGAAGTAATCAAAGAAATGATTTAAAGGATCTTTTATGAAGATAGTATGCTGAAGTACATGAGCAACTTCGTTAGAAAGAATCAAAAACGCTAATTTTTCATAAGCATAAGTGACCGTTACTATGCCTTAGGCGATAACACACAGTGGTAAGAAAGCATATAGCAGATCGGAATTGTTGTAATGGAGTGGCCGAGCGCTTTAAGGCGCCTTGCTGCGGAGCGCGCGGTTGCTCCTCTGTCGGGAATGGATGTGCATGTTGTCCATAGGTTACTTTAAGGTAATTTAAATAGTATGTAAGCCTTACAAACATATGAACATTTGACATCTAAATTCGAGTCTGTCTATTTAAAATTTTTGTTATTCGCTGAACAGTCCTAAGCGAATTCTAGCTACCAGGGGACAACCAATAGTCCATGCCCTGTTTCTAAAGACCATACCATCTACGAGACATTAGACTCTGAACATCTCTCTCCACCCGAGTAATGACCTAGAGTTTAGAAAAATGCACACAAAATCAAAACAAAACAAAATCAAAAATGTTCAAATGTCTGTAAATCTATCGGACCAAACTGCGTGGTCATCAGTCCGTAGCTTACAAACTACTTAAACAAAGGTAAACTAACCTAAGGACAAACACACACACACACACCCATGCCCTAGGGAGGACTCGAACCTCCACGGCGAGCAACCGCGCGCTCCGCAGCGAGAAAAAAAAAAAAAAAAAAAAAAAAAAAAAAAAAAAAAAAAAAAAAAAAAAAGCTAAAGTGTATCAATTATGTAACTCCGAAATCTAAAAATCTGTAATACATTTTTTCTAGTGTAATTTTTTTCCGATTAAAGAAAGTTCCTGATTGGTCATTGTAACGTACAGTTATTACTAGTCGGATCTGGTCTTGCCCTTTTATCTCTTGACATTTTGCGAGCTATGGATCAAGAGTAACGGGCAGACTGCGTATTTCATATTCATCACATTAATTCCGAATGGGTAAAGTTCAAAATGTGTATCTATCCGGGATTCGAACACGGTTCTCCTGTTTTCTCGGCAGTTTCGCTGACCCCTACACCACTGGGTACACATCGACTACCAGACGTGCACGTATTACTCAAGCACACCTCCCTTCAGATACAAATTCTTAACTCAAACTTGCAATTTTGTAAACTGATTTCTGTACGGGCCTTGCAATGCCTGCGCACTGAAAAAAGGATATTTAACAGTCGTCGGTATAACTGCAGACTGCTAAAGAAGGTACGAGTATATTCAATAGGTAATCGAAAATGTGAGTGGCTCGAAGACTACTTCAGTAATAGAGCCGAGTACGTTGTCCTTGATGGCGAGTGTTCATCAGATTGTAGGGTAGAAGTAGCCCAGGGAAGTGTGATAGAACCGCTATTGTTTTCTATGTATATAAATGATGTGACGGACAGAGTGAGTTGCAACTGCGGCTGTTTTCGGATGATACTGTGGTGTACAGGAAGGTGTCGTCATGGAATGACTCTAGTGGAAAGATGCCTTGGACGAAACTTTTAGGTTGTGTAAGGAATAGCAGCTAGCTCTAAATGTAGAAAAATGTAAGGGGGAGCAGATAAGTAGGAGAAACAATCCGCTAACGTTCGAATATGGCACTAGTAGTGTGATGCTTGACAGAGTCACGTTAAATAAATGTCTACGGGGAACGCTGTACAGCGATATGAAATGGAACTAGCATATAAGAACAGTTGTGGGGAAGGCAGATGCTAGACTTCGGTTTATTGCGAGAATTTTGGGTAGATGTGGTTGATCTGTTAATGAGACGGCATATGAAACGATTTTGCAACCTCCTGTTGACTGCTGATCAAATGTTTGGGATCTCACCAGATCGGTTTAAAGGAAGACATAGAAGCAGTTCAGAGGCGGGCGGATGGATTGGTTACTGGTAGGATCGATCTGTGCGCGAGTGTTACTGAAATGCTTCGAGAACTCAAATGGGAGTCGCTGGAGGGAAGGTGACGTTCTTTCCGAGAAACACTGTTGGAGAAATTTAGTGGGTCGAAATTTGAAGCGGACTGTAGAATGATTCTACTGCCGCCAACCTACTATTCTCGTAAAGACAGCAAAGATGTCGTTGTTGTGGTCTTCAGTCCGGAAGCTGGTTTGATGCAGCTCTCCAACATAATCTATCCTGAGCAAGCCTCTTCATCTCCTTAAAAGAACGGCAACCTACATCCATTTGAATTTGCTTACTATATTCATCTCTTGGTCTCCCTCTGCTATTTTTACGCCACACACTTCCCTACAACGCTAAATTTATAATTCCTTGATGTTTTAAGAATGTGTCCTACCAATCGACCCATTCTTTTAGTCAAGGTATGCCAGAAATTCCTTTTCACCCCAATTCTGCTCATTACGTCCTCATTACTTACACGCTCCACCCACCTAATCCCTAATCTTCCCCATTCTTCTGTAGCACCACATTTCAAAACCCTCTGTGCTCTTCCTATCTGAACTGTCTATCGTCCATGTTTCACTCCCATACAAGGCAACACAAGGCACATAAATGCTGTCAGTAAGGACTTCCTTACACTTCAATTAACAAATTTATTTTTTTCAAAAACGCTTTTCTTCCCAATGCCATTTTGCATTTTATATCTATCCTCTGTACTGCGAACGCAGTATGTTATTTTACTGCCTAAGGGATAAAACTCACCTACCACCTTTAATGTTTCGTTACCTAATTTAATTCCAACACCATCGCCTGATTTTCTAAGACTGCATTACATTAACCATGTTTTGCTCTTGTTAATGTTCATCTTATATGCTCGGTTCAATTGCTCCTCCTTTGCTGTCTCTGACAGAATTGCATTGTTATCGGCGAAGCGCAATTTTTTCATTTCTTCACCCTGAACTTTAATTCCTTCTCCAAATTTCTCATTACTTTTCTTTATAGCTTGCTCAATGTACAAATTGAACAACATTGGAGAAAGGCTACAACTCTGTCTTTACTCCCTTCCGAACCTCTCCATCCCTTCCACGCCCTTCAACTCTGTTAACTGCTGTTTGGTTGTTTGTGCAAGTTGGAAATAACCTTGCGTTCGCTATATTTTACTCCAACTGATTTCAAGATCTGAAAGAGTTTATTCCAATCAACATTATCAAAAGCTTTCTCCAAATCATATAAAAGTTAGAAATGTAGGTTTATCTTCCCTTAATCTATCTTCTAAGATAAGCCTTAAAGTGAAAACTGCCTCCCGAGTTCCTACTTTTCTCCTGAATCCAAATTGATCTTACCCAAGGTCGGCTTCCACCAGCTTTTCCATCCTACTGTATATAATTCGTGATAAAATTTTGCAGCCATGACTTATTAAACTGATGGTTCTGTAATTTTCATAAATGTCTGCACCTGCTTTCTTTGGCATGGGGATTATTACAGTTTTCTTAAAGTCTGAGAGTATTTCCCTTGTCAAGCCACATTAGGTGATGTTACAAGGCCAGCTCAGTCAATTATCCAGACTCTTGCCCCTGTAACTACTGAAAAGGCTGTTGCTCCTCTTCAGGAACCATACGTTTGTCTGGCCTCTTCACAGATACACCTTCGTTCTGGTTGTACCTACGGTATGGCTATTTGTATTGTTGAGGCACGCAAGCCACCCCATCTCGTCAATGTCTGTGGTTCATGCGGGTGGACAGCGAAGATAAGACCAGATACATTAGGCTCGTATAGATGCACAAGAGCAGTCGTTTTCCTCTCTGCATATGGGAGTGAAACAGAAAAGCAATCTAGTAGTGGTGCTGGGTACCCTGCGCCACGCACCCTTGGTTGGCTTGCGGAGTATGTCTGTAGATGTAGATACGTGGATGTATACATTAGCACGCTGTGGCTGGTCATGAAGGCTTGACCTCATATGCTCGATACAACCACATGGCTCCACGAGGCGTGCAGCCGGTGTGTTGTGGCAGCCGTGTGCAGAAGGCCAACGCAGTGATTTGTATGGCGGGGCTGGCGTTGGGTGACGGCGATGCTATCTCGCAAATTATCCTTGGCGCGCGGTCCGTCCTGTCCTGTCCTGTCCGCCGGCAGCAGCGACCGTCCGCACAGTACTTAGGTCGCCGCGTGTTTACCTTGCAGGCGACGTCGACGCCACTTGTAGTAGCGTAATCAGGAGTGCGCGAGCCACGTCGCCCCGCGGAGAATTCCGTACTCCAGGGACATGATCTGCAACCAAAGGGAAACACACAGGGTGGCCCTCTGCTTTCAAGAGGGTCGTCGCTGCCTACCTGTAGCTCAAAAATGTTCAAATGTTTCTACAGCCTATGGGACTTAACTACGGGGTCATCAGTCCCTAAACTTACAAACTACTTATGAACTAGCTAACAGTAAGGAAGGCACAAGTATCCATGCCCGACGGGGGATTCGAACCCCTGACCGTAGTGGCCGTGCAGACCGTGACTGGCGCGCCGCAGTCCCCTCGTCCACCGCGGCCGGCCAGCTGTAGCTACCCAAGTTCATTTAGTCGCTGAAATAACAGGCGAGTTTTGTTATACGTAATGACATTATGCCGTGTATAATTTCTTTTTTTTTTTTAATTTAATCTATCGGACCAAACTGCGTGCTCACCAGTCCGTAGCTTACAAACTACTTAAACCTAGGTAAACTAACGTAAGGACAACACACACACAAACACACACACACACACACACACACACACACACACATCCATGCCCCAGGGAGGACTCGAACCTCCACGGCGAGCAACAACGCGCTCCGCAGCGAGACGCTTTAGACCGCTCGGCCACTTCACGTGCTCTAAGACAGATATCACTGTCCATAGTTTGTTTGCTAGTCACTGGATGTAGCTTCGCTACAATTTGCCACAGTGGAGTGGCCGAGCGCTCTAAGGCGCCTTGAAGCGGAGCGTGTCGATGCTCGCCATCGAAGGTTGCATTCCTTCTTCGAGAACGAATGTGTCTGTTGTCCTTATTTTAGTTTAAGTTAGTGTAATTAGGGACTAATAACCAATGGCCGAAGGGACTCAAAAATGTTCAAGTGTTTGTTAAGCTTATGGGACTTAACTACGGGGTCATCAGTCCCTAAACTTACAAACCATTTATGAACTACTTACGAACTAGGACGGCACAAATATCCATGTCCGAGGGGGGATTCGAACCCCCGACCGTAGTGGCCGTCCTGACCGTGACTGGAGCGCCTCAGTCACCTCGGCCACCGCGGCCGGCGCCGAGGGGACTGTAGCGCACCATTCACGGTCTGCACGGCCACTACGGTCGGGGGTTTAAATCCCCCCTCGCGCATGGATATTTGTGTTCCGTCCTTAGTATTAGCTAGTCCATAAGTAGTTCGTAGTTAAGTCCCATAAGCTCTACAAACATTTGAACTAATAACCAAAGAAGCCCCATAGACTTAGGAACATTAGAACATTTCATTTTTCGCTACAATTTGCGTATTTACTTCTTCACTCTATCACTCACTATATCAATGTTACAGTTTGACAGGGCTGAAGATATAGGCCTATCTTGTTACAAACCCGTTTCTTTACATAATGTGTTCCCAACTTAAATGAGTGTGTTGATGGAGCGTCTGTGTTTTGTGTGTATACGAAAACGATGGTTTGTGTGTGTGTGTGTGTGTGTGTGTGTGTGTGTGTGTGTGTGCGTGCGTGCGTGTGTGTGTGTGTGTGTGTGTGAATGCGCGCGCGCATGTCTGTTATCTCAGACAGTAGTAAGAATTGTTTTGTTTTGATGTTTTGTGGGGGGGTCATTTTGATGTTACAAGATATTTACCACATCCAAAACACCGTAGCAGAAAAGGAATCCTGTGAATGACAAAATACAGAAATCTAACAACTCATTGCTCAAATTAATATATGAAATAGGAAAAGGCCACTCCTTTCACTTCTCAATCATCTCCTCCCCCTCAATAAAACATCGAAATCAATGTTCAAATCGTCAAAACACAACAATTTCAAAAAGTTCAAATATTTGTAAACTATCGGACTCAACTGCATGGTTATTAGTCTGTAGCTTACAAACCACTTTAGCTAAGGTAAACTAACCTAAGGACAACTGAAACACCCATATCCGGGAGGGGATTCGAACCCCCGACAGCGATCGGCCGCGCGAACCGCAGGCATGGCGCTCCAGTGTGCACGCCTAATCCGCCACGGCACAACCATTTCTACTGCTATCTGGGATTACAGACCCACACACACAGGCACGCACACACGCAGATACACACACACACACACACACACACACACACACACACACACACACACACACACAGAAACCATCGTTATCGTGCACAAAAAAAAAAAAAAAAAAAAAAAAAAAGAAAATAAAAAAAAAATTTGCTAAACGACACACACCTTGACGCTTGTGAAATTATATACATTGAAACAGCGAGTGATAAAAAGATGAAAGAAATACCAAAATTATGGCGAAGCTGTGTGAATTCAGCCAGTGACAAGGTGGGAACAACCCGTTGAAAATTGTGAGATTATAAAGCGAGATTAACCTATATTATTTCGATTAAAACGAAGTAAACTGTTTGTTATCTATTGAGGCTACACCATTGAGGGAAAATGTAATTTCCAGATATAGAATCCACTGATGATGCACTAAAATAAAAGTCTGTGTAGATTTGAAACGGTATAAATATCTAGTTGCCATACTTGGCGTGGTGTGATTTATCCATATAAATAACATCTTCAGTTAAACAAATGCATTGATAATGGCCAGTTACTGGCATAAATCATGATCTGCTTATAAGGATTTAAAGAAAGAAAATGATCGACTGATAGCTGAAAATTTCAGATTATTGGAAACATATCACAGTCGTGGAGCGCAAACCATGGAAAGTAACCTAAGATGAAAGGTTTATGGAGGAAATAAAAGAATTGCAGCAAGAAAACGGCTGTTTCGTTTCCGAAAGCGTGCGTGCGTTATTCTGGAAGGGACTTCCAATGACTTGTTGCCTCCGTGCCAGGTCGGACGTAATGTTACTATGTATGTAATGAATTCCGTCAGTTCAGTACTGTTCCAGCCCTCCAGTGAGGAGAGGGTTCCGAAAACCTGGACATACTGTCCAGCGCCAGATCCAGCGTGATGGGAAACGTCAAAAGCTGTCCCGCAACCTACTGCCGTACCATTAATTACGGGAAGATTACCTCACGTGTGCGCAACGTTATGAGTGATACGAAACTAAGTGGAAAGCGCGACTTTTTTTAGCGCGGCTAGCGGATAGGGAAGGCTGCGGAGGTGACGAGCAATCTGGCCGGCGAGTGGAGCTATTAGCTAGGGCGAGCGGCGGCGGCGGCGGCGGCGCGTACGGTACGTGCGTGCGCGTGTTTTTGTTACGCGCAAATGAGCGCCGACGTGACTGCGGCCGCAAGCAGCCTGCTGCACCAGCACCTGGGAGCGACGCCGGCTGCGGCGGCGGCGGCGGGGAACTGTTTACTGCCGGCTGCCGGGCAACTAGAGGAGGAGGGGAGTTTCCCGAGCTCACAGTTCATCCGTGAAGGAAGTGCACAAGGTCAACATCAGCTGAACAATCATTTAGATAAGATCATTTATTCACATGAAGTGTTAAGTGCCATCGACAAGGGATCTCAAATAGATTCCATATTTCTGGATTTCCGGAAGGCTCGTTTTCTTTTATCACGTTACGGGGGGGGGAGGGGAAGCGTCATGGAAATGTTGCACGAATTGGGGTGGAAATCATTAAAAGAAAGACGTTATTCATTGCGGCGTCATCTGTTTGCAAAGTTTCAGTCACCGACTTTTACTTCTGAATGTGAAAATATTTTGCTACCACCCATCTACTTAGATGACCATGCCAATAAAATAAGAGAAATCAGATCGAAAACGGAACGATTTAGATGTTCTTTCTTCCCGCACGCTATTAGAGAATGGAACGGTAGAGAAAAGTTATTAAAGTGGTTAATGAACCCTCTGCCAGGCTCTTGCAGAGTATATATGTAGATGTAGATGAATTGTGTGGCGCAACAATTGGCAATGAAAAGTGTGAAGTCATCCATATGACCATTAACCTTCAGTCCGTACACCCCCTTACGGTACACAAAGCGTACACTTGGTCTTTAAGACCGGGGTGCCCTTACTTTCAGTTTATTTCGGCATTTTTAACATCTAGTTGTCTTAAAATCCATTTACTACACCATTCGTTCTCCCCCTTCCTCATCATACCCCCCATACTTTTTTCACACACTTGATATGTAGATTTTTCCCGATTTTGCAGACTTGCAGTTGACTGTGAAAGGAAAAAACACACAACTTGAGGGTACACGGGGTACTTTGGACCGGGAAAAATAAAGACATTCAGGGTTCACCTCGGACTTTTTGACCGGAAGCGGAGAGTGTAATTCGTTGATTACAAAACTACATGAAGATGCACAACGAAGAAAAGACTGACCTCGACTTCCTCTTGAGGGTACTGTGGAGGGCAGAGCGCTTATATGAACTCAGAGAGAAGAGACGGGGAGAGGAGGAGGCGCCCCGGTCCAAAAGACCGGTGTACGGGCTAAAGGTTAAAAGAAACCCGTTAAACTTAATTTACATGATACATTAGTCAAATGTAGGCGCCGTAAATTCAACTAAATACCTAGGAATTACAATTACGAATATCTAAATTGGAAGGAACGCCGCGGTTGATTGGTAGTGCTAAAAGGCACAATGCTGTAGAGCGCGCAGTTGCTCTCTGTCGGACGTTCGAGTCCCCCCTTTGGCATGAGTGTGTGTGTGCGGGGGGGGGGGGGGGGAGGCGAGAAGAGGTGGGTGGATGTGTTGTCCTTAGCTGAGTTTACTTAGTTTGTAAGCCTAGGGATTAATAACCAAAGAAGTTAACTTCCATACACTTTTTGGAAGAATACTTACAAGGAACACCTTTGACCTCGGACGCTCGCAGCCGCACGGAACCATGCTTAGAATAACAAGCAATCGTAAAAGAGCGGCGTGCATCCATTCCATGCACTTGCCTGCTAGCACAAAAAGAGCTTAGTGTTCTACAATTCCTGGGAGTATCATACATATATAAATGATCTGATGGACGGAGTAACTTCTAAGTTGTGGCTGTTTGCTGATGATGCTGTGGTGTATGGGAGGGCGTCGTGTTTAATTGACTGTAATAGCATACAGGATGACTTGGGCTAAATTTATAGGTGGTGTGAGGGATGGCAACTAGTGTTAAATGTAGAAAACTGGGCTGGCCGCGGTGGCCGAGGAGACTGAGGCGCTTCAGTCACGGTCTGCAAGGTCACTACAGTCGGGGGTTCGAATCCCCCCTCGGGCATGGATATTTGTGCCGTCTTCAGTATAAGGTAGTTCATAAGTAGTTTGTAAGTTTAGGGACTGATGACCCCGTAGTCAAGTCCCATAAGCTTAACAAACATTTGAACATTTTTTGTAGAAAACTGTAAGGTGATGCGCATGAGTAGGAAAAACAATCCCATAATGTTCGAATACAGGATTAGTAGTCAGCTTCTTTATGTAGTAGCGTCGTACAAATATCTGGGCGTAACACTGTAGAGCGATATTAAATGGGATGAACATGTAAGGACAGTTGTGAGTAAGGCGAACAGTCGACTTCGGTTTATACAGGGAACTTCACTTCCTCTAGTTTGGAAAGTAGGAGGCAAGGTACTGGCCGAAGTAAAGCTGTCAGGAAGAGTCCTGAAGCGTGCCGGGACAAATCAGTCGGTAGAGCGCTTGCCAGCGAAAGGCAAAGGTACCAGGTTCGAATCTCAGTTTCGGCACAAAGCTTTAATACACAAGGAATTTTCGTATCAGCGCAGAGGTGAAGCTCTATACAGTGTTTGTTGTTCCTCAATAGTGGTGTTATGTTGGAAGACGAGAGGTCCCCGTTCACACGGCTCACATCGTCAAGGACTGGGAAACACCCCCCCCCCTTCTTTTTTTTTTTTTTTTTTTTTTTTTGTTATTTGTATGTATTATGTCTTCACAATATTTCTTATGCCAGTAAGTCATAATTTCAAATTGATTAGCAATGAAAATATCAGTTGAAATATACGGGATTGTCTGAAGATGTTTGTGAAATGAATACGTTGTTGTCTTTGCTCCTTCAGAAGGACATAGTCCTCACTCTGTGAGAAGCGCACACGTCTTCTAGAACATACGGAACTTGTACAATATGTTTGGTTAACATTGTCAGGCGCGTCTCGTGTTGTTACACGAACAGGTGTGTGTTGCGCTAAACGAATTATAACATTTTACTCACAAGGAAAGTACATGAGCCCGAACAAACATATCTGTTTGAACGTTTGCTTACAGGACCTCTACGTACACATCAATGGGCTGGTGGGTGTCGTTTTTCTGCAAAACTCTCAATGATGCTCTAGATAGCACTGTAGATGTAATTGTAGACGCCATACATAATGTAGATATCTTAACGATAACTTATGTAATAATCATTGTACATGTTCTCTAGCGTATAGTCATCAAAAGCTGTGATAACAGTTGCCACTTTAACCTTCTTCTCGGAAGTGTGTTGGTATTCACTGCCACTGCTTCCATCGCCTCCTCCAGCATTTACCGCAGCACTACCGCTTGCAATGAGTTGTTCGTCATTATCATCCCTATTATATAACTTATTTTCATGGAGAAAGCATGCGAATGATTCATCTTCTACATCTTCTACACTAATACCATTTTCACGAAGAAGGGTTCTTCGTAACTTCATCTCAACCAATCGCAATACAGCAGCAGGATTGATTACCAATCGCCGCCCCATCTGACGCTTCACCACACAAATAACGTCACCAAACGCAATTTCGCAGGCACACTGCACCGTCCCTACTGGCGAACCGACAGGTCAAAGTGCAATGTAGCAAAGCACACGCAGAGGCCTCTAAAGGACGACTGCAGAGTTTTGCAGATGTGGGAGTATCACTAGTGCAATAAGGAACCTTTACATTATCTCTCATACGATTTTGGTGTTTATGTGTTTGTTCGAGCCCCAGTCCTTTCCTTGTCAGTTATTCTGATGTATATGCATTTCCGTAACATGTTTGTCAGATGACTATCGTTAGTACTTGGCGGCATGCGCCGTGTTGTGTGAATGATAGAAGCAGACTGGGGAGGCCCTCTCCAGGTGGAGGCGACTGCGGCTGCGGCTGCTCTGCTATTCACCTCTCCGGCGTTCGGACGGCTCCGGAAACAGGCCGTAGCCGCATCCGGTGCGGGCTCGCGTGCCGCCTGCCTGATGGCCAAGTTACTGCTGACGATGATGATGGCGGCGGTTCCCAAGACCCTGCCCCGCGGGCCGGCTGTGCGACCGTTCTTGTGGGAAACGGCCGGTGACACCGCCTTTGTGGCTGCTGTCACCTCAGCGCCGTCCGTTGCTCCCGCTGTGCCGTGTCACACGACGGCACCGCCGCTGCAGAGAGTGCGGTGTGGGGCCGCCGTCGCTAGGCTGCTGTGGTGGACTCATTCGTAAAGAAATCCTGTCACGGTCGCCAAATGTAATACTGTGCAGTACAACGTTTCGTCGCTGTATTTAGTTTTCTCCAGGAAACCGTTACACCCAACTGTTATTCTGGAAATACACTCTAATGTATTCGTGCATTCTCGTCGTCAGTCAGTTCCTATTATCGTTCTGGCGTGGATAGCTTACTGGCAATTTGAGGAAGGCGTAAGTGGCTGGCAATGGTGCTGACTGAGACACAATGTACTCAGAACAGAACACACTTTTATTTTACACAGCAATTCTTCCATAGTGGAAACAAAAGAACATAACAGTACTTATCTTTTTACAGTCACTGCTGTATCATGAAAACAGTAACAAAAATGAAACTTGGTACAATGTCCTGTTCATGTCTAACTGAACATTCACTAGTATACAAGATCTCCGTGACTTGAGTATTTACAATAAAACTTAAAACAGTCTGCAGCGGGCCACGTACTAATACAGACAACCTTTCCTGTAGTCCACTCTTCCAGGGCACGTCTACCACACATCTCACTTTTCACTTCACGTAGCTTGCTTAGCTAACGTCGGTTGGCGGTGGCGCTACAAACTTCAGGAGGGCGTAGCGGCCACCTCGCGGTCTCATTGGGGGGCCGCTGGCAGCGACCGACTCTTACTTCTTCTTACGTTGTGTGGTGCCAACCTTGCCTTGGTGCTTAGGACACCAAACACACATGTAAATAAATAAATAAACCTCGTCTAAGTACCAAAGATAGGAAGGTCACATTTATAGGACAAGTGCAATGTTGTGTTCTATGTTCTTCAGAAATTATTAGTATTTCAATTCCGTGAGTCGGCATCGACGCCTATAAGACACGAGAGGTGTCCCGCAGTGTAGAAGTCCATGCTACATTCACCTGGTTCCATAGTTCATCTCTGCTGGTTGGTATTTCGTCAGAACACTTACCCGTAGTTTCAGCGTATTTCACACATCGTCGATTGACGCCAAGTCTGGTGGTTTGGCGGCCCAAACATAAAGGCTGATATTGTGCGACGCCAACGAGGTGCTTGTTCGTGCAGCAACATGTGCTCTTGCATCGGCCTGCTGAAAAATGTCGTCTGCGGTGTCGCGCAGAAAGAGTAGGACGCCAAGTTGCTGTATGTGATATTTGTAGTTCAAACTGGTTACAGTGCACAGGAGACACATACCATAAGGCCTTAAGTTAGCTGAGGAAGAAGATCTGTCCTCCAATGAGGTGACGATCTCCTCACGACGTGGTCTGGGTGCTTCGACCTGACCCATCTCGTTGTATTTTTCCGCCGTTCCTGAACCACTTTGGACTCCAGCCTTGGACTGCCGTAATCGTCGCATACGAGCAACAATTTCCATGCTGAATGCATCACATTCCCTCATATCATTAATATGCCGTCTTGCAAACACACAGATTTAATGTTACAGTTAGGGCATAAGTTGGCGAGGCATCCTGCACCTCTGTGCAAATCAGATGGATGCCTGACCTTCAGTTTTTTGCGACAACAAGAACGGCAAGCACATTTTATCTGGACTTTGTGTTGCGCCTCGATATCTGTGTTGAACATGAGGAATGACACGTTCAAATGAATTTCTACAGAACATACTAATGAATATGAACTTCCTAACTCAAAGGTGTTCTGTTCCTTATGAAAAGGAGTTTATGTTGAAATACAATTATTAGATAGAATCTTACTCGGGATATGTCTATTGTTGAACACGTTATGGCTGACGAAAGGACTTTGTGATACTCGTAGCACTCACTGTTACAAGACTTTAAATGTCAGTTGCAATCCAATCTTGTTGCCTTTCAGTACTTTGGCAAGATGTATTCGACAAACAGCTTTGGCTCCAGTTCTTAAAGATAAACGAAGAAACTGTTTTACAGAACCAGTTATCTTGAGTGTAATTTGCGCGCGTACCGAGGAAGTGTCGTGATTTTTGGGAAGGAATGTAAGAGATGCAGAGTCACTAAATTCTAAAGTTTTCATCGATCAGAAGAAATCAGCCCAATTGGGCAGTTTTAGGCTGTCGATTTGGTACATTTCATTTCTAACGAATTACTATAATGTTCGCGATCGGTCACGGTGGGCAGAAAAAGTGATATAAAAGGTTCTCTGACTACAAAATTGCCGAATCCATTGAAATACACGGCGAGTGGCATTATCGAGAGAAATTATGAGATTCAAACTGAATATGCTGAAAGAATTGACTGTTGCAGATCGGATGACGGACTTTTAGTCCAGCCAAACGCTATAGAATCAAATGTTTGTAAATATATGGGGATTAACTACTCTGGTTATTAGTCCATAGACTTACAAACTTGTTAACTTATGCTAAGGACACATGCCCAAGGAAGGACTTGAACCTCCGACGGCGAGTAGCGGCGCGCTCCTCAGCTAGGCACCTTGGAACGCCCTGTCACTCCACCGCGACAGAGAATCAATTTTTGTTTAACAGGGGTACTGGTTTTCCCGAACGAAATGGATAGTTATGATTAATCAGCTTATGGGACAACTACGGGGTCATCAGTCCCTAAACTTACAAACTACTTATGAACTAGCTAACACTAAGGAAGGCGCAAATATCCATGCCCGAGAATGGATTGGAATCCCCGACCGTAGTGGCCGTGCTGAACGTGACTGGCGCGCCGCAGACAGCTCGGCCACCGCGGCCGGCGAACACCGTACATGTCCAGCAAAAGGATACTGACTCGATCAGCCTTCAATGGGGTAATGGACATTTATTTGACGTGCTCTGATGTCGCGGGAATGTCATTGTTGTCTCAGACGCCTCGAGACCCTCTCGTCGCAGACGGTAAGGACCGCTTGGCGCCACCAGTGCCCGTCCCGGCATTCAGTTGTCACCACCGGCGCCGACAGCTAATGACAGGTTGCTGGTCGCTCGGACCCCTGCTATCAATTCCGCCGGCGAGATCAAAGAGCGGGCGACACGGCGCCACACGCGCTGCGGTCGCACACGGCGCGAGAGCTTTCACCCCTGCAAGTGGGGGGGAGGGGGCCGCCCCCGCCGCCTTCCCACGCCGCAGTTCCCAGGACAGGGCAGCAACGTTATAATAAAAACCTGCCTGCTGTGGGAACGGGGATCCCTAATTAAGATAATGGCCGCCTCGAAGGGCAGCTAACAGTTTCACCGCCAACTCTCCCAGCAGCCCGCCCAATTCTGCAACAGCGGGGCGCGAGCCGGCTAACAGTACACGGCAGGGGCGGCTGCGAGGCAAGCGTGTCCTGCGCCGGAAGACGACGAAAGGGTGCGCAACCTGTGCCAGCACTGGCGGTCGCCGGAGAGCGGCTGCGAAATTCGTCGATGGCTTACGAATTCCAGCGAGGAAAGCTCTCGTTAGAGGGCAGCGCTTGTGTACCGCCTAAAGAAAGGCGATAGGGCAGCCTAGAAGCATGTTGATACTCCCTCATTACTGAATAGGTTAAAATCAAGTTATACTGAGCCTACTTTATTTTAACACATGACAATACTGAAATTTTCGGAACTGATGTTCAAAAAATGTTCAAATGTTTGTAAAGCTTATGGGACTTAACTACGGGGTCATCAGTCCCTAAACTTACAAACTACTTATGAACTACTTACGAACTAGTACGGCACAAATATCCATGCCCGAGGCGAGATTCGAACCCCCGACCATAGTGGCCGTGCAGACCGTGACTGAAGCGCCTCAGTTCCCTCGGCCACCGCGGCCGGCGGAACTGATGTGTATACCCTTTCTGTAATGAATATAAAGTCATTGAAATTCTGTCATTCAATTTTAACCGTCAACTACAAAAATTAAGAAACCCAGTAAGTAATAGAAGAAGAAAGGAACCCCCCCCCCCCCACACACACACACACATACACAATGATTCTTCTGACAAAATGAGGAGAACTTGATCATTCAAAAAACTCAGAAATGTTTTCATTGAGAAGTCATAACCAATTATAAGATAAAATCTAATGTTTGTAAATCTATCGGACCAAACTGCGTGGTCATCAGTCTGTAGCTTACAAACTACTTAAACCTAGGTAATCTAACCTAAGGACAAACACACACACACCCATGCCCCAGGGAGGACTAAAACCTCCACGCCAAGCAACCGCGCGCTCCGCAGCGAGACGCTTTAGACCGCTCAGCTACTCCACCGCGGCTTGTCAATGGAAAGAACATGTATACGACACTGAGTGTTCAATCAGTTCATCATGCACAATTACTGCCACCTGTGGAAGATCACTACAAAAATATTAAGAAGCGAGTGTTGCACTGCGCAGCAGTTTGCGACCTTCAAAGAACACAGAAATTGTGGATTACTTGTATTCCACTGTATAACTGAAAGTAGAAGTTGTTATTTTGAGATGTAGTTATTGAACGATCAGATTATTTTGTACAACAGTTGGTACTACAAAATTAATTAATTCAGTCCGTAAAAAAAGCTTTGTTTTTTAGTATACGCAGTGTTGTAGTATGAAAATTGGTGCATATAATTGCATAAATCTTGCTTCTAAAATCATTGAAAATTTAACTTTAGTGTATTACAGCATTAAAAACAAATTCTTCGATAGAGAAAAATATCAGGTCTGAAATGGTTAAGATATGACGCCGGCCGCGGTGGCCGAGGGGACTGAGGCGCTCCAGTCGCGGTCTGCACGGCCACTACGGTCGGGGGTTCGAATCCCCCCTCGGGCATGGATATTTGTGCCGTCCTTAGTATAAGGTAGTTGATAAGTAGTTTGTAAGTTTAGGGACTGATGACCCCGTAGTTAAGTCCCATAAGCTTAACAAACATTTGAACATTTAAGATATGACATTACTGAAAATTTCGGAACTGATATGTATACACTTTCTGTATTGAATATCAAGTCAATGAAATTCTGTCTTTCAAACTTTAACCGTCATCTACATAGGCTAAATTAAGAAACCCAGTAAGTAATAGGGGAAAAAAAAGTGACTCTTCTGACAAAATGCGAACTTCAGACTACGTTTACAGACTTGATCGTTCACAGAACTCAGAAATGTTTTCATTGAGAAGTCATCACCAGTTATAAGATATTTCCAGTGTTTTTCGCCATTTGTTTGTGATATATATGAGGGTTGGAACTTAAAAAATGGCAAATATTTTTTCACAACCGATACAAAAGCGTTACATGTTTGCACCTGTAACTGTCCTTCAAAGTTGTCACAAGCGTTGTGTAGAGCCCGTTGTCAGGGATTGGAAGGCATTACTATATCGTAAGCACAGCCTGTTCTGTTAATAGTGCGAATGGAGCGGCCTACTACCTGTAGAATCTCTGGAACAGTTCTGAAGCGAATGCCACTAAGTGGTTCCTTCATATTCGGAATCAAATCAAAGACACAAGGACGTAAGGCCGGGGAGTATGGCGGATGGTACAGTACTTCTCGGTCCCATCGTCCCAACAAAGCACCCACAGCTCGCGCTGTATGCGCCCGCGAATTGTCGTGCAAAATAGTGGCTGGGTTGCGCAGAAAGTGTTGCCACTTCTTTCGCAATACTGGTCGAGGTGGTGCTCCAAAAATTAACAGTAATACTATGCATTTACGGTCTGCCGTGGAGGAACGTAATGCGTTAGGATAACACCACCACAGTCGTACACGATAATCACCGTAACTTTCACTACACTGAGGCTCTGAGGCACTTACGACTTTCGCGGCGACTCATAATGACGTGCTGTACGACCTCTGGCACATTCAGTCTCTATCCAACTGCGCTGTTCCTGTTTCGAAGGGATAGTGACACCGATACGCTAGACCGCTCACTCACAAGTGACTGTTTTTTTTCCCCTCGATTGTGCGCACACCGGTGACTTGGGATGGGCGAGCCCATTTGCTCGGAGATAAGGTATCAGCGGCAATAGCAGATTCAGTTGCATAGTGTCTCCATAGCAGTGTTACCACTATTTAAGTTCTAACCCTCGTACATAGCTTTGGGCAATAGCCAATGCAACCAAGAGCAGAAAGGTTGAAGTTATATTAATCTGACGCTACTCTATTTTAGGACATGACAATACTGAAATTTTCAGAACTGATGTCTATACACTTTTGTGTTGATTCAAATGTTTGTATAGCTTATGGGACTTAACTACGGGGTCATCAGTCCCTAAACTTACAAACTACTTATGAACTAGCTAATCCTAAGGACGGTATAAATATCCATGCCCGAGGGGGGATTCTAACCCCCGACCGTAATGGCCGTGCAGGCTGTGACTGGAGCGCCTCAGTCCCCTCGGCCACCGCGGTCGGCTTTTGTGTTGAATGTCATTCAACCTCTAAGCGTGAACTAAATAAATTATGAAACCCAGTAAGTAACAGACACAAAAACTCAAATAATGATTGCTCTAATAAAATCAGGAGAACTTAAAAGTACGTTTACAGACTTGATCGTTCAATTGAGAAGTTCTCACCAATTTAGAGGTGTTTTGTGTGTGTGTGTGTGTGTGTGTGTGTGTGTGTGTGTGTGTGTTACGCAACTTGTTTGTTGTACATCGAACACCTTAACAAGGGGAGAAAAGCAAGAAAACAAGATGCCCTATTCAAGTGTAATGACAATTGTGTTGGTTTCGTAAGCACTGATAGTGGCCTACTGTTACCACTTTACGGTCAATTTCTAAGCTTGAGACATAAATTGGCACGATGTACTGGTACGTTTTCCTGTGAGGTGTGTGTTCGAACAGTGATATCTGTTATGTACGGCAGTTTCTGAAGTCAGTATTCATATTGAGAGTAACGTTATAGCAACCATTGCGGTGTAAAATGCCCTTGTTGCATTACCTGTTAGAGCTAAGCATTTTCAACATGCAAGTTCGTAGTACTTGGTAAGTCCTCTTGTGTTTCCTGGTCTAACTGTTGAGTGTACTGCCATATCTCGACAATGTTAAATTGGCTATATAAATATAACCCGTTTTCTCAGGAACTGTTGAGTAGCGTTGTCCTCTGCAACCCAAATTATCTCTTTTGAGTCTTTTGGTGATTTTAAAAACGCTATTCATAGATATTCGCCTGTGTTTCTAAAGTGGGAAGTGATTGTGATAGAAAACATTCCGCTAAATATGTGTATTACATGTGTGGTATTTACGAAAACGTGGAAGAGGAAGTGTACACCAAAAGAAACTTAAGTAATAGACAGTAGCCAGCTGAACGAATCATCCCCACATACCGAATGTACGTTTTCGCACTATGAATAGCGTCTTTTAAAATCATCAAAAGACTCAAAATGGATAATTTTGGTTGACAACGCTACCACTACATAACCATGTAGGAAGGATACCACATGACCACAGAATGTAAAATAAGGTAAAAACCAAAATAAGACTGACGACTTTTAGGCCTAAATTTACGCAATGTACAATAGTAAAATCAATGTATTTTGTTTTCACAGCACTAAATAAATTGATGATGGCACAGAGGTGCTGAAACTAGTTTGGGTATGTAATAAAACAGTGTTTTGAATATCAGGCGGACCTCAAACCCGAAAATTTTTACTGCAAACACGGGAAGAACAAGAGCTGCAAATCGAGAAAATGATGAATGAAATGCCTCATTGATCAATAGTGATAAATAGCGTACTCTATCCCTCAAAATCCTGGGTTGGTTCCTTTAAGAATGACAAGGTTGATTTCATTCTGGATTTGTCTCCGAACCGTGTACTCCGCCCCCACACCCCACCCCCGCTGTGCCTTTAGCAAGAGTCGTAGCTGAGTAACGGTGTCTATTATAGAGTCAGGCGGCGTGTTTGGGTCGCCGTGCATAGCTGGCCACCTGGGAGACTCCCAGCCTGTGTGTGAAAAGGGGAGGGCTGTGAGAAGCGAAGAAAGTACGCGCCCGCCGGCCGCACGCTTCCCGTAGCTCCGCTTTGTTTACATTACGATTTATGAATGAAGCTTCCAGCCAGCTGACAGCTGCCACTACTGACACAGTGCGGCAGGGAGGCGGCGCGCACGTCCGAGGGCAGCAATACAATTCCCCATCATCTGTACGCCACGTCCGCGGAATATTGTTTGTTCAGTCTTTCTTATTTCACTTATACAAGAAAACTCCTGTATCATTTTTCCTGCCATATACGAGCAGTTCAGTGTTTTCACGCCAGAAAGTCCACAGGGTCAAATGTTTCCAAATCATACGTGTAACTTAATAAAATTCAGCAACCAGTTGCTTTTATAATTTATTTATTTTAGACGACCGGTTTCGGACGCTTGAGTGCCCTTCTTCTGGTCTCTATACAGACAAACAAGTGGATTGGTATACAGTAAAGGCTATAAAACGTACAAAAGTTGGTTACAGAAATTTGAAACCGTTTGGAACCAAATAGATTGTAATAAAATATATGTTCATATAATGCGATAATGAGATAAAATTAACACTTACATTTTACTATTGTTGCTTAATTAATGTAGCTACATGGTATTGGAGGATCAACACTGAGTGCAAAGATTACGCAATGAATAACAATTAGCTGCTAACAAAGTATCTATGGATGAGCCTCATAGTGAAAGAGTAAAAATAAATAACGAAAAAGGCTATGGGAAACAGTAATACTCGATGTGTTGAAAAGAAAAGCGTGAAGAAGGGCGCAGGTAACTGATAAAACAGTCGCTTAACAGATTAATATTTAGTAGTGTGAGAAGTAAAATGATAAGTGGCGCCATACACTACTACTAAATACTACTTACACTACTAAATATTAATCTGTTAAGCGACTGTTTTATGTCACCTGCTCCCCTCTTCACGCTTTTCTTTTCAACACATCGAGTATTACTGTTTCCCATAGCCTTTTTCGTTATTTATTTTTACTCTTTCACTATGAGGCTCATGCATAGATACTTTGTTAGCAGCTAATTGTTATCCATTGCATAATCTCTGCCCTCAGTGTTGATTCTCCAATACCATGTAGCTACATTAATTAAGCAACAATAGTAAAATGTAAGTGTTAAGTTTATCTCATTATATGAACATATCTTTTATTACAATGGATTTGGTTCCAAACTGCTTCAAATTTCTGTAACCGACTTTTGTACGTTTTCTAGCCTTTACTGTATACCAATCCACTTGTTTGTCTGTATAGAGACCAGAAGAAGGGCACTCAAGCGCCCGAAACCGGTCGTCTAAAATAAATAATTACAAGCAACTGGTTGCTGAATTTTATTAACTTATAACCTGAACAGTTGCTGAAATGGATAAAGTACTTCAAATCATACGACAGGGGTGCAGTTCATCACCAGTGCTCTTCAACATGTATACTGAGGAGGTTATTAAGAAATGTAAAGAGTCGACGGAAGAAATTAATATCAATAGAGTAGAAATTAAAATGATAAGGTTTGCTGATAAAATAGCCATCATTGAAGAGAGCTAATAAAATTGTCAAAAGGCATTGTCAAGAGTAAGTGAGAGATCCTGTCAGATATTTATTTATCTTATGGCATACACATTATCAGTACACTAATTTACAGACTTACATCAACATTATTTACATAGGTAATCGCCCGTGGCGTCGCCAGGAAAAATTTCACTTGTTTCTCCATTCAAATGTCTCAGTGGGCATGCTTGTGTGACGCGATTCACAGTTTGCATCTCAGGACCACAGTCGCAGCACGATTATGACTTTTTCCTCCATTTATACAGCAAATCTTCAAACACACACCATGGTTAGTGCGGATCCGGTTTAACTAGGACCATACTTTCCGAGGTTGTTCAAAGCCAGGTACCTTCGGTGCAATGCATCGCATATCTAAAGATTTTGCTGGAGCAAATTGTCTCCATTCATTACACCATCTCTCAGTCAGATTGAAATTGTTGGCTAAAAGGTTCTCCGGATGGACGTCCCGACTTAAATATTTCTATATATAGGCGGGGAATATCCTCAAAATTGGCAATCTTTAACTATTCTGGATCTTATTGTATTCATTCATCGGAGCACTGCATCTACGAAGGTGGAGTGGAGGAATATGGCTTAGTACGGGAAACCATTTAGTTGGAGTTCATGTGACCTTGCCCGTGATCGTTCTCATTGTGTCATTTATATAACATCTTTTCTCTTCACATAAGGAATGTTCATGCAGACAGGGGCACAATACTCCGCAGTAAACAAAACTTAGAGCTGAGCAACGTAGATAGTTGCACATGCACCTTAAGAAGAACCACAGTTTTCGAATTACGTTGTTACACGTCTCAATCTTGGTAGCAATCTATCTCAGATGTTCTTGTAATGACAGTGTTCTGTCGAGTTCTGCAAGATAAATGTAACATGAAAATCAACACAAAGAAGGCAGAGACAATGGTATGTAGCCGCGAGCAAATTACAACTGACATTAAGGTTAATGATGTAGCACTGAAACAAGTTAATGAGTTCACCTACTTAGGAATTAAAATCAGACAAGATGGCAAGATGGCACTACCAATGTAGTGTGCTACAATTTAAGAATTTGGGTTGAAAGGGAAGCGTGCCTGGATAGCCTAATAGGTTAAGGCGAACGTCGACCTGAAGTGGGAAATCCGAATTCTAATCCCAGTCCAGCACAAATTTTCAACTTCGCTGTAGAATTTATACCAAAGCTCTCAAACAGTCGAAATGTTTCATTATTTCAAATTCATAAAATTATGGCCATTAATGTCAACCAATGGCGTCTGTTCTTTCGGACATGTCCGAGAAAAACAGACACCATATCAATAATTGTTCTGTAGGAGTTGCGGTTGCTATTGACCGAGTGTACCAGAAAGCCGTGGTTGTGACCTTCGGGATGCGGAGCAACCGCGCTTTTTAGCCGTGCGGCCGGTGTGTACACACATATACACTCCTGGAAAGTGAAAAAAAAAAAAAAAAAAAAACCAGCACAATGTATTCGGCGAAGCAACAGAGGGAAATTTTATTGACACATTCTTGAGGATGTATACAACACACGATCACACGGCCATACGCATGTGTGTACGGTCACCAGAGCGTACGCAATGTCGGCGTTAGTACCGTGAATACCCTCATTTTGCATCAGTGCAAGCTGTAATTCTTCCATGCAAACGATCGGAGAGGTGCCGAGTGTGGTCTCGTGGAATGGCCTGCCATGCAATTTCCACCTTGTGCTTCAGATGGGCCACATGTCGTACCGCACATACAGACCGCCCATCATGACGTTTCATACGGTCCAATACATGGCCACTGAAGGACATATCTGAAGATCGAGCCGGTCAGGGTAGCTAAAGTAAATCTTGAGGAGCACATTGAGTGGTACTGAACACACGTGGACGTGCATTATCCTTTTAGAAAAGCATATCGCCTCGTTGGTGCAAGAGAGATAGGAAAACCGGTTGAATGATGGTTTCAATATACCGTGCACTGTTCAATTTTCTCTAGACGACCACTAGAGGAGAATGACCCTTGTGGGATAGGGCTCTCCCCACAGTGATGCACTATCATGCGTGTGATGTTAGGGTGTCCTCCGCTCACGCCCCAACATCGTTCAGCCCGTCTCCGGTGGTGTCACGGTAGGCGCTTATGAAGGGACGAATGGACATGTATCGTCTTCAGTGATAAGATTCTCCGCGGGGGTGCGGCCGAGCCGGCCAGCGCAGTTAAGTCTCATAAGCTTAACAAACATGTGAACATTTTGATTAGATTCGCTGCTATATCGGTGCCAATTATGGTCGTACGCGTATGTGGTGTCGTACGGGGTAGCGCGAAAATCTCTAGTGTACGTAACAGAGGCAAACGGGGTCGACACCAGACATGGTGCGGGGAGCCATACCCTACACTGGCCATTCTGCTCTGGTGATCGTCGAGGAAAAAGTGTACAGTGTACGGTAGCTTGAAACCTTCATTCCGTACTTAGTTTCGGTGCGGGCAGTGGCGGGTTGGACCAAGACTGTTTTGGCTTCCCTGAAAAAAAAAAAAATCAAATCAAATCAAATCAACCGAAGGACAAACCACACTCCCCTGCCCCAGGGAGGACGCAAACCTCCACGGCGAGCAACCGCGCGCTCCGCAGCGAGACACTTTAGACCGCTCGGCTACTCCACCGGGGCTCAAGAATGTGCCGATAAAATTTCCCTCTGCTGGGTCGACGAACTCGTGGTGTTCTTTTCTCATTTTCCAGCAGTGTATAGACAGGCGCGGTGGAACGCGCGCTCGGATTGGCGCTGGGCCGGCGCATGCGTCATGGCTGGCGGGCGCCTTATGCGGCCGGCGGGGCATCAGTACCTGCCGCTTATGAGCGTGTTTCCGGCTAAATTGAATTGTAGGCGCCGCCACCCGGCAGCCCGCGCGCTGATGAACGGCCGTGCCTCGCGCTGCCGCCGCCGCCATCTGTTACCACTGCAGGCGGCCGCGAAAGATAACGCTGTCCGCCCCGGGAAAGCCGGCATTCGTAACGCCCGGCCGCGCGACCCAGCTCGCAGGTGGCTCGGCTGCGGACGGGCCGGTGAAGCCGCAGACTGCTCTGCCGCCAAACGACTCACTCACTCATGCGTGTGTTTTTTAACACCGACTAATCCAACTTGTTGTTTCGGTGCGGAGCGCGCGGTTGCTCGCCGTGGAGGTTCGAGTCCTCCTCGGGGCATGGATGTGTGTGTTTGTCCGTAGGTTAGTTTACCTAGGTATAAGTAGTTTGTAAGCTACGGACTGATGACCACGCAGTTTGGTTCGATAGACTCACAAACAACTTGTTTGTTGTTGTTGTGGTCTTCACCCGCAGACATCTTTGATGCAGCTCTGCACGTTGCCCTGTACTGTGCAAGGTTCCTCATCTGAGAATACGTACGACAACCTACATCCTTTTCAGTCTGCTTCTATATTCGCCCCTCGGTCTCCCTCTACGGTTTTTACCCCACACATTTCCTTCTAATGCTAAGTTGACGCAGGCCGCGGTGGCCGAGGGGACTGAGGCGCTCCAGTCACGGTCTGCACGGCCACTATGGTCGGGGGTTAGAATCTCCCCTCGGGCATGGATATTAGTGCCGTCCTTAGTATTAGCTAGTTGATAAGTAATTAGTAAGTTTAGGGACTGCTGACCCCGTAGTTAAGTCCCATAAGCTATACAAACATTTGAACTTTTTTTTTTTTTTTTTTTTTTTTATTATTGCTAAGGTGACGATTCCTTGATGTCACCAATCTATCCCTTGTCTTAGTCAGGATATGCAAGAAACTCCTTTTCTCTCCAGTTCTTTGGAGCACCTCCTCATTAGTTACGTGATCTCCCCAGCAAATTTTCGTCTGTAGCACCACATTTCGAAAATTTCAATCATCTTTCTATCTGAACTCCTTATCGTCCACGTTTCACTCCCGTACAATATACACTCCAGACAAATGCTTTCAGAAATGACTTAGTAACATCTTCTAATATATAAAGCAGAGTGTCCGTATATTTGTACGTGTTGCATACAAATCTACAGTTTTGTTCCAATCTTTATGAAATCTGCAAACTGTAACGTTATTATTTCCTCTCCCTGAACTTTAGTTCCATCCCAAAATTACTCCTTGCTTTTCTTCAGTGCTTGCTCGATGTACAGATTGGACAACATTGGAAAAAGACTACAACACAATCTTACTCCCTTCCCAACCACTGCGTCCGTTTCATGCCCTTCGACTTTAATAATTGCAGTCTGGTTTTTACAATATGTTTGAAGCTGAGGGAACTGAATGAATGTAGTGGTTGCCTTGTCTACCGGACTTATCCCGATTGAGCATGTCTGGGATGCACTTGGCAGACGTACTGAAGCCAGAACACCAACTCCCACCACGATTAGAGAGCTGGATACAGCACTCGTGAAACAGTGATGAAATATCCCTCAAGATCAACCACGCACAGCTCAGCAAGGCGACTTAGTGCGCACGGTCATTCCATCGCGGCTTATATTATTCTCTATCTCATTCATAGTAGGCAAAAAAGCAACAACCGCAGAATGGCTGTGAGAATCGAACATAGATTCTCTACTCCGTAGCCAGTTGCCTTGGTTGCTGCAACATCGCGGTTTTCGTTTTAAAACGTACATAAGCGGCTGACTTAACTGTTCTACAAAGTGCATGTTTACCGCAATTACGAAAAATGTACAAGTTTAATGTACCTATATGTGTCGTTAGTTGTGAGTTTACTACGCATTTTAACTTGTACAAAAAACCCCGCAAAATATGTGCCGAGTCGCGTCCCCTTGTGAGCTGTTGTGAGAGCGGCGGTGGCATACAGCGCGGCACACTGTCTGCAAATGTTCGTTAGTTTCTTAAGCTTATGGGACTTAACTGCGTCCCTAAACTTACAAACTACTTATGAACTTCCTTATACTAAACACAGCACAAACATCCATGCCCGAGGAGGGATTCGAATCCTTGACGAGGAATGGCCTCGCACATGGTAGCATAGCGCCTCATTGCGCTCGGCCACGCCACCGCGGCCACAATGTCTGCCTCGTCGACTAATGTGGGAGCAATCTATCCAGTGCACACGTAAAATTAATTTTGTCTGTAACTTGACACAAGCATTTTCCGCAGACACTGGCCATCCCATGATACACGATGAATCACATAACACTTGCACCGCAAATATTGCGGAAACGGAAAGTGCGATTGACGTCTGGTTTTCACAGAATGGATTTGTAGACAAGGACTCGTATTGTTAGCCGAAAACAGATTGTAAAAATACCTATAAATTGTATTTTTATGCAAACATACAATTTTTTAAATGGAAAAATGGTTGTTTCTATTATGCAATGGAATTTTTGACACCAGCTGTGTACAAAGAATTTTTAATGACATTTTTATCACGTTTAGTTTGGCAGCTCCAACCATTCAGAGTTTTGGGGACGGAGGCTAAGACAGCGAATCTGACTGGCTGGTGGTCATGAGACAGTGGGCCTTGCCCCAGGGGCTAGCCACTCGGCTAGTCAGATACGCTATCGCAGCCTCCGCCCCCAAAACTTGAACGGTTGCAGCTGCCAAACTAAACGTGATAAAAATGTCATTCAAAATTCTTTATACACGGATGGTGCCAAAAATTGCAGTGCATGATATAAACAACCATTGTTCCATTTAAAATCCGTTTCCGCAATATTTATGGTGTAAATGTTATGTGATTCACCCTGTGTGCCGGCCGCGGTGGCCGAGGTGACTGAGGCGCTCCAGTCTAGGTCAGCACGGCCACTACGGTCGGGGGTTCGAATCCCCCCTCGGGCATGGATATTTGTGCCGTCCTAGTTCGTAAGTAGTTCATAAGTAGTTTGTAAGTTTAGGGACTGATGACCCCGTAGTTAAGTCCCATAAGCTTAACAAACATTTGAACATTTGATCACCCTGTGTAAGAGGTATTTGTTTGTGTGGATCCAGCTACAAATTGCACAAACGAAATTGCCAACATCGGCTGTTTGTCTTTCAGTAGCCAATATCACTAGAGATATCATGGGTATTGCCTTCTCAACAGAGTCCAGAAAATAATTCTTTCGCCATTTTTAAGACCTTGCTGTCACGTCGGCGGTAAACGGCGCAACGGATCTCGCCAAGCAGAAAAGAGCCATAATTTGTGAGAATTTCTCACGTCTGACTGGAACGTCGCGTTATCTCTGGATCTGGGCCCTCCGTATCAGTCGCGGCGTCTCCCTTCTATTAGCCGGCGCTGCGCTGCCAATTAAAAGCTCGACTGGCCTCGCCGGCGATCGCTATCTCCACATCTTCGGCTCGCGGATTTCGCCGACGAATCTTCCTGAAAAAGTGGCACCACGCAAACGAAACTCGTAATTGTGCTGTCTCTAATTGGTTGAACGATTCGCGCAGTTTACATTTATGCATTATTTATAGATCTGGTATTTTCGCCGACTCATTCTAAGTAACTTGAAGTGTGTGGAGAATATACATTACAAAATTTATTTATCTTTTGCAATTTTCGGGTATTTGTCTTGACACATTTGCTGCAAGGGTTTGAGACATGTCGTGTATACTAACAACGTGCTCCAATCGTTTGTTTACTCCATAATACTTCACATCCTGCAGATCCGACGTGAAATTAAACAGGAAAGCAAGAATGGTTTATATTTTTTATTGGTATATAACTTACATGTTAAACCTGTCACTGTTTAGGATGATGCCAGGCTCCGATCGTGTGACTGAAGAGTATTGTTATTTAATGTCAATATAATTGTCATGGGCGTTGGACACCATCGTCAATATATTAATATCCACCAACGACTCGGGCACTATTTCAGGATTCCATCTTCTGGGTGTTAGTAAGGGCCGCGGCAGAATAGCTGTGCGCACTAAAGCGCCCTGCTGCGGTGCGCGCGGCCGTTCGCCGTCGGAGGATCGAGTCATCCCTCGGGCATGGGTGTTTCTGGTTTCTGTTGCGTTTGTTAGTTTAAGTTAGAGTAAGTAGTTTATAAGCCTAGGAACTGATAACCAACGTAGTTAAGTCCCTGGGATTTACTATCAAAATGTTCAAATGTTTGTTAAGCTTATGGGACTTAACTACGGGGTTATCAGTCCCTAAACTTACAAACTACTTATCAACTAGCTAATACTAAGGACGGCACAAATATCCATGCCCGAGGGGGGATTCGAACCCCCGACCGTAGTGGCCGTGCAGACCGTGACTGAAGCGCCTCAGTCCCCTCGGCCACCGCGGCCGGCGATTTACTATCATTTGAACACTTGTCAGTAAGGGCGACACCCATAAGAGGGCAGCTTGCAGTACTGGCCAACACGTCACTGGATTTTAGACGGAAACGATGCGGTCTAACGCTCAGAAAATGTTATTGACAGTAACAAGGGTCGCGGAACCCATAGTTTACATATTATTCAGGTGTGCAAAGCACCCAGAAATGGGTGCTTTCGTATTGGGACAATAACAGCAAATGCCATTGTCACTATTATTAGTACTATCATACCGCCAACTTTTACTTCTTAGTATTAAAAAATTGGTAAATTGTGTATCTTCCTTCGTTAGGAATCAGAACTGTTAGATGTGCCACATTACAATGAAATATTTTGTATTGATTCTGAACATCTTGTTACTGTATTGACTTAACTGATACCCGGAAAAGAATCAGACGCAATAAAGACATAGGTCGATGATTGCAGAATTGCAATGAATTCTGCATAAATGTGATTTGCTTGGTTTCCTGAAGCTATAGCTATTATCTAAAACGCCTGACCTTTCTTGGAGTCATTCGTGGTCACAGAACTTAATATGAAGAAGAACTAAAAGAACGACATTCGTGTTCATGGAACTGACTGTATATTCGAATAAAGAATATCTCTCTGATTTCTTATTAGCTCTTGAAGTTAATTAACACTTTGTGTACAGTATTGATGAAAATAATTCAAATGTTCAAATGTTTGTAAATCTATCGGACCAAACTGCGTGGTCAACAGTCCGTAGCTTACAAACTACTTAAACCTAGGTAAACTAACCTAAGGACAAACACACACACCCATGCCCCAGGGAGGACTCGAACCTCCACGGCGAGCAACTGCGTGCTCCGCAGCTAGACGCTTTAGACCGCTCGGCTACTCCACCGCGGCATGAAAATAATTCTCCTGTATTAGAAATTTTACTACATTGTTAAAAAAAAACGGATTATTGGGTAATTTTTGATTTGTGGTGGTGTTTTTCTTAAGCCCACATGATTATGATAATAGATGTTGTATTTATTACATTAAGTAGCTTGGTTTATCAGCTACTGATATTCACCTTTATATTATACTAAAAATTTGCATTTCATAGTGCAACTGAAATTAAAAAAGTGAATGTATCAAGTTAACACCAACAGGAATGTCACTGAAGTGTCATGAAATTATTTTCATTTCCTCAAAGACGTATTATTTGGAACATTGTCATAATGATATGCACCTTCAGTAATTATCTCAGCGTTGGTTTCTTGGGTGTTAGATAGTACTTGTAGGTAAATAGAACCTTGGCAGAATGTACTGTAGTGCGGTGTGTTACTGCATTGAATTGTGAGGCAGTGCCTGGTTGACTACCCACTAGACTAGAATAAGTATGTACTCGCGAACACGGCGTTTGGTTAATTTACTTCAAATTTTCAAACGTTTGTAAAGCTTATGGGACTTAACTGCGGAGTCATCAGTCCCAAAACTTACCAACTACTTATGAACTAGCTTATACTAAAGACGGCACAAACATCCATGACCGAGGAGGTATTCGAACCCCTGACGGGGAACGGCCTCACGCATCACAGCACAGCGCCTCAATGCACTCGGCCGCTCCACCGCGGCCCTTAAAGCTCTGGTACATTCTGAACACAGCTACCACGATTTACAGCTTCAATACTGGCTGTTGGTTGTTCCAGATCACTCTTCAAAAGTTTGTGTAGTGTTAACTTTGTTGCATGTTCTCGGAGCCAAACTAAAAATTAAAGGCGGCGGACTGTTTCCGACATCCAACCCCTTTTACCGAATTTCCTTTTAACGTAGTTTTAATGGATAACATACATACATAGTTAGTGTTTCGTCTGACTTGGATGAAGAGAAGAATGCACTTCTGTATCCGTCGACGTATCTGTCTGATTACTAGATATTTGTAATTTTACACGTCTTGTATTTTTTTTTCTACATTTTACAGAACATCTCCAGCATATGTTGCAAATAGACTATCACTTTCCTTCGTAAAGAACTGCCAGGTCCGTGACTTCGGTTTTCGTGTATCCGTATTTGAATCAGAATCACAGCGAGCTACGAGTGTTGTTTGTCAGCGTCAGCCGGCCGCAGTGGCCGCGGGGACTGAGGCGCTTCAGTCACGGTCTGCACGGTCACTACGGTCGGGGGTTCGAATCCTCCCTCAGGCATGGATATTTGTGCCGTCCTTAGTCTTAGTTAGGTCATAAGTAGTTTGTAAGTTTAGGGACTGATGACTCCGTAGTTAAGTCCCATAAGCTATACATACATTTGAACATTTGTCAGCGTCAGCAGCCAGTTGAAGTAACGGAGCGCGTGCTGCCCCAGTCAGCGCACCTCGCCGCAGCGCCGTTTCTCGCGAGCTTCTCGAGAATCGTTTGAGCACCGCCAACTCGAGAAGTTCTCGGTGCGATCGAATCTCCGCTCCTTAGGCTTGTAACGCACTAGGCAGCCAAGCTGCGGCAGCCAGCTTTTGCAGCCAGCCGACGGCCAGTTGTGCCCAATCGGCCGAGCGACACGGACGTGGAAGATGTGATGATCGTCCACCTTTCGTCTATTTTTAAGAAATCAATCCTGCATGAAAAACTCCTAAATAAAAATTTGCATATCGTAGGGAAAAGTACGATTTTTAACAATGGAATACCGATGCTGTACGTCATTGTCAGAGTCGAAGCGTTTGGTATGTCCGAAAATTTAATGCACACACACACGCACACACACACACACACACATACACACAAAGAATATTTAATTACCGATTGTCTCGTGCTGGCCGCTTTATAGAATGTACGTTTGGCATTCTGGCAAATAAATGGAGAATTTTTCATCGCCCAATGGATGTTCGGGAAGAATTTACAATTTCAATAATAAAAACGTGCTGTGTTTTACATAACTATGTGCAACAAAGAGATGGTCTCCAGAACTGGAAGTTTCCCCATGTCTTGCAACACCAGGGGACCGTTCATCACCATATAGAGATTTATTTGCGGATTACTTTACGAATGAAAAGCCTTCGGAATGGCAAAACAGAATTGTTCAAAATTCAAAATATTCAAATGTTAGTAGTGCTTATGGGACTTAACTACAGGGTCATCAGTCCCTAAACTTACAAACTACTTATGAACTATCAATAAAATTCTTCCGGGTATGAGACCGCGTCGTCATTTTATAAACTATACAGACACAGACTCTGATGAAGACCTCCTACAACAGTGGCCGAAACGTCGGTATAGTTTATAAAATGACAACGCGGTCTCATACCCGGAAGAATTTTATTGATAGTGACAACAACCGCGGAAGCCTACGTTTTTTACTTATGAACAAGATTATTCAAAGGACGGCATACCCGGGAAGGGGTGGGGCGGAGATTCGAACCCCCGACCGCAGCGGGCGTGCAGAGCGTGACTGGCACGCCGCAGACCGCTCGGTCATTGCGGCCGGGAAACAGAATTGCATTGGGGTAGTAATTATATGTGTTCATTGGATTCTGGATGTAACAGTTGTTACTTCCATGTGAATTAGTGTGTATTAACTGTACAGTGGAACGCTCTTCTTCCTTATTGTAGCTCTAAGCTATTTTTATTATGTAATAAATAATAAATAATTTTCCGATTTCATTCTTTTCATTTTCAGTCACATTCTCCTCACACATTATATTTGTGATTTCCTCCCACCTTCTTCTCTTCACATTACGATCATTATATTGCTTACAAGACACATCCCAGATTTCTCTTCGTCTTTGAATGTCACGAATAAAATTTTCTGTGTCCAAAGTCGTGACAACTTGGAGACAAGGTCTGGCTGCTTCGACAAGTGCGCGGAGATTGCTGGCAGCCACACACACACATTCACTGCGAGTCACGCTGTTCGCACTGCTGCCCGCAGCCAGCTGGCTGCCACTGCCGTGCAGTCGGCCGCGTTTTGATGGCTGCCGCAGCCACAAGTTCCTGGCTGCTCAGTGCTTATAGCGGCCTGCCGTTTACCACCATTGTTACATTGGCTGCCGCAGCCTGGCTGCCTACTGCGTTACCGGCCTTAAGTCGTCGGCACACGCAGCGCATATCTGAACGAGTGCGTGTCAACGTGCCGAGTCCACCGTGCAGCTGAACGCCTGGAGACGATGCGACTTGTGCATGTGTGACGCGTGCCTCGACGAGTAACACGCGATCTCAGCGCGTTCCAGCGACTGTTGTCGACGACATCAGGTCCTGGAATGACAATGTTTACCAAATGAACGGAATGGAATTCCTGATTTACCTCAATTGAAACGCATATTTCCACGCTTGTGCATATGTTCGTTATGTTATGTTTGTCATACAGGCGTACGTAAGTAACAACGAAATATCTATGAACATAAGACTTTCGAAAAAAAAGCGATTTATAAAAATTAATGACAAACTGTGCGATATGAAATTATAATAGGCCTTCACATAATAGAAACAGTATGGCGACAATCTCGCTTATTACTAAAACTGCCGGCCGCGGTGGCCGAGGTGACTGAGGCGCTCCAGTCACGGTCAGCACGGCCACTACGGTCGGGGGTTCTAATCCCCCCTCGGGCATGGATATTTGTGCCGTCCTAGTTCGTAAGTAGTTCATAAGTAGTTTGTAAGTTTAGGGACTGATGACCCCGTAGTTAAGTCCCATAAGCTTAACAAACATTTGAACATTTTGAACTAAAACTGAAAGGTCATTCCTCCTCGATTGCTGTTACTATTCAGTAGTAGAATGTTTAGCACTTCCCCCACCTAGCTGCTTCATGCTCTTGCTGCTTGAGCCGCTAACGATATCACGTAAACCAAAAGAAATAGTTTTTGGATAATTTCTCGCGTTTAAGTTTAGATTTATATCTATATCTTGGCAATATGCAATTTATTAATCAGATATTGCAGAGTGCAGAATACTTCAAAGCAGAAATTTTGTAGCACTGGACTATGTAATCTAGCAGGCAGACCCTAACCTCGAAATGGCTCTCATCAGCAGAAGGCAAACACGTGATTTTTAATTCTGTTCGCGACCTATCGCGCAAATTTTAGTTTGCGACGTATCGCGCAAATTTTAGTTCGCGACGTATCGCGCATATTTTAGTTCGCGACCTATCGAGCATATTTTTGTTCGCGATCGGTAGCACTCCTTTTAGTTCGCAGCTCGGTGGCGAAGTAGGTCGCTCTTTTTAGTTCGTCCGCTCGTTTTGGCTACTGCTACTGCATCTCCGCTCGAAATGACGGCAACTGGCAGTAGGGAATCACGCGATTCTGCGCGCTCTTGCACCCTCTCGCTGTCAGTCTTCGGAAAAGGAGCGCACGAACTAAGAGGCGTGGGATCTGCGAACGAGTTCGCGTAGTTCGCCTGTGGGAGCGCTCTTTCGAACTAGTTCGTTCGCTAACTACACAGCACTATTATCATCACCTCACGGCCAGTAGAGTTGCACACCTGTGTGTCATTGACAGTAAAAGATTACCAATCACCTCTTGAAAGCTACTTGGTCAGTCTTCCATGAGCGCAATATCGAGCTCTGTAAGCGTAGTAGGACGTGACGGTCTGGCTGCAGTGGGTCTGCCAAATACATCCCAGACATGCTCTATCGGGCTTAATTCAGATGAACAGGCTGGTCATTCCATTAGTTCAATTCCCTCGGCGTCAAGCATGTTGACCACCAGTGCGGATCTGTGGAGACTAGCGTTATCGTCCACCAGGAGAAACCCATGTCGTATAGTACCAGCGCAGGGCACAATAAAAGAATCAAGGGTCATCATCTCTATACCTCTGAGTAGTCAGAGCACACATTCTGAACGATATAATCAGTACGTCCGCCAATACTGGCTCATGCCCAAACCAATCGTCCAACGCCATGATATCGTGATGTTTCCAGCACATAAGCAGAAATGTTGGGGGTTCCACGTATTCTCTATATGAGTGAACGACGATTGTCCCACCGACCAAACAAAAAATGTTGACTCAACTGTGAACAGAACCCAGCGCCATTCGTTGCGAAACCAATCCTGATATTCCTCCGCCAAATTTCTGAGGGCTAAGCGGTGTCGTGGCTTTAATGGGAACACACCATAGGCCTCCGTGCGAAGAGGCCACTTTCCCGAAGGCGATTCTGCGCGCTCTCGCGTCCTCTCCTGTTACCCGTCGGTCTTCGGAAAAGGAGCGGACGAAGTAAGAGGCGAGGGATCTGCGAACTAGTTCGCGTAGTTCGCCTCTGGGAGCGCTCTTGCGAACTAGTTCGTTCGAGAACTATACAAGACTACTGTACAATCCCTTCCCTACCTCACACCTTCTCGTACCGTTTCTCCTGCAAGCAAACCCTCCGCTTTTGAAGCCCGGTCCGAGCATACAAACCGCGACGTTTTACAGATGAGTGGCCCCGTGTCGCCTGGAACCTGCAAGCAGGGGTGCCACCTGCGCGATTATGTCACAAGCTGAGCGGCTGAGCCGGCAGACGTTCGCAGGAAGTGGCAGCGGTGATTACGGGCCGCCAGGTCCGGCAGAGGCAGAGGCAGGGGCAGACCGCGTGACGCAAGCGGCGTTCTCATGGCCGGACACCTTGGCGCACGCCGTTCTCAGCGGAAGCGCCCGCTCCTACCGTGACTCAACGTCAGCTGCCCGGCGCAGTTTTGCCGCCACCCTGCCCGCGGCTGCCGCTCCCACACCCCGCGGCCGTCCATTCACACATACCGGCCAGCTGCTATGCTCCGTCGCTGACTCAGTCGCTAATTGCGCCGGCATTCCACGTCTCTCCTGCCGTGTCATTCCCGTGCCACCAGCGAAGAACAACAAACAATGTATCAATTTAAATGTAGATTGAGAAACCCTGAGACGGTTTTTCGTCTCGAACATGTCCAAGACGTTAAAGACAAACGTGAAGCAATGAATTAAAATTTGTGTTGCGGCCGGGAATCGAACCCGGACCTCCATGCTTACTAGGCAGACGTCTTACTGCTGCATGGAGAGACTTGAAAATAGTGACAATTATATATGGAACACAGAAGCAGAATTAAAAATTTATCACGTGGAGGGACGTCGTACGTAGTCTATTCCGAGGCACCTTATTAGTTAGAGGTGCAGTGATCTAACGACAAGACTCTACCTAGTAAGCATGGAGGTCCGGGTTCGGTTCCCGGCTGCAACATAAATTTTAATTCATTGCTTCACGTTTATCTTGAACAAACAATGTGCTGAATTAACACGTTCACCGACGCTTATTAGGATGGTTGGTTGGGAAATGGGGACCAAACTGCTAATGTCATCAGTTCCCAGTGGAAGGAGTGTGTATAGGAAGGGAGGAAAAAGGAAAGGAAATGTAGACCAGCGAAGAAGAAAGGAAGACTGCATTAGCACGGGGCCTCATGCTCGCTACGCACGTACTCACGAAAAAACCATGAAACCCTTGGGGGGCACAGATATTGAAGGTTATTGCGGTATATTAATAACTTCGAATCAACGTTACTACCTCACAGTTACTCTTAAATTCACAGTTACTTCTACGTCCTACAGAAGGATGTGAGGTAGGGTCTCATTATATACCACTAGTCTCGCTGTGAAGCGCGCGGTTGCTCGCCGTAGGACGTTCTACATAGATACTTTGCAAGTCACATTGAAGTGCGTGACAGAGGCAGACTTAAAGCAAGGGATACCACCCTCATCTTTGCCATTTCGGGAACCAAACAACGTTACGAAAGATTATGGTAGTGTACTTTTTATTGTTGTTGTTGATATATGTGGGTGGTTGTATTGTGCTTTTTAGTGGTATTTCATGGGTTAAAATATGTGTTCGGTAATATTTCGTTATATTGTTTTGCATGTAGGAGGGTTGCTTGGAATCACCTGTTTCATTTGAGGTGCATTATAGCCGGCCGCGGTGGCCGAGGGGACTGAGGCGCTCCAGTCACGGTCTGCACGGTCACTACGGTCGGGCTCGGATATTTGTGCCGTCCTTAGTCTTAGCTAGTTCATAAGTAGTTTGTAAGCTTAGGGACTGATGACCCCGTAGTTAAGTCCCATAAGCTATACAAACATTTGAACATTTTGAGGTGCATTATAGGTCAATTTAAGTATACGATACCATTTTCTTCTATTGTTCAGTGGTTGAAGGGAATCACATGCTTGATTTGAGGCGATGTAGCCGCGGTGGAGTAGCTGAGCAGTCTAAAGCGTATCGCTGCGGAGCGCGCGGTTGCTCGCTGTGGAGGTTCGAGTCCTCCCTGGGGCATGGGTGTCTTTGTGTTGTCCTTAGGTTAGTTTA
Source organism: Locusta migratoria (assembly GCA_026315105.1). Lineage (NCBI taxonomy): Eukaryota > Metazoa > Arthropoda > Insecta > Orthoptera > Acrididae > Locusta > Locusta migratoria. Next base: position 98,416,009 of record CM048750.1, on the reverse strand, counting down.
CCTAGGTTTAAGTAGTTTGTAAGCTACGGATTGATGACCACGCAGTTTGGTCCGATAGATTTACAAACATTTGAACATTTTTGAGGCGATGTAAACTGAAGTGTTTGGTACCACATTGTCTTGTATGTTTGGATGTTTCTCGGTATCAAATATTCAAATGTTTCTATAGTCTATGGGACTTAACTACGGGGTCATCAGTCCCTAAACGTACAAACTACTTATGAACTACTTACGAACTAGGATGGCACAAATATCCATGCCCGAGGGGGGATTCGAACCCCTGACCGATCGTAGTGGCCGTGCAGACCGTGACTGGAGCGGCTTAGTCTCCTCGGCCACCGTGGCCGGCTTTTTCGGTATCGCCTGCTTCATTTGAGCTGTAGTAAAGTCAACTGAAGAGTGTGATACCTTTGTTTTTGTAGTTCGGCATGTTGATGACGTCATTGACAAAGGCCTACTGGTGGTATCCCATGATCCAGTTATAATTAATTTTCTCTGCATTATATCTAATGTCGGAATGCTCCCAATATATATGTTCAATATGTTTGTAAATCTATCGGACCAAACTGCGTGATCATCAGTCCGTAGCGCTTACAAACTACTTAAACCTAGGAAAACTAACCTAAGGACAACACACACATCCTTGCCCCAGGGAGGACTCAATCCTCCACGGCGAGCAACTGCGCGCTCCACAGCGAGTTGCCTTAGATCGCTGGGCACTCCACCGCGGATTTTTCTCCTGCCGGTATGGCGGCATGAGCGATTTTATTATCAATGTCACTGGTGCTGGTACCCAGCACCACAGTATTTTTTATTATTATTATTCCAACGCGGCATATATGAAAAAGAGCACTTAACTAACCTATGAGAACGGAAATACTGGTGACCGCACCGAAATCCTCAGGTCTGTAGTGTACCCTAGGACCTCGACAGTCCAAACGCAGAAGGCCCGCGGGTGGCCAGACCCGGTCGCCTTTTCTCAGCTTTCATCAGATGGTGCCCCGCCGGTAGCCGGCCTAATGATGTTTGCCGTCCGCGGGCGGCCGGGCGGCGAGCACGCGAGCGAGATAAGACGGCACGTTAATGGCTGTAATTACGCAGTGCCGACAATGGCGGACGGTATGAGCATTTCCGTGAGAGCGGGTGCGCGAATTCCCAGGGCGGCGCGCCATTGTGGGGGGAGGGTCGGCGGAAGCGGCCGCCGCAGTCTGCGCGCTCCGGCCGGGCCCTGCGGGCGCTCCGCCAGTGACAGCCGCCGAGCCGACGCAGCTGCACCGACGACGACGACAAGTGCCAGGCCGCCATCCGCCATGGAGCCGCCGCACTGCCTCAACGCGGACTTGGATGACGACATAGGTGAGTGGCAAGGGGCTGTCGCACGGCTCTGCTGCCGAGTGCCGCTACCCTGCCGTTCCAATGCGCTTCTGACCTCGCATGGGAGCAGTGAGTGTAGGCGTAATAAAAATTATCCATCTCGCGGAATCACTTGCGCACAGTAGGAGTAGTCACTCTGAATTTTGGGAAGGGGGGGGGGGGTGACATTTTAGTACGCTGTGATTCTTCAGGTGGTTGCGTGCAATTGCTCGCCGTGGAGGTTCAAATGTTTGTATAGTTTATGGGACTTAACTATGGGGTCATCAGTTCCTAAACTTACAAACTACTTATGAACTTCTTACGAACTAGGACGGCACAAATATCCATGCCTGAGGGGGAATTCGAACCCCCGACCGTAGTGGCCGTGCAGTCCGTGACTGGAGCGCCTCACTCCCCTCGGCCTCCGCGGCCGGCCAGTGGAGGTTCGAGTCCTCCCTGGGGCATGGGTGTGTGTGTTTGTCCGTAGGTTAGTTTATCTATGATTAAGTAGTTTGTAAGCTACGGACTGATGACCACGCAGTTTGGTCCGGTAGATTTACAGACATTTGAACATGAACCAAACTGCTATGGTCATCTGTCGCTAGACTTACAAACTACTTAAAGGAAAAGGCACACACACACACACACACACACACACACACACACACACACACAAACACACACACCCATTCCCGAGGGAGGACTCGACCTTCCGACAGCGAGTAACCGTGAACTCTACAGCAAGGTACGTAAAAGCGCTTGGTCAATCCACCGCTGCCTGGTATTGCGGACAAACTGCAACATCTCTCAAATGTTTGTTCAAATGTTCGTAAATCTATCGGACCAAACTGCGTGGTAAGTCAGAGAGCTTGGTCAATCCACTGCGGCCTGATATTGCGGACAAACTGCAATATCTCTCAAATGTCTTTTCAAATGTTTGTAAATCTATCGGAGCAAACTGCGTGGTCATCAGTCAGTAGCTTACAAACTACTTAATCCTAGGTAAACTAACCTAAGGACAAACACATACACCCACGCCCCAGGGAGGACTCGAATCTCCAGTGCAAGTAACCGCGCGCTCCGCAGCGAGACTCTTTAGACCGCTCGTCTACTCCACCGCGGCGCAATATCTCTCCCCGTGTTTCGTAGATAGTGCGCGGAGTGAAATTATTGGCTTATATGACCGTTGAATAGGGATATTAGGCCTTAGTGGCGTCGCCAAGCACTGAAAGGCATCTCGCTGCGGAGCGCGCGATTGTACGGGGGTTCGAGTTGTGTGTTGTCTTTGCGTAATTACTTCAGATAGTTTGTTAGCCTATTGACTGATAACCGTAGCACTTAAGTTATTTACATTTACAAACTTTATTTTTTTCCTTTCTCTTTAGTTTTTAAATATATTTATGTAGGCGGTGTGTGACATTAACTTAGGTGGTCGTCATATTGTTCTCTGTTACGTAATCTGTTTAAGATAAGGACTTAATTGAGGAAAAGTGCTGGAAGGGTGTATTTCTCTAAATTAAACCGCAAGATACGAGCTGACAGTAGAGGCCAGAACTAGTTAGTATTGCCAAACGAAATTTACTATGTCGATCTTCGACTCCATTAAATATTTATGTACGTAAAGGACTTAACTGCTGTGGTTGTCAGTCCGTAGGCTTACAAACTACTTAACCCTTTCAGTTCAACATTACAAATTCAGCTTTGCAAAAATTAAAATTCAGAGTTTTCTGTATTATTGCAGTGCTCTAAATGTCAAAATACGTATTTTAAAATTCTTGAGCGTCGTTTTTTTTTTTATGTGATGTACTTCAGGCACAAGACAGAAGTTTGTATCGAAGTATTTTATGACTTCGGACGTTAATTTGCTGATAGTTAACACTGTCAGATCAATAAAGTTCGCCACAGCACCAAAGACAGTTCACTGCCGAAATAAAATGACATGAACTAAACTCACGGTCACACTCATAGCCACGTACAGACGGCAACGTAACGCAACCTCCAAGGCGGATAGATTAATGGCTCAGAAGTGGCTGCACATCGTACCAAGCGGCACTTCATCAACGACAATGCGAATTGAAGGACTTTTACACAAAATCAGTTTTTAATAAGTTGTTGTCGAGGAACAACACTGGGAATGAAAGTTAAAGAAGAGTGCTGGAAGACCAAATTAAACCCCAAGAAACGAGCTGAACGTCGAGACCAGAACTAGTCAGTACTCCGAAAAGAAATTTACGATATCTATCTCATCAAGCCGTGGCGGAACGGCTGCGCACATTGAGGCGCTATGTTCCGATGGCAAGGGCATGGATGTTTGTGTCGTCATTAGTATAAGGTAGTTCATAAGTAGTTTGCAAGTTTAGGGACTGATGACTCCGCAGTTAAGTCACATAAGCTTAACAAACATTTGAACATTTGATCTCATCAGAAGTTAAAAAATGATTGTAAATCTAAGAGACTGAAATGCTGCGGTTGTCAGTCCCTAGGATTACAAACTGCTTAAACTAACTTATGCTAAGGACAACATACACACACACACACATGCACGATTGAGGACTCGAGCCGGCCGCGGTGGCCGAGGGGACTGAAGCGCTCCAGTCACGGTCTGCATGGCCACTACGGTCGGGGGTTCGAATTCCCCCTCGGGCATGGATATTTGTGCCGTCCTTAGTCTTAGCTAGTTCATAAGTAGTTTGTAAGCTTAGGGATTGATGACCCCGTAGTTAAGTCCCATAAGTTCTACAAACATTTGAACATTTTTGGAGGACTCGAACCTTCGAGAGAAACCAATTGCGCGCTCCGCTTTTATTTTAATTTTTTTTTCTCCCCGTGATCAGGAAAATTTTACTACAAAAAATAAATAATGGGGCCTACGTGCCACCGCCACTTTTGCCCTAAGAACAAAAGAATAACTGTACCTCTTCAGGCGTTGGCTCCTGTCTATACCTATCCCAAATCAAACTAACCTAGACATACTAAGGGATAGGAGGAAAATATAGGAAGGGGTAGGAGGAATTTGCTATTATTTATTTAAATTTTTTAAGTTTTATTTGTTTATTTAAGTTTTCTATGTCTTGTTCTTTCTGTGCAGTTCTTCACACGCCTAGTGGGGAACATCTAAACCCTTCTTCTCGATAATTTTTCTAGAGGTTCCGTTTTCAGTTCGTTCAGGAGTCGTATCAACAAGAATATCACATCTTCCACACCACCGTGGCGTCGAAAGTTGGCTGTTCAACGTATTTTTATACCGACATCCACATGTTTCGTGTAAGGCGAGGTCCTCACGATAACATCTGTTTCAAATGAACTCTGTGCCGCACGTTTGTCTCGTAGACTGGAAACCGGGCGATGTAGCGCAGTGGTAACACAATGTACTCGCATTCGGGAGGACGGCGGTTTAAACCCGCCACCGGCTACGGCGATTTAGCTTTTCCATGATTTCCCTACATCGCTCCAGACAAATGCCGGGATGGTTTCTTTCCTAACGGCACAGCCGATTTCCTTTCCCCAAACTTGACAAAACTACCCGAGCTTGTGGTCCGTCACTAATGACCGCGATCAAGGACGTAGCCAAAGGGGGGGGGGGGGGCAGCTTGGGGATCCGGACCCCCCTATCAATCACCTTCTGAGGAAAACACACACCCATGCTCGATGGTGGACTTGAATCTCCGAAGGGACTAAGTGAAATAAGACACGACCTAGCTACCGTGTAGTGAAACTGAATGATATTGTTATCAGTCATACACCGAAAAAGGATACGCACTCTCAACAGTCAACAAAGCCATCTATATATTTTAATTATCGATACATCGATAACACCATCGGCTATTGCCCAGTCCTCCTTTAGCTGTTAACCATTGTTGGCCTTACTCCATTATTGCTATGTTAAGCACTACAGTGGAATGGTGCCGCTGTCGTTTATTTCTTTTGTGCTGTTAGATAAGTTTACAGTTATGATAAAGTTCAAAACAAGAAAAAAGAGAAAAACCGACTTTCATTTGTCCACTAGCGGTATGGTAAGTTAAGATTCATACTACTATAATAGCTTATTTATCTATTTACAGCAGTGGAGTCGTTATTTGGAGTGGCAATATTTCAGTATATCATAGTGCACCACACTCAGTATGTGTAATACTTTTTACTGTTAGGTTTAAAAGTAATATTTTATCTAGAGGATGGAGATGTTGCAATGCCACCAAGAGTAAAAGAACCAATAATCTTGGAAATCAAATTATAGACTTACACTTCCAAAATCAATATGCAAGTTATTTATACTGATGCAAAAATTAATGCAAATTTTTGCGAAACACCAAGCTACAGTCGTGGCTGACAGGCAGCGAGCTTGGTGACCTGCAACCGTGTCATTGACAGTGTTCAAATACAAATTTTTAAGAAATATTGCAGTATTTGTAACAAGGTCTTACAAACACAAACTATGTGCATAAAATATAAAAAATATGTTAGCCTAAGTTTGTTTTCAGAATAAATGAAAAACCTAAGCCTTTGTAAATATCTCTTTAACCATTCGGAACCCCCCTTTGACAATATCCTGGCTATGTCACTGCCACGATGTCGACAGCGCATTTAACCGTAATTTCGTGTCTTCCTTCAGTCTGGGACTTCCTCGTAGATTAAAATTGTGTACCCGATCGAGACTCGAACCTTTGACTTTGCCTTTTATAGACATACTAGCTGAAAACCCGGCGTTGTCAGGGTATTTATTTACTTACTCCTGCCATTTTTCAGGTATATTTTCATTTGTATAATGGCCGTATGTCTGTAAAATCTCTTGGGAATACAATTAGTAGTAAATAAGTAATATATTAAAACTTGGTGCGTGATGGTTCGGTTTTTCATGAACGTTAGTACGTGCTCATATCCCATGAACTACGTGTCGTATTGCTATACAATTTGGATGGTACACTCAACTATATACTGTATACTGTCTGTAAAATTTCCTGCAGATACAGTTTGTAGTGTACGAATTATAAATTGTAATGTCATGCCGAATGCCGTAGTTTTACTCCATAAACAGCGGAAAAGTAGTAAGCGAGAAACTTTATTCCTGTCATCATTTTACTATGATTACCAGCGATAAAAAGTTTAATAAAGGTTTGAAATTATGTTTAGAGTTTATTGCAAGTCGCTAAATACTGCAATTCTCAAACAGTGTATTTCGAAAGCCTCGCCGCATTATATGACATTTTTTGCGATTTCTATTGGTTATGACGTAATATCTTTTGAACCGTGTGCCGTATGTGATTCTTAACCATGCAGCAATTGTTACTTCACAGTAAGGAATGTGTGTACTAAATTTGGTTGAAATCGGTCCAATGGTTTAGGAGAAAATGAGCAGCTTTGTCGCAAAATGCAGCGGTTTTTCGCGCATCTCATTGTTTATGACGTCATATCTCGTGAACTATATATCGTATGTGATTCTTACACTTACGGCGACCGTCCTCATGGATTGAAGCTTACGTGTACAAAATTTCATGAAGATTGGAACAAAACTGCAGATTTGTATGCAACACGTACAAACATACGGACACTCTGCTTTATACATTAGATTTTATTGACTCAGCATCGAGACAAGTGATGACCCGCCTCCAGTTCTGCCATATTGTTTGGCACGAGGGCGCGCACCGCCGCCTTCTGGGTCTTCGGACACTGCCGCGGCAGCAGCCCCTGGCGGCGGCCCGCCTGCTGGTCGCCGGTGCAAAAAATGTTCAAATGTTTGTTAAGCTTATGGGACTTAACTACGGGGTCATCAGTCCCTAAACTTACAAACTACTTATGAACTACTTACGAACTAGGACGGCACAAATATCCATGCCCGAGGGGGGATTCGAACCCCCGACCGTAGAGGCCGTGCTGACCGTGACTGGAGCGCCTTAGTCACCTTTTTTTTTTTTTTTTTTTTTTTTTTTTTTTTTTTTTTTTTTTTTTTTTTTTCTCTGGGTAGTTCTCTTCGTTGCGGACGCTGATCGTTTTTTTTTTGTTCGAGGCTGTTCGTTGAATATTTGGCTCAGCTTTTTTATTACAGAGGGCGTGGAGCCCTCTGACCGGGCGCGCTGAGCCACGGCGCCCGGCAATAATGTATGTTGGGAATCACCTCGGCCACCGCGGCCGGCTCGCCGGTGCATCCTCGTGGCTTCAGAGCCGCAGCCCTGCACGTGGCGGAGCTCGCGTCTTGTGCGCAGCCCCTGTTGTGCAACGCCGTCACGGTCAGTCTGCCGAGATGATGGGCCGCGGTGACCGACTCGGCTTCGTGTTCACCGCGCCAGTCGCTCACATCCGGCGCGTGTTCCCACAAATAGCCGGCCCTCCGTTCATACGCGCCGGCCGCGGTGGCCGAGGTGACTGAGGCGCTCCAGTCACGGTCAGCACGGCCACTACGGTCGGGGGTTCGAATCCCCCCTCGGGCATGGATATTTGTACCGTCCTAGTTCGTAAGTAGTTCATAAGTAGTTTGTAAGTTTAGGGACTGATGACCCCGTAGTTAAGTCCCATAAGCTTAACAAACATTTGAACATTTGATCGTTCATACGCGCGTCCTCCACTCATTCACCAAACATTGCTGGCCGTTTCAGGACAAATCTGGCTGTGACCTTTCATGCTTACCGTTCATCTTCAGTATTGCTATTTACAGTTGCACCCGGGATGTCTCCATAGTGTACACTCTAGGGCACAGTATACTTGTTTACCAAAAATGTTTCAAATGTTTGTATAGCTTATGGGACTGAACTACGGGGTCATCAGTCCCTAAACTTACAAACTAAGTAATACTAAGGATGGCACAAATATTCATGCCCGAGGGGGGATTCTAACCCCCTACCTTAGTGACCGTGCAGACCGTGACTGGAGCGCCTCAGCCCCCTTGGCCACCGCGGCCGGCACTTGTTTACCGACATTGTCTAGATTTCAGCCATCAGGTCTTGTTTTAATCTACTCGTATTTCACATAAGTTGCACTACATTTATTATGATGTCGTAAGAAATATTGCATGTAATATAGAAGCGAAGCTACAAAAGTAACTATGTATGAGCTGTCACGCAGATTAAAAGGAACACTCGCCATAACGTAACTATGGAATGGTTCTGTTCGAAGGTAAACGTCACTAGGGTTGCCAGATCTCCGGGCGCCGCCCGGAGTGCCCGGGTTTTGAATGAATTCTCCGGGTCTACGGGCCAATGACTCTCATCTCCGGGCTTGAACGTAACCTTCATCTTAACTTTTTTTACGACGCTTTTTAAGTATATATACATGTGGCGTCTGTTCGGAACGAACAGACGTCACATTCTGATCCAGCAGCTGTTATTATTTAATATTCATAGAATATATGACTTCAACTGCTATTGGGCAAAGCTGAAAATGTGGACCCAGCCGGGATTCGAACCCGGGTCTCCTGCTTTCCAGGCAGTTGCGCTGACCACTACACCACTGGGGACACAGTGATCACCGCACCTGCAAGGACTACCCATGCACGCCTCCCGTCAGATACAAATTCCCAGCTTCGCCCTGCCCATAGTACTCAAACTCGTAGTTTAACTAATTCCCGTAAGAGTAAGGGCTTCAAACTTGCCCACCCCTCCCCACTAACGATAGGATCATTGCCCGTCACCGGCATATTATATATATACATGTGGCGTCTGTTCGGAACGAACAGACGTCACGTTCTGATCCAGCAGCTGTTATTATTTAATATTCATAGAATATATGACTTCAACTGCTATTGGGCAAAGCTGAAAATGTGGACCCAGCCGGGATTCGAACCCGGGTCTCCTGCTTTCTAGGCAGTTGCGCTGACCCCTACACCACTGGGGACACAGTGATCACCGCACCTGCAAGGACTACCCATGCACGCCTCCCGTCAGATACAAATTCCCAGCTTCGCCCTGCCCATAGTACTCAAACTCGTAGTTTAACTAATTCCCGTAAGAGTAAGGGCTTCAAACTTGCCCACCCCTCCCCACTAACGATAGGATCATTGCCCGTCACTTTTTAAGTACTTTGATAATGTAGCGACGATCTACATCGAACTTAACGGAACTTAAACTAAGGGCGAACACAACATCCATGCCCTGGGGGAGGGGGGGGGATTCCAACCTCTGGTGGGAGCAGCCTCGCGCACCGTGGCAAGACGCCTCAGTGCGCTCGGCCATTCCCGGCTGGCTCCTCTCTAGTAATTATGAATAACTTTATATAAATGTCAATTTCTTATTGCAACAAAACACTACTTTTCTATTCTTCCACTGAAAACTTTTCATTGCTGCGTCGGTAGTAATCGGCTAGCACGTTATTAAGCAAACACTGTTGCGGCAACGTGTCAACTGGCGACGTCTATTATTTGTGTTCGTTCGTTCATTGTTTGTTAACAGTTTACCGGCAATTTTTGGAATACTCGGATCGCGTGTGACCAGACAAGCTTACATTAACTCAGATTAGTGAGTAATAACAGTGAAATGAAGAGACGATATATAAGTTCGTTCCGTGAAAAATCGTTGTAGGAAGAAATTTATAAAGAGTGGCTACAAAAAGTCGATACTGATGAGTGTATGTGTAAGTGCAGAATATGCAATGTCTCATTTACTGTTAAGTACGACGGAGTGAAAGCTGTGAATAAACATTTACAATCAGAAACCGAATATTATCACACAGAAGAAGAATCAGTCGCTTCTTAAATTCTTGACGAAACAATTTTCTGCAGAAGACGACAAAGTTACTGCAACGGAATTAACTTTGACTTACCATGGTGTGAAACACCACCATTCTTACAATTCTCAATATTCTGGTAATAAGCTATATCCTTATGTTTTTAGAGTTTCCTCAGTGGCAACGAAAGTAAGATGCGGCCGAACAAAAAGCTAGGCATTAGTAAAAAATGTGCTTCTGCCTTATGCTAAAGATAAGCTACTAAGTGAATTAAAGCAAAATGTCCCGTTTTCATTAGGTTTTAAATTTTTAGAATTCACATGTAATTCTGGTTGGGGGGGGAGTTGGTCGCTGTTGGGGGGGGGTGAGTCATTGGCCAAGGATGGAGGGGGCACGTCTGGTCTCCGGGCTTGCCTCGAGTTCAATCTGGCAACCCTAATCGTCACACGCTGTAAAAAGTTTTTCTCGCTTGAAGAACGCGGTTGATTGACCACAAACGCACCCATTCCTACAGTTCCTCGCCCAATTGAAATTCACGTCCAACGATTTTACTCTGGCAGCGTCCTGATAGATCCTAGCTGTACAGGAACTGTTTGAGTGTTTCCCAAGCAAATCTTCTAAGCAATTTTTTTTCGGGTTGTTGTAGTTATACGGTTTGTATAGGTTAGATGCCGTCTTATGCAACTGTGATTAGTTTATTTTGGATCAGACGCGTTTCGCTTTATTTTAAAGCATCTTCAGTGCTCAAGTCTTTTTATATTACCCTCTTCATGTATGTTATGTAGCACATTGCCACTATCTGTCACCGTTCACAATTACACATTTCTAAAAGTTTCTTGTCGAGTTTTCAGAAACTTTTATAAAAAAATGTAATTGTAAATAGTGACAGCAAGTGGCAATGTGCTACAAAACATACATGAAGAGGGCAACATAAAAAAATCTTGACCACGGAAAATGCTTTGTTTTAAAGCGAAACGCGCCTGGTCTCAAGTAGACTAATTTACAGTTGCAAAAGACGTTCACCTAACCTATACCAATCTCCTAAGCATTATCTTCTTCCTATCGGCAATCTGAGAGCGAGTCTTACAGTGCAACTTTTCTGCTTCGTATGATTGAAAACATAACACCACCAGTTGCAACCCGAGGGCCGGCGGCAAAGCCAACAGTGGAAATATCGCACGTCTCCCTCGCAAAAGCAATCCACAGCTGTTTACACAATTTATTAATGTCGTCACTGCCTGTTCCTCCTGTTGCAGACGCTTTCTGTTCATCTAGTTCCTCGAGCGTGAAACCACAATCAGTGCGCAACGCTATGAAGACACTTTGAAGAAACTGCGGGACGTCATCAAGTAAAAACGCTCATGAATGTTATCGGGCACAATCGTCTCGTCACACGATGACTCGGTTCTCCACACTGTCAATCGGACGAAGGCTACTTCTCACTGATATGTTTGCGAAACACTTTGACATTCTCTGTATAGTCCTGATGTTTTACCGTCTCCGTCCCATCTTTATTGCCCACAAGAAAGATGTGCATTGCCGTCTGTTTCAGTCACACGAACAGGTGCAAGTGTGAGTGCGGTTGTGAATCCATCAACGCCCAAGCACGTTCTACTAAGCAGCAATTGATCGTTGTGTCTGTAAGTGGAATAAATGTCTTAATACGTGTGCTCACAAATTTTGAATCGAACCATTCCAACGTCTCATTATGGCGGTGTTTTTATTCAACTGTTGTTCAATGAAACAGCAGTAGCAATAACAGGGAAAATATATTCGTGCTTTAAAAGTAAAATAACAAAGACAAATTACAGGAGGTATCTGTATTTAAAATTATCCGTTACATGCAGTAGACGTGAGAGAAAAGACTGGAGAGGAAAAGAAAGCGAAACGTCATATAAACCATGGAGAATGCAGTGGAGAGGGAGAAGGAACAAAATATAAAACCAGGAACGTAAGTACGAGAGGAGAGAGTAGCTTCACTGACAACTGTCAGAAGAGAGTAGCGTATGCAACACTGGCTAGCTGCTGAAACTAACCCGATACGTTAATTACTATGTGTCTCACAGGAAGTGCTTTAACATTCGTTAAATGTAAGAGAGCACTTTATTGTGCTAGGAGCACAGGGCACCTGGTTCCTAAAACGGAAAGAAGCGACAGGGAACAGAGAAGGAGCTTGCAATTATTTTTGTTTGCCAAAAGGCTCAGTTGGATAGTAGATAGAGAGCTACTTACGATGTGACTGCATATTTATCCGACGTATTGGGCTGATTGTACATTGCGGAGTCGGTGAAACAGACATAGCGTATAGATTCTTTTCTGGCCCCAACCACTGTAGCTGGGAGTGTGATGGATTGAAATTCTCAAACAACCGAATTTTGCATATGTAACGCACATTCATTTTTATTTCTCACCTGATAGTTTTTCACTACTCACACGCTGTTAGATTTCTCCGCAGTACGGGAGTTTCCACAGCTGCGGTGGAGTAGCCGAGCGGTCTAAAGCACTTCGCTGCGGGGCGCGCGGTTGCTCGCCGTGGAGGTTCGAGTTCTCCCTGGGGCATGGGTGTCTATGTTTAGTTTACCTAGGTTTAAGTAGTTTGTAAGCTACGGGCTGATGACCACGCAGTTTGGTTCGATAGATTTATAATTATTTGAACTTTTTTTTTTTAGTTTCCACAGAACGAGTGATTACATTTCACATCCTGGGAGGCATAGAGCCAAGTGGAAACTGTTTACCATCTGTTATGAAAGTGAATATGGTTAGTGGGAAAAGTAAACAGAGACCAGTTGCAAGGTTAAATTTACAACCGGTTTCGAGCAATTATTGATCTTCTTCAGGTATCTGTACAGGAAACAATTAGGAATAATAATATACAATTACAAATATAACATAAAATTCGCAGTACAATCACACGATTAAAGCGGCAAGAAGTACACTGTATATAAAGCTTTCTCGTAAAGTGACAAAATCTGAAATACTAATGCGCTATTCTGCTGCGTATTGATAAAATAAGGAACTGTACAAAGTATTAAGTTCATATAAACGAATATTTTTAGGTACTTTCGTAAATTGTGCCCTATACGTTTATACAGTGCATTTTGTAACCACACTGAACATCATGTGCAGAGATTATGCTAGAAATCGTAACTAAGTTGTTAATATGTGTATAGTTGGATGTAGTGGGCGTAAAGATGAAAAGGGAAATAAAGTTCTCTTTACGCTCACTACATGTTTTATCCAAAGATACACACATTAACAACTTAGTTACGAGTTCTAGCATAATCTCTGCACTTGATATTCAGTGTGGTTACAAAATGCTCTTTATAAACCTATAGGGCGCAATTTATGTAAGTACCTGAAAATCTTCGTTTATATTAACAACACTTCGTACAGTTCCTTATTTTATCAGTATGCAGCAGAATAGCGTATTAATGCTTCACATTTGTCACTTTATCAGAAAGCTGTATAAATAGTGTTTTTTGCCCTTTTAATCCTGTAATTGTACTGCGACTTTTATGTAAAATTTGTAATTGTATATTTTTCCTAACTGTTTCCTGTACAGATGCCTGAAAAGGGGGCAATAATTGCTCGAAACCGGTTATAAATAAATCTGCAACCTTGCAACTGGTTTTTGTTTACTTTTCCAACCTAACTTAACATAGTTGTCACAATGGATAAAACATTTAAAGTGAACATGGTTATTTTGAGTTACATGGAAGTTCTCCATTCTTTTATACTTGTGCATTTGTATACTGCCCAGAAGTAGTGCAGAAATGTTCGGAAAAAGCAGAACTAATTAATATGTGATCTAGTGGTCGCGGTGGAGCGACTGAGCGCTCTATGGTGCCTTGCTGCGGAGCGCGCGGTTGCTCGCCGTCAGGGGTTCAAGTCCTCACTCGGGCACGGGGGTGAGTGTTGTCCTTAGGTTAGTTTAACTACTTTGTAAGCCTAGGGACTGATAACCACAGCAGTTAAGTGCCTTAGATTTACCGAAGTTTTATAATATTTGATTTAATCGTCATAGTAATTTTTGTGATACATTGTAAATGGTAATTGGAATGCTTAATTCTCAGATTTTTTGCTTACCTTACCACAGGTCAGATAATAATTCAGTTCGACTATGACGTTATGGTATTAAGAACTGGTTAGAAAACATCTTTAAAAAAACGAGAGAGATGTCTTACAATTTGGTGACTTGCCCGCTCAATCCTTTCTGTCGTAATGTTTGCTCGCTCGTGACAGCTTGAAATGCTGTTTGTGATAACGCACTGTATATAAATAGCGCAATTGCGGTGTCCTGGCGTCCTTCTCAGCGAACCACTCCACGTGGCGGCCCTGATGGCATCTCCAGGTATGTCCTTGAGATAAAATTGGAGGTCATCGGCATAAATATGATAATCGCGGCAGGACCTGCTTCCGTCGCAGTTCGCATGAAACGACTGGCAGTACTTCCCCTCACAGGTTTGACTCTCTATTTCGCTACCATAGCAAACTTTGAAATGCATGTGAAAGAAGTAATACGTTACCCGAGACGTTTTATAAAGTGAGTTCTTGTAATTTTAAAAGCTTGCCTCCTGTTATGGCCCCTCCACCGTCCCCCACAATTCTTATACCACTAAATGAAAATTTCGCTCTGTGCGTTCTATAAGGGCTATTAAAAAAGAAACGAACTGGAGGCATAATTACAGAAAACAGGATCTGTTTGTTAGAATATTGACCCTAGCTGTTGAGACACTTGTCCACTGTGACGCAAAGCGATGAATGGCTGTCTCATAAAATTCCTGGGGCTGCGATGTGAACCACTTCCGCACGTACAGCTGGAAGTCATCATCCGAGGTGAATCTTTTGCCCTCAGATCCCTTTTAAGGGGGACAAAAATGGCGTAATCACAAAGAGAGAGGTCTGGACCATATGGAGGGTAGCTGTGAACCTCCTATTTGAATTTCAGCTGGAGTGCAGCGACTATGTTGGCTTTGCATTGTCGTGGAGCAGAGAGTGAAATTGCACGGGTGAGGATTGCATGGTCGTTTTGATTTGATCGCTTCGCGAAGGGTGGTCAAGGTTTGCAAGTAACGATGGGCATTCACTGTTGTGAATCAAAAGGGCTCATCTTAGTCAAAGAAGAACGTCAACATAACCCGTCCCGCACTCGTGTGGATGACCTTCGCTTTTTATGATGGTGGTGACCGTGGATGTTTCCAGTGGAGACTTAGTCGTATTGATTCTAGTTCGAAATAATCATGACTCATCGCTAGTCACCACTCGTGCCATGAACACATTCCCTTCTCGAGCATAGCGCTGCAGATGAGGTTGACAGTGGGCTTTTCGGGCATGCTTCCTGATGTAGTTGAAGATTGTGGGGCACCTATTGGGTACATACTTTGTTGCAAGTGCAGTCGTTCCTTCATGATGGTGTGATCATTTCCGACGCTCAATCATATCACGGCGGCTATGTCTTTCACTGTCACTCGGCGGTCCTGGGTAATAAGTGCATCAAGCAGCTGAACGATGTGTGGTGCTTCAGACCGTGCATCATTGGCTAACAACACCCGTCCTCCTCTGAAGCGCGTGTGCCACGCCTCGACCCTTGCAAGGAACAGGCAGTGTTCCCCATACACTTGTAACATTCGTCGATGAATGTCCGTTCCCTTTCTAGTACAAAACCTCTTTGCTCTTCTTTTGGCGCCTCCATGTCACTGTTTGCAATGTAACTGGCAGCGTTGGAACGATTGATGCATGCTGTTGCTAGCTTTGTATAGTCGCGTGACATGCACGCGTTCCCTCTAGCGAGGGGCTGTGAACTTCCACGTCCTGGCAGGAACCACTCCTCATTACATACGCCACGCTATTCCCTCCTGTGATCGGTTTGCGCATTTCAAAATCCGGCTCGCCTCTTTTTGAACGCCCCATATATGAAACCTTTCAATCCTTAGCTCAAACCGGCCGGCCGCAGTGGCCGAGGGGACTGAGGCGCTCCAGTCACAGTCTTCACGGCCACTACGGTCGGGGGTTCGAATCCCCACTCGGGCATGGATGTTTGTGCCGTCCTAGTTCGTAAGTAGTTCATAAGCAGTTTGTAAGGTTAGGGACTGATGACCCCGTAGTTAAGTCCCATAAGTTCTACAAACATTTCAACATTTGAGCTCAAACCGACGTGGCAACGGTCGTAGACTGGAGACTATCGGATAATAAAGCTGAATCTTCAGTACTTGATGCAGTAAGAATAACACAGAGTCCTTTCATAAGTGAAAACGTGAAGAAGAACAGAAAAAATGTAGGATAACTAATGACTGGATAGCGAACTGAAACGCACACGTCACAGCCAGTTGGACTGCCGCGGTACAGTACTGTGAAATGGCTCCCAGGTAGGGCTGAAAGTATTCGCCTTCCTTCGATGGGAAAGTCAGGCGTTCTTAAAGATTATGAAGTAACTTTCTAAAACACCCACAGAGTGCGAAATATCACGAGAAGTTTGGCAGCAGTATACTGAGACATTTAAAGTGCGATTTCTATTATTTTAGAGCTAGGGATAGACTAAAGCCTCAAATTATAAAGTTCTTTTCGAATAGACACATTACATGTTACATCACTATTTGTGAGAGAGAACTTTCTTTCGATTTGCTAGTAATATGAATAGTAGGAACGTCACCACATTCTCTTGTACATGTCATTATAATCGTTAATCGTACTCTGTGCGTATCAGCATAGGTATTCCGTGCAGCTACTCAACATATTTTACAGCTGAAGTTTGATTAGTTTCGTTGATTGTATGAAGAGAAGGTTGTTATGAAGAGTAGTATTGTACGGAATGAGGGAGAACTAGTCTCGGTGAATACTTGTTGAAGGTTGAGTCATTAGGCTTCGAACGCGCCTTGCTGCACACTCGGCTGGAGAACGCCGTTGCCAGCGGGGATGCGTGGGGAGATTTATTGGCCTCTGAGCGTTAATTACTGTCACCTGCTCGCTGCTAATGTTCTCGCATCTCGTAATTTACTCTGAGAGGAAGACTGAAATCACGATCCTTGCTCACATCTAGATGGAATGGTATGTGTAGACGTCATCGAATCGGTTGCTTTCACCTCTGTATGTGACATTACGTGAGACATTAAGTGAGGGTTGATACAACAGATACACCAGCGCAATGTGCTCTGGATCTCAGAAAAGTGGCCAAAAATCGATTAATGCGACAGTCGGCGAATAGGAATAAGCTGGTTATCATTGAATCTTGTAGTACATGCTTCTGTTGCATGTTACTCTGACAGCGTGAGATATCTTTGATACGCTGCGTCAGTTTAAAGTTGTTGTTCGCAGCATGAAGTCGTGCCTACCACCATTACTGAAAATGCGTGTCACTTTTTACTAGTGTGTCATATTTCATTTTTTTAATGGAGGTTACAGGGAAGGTACATAAAATATAGGCGTATATAATGCCTTCATTCATTTGTACTTCTTTATGTTATAAATTAACGTCAAATGTGTTTCTACGTTTTGGTTATCCTACCAATATTAAAAAAGATAAAAGATAAAAGCTAAAGCAGTCAACAATCACAAGACTGGTTTGAACACCACATTGATTTACTAGGCATGGTACCTTTGGAGGTGGTATGTGGTTTCCTTCTTCCGACCTTCGAAATGACATATCCAGCCAGTTATAGGGCGACCTACAGTTTAACTTGGCTTCCGAACTACGGTGCTACGCGATATTTTTACATCAGCAACATTGGCAGAGGTGAAAAGTGGAAAGTGGCAGTGGATCTGGTCCCGAAAATTAGCCAATAATGTTATGTATTTAATGTAATTTAGAAATAGCCGACATATGGCATACAACTTATGATGTTTTGTAATTGAATGTAAAAGAAAATTTTGCCCTTCTGTTCCCCTGTACTTCTAAGATTAAAAATAAGCAACACAGAGCACGCTGAGCAGCTGTCTTGCTAGGCAAGGGCGACCGGTACCATCACTGTTAAATTTCTTTTTATAACAGTAATACTTATTTAATGTACCATCAAACCGTTATCATTTGTGTAAGTACCAAATATGGAAGTGAAATGATAATGTGGAAACGCGTAATATATGTTCGATCAAGAGTGCTGCACTCTAGCGGGTACTGTGTTGATGTAGCTGAAGGGAAATTATCTAAATTTCAATCTATGCTTATTAAAAATTAATTGAAATCACAATGGTATGTATCCCGCTTGAGAAAAAGTAGTAGAAGCAACGCTCGGTTGTACCCAACAGATATAAAGGTAACTGTGACCAGTGCTGAAGTCAGAGCACAAGCTGCTTTGAAACACAAACCGAAAAGAATTTTAAATTTTCAGAAAGCAAGTATTAAAATATTATCTCCAGAAACTTTAAATAATAATAAAAAAGTGAGGTTCGTTCTTATACAGCATACTGATGGTTCTTCGGGGTATAGTGAGTACAAACAAACGTTTACTGATGCAAGTAATTCGAACTCTATAAAGTTTTTCATAACTACATTCGTATTCACAGATAATTTATTACAAAAAAGAATTGGTAATATGGAAAAAATCCTGAACCCTTATCACTTCGTTCATTTTAGACTTATGGACTACAGTTTGTACATGAAAATATAAAGTCTACTTTAAACGTGAAGTAATTGTTTAACGACCAAATTGGGTCTCTACTATCTTTTCAGACCATCTGGGAGGGAATAGAAATTATAATAAATTTTGAAATGTTTTTCACAATGATTGATGGAAAGGACTGTAAATCTCTACCTGATAGTACATCATCTATGTCGTGCTACGTATGAGGAGCAAAGTAAATTTAATTATCTGAATTTTGTAAAAACAGTAATGATTAATCATTCTGATTTGCATTGCGGATTATCAATCTTACACGCATGGGTTCGTTACTTTGAGTATTTGCTTCACCCTGGATATACACCTGAAAGTAAAGAAAGGCTGTCGCGACCATTGGCAGAGATTCCGAAAAAAAGTGAGAAGTGATTTATACTGTTTTTTCCTATTCTATGTACATATTATTACCAATAATTAATACTTCAACAATTTCACTATAAAAACCAAAGATAAGCAAACTGTTCTTCATTTCGTGATTGTAATATTATAATCGAAGTTTGCCACTTTTAATTTTGAAAGTATATTATAGAATTCCTAATCAGAAACCACAAAATTATTACATACTGATTTAAATGAAATTCCAAACAAATTTGTGTGAAGAGGTCGACCATATTGCATCTGATACTTTGAATTTGTCATTTTAATATGAAATACTTAATCAGCGCCTTCAATAACCGTTATGTAGCAATTCGTTGAAATCTAGAGACTTTTTCCTCCTGTTTTTGGCCTACTTTTGTGGGATGCATACCTCTGTGCAGCGCACCGTCAGTCCAGCTGTAATATGACAAAATATAGAGTGGTGGAAAAACCTGTGGTTCCATTTCACACTGTCTGTGTCCTCCTCCTAACAGCTAAAGGTAACTTTTTTTAACGTTCTCCACATCACAGTATTTTTATACCCTTCCTTGATTGAGCATATGTCTTTAAAAACACGGAACAGCCTCTCTTTGCGTGCGGCACCAGAAAAGGACAAATTACATACCGTGGAAAACATAAAATGTACAAACATCAAGCCTCGCAAAACATTATGTCTACTGTAAAAACTTGTAAGATCTCACGAAGAACCAAGAGTGTTTTTACAGTTAGTTTCTATAAAAGCACCTATTGAATAATTTTGCCATGAATTAATATTTATGTAATGACCTAAAAACATGTATAACGACCGTACAAGTATTAGACATTTTCATCGCTGCAATAAATACAGTTAATCGACAATCACATGGTAACATAATCTGTTATTTGAAACAGGCTTCTATATTCTTAAGAGAGTATACTTATTTCTTAAGTGATTATATTTACTTAGGTAACTGAAGTTTAGTTATTCTAATGTCATTATGTTGCTCTGAACTATTAGATTAATTCTTAAGTGAAATTGTCAAGCCATCATATATTTATTAAAGAAATAAAGGTGTATAATATTGATTTGGTTGTTATAAATGCTGTTAGGTAATTAATTAGATAGCCGCGTGATCTAAAGCATCATGCTACGGATTGGGTGACCACTCCCTTCCGAGTTTCGAGTCCTCCCTCATCTTTGTTTTGTCGTTCGTGTAAGTCAGCTTTATTATTTTGTAAGCATAGGGACTGATGTCCATAGCAGTTTGATTCAGTAAGTTTACGAACATTTGAACACTGAATAAATGCTTTCAAAGTCATTACTTATAGTAATAGACTTAAATTTATATTAGATATTTTGTGGAAAGAGACTTGCATTTTTGTACATTCGATATTTTTAATGGGATCTCTTTTCTGAAAGTAGAGATCCTTCTTTCTTCTACTCAGGTAACATTCTTTGTACATCAGCACGAAAGTTCGTGAAGTCCAATCCTTTTCTCTTTTTCTTTTCTTTTTGTTTCTGTCAGATTTTTTGATGTATCAATTTTTGCCAAATTTGGGCGGTAAGTGGTATCGACAAAATTATATTGTGTGAATACGCGAGATCTGATAGCACTCGTCGACATTACTTAGACGTAATCCGCACATACGTTTTACTTTTCGCGCTTGTCCACATGTGCTGAAGAATCGATGTCCCTCAAAGTATTCTTCACCCATACAGTTTAACGTGGCATTCGAACCGTGTGTCGCTTCTGGAAATTCCTCAGATAGTAAATGAAGGTTAGATTAAAATGAAGACTGAAAAAGAAAACTGTGTCCAGTCAGGAATCTAACCTTTCTTTTAACGAAATGATATCTATTTATAAATTGTAACAATTTACTTTTGAAGATTACAAGTTATTACATTTATTTTCTAGTAGCCATCATTTATGCTTCTATATTTTAATTTCATTTTACAAGTTTCTCCATTTTTCGTTTAATCAGATCCGTTCGTTGTCCTCATTTGTTGATTATTCCGGGACTCGACAATGGGCAAGACCTTATTGTTTCAATTAAATCATTTCGGATCCCGTATTTTGTGGATGCACTCTGAAATTGCAACCAACAGCATCGCCAGCTATGAGGAGCGTCATATAGGTGACAGAATATGCGTATAGCGGTATAGAGGCATACTTTCGACTTATAACTGACTACTACCACTTCGGGATGTAACTTTATCACGTGTGTGTGAATTTGCTGTTGAATATACTGTTAAATTTACAACATATCAAAATTTTTTACTGTTTCAAAAATTATGAGTGAAGGGGGTGGATTTCGAAATATATCAAAATGTTTAAAGATGTGATTGCTCTCTTGGAAAGTACAGTAGCTACCGTGGAAGCTACGTTTCAAGATAATCGTTGTACTCGTACTGTTCTGACGATCTGTACTTATAAAAATTACAACCGCATTTTGTTCGGGCGAGGTTTCAGCACTTCATGAGTCGTGTGGACCCGTGTCTCCTATTTTTACTCAGGCTACAAAATAATCGATTTGTATCGGGATCGGCGAGTGGCACTTGTGTTCCATTACTTGTCAGTTATAGTCCATTGTTTCAAAGCAGGCAGCTTTCTTTCCTGCAACGTACGATTTTTGCTTAGTCTTTCGCGTGTCATCCTGTGTCTGCTTCTGTTTTTATAATGTTTCATTAGAAAAACACTTTGTAACAAAGTATTACGATGCCACTGAATAGATTATAGCTTTGTAAAGAAACAGTTTTACTCCATAATTCCTACATTCCCTCGGCTCTTCACGTGCAAGGCTCGTAAAATCCGTGATTCATACGGGAAGATATAAATTCCGACCTTGCTGTTAGCAACGTCCTCAGGCGCATTCGTGGAACGTCGCTCTGCTGCAGCGATCATGCATCAGGGAAATTTCCACCCACGCAGTGGGAGAGCTGCTCTAGACAGGGATAAGACGACTATCAATCATACCACGTATTCCGGTGCTGAACGTTTATCGGGGCACTGGGATCGCGCTTTATCTTGCGACACATGTACAGTTTCTGAGAAACTGAAACTCTGCTTTGGCTGCTGTTTAGCGACAATTGTGAAAAGAAAAAGCAAGAGTAGGATTTAACGTCCAGTCGGTAACGCCGGTGTTAGACACTGAGAAGAAGCTCGGATTGTTTTTGGTTAAATATGGGGAAGGAAATCGGTCGTGTCCTTTGAAAGTAACCATCCCGGCATTTGCCTGAAGCATATACGGAAATGACGGAAAGATAAATCTGGATGGCCGAAGAAGGGTATGATATACCGTCCTCCCGAATGCGAGTCTAACGTGTTATCACTACGCCACCTCGGTCGGTGACATTCGTAAAGTTTGATTGTTAGAAATTGTACGGAGTAAATAATTCATATGCATTTAAAAGTACTTCAACAAATAAAGAATATGATAATTACTGCTTGATTGCTATTTGGGAGTCAAGAAGTAAATTTTCTGCTTTTTAGAAGCATCACCTCTCGTTGAAATAAAGGTTTCCTGGGTATTGTAACGCGTCATAATGTAAGATGGTTATTACTTTTAAAGAACCAGCCGGTCTCAGAGGCCGAGCGGTCTGCGGCATGTCAGTCACGGCCGCTGCGGTCGGGGGTTCGAATCCCCCCTCGGGCATGGATGTTTGTTCCGTATTTAGTATAACCTAGTTCATAAGTAGTTTGTAAATTTAGGTACTGATGACCCCGTAGGTAAGACCCATAAGCTCTACAAATATTTGATTTTGATTTTTAAAAACCACCGTTTCGGCCAACGTTACAGAGGCCTTCTTCTGTGCCTATCCAATAAAAATGATAGCCATATTACATTATGACGCGGTAGAACACACAGAAAACTTTTACGTCAACTGACTCTACGCTATTATAACAACTTTCGTTATTATTACGCTTTTGAGCATCTGAAAGTCGAACACTTACCCACCTTTTGAAAAAAATAAATAAATAAATAATTCCATAATAAACTTACTCCGAAACTGGATTTATAATACATTCACCAAATATAAGGTTTTTACAAATCGTTCTGTGCGCTTAATGAAAAGGCTCTGCAACGAATTCACATTCATGTGAATATTATTTTAAAAAAATGTTTTGTTGTGACGATTCTTCACTCTCATTGCCAGCTCATGTCCGCGGAATGTTTCAATTTGTCTCCTTCTGTTGTCTCAGAAACTGATTTGGAAAAAAAAGACAAACATTATAGTCACCCTCTCCGGGCGCACGTAGAAGAACAAGTCTTGTTTCCACTGTCTATTTGCGAAACTCGGATGTTTGATCTATCCAATACTTCATCGTTTTCGTAAATCTTTTCATATCCATCATGTTTCGAAGTATACCTCATACGTCTATTTGAATTCTATAAACATGCATTAAGACGAAGCTTAAAGACGTTTTATATGCACTGCTGGCCACCCAAAATGAGACACTACAGCAATCTTCCTCTGAAATTTCAATTTTTGTCTCCTTTTGCTAATTCCTTCTCCTCAACAACACAACCAACACCTCCACTTCCTGCCATGTTTACCTGCCGCTTTATACAGCAATATATAACCTACGAACGATTTATTATTTAATGAGTGCCTCTGCCGTTCATTTTGAATCAGCACTGAGAAATTCTAGAGTGGAATTTCATAATGGTGCGCATATTTCTGTTCTGGAAAGGCGCAAAGCGGACCACTGACCCAACTGGTTCCTTTGGGACACCGATTGCGTTGTAACCATCAGACTGCTGGAGACACTGAAGCCCGTTTTACACGATCGACTTTGTGGTGAAAATTGACTACTCCAAGTGCGTGCACCTTTCGTGCCTGCGTGTAAATCAGCAGTCAACCCCATCGCGAGTGCGTCTATGACGTCACTGATCCATGGATTGTATCGAATGTGGATTTCTAAATTTGCGAGTGTGCTGCAAACTGCGCATGCTTAGAAGCAAGTAATAGTAGTGGTGTCAGCTATCATCGGGTGTTAACCTCTTCTGGTCGAGCGCATTCATATTACAGAAATGCTTTCAATCTTCTTTAACTTTCCTCTGTTTGTTTTGTGTTTTAATAACACCGAAAAAGTTGCAGCAAAGCCCAATATTGTTTTTTAGCAGTTTCCTTCTACGAAATACACGAAATATCTGCAAGCAGAAAAATATTTTCGTTTTACAGGAAAAAAGGACTACAATATAATATATACAAACGTGTTTAATGGAGAATTATATCAGTAGAAGAGTCAGAATTATTAGATGAGAAAATTATTTTCGATGTTATTTTGACCTTTAGCAAGCACAAAAAATATGAAAACTATAGTGATTAGTCGCATTTTACATTTTCGATATTATTTCATGTCTTTACTAGGATAAATTTTCTTTAGCAAATAAACGTGTAGGTTTTCAAAAGGTTGAAATTATTTAGATTCCGAAATGTGTTCAAAATTTGCTACATGACATTTGAGTAGAACATCAACTATGAATTGCCCTATCGTCAATAATAAACTCAATTATTCTTTTCCTGCCCCTAAGTAAAAAGTGCCCTCATAACCTCACTTCTTTATCCAGTTGCGAAACTACATAGCAGACAGCTCTACAGTTTTGGTGTTTACGTCCAAACGAAAACGACTACTCGAGACAGGCGAGACGCAGTACGGGAATGGCACACTAGTGGCGCTGCAGTAGACCCACTCGTCTCGAGTAGTCAACTGAGACAAGAAAGTTCTTCGTATAAAAGGGTCTTAAGGTGACGTCTGGGCTTATCGTAGGACGCCGGCGCGCTGTCTGCGGAACGGGATACTACTAATCTTTGTTACAGAGACAATTCGTTCCACTTCCGGCATTCAGAATAGCTTAGGGGGGAGGAGCAGGAACTCAGACTTCTTCTACGAGTAAAACGAAAATGAAAGTTGTAAACTTTCATCGAGTGATTAGTGCGTGTTTTCGAGGCGCTTGCGTGACATTGCCGTCGGATGACACAGATGTGCGATGCATCAATCGACAGATAGGGCGCTGCCGGCTGCCGATAGCCGGCAGGGACTTTGATCGGGCGCTCCAGGCTATCCGTCACTGGCCGCCTATCGGCTGGCGGCGGTGTTTCGCAACGCCTCCTGCCAGAGGTCGCCCTTTTACAGCCGGACACAGCCGTCTGGAAAGTTCGCCGGCACCGCCGCCGAGCTAGCGGGGGGCTTCAATGGACGAGTGACGAACTGGACCTGAAACAGATACGACTTACGAAACAATTTTTGTGTCTGCTGCAAATTTTAGGACTCTTCTATCATTAAAGAATGCTTCAGAAATAAAGATTTAAGAGTTTATCTGCAAGGTTTCCCCCCCCCCCTCCCCTCAAACGCGATGCATCACTATTCCGTTAGTTGAAGGTAACCGCTTGTTAGTAAGAGAAAAAGCTGCAAAATGGTTAAAATCTCACAGCTGTTCTCACAGGAAACAAAGGGTGTCAATAGGAAAGAGATGTGTATTAATCTATCAGGCATAATACAACTGGAAAGTAATACTTTGTTGCGTCCTTCAAGGTTCGATCTTAGGCCCTTTACTTATTCTTGCAGACATAAATGACCTCTCAGCAGTAACATTACACCAGATGCGACGTTTGTTTTGATACCAGATGATACAAATGTTACAATTACAATAAATCAAGTACAGCCTTATGCGCTGACTAACAAACTAGTTAAACTAACTTACAATAAGGACAACACACACACACACACACACACACACACACACACACGCACGCTCGGGGGAGGACACAAACCTCCGGCAGAAAAGGCTGCACAATCCGTAGGATAACGCTTTAGACCACGCGACAGTTCGGCGTGGCGAGATATAAATGGTCCTTAGCCAATTCCCTGACACTAAACGTTGAACACCAATGTTTGTAACACATTGCGCTTCACACTGACTTATGGCGTAAAAGTAGACATTATTGTGGGTAGGTTTGCTGTAGTCGATGTCATCAAAGCATCTGCGGCGGACGACGACGTCCAGGAAGAGCGCTGGATTGTCTTTTTGTTCCTCTGAGGTTAACTGGGTGTTACATTTATGCTATTGAGATGTTGAAAGACGAGTTTCCCTTGCGGTGAGACCAAACGATGATAGTCAACGAACGGGAAGAAACAACTGATAAAATTCGGACAAACAATCGGCCGCGTTTTTAATACAAAGTCTATAGTGCCCCAGACATGGAATAAGTAGATTGGCCAAGTACTTCACCCTTTATATGTATATGAACCAAGGAGGGATCAATGCGGCTGCAAAACTAAGAACTTTTTATTCAGAGACAAGAAACTAAAGAAAAGGCATGGAATTAAAATTTGTGGCATAGTCAGGATTCGAGCCAGAATCTCCTGCTTACTATGCAGTCGCTATACCACTAAGCCGCCGTGAATTAATGAATACGGAGAGTGCACAGACTGTGTTAAGACACAGATACGAATTACGTAGGGGAACACGAGGAAGATTTGAAGGGCAGGAAGACGTGCCTTACGGAAGTCCGTATTTATGAAGTTATGGTGGCTTAGTGGTATAGCGACTACCCTTAAGCAGGAGGTCCTGATTTGAATCCTGCCTACGACACAAATTTTAATTCAATGCCTCTCCTTCAGGTTCCTATCTCTGAATATATAATAAGACAAAATATGTCTCTGGACAATGATTTATAAATAAATTGAAGTGTTTGCGACTATATTTTACTCTGCAGCCAAAACTACACATCACAAAAGAATAGTGTTTGTACGTGGTAGTAGGTATCAGTCTCCTATTGTGCACCATGAAGATAGAGGGCTGATAACGATAAGGGGATGGACGATATGGGAGTTAAAAGTTACCGACTTACATAAAAATCTACATGTGGGTGTCAATACTTCCCTCTTCAGCAAAAACTACACAATGGAGACGAAATATCTCTCTGTGTTGTTGTAACAGAAAGACTTCTGTTGTACACCATAGCATTTCCGTGTCTATAGTTATAAGAGGGTGGAAAATATAGTGGTTGAAAGTCGTCAGTTTCTATGAAATTCGGATTGAAGACCAGCGATGACTTTTGACAATATATACAGCGAAACGTGATGCACATACTTCAATTGTTTCTCTACAACAAGCGTACAAATAAAGAAAAGTAAGCGCATATTGCAGTTTAAAAACTAAAACTACCAACAAAGATGTCAAAGCGTAAGAAAGAAAGTTGGCGTTCTCGATCTGTTTCTGAAAGACAGAATACGGCGCTGAAAAGTTATTGTTTATTTTACACTGTAGGCATCGGCGATTTTTCGATATTTCCATCCCTGAAGGAGTGAAATACGATATGAACGGTTTTTTGAATATACGTTGTATTCCAGCAATTTTGAAGAAAGAAATACAAAACTTCGGATATAGATGTTTGACTGGAATTTTTGGAAATTCAACCATTAAGCGGATGAAATAAGGGAAAATCTTTTAAGGGCGTTACTATTTTTATGCTAGAAAAGGGAACATTTGGATTTGGAACCATGGTTGAAATAAAAAAAAATAGTTTCGGGATGTGTTTGAATTCTGCCATCAATGGTGCAATAGGGGGTGGCTAGTTAAATCAAAATATTTGATAAGGAAAGAAAAATAATTGTTCAAGTGTTTGTAAATGTATCGGACCAAACTGCCAGGTCATCAGTCCGTAGCTTACACACTACTTAAACTAAAGTAAACTAACCTAAGGACAACACACACACACCCATGCCCCAGGGAGGACTCGAACCTCTGACGGCGAACAACCGCGCGCTCCGCAGCGAGGCGCCTTAGACCGCTCGGCTACTCCACCGCGGCTAGGAAAGCATTTTTAATGCTTAATCTATGAAAGTATATATTTAGAAGTAGAAACAACCAATGCAGACCATCCAATCTACGCGTGCGAAGCATCGGGAATGAAGCTATTTGTTTGATATATACTTTTTATTCAGCTTTAACCATCGAGAAGGTATATTACACTGTTGTGATGTTGTAGAAAATGATGAAACTGGTACGTAGTGGAGAGCCGAGGTGACTCTGAGCTCGTCCGTCTATTGTCGGCTGAATGAGAGCCACTAGCGAGTCCACAATGCCGTAAACAGCGCGTGCTAGTGAGCCGACGGTCCGGTGTTTGTCTTCCTCTGATTGGCGATCGAGAGTCGGCCGTGTTATCTGCTGGCTGCCGCTGCGACGGACAGACACGCGGGGGCAGATAATCCTGAGAGATCAGCAGAGATAGCGGCTCTCCGTCAAGTGGCCAAGGACGCCGTCACTGGCTGCCGCCGCTTCTGCGTGTGCAGCCGCGAGCGAGGGAGGGGGGGGGGGGGCTCCCTGACAGCTCTGTCGAGATACGTAGCACAGGGGCTGTGTCGCCGAGAGTAAGACTATAAATTTAGAGGTCGGCCGCAGGACAATTTATTTTCTGTCACTCGTAGTTCCTTTCCCCTCTGGTAATGACAAGTTAATTTGAAAACTGCCAACCTGTATTTCCGCATCGAGTGCTGGCGATAGGATCCGCAATGGTTGGCTGGATATACCAGTTGTTTTTTGTATGTCAGATAAACGACAGTAGAATATCAACTCATATAGGATCACACATAACAAAGCACTGCTGTGTTCAAAGCAAGCTTCGGGCTGGCAGCGTAGTTACCAGACGTATTTATATTACACTCAAGTGGACTCAGTCGGAACTGGAGATATCCAGTTTTCGCCAAAACTAAAACTTCCACGATGTAGTAAATTCTCGTGCATAGGTGTATTCAAAACAAACCACCCTTCTCTAGGGGAGAGAATATTCTTTAAGTGCTGTAAGGCCTAAGGAACCAAATACTCACGTCATCGATCTCTAAACGTACAACCCACATAATGTAACTTATGCTAGGGACAAAACACACATACACTAATGTCCGAGAGAGGACTGGAACCCCCGGCAGGAGCGGCAGCGAAATCCGTAACAAAACGCTTCAGGCTACGGCCACACTTGAGATGTTTGAAGCTGGACGCTGAGCGTCAAAAGACGCCACAGTTACACGCAGGCTGGAGAAGGTAGTTGCCACACACAGCGTCTTTTTCTGCCAACGTCCGACAGGAAGGCGCATCCTCAAGGTCAGGTCGGATTGGCCGGGACCCATTCCCTGCGTCAAATGACGCTCCTCAAATTGCGTTCCCACGTGATCAAATGTTCAAACGTTTGTAGAGCTCATGGGACTTAACTACGGGGTCACAGTCCCTAAACTTACAAACTACTTATGAACTAGCTTATACTAAAGACGGCACAAACAGCCATGTCTGAGTGGGGATTCGAACCCCCGACCGCAGCGGACGTGCAGACCGTGACTGACACGCCGCAGATCGCTCGGCCACCGCGGCCGACGTATTCGCATGTGAACTCAGTAGTATCTTTGCGGTGTGTCAACACAAAGTATGCGTGTTCTTACTTTCGCAAATGCCCCTTATTAAGAACTTCAGCCCAGCTGGCAAGATGGATTTTGAATTGAAATATTTACAATTGGTTCAGTCCTATACATATGCACAGCCGTCCAGAATTACATCTGATTGTGACCAACAATCATCTCGGTCCACAAGCACCACACCTACAATGATTTTCAAAATTAGAAGATTCAAACTAGCATTGTAAACAAATAATAAAATAAGTAATAAAACTTTACTTTTCTGCGTAATCGATAGTTTTTCTTCAGCCATTATACAATCACGGAATCGAGTGTTTCTTCCAGTAATAGCAATCGACACATTACACAGCAGAGTTTTGTATAACTTACATGTTTCGAGATTCCAATAATCTCATCTTCAGACTGCATGGATCTTATAAGGGTCTGAAGATGAGATTATTGGAATCTCGAAACATGTAAAGTCCCTACAAAGCAGGAGACCCCGGTTCGAATCCTGGCTATGTACAGATTTTCAGTTTTACCCATTCGCACGTAAATTCCATGAATTTGAGTAGACATTAGCTGCAGGAACAAAAGCGGTGTCTGTTCTTATAAATTAACAATATTAACTCAACCCGGAATCAGAAGAGTGTCGATTTCACAACTTCAAAGAAAAAAAAATCCAGCTTCAAGGCGGTTTAAGTTTCGAAAAAACGAACGCGAATGGGAATGACCGGAGTAGGAGAGAAAAAAGCGGGAAGTATTTGGTTTCAAAAGAGCCGGACGCATCATGAAAGGTCGGACCCACTCATTCATGGCGACTCGACGAAGCGAGAAAAACAAAAGTGTCGTAAAAGCGGAGGGCATTAGCGTTTTCAACTCTTTCATTGCCTTTTTTAAAGTAATTTCAGTTGTAAACCCTCGTTTTCATCACAGGGCCGACACTGATTTAAAGCGCGCGCGGTAGCAATATACAGCGTTGTGAGACACCCTGTAGAAGCACCTCTTGACTTGGCTGGGTAGGTAGAGTGGCGACACGCCAGTTTACACACAGAATGTACCTGCTAAGCTACCCGGAAAAGGCTGGGAGAGGGGAGGGGATTAAAGTAATTACAGCGCCCATAGAGGTGTTTAAACATTCTTCCCGCATTCTATTAACAAACAGAACAAGAAGCCCTACTAACCAGTGCAATGAAAGTATTCCCTGCCTCGCATTTCACAGTGTTTTTTTTTTAGAACATGTAGATTTAGAAAACTGTGTGTCACACTATTCCTACGATTCTCCACTCACCGAGACTAGATATGACTCAGACTGCCTCCACATGTGACACCAGTTCGTCCCCAGAAGTTACACATTCAGCTTTGGATTATACTGTTTCGTGTTTACTCCGTAGTTCCTAGGAAAGACGATGTATCTCTGATTCAAATGAGGCTTTAAAATGGATCGCTTCAAGGCGGTTTACGTTTCGAGAAACGAACGCGAAAGGGAATGACCGGGGTAGGAGAGAAAAAAAGCGGGAAGTATTTGGTTTCAAAAGAGCCGGACGCATCATGAAAGGTCGGACCCACTCATTCATGGCGACTCGACGAAGCGAGAAAAACAAAAGTGTCGTAAAAGCGGAGGGCATTAGCGTGCCGGAGATAGCTGTCTTGAGGACGGCTGGGCTCATTGAAAGAGACGGCGGGCTCGGTGCGTAGGTGTGAAGGGGGCCCGGAGGGGGGAGGGGGAGGGGGGGTAAACACGGGGCTGCGCCGTGATGAGGGGCCGCCGGCCGGCAATTGTTTGGCCGTTTGGACCAAATTTGAGGGGCGTGCCCGTCTCCACCCGGCCTCCTTCCTCTGCGGCGCGGCCACGCCCAGCGAGTGGGTGCCCCGTGACGTCACCGGCGGCGTCCGCGACCAGCTGCTGCTGGCCGCCGACGTAAATCTCGGCTGGCAGCCGCGGCGGCGAAAGCTACCGGCCGCGGCCGAACGCGCCGCCGACAGCGAAATAATTACATAAAGTGGGAATGCAGGCGGCGGCCGGCCGGCCGACCTGGTCGTATACGTTGGCTTACCGAGCGGGGAAAGCGAACGGAACCAGCAGCGATTTCGCCCGCAGTCTGACAGACGTTCGTTTATCCGATCACTCGGCCGGTGAGTAGTAATAATTTTTGATCAGCCTTCCACATCGGCGGGACGCATTCCGTATCTACATCTACATGGAATACTCTTGCAAATCACATTTAAGTGCCTGGCAGAGGGTTCATCGAACCACCGTTATACTATTTTATCTCCCATTCTATTCTCGAATAGCGCGCGGGAAGAATGAACACCTGAATCTCTCCGTTCTGGCTCTGATTTCTCGTATTTTATTCTGATGATCATTTCTACCTATGTAAGTGGGAGTCAACAATATATTTTCGCATTCTGAGGAGAATGTTGGCGATTGGAGTTTCGTAAGTAGCCCACGCCGCTGCGATAAGCGCCGTCGTTGTAATGATTACCATCCCAGATCCTGTATCATTTCCGTAACGCTGTCTCCCCTGTATCGTGGCAATACGAAACGAGCTGCCCTTCTTTGTACTCTTTCGATGTCCTCCGCCAAACACACCTGATAAGGACCCCACACTGGGCAGCAATACTCCAGAAATGGACGGACGAGCGTAGTGTATGTAGTTTCTTTACTAGTTTTGTTGCATCTTTTAAGGGTTCTGCCAATAAAACGCAGTCTCTGGTTCGCCTTTCCCACGACATTATCTACGTGTTCTTTCCAATTTAAGTCAGAAGTAATTGTAATTCCTATGTATTTTGTGGAGTTCAAATTCAAATGTTTGTTAAGCTTATGGGACTTAACTACGGGGTCATCAGTCCCTAAACTTACAAACTACTTATGAACTACTTACAAACTAGGACGGCACAAATATCCATGCCCGAGGGGGGATTCGAACCCCCGACCGTAGTGGCCGTGCTGACCGTGACTGAAGCGCCTCAGTCACCTCGGCCACCGCGACCGGCTTTTGTGGAGTTTACGGACTTCACATTTGATTGATTTATCTTGTAAACAAAGTTTAACGGATTTCTTTTCGTACTCATGTGGACGACTTCACACTTCTCATTATTTAGAGTAAACTGCCATTTTTTACACCATACTGATATCTTATTCAAATCGTTCTGCAGTTGGTTTTGATCTTCAGATGATTTTACTAGACGGTAAATGACCGCGTCATCTGCAAATAACCTAAGAGAGCTACTTTGGTTTTCCCCTAAATCGTTTATGTAAATAAGGATCAGCAGAGGACCAATAACACTACCCTGTGGAACGCCGGATATCACCTCTGTTTTAGTCGATGCCTTGCCATCGATTACTACGAACTGTGTCCTCTCCAACAGGATATCTCCTATCCAGTCGCAAATTTGGGGCGATATACCGTAACCACGCAATCAAGGAATACGGAATTAATTTGCGAACCCTTGTCGATAGCACACATCACTTCGTGTGAGTAAAGACCTAGTTGTGTTTTGCATGGACGATATTTTCTAAATCCATGTTGACCTTGGGCGACTAAAACTATAAATACGAATACGCGAAGTACAATCCACAGACACCTGGAAAGATATGTATTAAAATAAATTAAATTTATTAAAAACTAGCAAACCTGGCTACGCTTCGCAGTAACTAATGTGTATCGGATATATACCCTAATCTCTCCTCTTCTCCTCCCTCCTCTATTTCCCCATCCCTTCTCCACCTTTCTTTGTCCATCTCCTCCTCCCCCTATCTTTCTCCATCACCTTCACCCCACTCCCTCTTATCCAACACCATATCCATCTCTTCCCTTTATGCGTCTGTATCATCCGTCCTTTCCAAATCCATTTCATTCCCTCATTCTCTATCTCTTCCTCTGCATTCCTTGCCTTTATTTATTGTTATTGCAAAATTCAAATATTTGTACAGCTTACGGGGTCACCAGTCCCTAGACTTACAAACTACTTATGAACTAGAAAAGCCCTTAGGCTGTGGCTAAGCCATGTCTCCACTGCCTTTCTTCCAGGAGTGCTAGTCTGGCATGTTTCGCAGGAGAGCTTCTGTGAAGTTTGGAACGTAGGAGGCGAGGTACTGGCGGAAGTCAAGTTGTGAGGCAGGATAGCTCAGTCGGTGGCCCGCGAAAGGTACAGGTCCCAGGTTCGAGTCCCGGTTCCGGCACACAATTTTAATCTGCCAGGAAGTTACTTATGAACTAGCTTGTACTAAAGACGGCAGAAACAACCATGCCCCACGGGGGATTCGAACCCCCGAAGGGGAATGGCCCCGCTCATCGTAGCATAGCGCCTCAATGCGCTCGGCCGCACCGCCGCGGCTATTGTTATTTGCAGTCGGGAACCTTATTGGAAATAGAAGTCAAAATGGATGGGTAAATCAACTGCGTTATTAGAGAGTCCTATCTAGCTGCTCTATCAGTGAGGTTAGTAGCTTTAATGGCCGTACTTCTTTACAGCACAGCTCAAAAAGCGTTTCTCGCAATTAGCCGAATAGAAATACCTTTTGAAATATATTCATATTTTCTTGAGAGTTTTGGAATTGTAATCAAAATGATTGTAGCATGATCGTACTTTAAAGATAGAAGTTCCGTATATGAAGTAATTAATTGGAATACAAATCGTGGAATGGAAATACAACGTTTAGTAAGTCTTTGTGTTGCGTTAATTGTAACGCTTGTTGATGAACGATATTTTTTGTCTTTTCGTCCGGAGGATAAACTCAAAGATACCACTAACCAACATCAATTCTATCTTTGCAACGCTCCAAAGATATGGTCATCACCGAAAACACCATGGAGGTAAGAATAATATGGAGCGGCTTCTAAAGAAACGACGTTTCATGTTAAATCTGTCTGGCTACTTTAACCTTGTGTGCATAGCATTGTCGGTAATTTTAGGAACGATTCTACACTATAAAGATGAAGGGTCATTTTTATGACGCGATTCACACGTTTGGAAACGTACTTTCAGTTTTTCTCAAATACTGATATTTCCCGGTAGATTTTCCAGCTGCTCCCTGACTTCAAGCAATTACTGTTCTCAGCACATATAACGCAATCTCCCTTGATTCTAACCTCCTTGGCGTATTTGTTCGCTCCGTTACAGCGTATTCGGCCGCTAGGCAAGAAGCGAATGAATAAGCAGATTGTTGGAGAATATAGAAAATGATTCGAGCTCAAAGCGTACTTACAGTTTTTCTCAAATTCTGATATTTTCCGGTATATTTTCCATAAATTGTCTTTCATACAATCCTTGTCTTGAGAATTACGAACAGAATAAAGAAAAGGTCAGCGAAATCGATGAAGCCATTCTCAAGTGATGCGCTTTCACACATGCGGCAATTGATTTTAGTAACACACTATGGCTGAGTGTTCACTTTAGTCGCTGTTTGTGTGAATTCAACTGCGTGTGACTGTGTGTACACTGGTACAGCAGTGTGAACATAAAATTGATATGAAAGTTTGTGATAAAGTAAGAATAAATATTATGACATCAGTATACACTGTGTAAAGACTGGCCTTTTCTTTTCACTGGGGGCGATCCCTCTGTGATGTCGTCCTGTTCTTCATCATCATCAGTTTCACTTGTGGAAAGAGAAAACGTGGAGCACAAAGAACGATTTTCTCGGCCCTGAGTTTTTGAAGGACATAATTCTTCCTCAGAAGATAAAATTAAATTCATCGTCACTGTCACTGTTTAGAAACAACCTTTCTACTTCGGCGTTCGACAACCCGCACTAGTACATTGCAGTGTAACAAGTTACTCTACATTTCCTATATTCATCCCAAGGTATCACATAAATTTGTCTTGTGGGGACTATCAGCTTATGGAGGCAGTTACTGTCCCAAGAACTCTGATTGTACAGGTTCTGCACCGCCCCCTCGCACAGTGGTTGACAGTCATGGGGAAGGAGTAATAGAGTACCAGAGAAGACGAACTGTATTTATC
Source organism: Locusta migratoria (assembly GCA_026315105.1). NCBI lineage: Eukaryota > Metazoa > Arthropoda > Insecta > Orthoptera > Acrididae > Locusta > Locusta migratoria. Next base: position 98,380,704 of record CM048750.1, on the reverse strand, counting down.
TACCAATATGTATTATAGCTTTCTTTTTTCTAGTTGAAGAACTATTCATTCAGATACAGATCATCCTACTGTAATGATCGGTTATGTAATTGTAGGGTTCAGAGTTACTCTTCGTTTAACCTTTCGTTGAATCATTTAAACAAATTTAATATTTAGCTACATGTGAAGGAATTCGGACACAGAAGTTCGATTAAGTTATAAAAAGGATAACTTGGAACTCGTTTATGGGCACAGCATAACTGGTTTCATAAATTATAATTTAACGTTAATATACATCAAGAAAATGGAGAACCTAGAAATAAGCAAAAAGGGAAATATGTGTTGGTTTCAGAAACATATTGAGATCGACGGCCACAATCCACACACACAATGACATTGTGGTACCGCCAAAAGCCCGCGAAAGGTAAACAAAAGTAGCGTCTCCTGCGATCTGTGAGCTATATTGTGAAGTTACTAAACAAACGTTTGAACATTTGGTTCAGTCCATTAACTGCGATCGTGATCCGTGACTCGGTTCCTGATTTCACGGTGCCACGTGGCACCCCAGCGCACCGCTACAGTGAAATGTTACGCCGCGTTCAGTTCTTGCCAGACCACAGAGACGAGGCGAGTGTCTCTAAAGCTCCAGTTACACTGATTTCGAAACATTTTTCACAACGTTGTTCCAAACATTGTTCGTGGCAGCTACGAGACTGCCGATGTTGACATGTTGCCATGATGCCAACAAAGAAACAGTGTTTGTTTTTATTTTCCTATTGAACCGAGTGTTGTGTCGTAATTTTAGGTGTTTTGTCAGATGGAGTGTAACAGGGAAACGTTTACCATGTTATACCATTATATGCGGAGGAGCAGTGGTTGTGGAACGTACATTGTGCAAGGTACAATAACGTGGGAGAGAAACATAATTCTTTCTAAATAAATAAAAATGAAATAATAAAAAAATACTGTGGAGCTTGGTACCAGCACCAGTGACATTGATAAGAACATAAAAACGCTTATGCCACAATACCGGCAGGAGAAAAGGAAAGCCGCGGTGGAGTGCCCAGCGGTCTAAGGCACCTTGCTGCGGAGCGCGCGGTTGCTCGCCGACGGAGGTTCGAGTCCTCCCTGGGGCATGGGTGTGTGTGTGTGTGTTGTCCTTGGGTTAGTTTACCTTAGTTTAAGTAGTTTGTAAGATACTGACTGACGACGCAGTTTGGTCCGATAGATTTACAAACATTATTAAGAAAAGTAAAATAAAATGAAAAAAAAAATGATAACTGGAAGTGAGGGGGGGTCTCTATGTACAATCCAAAGTGATTTGGATATAACATTTTAAAGTACCTGGACATAACACTGCAATCATTCAGGTGGGATCAAATCTATTTGATGTGAATGTCCAATGTATCAGTGATATTAACATAAAGAATTACCTTTACATAATCTTTAAATCATTCAAACAAACCTCGACAAACCGCAAGAACTATTTTATGTATCACATATTAGGATTCGAAATTTCGGTTGCTCAGTGGTAGTGTGCCAGACTATCAATCCATAGGTCGCGTGTTCGATCCCCGCCAGGTCCTAGGATTTTTTTCTGTCACTTTCTAATTCCTTCACCTCTGGTAGTATTGCTCATGCGAAAAATACCGAGTAGCACCGTGGTTCGGAACCCACGTTAAACTGTAGGTCCCCCTACTGTAGGTCGGAGGAAGGCAACGGCATACCACCTCCAAACAGAATCTTGCCTAGTAAAGCACTGTGGTGTTCAAACCAATCTTCGGATTGTTGACTGCTTATAGCAGGATTTTAAATATGAAATAAATGTGCTAGGGTTTGGTACGAATTTCCTATTGCAAGAAAACGGAGGGATACAGGAATTCTTTATTTCACAGGGATTGCCTTTCTGAAATACTTTTTTTTTTCTCTGTCTCTCTATAAGTGAACATTCCATTTAATATTTAGCAAATTTTAAAAATCTGAAGGCGACATCTTCGTAATTTCACAAAGCTAAGAACAGTTTTCCACGTTCAGTTCACAAAGCATGTCATTCTCATCACGACTTTTATAATATGTTTTAGTCCACCGCCGATAACTATGTAATTCTTTGCGTCTTCTTCATTGATATATCAACTTCACCCCAGCTCCACATGCTAATGTTTCTTCGTCTTCACTTAACATAGCATAGCTCTCAGAATTCCGTAACACAAATGCATACAAAAGTTCTGTGTAGTAGACGATTCGAATACAAATGTTCCTCGCCAATGTAGTCGCGGTCACGAACAACTAACAATGTTGTAAACATTGGCTGGGACCATGTTGCGAACAAAACTTTGCTCCGAACTTCAGTGTAGCCGCGCTTTAAAAGTGCCGTCGCTGTCCCGCAGTGTCGGTGGCGCGCGTTCGCCGGCTCAGCTCGAGTGTCGGCCAGCTGTAATTAAGCCGCGACTGCCGCTGTTTGGCCGCCGGCCAGGGTGGACCCGCCGCCTGGGATCGACTCCCTGAGGCCGCTGTACCACTGCCACTTCGTTCCCTCTCAAATTCACACGTAACGAGTGCTGCTGATGGGGTACTGCTTCCTAATAGCTCTACTCTCTTTTAATTCATCGTCATCTACATGGGATGCACTAAGTTCCCGGTAGAGGCTTTCCCGCGAAAGGCAAAGGTCCCAGGTTCGAGTCCCGGTTCCGGCACACAATATTAATCTGCCAGGAAGATTCTTATCAGCGCACACTCCACTGCAGAGTGAAAAGATTCATTCTGAAAGCATCCCTAGGCTGTGGCTAAGCCATGTCTCCAACATATCCTTTCTTCAAGAAGTGCTAGTTGTGCATGTTTAGCAGGAGAGCTTCTGTGAAGTAGGAGGCGAGCTGCGGGCGAAAGTAACGTTATGAGGCGGCATCGTGAGTCGTGTCAGGATAGCTCAGGAGCGCTAGTCTTGCTTGTTTAGCAGGAGAGCTTCTGTGAAGTTTGGAAAGTAGGAGGCGAGATACTGGCGACAGTAAAGTTGTGAGGAGGCATCGTGAGTCGTGTCGAGATAGCTCAGTCGGTACAGCGCTTGCCCGTGAAAGGCAAGGGTCCCGGGTTCGAGTCCCGGTTCCGGCACGCAATTTTAATCTGACAGGAAGTTTCATATCAGCGCACACTTCTCTGCAGAGTGAAAAGATTCATTCTGAAAACATCCCTAGGCTGTGGCTAAGCCATGTCTCCACCATATCCTTTCTTGCAGGAGTGCTAGTCTTGCATGTTTAGCAGGACAACTTCTGTGAAGTAGGAGGCGAGGTACTAGCGAAAGTAACGTTATGAGGCGGCATCGTGAGTCGTATCGGGATAGCTAAGTCGGTAGAGCGCTAGCCCGCGAAAGGCAAGGGTCCCAGGTTCGAGGTTCGGTTCCGGCACACAATTTTAATCTGCCAGGAAGTTTAATATCAGCGCACACTCCGCTGCAGTTTCATTCACGTTTATACTATTCATCTACCATTCCATTCCCGAACAGCGCGCGGGAAGAAAGAACACCTGAATCTCTCCGTGCGAGCTCTGATTTATCGTATTTTTTCTGATGGTCATTTCTACCTATGCAGGTGCGAGTCAACAATAAACCTTTCTATTCGGAGGAAAATGTTGGCGATTGGAGTTTCGTAAGTAGCCCACTCCGCAGCGATAAGCGTCGTTGTTGTCATCATTCCTATTTCAGATCCAAATCATTTCCGTGACGCTGTCTCCCCTGTATCGTGACAATACAAAACGACCTGCCCTTCTTTGGACTCTCTCGATGATAAAGACCTCAAAATGGGCAGGAATACTCCAAATGGGGACGAACATGAGTAGTGTTTGCAGTCTCTTTAGTAATTCTGTTGCATCGTTTAAGTTTTCTGCCAATAAAACGTAGTCTATGGTTCGTCTTTCCTACGACGTTATATACGTATTCTTTCCAGTTTAAGTCTGATATAATAGTAATTCATACGTTTACAGCCTTCACTTTTGATTTATTTCTATTGTAAACAAAGTTTAATGGGTTTGTTTTCGTACATATATGGACGACCTCACACGTCTCATTATTTATAGTCAATTGCCAATTTTTACACCAAACTGATACCTTTTTTAGATCGTTGTGCAGTTGGTTTTAATCTTCAGATGATTTTACTAGACGATAAATGACAGCGTCATCTGCAAACAACCTGAGAGAGCTGCTTAGATTTTCTCCAAAATCGTTTATGTAAATAGGAAACAGCAGAGGAGCAACCTTGTGGAACGCCCGATATCACCTCTGTTTTAGTCAATGCCGTACCATCGATTACTACGAACTGTGTCCTCTCTGACAGGAAATCTCCTACATAATCGCAAATTTGGGGCGATATACCATAACCATGCAATTTGATTAAAAACCGTTGGTGAGGTACGGCGTCAAAAGCCTTCTGGAAATCAAGAAATACGGAATCGATTTGCGAACCCTTGTCGATAGCACTCACCACTTCGTGTGAGTAAAGAGATAGTTGTGTTTCGCATGAACGATATTTTCTAAATCCGTGTTGACCTTGGGTCAACAGATCATTCTGTTCGAGATAATTCATAATATTTGAATACAGGATATGTTCCAAAACCGTGCGGCAAATTGACGTCAGTGAAATAGGCTTGTAGTTTAGTCGGTTACTCCTACTGCCTTTCTTGAATATAGGTGTGATCTGTGCAACTTTCATTCTTTTGGTACAGATTCTTCTTTGAGCGAGCGGTTGTATATGGCTGTTAAGTAAGGAGCTATCTCATCAGCATAATCAGATATAAATGTAATGGGCACACAGTACGGATCAGAAGACATGTTCTCGTTAAGTGATTTCAGTTTCTTCACTACTCTGATGAAATCTACTTCTAAGTTACTCATTCTGGCCTCTGTTCGTAATTCGAAATCCGGAATATTTGTTTGGTCTTCTTTGGTGAATGAGTTCCGAAAAATTGTGTTTAGTGACTCTGCTTTACTAGCGCTATCATCGGCGGGATCGCCATTACTATCACGTAGTGATTCCTCTGTACCTTCGTGATTGATTTCGTGTGACGGTGTGGTACGGTCAAGCATAGTAGAGCAAACGTGGATCTGTCTTAATCGGTCGCTGATATGCTGTGTGGCACCGCGTGCGGTCTTTCTAAGCGACGCTTCCAGTGAGAACCGCAATACCGGCATGTGATTCACACGCGTGCCGGTAGACGAACCTCGTCTTCACACAAGGATTTACGCCGTCACCTCACAGGCGACAAACATCGAAACGCGACCTGTGAGTGACAGGCCTGTTCCGCATCGTCTCCCTATTTTGCAGTTCGCAGGTGGAGGTACTCTCACATTCTTTCTGCAGCGCATCATGTGCATATCGATTTCCTGTACGAAGGACGCTCGGCCCGTCATACTGGTTGGGGGGGGGGGGGGGGGGGGCGTGTGCGTCCTGACCTCGGCGAGTGTCGTGAGCGCGGAGGAATGCGGCGCCACGAAATGCGAGGGGCAGGCCAGGTAATGTCCACGGCACGTCATCTGGGGGGCGGGGCCACGCGGTGGGCGGCACCGCCTAAGCAACGACTCCACCTGCCCCACACAGCACCCACAATTAGCCAACTCTACAGTACTGCATTTTAGAGAGACTTGCGAATGTAACCGTGTACCTGAGAATACCGATGAGACATCGCGTATTTCATTTCGGGTAGGATTGCAAGTTCTTCAGATTATTTAGATGTAACATATGTTGTATGAGGCTCATGACTTCAGTGCCTTTCATTTCGGGTAGGATTGCAAGTTCTTCAGGTTATTTACATGTAACATATGTTGTATGAGGCTCATGACTTCAGTGCCTTTCATTTCGGGTAGGATTGCAAGTTCTTCAGGTTATTTAGATGTAACATATGTTGTATGAGGCTCATGACTTCAGTGCCTTTCATTTCGGGTAGGATTGCAAGTTCTTCAGGTTATTTAGATGTAACATATGTTGTATGAGGCTCATGACTTCAGTGCCTTTCATTTCGGGTAGGATTGCAAGTTCTTCAGGTTATTTACATGTAACATATGTTGTATGAGGCTCATGACTTCAGTGCCTTTCATTTCGGGTAGGATTGCAAGTTCTTCAGGTTATTTAGATGTAACATATGTTGTATGAGGCTCATGACTTCAGTGCCTTTCATTTCGGGTAGGATTGCAAGTTCTTCAGGTTATTTAGATGTAACATATGTTGTATGAGGCTCATGACTTCAGTGCCTTTCATTTCGGGTAGGATTGCAAGTTCTTCAGGTTATTTAGATGTAACATATGTTGTATGAGGCTCATGACTTCAGTGCCTTTCATTTCGGGTAGGATTGCAAGTTCTTCAGGTTATTTAGATGTAACATATGTTGTATGAGGCTCATGACTTCAGTGCCTTTGAAAAAATGTTGTGAAAGCAAAGACAGGTACCATAGGAGATGGCTTTCTTCCGGAAGATGATAATACTCGTCCACACAGAGCTGCACTAGTGGAGAACATACTTGAAGCGAGGGAACTGAAGGAATGGACTGGTCAGCTTCTTCACCGGACTCACACCCGATTAAGGATGCCTGGGACGCATTGCAGCCAGGCCATCACCTCTCACAACGTTTGCAGAGCTGGATATTGCACTCCGGGATGGATGGAGAAATACCCTCAAGATCTGATGCCGTCATACTGTCCGAGCCACGCGTGGCACTGTACTGGCCGTCCTAGATTATCACACGCCATATTAGAGAGCGACGAGAATGACTATGGTATCCCCACTGTGCCTCGACCTAATTAAACGCCATGTAAACGTCACGTAAAGAGTTTAGACAGCAAAATATCGCACTTCATCATACACAAATGACAATTGTAACCAATCTGTATCTATAAATGTGAATGTCTGTTCGGTGTACGTTTATCACGCCTGAACGACAAGACATAAAGAGCTAAAAATTTGTACACGTACTAATGTCTACCATGGGAAGGCTTTAGGCACGGTTTTATGGCGATAGGATAGTTATTTATCAATATATATATATATATATATATATATATATATATATATATATATATATATTAATGTGAATGTCTGTTCGGTGTACGCTTATTACGTCCAAACGACAAGACGCTGACTTAAATAGTTGTACAGTTACTAATTTATACCTGAGTAAGGTTTTAGGCACGGTTTTATAGAGATCTGATAGATGTTTAGTAATTTCAAAACTATAACACGAAATGCGGAACAGTAATTACTCTTTGAAAATTATATTTACTCTTTGAAAATGGTGTTATTGATTGCATTGTTGCTCAAAAAATGTTCAAATGTTTTTAAAGTCTATGGGACTTAACTACGGGGTCATCAGTCGCTAAACTTACAAACTACTTATGAACTACTTACAACTAAGGACGGCACAAATATCCATGCCCGAGGGGGGATTCGAACCCCCGACCGTAGTGGCCGTGCGGACCGTGACTGGAGCGCCTCAATCCCATCGGCCACCGCGGCCGGCCATTGTTGCTTGAGGGTTGATAATGATAAAAGGGTGGAGTATATTGGGATGGAAAGTTATGGGTGTATATAAAATTTTGCGTGTGTGTGTGTTAATATTTCGATCTGCAGCGAAAACTACAGAACGCAAACGAATAGTCTGTGTATAATTGCTGTCCGAAGTCTCCCGTAGTACACCATTGCAGTTCCATGGCAATAGCTATAACGGGGTGGAGGATATGGTGGTTGAAAAGTTATCAACTTAAAAAAAAATTGGAATGAAGGCCAGCGATGACGTTTGCGACTCTATATCAAGGACGTTACATACAGCGAAACGCGATGCCACAGACTATATCTTTGGTCTATGCGTGCTACAATGTCTTCAGCTCTTTCTCTGTAAGGATAAACATTCGAATAAGGAAATATAAGAATAAATAAATAAAGCAGTAAAAGAGAAATTTCTTTTAATACATCTCTTTAAAAAAATCGATTTGACGTTTCGCGCATTACATCAAGTGATAGATCTGTGATATTATTACAATCATTATTGTTGAATTTCGTGATTGGAATCTTCGAAAAGAGTGCATTTTTACGTGTGATTTCATCTCATAGCACACAACTGAAAGATAGCTTATCTATCAGAATCAACCAACAAGCGAGCGGAGCCGCGGGTTTAAGCTAGTAGGTTATTATATGTGTACTACCCATGATGCCTCACGTGTTTCCCTTACTGTTTTGGACAGTGTACAAGTGAGAAGGACTGCTGGTGAGTGCCTTGGAGTTTCAAAGTCCAGTAATTGAGCTCGCCTTAGCCTGCACAGCTAGCGCCGCTAGTGGAGAGGGCCTGATTGCGCGGCCACTTCCCGGTGGGGCGTGTCCCGGCGTTCCGGACCGCCGACCGCGCTGCGGCACACCCCGGCCACAGGGGGACCTCTGCCGCTGGTGGCAGCAGCGGCGGAACAGCTGGTGCACTCAACTCTGCAGTACAGGCTCTTCAACATACCTTATACATCAATATTGACACCTCGGAGAAACTGCTGCTATAGTTACAGCAGTATAAATAATCACAGAGCTGTGACACTACAGGAGAGGCATTCACTTAAAATTTGTGCCATGGCCGGGATTCGAACCCGGAACCGCCTCCTTACTAGGCAGGCGCTATACCACTTAGCCACCATGACTTGATGGATACGGTGACTGCACTGACTCTCTTAATGCACGTCTCCCTCCACAACAGAAACTTCAATTCTGCCTCAAGAATGTTTCCCTATCTCATACGTATCAATGTTGCAGGAGGTCCTGAGTTCGAATCCCGCCCATGGCACAAGCTGTAATTCGATACTTCTCCTTTACTTTCGTAACTCTGATATACATCGAGTCAAAATATATCTCTGGGTACGGTCAGCCTTTAACCAGTTGTGAGTAGGGTATGGAAGGTATTCAAACTCTTTAGATGGGGAACGCTGACGTCGCTTGCATATGACTGCATACGAAGAAGACCATCCAGCACATCAGGGAAGATTGCAGCGCTACCGAGAAGAGAGGGATTAGCTGTCGAACATTGAAAGACTATATGTTTGTTTGCGAGTAAATGTAATGTAAGTCTATATAATGAAATGTAGAGTAATCGATGTAGACAGCAGCTAAACGTTTCTCTATTCCATGGAGGACTGCACGAGACTATGTAGACTACTTTTTCTTACAGATGCAAAGGAAGTGATTTTCATGAAACACATGCAGGAAACTAGTTACGTCTGAAAGTTGGAGTAATCAGATTAGATTAGAGTAGTTGTTTCGCTCCATAGATCAGTGTTGAGGTGATCCCCGTGGATGATGTGGAACATGTCTTTCTTTCACAAGTTGATAATATAATATTACTCATACAGGTACATACAATTTTTACACGCTGATAATATAATAATACTAGTAGTATGAATACAGATACATGCATCATTTGGTTCTCTTTAAGAATTCGTCAGTGGAGTAGAATTAGTTGGCCACTAGAAAGTCTTTTAGATTCCTTTTAAACTGATCTTTATTTGTAGCAAAATTTTTTATGTTTGTTGGTAAATTATTGAAAATATGCGTTCCTGAATAGTGGACCCCTTTTTGAACTAAAGTAAGTGTTTTTAAGTCCTTGTGTAGATCATTTTTGTTCCTAGTATTGTAGGTATGAACTGAGCTATGTAGCTTACGCAGTAGACGTAACACATTCTGGGAATAATGAAAACTTCCTATTGTGGGAAACTGTGCGATATGGATTTTAGTAACCGCTACAATTTGAGACTACCTACGATAGTATATATGTCACACTACAGAGACATGCTAAGGCAGCCTACTACTTGTATAATCGTAAGTGACAGTGATTCCGATGCTGACAATGAATGTAAAGTGCCTTACGCGAAATTTAACAAGGCGCAAGAAAATATTCATGGAATTATCACGATTATCCCCTGATTAAATGTATGTCGCCACAAAGTTACGTATTCTTTAACGTAGTTGAGCAGTATACTCACTTTGTTTACTGCGTTCTATAAATGGAACAGGATTTTTATTCGTTGAATTTTTATTACTATTTTTCTTTGTGGGTTACTAGAGCAATGTATGGGTCTCTTGCATGTAAAAATTATAATTTAGTGCCATTTCAAAGGAACATTTCCCACATTTTCCTGGAGTGCTTTAGGGAAGTCACGGATATCCAAATCAAGCTGGAAGGAGATGAATTTTAACCATTATCTGTTGGAGGGTTTGGAGACATGGTGACCAAAAATCGCTGAATTAAGTGATTTGTTTGCAGCAATGATTATGTGCATTAAATTTAAGATTTATTTGAAAATACTCATTAGTGGACTGGGAGTTTCCCAACAGGGAGTAATGTAATTCGTTTTAAAGTCCTATCACACTAACTGCATGACATTTAACGTTTGACTGATGAGACTTTAAATTATTGTCTTTAAATTTCACTACTCATGTTTCCCTTCGTTCGCTGTAAGAGGCGCAAAATGTAATCTCCTCCATTATTTCCTATACATCAATATGTTTCTCAGAAATGTATTAGTATATTTCTCGCTATTTAAAGTTATTTTCTTTGTTTCAGGTAAGTGGTCGTAACGTACTGTCTCATGGCCAGAACAAGAAGATAGCGGTGAGTCATTCTAGATTTGTCTTTGTGCCGCTGATAGTTATGAACATAAGCGCATGGCCCGGAAAAATGCTGGTCAGTATTACTTTTATATGTCCTCTCTCTCTCTCAATTCGTCAAACAAACTAATCATACACTAGCGCTACACCTATAATTGTACAAACTCACCGTTTCGATAGAACATTGTTGCATAATTAGGCGAAATCCTAACATGAATCTGTGCAAAGTTACACACAGTTCCGTTGAATTAAAAAATGTGCTGCGGCCTGAATTCGAACGCAGGACCTTATGTTTACTAGGGAAGCACTGTAACCACTAAGCCACCGCAAACGAATGGATACGGTTATAGCACGGACGGAATTATAGCACCTCTCTCTCCACAACACATACATCAATTCATCCTGTTCCCCTATATAAACACATATCAACGTTGTGGAGGTTCTCCAATACCGTAATAGCTCCCAACAATGAACGAGGATGGTTATGATCCTGCCTTGTACCTCAGGCACAGGCGATATAAATATCAAATTATAAATCAATGCCCTGAGAAATATTTTGTCTCGATTGTTATATTCCCATTAACGTTCATTGGCGGGGTGCTTTTCTGCTATGGGAGAGCTTCGGCAACGTTGATACGTGTTTATATAGTGGAATATGAGGCACAATTGACGTTTTTGTGGTGCAGGGCGATGGCGATGTAAACAGTGCCAGTTCTCATCAAAAAGTGCACGTAACAGAAAGAAACATCACGAAACATAATCAGACACCGCAAGAAAGAAGCAGCAATATCACAGCTCGAAAATGACAAGCTGTGAAAATTTGGCATTCCTGAATTAAAGCAGCATGGTAATCCAGCGAATGACATTATAAAATAAAAGGAAACTACCTTCAGAAGATGGCACAGTAGGTACGGAAACTTGTCTGGATAATAAAATAAAACAAGGTGTCTTTCATATGTCGGATTTCTTCACCAATCACAGCAAACACTGAAGAAACAATAGCTACTTCATCACGAGATGATCACCTGTACGTTATTATGCAGAGCCTCATAAATTAACCCTTTAAAGCATGACTTTTTATTTGAAGCTATAAAAACTACGTACCACGATTAATGTATTTTGCGTATAGGCCTACAGTAAAAAATATATTTATTAAAAAAATCCTTAAATGATTACGCACTACTAGCAACAAAAATTTCACAGTTGGGCAGCAATACAGTGCTTGCATGATGTAACTGATGCAGTAAAAAAAAAAAAATAAAATAAAAATAAAAATAAAAAATAAAAAAAAATAATAATAAAAATATGGTCAAACGTTTATAATTTTATGGGACCAAACTACTTTCGTGATATGTCCCTAGACTTACAAACTACTTAAATTGAACTAACCTAAGGACAACACACACATCCATGCTTGAGGGGGGATTCGAACCTCCGACGCTGAAAGCCGCTCGATACCTAATGTGGCGCTCCATACCGCTCGGAAAACTTCCGCGCGGCACCGATGTAGTAAATGTCATTATTATGCCTTATCTTTCCAGAAAGTAATTCTTAATGCAACAGTAGTATGTGATTACTTTTACATGTCAAAGGAGTAATACTAATGTAAACAAACGCACATGTTAGGGGTAACTCAATACAGCTAACTGTCGAAATGATTCAGTAGCACTTTGCAATTTATAATTACTAGGACGAGGTACTAGGACATGTAACTCTATATATACAAGCAGCTACAAATACATTTTTGGTAATATGTTGAGCAGTTTGAGAGATAATGGGAACAACAAGGTTCGTAATTGATCAGCTACACTATGCATCAAAGGGTTAAAAAAACAGAAAGAGGGGCAATTACGAAAAAATATGCTAAAGGCCTTTAGGATATGACTGTCACCGAGCGAGGTGGCGCAGTGGTAACACACTGGACTCGCATTCGGGAGGATGGAGGTTCAAATCCACCTCCGGCCATCCAGACATAGGTTTTCTGTAATTTTCCTAAAATTACTCCAGGCAAATGCCGGGATGGTTCCTTTGAAAGGGCACGGTCGATTTTCTCTCACATCCTTCCCCGAAAATCCGAGCGTAAGCTCCGTCTCTAATGACCACAATGTCGACGGGACGTTAAATCCTAAGCTTCCTTCCTCCTCCTTCCTGTGATTGTCGTCTCTTACATGGACCGTGATGGTTGATATACCTATGAGCAGTGTTGCCAGATGGCAGAGAGACAGAATACCTACAGTCTCACAAAAATGTACCTACGTTTTCCCTACATTCTTCCTACCACCTCATTAAAGTCCCTACATCAGGACCGTAGCCGGGATTTTTGGACTGGGAGGGGCTGAATCCGGAAGTCCGGACAGCAGAGGTTAACCAGTCGATTACTGTGATATGATACAATTTTCAAAAACTAAACATTTGTCATAATGCTTCACGTGCTAGATATGTTTTTCCAGTGACTGATCGTTAATGATTCATGGAATCAAGTGTAGATTATACCGCGAATTCCAAGTGTTCTGTTACAAGAGGATTACTGATTTATCGATTGGACAAGGGTACATCAAGAACCTGTGAAACACAGAGAGGAACAGCATTAATTAGTTTCCCCAAATAGGCCGCTGTTAACACGAGGATAACTGATTTATTGGCCAGACAAGGATACATCGAGACACTATCAACCATTGAGTAGGAACAGCAGTAATTATTTAGTTCACGGTCAGCACAAAAAAGAAAGTACCTCACTCTACATGATTCGATTTTGAAAGAGTAATGCTATGTAGACAACGAATATCTAGCGCTTTGTTCATTATAACGTTGGCTGCCGCAAATGTTTTAGCGTTTACGTGTCAGCATCTTCTCTTTTACAGGTACTAACTAGTATATTGTCCTGACGTAAATAAATAAGTCTAGTCAAGGTAATAAAACGTCTTTTGTTCATTGAAACAATGAATTTTTCTTGTGCTTTCATTTTCTAATACAATTTCCAAACCGACTCTTCATTCCACTGATATACATTGAGATCATATTTCGCATAAATTTTAAAGTGTCTGAAACAAAGTATTCAAATTAATATTGTTTACTATGAACAGAAAACAGCTATTTCGTGTAAAATATAATTGTCTACTTCAAACTTTGGCATAATTGGTCGGCTTCATACCCGCCTGTGTCGGCGATTGTAAAATTTTAGCCGGCCGCGTTGGCCGAGGGGACTGAGGCGCTCCAGTGCCGTCCTTAGGATAAGCTAGTTGATAAGCAGTTTGTAATTTTAGGGACTGATAACCCGTAGTTAAGTCCCATAAGCTCTACAAACATTTGAACATTTTGTAAAATTTTACCAAAGAACCTACGCGTTGGGGACTTTTCGATAAAAATTCCCTACACGATTTTAATGCTTAAAAGTACCTACGTGTAGGGAAAATTACCTACGTCTGGCAACACTGCCTATGAGTGTAAAATTGAAGACATGGTACAGTCACTACTTGCCAGAGTATTTCCGTTTGGCCACGCAAAGATACGGGCAAAGGTTTCAGCGAGGTGGGTGAGTCATTTGTAGCAGTTCCAGTGTGTGTGTGTGTGTGAGAGAGAGAGAGGGGGGGAGGGAGAGAGAGAGAGAGAGCCGCTGAGGCTACTAAAACGGACCGGCAAATATTTGTGTCGCGGCTCGGACACACGGCAGCCGGCAGCAAAACAAAGTTTTCAAATTAATATTGTTTACTATGAACAGAAAACAACTATTCTGTCTATAATATTATTGGATACTTCAAACTTTGCCACAATTAGTTGGCTTCATACCCGCCTGTGTCGGCGATTGTAAAATTCTACCGAAGTACCTACGCGTTGGGGACTTTTCGATAAAACTTCCCTACACGATTTTAATGCTTAAAAGTACCCACGTGTAGGGAAAATTCCCTACGTCTGGAAACACTGCCTATGAGTGTTAAATTGAAGACCTGGTACAGTCACTACTTGCCAGAGTATTTCCATCTGGCCACGCAAAGATACGGGCAAAGGTTTCAGCGAGGTGGGTGCGTCATTTGTAGCAGTTCCAGTGTGTGTGTGTGTGTGTGTGTGTGTGTGTGTGAGAGAGAGAGAGAGAGAGAGAGAGAGACAGAGAGAGAGAGAGAGCCGCTGAGGCTACTAAATCGGAGCGGCAAATATTTGTGTCGCGGCTCGGACGCGCGGCAGCCGGTAGCAAACAGCTGGCGCGTGGCAGCGGCCTTGTTCTGGCCGCCAGGTTTACGGATTCCTGCCGCTACCTGCCGATGGCCGGCCACGCCGACGCCGCCGCCGACGCCGACGCCGACGCCCGGCGCCGCTATTTTTAAGCCAGACGCGGCACACGGCGGCGGCGGCGATCGGTGGGACTGCTGCCAGCTGCCTGAGACCCGCTGACACACGTGGTCTCGCTGCCCGGCCGAGGGGGACTGTCGCCACCGCGGTGGAGTGGCCGAGCGCTCTACGACGCCCTACTGAGGAGAGCGCTCCTCCCCGTAGGAGATTCCAGTCCTCCCACTGTCGTAGTTGTATGTTTAAGCACAGGGTTTCGTCGTTGAACAATGCTATAAGGGACGCTTTACAATTACGAAGACCACAGATGGTGATGCGACCGATATTTATTTACGCGTTTCGAACTCGTCATCGTCAGACTCTAACAAGGGGAACACCAAGTATGGTACCAACGCACTTTGATGGATCGCAGGTATGTTGTGAGGGAATTCCTCCAGACCATCAAGCTAAAAGGATTCTTTTTTTCAATGGGCCTTGATTTTTTTTTTTTTTTTTTTTTTTTTTAATCTATCGGACCAAACTCCGCTGTCATCAGTCCGAAGCTTACAAACTACTTAAACCTAGGTAAACTAACCTACGGACGAACACACACACACCCATGCCCCAGGGAGGACTCTAACCTCCACGGCGAGCAACCACGCGCTCCGCTCCGCTCGGCTACTCCACCGCGGCCCTTGATTTCTAAGAAAAACGAAATCAAATTCGCAGCAAATTACCACGAGTAACGTGTCTACCTATTCATGGCGCTTACCGCTCAGCGAGACAGCGTGGTGTAATCGGCAGTGTGTTAGGCTACCATGCGGCAGAACAATTTCTAAAATTATATTTGCTACTTTTTATATTTAAAAAAATTAAAATATAATTAAGCAAAGAAAAAGATCTAAAGAAAGAAAAAAAAATAATGAAAAGTCAAATGATTAAAAAAATAACCGAGAAAATAAAAAAATAATCTTCCCCTTCGGGTCATTTATTTTTCACTTTTCTTCATTTGTAACATCCATGGTATGATCTGTAAACGTTATCTTTGGACGTATCACGTAATTTACATTTCGATTGCCTCTTTTATCGGCGTGTGTACAAATTTTTTATGTATTATTGTTATAAACAATCCATTAAAATAAATTCAAAAATACGTTCTTAAAAATTATTAAAAATATTTACAAAATTTTTTCCAATATACATGAATACCAAATTTTATGTAATATAAATAAATATGCTGGGGTAATACTCTCAGACTACACCTGTTTTAAATTAATGTATATATCATTATATAAATCGAACGTAAGTTTCCAAAATAGAAATATAATTCGTAATTGATGTAATATTAATGTAAAGAAATTCTGTTATATCGATATCTATTTCTTACAGTATTCTGACGATGCTCTTGTATACAGAGTGAAACCTGTAAATTGAGTAAATAATTATAGCGACTTGTGACTGTTTATAAAATCAAATTTATTTTCAACAGTCGCTTTCCCCTACATGCAAAGCCTGCTCTTTATAAGTTCGTGTATTCATTTAATTCAAAACTCGACTATAAACAATATTTGTTATTACTGGTCCAGGATGTAATATCAATAAATTCTTTGATGAAATCACCCCCGAGCAAACGACATGAAGCTGTCCAAGTGAGAAATACGGAGATTTCAAATTCAATGTAGTATTTAATAGATTGTCCTGTGATTTATTAATCGTAATAGAAAATTCATGACTCACTGGAAACTGCACTATCTTGAGGTTAAAAAGTCACTTCGTTGGATATAATGGGTATTCGTTGGATGTAAACCGTTCCATTCTCTTACTTTCCTTGTAGTTCTCTTGAATTCTATTGTTTTCGCCTGCAGCCGTGTGCGCTTCACAGTTCAAAGTTGGTACAAATTTGTCAACAGCACTGTCAGCTTTTAGGAATTTCTTTACCTGACTGGAATACTGTAGTATCTAAGTAGTAAATACGTAAATGCATTAAAACATGGAGCATCTTCTGACAGTTTTTACCCATAGCAGTATATACGATCTCATATTTATGAAATTGAATATTGTACAATTGTATGTTTTTGCAAATATATATTAATTTGTATTATTGCTGTCAGTTTGTAAAATCTGTTCCGAATACAGTTAGTAGTAAAAAAGTAATACATTAAAACCTGATGTGTGACCGGGCGGTTTTCCACGGCCGTTACTTTTTATGTCAACATATCTCATGAACTACCTTTTATACTGTGATACAATTTCCAAGGTATACTCAGCTGTGTGTGTGTGTGTGTGTGTGTGTGTGTGTGTGTGTGTGTGTGTATTGTCTACAAGATTTCCTGCGAGTACAATATGTACTGTAGAAATTATAAACTGTAGCGTCATACCGAATGACGTAGTATTACTCTATGAATAGCTAAAAAGTAGTAAGCGAGAAACTGTTTTTCTGTCATCATTTTGCCGTCGTTGTCAGAGAGAAAAAGTTTAATAAAAGTTTGAAATTATGTTTAATGTTTGTTTCAAATCGCTAAGTACTCACAGTGTCATATAGTGTATTTATACATTCTCGTCGCATTATATGGCAGTTTCTTGCAGCTCGTATTGCTTATGACGTTATATCTACTGACCAAATGTGGTATGTTGTTACTATCCCGACAGCAATTGTTACGGTATGGGAGACGTGTATCAAATTTGGTTGAAATCGGTCCAGTGGTTTAGGAGAAAATGAGCAACATTGTCTCGTGATGCAGCAGTTTTCCGCGCATGTCATTGTTTATGGCGCCACATCTCGCGAAGTACGTGTTGTACGTGATTCTTACACTTGTGGCGACCGTACTACTGGATTGAAGGTGAAGAGTGTAATATTTGATGAAGATTGGAAGAAAACTGTAGATTTGTATGCAATACGTACACACAAACACGAAGAAACTCTGCTTCATATACGAGGGTTGGAATTTAAATAGTGGCAACACTGCTGTGAAGACGCTATGCAACGGAATCTAGTACTGTCGCTGATAGCACACGTTGTTGACATGCCTACCTAACCTCCGAGCAAATGGACTCGCTCGTCCCACGTCAAGGGCGTACGCAAAATTGAGGGAAACAGTCACTTCTGAGCGAGCAGTCTAACGTAACGGTATCGCTACGTTTTCTAAACAGAAACAGTGGAGCTGAATCAATATTAAATATGCCAGAGGTCGTACAGCATGACAGTGTCATCAATGTCTTCAAGAGGCGTGCGGGGAATAAGCATTCCCGTTCAGAACAGTCACACTTTGGGTAAAGGCCTTCAACGAATGTCGGCAGACTGGCAGACATGCATCGGTCAGGTCGTCCTAACGTCTCTGAAGAAGTGCATACTGTTGCCGCGTTAGTGGACAGTGATTCGACGCCAGACGATTCGAGAGCTTGCTCACGAAATTTGATTAATGCATACGACTGTGCTTCCCATCCTGAATGAACGCTGGAGCATGCGAGAAATTGATCACGATGGGTACCGCATAAATTGACGGAAATGCAGAATGGATCACCACGACGTTGCTCAGACGTACTTGGAGCGCTGTGAACGCAAGGATAGGCTTTCTTAACGGATGAGAGATGGGCCACATCGTACGAGCCAAAACTGATACGCCAATCCAGCGAATGGCATCATTATGAGTCGCCGCGAATGTGCGTTACTACGGTCGGGGGTTCGAACCCCTCTCGGGCATGGATATTGGTGCCGACCTTAGTGTTAGCTAGTTCATATGTAGTTTGTTAGTTTAGAGACTGATGACCCCGTAGTTAAGTCCCATAAGCTATGCAAACATTTGAATGTGCGTCAAAGCCCAAGTATAGTCAAGGTTATGGTGATTATCGTGGACGACTGTGATGGCGTTCTCCTGACACATTACTTTCTCCGCGGCAGACCGTCAATGCACATTATTAGTTCGTTTTTGGAGCGTCTCCTGAAACCAGCTTTGCGAAAGAAGTGGCAACACTTTCTGCGCAACCCATCCATCATTTTGCACGATAATGTGCGGGCGCATATAGCGGTAGCTAAGGCTGCTCTGTTTGGTCGATGGGACTGGGAAGTACTCTGCTATCCACCAAACTCCCCAGGCCTAAGTCCTTGTGACTTTGATTTGATGCCGAAAATGAAGGAACCATTTCATGGCATTCGCTTCAGAACTGTTTCAGTGATTCGACAGGCGGTACATCAACCGAACAGGCTCTGCTAACGGTATACTACGCCTTCCACATCGCTGGTAATGGGTTCTGCACAACGCTGGTGACTACTTTGAAGGACAGTAGTAACGGGTGCAAACATTTAACGCTTTTGTAGCGGTTGTGGATAAATAGTTGGCACTATTTAAGTTCCAACCCTCGTATATAAAGATTGGAAACCTTTCTCGAGTACTCCCGCGCATACTTCACACCTCAGCTGAGCGATCTCCTCCCACAGCACTGAAGCAGGTAATACATAACGGTAATATCCTGTGGTAAAGCGTCAATAGCGTGGATGTATTCTGTAGGTGTCCGAAGTACTGCCGCGAGTGTAAATGGGCCGTGCAGATCATTAGCCGGTGACCGCACGTGCGACTGTCCAGGCCATTAGCAGCGGAAGCTACGTGCTTCCAGACGCAGAGCCCGGGGTCCGGACCTGCAGCAGTGTGGGGCTTACGTAATGGCGAGCGGCCAGGGAGACAATGCGAGCGCCGCCTATTTCTGTCGCAGCCGCTGCCGCAGCCGCAGCCGCAGTAGCAGCCGCCCTCGCTGGCCGCCGCTGACATTTCCTGCCTGCCGGAAGCCGCAGGCGGGGGGAGTCGGCCACTACCACGCCGCTGAACGCTCGGAAACGGTGCGGCCAGTGCGTACGAGACCTGTCCCTCGACGCGTTTACACGCGATCGCAGCGCGCTCTAGCGGCACTTGTCGGCTGCATCGCGATCATCAATCACACTGTTTACGAAGGATGACAAGGTGGAATGAAGATTGTGATTTGGCGCCCCGTCGACAACGTGCTCTATAGAGTGAATGGGCACATGGCAAAGGAAATGGGATAATTGCGAGAAAGGACGACGTATCTACGACTTTTACCCGAATATAAGGGAACGTCTTCGAATGGGTCATATCAATCCCAGCCGAAGTATGATCCACTTCCTTACGGGGCACGGCCCCTACCCCACACACCTCACACGTGTGGGTCGCAGTGACAATCCATGCAGAACGTGTGGAGAAATTGGGACCCCAGAACACATTGCCATACACTGTCAGCTCTACAAAACACATACTCACACTATGTATTACACGACTAAAGACCTAAACGAACTAATCCAAGATAAGAACAGATGGGACATAATGAACAGACTGACGGCCGAAGTCTCACTACGAAAAAAAGACGAGTACACACAGAACGTAAGACGTAATGCAACACGGATCGCCCACAACAGAAGGCAAAACACTTATGATGAATCTGACACTGAATGCGCAAACAGTGCAAATTACACCACAGATGACTGCCCCGACATGCGAAATGTAACTTGCACATATAGGTCATCATAGGAGTCTCCAAATGAGAAAACTCCAGAATGGAAGGGCTCGAAGTAAATTCCGAGGCCTCCCACCCCGGACTTTCCATTCTTATTCTTCAGACTATCACTCAAACCAATATTTCCTATCTTCTATTATTCTCTTCTTAAAATAGTTGATGTTTTTAAGTTGCCTTTCCATTTTGCTTATGATAACTTTTTACGTTTTTCTTTGCATTTTTTATCTAATTACTGCAAATGTATAAAGAAAATAATATATCACAGTCGCATAAATGTATCACATAGTTTTTGTAATCACGACCAGCTATATACCCAAAGCCAGCTGGTCCGCAACGAGGGTAAATAAATAAATAAAATTAAATCTATAGAGACAGAATACAAGCCCGGATAGTTTTTGTTAGAGCTATTCAAAATGTTTGCAATTCTAAAGGACCGAACTGCTCTCGTCATCGAACCCTACTCTTACAGAATACTTAACACGTTGGCTGTCTCACGCTTAGCGAAGGATGTTGCACCTCCAGGCCGGGCATGACGACCAGGGCTAAACTGATATGCACTCATCATTCCAAGATCGTCTTTCAGGCCACTCTGACCCACAGTATATGTTTTGTGTGTCTGTATTGGAAACATGCAAACCCAATGCTATACCGCACTGAACGGAGTGGGGCTTGTGGCCGCGAGCGGACACATGACATCGGGAGTAAGGCATTGCTAAAATGTTCAAAGGTTTGCAGAGCTTATGCGACTTTACTACGGGGTCATCAGTCCCTAAACCTACAAACTACTTATGAAGTTGCTAATAGTAAGGACGACACAAATATCCATGCCGGGGGGGGGGGGGGGAATTCGAACCCCCGACCGTAGTGGTCGTGTAGAACGTACTGGCGCGCCGCAGACCTCTCGGCAACCGCGGGCAGCAAGACATTGCTGTGGCCGCCGGCTACCACACGGCATTCAACGCGTTAAACCAACTTACAGTTAGGACAAATACTCCTATGCGAGCGACCGCGCTATCGTTAATGTAACGCTCCAGAGCGCACTGTCATTGGCGCGCGTCTGTCAGGGATGGATAAGGCATTTGGCCGTGCCCTTTGAAAGGACCCATCATGGCATTTACCTGTAGTGATTTAGGAAAATTGCGGAAAACCTAAACCAGGATGGCCGGAGGCGGGTTTGAACCGCCGTCATAACTGATGCGTGTCACGTATGTTACCACATTCGGTGCATTTTACCGTATGGACGGAGTGGAATTCCTCCTTTACCTCTTATCAAAATCCATGTTACCGCCACTGTCCAAATGCTACTCATGTTGTTATATGTCATGTACAAATAACTACAGTATCCAGAACACTAAGAGTAAGCTACATGTAGAGTCAATAATGGGCAATCACTCATAAAAATGTCATGAGAAAAAGGGCAATATAAAACTTGTATAAACCCTCATGCAAGAGAAACATCATTGTATCAGTCTCACTTGTTATTGGATTCAAATGGTCATTGTGAATTGATCACTGTTCCCGCTCAGATGTTTTTAAACCTACTGGACCAAATTGCTATGATCATCAGTCCCTAGACTTACAAGCTACGTAAACTGGCCTAAGCTAAAGGTAACACACGCACACACACACACACACACACACACACACACACACACACATTTTCGAGGGAGGATTGGAACCTCCGGCGCCGTCACGTCTGTAGTATGACACCTTCGACCACGCGGCCATTCCGAGCGGCTACCATTAACTTATAAATCTTTAGAACATGTAAAATACATCAAACAATAGAGTGGTAAATATTTGACTGCAGGTATAGTGTAAACTACATATCAAGCCAAAAAAATAAAAAAAAAAATGTCCAAATGTATGAAAATCTAAGGGACTTAACTACGTTGGTCGTCATTCCTTAAGCTTACAAACTACTTACACTAACTTAAAGTAACTTACGCTAAGAATAACACAAACACCCATGCCTGAGGAAGGACTCGAACCTCCGACGTGGAACAGCCGCGCGCACCGTTACAGGGCGCATCAGAGCTCACGGTTATTCTTATGCGAACTCCAGGGAGGACTCAAACTTCAGGCGGGAGCGATTTCCTCTATCTGCTGAATGTGTTAATCGTAGACTGAAATGTAGACTCCAAACAAAACACATGAGGAAAAATCAGTATGATGGATCTTCAAAACGGGAGCAACGGTAAGATGCATAAAAATCATTATGACAGACATAGCTCGAGGGCTAATCAGAGAAAGGGACCTGAACCTTATATCAGATAATGCGACTAAATCTGTCTCCAGAAGATGTATTTATGAAATTAGAACTGTATAGTTACTCCGTCCTTTACAATGTGTTTTCTACAGCGCTAAATCATTTCGTATTTCATCGATTAAAAGTATCGTAAGACCATTTTTACAGAAGTTTCGAATTAATCCGATTCGTCACTAAATCTAGAATGAAAATTCATCCCAATCGTAAATGCTTCCTATATGCATTGCGCATGTACTGGTAAAGACTCCGGTTGTTAGGGCATTATGATGACCCACATGTTGTTGTGGTCTTCAGTCCGCAAACTGGTTTGATACAGCTATTCACGCTATCCTGTCCTGTACAACACTCTTCAGCTGTGAATAAGAACGGCAACCTACATCCTGTTGAATGTGATTACTATGTTAGTCTGTTTCTGTAAGATATTTACCAGAAACACTTCCTACTAATGCTGACGATTCCTTGATGTCTCAAGAATGTGTCCACCAACCTATCCGCCAGACCTCCTTTTTTCCCCCAGTTGTATTGAGAACCTCCTCATTGATTACGTTATCGACGCATGTAATCTTCATCATTCGTCTGTAGCATCAATTTCAAAAGCTTCAAATATTCTTTTGTTTGTAAAGCATAAGGGACTCAACTGCGGGGTCATCAGTCCCTAAACTTACAAACTACTTATGAACTACCTTATACTAAAGACGACACAAACATCCATGCCCGAAGGGTGATTCGAAGCCCCGACGGGCGACGGCCGCGCGCAGAACACGGCGCTCCTGTACGCGCGGCTAATCCGCCGCTGCTTCATAAGCTTCTTTCATATTTTTGTTTGAACTCTGTATCGTACACATTTCGCTCCCATACACTGCTACACTCCAGACAAATGTTTTCAGAAAGGACTTCCAAACATTTAAATTAACGTTAGATTTCAACAAATTTCTCTTCTTCAGAAATACTTTTCTTCCCGTAGTCATTCTGCATATCTTCTTTACTTCGGCCATCAGAAGTTATTTTGCTACGGAAATAAAACAACTCATCAGCTACTTTTATTGTCTCATTTCGTAATCTAATTCCTTCAGCATCGCCTGATTTGCTGACACTACATTCCATTACCCTTGTGTTACTATAGTCAATGTTCATCTTATACCTCATTTCAAGACTCTGCTTATTTCATTCAGATGCTCGTGCAGGTCCTTCACTGTCTGTCACATAATTACTATGTCATCGGGAAACCGCATAGTTTTTATTTCTTCCCCTGCACTTTAATTCCTCCTCTAAATTCCCTTTGTTTTCCTTCACAACTTGCTCAATGTACAAATTGAATAACACTGGAGAAAGGCTACAATTCTAACTCCCTTCCCAACCACTGCTACCCTTCTGCTTTCTGGTTCGTGTAAAAGTTGAAAATAACTCTTCGCGCCTTTTATTTTACCCCTGATACCTTCAGAATGTGAGAGAGTGTATTGCAATCAACGGTGTCAAAAGCTTTCTCCAGATCAACAAACGCTAACAAAGTAGGTTTGCCTTTCCTTAACCTGTCTTCTAAGGTAAGTCGTAATGTGGGTATTGTCCTCCGTGTTCCTGCATTTCTCGTAAATCCAAACTGATCTTCCCAAGGTAGGATTCCACTAGATTTTCCATTCGTCTATAAATACTTTGTCTCAGTATATTGCACCGATCACTTAATAAACTGATAGTTCTGTAATTTTCTCCGTTATCGGAAATTGTTTTTCTTGGATTTGGTATTATCAAAAACGGGTTACAAGTGCCGCGCGGAGCAGGCGTGCAGGCGTGCAGCGCGTCTCCCAGACGGGGGCCGCACACCTGCGGTCGCGGCGGCCGTAGCTTATTTTCCCACACAAAAGGCCTAAATGAGTGCCCGGGCACGCCCTGCCGCCAGCAGATGTGTATCTCCCTCTCAGCTGAGGGAGCCACCACACAGGCCTCCTGCTCCAGACTAGATCCATCACGCCGGACGAGAAAATTTGTTGTTCACATTAATTTAATTTTAAAAACTTATGCTCCGATAAAAGAGGGAAACAGCTTTGGGAGCCCCAGTTAGTAAAAGCTATCAACATGAACAATGGGGGAAAAACTTTAGATGAATGCCATTCAGTGATCCGAAGTGATGCCTCGTAAATAATATAAGAATAGGGCTACTTTATTTCTTTTATGGTTACAATGAAACCCATCACTTTATATTTTTGATGGGACAAACTGTTACTACGAGGGTTGGAACTTAAATAGTGATAACACTGATGTCTAGACACTATGGAATGGAATCTACTATCATCACTCATAGCACACGTTGTTGACATAATTACCTTACCTCCGACCAAATGGACTCTCCCGTCCCACATCACGCGCGTGCGCGCAATCGAGGGAAACACAGTTATTATGTGAGAGAGCATCACCTACGACCAGAATTGCGAAAGAAGCGGCAACAATTTTGCGCAACCCATACATCATTTTGCATGACAATACGCGGGGTCACACAACGCAAGCTGTGGCTGCTCTGTTCGGTCTATGGACCGCACCATTCACAAAACAGACTCTGCTAACGGTATACTACACCTTCCACATCGCTGGCAACGGGTTTTACACAACGCTGGTGACTGCTTAGAAGGACAGTAACAGGTGTAAACATGTAGTGCTTTTGTATCGGTTGTGAATAAATAGTTATCACTATTTAAGTTCCAACAAAATGTTCAAATGTTTGTATAGCTTATGGGACTTAACTACGGGGTCATCAGTCCCTAAACTTACAAACTACTTATGAACTATTACGAACTAGGACGGCACAAATATCCATGCCCGAGGGAGGATTTGAACCCCCGACCGTAGTGGCCGTGAAGACCGTGACTGGAGCGTCATAGTCCCCTCGGCCACCGCGGCCGACGAGCGTATCTATGGCACTGGAAAAGCGAATTATACACACTCCGTACAACAAAAGATCCTTTAGGAGGGTACTGGGTCCTTATCACGAGACAATCCCGTAATGTTCGAATACAGCATTAGTAGCTTACTGATTGACAGAAACGTGTAAATTAAATATCTAGCCGTAACGCTGCAAAGCGATATGAAATGGAACTAGCAATTAAGGACAGTCGTGGGGAAAGCGACTGGTCGACATCGGTTTATTAGGAGAATTTTGGGAAGGTGTTATTCGTTATTCGTCTGTAGAGGAGTCCACATGTAAAACGCTTGTACGACCCTGTCTTGGAAACTGACCCCACCAGATCGGTTTAAAGGAGGACATTGAAGCAGCACAGAGGCGGGCAGCGAGGTTTGTAACTGGTAGATTCGATCAATGCGCGAGTGTTACCGAAATTGTTCGGGAATTCGAATGGAAATCGCTGGAGAGGAGGTGACGTTCTTCTCGAGAAGCACTGTTGAAGAAATTTAGAGGGCTGGAATTTCAGACTGACTGCAGAACGACTGTACTGCCGCCAACCTACATTTCACGTAAAGACAACAAGGACAAGATTAGAGAGATTAAGTCTCGTACGGATGCTTACAAGTATTCGTTTTCCCCTCGTTCTATATGGGAGTGGAACAGGAAAGCAAGTAACTAGTATTGGTACTGAGTACCCTCCGCCACGCACCTTTGAGTGGATTGTCGAGTATGTATGTAGATGTAGAGGTATGGTATAGAACCCGAGCGGAAGTTCCCTGTGGGCAAGAAGGTCGAGGAGACTTAAGATTGTTGGAAAGTTCAGAAATAAATAATTAAGTTAAGCGGAATTAACATAGTCCTAAGACGGCCAGAACAAGAAGAAAGAATAACAATACACACCTCAAGCCCATGGTATGCGGTTACCAACCAATACTTTTTTATATACCAGTATAGTTAGACGAATTATCTGTCTACATGTTAGTCAATACGTTCCCTCGGGTGACGAATATCGACAATTTTCATCTCGTTTCCCCCGGGAAAAGTGCAAATAATGCAGCGTGTCTTAAAAGTTTCTGTTTAGCATGTTTTGTAAATAAATGAAATAGCAATTTCCAGTCAGAATACAGACAAATTGGATTATCGATATACTTTATCATTCATGTCCCTCGTCCCCTAGAAAAAACGATCGCTTACTCTTCAGGCTGTTTCAGGAGGAATATGAACTATATTAGGTGGTGGTCTAAATGAATTCTAACTGTCATGCTGCAACGGATACACCGGTTTCTGCTAGATCACCGTAGTTAAGCACTGTCGGTTTGGCTAGTATTTGGATGGGCCACCGCCTGTAACAGAAATTAACGTAAAGCAACGGCACACGATATTTTCGCTGTTTCTTTCCTCGTTGCTTGGTAGGACATCATAGTAGTATCGAATTTAAAGCAAAACTTCGTGTACGTTCTACGAGTTTGTTTATTGTTTAGTTAAAAGCATTTATATAATAATAAACTGTTAACAACTGTGATGTCTAACATTCCGAAGAAGTACCTCAGTGGCCACTTTCGTGTTTTTCATTTTGTAGTCTCGTCTTTGTAAAGTTTGTCCAACACTTTCACTCCACCTTTTGCTAGGTTGTAGACTCATCACACATTGTTTCACTGTGGTGCATTGTTGATGTTAGGACACCTTTTTTATTGTTTGCATGGGTGAAAGAAAACAACTTTTGTTGTTTTTACGGTGCCAGCTGGGGCTGGTGCCAGCATGCATAGTGCTGTCTCACGCCTTTTCTACTTTTTTTTAAGTAGTGTACTGTTCTGTTGATCTGACAGATCTTCCTGGCGACGTAACACAGTTAAAACTGCCTCAGGTGTGTGTTAACAGTTGTTTGCAAGTTATTTTCGTATGTAAACTGCGAAAAAGACGCACAGTGAAATCAGTAACATTACTGGTACGGTCCGGTGGGATTCGACCCGCAATACACAGTAAGCCAAGGTCACTAACGCGATAACTGCAGTCACTCCAATAGCTAATAGCCAAGGAACGGCTGACTAGTAGTGTTCCTGGCCGGCTTGACTTCTGCACAAAGCAGGTAGATCAGTGTAAAGTAAAATAGGACAAATTTATATGTAAATTAAGAAACCCTGAGACGTCTCAAATATGTCTCAAATATGTCCATGGCATTGAAGATGAAGGTAAAGCAATGAATTAAAATTTGTCATGCGACCGGGAATCGAACCCAGACGTCCATGCTTACTAGGCAGACGTCTTACCATGAGACCACCGCACCACTAACGGTCAAGGCGCCTTGGAATAGTCTAAGCACAACTTCTCTCCACGTGACAAACTTTAATTCAGCTTCCTTGTTCCATAGATAATTGCCACTACTGCCAAGGCTCTCTATGCAGCGGAAAACACCCCGGCAATGGACATAGTGGAACATTCCTGTTAAGATTATGTAAATATCCATTTATGTGTAAATTAAGAAACCCTGAGGCGGTGTTTCGTCTCAAATATTTCTATGACATTGAAGATGAAGATGAAGCAATGAATTAAAATTTGTGATGCGGCCGGGAATCGAACCCCGCACCTCCATGCTTACTAGTCAGACGTCTTACCGTTAGACGTAAGACGTCTGCATAGCAAGCATGGAGGTGCGGGGTTCGATTCCCGGCCGCATCACAAATTTTAAATCATTGCTTCACCTTCATCTGCAATAAAATAGAACCGATGGATCGGATCCAACTCTCACTGTACCGTCTCAAGGTTAAGATTTCCTGAAAATTTCATCAAAATTGCTCCCGCCGTCTTGGAGTGTATAGTGCGGTGTCGCACAAGTATGAAGTGCACGCCACGTACTTACGCCGCGCGTCGCCATGCACGCACGACGCGGCGTTCTTACGACGTCAGCCACGAGCGCCCTCCGCTGCAACTCCGCTCGTGGCCACGGCTGCTACATGGGCCAGTTGGGACTGAGATAGGAACCAGTTAACACTTGGGAATCAGATATGCACCAGTTAAGACTTGGCTATCGGATAGGCACTAGGAATCATCAGTAGGCAGGCCTCTATGTAATCTATGTATCAGCATTCTGCAGTCAAGAACTATGTAAAAGTTAAGTATTACCAAGACTCCACGAAATATATATATCTTGTTCTAATTGGGCCTAGTGTTCTAGTTTCTGCTGTCCCACTGGCTGGTCACCTCCGTACCTACACACGCGTGCATCCTTTAGTCCTGTGTCGGTCTCTTTCTACTCGGCCACCGACACCTAAGACAACCGGCGAAAGCGAGACACAAAAGTGGCGAGGAGGCTGAGACACAAAATATAGGGAACATAGAAACAAGTTTATAGATAAGATTCCTCCTGTACTGCCAGACGTAGCAAAGTGGTCACGGTGAAATCTAGTAGCTGCACCAGTGACGGAACTGGAGTGGCAGCAGTAAGGAGGCGATGATGGAGTTACAACATTGTGACGTCCTTGATCGTAGGTTTTGCCGGCCGGGAAGATGGCCGTGGAAATGATCTGGGAAATTGTGGCGGCCTCGGGCGCGCGGCCTCGCCCCATAAAGACGTGGCAAGAAGCGGCGGCGGCGGCGCCGCCTTGGGCACATTCCGCGTCCGTGCCGATCGAAAGCGATTGGTCGCAGCCGACATTCGCGGTCTGTTTCCCCCGCGGCCCCGTCGCCACCGCGGCGCCACGCCCGCCCACGGGCGGCGGAGTCCGTGTTTACAAATGAAGCGGCGCGCCCACGCGACGCCCCATCGTCCCGGGCAGGCAGCGGGCCACGCCCACTGCGGCCACCTGCTGCACCGGGGCCCCGGGCAGCAGGCGCTAGCCAGAGGCGGCGGCGTGCGTGCTTTGCTTCAGTTAGACGGTGGAATGAAGTACCAGCTGCTGTACAACAATTATTTATTTAATTTCGCATCTGGTTTCGGTGTTCTACTACACCATCTTCAGGCGCCTAACCAAAAAGACAAATACAAGCCGCGGTGGAGTAGCCGAGCGGTATAAAGCGTTCGCTGCGGAGCCCGCGGTTGCTCGCCGTGGAGGTTCGAGTCCTCTCTGGGGCATTGGTGTGTGTCTGTCCTTAGGTGTTTTTTTTTTTTTTTTTTTTTTTTTTTTTTACATACATACGCCGCAATTCACCGTAAGGTGCGTGGCGGAGGGTACACTGTACCACTACTAGGCATTTCCTTTCCTATTCCACTCCCAAATAGAACGAGGAATAAAAGAATGCCTATATGCCTCCGTACGAGCCCTAATTTCTCTTATCTCGTCTTTGTGATCTTTACGCGAAATGTAAGTAGACGGCAGCAAGATCGTACTACACTCAGCTTCAAATTCCGGCCCTATAAATTTACTTAACAGAAATTCACGAAAAGAACGTCGTCTATCTTCCAGCGATCCCCAATTGAGTTGCCGCAGCATTTCCGTGACACTCGCGCATTGGTCTAACCTACCGGTAACAAATCTAGCTGCTCGCCTCTGAACCGCCTCTATGTCTTCCTTCAAACCGATCTGCTGCGGGTACAAAAAAAAAAAAAAAAAAAAAAAAAAAAAAAAAAAAAAAAAAAAAAAAAAAACCGATTAGCTCCTCCACCGCGGCCCCAAACACTTGAGCTAGGTTTAAGTAATTTGTGAGCTACGGAGTGATGACCACGCAGTTTGGTCCGATAGATTTACAAACATTTGACAAATACAACAGTTACAAGAACAAGTGCATCATAAAGTCGGTGTACAAAAATGGCCGGCCGCAGTGGCCGAGGTGACTGAGACGCTTCAGTCACGGTCTGCACGGCCCCCCTCGGGCATGGATATTTGTGCCGTCTTTAGTCTTAGCTAGTTCGTAAGTAGTTTGTAAGCTTAGACACTGATGACCCCGTAGTTAAGTCCCATAAGTTCTACAAAGATTTGAACATTTGAAGTACAAAAATGTCAAGCAATAAACATGCCGTTTACAAGAGAAAAAGTACTACTTTTCAGTAACAATAAACATGTTACAAAGTCATCAAGTACAGAGATTGTTGTTGTTGTGGTCTACAGTCCGCAGGCTGGTTTGTTGCAGCTCTCCACGCTACTCTGTACTGTGCAAGCATCTTCATCTGAGAATATGTTCGGCAACCTACATCCTTTTGAATCTGCTTACTGTATTCGTTCCTCAGTCTCCTTCTACGATTTTTACCCTACACACTACCCTCTAATACTAAGTTGACGATTTTTTGATGTCTCAGAATGTGTCCCACCAATCTATCCCTTATCTTACTCAGGATATGCCAGAAATTCCTTTTCTCCCCAATTCGGTTCAGTACCTCCCCATTAGCTACGTGATCTACCCATCTCATTTTCATCATTCGTCTGTACCACCACATTTCAAAAGCTTCGATAATATTTTTGTCTGTAGTTCTTATCGCCCATGTTGCACTCCCATACAATGCTACACTCCAGACAAATGCTTTCAGGACTTGCTAAGATTTAAATTGATGTTGGATGTTAACAAGTTGCGCTTCTTAAGAAACGCTTTTCTCCCCATAGCCATTCTGCATTTTATATCTTCTTTACTTTGGCCATCACAAGTTACTTTGCTACCCAAATAACAAAACTCATCTACTACTCGTATTGTCTCATTACCTAATCTAATTCCTTCAGAATCACCTGACTTTCTGACATTACATTCCATGTCCTTGTTTTTCTCTTGTTGATGTTCATCGTATAACCTCTTTTCTAGACACTGTCCATTCCATTCAATTGCTCTTCCAGATCCTTTGCAGTCTCTGACAAAATTACGATGTCATCGGCAAACCGCAAACTTTTTATTTCTTCTCCCTGAAATAATTCGATAGGAATTAAACCATAAAACTGCTACCTGCAATCATTACGATCTCTCCGTTTCTCAACTGCCATCTACATTCATATGCTGGTGCGCGAGTAGGTCGGAATTCACCGAATTGTAGATGTATTTTTACGAATTAGTACAGTATTGTTCGGTGATCCGGTGTAGTTTCTTAGCTGAATGGGCAGAACTCTGTTGGAAGAAAATCGGAAGTGCTTCTGACCCGTTGCTTTCCCCGGCGTTTTCTTTCCGCGCTCTTTGGAAAGTGTCTCCATTATTCGACCCGAAAGCAGCGGAGGAAGTCCGCCCACAAAGGCGGCTGCTGCGGAACCGTGTGTCAGCAGTGACTAGCTTGCTCCGAGTGCCGGCCAAAGAACACCTGGAAAACGAAAGGGACGGCTGATGTTCCCTACCCTAACCTACCCTATCCTGGCCTACTTACCTGCAGCCCTCCCCAGAAGCATATCCTCTCACAAATAGGACGGTCTTTGATGTAATTTACACTGCTGTGGAAGGAAGGAATCTTGGAGTTTAACGTCCCGTCGACAGCGTGGTCATTAGAGACGGAGCTTACGCTCGGAATGTTTGGGTAAGGAGTGGAAGGAAATTGGCCGTGCTCTTTGAAAGGAACCATCCCAGAATTTGCCTAGAGTGATTTAGGGAAATCACGGAGAACCTAAATCTGGATGCCCGGAGGTGGATTTGAACCACCATCCTTTCGAATGCGAGTCCAGTGTGTTACCACTGCCCCACATCGCTCGGTACTGCTGTGGAGATGCATTAGGGACTTGTGTGTTGAAGAGGTACCCTGTATGACCATTGCTATTTCAAGAGAACGGTACACCTATTACGCTTTTGAATGGAGATGGCTGTGAAACAGGTGGAAATGTTATGTTTTCGTCCTGATTTTCTGTCACATATATCCAGTTGCTGTTCACCCCCACTTCATTCTCTAGCTACTTCATATAATAATAATAATAATAATATTTGTAAATCTATCGGACCAAACTTCGTCGTCATCAGTCCGTAGCTTACAAACTACTTAACCTAGGTAAACTAACCTAAGGTCAACACATACACCCATGCCCCAGGGAGGACTCGAACCTCCACGGCAAGCAACCGCGCGCTCCGCAGCAAGACGCTTTAGACCGCTCGGCTACTCCACCGCGGCTAGCTACTTCATTCATCCAATCCACGAAGTAATTTATGTGACGTCTAGCACTAAATATTCGTTCAGCCGGCCGCGGTGGCCGAGGAGAGTGAGGCGCTCCAGTCACGGTCTGCACGGCCACTACGGTCAGGGGTTCGAATACCCCCTCGGGCATGGATATTTGTGTCGTCTTTAGTATAAGGTAGTTGATAAGTAGTTTGTAAGTTTAGGGACTGATGACCCCGTTGTTAAGTCCCATAAGCTTCACAAACATTTGAACATTTTTATTCGTTTCGCTACTGTAAATATTTCAAATGTTCAAATGTTTGTAAGCCTGTGGGATCAAAGTACAGTGATCATGGCGGAGCGACCGAGCGCATTGAGGCGCTGTGCTACGAAGCGCGAGGTCGTTCTCCGTCGGGGGTTCGAATCCCCCCTCGGGCATGGATGTTTGTGCTGTCTTTAGTACAAGGTAGTTGAAGTTTTGTAAGTTTAGTGACTGATGACAACGCAGTTAAGTCCCATAAGCTAATATAAACATTTGAAAATGTTGTACAGTGTATATCGGTCCCTACACTTACAAACTACTTATACTAAAGTAAACATATCCTAAGTCAAAACACACAAACACACACACACACACACACACACACACACACACACACACACACACACACATATATATATATATATATATATATATATATATATATATATATATATATATATATATATATATATCCTCCCGTGCAAGCGGCCGCTTAGTCCTTGACAGGGCAGCTAGAACCGCACGGCCATTCCCGTGCGCTTGTAAGATTTACTTCTGTTTAACTAAATAACTATGAGAACATATCTTTGATCAAGAAACGCCCCGGAGGTTGCTCTTAGCAAACATTTCAAATTTATTTCAGAATTCTTTATTTACCGATTACTACTTTCTATGAGTCTGTCATCAACTTGAGGTCGGTTTAAATATTGTTGGGAACTAAACTGTTAAGGTCATCATTGTCTAGATGGGGAGGGGAAGAGTGAGTATAGGAAAGGAGGGGAAGGAAAAGGAAATGCAGTTCATGGAGGAAAGAAAGAACCATAAGCCCCCCTGAGGAAGTTTAAATATAAAAACACAAAGTATACGACGTGGTGCAAGTGGTTTACCACAAACATAAACACTTTTATATTTCAACTGAATGTGACCAGGTCCCGTTGAAACTACTGATCAGAAAACAAATAATTTTGTAATAAATCTGCGATCTTGGCTAACAGCTTCGTTCTGGAAGATTCCTTTTTTTCCTATTTTTTCTTTTTTAAATTTATAGATCGCTATCCTTATCTTGTTATGTCAGGTTCTTTTAAAACCATACTTGCTAAAATACTAAACATATAATGAACATTAGGAAAATAAATGAATGAGGCACCTCTGCGAAACTTAAGACAAATAATAGTACACACATTTATATTGTGAATTTAAAGCACGGGACGAAAATGTAAGTAATTTCGTTTACCTAGTTATGTCGAAGAGTATTTGTTCTCTGGCACTGATGTAATTTACGACAGGAAACAGTCGTTATGCCGGCCACAACTTGCGGACTTCATATCCTTAACTTTCAAGACGCGACGACCGAGGCCTTTAAGTGGCAGTGGCACGGTAATAGGAGCTCCGTTTGACGCGTACCAGCAGCAGAAAGATACAGGAAAGGCCCTGCACCGCTCTGCTAATTCCGCCGTCAGCGTGTGATGGATTGGTTCTTTCCCAGAAGAGCCTACTTGTCACTGACTTGTTTAATAAACAACATTTAGGCTGTTCGTAGAGGTCTTATTTGTCTCGTCCTGTTACAGCTTGTTAGTATGTCGAGTGGAAGCGTCAGACCTCAGGACGAAGTAAGCGAGATTAGGGTTTCACGTCCCGTCTACGCCGAGGGCATTAGTGACGATGATATTTTCAGAGGCAGGGATGAATTAATGGTGGGGAAAGGAATTCGGTTGTTCTCAGAGTAGTTTAATTGCTCATCTGGCCATTGGTTAAAACTCCAGTCCTTCGGATTATTCTTTCCGAGGTCTTGCTTCTCTCTGCATCCTGTAGCGCACAAGAAATACCGACGAGAAAGTCGCCACCAACGTTCGTTTAACATAGGGCAATTTTACACACGTCACTTTTTGCATGTCAGGAACTTAAGCGGCTCCTGTGCTCCATCTGTAGCGGCATTAAAAATAAATAAAATGAAATGTGTAATTAACTTGCTCGATTACAAGCAGAACGGGAAGAAATGCAGCTGTCTGCGGCGCGTCAGTCACGCTCTGCACGGCCAATACGGTCGGGGGTTCGAATCCCAAATTCAAATGTTCAAATGTTTGTATAGCTTATGGGACTTAACTACGGGGTCATCAGTCCCTAAACTTACAAACTACTTACGAACTAGCTAATACTAAGGACGACCCAAATATCCATGCCCGACCGCAGTGGCCGTTCAGACCGTGACTGGAGCGCCTCAGTCCTCTCGGCCACCGCGGCCGGCGGTTCGAATCCCCCCTGGAGCATGGATATTTGTGCCGTCCTTAGTAATAGCTAGTTCATAAGTAGTTTGTAAGTTTAGGGACTGATCAGCCCGTAGTTAAGTCCCGTAATCTCTACAAACAAACGAGAAAATGCCACTGCCGCTATAGTAGAGGAAATGCTCTCATATCGTGGCGGAGGGGTTGCAGTGTGTCTTGGGGTGCCACATCGGGCAGAGTACACCTCCGCTCCGTAGGTTCGAGTCCTACCTCTGGCATGAGTGTGTGTTGTCCTTAGTTTAAGTTAGGTAAGTGGACATAGTAAGTAAAATACTAAATACGATAAAATTTGGAATTTCTATTTTCTATTCCATTATGGTATATAATACTTTAAAAACGGACAATTCTAAATATTCAACTATCGTTGAGTTTTTGACATGAATGGGTTAAGAAATTTACGGCTTCCGGTGTTAACGGCTGCCCTTTTGAAACCTGCCAATATTGACAGATGCACAACGGGCGACTGAAGATGGTGTGATTGTAACACCGAAATTGGTAGCGTAGTTGAATAAATAATATTTATACAGCTGCTGCTACTTTCTTCCAGCTTCAAATTTATCAGCCGTAGTCCCAACAAATTGATTATGGGGAGAATTAATCTTTATGTATGTTAATGTTTTCGAACTTCACAGCTACATATCACATTTATTCCTACACTTTATGGTATGTACTGGAAGTTTCTTGTGTACCACTATCCTTCTTTCCTATTTCCTGTTCCAGTGGTGGAAATAATGATTGTTAGTAAACTTCTATCTGAAGTCAGATTTCTTAGTTTTACTATCGCGATCTCTCCGCGAGATACACCTACGAGTACATAGTAACGAGCAAAACTGCATATTGGTTGACCCTCCTAGAAGGAAGCGCTCTCGGAATTTTAACAAGAGACAAACACCTGAGAGCCGAAAGCTCGTCTTGCAGCATATTCCCCCGTAGAAGCGTGAGAATTTCCGTGAAGGCTTTCGAGTTTACTAAGCGAACAGAACGCACTGCTCTTCTTAGTATCTTGTGTATCGCTACTACAGTAGCAGTCGATAAACGTCTGGGGATTCTTCCACTGTGTGTAGAATGTGTCCTTCCAAAGATTAATTTTATGTGGTCGTTACACATTATGTCGCTGTAGACGTATCTTCTCAGATATTTAATAGATTTGAATACTTCCGGTGATACTTCGAGTAGGTCAAAACATTTCCCGACAGGCTTAACTGATGAAAGACTCTTAGTAAAGATTTTGCCTATCAGGTGATGAGTTGGATATTTGTAGATTGACTATAAAATTCGTGCGAAGTGCCAAAATGAACGTTCTGAGTAAAACGCAAGAAACCTTCTAAAATGAACAGTTTGTCTTTAAGTGCAACGTTTTTCGCCTTAATTTGTGTCTACCATTAATATTTAAAGACTTATTACAGTGGAATTAACCATTCAATTTTTATCTTTATAAAAAAAAATTATTTCCTGATAGGAAATAAGAATAGGGCTACGTGCCATACCCTCTACTGTAAAAACCGGGCTATGTCCAACATTCGAGTAAATGGAAAGCTTTATTGGACTTTGTGATCTCGATGACGGTCTACAAAGGCGACATACATTATCTGATAATTCAAATCTTGCCTTAAACACCCTTGTGTAATGACTTTCCTCTTGGGGAAAATTTCTGTGTGTTCAACTATACGCTGTGCATCATCACCTGTGTACTTCCTGTCTTTGGTTTCATTTCCCCTATGTTCAACGTACATAACGTCACCACGCTTCTTCGATTTAACCAATGTTTCAACCCTACGCTTTGTGATGCCATAGATTTCCATAAATGTTTGCTTGCACACTTGTTTGTAATCACCTTTGCCATCAGAAATCGTATAAAATACACTAGCCTGCCTTCTACTTTCTGTCAAATCTGTGTACGACCCATGTCGCCTAAGTTTAATACCTATGTTTCCCATTAGATACGAATTTTGGTTGACGTTATCTCCTAGTTCATAAAACTGATTGAAGGTGTTTAGTTTTTGTTTGAAGGCAATGCTTTTGCATAGATATAGGCATCAGCATGAAACCTACATAAAAGAAGGCCATTGGAAGTGTAAACACTGGGTCTAATAACCTGTTTTTCACTACTTTGCACTCAGAAGAAAAACGTATATACAAACAACTGCGACATTAAAAGCCGACAGAATACAACTTTGAGCCATTAATAAATGACAACCTAGGTCTATGATGTTATAGAGGTATTTAAACCTACCGCAATAGGTGGAGGTTGTTTCTATGGCACTGTTACATTCCGGCTGTTCTTGTAGGACTTCACTTCTGCTCTAAGCTTACTTACCATTTCCATTGCAGGAAAAGCACAATATAAATAGTTACTGCTTGCTACACAATGGAACCTCAACTCAAGCAGTAATAACAAAGCTCACGTGCATCTCTGACCACTGGCACATAGCCCAGATTTTACTTCAAGACAGATGTCACATAGATCGTCGGGCATTCTTGAGAGAAACATTAGAACTACTTCCACATCGAATAACAGATAGCCCGCTTTTTACTGAGTATTGTTACACATGTAGCCCACATTTTCACAATAAAACAAAATTTTTCATTTTTGGCACTTGCCACGGATTTTATTTGTGTTGTTGTGGTCTTCAGTCCGGAGACTGGTTTGATGCAGCTCCTGAGCAAGCCTCTTCATCTCGACATAAGAACAGCAACCTACATCTTTCTGAATCTGCTTACTGTATCCATCTCTCGGTCTTCCCCTGCGATTTTTTCCCCATACACTTCCCTCCAACGCTAAATTCACAATTCCTTGATGTCTAAGAATGTGTCCTACCAATCTATCCCTTCTTTTAGTCAAGGTATGCCAGAAATTCCTTTTCTCCCCAATTCTGTTCAGTACCTCCTCATTAGTTACGCGATCCACCCACCTAATCTTCAGCATTCTTCTGTAGCACCATATTTCAAAAGCCTCAATCCTCTTCCTGTCCGCACTGTTTATCGTCCATGTCTCACTCCCATACAAGGCAACACTCCATACAAATGCCTTCAGAAAGGACTTCCTCAGGCTTAAATCAATATTCGATGTTAACAAATTTCTCTTTTTCAAGAACGCTTTTTTCCCCATTGCCATTCTGCATTTTATATCCTCTGTACTGCGACCACCATTTGTGATTTTACTGCCCAAGTAACAAAACTCATCTACCTCCTTTATTGCTTCGTTTCCCAATCTAATTCCTTCAGCATCACCTGATTTTCTTACACTGCACTCCATTACCCTAGTTTTGCTCTTGTTAATGTTCATCTTATATGCACCGATTTTATTATCAGTCTACATTTGTCAAAATGCGCATTAGAAAAGAGAAGGAGAGCCCTTCGTCATGCGATGCCGCCGCATGCCGGTGGTTTACTTTATAGGCGACGGCGATAGAATTTCCATTGCTAACTAGCCTGGGAGCAAGTGCGCTAGCGGCGCGCGGGTCGTGATGCCGGCAGCCTTGGGTTCGGTTCTGTTTTTTCCTTTGAGGCCCCGCGGCTGCGCGCGAGGTGACAGCCAGCCAGTTCCACGCCGGCAAAAACCGCGGAAGCTCTACCGCCGCTTTGTCCAAAGGGTCCCGCCGAGGCCTCTGGAAAAATGTCGACATTAGTAGCGTGCATGTCCCGACATTGCACTTCATTAGCACTTCTGTTACTCACTTTCTAACTGTTCCAGGGCGCGAATATGTGCGTCTACAACAAGCTGTTATCGCCATTGTAATGTTTCACTTACCGTTCCAGCAGTTAACGACGATACGCCTAGCTTCTAAGATACCTGTAAGCACTGCAGTACGATATTGTCCAAGACAGCTTTCCTGGGACACCCTCTATCACATACTATACAAAATTTGACACCAAGTACTTCCTATTTTAACCACAATGTACTGCAGATTCATCGGCCAAAAACTGCACGTTGACTGCCACGGCCAAAATGAGTGAACTGCTCCCAGAAGCCATGTTAAGTAGGTCATACAGATTGATTCGTCATCTCATTTGAAGTCCATCTGTATCATCGAAACTTTAAAAATAACAGTTTTGGCGGGAAAATGGGGCGTGTGAGTTATCTCGTAGTTGGCGTATGGAGTAGAAAGTTCAGCTCAGACGCCAGCTACGAAATAATTCGTTGTCAACAATCAGAGAGTATTTCGACGTACATTTGTCAATACGACACATGTCATTGTTGTAACCGCGTCAGTATTTATTCAGTCTTCATTGTAGATACTTCACTGACGTTTATCGTTATCTGTGTTCAATTTTCCTCGTAAAATGGTAGTAATAAGAGGAAACTGAGTGACGTAGAACTTGAACAGCTAGCTAACATGGATGAATCGCAGTGGAACGAGTTTCTGGATGAATTCTGTGAAATTAAAAATCCTGTTCCACCATGCCTAGAATATTTACTTTACTTTACTTTACCTCTCCCCGAAGCCCAAGACCTGTAAATCGCACGTATTTGCTACTAATGTTCTCGTATCTGACTTTATGTAGGAACTCGTTTCCTACGAGTTAACTCGTATTGGGCGCCAGTGGCCAGTTCGGCACATAACGAGATAACTCGTAGTTGGCAGTCAACGTGTTAACCACAATGTAATGCAGATTCATCGGCCAAACAACTGTAATCAGTCACTGGAAAAAGAACAGGCCACATACTTTGACAAAGAGATTAGCAGAAGTGATCCACAAAATTATCGTGCAATGTCAATGACATACATCTGTTGTAACATCTTCCCACATATCTCGTGCTCAAACATAGTATGTACAGGGAGTCAATTTTTGATCTTTCGGGAGAGATAGAGGACACTAAAGAATGGAAAAATCACGTAGCAACGTGTAGTCGGGAACGCTACTCTAGCACAGTAATGACGACATAGAGCACAAGTCAGCGTGGACAGAATTAAGGGCGAGAGAATATGTTTATTAATCCTTAGTATGACAATAACCTATAAATAAATACAAATACTAACAACGATCGTCACTGTAGATGTTCGAAATCAAGTCTCCGGGCCGTAGCGCATGCATCTCATTTCAGATGCAAGGAAGATTTTACGTTCTGAAATATATTCAACGTGTCCAGAACACTCTCAGCAGATGCATGCAAGTTCCTCAGCGCTGTTAAAGGTGTTTAGAAGGGCCGTGTGTGTACGTTTCAAGGCACAAGATCTTCCGTACGCTGGGGATGTGAAGCCTACATAACGGTTCAGGTCTATTAATGTCTAAAACCTTCTATGATGGCGATCGTTGTCATTTTTTCATTTTATTTCTTGGTTTCTACTGTACTAAGCATAACCAATTTATTTTCTCATACGATCATGTTCTTCCTTTATTGCATTTTGTGACGTCACTAACACGCCAATGAAGCATATACATTTCTGTGTGGTTTTCCATAGTCTAGATGCACTGCACCTCTCCTGAAACTTTGTAACCGCCGTGCTCGAATTTCTAAAGGATTGCTCATGCGAAAATTAACTCAAGGTTTTCTCTCACGACAACCTGAATATCACACGATTAAGGAAACAACGTTTGTCCAGTATTTCTAAACATACGAAAAGTCTTATCCTATAGGCTTCGACCGAAATTATTTCCAATTAAATGACCACGTACGTAATTATTGAGGCGTTCACACGATTGTGACGAATTACAGAGAAGTCTTTGTTTGAATTTCTAATATTTTGTTGTGACCTACGTTTGAGCGTCACAGTTAATAAAAATGGCGAAAATACCTAGTCTTTTGAACGTATTACGGCAGTGTTTGACAACCGTTTCCAATGTGGGACCCCTTCCAAGTAAAAATATTCTGGCGACAACCTCCCAAATAAAAGATATTCTGGCGATTCTCCAAGATAGTTTTGTCTATTTTTCGGAATGGTACACATTATCCTAATTTTACACGATTTCCGACAGAAAAATACGTTTTGCTTAACCATTTGTTTGCATTGCACACGCGAATTATGCTGACTGAGGAAGCGTTGCGTTTTGCTGATGACATTGTAATTGTCAGAGACAGCAAAGGACCTGGAGGAGCAATTGAACGGAATGGACAGTGTGTTGAGGGGGCATGTGGAATGAAAGTTAACAGCGGCAAAACAAGGGTAATGGAATGCAGTCTTAGAAAATCAGGCGATGCTGAAGGAATTACATAAGGTAACGAATCAGTAAAAGTGGTAAATGAGTCCTGTTCAAATGTTTGTAAATCTGTCGGACCAAACTGCGTGGTCATCAGTCCGTAGCTGACAAACTACTTAAACCTAGGTAAACTAACCCAAGGACAACACACACACCCATGCCCCAGGGAGGACTCAAACCTCCACGGCAAGCAACCGCGCGCTCC
The DNA here is from genome assembly GCA_026315105.1 of Locusta migratoria. NCBI lineage: Eukaryota > Metazoa > Arthropoda > Insecta > Orthoptera > Acrididae > Locusta > Locusta migratoria. The sequence continues at coordinate 98,339,298 of CM048750.1, read as the reverse complement.
GCAGCGAGACGCTTTAGACCGCTCGGCTACTCCACCGCGGCAATGAGTCCTGTTACTTGGGCACTAAAATAACATATGATGGTCGCAGTACAGAGGATATAAAATGCAGAATTGCAATGGGAAGAAAAGCGTTTTTGAAAAAGAGAAATGTGTTAACATCGAATTAATTTAAGCATAAGGAAGTTCTTTCGGAAGGAATTTCTGTGGAGTGTTGCCTTGTATGGGAGTGAGACATGGACGATAAACAGTGCGGACAGGAAGATAATAAAGGCTTTCGAAATGTGGTGTTACAGAAGAATGCTGAATATTAGGTGGGTGAATCGCGTAACTAATGAGGAGGTACTGCACTGAATTGGAAAGAAAAGGAATTTCTGGCACACCTTGACTAAAAGAAGGGATCGATTGGTAGGACACATTCTTAGGCATCAAGGAACTGTGAATTTAGCGTTGGAGGGAAGTGTGCGGGTTAAAAATCGCAGAGGGAGATCTAGAGATGAATATAATACGCAAATTCAAATGGATGTAGGTTGCCGTTCTTATGAGGAGATTAAGAGGCTTGCTCAGAATAGACTAGGGTGGAGAGCTGCATCGAACCAGTCTCTGGGCTGAAGACCACAACAACTGCAACAACAAGGAAGATTCTACACTATAGACAATTTGTAAGAAGTAAATTTTTTTGACGTAGTAGGAATAGCTCGGCTCTTTACGGTTTGTGGGTGCAGACGAAGAGTGCTCGTAATTATATATATATATATATATATATATATATATATATATATATATATATATATATATATATATATATATAAATGACCTTGCAGATAACATAGGAAGCTCAGTGAGGCTTTTTGCAGATGACGCTGTAGTATATAGAGAGGTTGTAACAATGGAAAATTGTATTTAATTGCAGGAATATTTGTATCGAATTGACGCATGGTGCAGGGAATGGCAATTAAATCTCAATGTAGACAAGTGTAATGTGCTGCGAATACATAGAAAGAAATATCCTGTATCATTCAGCTGCACTATAGCGGGTCAGCAACTGGAATGAGTTAATTCCATAAATTATCTGGGAGTAGGCATTAGGAGTGATTTAAAATGGAACGACCATATAAAATCAGTCATCAGTAAAGCAGATGCCAGACTAAGATTCATTGGAAGAATCCTAAGGAAATGCAGTCTGAAAGCAAAGGAAGTAGGTTACAGTACACTTGTTCGCCCACAGCCTGAATACTGCCCACCGGTGTGGGATCCGTACCAGGTGGGGTTGACAGAGGAAGTAGAAAAGATCCAACGGAGAGCAGCGCGCTTTGTTACAGGATCATTTGGTAAAAGCGTTACGGAGATATATATATAGGAGTGTAAGTGTTGCATAGAAATCTACAGTTTTGTTCCAATCTTTATGAAATTTTGTAGGCCCCTACACGGAAGCTTCAATCCATGAGGACGGTCGCCGTAAGTGTAAGAATCACATACGATATATAGTTCACGAGATATGACGTCATAAACAATGAGATGCGCGAAAAACTGCTGCATTTTGCGACAATGCTGCTCATTTTCTCCTAAACCATTGGACCGATTTCAACCAAATTTGGTACACACATTCCTTACCGTGCGTAACAATTGGTGCATTGTTAAGAATAACATACGGCACATGGTTCAAAAGATATTACGTCATAACATAATTTCAAACCTTTAATAAACTTTTTCTCGCTGGCAACTATAGTGAAAGGAAAAAAGTTTATCGCTTACTACTTTTCCGCTGTTTATGGAGTAAAACTACGGCTCTCGGTATGAAATTACAATTTATAATGTGAACACTACAAATTGTAGCGACAGGAAATTTTACAGTCAGTATACACACATATAGTTGAATGAAGCTTCTAAATTGTATCCCATTCAGACACGTAGCTCATGAGATATGAGCACATAAACCGTAACGTTCATGGAAAAATGACCAAGTTTTAATCTATTACTTCTTTACTACAAATTGTATTCGCAAGAGATTTTACAGACATACAGCACTTATACAAATGAATATATACCTGAAAAATGTCAGGACTAAATAAGTAAATACCCGGGCAACGCCGGATTTTCATCTAGTGATCGATAAACTCCAGTGGAAGACTCTGCAGGAGGGACGCTCTGTCTCTCGGTAAGGGCTTTTGTCGAAGTTTCGAAAACATACCTTTATTGAGGAGTCTATATTGCTCCCTCCTACGTATATCTCGCGAAGAGATCATGAAGATAAAATCAGAGTGGTTAGAGCCCACGCAGAGGCATACCGACAATCTTTCATTCCGCGAACAATACGTGACTGGAATAGGAAGGAGAGCCGAGCGGTCTAGGGCGCCTAGATGCGGCGCGCGCGGTTAGTCGCCGTCGGAGGTTCGAGTTCTTCCTGGGGCATGGGTGTGTGTGTTGTCCGTAGGTAGGTTTATCTAGGTTTAAGTAGTTTGTAAGCTACAGACTGGTGGGAACGCAGTTTGGTCCGATAGATTTACAAACATTTGAAAATTTGAATTTGAAGGAGAACCGATAGCCGCCGTGGAGTAGCCGAGCGGTCTAAAGCACCTCGCTGCGGGGCGCGCGGTTGCTCGCCGTGGAGGTTCGAGTCCTCCCTGGGGCATGGGTGTGTGTGTTTGTCCGTAGGTTAGTTTACCTAGGTTTAAGTAGTTTGTAAGCTACGGACTGACGACCACGCAGTTTGGTCCGATAGATTTACAGACATTTGAACATTTGAGAACCGATAGTGGTACTCAAGGTGCCGGCCGTGGTGGCCGAGGGGACTGAGGCGCGTCAGTCACGGTCTGCACGGCCACTAAGGTCGGGGGTTCGAATCCCCCCTCGGGCGTGGATATTTGAGCCGTCTTTAGTCTTAGCTAGTTCATAAGTAGTTTGTTAGTTTAGGGACTAATGACCCCGTAGTTAAGTCCCATAAGCTATACAAACATTTGAACATTTTGGTACTGAAGGTACATTCCGCCACACTCCTAGCGGGTGGCTTTTGGAGTATGCATGTAGATGTAGACAGGAAGAGCCGCCCCCGGCCGTCGCTGGCGGCTTTGCTACCTGCTGGTGGGAGCTGCGGGTGCAAATAGCGCGTGGCGCGGCCGGCAGGTATTTTGAGCCGGCGCGCCACGGCGCAGCGGCCGATCTAAATCCACGTCCAGCGGCAGGCGGCGGCGGCGGCGGCGGCTGGGGGCGGCGGCGGTCCTCTGTCAGGCCGTCGCGATGCGGGGAATTAATTTGATTCACAGCCGGCGGTATTAATACTCGCGCGCGGCGCTGCCAGCGCCATTGTTTCCGCAGCTTCCAGGCTGCCGCATAGGCTGCGCGAAGTACGCGAAACAGGACGGCCAAGGCGTGTCGAAAGCCGCGCGGTATCAGGCGCCACGTCATGAATTGCACGGCTGCTCCCGTCGGAGGTTCGACACCTTTCTTGGGGCATGTTTGTCTGTGTGTGTGTGTGTGTGTGTGTGTGTGTGTGTGTGTGTGTGTGTGTGACGGGCGGGGGGCGGACAGGGCGGTTCCTTAGCTTAAGTTAAAGTATATTAACCGAGCGAGGTGGCACATTGGTAAGACACTGGACTCGCATTCGGTAGGACGGTGGTTCAAATCCATCTCCGGCCATCCAGATTTAGGTTTTCCGTGATTTCTCTAAATCGCTGCAGGCAAATGCCGGGATGATTCCTTTCAAAGGACACGGCCTATTTTCCTTCCCCACCCTTTCCTGAAAATCCGAGCGTAAGCTCCGTCTCTAATAACCACGCTGTCGACGGGACGTTAAACACTAAGCTTCCCTTTTTTTTTTTTTTTTTTTTTTTTTTTTTTTTTTTTTTTTTTTTTTTTTTTTTTTTTTTTTTTATAATAAGTATATGTTTGAGAATAAAATCCGCTACCAGTCACGGTTTCCGGTCTGATATGTAACTTGTAACTTGAATTAATGGCCGTCTATTCGTCAGTGTTCTCACAGCCAGTAGGGTGAAACTAATCATAAAAACAACAAAAACACAGATAGTTCTTACATCATACAAACGACATATTGCCACATTCACGCGTTGTCCGAGATATTGTTCGTGGAAAACATACTTGATTTCTATTGCTCAGGACTGGCCTATCAGGTATTAAGTTCGATGCGTACTAAGATTATGAAACCATATCGCTCTATCATGAGTATCTCTGCTCTCATGTAAAATATACTTTAGAAGTTTTTATATTTGATTTTATTGCTTATTTCTTTATTTAATTATTTTTGTGTCACATATATAACAGCTGTAAACAGATAATACACTTAACTGAATATTTATCACACTTCCCGATCCTTTACATTAAAATTAAGGAAAGAAAAGTAGTTGAGAATATTTTCAAATACATCGAAAAACACTGTAATAAAATTTTGCACCTGGATCCACGATTTGACAGTGTATGCCCAGGACCGCTCGACCGCCGACGGCGCTCGGTAAGTCACTTATGATTACCAGTACGCAAGATACAGCATGGCAACGCTAAAATGTTAATTACTTTGAACCTCATATATGTTAGTAAAAATGTTCATTTTCGGACGTTCTATATACAGGGATTACAAAAAGGTACGGTCAAACTTTCAGGAAACATTCCTCACACACAAGAAAAGAAAATATGGTATGTGGACATGTGTCCGGAAACGCTTAATTCCCATGTTAGAGCTGATTTTAGTATTTCTCTGTAAATGTAAATTGAATTAATTCGTGCAGACAATTGTCAAAAATACGCAGTTGTTTCGTTAGTATCTACTTACTACCTGTATTCACCGCCAGTTGGCCCAATTGAAGGAAGGTAATGTTGACTTAAGTGCTTGTGTTGACATGCGACTCATTGCTCCACAGTAACTAGCATCAAGCACATCAGTACGTAGCATCAACTGGTTAGTGTTCATCACGAACGTGGTTTTGCAGTCAGTGCCATGTTTACAAATGTGGAGTTGGCAGATGCCCATTTCATGTATGGATTGCTTCGAGCGTCTTCCTGTCTGGACACCTTCATTCTGGAAATCTGTCTCGATACAAACGTACCGCGCCACGGCTATTGCCCCGTGCTAATCCATACATCAAATGGGTATATGCCAACTCCGCATTTCTAAACATTGCACTGACTGCAAAACCACGTTCGTGACGAACTGATGCTACGTACTGATGTGCTTGATGCTAGTACAGTAGAGCAATGAGTCGCATGTCAACACAAGCACTGAAGTCAACATTACCTTCCTTCAATTCGGCCAACTGGCGGTGAATCGAAGAAGTACAGTACATACTAATGAAACAATTGGGTATTTTGACAATTGTCTGCACGAATCAATTCAATTTACATTTAAAGATAAATACTAAAATGATGAGCTCTAACATAGAAATTAAGCGTTTCAGGAAACATGTCCATATAATATATTTTCTTTCTTTGTGTGTGAGGAATGTTTCCTGAAAGTTTGGCCTTACCTTTTTGTAACACCCTGTATAGCACTGAAAACGCGATTTTCCACCATGAGCTTTGACATTTTTTTTTTTTTTTTTTTTTTTTTTCTTTTTCCAGATACTAATGTCATGCAAAAAGCCGAAAAACGTATCTCTTTATAATCAGTATAGAACGTCGACGCATAATTTGATGGAAATCGGAGAGCCGCCTGTCAGAGCTGTGCCAGTCAGAGCGGCCGCAGGCGGCTGGCTGCCTACTCGGCCTTCGCGCTGTGTGGCGAGGCGTGGACGCTCGGCGCCTCGCCGCCTGCTCCCGGTTTCTCCGGCCTTCGTCCACTTTCCGCAGACGCCAGTACGCCGACAGCTCTCCAGCTACACCGTGTCTGAGATGCTCCTACCCAGGCACCTTCGCAAGACAAACGTTCCCTTTTTCATACTCGCACACGCCTGTCGTAGCTCCACTGACTTCCAGTTCGTCACGTGTCCCGTGCCCAATAAGACATCACACTGCATTCAGAGGTAGTAATTATGAACAGGATGTTCAAATACTCGCTACCAGTACTAAAATTGTTGACTTTCTAAATTATTTCATCACCTAAAAGTTTCAGGGATGCCTTTCGTCTTAGGGCTACTGTGACATTACGAAACTTTTAATGCACGTGTAAATAAATGTAACCTTGGAATTTGCACTCGTCATCCTGTATAGACGCGACGTCTCTTTGTCAATCGGTCTGCAGTTCATAGGAAATACCAGGGGTGTTTAAATGAAAAGGTAAGAAGCGGGACTGTGGGTATAATTTAAGTCTTTATCCAAAAGTAATCACCAGAGGCCTAGCTATCCCACTGTGTAATGAGCCGAAGGAGTGCCTGTTCCCAGAATTCCTGTGGCTGTGACAAGAGCCAGTTCTCTACTTTCTCTACTTTCGTCGCCCGAGTTGAATCGATTCCTTCTGTGAAGTTTTCTTAGCGGACCAATCAGGTGGAAGAGCGACATTTCCAAGCTGCAGGAAAGATGCTGAAGCTGTTCCCACTTGAACTTGTCTAGTCCATGTGGACGCGTGAACGCGCGTTATCATGGAGCAGAATCACTCCTTCCGTGAGCAGCCCTGGCCGTTTTCTCTTGATGGATTTGAGAAGGCTACGGAATGTCGCACATTAGACGTCACTGTTAACAGTTTCTCTGTGCTCGAGGAATTCGATGAGCATCTGAACTCGGACGTTGAAAAAGACGGTTCATCGCCTTGCCTGTTGAGGGCACAGCCTTGTATGTTTCGGGGGAAGGTGACGACGTATGCTTGGCATCCCTGTACGTCGCATTACATTATCCCAAAGCTCCATATTCAAATTTCAAGCGGTTTGGTTGTTAAGACGTTTCGCATCTTTTCATTTGAACACTTCTCGTACTGTTTTTAAGAATGCAACTCACTTTGTTCCTCTGCAGTTCTTTTCTTTCTGTCATGTCAAGAGGTACACCTATTTGTACGACTATTTTCAACTTGCTAACCAGTACAACAAAAACATAATTTGAAACGCGAAATGACACACAACTGGAGTGGGCAGCAAAACAAATGTTGTTTCGATTTAATTACCGATATGTCTATCCTGTTGCTATCAGTCACGTGCAGTTTGTTCTGCAAGTCTTGTTGATGCATTGACAAAATATGTTACAAAATGACAGATTGTGGTAACGTTAAAAATGACAGCGTAAAATAGTGATCGTATCCTGTATTCCTGGTTACAGTGATGATTCCAATCCTCTCTTTTCAGTAATGATAAGCCGGAAAAATTTGTAGATAGGTCGCCAAACTATACCAGTTGTAGCTTCGTAAATATGACTTAGCAGGATAACTGACGAGCTTGAGACAGCGTCTGATAGTCTATAAGTTCAACATCTGCGTGAAGCTCTTCAACGGCCCAAATAAGTTGCAAATTTGTGTCTTATGGTGTGTCATGCAGAAGAGGACCAAACGTCACCTCGACAACACAGCCTTTACGTGAAGTAAATAACACAGATAGGGGGCGCAGCCGGCCGCGGGGGACGAGGAACTGAGGCGCTCCAGTCACGGTCTGCACGGCCACTGCGGTCAGGGGTTCGAATACCCCCTCGGGCATGGATATTTGTGCCGTCTTTAGTATAAGGTAGTTGATAAGTAGTTTGTAAGTTTAGGGACTGATGACCCTGTAGTTAAGTCCCATAAGCTTAACAAACATTTTTTTTATTTTATTTTTTATTTTTTTTTATTTTTATTTATTTATTTATTTATTTATTTTTTATTTAGGGCGCGCAGTGGTAACACACAACACTTGCATTCGGGAGAACGACGGTTCAAATACACATCCAGTCATCCTGATTTAGGTTTTCCCTCGGTGCGTAAATCACTCCAAGTAAATTCCGGTATGGTTTCCTTCAAAGGTCATGGCCGATTTCCTCAAATGTTGAAATGTTTATGGGACTTAACTACAGGGTCATCAGTCCCTAAACTTACAAACTACTTATGAACTAGCTAATAATAAGGACGGAAGAAATATCCATGCCCGAGGGGGATTCGAACCCCCGACTGTAGTGGCCGTGCAAACCTTAACTGGCGCGCCGCATACGGCTCGGCCACCGCGGCCGGTGCCGATTTTCCTCCCCCATTTCTGACAAAAGCTATCCGAGTGTGTACTTCGCCTCTACTGTTCAGCATGTCGACGTGACGTTAAACCCTAATTTTTCTTCCTTCCTGAAGTAAACACTGGTTGAGAAGTTAACGCTGTATTCTTACCACGGTCGACTGATTACTGATATGCTACCATTCGGAGTAGCTACAGTACTGAATTGCATTCTAAAACGGTAGGTTTCGTATCTGTGTCTCGCTTGCCAGACTCAGGTAATTAATATAATTAATCGATACTGGCATATTTCTAAAATTTCCTATTACATCATTTTACATGTGACAAAACCTTACAAGTGGCTGACCAAAGCCCTGAAGAATGTATCATACTAGCTGAAAACCCGGCGTTGCCCGGGTATTTATTTAATGTTTCCTGCCATTTTTATGTATATATTCATTTGAATAAGGTCTGTATGCCTGTAAAATCTCTTGTGAATTCAATTAGTTGTTAAGAAGTAATAGAATAAAACTTGGTGCGCGATGGGGCGGTTCTGCATGAACGTTACTGTTTATGTGCTCATATCTCATGAACTATGTATCACACACACACACACACACACACACACACATATATATATATATATATATATATATATATATATATATATATATATATATATATATATATTCCGGTTTGCTAATGACATTGTAAGTCTGTCAGAAAGAACCAAGGACCTGGAAGAGCAATTGAACGGAATAGACAGTGTGTTGAAAAGCGCGTGCAAGATTAACATTAACAAGAGAAAACAGGGTAATGGAATTCAGTGTAAGAAAATCAGACGATGCTGAAGGAATAAGAGTATGTAAGGAAACAATAAAGGTGGTAGATGAGTTCTGTTACTTGGGCAGTGATGGGCGTAATATATAGGATATATAATGTAGAATGGCATTGGGGAGAAAAGCGTTTTTAAATAAAGAGAAATTTGCGAAAATGGAAGTGTGAGGAATTCTTTTCTGAAGGTATTTGTGTGAAATATTGCTTTGTACGGGAGTGAAAAATGGACGACAAAGAGCTCAGACAGGAAGAGGATAGAGGCTTTTGAAATGTGGCGCTACAAATGAATGCTGAAGATTAGGTGGGTATATCGCGTAACTAATGAAGAGGTACAGAACAGAATTGAGGAGAAAAGTAATTTCTGGTATATCTTGACTAGGAGAAGGGATCGATTCGTAGAACACCTTCTTAGACATGTGTACTCCAAGCAACATTCTAAAAAGCACTCAAAACTCGCAGTTGTTTTTGACATCCAGTAACCTTACATCTTCACATCTCTGTACCAGTGTGAGTTATAGACCTAGAGCTACGTGGCACTTAGTGGTTGATGTGTGTGATGCTGCACTGTGACAACGAGGAAATGTGGAGAGGAGATCTAATATGTAAAGCAGAGTGTTGGTGTGTACGTGTCGCATACAAAGGCCGCGGTGGCCGAGGGGACTGAGGCGCTCCAGTCACGGTCTGCACGGCTACTGCGGTCGGGGGTTCAAATCCACCCTCGGGCTAGTATAAGCTAGTTCAAAAATGTTTCAAATGTTTGTATAGCTTATGGGACTTAACTACGGGGTCATCTGTCCCTAAACTTACAAACTACTTATGACCTAGCTACTACTAAGGACGGCACAAATATCCATGCCCGACGGGGGATTCGTACCCCCGACCATAGTGGCCGTGGAGACCGTGACTGGAGCGCCTCAGTCCCCTCGGCCACCGCGGCCGGCTATAAGCTAGTTCATAAATAGTTTGCAGGTTTAGGGACTGATGACCCCGTAGTCCCATAAGCTCTACAATCATTTGAAAACATTTTTTGTCGCATACAAATCTACAGTTTTTGCACATCTCCAACAGCATTCACTAGTACAACTGCTCTGTCAGAACCATAGATTGTGACACATCTTGCTAAAGCAAGCGGACAGTTGCAGACCCCCACGATGGAGCCGGCAGCGGTCAATTGGCCCGCCACCTGTTGGAGGGCCGGCCGCACTGTGCGGTCAGAAGAAGCGGCGTGGCTTGGCCGCTGGACCGTCTCGTCGGTATTTTTATCGGAATTAGTGGGGCCGTGGGAGCGCGCCCTGTGTACACAGCGCCGCGACACAATCGCTGCCCCGTCATCGCCACGCGCTGCGTCACCGCCAAGCCATATCGCTCGGCCAACGGACTTCCGTATCGACCGCTCCGGCAGCCGCGATGAAGGAGAACGTGTGGGGTGGGGGGAAAAACTGCAGAGCGGGACCAACGCTTACCTCCATGAAGAAGTGATGTCCGCATAGCTAAACGTAAGTTTTACTTGTTGTGGTCTTCCGTCGAAGACTGCTTTGGTGCAACTCTACTTTGAGCAAGCCTCTTCATCTACTCATAAGAAAGGCAACCCACATCCATTTGAACAGGTTTACTGTATTTGTCTCTTGCTCTCCCTCTGTGATTTTTACCTCACACACTTCCCTCCAATGCTAAATTCACGATTCCATGATGTCTAAGTAGTTGTTCTAGCAATCGATCCCTGCTCTTCGTCAAGGTATGCCAGGAATTCCTTTTCTCCCCATTTTTTCCCGTATCTGCTCATTAGCTACGCAATCTACCCACCTAATCTTAAAGGATTCTTCTGTAGCACCACATTTCAAAAGCCTCTATCCTCTTCCTGTCTGAACTCTTTATCGTCTACGTTTCACTCCCTTACAAAGCAATACTCCACGCAAATAACTTGAGGAACTAATTCCTTACACTTAAATTAATATTCCACATTAGCAAATTTCTCTTTTCCAAAAATGCTTTTCTTTCCATTGCCATTCTACATTCTATATCCTCTATCGACTATCTTATGTTATTTTACTGCCAAGTAACAAAACTCATCTACCATCTTTAAATTAATATTCCACATTAGCAAATTTCTCTTTTCCAAAAATGCTTTTCTTTCCATTGCCATTCTACATTCTATATCCTCTATCGACTATCTTATGTTATTTTACTGCCAAGTAACAAAACTCATCTACCATCTTTAAATTAATATTCCACATTAGCAAATTTCTCTTTTCCAAAAATGCTTTTCTTTCCATTGCCATTCTACATTCTATATCCTCTATCGACTATCTTATGTTATTTTACTGCCAAGTAACAAAACTCATCTACCATCTTTATTGTTTCGTTACGCTTACAACGTTGTAAGATTAAGAGTTTTTTTTTTTTTTTTTTTTTTTTTTTTTTTAATACTAGTGCAACCAGTAGGATTTTTTATTTTTATATTGATGACTAGTTTTATAAAAGAATGAATACAGAAGGATACAGATAAAAATAAAATAGAATAATCAGTTTCTACTTTCCAGAGCAAGTACTTAGCCCCTGACAGCCCTCTCATCTATCTATATCTATAAATGTGAATGTCTGTTCGGTATACGTTTATCACGTCTGAACAACAAGACATAAAGAGCTAAAAATTTGTACAGTTACTAATGTCTACCCGGGGAAGGCTTTAGGCGCGGTTTTATGGCGATCGGATAGCTATAGCTCTCTCTCTCTCTCTCTCTCTCTCTCTCTCTCTCTCTCTCTCTCTCTCTCTCTCTCTCTCTGTGTGTGTGTGTGTGTGTGTGTGTGTGTGTGTGTTCGTTGGCCGGCCGCGGTGGCCGAGGTGACTGAGGCGCTCCAGTCACGGTCAGCACGGTCACTACGGTCGGGGGTTCGAATCCCCCCTCGGGCATGGATATTTGTGCCGTCCTAGTTCGTAAGTAGTTCATAAGTAGTTTGTAAGTTTAGGGACTGATGACCCCGTAGTTAAGTCCCATAAGCTTAACAAACATTTGAACATTCTGTTCGGTGTACGCTTATTACGACCGAACGACAAGACGCAGAGACTTAAATATTTGTACAGTTACTGATTTATACCTGAGGAAGGTTTTAAGCACGGTTTTATAGCTATCTGATGGTTATTTAGTAATTTGAAGAATATAACGCGAAATGCGGAACAATAATTACTCTTTGAAAATTATATTTACTCTTTGAAAATGGTTTTATTGGTTGCATTGTTGCTTGAGGTTGATAATGATAAAAGGGTGGAGTATATTGGGATGGAAAGTTATCGGTGTATATAAAATTCTACGTGTGTTTGTGTGTGTTAATACTAGGCTCTGCAGCGAAAACTAGAAAACGCAACCGAATAGTCTGTGTGTGATTGTTGTCCGAAGTTTCCCGTTGTACACTATAGCAGTTCCATGACGATAGCTATAAGGGGGTGGAAGATATGTTGGTTGAAAGTCGTCAAATTATAAAAAAATTCGGACTGAAGGCCAGCGATGACGTTTGCGACTCTATAGCAACGAGGTTACATACAGCGAAACGTGATGCCACAGACCATATCTTTGTTCTATGCGTGCTACAATGTCTTCAGCTCTTTCTCTGTAAGGATAATCATACGAATAAGGAAATACAAGAATAAATAAATAAAGCAGTAAAAAAGAAATGTCTTTTAATACATCTCTTTTAAAAAATCGATTTGACGTTTCGCGCATTACATCAAGTGATCGATCTGTGATATTATTACAATCATTATTGTTGAATTTCTTGTTTGGATTCTTCGAAACGAGTGTATTTTTACGTGTGATTTGATCTACACTACTTAATATCCTGATAATGTTGATTAAAAATATTTGTTTCTAAGGGAGGTAATTTCATTTCATCCTTCAAAACCTGTCTCATAGCACAATACTGAAAGATAGCTTATCTATCACAATCAACTAACACGCGAGCGGTGCCGCGGGCTTAAGCTAGTATTAAATGTAAGTAAACAGCGTTTTTGTTCGTGTCATCTCACCACCTGCAATTGATTTCCCTATTATTAATGCCATATAATTGGTTTTCAAACAGTGAACTGCACCACCATGCTACATATGTAAAATTCTGAATTTTTAAACACCTGAAGATGGGTACAAGTCCGAAATCGGTCATGTCATAAATAAATAATATGATCTTTAATGTGACTGGTAGCGGATTTTTTTCTCAACCCTGCATTAGCAACCGTCACGAAATTCAAACACATCCATCATGGACATAACACATTGAAGTTAAAGTAGTTTGTAAGTCGAGGAACTGATAACCCAATGTTTTGTCCCAAAGGTATATCAACATTTGACTTGAAAGCGTGACAGTTTACGGAATCCTACTCTGCTCCAGTACTTCTTGGTAGTCTGCAAGCCACTGTGATTTGCACCGGCATACTCGTTATGTTTCCGTAAGTATGTGGTGCAAGGTGTCACGCAGTGGCGGCTCGTATAAAATTTGACCAGTGTGCTACAGTATTACAAAAATAAACAGGAATCAAAATATACTAAAATAAAAAGTTAACCATTGTCTGATTACCTTAAATTAAATATCAATTAATACTGTATTGACAGTAAGACCTTCATGGGAATCTATAACAGCGCAGCCTACTGCATGTATTCACTGCAGGTAGTAAATACAACGTTTAAAATATTAATTTTATTTACAGAAATTAAAAATTTAGACTCAGAGGTATTTGAATACGAGCCTCACACAGGAACTGAGAGACAACGCGCAAGGCGCCTGCGTCAGCGCGCTATTTGACTCTGTAAGCCGCAATATTCGTCATATACTATTCTTCCGCAGCCGTTACACGCAGCGCGAAGAGAAATTTTGATGTGGTGCTGCAGTCGGTTTCAGCACACATGAGTCGCCAGGCCTGACGTCACGTTTGCGCATGCGCACTAGCGAACAGATGACTGCGGCGCCTCGCTGCGCACGTACCAGGGCGGCTGAATCCCACTTCTACATCTACATCTACATAGATACTCTGCAAATCACATTTAAGTGCCTGGCAGAGGGTTCATTAACCACTTTCATAACTTTTCTCTACCGTTCCATTCTCTAATAGCGCGCGGGAAGAAAGAACACCTAAATCGTTCCGTTTTAGATCTGATTTCTCTTATTTTATTGGGATGGTCATGTCTCCCTAAGTAGGTGGGTGCTAGCAAAATATTTTCACATTCAGAACTAAAAGTAGGTGATTAAAACTTCGCAAACAGATCACGCCGCAATGAATAACGTCTTTCTTTTAATGATTTCCACCCCAATTCGTGCAACATTTCCGTGACGCTTCCCCCCCCCCCCCCCCCGTAACGTGATAAAACAAAACGAGCTGCCCTTCTCTGAACCTTCTCAATATCTTCCGTCAGTCCCACCTGGTGAGGGTCCCACAAGGGGCAACAGTACTCCAAGAGAGGACGCACAAGTGTGGTGTAGGCAGTCTCTTTGGTGGAGCTGGTGCATCTTCTAAGCGTTCTGCCAATGAAACGTAACCTTTGGTTCGCCTTCCCCACAATATTTTCTATGTGTTCTCTCCAGTCAAAGTTGTTCGTAATTGTTGTTTGTGTTATGGTCTTCAGTCCGGAGATTGGTTTGATGCAGCTCTCCACCCTACTCTATCCTGAGCAAGCCTTTTCATCTCCTCATAAGAACGGCAACCCACATCCACTTGAATCTGCTTACTATACGCGTCTCTTGGCCTCCCTCTGCGATTTTTACCCCACACGCTTCCCTCCAATGCTAAATTTACGATTCCTCGATGTCTAAGAATGTGTCCTACCAAGCGATCCCTTCTTTTAGTTAGGGTATGCCAAAAATTCCTTTTCTCGCCAATTCTGTTCAGTACCTCTTCATTAGTTATGTGATCTCCCCACCTAATCTTCAGCATTCTTCTGTAGCACCACATTTCAAAAGCCTCTATTCTCTTCCTGTCCGCACTGCTTATCGTCCATGTTTCACTCCCATACAAGGCAACACTCCACACAAATGCCTTCAGAAAAGACTTCCTTACACTTAAATTAATATTCGATGTTAGCATATTTCTCTTTTTCAAAAATGCTTTTCTTCCCATTGCCATTCTGCATTTTATATCCTCTGTACTGCGACCATCGCATGTTATTTTACTACCTAAGTAACAAAACTCATCTACCACCTTCATTGTTTCGTTACCTAATCTAATTCCTTCAGCATCGCCTGATTTTCTAAGACCGCATTCCATTATTTTTGTTTTGCTCTTGTTAATGTTCATTTTGTACGCTCTCTTCAACACACTGTCCATTCCATTCAACTGCTCTTCCAGGTCGTTCGCTGTCTCTGACAGAATTACAATGTCATCAGCAAAACGCAATGTTTTTATTTCTTCCCCCTGAACTTTAATCCCTATTCCAAAATTTTCCTTGCTTTCCTTCATCGCCTGCTCAATGTACAAATTGAATAACATTGGAGAAAGGCTACAACCCTGTCTTACTCCTTTCCCAACTGATGCTTCCCTTTCATGCCCTTCGAGTCTAATAACTGCGGTCTGGCTTTTGTACAAGTTGTAGATAACTCTCCTTTCCCTGTATTTTACCCCTGCTGACTTCAGAATTTGAAAGAGTGTAGTCCAGTCAACATTGTCAAACGCTTTCTCCAAATCTACAAAGGCTAAAAATGTAGATTTGCCTTTCCTTAATCTATCTTCTAAGATAAGACGTAAGGTAAGTATTGCCTCCCGGGTTCCTACGTTCCTCCTGAATCCAAACTGATCTTCCCCTAGGTCAGCTTCTACCAGCTTTTCCATTCTCCTGTAGATAATTCGTGTTAATATTTTGCAACCATGACTTATCAAACTGATGGTTCTGTAATTTTCACACCTGTCTGCACCTGATTTCTTTGGAATGGGGATTATTACATTTTTCTTAAAGTCTGAGGGCATTTCGCCTGTCTCATATATCCTACACACCAGTTCAAATAGTATTGTCATGGCTGGCTCTCCCAGAGACTTTAGTAGCTCTGAGGGTATATCATCTACTCCTGGGGCCTTGTTCCGGCCTAGGTCTTTCAAGGCTCTGTCAAATTCATCTTTGAGTATAGTATCTCCTATTTCATCTTGATCTACTTCCTCTTCTCTTCCTACAACATCATCTCTAAGTTCATTTCCTTTGTAGAGCTGCTCTATGTACTCTTTCCACCTTTCAGCCTTTCCTTCTTTGTTGAGAACTGGTTTCCCATCTGAGTTCTTGATAT
Source organism: Locusta migratoria (assembly GCA_026315105.1). NCBI lineage: Eukaryota > Metazoa > Arthropoda > Insecta > Orthoptera > Acrididae > Locusta > Locusta migratoria. Next base: position 98,323,168 of record CM048750.1, on the reverse strand, counting down.
TTGTAGAATTGCTTTTCTTGTCCCTAAATGTCTCTCTGATTTTCCTGTAGGCGGTATCTACTTTTCCCCTTATTATACATTCTTCTACAGATTTGCATTTGACTTCTAGCCACTCCTGCTTAGCCATTGTAACTCCTAGGTATTTGGTAGAATTTACGACCTGAAGGTTTGACTGATTTATCGCGTAATTGAAGTTCAGCGGATTTCTTTTAGTGGTCTTTTCAGCACACGGAGCTGGTTTCCAGCTATCGAGGCGAGAGCGCTCCAAAATTCGTTTTCATCCTTATTACTAGCATTCTAATACACATTGGAAGGGAATAAGCATAATTTTATTGCGATATATGGCTCGTGTTCCAAGAGAAAGAATGTAATTTTACAGCGATTTCTCGCTTGCATTCGAAGAGAAATGGCACAATTTTAGTAACATATTTACATTGTGCTGCAGCACATTAGCACATTATGACCAGCCGCCACTGGTGTTACGTAATTCTCATCAATCACTGCTCCATGGTTTTCGGTACGGAAATAGCGCCTGGTACTCTCCTAGACCTTTCTCAACGGATTCAGATTTGGCGAATATGAAGGCATACGTATCACTTGAGTCAACTATGACTCGATCATGGCCTAGTGATTATCTATCACAATCAACCAACACGAGAGCGAAGCCGCGGGTTTAAGCTAGTATAACAATATGAAACGAGCACTTAGTTAATACTGCAAGGGAGTACTCCCTGATCGGTATGTAGGTGTGAGTAACGGGAAGGAATGCGACGAGATGGCCCCTACCCCGTCCCAACAGAGCACGTGATCCGCACTGGGCGTGACTGATGGGGCCCGGTCTGTTCCCAGATGGGCCTCAGCGGCGGTGTGTAGTTGGCTGATTGAGGGCACGCCGCATTCTTGGCTTAATCGAGCGGAAATGCTTCCGCTCCAGTAGCTCCGGCGTTCGCAGGATGCGCGCGGCAAAACCCGAGTGTGAGTGGATTAAGCGGCCGTCTTTTTGTCAGCGCCGCCGCGCTCCCTATGGGCGAGGGCTCTCGGTCAGCGCCTGTTGAAGAATATGTACACGTCAGCAGTCTGGACTCCAGCAACAAAGAGAGAGAGAGAGAGATGGGGGTAGGGTTAAAGACGGTGCTGTCCGGAAGTTAGTTTGCGTGAGGCGGAGACATTTGCATATAAATTACAAGGAACTGCATGCAGACTCTGTCCACCAGACCTTTTCCGTGGCCACTTAGAGGTAATCAAAGAGCCGTAGAAATGTAGGCGTCAGTCACATACCGCGTCAATCCATCTGAACGGATATTGTGCAAAGCAGACACTTACGCCTTTTACTGCTGTCAGAGGAGAAATAAGAAACGTATAAAGCAGAGACGTCAAACCGATACGGAAAACTCAATTTGGTGGGACTGAGTTCACTGCAATTTTGTCAACATTATCGATCTTCCCGTGGGTCAGAGCCCCGACATATTCTTTGTTTGAGTCATCCTTTTTCTTACTTAATTAAAACTGAGCTACAAATAGGAAGCCTTGCTAATAACATTCGTCTTTGATTTCTGGGTGTATCATCAAGCGTGATCTTCTCGCGCATATGACTGTCCTCTATTATTGAACAGAAAGTAATCACATTGAAGCTTAATTATGCCTTAGTTTTTACTAGAGTTTTCAAAATAAAAGTAAATAGACACTGTGAGAAACTAATGGCTGCAGAATGAGTGCCAGAATAATAGAACACAAATGGACGGAGTGCATTTACATACACGCTGTTAAAGGGGCAGATTAGTTTTCCGCTGTACATAATACGCCTACTTTATTCTGATTCTCTTTACAATGTTTACGGGAATTGGAGTCATTAGCTGACAGACGTTGACTTTATAATATCCTACGTTTCGTAGTTGCTTAATATTGTTGTCTTAACGTATGGCTTCCTACCTGTTGTGCGTTATTTGAAAAACAGGCAACAACATATTTCGTAAGAGCTACGTTGAACAAAACGAAATGGTTCATTATCTTCGGTCATGATAATGAGAGTGCCGCTTGTCACTTACCTTTGTATTGTTTCTTTCGTTGTTTAGTAACAAAGGCTCTGAGTAACAGTCCAAGCACAGTATATGCGTGGTGCCATAGAGTTTACAATTTTAGAATACATTTCTGGAGAAAAACTGATTTTTAATTGATTAAACCAAGTGTTTTTAATCTTTATCCAAAACGATTTTCTCTAAATTGTTACCAGTCACAACGAATGTAATAATCTGTATGCTCTTGTATATTTATTCCCCGTTTTTAATACCATAACTGTAGCCTGTAAGATTACAACAACACCAAAATTACGGTTCCTGACCCGCCCACGAGGGTAACATGTCACATTGTTATTATTTTACTGTATAGTGCCAGACTACAAACCCACGGGTTCGATTCCCGCCAGGTCCTAGGATTTTTATCTGTCACTTTCCACTTCTTTCACCTCTGGCAGTATTGCTCATGTGAAAAATACCGAGTAGCACCGTGGTTCGGAACCGACGTTAAACTGTAGGTCCCCCTATAACTGACTGGGTAAGTCAGTTCGAAAGTCGGAGGAAGGCAACGGCATACCACCTCCAAACAGGACCATGACTAGTAAAGCACTGTGGTGTTCAAACCAATCTTCGGATTGTTGACTGCTTTACCTTTACCTGACATCCTTCTTAATATTTGTAAGATTGCTGTATTGCAGTCGGCCTGAAGATGGTCCCACAAGGAGACTGAAACCGGCTGCCTAAGAACAATAAAATTTCTCTTATGATCAAGACTGTGTTTTTAAAAACACTACAATTTCAACATCGTTTCGATTTGCTATGAAAAGGCAAAAAGGGTTCACTCAATTGTCTTTTGACCATAGAGACTTTCATAGGGCTTTAGGGTGGTTTCACAGTGAGTCTCCTATGCCACAAAGGAAATGGCACAGCAAGAGGTGGTTTCTTAGTGAAACCACTGTGACGAAAAAGGGTTAATGTATCGTCGACAGAGTGTCAGAGACGGAGTACAAGCACGGACTGCTTTCTTGTTAACAATGGTTAAAGAAACTGGCGTTGTTCTTTGGAACCATCTCGTCATTTTCCTGTAACGATTTAGGTGAATCGGTGAAAGCCTAAATCTGGATGGCCGGCGTGGGGTTTGAACCGCCTTCCTCCAGAGTATGGTACCCGCTGGCTCGGTGACGCAGTGTGACATGGAACTGGCGAGGAGCGGCGCCTTTGTCCGCTGGGCGACACGTGTGGCAGCGGTGCAACCCACGGAGGCCCCCTTCTGCCCGAGATGTCTCGACTGATGCGCAGAGGCGGGAGGCGGGGGGCGGTGGCGCAACGCCGGCCGACGTTATCTGCGGGGGCGGGGGGCGGCAGGCCGCGGTCGCTCCAGATACTCCTCACTGCCCGCTGCTGCCTCCGGCAAGTGCGGGCAGCCTGGGGCCGGTATGAACGAACGCGCCGACTTATTACGTACACTCCTCAATTGGGGGTCAGCTGAGATATCCAGGATCTGAAGTATGAACTGTTCGACGTCTTTCGTATGGCTCTACGGAGAGGATACAACATTACGGCGACCGAGATAGTGGAAATAACAAAAAGTAGATGTAGAGGAGGTTGGTCTTTTGCGTTTACCAAACGAGTTACACAAGTGGTTTGGTATAGGGAGTGTAGATAGCAGGTAGTTCAGTGCAACAACGAGAAGCTACAGCATGGAGAGCCATAACAGATGGATTGGAAGCCGGGCAGACAAAGAGAGAGTGGAGCTATTGGAGTGTCTCAAAGTGTAATATCCAAGACCTGGACGCGATTTCAGACAACAGATGCCGTTAAAACAAGGCAAGGCCTAGTTTTTCCACAGGTAACATCAACAGGAGATGACCGCTATCTCCGGTTAACAGACCGCGGAGACAGGAGGCTGAATGCAACTCAGCTCACCCCAGGCACCAGCAGAACGACAAATATCAACACAAACAGGCCGAAATGACCTTCGGGAATGTGGCCTCTACGCGCGGAGGCCTACGGTGTGTGTCCAAGTAAAAGCACCCCACGCTTAGCCCCTAGAAAGTTGGCGAAAAAACATCAAGATTGGAGTCGTAAAGAATGGAATCGGATTTTGTTCACAAATGAATCACGATTTTGTATTCAGCCGGACAATAGTCTTTCCCTTTGGCGAAAAAGTGGAATTCAGAATAATCCTGCTTATGTGCAGGAAACATCACAAATTATGGTCGAGGACGAATGGTGTCGGCAGGAGGCAGTTTTGGCACATGTACGGACCTCTAAGACGTTCATAATGGCGCTTTGCTGCTGCGAGATCCTGCGACATTTTGTTGTGCCCTACGCTGTTACCATAGGAGGTGGGTTTATTCTGGTGGACGCAAACGCTCGTCGCCACAGAGCTGCACTGGTAGACAACATGATTGAAGCTGACGGAATTGAAAAAAATGGCGTGACTAGATTGTTCATCGGACTTAAACCCGATTCAGCATGTGTGGGATGTACTGGGCAGACGCAGTATAGCCAAATCAGCACCTCCACAATGGTTGTAGATTTGGATACGGCACTCATGGAAAAATGGCCGAATATCTCTCAAGAGCTCACTAATAACCTCATACTGTCCATGTCATGCAACTGTACTGGTCGTCCGAGGTGATCATCTACCATTTTAGAGAACAACGAGAGTTATTTCTTCACTATTATGGTAGCCTCATGCTGCCTCGCTCTAAGATAACGCTATGTAAACCACAAGTCAAGAGTTGAGGCTACAAAATATCGTACACACAGATTACAGTTATAAACAATACCTGTATAATATCTCGGCTGATGCCCTAACAGTTTTCAGCAGTGTACTTCAATGTCAGTCTTTCGATGGCTTATATTTCTTACTTATTGTTCTCCTAGCCATCGTGCCAAGAGTGAGAAGAGGAGAATAGCTTAAATAAGTTTCATATCCAGCTACATCTACATGGGATACTCTGCAAATCACATTTAAGTGCCTGGCAGAGGGTTCATTGAACAAACATTATAATATTTATCTGCCATTCCATTCACGAGTAGCGCGCGGGAAGAAAGAACACCTGAATCTCTCCGTTCGAGCTCTGATTTCTCGTATTTTATTCTGATGATCATTTATAGCTATGTAAATGGGAGTCAACAATATATTTTCGCATTCGGAGGAGAATCTTGGCGATTGGAGTTTCGTAAGTAGCCCACGCCGCAGCAATAAGCGCCGTTGTTGTAATGATTCCCATCCTAGATCCTGTATCATTTCCGTAACGATGTCTCCCCTGTATCGTGACAATACGAAACGAGCTGCCCTTCTTTGGAGTCTTTCGAAGTCCTCCGTCAAACCCACCTGATAAGGATCCCACACTGGGCAGCAATACTCCGAAAATGGAGGGACAAGCGTAGCTTCATGAACATAAATCATTCGGGCCTAACCATGTTTTGTTTGCATCGAAAAGACTCATCAAATACATCTCAGCAATCACGTAAAATTTCTCGTTACATCGTTCTGATTTGCTGATGAAGACTTCACCGTTGTTGGAAAAATCGTCCAGCTATCTGGAGGAGTACATACTGAAGCCGACTGCCGAGAGTGATTCCCTCGAAAACTTGTAGGCCGACTTCTTCCTCCCAGCCTATGTTGGCGTGAGAGGGGACGCACGTATTATCAGGAGAGCACACTACCATTCCAGATGACGGCTGGTCAATTCCGCATCCTGCCATGCAGATTTTCGTAAATGACTTTCGGAAGCGCATGCAGCTTCTCCAGCGATCCCTTCTTCGCCGGAGTGTACCTACGAGGCGAAATACCCGCGTCGGGTGCGCAAGGCGCAGACTGGGTGTGGCGCCAGCAGATGGCTATCAGCAGCGGAGCCGTGCCGGCTGCGGCTGCCGCTGTCCCAACGGCCAGAGATAAGCCGCCTGCCTGCCGGGACGTGTAGCAACAGCTGCAGTGGAGGGGGCTCGCGCAATGACACACACACACACACACACACACACACACGTGGCTCCTACGGATCATCTAGCAACTCCACAACCACATCATGTACTTTTTTCCCATTCTTGTTGGACAAAAGGACATTACGTAAAAACACAAATAAAAAAAATAATTTTAAAAAAGCTTTGCATGTGTATATGATAACTGATAAGCACATTCCTCCTCGACGTCCATCGACACGATTCGAAAAACTTGGCCCTTTCAACTATCATAAAATAGAAACAAACGCCGGCCGCAGTGGCCGAGCGGTCTGTGGGGCGCCAGTCACAGTCTGCACGGCCAGTACGGTCGGGGGCTCGAATCCCTCCTCGGGCATGGATGTTTGTGTCGTCTTTAGTGTAAGGTTGTCTGTCTCTAAATCTATCGGACCAAACTGCGTGGTCATCAGTCCGTAGCTTACAAACTACTTAAACCTATGTAAACTAACCTAGGGACAAACACACACATGCCCCAGGGAGGACTCGAACCTCCACAGCGAGCAACCGCTCGCTCCGCAGCGAGGTGCTTTAGACCGCTCGGCTACGCCACCGCGGCGTAAGGTAGTCCATAAGTAGTTTAGGGACTGATGATCCCGCAGTTAAGTCCCTTAAGCTTAACAAACATTTGAACTTTTTTTTAACGAACTTTCCCACAATCTCGAACCCCGTCTATGTAAAGCTTACCCACTTCCTTCAATGTCAAGTCCCCACAATCCCATAAGCGGCCGACCGCGAACAGCGGACAAACTGAAAAGCACTTCGGCGAACATTATGATGGCAAACTTCCGAGCGAACTTTACATGTGCGTAATAATATTTTAATTAGAGTGTGTGTGTTCATTCAGGTTACGTAGCGAAAACTATGTTGTATTAAAATTTATAACTACAAAACAGTTTCAGACTCTTTGAATATACAGCAACCATCGGTTGTGTTTAAATGTATTACACATACGGTGTAGAAATCGGCCATCAGCGTTTCTTCTTTCTAACTAAACCGAATTATAACACTTATGTTTTTAGAGTTCTAAGTGCAGCATATGAACGGTATTTATCGACAGACAATTATTTTTATTTTTTTTATTTATTTTTTTTTTATTTTTTTATTTTTTTATTTTTTTTTTTTTTTGCACTTTTTCAGTATATTCTACAATGATGAAGCTTTTGTACAAACATTAATTTTGGGAGACTGTCACAACACGTTACGTCTTTGTTTGAATACCTGCTGTATTCTCCAATATTTAGATATTTTATACCATCTAAGAATGAAATAGGGCTGCCTGAAACAGCTAATGTTAAAAATCTTCTGTGAAAATGAAACGTGACATCAGATAGATAACTGTACAATAGCGTCTTACCTTGTGAATACAACAACCAGACACTACCAAACTCTTTTAAGAACATGAAGCACGGCATAACTGTTTCTTAACTAAGTGCATCCAACATTAGCATTAAGGTATCTAGCACGAATATTAGCATTTTTAATGTTGTAAGCCAAATACCTTACCGTAGCGTGAACTACTCAGAAGTCAGTAACACCCGTCATAGGGTTCAACTTCATAATGTGCATCCAGTGTGGCTATGTGTCATTCACATATGGAACTATACACGGTTCTGCAAGATGTGCAAGGTGTTATACCTACATGTAAGGCAGACGACCTTTCAATTCTTTGTTACAAGTTCCTAATATTAATTTCATGAACAAAAATTCAAACTGCAGTGAGGCAACTGATCTCGTGCCCCCAATAGTTACTTTACACAATCATAAAATGAAACTTTTTGAACTTCATGTCCACCAGTACTGCCTAAAGTAGCTCGTTTTTAAGACCTACCAGCATTGTAAAAGCCTGTTACTTACTTTATTCAATCCTATATTGTCTTGACTAACATCCTGTTAAGCAAGGGTAGTAGCACTACTTGTATTCCTGAGAAATATAAATGGGATGACAGAAAAAGAATATCAAACATTGTGCGACCATGCATTGTTGCACCCACAATACTCTAAACTCTAAGCTATGTATTCAGATTTTGTTATAATTATTACTCATCGGATAATTTCCATTGTCATTTCCATAGCAAGTCTCAAACTGGGGACTGTTTCGCTGGGATTGAAAAATCTGATTCATCAGATTCAAGATGGAAACTCCACGCAACAAGGTGGGAAGAATTCGGTACTGGGCAGCACATGAAAGAAATGATGAAAGCTGTAACAGGCAGCCAACATGGGGATGAAGCACCTTAAGGTTTTGGAAATCATTGAAGAAGCTATCCTTGAAGGAATCAGTTGCCTCTCATCCAAACGATTATGTATCCCAGTCGTGGTACCAGAATATTCAAGTGAGCGTGACGAATATGCGTCATTGTCCATTTGTCTCTATTATCTACGAGACAACAGCGTTGACATTATTTCCATCGTGCAGAACGTTTAGCGGTTCCCCTTACATATGCGATTAATGGAATAAGACGTATTTACGCATCAGGGTATCTGCAGTATGTCAGGTCGTTCTATACACACAAACTGGCCTACGAAGTAGACAGCTAATAAGCATAGTACAAGCGGATGGTGGGCTTCACAACCAGTGACGCTACGACGTGTCGTGGGTCGCTTACAAGAACAGACTCAACGGCACCACACAAATACTGCGCTTGGGCAGTTCCTCAAAGCCTTTGTTTCTGAACAACGAACGAAACAATATAAAGGTAAGTCAGAAGCGGCACTCTTATTATCAGAGCCGAAGAGAATGAATCGTTTCCTTTGTTCACCGCAGCTCTTACAAAATACGTTGTTATCCAGTTGTCGTTGTTTCTTTAATATAACACTTATCAAGTAGGTACAATGCGGTATTAAGCAACTACTGAGCGTACGCTATTTCAGTGTCTGTGAGCAAATAACTTCAATTCCCACATTCATTTTAAACAGAATAAGAACAAAGTAGGCATCTTACGTGCAGCGGAAAGTAATACCGGCCCTTTAACTGCGTATATATAAATATACATCTACATACACTCTGTAAATTGCGTTTAAGTGCTTAACAGAGGGCTTACACATCAAATTTCATAAGATTTCTCTACCGTTTCATTTTATAATAACGCGCGGGGAAAAGGGCCATCTAAATCTTTCAGTTTTTTTGTATGATTTCTCTTATTTTATTCTGATATTCATGTCTCCTTTTGTAAGAGGGTGCTAATAATATATGTTCGCATTTGGAGGAGAAATTTGGGGGAAAAAAATTTATAAATAAATCTCGATGCAGCAAATAACGCCATTCTTTTAATGTTTTCCACCACAAGTTTTGCATAATTTCCGTGGCACTCTCACATGTGTATCACAATAATACAAATTGAGCTCCACTTCTTTAAACTTTTTCTATGTTCTCCATCAATCTCACCTGGCGAGGATCGCACAATGCTCGGCAGTACCATGAAATAGGACAAACTGTTATAATGTAGATAGTTCCTTTTTAGCAGAAGTGTTGCACGTTATAAATGTTCTGACAATAAAGAGCAGCCTTTCTTTCGCTTACCCTACGATATATCCACTGTGTTCTCTCCAATTAATGTTGTTTGTTAAGTCCTTCATCAAGTGAAGTAGCAAGGTTAATAAACACATGTCAGAGTGACGTGGTAAGGACAAATGTTCAAATGTTTGTTGAGCTTATGGGACTTAACTACGGGGCCATCAGTCCCTAAACTTAAAATTACTTATGAACTAGCTAATACTAAGGACGGCACAAATATCCATGACCGAGAGGGGTTTCGAAATCCCGACCGTAGTGGCCGTGCAGACCGTGACTGGCGCACCGCAGAGCGCTCTGCCACCGCGGCCGGCCGTGGTAAGGACCTGGAATGGTTTTCAGACTACAGGTAATGTTCATGACTTGCTCTGTACTGGTCGCTCTAGGGTACACGACCGGCAGATGCAAATTTTCGCTTGAAGTACCCTGACCAGATAGCCCCATGATAAATGACCGTCACCGGCAGGCAAGAGTGAAATCGTACGGAACAATTCTAGACGACCATAGGAAGGCCCAAATACTGTTATGCACCATACTGATGGACCCAAAATATACTAGAATGGGCTATGGTAAACTGGCGCAAAGTTTCCTCCCAGATGAATGCAACGAAATGTGCGATACGAAATGACAATATGTGTGGAACATGGTAATGATACATACCTGAGGTAGGGTAAGGTGGTACAATTTCGATCATTTCGGACAAATGTAATTGTAACTGCAAATATATTGAGAAAAGAAATAATTTTAACTATGGCACTTGTTCTTGAATGTTTAATGAATATATAACACAAATATTAGACAATTACAAATGTTGGCATGAGCACAAAAAAAGGTTACAGATTGAGAAAAATCGATAGGAAATGTACCACACTAGGTACCATTATGATCACTTCCCCGTACAATTTTGATCACTGACTTTTTCCACATAAAAAGCAATTTTTCCTTCGGGCACCAGCGTATACTTCGCGGTACCAAAACGTTGCACAATAATGAATTTACTAGCGCGTGGAAACTAGAAAATTTATAAGAGCGCGTTCGACGAAGTAGCTCCACGTCCATCTTAACAGGAGGAAATTCATATCTCCGTAGCACAAAGTGGTGTATTCTTGGAAAAGACAGGAGCAGCTGTAGAAACCTGCTACACTGCAACGCCACACAAAGGCAAGTGAAAAATGGCGCGAAAACTTATGTTGATCGGAATTGTACCTATATCGAATTTGTACCACCTTACCCTATAACAAGATACAACATTGTAATTTTGTGCTTTGTGCTTCTCGACTTTCCCTTCAATCCTCTGCTTCTCTCTGCCTACCCTCATGCCTCGCGTCTGTGTGTGGGGGAGATGGGAGGAGGAGGAAAGCAAGAAAGGAGGGAGATGGGAAAAACCAAAGGTCGCTCTTGCAGAACTGCCCCTTTCGTCGTGGTGACGTTTTTCGGCAGCACACCGCTTTAAGGCCCGTGCAGGGTTTGCTTTAAATTAAGTTGCGAGTAAGTCACGGCGGAGAGACAATTAGTGGGTTTTTGCGGGCGCGCGGCGCACGTACGGGCGCATTCGCACCGCTGGGCCGGGGCGCGGCGGCTGGCGAGGCTGCCTGTAGGGAGGGCACGGCCAACGAAGCAGGAACCCAGCCCGCCGCGGGAAGCATCAGTGTTCACACGCGGCAGTGTCTTCTGTATGCGCAAAAATTTCTCGCATTCCAGCCCTCAGGTCGCTACGCCAGACACTTGTCCGCCTATTATCATCATCATCATCATTGCTAATCGTCGTGACCCCTTGAACCAAGCGGCAGTGTCTTCCGTATGCGCACCAATTTCTCGCATTCCAGCCCTCAGGTCACTACGCCAGACACTTTTCCGCCTATTATCATCATCATCATCATTGCTAATCGTCGTGACCCCTTGAACCAAGCGGCAGTGTCTTCTGTATGCGCACCAATTTCTCGCATTCCAGTCCTTACGTCACTACGCCAGACACTTGTCCGCCTATTATCATCATCATCATCATTATCAGTCTCTGTGCTCATTGCTGATCGTCGTGATCCCTTGAAGCAAGCGTCTCCAACCCAGACGGTTGCTAGCTTCTCTTAGTACATGCTGAAGTGGTAGAGATGTTCTTCATTTGATCTGCCCATTTGCTCGCTGCTCTTCCTCTTCATCTTGTGCCCTCTACCATTCCTTGTAAGATTGTTTCCTCTAGATGTACTCCATCTTTCCTCACATTATGGCCAACGAACCTGAGAATTTTTTTGGTGACTCGAAAAGAAAGTCGTCTGGAGATATTGAGTTGTTGTTTATCAATAAACGAGGGTTGGATCTTAAATAGTAGCAACTATTTATTCACAACAGACGCAAAATCATTATAGTTTGCACCTGTTACTGTCCCTCAAAGTAGTCACCAGCGTTGTGTAGAACCCATTGCCAGCGATGTGGAAGGCGTAGTATACAGTCAGCAGAGCCTGTCTGTTAATGGTGCGAATGGAGCGGTCCGCTGACTGTCGGATTTCTGGAACAGTTCTGATGCGAATGCCACTAAGTGGTTCCTTCTTTTTAGGAATAAAATAAAAGGCGGAAGGACTTACGTCCGGTGAGTGTGGTGGATGGTACAGTACTTCCCAGTCCCATCGACGAAACAGAGTAGCCACACCTTGCGCGGTATACACCCGCGCATTGTCGTGCAAAATGATGAGTGGGTTGCGCAAAAAGTGTTGCCGATTCTTTCGCAAGGCTGGTCGCAGGTGATGCTTCAGAATAGAACAGTAATACTACGCATTTACGGTCTTTTTCGAAAACATAGTGACACCGTTACGTTAGACCGTTCGATCACAAGTGACGGTTTCCCTCAATTGTGCACTCGCCAGTGACATGGACGGGCGAGTTCATTTGCTAGGAGGTAAGGTAGGTATGTCAACAGCGTGTTCTATCAGCGACAATAGTAGATTCCATTGCATAGTGTCTGCACAGCAGTGTTACCACTATTTAAGTTCCAACCCCGCATATGTAAAAATTTACTTTTAGTAGCCCTCCTAGCGGAGGAAGAGGCAAACACAATTTTTCTGTAACTATAGAATGCCGCTTGAAGCGCTAGCGTCGCTACCATTACTGTTCGTGATGCAGCATTCCCGTGAACAGATAAGTTTACGAATTACGATGCATCCAATAACGAAACAAAATGCGATATGTACTCTCTCAGCTGGAGCAGCAGTAACTGTGCAGTTGGTAGTAATGCTTTTACTGCTGAACACATCGTGAGATGACAAGTGCATATGCCGCGGCGGAGCGGCCGAGCGCAAATTAAGCGCCATGCTACGATGCGCGAGGCCGTTTCCTGTCGGGGGTTCGAATCCCCCCTTGGGCATGGATGTTTGTCCCGTCTTTAGTATAAGCTAGTTCATAAGTAGTTTGTAAGTTTAGGGACTAATGACCACGTAGATAAGTCCCATAAGCATGTACATGTACATTGATGATTGAAACACAACTAGGTTGTTGTGGATGTACTGTTAATGAGAACGCAATAGGTGGATGTCTTTGTGGTCAAGTGGTACCCGCGTATATTCTGTTATAAATATTTAAATGTTACATTTTCCCCATCTCTCATGAACAATTGTATCTACTGCCTCTGTCATACAAGATAATCAGAAAAACACTTTCATACAATAACAGATAATCGCATTACTTAAGCATACTGTCAGTTTTCAGAGCATTCTCTGCTACTGTTGGGGAACAACTATTTCACATTACTGTTATCTAATACGTAGGGCTTACTGACAGATGAAATGTACCGGTATAATTTTAAAGAAAGTCTAAAATATAATATGCATAGTACGCATCGTAATTATCATATTACATGCAACATAGTAACAAATAAAATACATAAACAAATTATTTTTATAGACCCAGGATATAAATTCCACCCATGCGAACCGGACGCTTCGCTAGTTCATAATATATACCAAATTCACTTTCTTCTGTTGAATTTTAAGATGCCCCCTCATTAGACCATTGAAGAACGTGTGCTCCCGCAGTGTTCTTAGCAAGCCTCTCTGCGAAGTAAAACGTTCGTTTTTTGTGTGTGTCGTGTGACTCACTATGGAACGTGGGCTCTCGTAATTTTCTGAGTAAGACTTCCCGCGACGCTCGTAGTCTCCCTTGTCGCCACTGCAATTTTCGGAGCATTTCCTTGCTTCACACAAACCCGTGATGAATAATGTAACTATTCTTTGAATATTTTCTGCCTTCCCTTTCAGCGCGACTTTATTAGGGAAATACCAATTGCTGAATCTTTTGTAAACGACTCTTTATCTTGCTTAAATTATCTTAACGCGGCATTGTTTTAACAGATCTAAGTCTGCCGTCTACTTTTAATATAGCTATATTTGTGTCGTCGTTCCACCTTAATTCGTAATACAGCGAAACTCTTAAACTCGTTGATACTTGAAGCTTCTGATTTCTAATGATAGATGGAACATCGCAAACAGGGTGCGATTTCTTCCTCTGGTTATACCCGTTTAATTCTCTATAGAGGCAGATGTCAGTACGGGCATAATGTAATATGATGGAAAGAAACACACCTCCATGTACTTAGCTCCGTCGCCTGCGGAGAACCTCACTCGGCTACGACCTTTTTTTTATTTTTTTTTTTAATTTTTTTTTTTTTTTATAGTGTCATCCTTCACTAAGGGGAAAAATTAATTGCAATATTAAGTGCGTTTTTGTAGTTTTTAACGTAGTAATCGGACTAAAGAGTTACATAGCACAGATTGAGGCCTCCACTGATTCATTGTACGAAAACTATGTCTTTAAACGATTTTCATAAAAAATATGAATGGTACATCCTATTTTTATACATTGTGTATAAAATTGAGCTCTGCGTGTCAGCTCACTACCAAGAAGTAGATATCTAAAAATAGGGTAATTGTTGCCAACCTAAGACAGATTATACACCTCTAATCGTCATTAACTACTACGAAATTTTCTATTTGCGTTAGTTTTGTTTTAACATTCGTTGAAAATTACATGGCATTGTATTGAGCAAGCACTGGATCGTCGTATAAACCATGCAGTTATATATAACGAGAGTAAAGAACATTTAAAGTTCAAGAGAACAGGAACGACACACTCCACGTCCACTTGTGCATCGTCTGAAGCTACCGGTCGACATTCCTGGATTCTTGTCCGTGCGCGCGTAACTTCATTAGAGCGCCTTACATTAACACAGTCAGCTGTCCCGCGTTCCTGACATATTACGCAGCGGACTCGTATCTCCAGTTTAAGCATTCGTCTCATTTTTAATGTGCATTGTATTAATACACTTGAAAAATACCTCAAATTCATTAGCTTGTACACACCTTCTCTTCAAGTCGACGTGATAATATTTTCTTTTACCTTATTTTCAAGTACTCGCTAAAATTCACCTAACACGACACATCTAAGATCGGAGCAAAATTCATCTTTCCTGTTAGGCTCGGAATTTCATCTTTAGTCTGACGGGGAACTGTTCCGAAAGGCCAGACGTCACTTCTGATCCTGCAGTTGTTATTATTTAATTTTCATAGAATATATGACATCAACTGCGATTGGGCAAAGTTGAAAATGTGTACCCAGCCGGGATTCGAACCCGGGTCTCCTGCTTTCTAGGCAGTTGCGCCACATGTATTTATATATAATATGCCGGTGACGGGCAATGATCCTATCGATAGTGGGGAGGGGAGGGCAAGTTTGAAGCCCTTACTCTTACGGGAATTAGTTTCATAACTACGAGTTTGAGTACTGTGGGCAGGGCGAAGCTGGGAATTTGTATCTGACGGGAGGCGTACATGGGTAGTCCTTGCAGGTGCGGTGATCACTGTGTCCCAGTGGTGTAGGGGTCAGCGCAACTGCCTAGAAAGCGGGAGACCCAGGTTCGAATCCCGGCTGGGTACACATTTTCAGCTTTGCCCAATCGCAGTTGATGTCATATATTCTATGAATGTATGTTTGTGTCGCAGTTTGTAAGTTTAGGGACTGATGGCCCCGTAGTTCCGTCCCATAAGCTTTACAAACATTTGAATTTTATTTTATTTATTTATTTTTATTATATATATATATATATATATATATATATATATATATATATAGTGCAGTCTAGAGTTATACTTTATTCCGACAAACGGGTTTGAAATTTTCAGTCGAACGTTGTAATTGAAGCGTGTAATTTGACACGTAATCTACGCAATATTGATATTAGATAAGTGTCGAACAGCTAGGCAATTTATAATGTATTTGGGTGCGGTAAAGGAACGCCAAACCGGATCGCTAGCGAAAGAGAACAGATTGACAAACTTCAACGACATCTGATATTGACAAATTGTAGCTCGTTTTCATGCGAAAATATCACATCAGACGGTCAGTATTAGTATAAAAGCCGGCCGCGGTGGCCGAGGGGACTTAGGCGCTTCAGTCACGGTCTGCACGGCCACTACGGTCGGAGGTTCGAATCCCCCCTCGGACATGGATATTTGTGCCGTCCTTAGTTGTAGGTAGTTCATAAGTAGTTTGTAAGTTTAGGGACTGATGACCCCGTAGTTAAGTCCCTTAAGCTTAACAAACATTTGAGCATTTGATTTAGTATAAAGTATGCTGCTGTTATTCGAAAGGAACTGAGTGAGTGTCACAGGCATCCACTTGTACACGACCTGCGGGACAGGATCAACTAATAAATACGGGGAGGCGCGCAAGGTAGAATTCAACTCCAGCACGAAATTTATTTTCACGGGGGTACCGAGGAATGCGAAAGAGCATTCTTAGAACGAGTCGCGGCGTTCGCCGGCCGTGTCCTGATGGAGTTACAGCTTATTTTATCTGGAAATGAACGTTGAAAAAGGAATGGAATCGGAAATTATGTTGTGCCATGAGTGAAATTTATGGCGGTATGCGGTAGCGCTGCAGAAAGCGGCTCGGCGGCATAGCTGGTGGCTCTGTTGTGTTGTGTTGCGTTGTGTTGTGTTGGCTCGCCTTTATCTCGCGGGAGCGCCTAACGGGAAGAGCCAGGCGACGTCTCTAAAAGGACAGCTGCGTACACCGCGGGAGTGTTTTGGCCCTCACAAAGAATATCTAGACATTCTATCTTATACTGGCATGCACTCGACTTGCAAAATGTTCAAGTGTTTGGGAACTTATTAGGCCAGAGTGCTATAGTCATCAGTCCCCAGACTTTCAAACTACTTAATCTAACTTGCAGTAACGACAACACCCATGCCTAATGGTGGTCTCGAATCTCCAGCGGAAGCGGTCGTCCAGTCTGTAGTATGATGCCTTAGACCACGCGACTATTACCGCGCGGCTCTCGATTTGCAACGAAATTGAGGTGGTGCCTGAAAAGTGGTAGGGGCTATGGATTAGGGTTCTTGAATGGAGGAGGAATGTTGTTGGACTGATCTCCAGTTCTCAGGCTGGCTTTATGGACCTTACCATAGTTCAGTCTGCAGCAATTTCAATATGATTATTGTAGTGAAAATTTGATTACTTACTGCAACTTGTACCTAACTGATCCCTTCATTTAGTCTCAAAATTCCACGAACTTATGTTCTCTCCAGTTCGGTTAAGGACGTCTTCACTAGAAACCAAGACAGGAAGATTAGATTTTAACTTTCCGACGACAATAGGGTCATTAGAGGCGGAGGGTGAGGTCGGAAAGAGTTTTTAAGGATACAAAAGGAATTCGACCGTGCCCTTTCACCAGGAACTATCTCGGAATTTGCTGGGGGTGACTTAGAAAAATCACTGAAAACGTAAATCCGGTGAGCCGAAGCGGGTTTGTATCGCTTTCGTCCCGAGTGTGAGTGCAGGTTGCTAACCTCTGTACCATCTCGCTCGGTAGATCTTCATCAGTAATCCGATTGACTGACGTAAAATTGAGCTAGGAAAAAGAGCCAAGGAGGTTTGTTAGCATCGTGTTTGTTAAGAACTGCGTGTGCAATATAAGTAGCTCCTACAGTGCGAGTAATGTATACGGCCGTGTTCTGCAGTTTGTATAGCAATCAGAAACATCGACCACACACACTGTCCGCTTCTGTAGGACAGTGGAAGGCGATATGCGTTGCCCGGTAGAGGTCCCGAGTTCGTTTCCTGGTTGGGTCGGGATTTTCTCCGCTCTTCTCGGGAATTTTCTCCGCTCGCAGACAGGGGGTCTTTTTGTTATCATCATAATCATCACCGTCGTTGCATTGGCAACTCGCCCAAGTGGAGTCTCCTAAAAAGACCTGCAAGAAGCATATCGAACATAACCCCATCTGGGGTCTAAACAGCGCTGCCTTCCAGGGGTAGTCGTAACAAAAGCAAACTGTTTGTCTCATGTAACATAGTGCGTACACATGACACACAGTGTTTCAGAATGTTTTTAATTTTATTTATATGATTCACAAACAAATATGTTTTGGTATAAGATATATTTGTGAACTATTAGGAAGATATCTTACTGATATTGCAATCGGACTATATATAACGCATTTTTTCTTATACCAGCAAAAATCTGCAGGGAGAATCATATAGATAACATGTTGTTGTTGTTTAGAGGGGACTAAACTACTTGGTCATCAGTCCTAGATAACATGAAAACCATCCTGAAACACAGTGTGTAATGTGTACTTATTTCCAAACTCAGCACAACGCTACATAAGACAAATAATTAGCTTGTGTTATGACTACTCTTGGCAGGCAGCGTACAGGTGGCGTTCGTCCAAACGACCCACTCGATGATGATCAACATCACCTACCATACTTTTCGTTAATACTTAAAGAATGCCTTCTTGGATATTCCAAGCCGGCCGCGGTGGCCGAGGGGGACTGAGGCGCTCCAGTCATGGTCTCCACGGCCACTACGGTCGGGGGTTCGAATCCCCCCTCGGGCATGGATATTTGTGCCGTCCTTAGTCTTAGCTAGTTCGTAAATAGTTTGTAAGCTTAGGGACTGATGACCCCGTAGTTAAGTCCCATAAGTTCTACAAACATTTGATTTTATATATATATATATATATATATATATATTCCAAACATACAGACTATGCATAAATGGAAATGAATAGCAGGAGGGACCTGCTTCTCAGTCTGTTATTAGATCTAGCAACTCGGCCAAAGGCATTGGTAGACGCGTCTTTTAATGGACTCGGCGCAGTTGTGTGTAGAGATCAGATGTTGGAAAACATATTGGACCAAAGTGCTACGATCACTAGACTTACAAACTACTTTAACTTACACTAACGTCGACACACACACACACACACACACACACACACACACACACACACATGGCCGAGGGAACATTCGAACCTCCAGCTGTAATCTGTAGCGTAATGCCTAAGACCAGGCGGCTACACCCGCGCGCTGAGTGTGGAGTTGCTTGCAGGGTGCATAGGGGCTGACATACTGGCCGGCAGTGATGGGATGCTTAAAAGTCATTTCTCATCCGTCAAAAACGTTCCGATGAAAGCCATCCGTCGCGCCCTCACTTCCGCGAGAGTATGTGGAGCTAGGCGGCGGCGGCGGCAGGACGCGCGAGGCTTACCGGCAGTACCTGGAAGAGTCGTGGCTGGAGGAGGCGCCCCGCCGCTGAGAATAGAGGAGGTGTCGGGTGTCCGGTGGCGGCCATTAGGCAGCGCGAGTGGCAGCGCGCCAGCCGCAGGCCCGCGAGTAATTTTAGTGGCAGGTGGCGCGCGATCGCGCTGCACCGCGCCGCGCCACTGTCACTCACACGATGCGCGCACAGTAGTGGGGACATGTCATGGGCGAGCAATCGGAATGTTCAGCTTGTGCCATCGCTCTCTGCCCACATTCCCAATCACTTGCATATGTTTTCCAATCGGCTGAAGAAATCATCCAATTTTTTTCGGACAAGCGTCCGTAAGTTGGAAAGCTTAAAATTTCTTGGTATGTCTTGGTCGCATGTATTTCATTTTGACATAATGCTTTTCGGAAACACAAGACAGATATCACAATATATATATATATATATATATATATATATATATATATATATATATATATATATATATATAAAAGTGTGTTTGCCTCTGTAACTTATAAAATAATAGGTGACGGGAAATTTTAATGCGGTAGGTCAACACAAGAAATGTTACACTTTCTGCGGACCTATGAACATAGTTTATTGTATCATTTTCCAAAGAGTTACAGCACAAAGATATAATTTTTTAAATGGAACAATAGTTTTTTTTTCTATCGTGCATTGGATTCGTTGAAACCAGCTAGGTCCAAATCAATTTAAACTACATTCCTATCACTGTTAGTTTGGGAGCTACAACCATTCAAAGTTTAGGGGCGGAGGCTACGACAGCGTAGCTGACTGGCTGGTGGTCATGAGACAGTGGGCCGTGCCCCCCAGGGGATAGCCACTCGGCCAGTCAGATACGCTATCGCAGCCTCCGCCCCCGGAACTTTGAAGGGATGTAGCTCCCAAACTAACAGTGATAGGAATGTAGTTTAAATTGATTTGGACGCAGCTGGTTTCAACGAATCCAATGCACGATAGAAAAAACTATTGTTCCATTTAAAAATTATATCTTTTTGGTGTAACTCTTTGGAAAATGATACAATAAACTATGTTCATAGCTCCGCAGAAAGTGTAACATTTCTTGTGTTGACCTGCCGAATTAAAATTTCTCGTCATCTATTATTTTATAAGTTACAGAGGCAAACACACTTAGTGAAACACCCTGTATATATATATATAGGGTGAGTCATAAATGAGGAAAAGTATTTCGTGCAAATCGCCATACACTGAGCTATAAACATAAATTCGTTTTCCGCATGTTCCTATGTCAAACAATGACAGTGCAATTGAATGGTAAAAATCAGGAAATATGAAGTGGATTTTGGCTGCTGGGGTGCACTGACATTACCCAAGGGGACAGATCGGCTACAGGGCACAACATGCGAGTATTTTAGGTAGTCTAGCCGCTCACGGGAAGGTCAGGATGCAGCATCAAGCGAATGTCTGCATGACAAATGTTCAAATGTTTGTAAATCTATCGGACCAAACTGCGTGGTCATCAGTCCGTAGCTTACATATAGGTAAACTAACCTAAGGACAACACACACACCCATGCCCCAGGGAGGAATCGAACCTCCACGGCGAGCAACCGCGCGCTCCGCAGCGAGGTGCTTTAGACCGCTCGGCTACTCCACCGCGGCTGTCTGCCTGACACTGCTAACTATTACAGTGCTCACATCTATCTCGTACTGTTTTCCCTTGCTGGTATTATATATCGTGGCTAGTTGCTATAGGGAAAGGAAGTTGTGCCGTGATGCCCCGTTGCCGAACTGTCCCATTAGCCACTGTTGGTGCACAGTAACACCCGAAAATCCACTTAATATTTCCAGATATTTACCATTCACTTGCATTGTCATTTATTGACATAGGAACATCCGGAAAACGAATTTATGTTTGTAGCTTAGTGTGCGACAATTTACTGTTCGAGTCTACCGGTTTGACTGATCGTTTTACAGCACAGACTCACATTATTTATTTACCCTTGTTGCGGACTAGCTGCCTTTGGGTATATATCTGGTCGTGATTACAAAAACTATGTTTTGTGTCCCAGCCTCGTCGCCGCTTTTGTGTCCCGTTTCCGTCGTATGTGTCGGTTGCCGAGTAGGAAGACCGACACAGGAATAAAGGTGGCACGCTTGTGCAGGTACGGAGGTGAGCAGCCAGTGGGACAGCAGAAACTAGAAACACTAGAGTAAATTAGAACGAGATATATATTGCAAAGAATGTATACAATACTTAACTTTTACATAGATCAGTACTGCAGAATGCTGATACACAGATTAGATAGAGTCCTGCCTAGTGCCTAACTGATAGCCAAGTCTTCACTGGTGCCTATCTGATTCCGAAGTCTGTACTGGTTCCTATCTCAGTGTCAAGTGAAGGATGTAGTTCAGTGGTGGCCACGAGCGGAGTTGCAGCAGAGGGCGCTCGTGGCTGTCGTCGTAAGAACGCCGCGCCGTGCGTGCATGGCGGCGCGCGGCGAAAGTAGGTGGCGCGCACTTTGGACTTGTGCGACACCACACTATGTGATACATTTATGCGAATATGATACATTATTTTCTTTATACATTTACAGTAATTAGATAAAAAATACAAAGAAAAACGAAAAAACGTATCACAAGGAAAATGGAAAGGCAACTTAAAAATATCAACTATTGTAAGAAGAGAATAATAGAAGATAGGAAAGATTGGTTTGTGTGACAGTCTGAAGAATAAGAGAGCAAAGTCCACGGTGGGAAGCCTCGGAATTTACTGCGAGCCCTGCCATCCTGGGGTCGGTAATGAAAAGATTTGTGTGGAACGCAGCTAGGGATGCGGGAGGTGAGGTGAGCAGTGAAGACGCTGGCCGGGCTCGCCTGGCTGCCCCCTGGCCTTGCCGGGAAGGAAGCGGCCGATGGCTGCCGCGATAGCAGCGCCAGGCCGGCAGGGGGCGCCCGCGCTCCACTTCCGCTTTCCCACCACCAGGCCTCTGCCACCGGCCACTTGCCGCGAGGAAGCACAGCGCACGCGTCGGCGGTACCAAACAACATTCCCCAAACTGTAAGTGAGTTAAGTCGCCTAACACTGTTGGCTGGGATATCTCTCCATGCGTAATTAAGCCAGCTAGTTGGTCTTTCCTTACTCTAGCAAAGTCTATCTCAATATCGTAGCCGAGTCATGAAGCATGCTACAACACTCCCCTTCCGTCAGCGATGTGTGTCGCAGCCTCTCGTTGTGACAGAGACATTTCCCGGTTTGTAATGAAAGCCACTGATGTTCAAATGTTTGTAAATCTATCGGGCAAAACTGCGTGGTCATCAGTCCGTAGCTTACAAACTTAAACCTAATTAAAAAATGCTCAGTCTCTGTTCAGTATTTTATTCTCCAATAACGCGTTTCTCGCTGTTAGCGCATCGTCAGATTGGGCGGAGACGGGACCACAGAACTATCTATTGCTGTGTAGGAGGTATCTTAACAATTTGTGTTATTGGGCGCCATAGCAGCAGAGGAGTCGCTGTCGCGGCAGGTCCAGGTTTACAACTAAACGTGGACCTGCCGCGACAGCGACTCCTCTGCTGCTATGGCGCCCAATAACACAAATTGTTAAGATACCTCCTACACAGCAATAGATAGTTCTGTGGCCCCGTCTCTGCCCAATCCGACGATGCGCTAACAGCGCGAAACGCGTTGTTGGAGAATAAAATACTGCAACAGAGACTGAGCATTTTTTAATTACTCAACACTGTTGCTGCACCAGCCGCCACCACCACCATCATGGAATGGAATGAAATTTACTTAAACCTAGGTAAACTAACCTACGGACAACACACACACCCATGCCCCAGGGAGGACTCGAACCTCCACGGCGAGCAACCGCGCAATGTCACTAATCCTGCAATTTTTTTTTTTTTTTTTTTTTTTAATTTTATTTTTTTTTTTTTTTTTTTTTTTTTTTTTTTTTTTTTTTTTTTTTTTTTTTTTTTTTTTTTTAGGGATGTGGTGTATTTTCTGTAAAATGTAAACTTTCACGGCCGGAATGTTCGAAATTACTAAAAATTACCCAACGTTTCGTCCCTGACGGCGGAGGGCATTTTCAAGGGGGGGTTCGTGGCACTTTTGAATGTCCGATGCACACCCTGGCTCGCTGTTTTCTTCTGGCAAGAGTGTGCATCGGACTTTCAAAAGTGTCACGATCCCCCTTGAAAATATTCTCCGTAGTCGCGGACGAAACGTTTGGTTTCCATAATAAATCCATTAGACCACGGCATAATATCCCGGAAATTTTTAGTAATTTTGGTGTATTTCCTGCATTGGAAACGCTGATCATTCGGAAGGTGTGCTTGGCTCCAAACTACTTATTAACTAACGTATACTAAAGAAACACAAACATTTATGCCCGAGGGAGGATTCGAACCTCCGACGCGGGAGGCCGTGCGATCCGCAACGTGGCGCTCCAGACCGCTCGGCTACTCCCGCTCGGCTACTCTCGCTCGGCCCTCGTCTCCCAGCTGCCAACTTCTGTCACTTGCCTTTCGCTTCGCGGTAATAGCTGAGAGTTAGTCCAGTTTTGTCTTTAAGATCTCTTCAAGAGTAACGCATAAGGGGCTCAAGAACATCTATACCGTCTTCACTCAACACTTGGTCTTCGCAGAATAAATGGCCTCTATCTTCAGATGTTTGCCACTTCCAATTGGACTTAACTACGGGGTCATCACTCCCTATACTCACAAACTACTTATGAACTAGCTAAGACTAAGGACGGCACAAATATCCATGTCCGAGGGGGGATTCGAATCCCCGACCGTAGTAGCCGTGCAGACCGTGACAGGCGCGCCGCAGTCCTCTCGGCCACCGCGGCCGGTTATCGCGCAGCACCCACTGGTACAGGAGATGCTGTTTTCTTCTTCTTCCGGACTGGCTATCCTTTCACTACTTGTCTGCCAGGTGTCCTCTTCCCAATAAACATGTGTATTTTCAGTTTCACACATAAAAATTAGCAAACACTTTTGCGTAATAAATCATCTTAACGACTTCCTGTATCCGTTTATAAACAGAAATGAAAATGGTCATAAAACCAGGTAACTTAAGACTGCAGTATCTGCTAGGGATTGACTATTGAGAAACGTTTCGCAAAAGACTGTTTTTAAGAGCTTAAGTGTTGGTTTCAACCACCATTGCCAATCCAAGGATGAAACATGCTGTAGAAAATCATGCGTAATTTTGATGTTACTTGAGATCAACATTGCCAAATAAATGGTTAAAGGTGTCTTCAACCGTTCATGACGAACTTTCTACGCAGTGTGTTTAGAACTCTCTGAGAAACTGCCTCTACACACTAAAGTTTCAAAAAAATTAGAGTGCTTTACGTGTGATGTGTGGATACGACTGTGAAGCTATCGTCCCGCAGTGTTTGACTTGCTGTTTCATGCCTATATCACCAAAGGAGCAAGACACCCTCGAAAGTCCAGAGAAATATAAAATGAACTCGCCTTCAGTCACAAAATTGTGTTTTATTGTACACATGCATTTCGAGCCCTGAGGGCTATGATTTTTTATACCTGTTTAAAGGCCTGGGCCTGTTAAGACCAAAACATAGGTTTTAATAATATGGAAATTTTTTAAATACAGGTTCATATAATCGTGGTGCTCAAATAAGTCTGGGTACTCAGAAAAATCAGTCGGCATTCCATCAAGAAAAATATGAGCTAAAACCACTAAACACAGTGACTAAAACCATAAACAAAACACCAATATTTGAAAATAATCCCTATTTAGGCACAGCATCATAAAAAAAGAAAAAAGAAAAAAAGTTAGCCAATATTACTTGTGTCTTCGACGGAATTCTCCATTTTCTCTGATGGGGCCAAGGATTTTTCTTTCAAAAATATCCGGTCTTTTATTTCCAGTTTTCTCAGTGGACCTTTCTTCGTCATGTTAAAACATTTTGATGCATACAAAGCTGATTGCCTAATTACGATATCAATAGACATAATTTTAGGTTTAGTGACAAGCTTTTGCTTTTGTATGTATTTTCACAGATGAAAAGCACCTTATAGAGAATCGTAGTAATATAGAAGTAGAACATCTTCATAGCTATAAGTCTTTGAATCTTTGAGTTGTTGTTATTTCAGAATGTGTCTCAAGATGGAAAGTGTGTTGAGGATTCGAATGTTGGAATGTTTGTAAGTCTATCGGACCAAACTGCGTGGTCATCAGTCCGTAGCTTACAAACTACTTAAACATTGGTAAACTAACCTAAGGACAAACACATACACCCATGCCCCAGGGAAGGACTCGAACTTCCACGGCGAGCAACCGCGCGCTCCGCAGCGAGACGCCTTAGACCGCTCAGCTACTCCACAACTCCACTACTTCACAACAGACAATTATCATACTGCGCCACCGAGCGAGGTGGCGCAGTGGTAAGACACTGGACTCGCATTCGGAAGGACGGTGGTTCAAATCCACCTCCGGGCAT
This sequence comes from Locusta migratoria, assembly GCA_026315105.1. Lineage (NCBI taxonomy): Eukaryota > Metazoa > Arthropoda > Insecta > Orthoptera > Acrididae > Locusta > Locusta migratoria. The sequence continues at coordinate 98,297,675 of CM048750.1, read as the reverse complement.
CCTAATTTAGGTTTTCCGTGATTTCCCTAAATCACTCCAGGCAAATGCCGGGATGGCTCCTTTGAAAAGGGCACGGCCGATTTCCTTCCACATCCTTACCCAAAACTCCGAGCGTTAGCTCCGTCTCTAACGACCAAGCTGTCGATGGGACGTTAAACCCTAAGCTTCCTTCCTTCCTACTCCGCCAGACTTATTTGTGCACCACTTTTTAATAAGTAAGTCAACTCATAAATCTATTATGTGAACCTGATTTAAAATTTCTCCATTTAGTTACAACCTATGTGTTGATGTTAACAAGCCCAAGCCTTTAAACATGTATAAAAAATCATAGAGGCACCTGATGAGGCGTCATGTCTCGAAATGCATTGTGTACAATAAAACACAATTTGGTGACTGAAGCCGAGTTCATTTTATTTTACTGAAGTACAACAGTCACGGAAGTATCACTGGCAATAACGAACAAAAATAAAGCCCAGAGACCAGGCCGGGATTAACATACACACACACGCCGGACCTCGACCCGGCTAGTCGATTACATACCAGTGAGGCCGGCTACGAAATCGGCAGCAGGTACAGCAGGACACGTCTGTGACGGCTGCCATACGACGCCCGGCGATTTATCACGCCGTACGGCTGCAGCGGCGTAATTACGCGTGTAAGCAAGCGGCGCGTGGACTACCGAGCGGGCTCGCCTATTACGCGCCGTCACCCCGGCAACACGGAAGGCTTCCTCCGCCGCCTGACAGACAGCTGCCGGACGGCTCAATTAACCCGCGGACGACGCCCGCCTCGGCACGCCTGGGGCTGGGGTCGCCGCACGCTGCCGCCTGACGCCAGCTCACGACTACCTGTCTCCCTGTCACGACACCAGCGCGCCTTCCTTTTGGGCCTTCCTCAGACTACACCGCTTATTTCTCTGTGCAGACGCAACTGTTGACCAACGATTCGTTGTAATTGTCCATCACGTCCAAATGACCTCCTTCAGTAACACTATTTATAGGGTAAAGTAAAGCAGTCAACAATCCGAAGATTGGTTTGAACACCACAGTGCTTTACTAGGCATGGTCCTGTTTGGAGGTGGTATGCCGTTGCCTTCCTCCGACCTTCTAACTGACTTACCGAGCCAGTTATAGCGGGACCTACAGTTTAACGTGGGTTCCGAACCACGGTGCTACTCGGTATTTTTCACATGAGCAATACTGCCAGAGGTGAAAGAAGTGAAAAGTGACAGATAAAAATCCTTGGACCTGGCGGTGATGGAACCCACGACCTTTGGATTTGTAGTCTGGCACTCTACCACTGTGCAACGTTTTTTTTTTTTTTTTTTTTTTTTTTGTTCGTTTTGGTTCTACGTGTACTTTGGCTCAGCTTTTTTATTACAGAGAGCGTTCAGCCCTCTGACCAGGCGCGCTGAGCCACGGCGCCCGGCATCCCGAGGCACACTAGGTTGTAAAATTCGATATAGGTACAATTCTGATCAACATAAATTTTCGCGCCATTTGTCAGTCTCGTAGTGTCTCGTTGTGTGGGATTGTAGCGTAGCAGGTTTCTGTAGCTCCTCCTGTCTTTTCCGAAAATATACCACTTTGTGCTAAGGAGAGAGAAATTTTTTCAGCCGGCCGCGGTGGCCGAGGGGACTGAGGCGCTCCAGTCACGGTCTGCACGGCCGCTACGGTCGGGGGTTCGAATCCCCCTTCGGGCATGGATATTTGTGCCGTCCTTACGATTAGCTAGTTCATAAGTAGTTTGTAAGTTTAGGGACTGATGACCCCGTAGTTAAGTCCCATAGACTCTACAAATATTTGAACATTTTTGAAATTTTTTCACGTTAGGAGGTAAGTGAAGCTACGTAGCCTAACGAGCTCTTATAAATTTTCTATTTAAGGGTGACTAGATTCTCTACCCAAAATGCAATGTTTGGTACAACCAAGTATGCGTTGGTGCCTGATGGAAAAAATGCTTTTTATCTGGAAGATGGCCTCAGTCAAAATTCTACTAGGAAGTAATCACAATTGTACCTAGTGTGGTACATTTTCGATCGATTTTTCTCAATTCTGTAACTTCTATGTGTGTCTATACCGCCATTTGCAATTGTCTAATATTTGTGTTACATATTAGTTAAACATCCAAGAACAAGTGCTATAATTAAAATTACACCTTTTCTCAATATATTTCCAGTTACAATAACATTTCTCCGAAATGATCGAAATTGTACCACCTTACGCTACAGGGTGTTACAAAAAGGTACTGTCAAACTTTCAGGAAACATTCCTCACACACAAAGAAAGAAAATATGTTATGTGGACATGTGTCCGGAAAAGCTTAATTTCCATGTTGGAGATCATTTTAGTATTGCTCATTAAATGTAAATTGAAATAATTCGTGTAAATTTTCACAATCGACATGTGGGGGCTGACGAGAATCCGCACGCAATTGTGCAATCACAAGGAAACGTAGTCTTTCGTTCGCTTATTTTCTGCGTGTTCTTTCCAGTTTAAGTTGTTTTTGTTACTCCTAAGTATTTAGTTGAATTTACGGCCTGTAGTTTTGTCGTGTTTTTCGATTAAATGAAGCTTAACGGTTTTTCTTTCAGTGTTTATATGGATAACGCCAAAATTCTCATTAGTAAGTGTCAATTGCTATTTTTTGCACCATACAGATAACTTCCCCGACGGGAAGCGGCCTCTCGCATCACAGCATAGCGCCTCAATGCGCTCGACCTCTCCGCCACGGCACATGCATTTGTCAAATGCTCAAATGTTTGTAGCACTTATGGGACTTAACTACGGGGTCATCAGTCCCTAATCTACTTATGAACTAGCTAAGACTAAGGACGGCACAAATATTCATGCCCGAGGCGGGATTCGAACCCCTGACCGTAGTGGCCATGCAGACCGTGACTGGAGCGCCTCAGTCCCCTAGGCCACCGCGGCCGGCATGCATTTGTCATCGTACGATGTGTTACTACCAACTGCACAGTTACTGCTGCTCCAGCTGAGAGAGTACACATCGCATTTTGTTTCGTTATTGGATGCTACGTAATTCATAAACATCTCGAACAGTAATGGTAGCGACGCTAGCGCTCCAAGCGGCAGACTATAGTTACAGAAGAATTGTGTTTGCCTCTTACTCCGCTAGGAGGACTACTGTGCGCAAGTTCTTACATATGCGGCGTTGGAACTTAAACAGTGGTAACACTACCGTGCAGACACTATGCTATGGAATCTACTATGGTCGCTGATAGAACACGCTGTTGACATACGTACCTTACCTCCGAGCAAATGGACTCGCCAGTCCATGTCACTGGCGTGCGCATAATCGAGGGAAACAGTCACTTTTGAGCGCACCGTCTAACGTAACGGTGTCACTATGTTTTCGAAACAGGAACAACGGAGACCGTAAATGCGTAGTATTACTGTTCGATTCTGAAGCATCACCTGCGACCAGCTTCGCTAAAGAAGCAGCAACACTTTCTGCGCCACCCACCCATTATTTTGCACGACAATGTGCGGGCGCATACAGCGCAAGCTGTGGCTACCCTGTTCAGTCGATGGGACTGGGAAGCTCTGTACTATCCACCCTACATCCCGTACCTAAGTCCTTCCGCCTTTTTATTTTATTAGGAAGAAGAAGGAACCACTTAGTGGCATTCGAATCAGAACTGTTCCAGAAATTCGACAGTCAGCAGACCGCTCTATTCGCACCATTAACAGACAGGCTCTGCTGACTGTATACTACGCCTTCCACATCGCTGGCAATGGGTTGTACACAATGCTGGTGACTACTTTGAAGGGCAATAACAGTTGCAAACATATAACGCTGAACGGTGAACGGCCTCACGCATCGTAGCTAGCGCCTCAATGCCCTCGGCCGCCGGCCGCGGTGGCCGAGGAGACTGAGCGCTCCAGTCACGGTCTGCACGGCCACTACGGTCGGGGGTTCGAATCCCCCCTCGGGCATGGATATTTGTGCCGTCCTTAGTCTTAGCTAGTTCATAAGTAGTTTGTAAGCTTAGGGACTGATGACCCCGTAGTTAAGTCCCATAAGTTCTACAAACATTTGAAACATTTTGCTCTCGGCCGCTCCGCCGTGGCTAAATGAAGCTAAGCCAACGGTCGTGCCGTAGTGGATCGAGCGCTGTTGACAAAGCGAAGTGCATTTATCGCTTGTGTGACGAACTGAAGAGCTACTTGATTGATACAAAGAGCAGTACTCTGGGGCACTACGTCCCCCTCCATACCCGATCCGAAGACACCCTCGGGCACAGCGTCTGGCGTGTGTGTGGGTCGGATGAGTAAATGAAGCTGCGGAGTGTACAGAATGTGGAGTAAGGGGAAGAGAGGAGTGGATGGCTTCGTCCGCTGTTCCCGGCAACAGACGATACGATATATGACATAATAAAAGACGAACAGAAATGGTCACAACTCAACACACTGACAGATAAGATACCCAAAGCAACCTACGAACAATACCAAAGGACAAGGCCGTAGAGAAGCGTGCCCATGTGTCCCGCAGAGTGAACAGGTGTAGTTGGGAACAAACAGACGAGGAAGAAGGCGATGAAACTTTCATAAATGTTCCCGGCAACGGGTTGTTGGCTACTGGGCGGCCGTCGATGACGGGTGAAGGAACGGCGGCGTGGCGTGGCCTGGCCTTGACCGGCGCGCGTGGGCGCGGGGCGTCGCCGGCCGTCGCGGCGTGTCGCGCTCCACAGCAGAACCATCGACGGCGCCGGCGACGCCTCTTCCGGGAACCGTGACGTCACCGCGACAGCTGCCGCCGCAACGCGCCGCGCGCTGTTGGCTGCTGGCTGCGGGACGGGACCCTCCTAGTATCATTCCGTACCCTCTGCGTCGCCGGGCTAAGCTCGCGATGCGCTTACTTTATGGCGATGCCGTTATTGCTCCATTGTTTCAAGATATGCTATGGAAATAATAGGCATGGAGGTTGTCATCACTGTCCAGAGTCTCGCCGTGCAGGTTCGAGTCCTCCCTGGGGCATGGGTGTGTGAGTTGTCCTTAGATTTAAGTAGTTTGCAAGCTACAGACTGATGACCACGCAGTTTGATCCGATAGATTTACAAACATTTGAAATTTTTGAACTGTTCAGAATCGCTGTGTGCTCCTCATTGACGGAAATGAACAAAATTATTTAAATCACGATAGGATATGGAAGAAACTATCATGTGAAACACATGTTCTACATCTATATACATACTCCGCCATCCACCGTAAGGCGCGTGGCGGGACAGCCGCGATGGCCGAGGGGACTGAGGCGCTCAAGTCACGGTCTGCACGGCCACTACGATCGGGGGTTGGAATCCCCCCTCGGGCATGGATATTTGTGCCGTCTTTAGTCTTAGTTAGTTCATAAGTAGTTTGTAAGTTTAGGGACTGATAACCCCGTAGTTGAGTCCCATAGACTATACAAACATTTGAACATTTTGGTGCGTGGCGGAGGGTACACTGTACCACTACTAGGCATTTCCGTTCCTCCTTTCCTCCCAAATAGAACGAGGAAAAAAAGAACGCCTATATGCCTCCGTACGAGCCGTAATTTCTCCTATCTTGTATTTGTGATCACTACGCGAAATGTAAGTAGGAGGCAGCAAGATCGTTCTACACTCAGCTTCATATTCCGGCCCTCTAAATTTCCTGAACAGAATTTCACGAAAAGAACGTCGTCTTTCCCCTAGCGATCCCAAATTGAGTTGCCGGAGCATTTCCGTGACACTCGCGCATTGGTCCAATCTACCAGCAACAAACCTAGCTGCTCGCCTCTGAACTGCCTCTATGTCTTCCTTTAAACTGATCTGCTGCAGGTCCCAAACGTTTGAGCAATACTCAAGACGTGGTCGTACAAGTGTTTTATACGGGTCTCCTTTACAGGTGAAGTACATCTTCCCAAAATTCTCCCAATAACCGAAGCCGGCTGTCCGCCTTACTCACGACTGTCCTTACATGTTCGTTCCATTTCATATCGCTCTGCAATGTTACGCCCAGTTATTTGAACGACGCGACAGCATCAAGAAGTTCGACGTAGACCTCTGTCTCAGTGACATGCCGATCTCGTAACTCAGGAGCACGTAGGCACGCACTCGCTCGTGTGTTCTCGAGTGGCGGCACGAGATGTGGTGGGTCTGCGTGCAGACGTGTTCAGGACTCTGGCCGCTTGCCAGTGCGCAGAGCCACCTTCTGCATGCGACCAGACGAGATCGCGGGCGAGGAGCCTGTCTGGAGGTGGAGAAAGCGCATCTGCATGTCGACCGGGATGAGGCACGGCCTGCTTTCTGGGGGGCGCGGCCGAACCGGAGTAAGGTGCACTGGGCAGGAAGCACCAACCGCTGAGCGCGCCTTGGCAAAAGGAGCGTTTCAGCTGCTCTCTTCCCCCGTAAGACTGTGCTGTCCTACCTCCTGAGCAAGATTAAATGGCGTGGAATATGGGCAGAAAATAGTCTCATCAGGATTTAAACGATGTTTTGTTCTCAAATTACTCAGGTTTATCGACTTACCTAATTTAGGGCGTTGAAGACATCGTCACGTTAATGAAGCAAGTGCAAAATTCGCTACTCGTAGCCGGCCGCGGTGGCCGAGGGGACTGAGGCCCTGCAGTCACGGTTTGCACGGCCACTACGGTCGGGGGTTCGAATCCCCCCTCGGGCACAGATATTTGTGCCGTCCGTAGTCTTAGCTAGTTCATAAGTAGCTTGTAATCTTAGGGGCTGATGACCCCGTAGTTAAGTCCCATAAGTTCTACAAACATTTGAACATTTCGCTACTCGTAGCAGGCGAACGAAGGGTACCTTCAGCAGTGACTGAAGCATTGGCCATGGTTTCATCCAGATAATAAGTACATTCTATTCCTACCAGAGGAGTCCCACAGGAGTAACTGAATCCTGAGGAGTCTCACTGGCAGTACTGGCTGAAGCATTATATACTCGTCCCCCACTGATTGCACTAATCACCAGAACAGTGTCTACGTTGCCACCGTGTCGAACGCTATCTGCAACCGTCTCCTTAACGTTACACATTCAAAAACTTAGCAGGATCCCATATATATATATATATATATATATATATATATATATATATATATATATATATATATAAGTGGATGAAGATTACTTACCAGGCGAAGGAACACAGGTAGTGATGGTAATACAAATAAATAAAACACACACGTACGCACAAAAACGCTTGCTTTCGCAGCCTAGCTGCTTTTTCAGGCAGAAGGGAAGGAGAGGATTCCTTTTCCCTCTCCTTCCCTTCTGCCTGAAGAAGCAGCTAGGCTGCGAAAGCTAGCGATTTTGTGCGCGCGCGCGCGCGCGCGCGCGTGTGTGTGTGTGTGTATGTGTGTGTTTTATTTATTTGTGTTACTATCCCAACCTGTGCTCCTTCGCCTGGTAAGTAATCTTCATCCACTAAAGTATAAGCACCATGTGCATAAGGAAAGCGGCTGACAAGGATTGTCCAGGAGTTTCAGTGAGCAATCATCTGTGGGATGCAGGTACAAAATGCATTTAACGAAGTGGACGTCATCGAAATTCAAGAAATGTTCAATAAGAAACAAAACACCCGAAAAATGTTCATAATAAACAAGACGACGATATGCTGCAAGACAGCCTGTTCTTCATTCGACTGCATGCCACTGCAATCTATCAGTTCTCATCATCCGGTTACGCTAATATCAATGTATACGCATTTTTAGGACTGTATAGCTCTCTCAACGTCCTGCATGATTTGCAAACTTCAAGATACACAACTCGTAAGTAGTTCGCCTTCGAAGTTGATAGTGCGAACGTTTGTGAGAGCGCCTTTTTTTATTCGGCCATTAATGATTTTTTGCATTTCCACGATATCACTTTCGTACAGTACAGTACAGTACAGTACATACGTCCCATAGAAGGTCGGTCTCTGCTCCTTTTTTCTTTCGCCCTCCTGGTGCACTTGGCGAGTCATTAGCAATTAATATTTTTCCTGCCATAACTGTCAACAAAAATACAAATGTTTGTAAATCTATCGGACTCAACAGCGAAGTTATTAGTCCTTAACTTACAAACTACTGAAACTAAGGTAAACTAACCTAAGGACAACACTCACATCCATGCCCGAGGGGGGACTCAAACCCCCGAACGGCCGCGCGCACCGCAGCACGGCGCCCCAGTACGCACGGCTAATCCGCCGCGGCAATTGTCACCACAACACTTTCTAACAGGCTTTAATAAAGATTCGCACTCCAAGAGTTTCTCGTTAGTAGATGTAATAGATTCCACGAGTCGACATCTTCAACGCTCAATAATAGCGTTCAAAACGTGGAAAGCGTTCTCGTCCTGTAGAATGTGCTCCGAAGAATGAACGAAATAATGTAGTACAACAAACAACTACGTGTTCACGCATCGAAAAGAACTTCAAACCCTTCACAAAAGATACGTTGGGCTTTAAGACGAAGTCACAGATGCTTTTCAAATGAGAAAACATTTCTTCAGCGACGGTTCGCAGATTCATGAATGTGCTTTGCAGAGCTGTATCCTCAAGTGGGAACGGGTTAGCTCGTGATGCGAAACACTTGCCACGTAGTTTCATGTCGTAAGATTCGGTGCTGACTACAACACAGTTTAAAACTTCGGGATAAAAGGCCGTAGTCAATGCGTAAGATCACTGGCTAACATTTCTTCTCCTCTGCGTGAAACATCTGCAAATGCGTATAAATCTCACTCGTTGCCCTATTTACAGCGTCAAATTCAGCTGCAGTGGCAGTACCGCAAATTCGTCTCGTGAGGCACAAGAAGTGTGATAGCATCTTATACATTAAAAAATGGAAACTAAGGTCAATTGGCCTTGTCGTTCTATCCGGCCACTTTTCTTTATGTTTGAGTTAAACGAAAGGTATTCATCCACAATTATCAGAATTCACTTAACTCTCGCCTTCTTATATATACCCAAACACGGTATCGTTCTATTTTTGCTGTTAATATTTTAATCGGTTTGTTTTAGGATATCTTCGGTTCTAATTAAGGTACGCTGTTCTTTTTCTCCTAAGAACGCTCAGTGGATCAAGCTCTTTCATTTGCACATTTTAACAATTGACCATTATGGAAAAAGCTATGAGAGCTCGTTGTTACGCTTCCAATTAAGGTACGCAATTCGTTTTTGTCTTAGAACAGTCAGTAGAGCCAGACCTATCATTGGAGCATTTAAAAAGTTAACATCAGTTGTTTCGGAAGAGAGTTATGAGTGTACATGCATGTTTCGTTTTGTCCAACTGTTTTTTCATTCCAGGAACCATATATACGGTTTTAATTAAGGTACACTGTTCGATTTGGTGTAAGAACACAGCAGTTTTAGATCTTACCAATTTTCACTCTATATCACTGACCACTAAAGGTTTATTCCCATGGGTCATCTTGTTCTGTATTATAAGTAATACATCTCTGTTCTTTTTTCTGTTTTATTAACTTTATGCCGTAGTGCAAGTCACGCTCCGCTGCATAAAGTTTTCGAATGAGAATTTTGGAGGTATCGTTAGAGACTGTAACAACTCTAATGATGTCCCAGCATTAGAAGACGCTACGTTACGTTCATACATATGCTATGAACCATGGCGTATTTCTCATAAAAGAGAAAACACCGACCGTGAATGCCAGCTTTATATGATTCGAGTAACCGACCGTCATAGTTCCTCTCTCTATGCAAAGTCACCATCTACATTTCTATTTTATTTACCTCCTTTTTAGTGAATTTCTATATTGGTTGAAACGTAAGTCTCGCGTAATTTTATGCCGTGATCTCCACAGTATAAAATGTGTCGTACTATAACATCCGTATGAGTTATCAAAAATGTTCAAATGTTTGTAAAGTCTATGGGACTTAACTACGGAGTCATCAGCCCCTAAACTTACAAACTACTTATGAACTAACTAAGACTAAGGACGGTCCATGCCCGAGGGGGGATTCGAACCCCCGACCGTAGTGGCTGTGCAGACCGTGACTGGAGCGCCTCAGTCTCCTCGGCCACCGCGGCCGACTCAGCTGTTCTCTTCCACCGGTACACTGTGCAGTGCTTCCTCCTGCGCTAGAATAAATGGCCTGGTGTATGGGCAGAAAATAGCTTAGTTCAACACTTGGTCTCTCTTATTCCCGTCTACTTCAGTGTTGTTCAGAGTATCAAGTTCATTGGCACTGTGTGCCCTTACGCTTCTCTTCTGGGTATTGAACTATATTTTACTTTTACCTACTTGGATGTATTGCCTTGTAAGGAACAGGGGACTGATAACCATGTGGTTTAGTCCCCTCTAAACCCACAACAACAACAACAACATTTCTATTTTATTTACCTCCTTTTTAATGGATTTCTATATTGGTTGAAACGAAAGTCTCACGTAATTTTCTGCCATGATCTCCACAGTATAAAGTGTGTCGTACTATAACCGCTGTATGAGTTATCAAAAAAATTTCTCGCGAGTAGCATTGTAACCATTACCACTTGTATAGGGTGTCGCCAATGCTTAGAGATGTCCGCCAGGTACGGGCATTAAACTATTTTTTAGAGCAGCTGAAACGCTCCTTTTGTCAAGGCTTTCCTGTCCAGTGAACCCTACCAATGCTCCTAGATGAGGTAGTAAACGCATACCAGGGAACCCTAGCCGTGTCACGTTTCAGAAGAGTAGGCTTACTGGTGGCTGGCAGTGGACCAGAGCAGGTGAAGATACAGCGCCCACGCGAGTTGCTGGGACAGGCAGCGGGAGACGAGACGAGGTGACGAGTGGCGGCGAGACGCCATCTCCGCGGAATGACCTTTAGCGAAACGGCGCCGTAAAGGACGTTACTGCCACAGATAAGCAGGCGTCTCTGCGCCTTCCAAACTGTGCACGACGCTACTGGAGGCGCGAGGAAAGCGAAATCCAAGGTCAACTCCACGTCTGTTTAGTAACACTTCTCGTACGCCTCCTGACAGTCGTTTTCTACTACGTAAAGTGTCGAGTTGCACAACACTTCGTAGTGTTCGTCGAACTGCGGCTCCGCTAGTAACTGGCTGACGAAGACGAGGACAACAGCACCCCCATCTACAGTAGGATCATAGCTAGTTCCAGCAAATCTTCTGATCTTTGAATGCCTTTCCATTATAATGACATCATTGGATGTAATTGGGGTGTGTTGGTAAGGTGGCGTAGGTATGCTTCAACAGAAGCGAGCCCACCAGTTTAGTTACATGTCATATTTATTAAAGCAGATAAGTACTAATCTTTGAGCGTTGGAGAAAATATAGAAACTTCCAACTTCTAAGGTTGTACGTTACTGAATGATACTTCATAATTCTCTTGAGATATTCTATGATATTTATGTGTCGGCCCGTAAACAAGAGATGTCTATTCTGAATCTGTAGCGATAAGTCTTGAAGCACTGTGGTACACTCTAGCACGGTGAGGACACACTTCGTTGAAGCAATGCACTGCCTGCTCACACGGTATGTGCCAGCTGTATAACTATAGTTCAGTCAATCATAAAACACTGGCCAAAACAATTAGGATATCAGTTTAGACAAGGTTCTGAAGTGTTATCATTGGCAGAATCGTCTAAAACGGTACGACGTCTTTCTGTCTGTCTTGTGGGGTAGAGACAACAATATTACAGCAACCGAAATAGTGATAATAACAGAACGTTGCTGCAGAGGCGGTTGGTGCTCACTGGACTTTAGCAAACGAATTACACAAGAAGTTGGGTTCAGGTAGTGCAACGTAACAACAACGTAACTTATCCGAAGCGGTGGCGGGAAGAGCCATAGGCACGTTCAAAGCGGGACAGACAAAGAGGGAGGTGGCTGCAGCTATTGGTGGGTCCCAAAGTGTAATTTCCAGCATCTGGAAGCAATTTCAGACTATAGGAACCGTTGAAAGAAGGCAAGGCCAAGGTAGTCAAAGGGTAACATCAGCAAGAGATGCGCGATATGTCCGGTTGACATTCCATCGAGACAGAAAGCTGATTGAAATTCAGCTGGATCGCACCCTCCAGGCATCAACAGGACGCGCAATATCAACACAAACAGTTCTAAATCCCCTTAGGGAAAGTAGCCTCTTCGCACGGAGGCCTATGGTGTGCTTCCCATTAAAACCACGACACCGCTTAGACCGCAGAAATTTGGCTGAGGAACATCAGGATTGGATTTGTAACGAATGGTGCTGGGTTCTGCTCACAAATGCGTCTAGATTTTTTGTTTGGTCGGTGGGACAAGCGTCGTTTCGTCGTCTAGAGAAAATGTGGAACCCGGACATTTCTGCTTATGTGCAGGAAACATCACGATATCATGGTGGTGGACGATTGCTAAGGCAATGAGCAGTATTTCCGGACGTACTGATTATGTCGTTCAGAATGGCGCTCTGATTACTCAGAGGTATAGAGACGATGATCCTTGGTGCTCTTATTGTGCCCTGCGCTGGTACCATACGACATGGGTTTCTACTGGTGGACGATAACGCTAGTCCCCACTGCTCAGTACTGGTGGTCAACATGCTTGACGCCGAGGGAATGGAACTAATGGAATGACTAGCTTGTCAATCTGAATTAAGCCCGACAGAGCATGTCTGGGATGTATTTGGCAGACTCACTGCAGCCAGACCATCACGTCCTACTACGCTTACAGAGTTCGATATTGCGCTCATGGAAGAATGGCCAAGTATCCTTCAGTAGGAGATTAATAATGTTTTACTGTCAGTGACGCGTAGGTGTGCACCTCTACTGGCAGTGAGGTGATCACATTAGTCTTGTGTAGTTCGGAAGAGGGCTCCCACAGGCGAACTACGCGAACTAGTTCGCAGATCCCTCGCCTCTTAGTTCGTCCGCTCATTTTCCGAAGACTGACAGCGAGAGGACGCGAGAGCGCCCAGAATCGCGTGATTCCCGTCTGAGATGCTGAGATGCAGCTCAGCTGCAGTTTTAGTAGCGGTAGCAAAAGTGAAAACGAACGGACGAACTAAAAAGAGCGACCTACTTCGCGGCCGAGCTGCGAACTAAAAGGAGAGCTACCGGTCGCCAACTAAAATATGCGCGATAGGTCGCGAACTAAAATATGCGCGATAGGTCGCGAACTAAAATATACGCGATAGGTCGTGAACTAAATTATGCATGATAGGTCGCGAACTAAAATATGTGCGATAGGTCGCGAACTAAAATATGCGTGATAGGTCGCGAACTAAACTATGCGCTATAGGTCGCGAAAATAATTAAAAATCACGTGTTTGCCTTCTGCTGATGAGAGCCATTTCGAGGTTAGCGTCTGCCTGCTAGATTACATAGTTCAGTGCTATAAAATTTCTGATTTGAAGTATTCTGCACTCTGCAATATCTGACTAATAAATCCATAATGCCAATATATAGAGACAACTCTAAACTTAAACGCGAGAAATTATTCACAAACTGTTTCTTTTGTTTTGCGTGATATCGTTAGCGGCTCATGCAGCAAGCGCATGAAGCAGCTAGGTGGGGGAACTTCTCCCTCCACCTGCATGCACAGAACACGACGCTCAGCCCTCACTGGGAAGCGGAAGAACTAAAAGAACGAACTAGTTCGCGGCAGAGCCGCGAACTAAAGTGAGCGCTCCCGATCGGGAAGTATTATGCGCAGTCTACTACCAGGCCCATCGCGGGGGTCTACAACTGTCCGCTTGCTTTAGCAACATGTGTCGCAAACTATGGTTCCGACAGAGCAGTTGTACTCGTGAGATTGCAGTTGGAGATGTGCAAATTACCCAAAACTCGCAGTGTTTCTGAAAACCACTAACCTTCACATGGATATACCGGTGTAAAATGTAGACCAAGAGTTACTATGTGGTTGATGTGTGTGATGCTGCACTGTGAGAACGAGGCAATGTGGAAAGGAGATCTAATATGTAAAGCAGAGTGTTTGTGTGTACGTGTTGCATACAAATCTACAGTTTCTTTTTCCAATCTTTATGAAATTTTGTACACGTATGCTTTAATCCATGAGGGCGTTCGACGTATAAGTGTACGAATCACGTACGATACATAGTTCACGAGATATGACGTCATAAACAATGAGAAGCGCGAAAAACTGCTGCATTTAGCGACAATGTTGCTGATTTTCTCCTAAACCACTGGACCGATTTCAAACTAATTTGGTACACACATTCCTGACCATAAGGTAAACATTACTGCAGTGTTAAGAAACACATACGACACATGGTTCAGAAGATATGAGGTCAAAAATTATAGGAATCGCAAAAAAACTGCAACATAATGCGGCGAGACTTTATAAATAAGCGCTATGAGAATGAGTAGTTAGCGACTTGCAACAAACTAACACATAATTTCAAACCTTTATTAAGCTTTTTCTCGCTGACAAACATAGCAAAACGATGAAAGGAATAAAGTTTCTCGCTTACTACGGCATTCGGTACGACGTTAATTTATAATGTGTACACTACAAATTGTAGCCATAAAGAATGAGAAGCGCAGAGCCGCGAACTAAAGTGAGTGCTCTCGATAGCGAACTATTTTGCGCAAGTCTAGGTCATACACCATATTAGAGGACAACGGGAATGACGTTTTCGCTATTATGGTAGTCCCATGGCGCCTGCTGTAAATAGACGCGATGTAAACCTCAAGTGTACTGTAGCAGACACGCACATTACTGCTGCGGCGCCGTCGTTCGCCTCGCTGGCTCGTACTGGCTGACGGCTTCCGCCGCCCGGCGGTGCTTTAGCGGTGCCCGCGTGTAGACATCGCTGGCCGCTGCTGCCTCCGCCACCGCCGCTATCTCCCTGGCCGGCCCTCGTAAAGCAGCCGCCTACACGCGTGTTCCATTACGGCTCGCGCGTTACTCACGCCGAGGCGAGACCACCGGCCGCCTCCCGTGCGTCGCCCCAAATGCTGCCTCCTTCTCAGTACTCTGCGTGCTGAGGTGGCTCACGTATCGGTTCGATCCCAGGTCAGTCCAGGCCTATATCAAATATTAAATGCTTTGAATAACCGGACATCACCAGTTGGTTTTTTTTTGTGATCTCTCAAAGGCTTTTGATTGTTTAAATCATGGGGGTCTTCTAGTATTGTGGTATGAGTGGGACAGTGCACAAATGGTTTAAATCATACTTAACTGGAAGAGTGCAGAAAGTTGAAATAAGCAGTTCACATGATATAGATGAAACAATGAATTCCTCTAACTGGGGAATTATCAAAAATGGAGTCCCACAAGGTTCGGTGTTGGGTCCCTCGTTGTTCTTAGTATACAGGGTGTCCCAGCTATCTTGTCCGCCCAAAATATCTGAGTGTGTAAATCATGGGGGTCTTCTAGTATTATGGTATGAGTGGGACAGTGCACAAATTGTTTAAATCATACTTCACCGGAAGAGTGCAGAAAGTTGAAAGAAGCAGTTCACATGATATAGATGAAACAATAAATTCCTCTAACTGGGGAATTACCAAAAATGGAGTCCCACAAGGTTCGGTGTTGGGTCCCTTGTAGTTCTTAATATACAGGGTGTCCCAGCTATCTTGTTCGCCCAAAATATCTGATTGTGTAAATCATGGGGGTCTTCTAGTATTATGGTATGAGTGGGACAGTGCACAAATTGTTTAAATCATACTTCACCGGAAGAGTGCAGAAAGTTGAAATAAGCAGTTCACATGAAATAGACGAAACAATAAATTTCTCTAACTGGGGAATTATCAAAAATGGGGTCCCACAAGGTTCGGTGTTGGGTCCCTCGTTGTTCTTAGTATACAGGGTGTCCCAGCTATCTTGTCCACCCAAAATATCTGAGTGTGTAAATCATGGGGGTCTTCTAGTATTATGGTATGAGTGGGACAGTGCACAAATTGTTTAAATCATACTTCACCGGAAGAGTGCAGAAAGTTGAAAGAAGCAGTTCACATGATATAGATGAAACAATAAATTCCTCTAACTGGGGAATTATCAAAAATGGAGTCCCACAAGGTTCGGTGTTGGGTCCCTCGTTGTTCTTAGTATACAGGGTGTCCCAGCTATCTTGTCCGCCCAAAATATCTGAGTGTGTAAATCATGGGGGTCTTCTAGTATTATGGTATGAGTGGGACAGTACACAAATTGTTTAAATCATACTTCACCGGAAGAGTGCAGAAAGTTGAAATAAGCAGTTCACATGAAATAGACGAAACAATAAATTTCTCTAACTGGGGAATTATCAAAAATGGGGTCCCACAAGGTTCGGTGTCGGGTCCCTTGCTGTTCTTAATATACAGGGTGTCCCAGCTATCTTGTCCGCCCAAAATATCTGATTGTGTAAATCATGGGGATCTTCTAGTATTATGGCATGAGTGGGACAGTGCACAAATTGTTTAAATCTTACTTAACCGGAAGAGTGCAGAACGTTGAAATAAGCAGTTCACATGAAATAGACGAAACAATAAATTTCTCTAACTGGGGAATTATCAAAAATGGGGTCCCACAAGGTTCGGTGTTAGGTCCTTTGCTGTTCTTAATATACAGGGTGTCCCACCTATCTTGTCCGCCCAAAATATCTCTGGAACAATAACAGCTATTGGAAAACGACTTTCACCGGTATCAATGTACGGAGGGGGCCCATGAATATACATATTTCGAAACATTCTAAAACGCAAAAAAAGGTGTTTTTTAACACAAACTTATGTTTTTCTTTTTCTTTTTTTTTTTTTTTTTTTTTTTTTTTTTTTTAATGGACACCCTATTTCTTTTTCAGCAATCCATAGCATGACAAATCACATAAACAATGGCGTTGATTGCGTCGCAATATTCCAATTACGTCGCGAGATATTGCGACGCGAAGTTGACGCTTGAAATACGCGAAACGCGCGGCTAGCGCACGTCGTGAGGCAAAATCCCATGCTGCTCAGGACGTGCGCTAGCCGCGCGTTTCGCGTATTTCAAGCGTCAACTTCGCGTCGCAATATCTCGGGATGTAATTGGAATATTGCGATGCAATCAACCCCATTGTTTATGTGATTTGTCATGCTATGGATTGATCAAGGAAAAATATAGGGTGTCCATTTAAAAAAACACAAGTTTGTGTTAAAAACACATTTGCTTTCGTTTTAGAATGTTTCCAAATATGTACATTCATGGGGCCCAGCCGTACATTGATACCGGTGAAAGTCGTTTTCCAATAGCTGTTATTATTCCAGAGATATTTTGGGTGGACAAGATAGCTGGAACTTTGCTAAGCCAGTACTTTTTACTAATGATACAAGTGTAGCTATCACACCTGACAATCAGGAATTAACTGATGAAATTGTAAACGATATCTTTCAGAAAGTTATAAAGTTGTTCTCTACAAATGGTTCTCATTAAACTTTGATAAAACCCAGTATATACAGTTTCATACAGTAAATGGCATGACACCATTAATAAATTTTGACTTTGAACATAAATATGTAGCCAAGGTAGAATATTCAAAATTTTTAGACGAGGGACTGAATTGGAAGAAGCATATTGAAGATCTCTTGAAACGTTTGAGTTCAGCTACTTATGCTATCAGAGTCATTGCAAAATTTGATGATATACATCTCGGTAAATTAGCTTACTACGCCTATTTTCATTCATTGGTTTCATATGGGATCGCCGGCCGCGGTGGCCGAGGGGACTGTGGCTCGCCAGTCACGGTCTGCACGGCCACTACGGTCGGGGGTTCGAATCCCCCCTCGGGCATGGATGTTTGTGCCGTCCTTAGTCTTAGCTAGTTCATAAGTAGTTTGTAAGTTTAGGGACTGAAGACCCCGTAGTTAAGTCCAATAAGCTTAACAAACATTTGAAAACAAACATCATATGGGATCATATTCTGGAGCAATTCAACATTGAGTAAAATAGTATTCATTGCACAAAAGCGTGTAATCAGAATAATTGCTGGAGCCCACCCAGAAGCATCCTGCAGACATTTATTTAGGGATCTAGGGATCTTCACTGTAGCTTCACAGTACATATATTCATTCATGAAATTAGTTATTAACAATCCGATCCAATTAAAAAGTAATAGCAGTGTGCATAGCAACAACACTTGGAGAAAGGATGATATTAATTATTCAAGGTTAAATCTAACTATGGCTCAGAAAGGGGCTGCCACAAAAGTCTTTGGTCAATTACCAAGCAGCATCAAAACTCTGACAGATACCCAACTAGTATTTAAAAAGAAATGAAGCAAAGTTCTGAATGTCAACTCCTTCTGCAATGCAGATGAATTTCTGGATGAAAATTAAAAAAACAACAACAAAAAATGTAATAAAAAATCCTTAAAATGTTAAGTGTACATAACATTTACTAGACTGACACGTTCCACATCATTGCGAAATATCAAAAGAAATCACGTAACATGAAATGCAGTAGCCAATGCGAGGAGAGTACCAGTATCATAGGCGGGCTTTCCCATGGGAACCAGCACCTACTGTGCCTTATGCTACTGCTCCCCACCCCACATTTCAACATATGCTGCACATCTGTCTTACTTCCGCGTTTAAGACACGTACAATGTTAGCAAAGAAATATGAAGTAGCCATAGGCCAGGAATATCACACAGTGTGGACACACATCCGTAACTGCTGCAGGTTCATGCAGGACTGTGAACGTCAGCAGGAGCAATGGCCAACGACCACAGCCACACCCGGTACAGGCCCAGTACACCTGCACAAACAACAGCCGGCATGGTCTCATCACTCGTGCACAACCCACTGCCTACTCACTGGTTCGCTACAAAATTCAGTTCTCTGCACCACCCTAATTTCAACTGTCAATCTTCGAATAACCTGAGACTAGGCCGTAACGTTCAACAAAACTGTACTGACATTATTTAGAACGTACGGACTATTGTTTACTTCTAATCTTAGTATGTGACGCGAATACGACAACTGATTTGATTCGTATATTTCAGGCGAAGTTACTAAACAGATATGTGAACGGAGATCGCTAGCCGGCCGCGGTGGCCGAGGGGACTGAGGCGCTTCAGTCACGGTCTACACGGCCACTACGGTCGGGGGTTCGAATCCCCCCTCGGGCATGGATATTTGTGCCGTCCTAGTTCGTAAGTAGTTCATAAGTAGTTTGTAAGTTTAGGGACTGATTGATGACCCCGTGGTTAAGTCCCATAAGATTTACAAACATTTGAACATTTGGAGATCGCTATCAATTTAGGTGTCGTCCCAAATAGATGGTGATCCACGGCGATATGCAAATATCTTAATTTGTTATGAGCCAAGTAAACCTAGAACAAGGTGTTATAAATAAAGGTCCGCAAATGCTTAGTTACGGCTAATAAAAGATTTTGCCCGAAATTTAGCAACCTTCCTAATATGAACAATCTATTCATACACGTTAGCTGCCGGCCGCGGTGGCCGAGCGGTCTGCGGTGTGCCAGTCAGGGTCTGCATGGCTGCTGCGGTCGGGAGTTCGAATCCCCCCTCGGACATGGGTGTTTCTGCCGTCTTTACCATAAGCTAGTTAATACGTAGTTTGAAACTTTAGGGACTGATGATCCCGTAGTTAAGTCCCATAAGCTCTACAAACATTTTTTGAACACGTGCAGGTAAATGCATTGAACTCGGTGGAGACATTTTTGAATATTTATTGTGAATGTATTGTGAAATAGTACGTACAATGTACAACTTCCTTCACAACAATGATGTATGTCTTTTCCGGTTTAACGTGAATTCATGTGTTATTTGGTACTATTAAATGCAGATTACCAGACACATTCATTCAGTTTTACTTAACTTTATTACCATCATTATTTTAAATTAAGTTCTCTACAATATCTGTTTAAAACTCTGTGCAATTGTATGTAATTGAAAAAATTGAAGCAAGTAGTTAATAAATTACAAATTTTCCCACATTATTTCTCTGCATTTCTGGAATTTCTGAATAACTACTGCCGATACACGACTGCGACATGTGTTATTAGATTATGCAGATCAGTGACAAGAAAATAAATGGAAATCGTGCTTTACTGCAATATCGTAGAGGTTTACGATGGCTTCGTATTAGCGAGGATGCTAAATTTCAGGCAAAGTATTTTGTTACCCAGAACTCCATAACTAAAAATTTGCGAAGCTATATTTAAAAGAACTTATAATAAAACATGAAATTATTTGCATATATTTGTGACTCACCGTGTCTATTATCTACAAACGAGGTCAATTAGAAGAATTTCTATTTACATTCGAGAAGGTTGTTCGTCTCATATATTTACTTTTATTCATTACAAATGCTGCATTTAAATATGTTGCTTCAACTAAATAACCGACCTTGTTAAGCAGGATAATGTAATAAATGGATCTGTACATAAAATCGCTTTCAAGAGTGGACTACACAGAGTTAGAAACGAACAAGAAATTCACTTCTCAATACCACGTCTGCGACGTAACCTTCCGTCCTCATGTCCATTCCTTTTCAATAAGCGTCCATGACCTTGTAGGTAAATATTCGTGAGATACTATCAAGATTTCTGTCTTTCAAAATTGAAGCTCGAAGTTCGTGTTTCACGGTTTAGATTATTAAAACGGATGAAGCTTAGTAGTGTACGAATACCGTATTGCAGAAATGATATAATGGAAATGTTCGGATCATATGCTGCGAAGAAGCAGAGCTTGACCCTGTGTTGCGCCTTATTATGAAGAAAGACAGTCTGCAGTGATTTAAGAGACCATTCGTCAGCAGGCTTGTTGGGAACCGCAGGCGCCGTGGCAACCCGCATAGCGTGGAAGTACCGCAGGCTGCCGACCGCTTAGCAGCAGGGGGCAACGCGGAAACAGTAGTGTGTAGTGTATCGGCTAACGAAGAATTACTGTTGCCATTGTAAAAGAGTCAATACACCGGTGTCCTCGTAAATTTACTTGCGCCGGATGGAATACAATGAAGGGCGGAGGTACGTGTTGGTTTAGGCAGTATTGAGAATTGCATTCTGGAATGAGAAACGAACGTACTGCTGTGAGAGTAGTAAAGGAAATTTGCATAGCCAATGACTGTGGAACTATATGGACTATATATCAATTTGTTGTAGCACTTGCAGCGGCGAAGTACATCTTCCCAATGACTTCGTAACAACAATCGATATCTCCGTCTGGTTGTTGACCTCTTCATTCCCAGTGTTGTGACAACAATGTATTAAAAGCTGATTTATACCGTATTTTGTTTATCAATCCTTAAAGCCACAGTGTTCTTTGTGAACAACAAGCTTCTAATACGACATTCTCCCGCTTGATACGGCCTATAGCCACTTCTGAGGCATTAATTTGTCCATCTTGGAGGTTGTGTTACGTTCCCATGTGCATGTAGCTGTAACTGTGAGCATGAGTGTGGTTCATGTTATTGTATTGTCTTTGGTGCTGTGGCAAAGATTATGCATGCATTATTGATCCGACAGTGTTAACTATGAACAAAATAACATCCCAAGTTATATAATACCTCGATGCAATCGTCTTTGTTTTGCATGAAATACATAACATAAAAAAATCCATAACTGAATTCATAATGTGGGAATTATAGGGTTCACACATTTTGATTTAAATATCCTTCGCCGCGGTGGAGTAGCCGAGAGGTCTAAGGCACCTCGCTGCGGAGCTCAGCTATAGTCTCATAGTTCACTGCCATAAAATTTCTTTTCTAAGGTATTCAGCAGTGTCTAATAATATGTACTACGAGTAACCTGTATGAAAAGTAGTTGAATACCATTGTATCACCCATTCATGTAAACACCTGGTTTATTTGCTTATGCATTTGACGTCTAAGTGCCCAAAAATACGGGTAATAGCACACGCTTGGGCAACACTGAACATTATATGAAAAAGCTGTCATAACAAAAGAAAGAGCTCTTTTAGTAGCGGTACCAAAAGCCAAAAAGAGCGGACGAACTAAAACGAGCGGAAGAACTGAAAAGAGCGACTCCGGTCACAAACTAAAATATGCGCGATCGGTCGCGAACTAAAATATGAGCGATCGGTCGCGATGTAAAACATGCGTTACCGGTCGCGAACTACTATGCCAAACGTTTCTCGCTTCTTCGTTCGTTGAATTCTTTTACGAAGACCGACGAGCAATACCGAGAGGGCGCGCAGCAGAATTAAAAATCACGTGTTTGCCTTCTGCTGATGAGAGCCATTTCTAGGTGAGCGTCTGCCTGCTAGATTACACAGTTCAGTGCTACGAAATTTCTGTTTTGAAGTATTCTGCACGCTGCAATATCTGGCTAATAAATTTGATAATGCCAAGTTACAGAGATAACCCTAAACTTAAACGCGAAAAATTATCCACAAACTGTTTCTTTTGGTTTGCGTGATATCGTTAGCGGCTCAAGCAGCAAGCGCATGAATCAGCTAGGTGGGGGAACTTCTCCCTCCACCTGCATGCGCAGAACATGCCGCTCAGCCGTCACTGGAAGCGGACGAACTAAAAGAACGAACTAGTTCGCGGCAGAGCCGCGAACTAAAGTGAGCGCTCCCGATCGTGAACTATTATGTGCAAGTCTATTTCACATCTTATCCTCGTGGTCGTGCCGGGAGTTATACGTAGTGGGAGATAATATATTGATTTTCGAGACATATATATCCTCGCAACTTTGACAGAATCCCCTACAGCGACAGAGACCGTCTCTCTTGCCACGTCTGCCGCTGCTGCTACGCTTTCGCGCTCACTAAATGAGCCTGCAACGAGGCGTATAGCTTTCGGTTGGATCTTCTCTAACTTTTCTATCAACGCTATCAACAGATCCCACACTGATGAGCAAGATTCAAAGAGTATTTTGTTACTTACATCCTGAGGATCCTTCCAGTCAATCTGTCGTTCATCTGCCTTACACAATATTAATTTCACACTTTCGCGATATAGTGATGAGAGTGTCACGAAAATGATGTAGGAGTTGCGGCGGAAATCATTAAAATAAAAGCGTTATTCGTTGTGGCTAGATTTATTTGTGAAATTTTTCTCACCAACGTTCTGTTCCGAATGTGAATATATTTTGTAAGCACCCACCTACATAGGTAGCCTTGATTATCGTAATAAAGAAGAGAAATCAGATGGAAAACGGAGAGATTCAGATGTACTTTGTCCCGCCTGCCATTAGAGAATGGAACTGTAGAGAAACATCGATGAACCCTCTGCCATGCAGTTAAGTGTGATTTATGTAGATGCAGATGTAAGAGAGAGAGAGAGAGAGAGAGAGAGACAGAGAGAGAGAGAGAGAGAGAGAGAGAGAGAGAGAGAGAGAGAGAGAGAGAGAGAGACCGAGAGATAAGGAACAAGGTGATGATCAGACGGATACGTAGAAGACATGGACAAAAGAGACGAGAGCAGTAGGTGGTCAGATGAGAATGACAAGATAGATGAATGGAAGAAAAGAATAAATACAAACCAAGGCTATTCACTTTACTTACGAATCTATTATGATATCTTTATTTGACATAGATCGCTTACATACATTAATTACTAGTTTCGATTCATTAGAGAGTCATTATCAAATCTTAATTGTCCAGGCATGGTAAGACATGTATTTCAGGTGAGTTGACACTATAGACGCATGCTATAAATGGTATGCATATCACCAGTCAAATGTGCCTCAACGTTATGTTGTTGAATAAAATGTCTTTCCTGTGTTGTAATTTCATATTGCCTCACTGAGCACTACATTATAATTACCTGACATCGTATTCACGATTTATGTAGGATGAAATCTTAATATTTATACTTAAGAATCTCTTATCTTTATTTGCCATAGATCGCTCCTGTACATTGATTTTACAATGATAACTAGTTTCGATTAAAAATTACTGTATGGTGACGATTTACAATGTTGATATATTTATCAATATTTATTCGCAACGGCGAATTTCTCATAGCGTCACTGTATAAGGTATAGATGTTCTACCAAATGGTGACATTTGAAAATTTGTGCCGGGCCGGGACTCGAACGCGGGTTTTCCGCTTTGCGCGAGCGGTTGCCTTAACTACCAGGCTACCCGAACATGACTCCAGGACCGCCCCTAACTTCCATATGCCACACTGACTGCACATATGAGTCAACTGCATTCATCCCTTAGCACTCGCAGCTTAATCTGTATTCCCAAACCAGGGATAATGAAAACAACGAGGCATTAACCTACGCTGTTATCGTCATTGCCTCGCTTAGGCTTCTGTTAAATTACTGTATGGTAACGATTTACAGTGTTGAAAAACGGGAAACCCAGGTTCGAGTCCCCCGGTACAAATTTTCATGTCACCATTTTGTAGAACATCTATATCTTATACAGTGACGCAAAGTGAAATTCGCGGTTGCGGAAAAATATTGATAAATAGTTTCGACTCGTTATAGAGTCATTATCAAATCCAGGTATGGTAAGACATATGTTTGAGATGAGTTCACATTATAGTGGCATGCTATAAATCCCTTTGTGCGGCATACATATACCATCCCAGGCAAAGCAGGTAGTATAAGATTTTTTTTTTTCCGTAGTAAGTAATCCGTTAGCTCCAACTAGGTATGCACTTCAACATGGGGAAAGCAACTGCATATTGCTATAGAGAAAGGAACGTAATCAAATACCGTCTTTGCCAGTAAACAGGTGAGTAGGAAGTTATTATTAGCTGGCCAGAGCAACGGGCCGTGGTTTAGCTGTGGCGGCTGAATCTCAGTTACTCCAGGGTCCAGTTCTCCGCTTAACCCGCGGCACGGACTCATTACAGGCGCTGCTACAGGAAGCCGCCAGACACTGCGGCGTCTCGCTCGGCTAACGATTGCGATTTTCCGGAGCGGCCGTTCCCCGTTTCTCCATTATATGTTAATCTGCGACGCACGGGCCGTTTCATTACGGGTGTGGAGGCGCGGAATGTTTGTGCAAGCAGAGGTCCACACACATACACACACACACACACTGGGGACCGATGCTTCGCCCTGCCTACCATTCCAATTTGCGACCGGTTATTCTCACACGAGCGCGGCCACACCTATCAAATTGCAGCGCACGCCCAGTTGCGACGGCCACGGCCCACTTTTACGTTACACTGTGGATTACTGTCACCAAGAGACGTTTCGGTAAACGGAGGGAGGCAAGAAAAAATTTCGCCATTCACTTAGCACACAAAGAGCCGAAAGCGTAGTGTTAATACTAGCTTAAAAAAGCTTGGATACAATTAATAACAAAAATTCCTAAAAATTCTGTGTTTTGCTTAAACACAAAACTATTTTTCTTTCTCAGCTTTAGAAGAAAATGTCAATTTTAAAATTAGTCACTAACTAAACACTATTTACGACAATAGAGGAGATGTACAAATATTCTTCATACTAGTATCCTGATCACTCACTCCTATCCCTAATTCTCTCTCCCTGCCAGACACACACACAAAATGCCCACATAAATCCTCCACTAACACACAGCACAAACACCTCAGAAACATAGAAACATAAATACCAACAAACACCAAATATTTTCGCACATTACAGACACACACACACACACACACAAAAAGGCAGATGTAATGCACATACGAAACGTAAACGTAAACAAGAAGAAAACGTATCCAGAACAAAATACTGGTTCACTTCATCATTCTCCACCAACAGACGAATATAACACGACACAAACAGTAAACACTCGTATTTCGCGCGCACCCAGAGAACAAATGAACAGCTATTAGCTGTATTCATACGCCGAATATTACCACTGGCGTAATGCATACCACGAACAAAACGTGTAAAACAAGTGATATCCATTTTACAAAATTAACAGCAACAACCAGATTCCAAAGAAAAAGAAAAGAATCGTAAGTACTAAACAGAAATGACTCGTTTTTCCCGAACCGAAAATTAGAAAGTAATAAACTTTAAACTGTTTTTTATGTTTGCAGATGACAAGTTTTGTATACAGTATTACTAAAACAACAAATAAGTAGGCTACTTAACGAGTTTTATGTAGCCTAATGTAAAAATGTGATACTCATATATCTAGGCCTAATATTCACTAAACTGAAATAGTTATATCATCAGATAACCTAAGAAAAATTAAAAACGAATGAACGTACAAAAACATTTTAGAAGTACCTGAAAAGACTGTTGTACAGTAACTATAATTTTTCAGAACAAAAATAAACATCCCAGTGATAATAGCACAAAATGTGCTGAAACATGTTTGGGAAAAATTAAAAATTAGATGTCTTGCATACGGCGGAAAGTACTCACCATTTAGTCAGTAATATAATTTCACAGCTAAATTTCCGGAAACAGTTCGGTGTTAAGAAAGGAGAAAAACTAGGTCCAATATTGTAGGTTATTATTATTATTATTAAACAGTCCGACCAAAAATGTGTAGGGTAAGGTGGTACAAATTCTATATAGGTATAATTCCGATCAACATAAGGTTTCGCGCCATTGGTCAGTCTCGCAGTGTCTCGTTGTGTGGCGTTGTAGTGTAGCAGGTTTCTACAGCTTCTCCTACCTTTTCCAAGAAAACACCATTTTGTGCTAAGGAGATATAATTCTTTTCCTGTTAAGAGGTAAGTGAAGCTACTTAGTCTAACGCGTTGTAATAAATTTTCTGGATTCGCTGCCGAAACTGCAATGTTTGGTACCACGAAGTATGCGTTGGTGCCTGACGGAAAAAGTGATTTTTATGTGGAAGATGCCCGTAATCAAAATTTTACCAGGAAGTGGTCACAGTTGTACCTAGTGTGGCACATTTTCGATTAATTTTCTCAATTCTGTAACCTCTTTTGTATTTATACCAACATTTGTAATTGTCTAATTTATTGTACGATATTTATCATGGTATTGTTTTGTGTCACACTGCATATAACCAACGATATTGTTACAAACAAAATTAAGCAAAGAATATTTAATAAAACACATATATATATATATATATATATATATATATATATATATAAATGTAAGTAAATACAACTTGTATAGTCAATATAACATTACCATATTAATATATTTTCATGTAAAACACACTTTGTTCTCTGTAATAGGTGACTTAGAAAATGGACAAAGCCCGAAACTAGTCGTCAGCATTTCAAATATAAGCAGCTTTGGTGCATATTTAAAAAATGTCTTTTCTACAAAAATGTCTTTTCTAATATTTGTGTTACATATTCATTAAACATCCAAGAACAAGTACCGCAGTTAAAATTATTTCTCTTCTCAATATATTTTCAGTTACAGTATCATTTGTCCGAAATGATCGAAATTGTACCACCTCACCCTACACTTGTTGTTAGGATCTATCGAGATATTGATATACTCTGCAAATCAAATTTAAATGCCTGGTAGAGGGATCATCGAACCACCATTTATACTATTCATCTACCATTCCATTATCAAATAGCGGACGTGAAGAAAAAAACACTCGAATCTCTCCGTTCGAGCTCAGATGTCTCGTATTTTATTCTGATGATCATTTCTACCTATGTAGGTGGAAGTCAACAATATGTTCTGGCATTCGGAGGAAAATGTTGGCGATGGAGTTTCGTAAGTAGCCCACGCCGCAGCGATAAGCGCCCTTGTTGTAATGATTTCCTTCCCAGATCCTGTGTCATTTCGGTAACGCTTTCTCCCCTCTATCGTCACAATACAAACCGAGCTGCCTTTCTTTGAACTCTTTCGATGACCTCCATCAAACCCACCTGATAAGGGTCCCACACTGGGCAGCAATACTCCAAAACTAAACGGACAAGTTTAGTGTATGCAGTTTCTTTTGTACTTCTGTTGCATCTTTTAAGGGTTCTGCCAATAAAACGCATTCTCTGGTTCGCCTTCTACGTGTCCTTGAGTCTGAAGTAATAGTAATTCCAAGGTATTTAGTTACTTTTAATTGATTTATCTTGTGAACAAAGTTAAACGGATTTCATTTCGTATTCATATGGACGACTTCACACTTCTCATTATTTGGAGTCAATTGCCAATTTTTACAATGTAGTGATATCTTATTAAGATCGTTCTGCAGTTGGTTTTGATCTTCAGATGATTTTACTAGACGGTAAATGACGGCATCATCTGCGAACAACCTAACAGGGCTACTTAGATTTTCCCCTAAATCGTTTATGTAAATAAGGAACAGAAGAGGACCAATAACAGTACCCTGTGGAATGCCCGATCTCACCTATGTTTTAGTCGATGTCTTACCATCGACTACTACGAACAATGTCGTCTCTGACAGCAATCCCCTATCCAATCGCAAATTTGGGGCGTTATACCTTAACTACGCAATTTCATTAAAACCCGTTTGTGAGGTACCGTGTCAAAAGCCTTCTGGAAATCAAGAAATACGGTAACGATTTTCGAACCCTTGTCGATAGCATACACCACTTCGCGTGAATAAAGAGCTAGTTCCAGAATGAAACTTTCACTCTGCAGCGGAGTGTGCGCTGATATGAAACTTCCTGGCAGATTAAAATTGTGTGCCGGAACCAGTACTCGAACCTGGGACCTTTGCCTTTCGCGGGCAAGCGCACTACCGACTGTGCTATCCCGACATGACTCAGGATGTCGCCGCACAACTTTACTTCCGCCAGTACCTCGCCTCCTACTTTTCAAACTTCACAGAAGCTCTCCTGCGAACCATGCAAGACAAGCACTCCTGGAAGAAAGGATATGGTGGAGACATGGCTTAGCCACAGCCTAAGGGATGTTTCCAGAATGAAAGTAGGAGGCGAGGTACTGGCGGAAGTAAAGTTGTGGGGCGGCATCGTGAGTCGTGTCGGGATAGCACAGTCGGTAGTGCGCTTGCCCGCGAAAGGCAAAGGTTCCAGGTTCGAGTCCCGGTTCCGGAACACAATTTTAATCTGCCAGGAAGTTTCAAGAGCTAGTTGTTTTTCGCATGAACGATATTTTCTAAATCCGCGTTGACCTTGGGTCTAATAGATCATGTAGGTGGTGTGTAGCGCGCGCCCCGTAGCCCGCCGCTGCCCGTGCAGGTAGGCGAGCAGTGCCGTGTCTGCGCATGCGCGTGCGCGTGTCGCGCTTATCTGCCGCTGCCGACACCCGCCGCACGCAGCCGCCGTGGCGACTTCTTCACGCCGCCCGCCTTGTCCCGCGGCCGCATCTACAGCGCGCATCTGCCGCATCTGCCGTCTAGCGCCGCGGCTACGCCTTGTTCCGCTGTTCCTCGGCCGCGGTTATCGATTTAGGTGATCGCGGCGAGTACTTCATCTGCCGGCTGCGTAGTTTCCTGCCATCGGTGGGAACCTAGATGACTACCGATAATGCTGAAATAACTGTTCAGAGACCGTAATCTACAAATTTCACGTACTTGCGAGGTGCGGTAGTGCCACGCTTTATTGACACAACAAAGATACTGAATTGAAAAGAGGCATTGGATTAAAACAATTGATATTCCTTCAAATTGTCTTGATTCCAAATCATTCTATTAATTAAAGACGCGTTTCGCCCTTTAGCAGGGCATCTTCAGATTATATGCGTGGCAGAATTTACACAAAATTACAAGGCGGAATTACAAACGGGTATAATGGTATATGGGCTTATTTTGTGTTAAGAAGACAGTATAAATGGTGATGAACCTACACTACTGCACAGTCGTCAAACCTGAGACAATAGCGAGGAACGGACTTTCAGACTTGGGAAAGAAAAAAGGAAATTCCTAAAACAGATCCTGCGTCCGGAAAAATATCTAATTCCGCTTAAGATCTAATCAAGAACTTTATCAAGATTTGAAAATCTCATCTCCACAATGAAGAAAAGAAGACAGTCTTTCTATGGACATATTAAAAGAATAGAATCAGAGAGGCTCGCCAACAAGATTCGTCTCTTCCAGGAGAACAGGAAGACACACGTACCATGGGTGAAATAAGTGCACTGAAATCTAGAAAAATGTGTGATCATAGCAGAAGCAATTTTGAACAGACAGATTTTCAGGGTATGTTTTTCGGAGGTGAGGGATTTATTCGTGGATAAAAATAGGAAGAACGTGCACGAGTGAGCCAACGGATGAAGGAGTACTGGCAAAAGTGGAAAGAAGAGAATGTTAGAAAGTGAGGGAAGTTGTTAAGCGTAACCTAAAAAATAAATAGTAGATTAGGTGAATGAAAATCAGCTGCAGTAGGTTCCGCGCCTGTCATGGCATGTGTGCCACTATGCCTCGGTGAGGCAACGGCGCGTCGTGCAAGTCTGAGGCAGCGCCACCGAAGAAGCTTAGGATTTAACGTCCCATCGACAGCTTGGTCATCAGAGACGGAGCTAACGCTCGGCGTTTTGGGTAAGGATGTGGAAGGAAGTCAGCTGTGCTCTTTTGAAAGGAGCCATACCGGCATTTGGCTAGAGTGATTTAGGGAAATCACGGAAAATCTAAATCAATATGGCCGGAGGTGGATTTGAGCCACCGTCCTTCGGAATGCGATTCCAGTGTGTTACCACTGCGCCACCTCGCTCGGCGCAGCGCCGCCGGTGGCAGGTGCCGACGTCAGCCCTCCCCCCCCCCCCCCCGTTCCCACCGCCTTCTCGACCATTCAGTCCGCGGCCACAAATTGCCGGCTGCCGCCGACTCTCCTGATGGATCGTTTAGGCGGCCCCATCAGCGCGGCCTGTAATCCACTCCTCCTTACCACAGCAGCTGCTGCTGCTGCTGTCCGATCACAGGCTATCAAGGAGATTCTGATTTTTCTCCTCCACTGTCAGATCAAGTCCAGCGCGATCAGTCCATCCAAGCAGATACCGCTGTACTCGCTTCCTGTCAGCCGCCATACCACGAAAATCGGCTTCACTTTACATTCCGTATCGCGCCGTAGTGTTTAGTGTTCAGATGTTCGCTTCGGCCACTACACGTGACCAGGCAATCGAGTGATAGTGTACGAAAACCAGTGAAATTCACTGATTTATATTGAGCTTAATTTGAACCATCTCGTGCCAACGTTTTCAAATTAACGCCAATAATTTATTACGAATTGTTCCGATTACGATTACAGTCAATGAGCTGACCAGTGTACATCGAGAACCTGTCGACCATAAAACACCCCTCCTCCCCAGGGGGCTCAGGGTTCTTTCGTGAGTACGTGCGTGGCGAACACGGGATGCCGAGCTAATGCATTCTCCCTTCTTCCTTTACTGCCCGCACTGCATTTCCTTTCCCCCCCTCCACTCCCCTCCGTTCCTATGCTGTGACAAGACGACATGGCGACGCAGACGCATCTACAAGATTTTGAAGAGGACCCAGAAGAATCGAAACATGTTAATGTAAAAAACTACTCGCACTTGTTGGCTGATAATCAGATTGTTTCAAATACGAATTTTTATTTAGAAAAAAAATATTCTTGTGCCAATATTTTATTTATCCTCTACCGGTTTCCGCAATGTCTGCCATAAATAGGAGATTTTGAAAGATACATGGAAAAATACTTCATAGTTACGTAGTACAATACAATCTCACAAGATGGAGTCTGATATATAACTTGAAAACCTGGTACTTACATACTGCACATCACTTATTACAAGAATTCATTACAAGTTTAATGTGAATTATTATAATGTACCTTACCGTAATCGAAAACTTTCATTATCAGACGGCAGAATTCTACGACATATGAATACAAACGCTTCTCTCATGATATGACAAGTGTTTGAATTGCTTTGGCGACTACGTCAAAAAATAATTCAAACACTGATGTACCCGTTGTCAATAAAATCTACCACGTATGTAATTTATGCTTTGTTTATAAAAAAGAGGGAAATTACTTTCTGGGTGCGCATCGTAATAAATATATATATAGGGAACATATTACATTTATAGGCTTAAGAGAGTGAATTTATGAAGACACACCAGAAATATTATTTCATGTCAGTGTACTTCACTGGTTGAGTCCCAAAAGATTAATTTCATTTCAGCGGCTAATGTAAGTTCT
Source organism: Locusta migratoria (assembly GCA_026315105.1). Taxonomy (NCBI): domain Eukaryota; kingdom Metazoa; phylum Arthropoda; class Insecta; order Orthoptera; family Acrididae; genus Locusta; species Locusta migratoria. The sequence goes on along the minus strand of CM048750.1, from coordinate 98,265,830 downwards.
TAAGTCAGTGTGATATTCCTGAAAGGAAGATGCGTGATTGTTGCCCCCGAAAGGGAGAATAAGAAAGCTAATGACAGTAATTGGGTCATTTGTGATGGAGATATTATCTCACAATCAAGATCATAGTACGAGGGTGAGCCAGTAAATAAGTATGAGGTAGACATGCCAGCAATGCGCGCTGTGTAGGGGTATCTCTGTACCACTAACACACATCCGTCTAGTGGGTTGCAGCATTTTGAGGAACGAATAAAGCTACAGCTCAAGAGCGTCACTTATAGGATGCAAACGCTGCCACAAAAATCCCAAATTCCAGGCTCTTAAAGCCGTCTAGAACGATGCGACCAGTGTTTAAATTTGTAGGTGGAGTCATTTGAAAAGTAAAGCAATTTTCAGGCTTGTAAACGCAGTACTGGGGTGTCCAAATCAATTTGCGAATTTTTTACTGACTCGCCCTCGCAGTTAGTTCTCGTAACAATCAGCCGATCACGCATCTAATCCAAGTGCGATACAAATTTTTAGCTTGCCGTATAGTGTCGCACGAGCAGTGCAGACTGTCACAGACAGGGAGAGAGCGTCATCAGGAAAGAAGACAGCGTGGCCATTAGAGGCGAAGCTGACGCTCGGATTGTTTGGGTAAGGATGGGGAAGGAAATCGGCCGTGCACTTTGAAAGGGACCATCCCAGCATTTGCCTGGAGCGATTTAGAGAAATCACGGAAAACCTAAATCTGGATGGCCGGAGGTGGATTTGAACCACCGTCCTTCCGAATGCGAGTCCAGTGTTACCACTGTGCCACCTCGCTCGGTCATGTGGAAAGAGGGCGGATGCAGCGGTGTACTCTGATCCACGGCGAGTTGTGGCCCGCAGCTGCGAAATGCCCGAGGCCGGTGCTGCGTGATGGATGTCCTTGTAGCTGTGCGGTTTAATTACGGGGAGGGAAAGCGACCGCGCGGACAATTGTGGGAAGCGAGCCGCGGCTTATCGGCGGAAGCAGCGCCCGTCGCACGCTTAGCCAGCCCCGCTAGAGAGCTCGCCCCGCAAGCCAAGCCAGGTAAGACAGGCGTCGCGGCGACATTACCGCAAAACACTGTCCCACCACGTGAAAGTCGATCATGGGTCACAACTGGCTGTGAAAAGAATAAGCCGGGACAGCGATTTAATCTTCTAATATATAAAACAGAGTGTCCGTATGTTTGTACGTGTTGCGTACAAATCTACAGTTTTGTTCCAATCTTTATGAAATTGTGTACACGTAAGCTTCAATCCATGAGTTAAAAACATGACAGCTTGAGTATTTTGTAAGCTGTCATGTTTCACTTGTTATTTTATACCCAATTTTTTTTAACAAGATGACCAGATTATAAAATCTATATGACCAGGTGATGGTGACACAGTGCACCGAAACCGGTCGTCACTTAATAAATTGTTAGTTTGCGATCTTGGCTTGTCATTTTGAAAACTGTAAAACGAATTGATCACCTCCAGACCAGACTATGTCAGGTAATCTTTACAGAGGTTTCTTCAATTTTCTAATGGTGTGTGTCAGACAGATTTAAAGGGGAGATTGGAGACCCCATCCCAAATCAATAAATGAAAATAAAAGAATAAAAATAAAAAATAAATAAATGCAGTTTTGACAATGTTGCTGTTTTAGGCGCTTTACTCGTTCCCTCATAATTGTTTTCAAGCGTCACAGGCTTTAAATCGAGATTTTAAACGTCAATTTTTAGATTAAACTCCTGTTTAGGGCGCTCTTACACTCGTCTTATTGTCTCCATCTTGGTTGGCTTCTTTCCAAACTCGGCATCGATGCATTCGCCTCGAGCTGAGGCGAGGTAAGAGGCGAGGCGAGGTAAGCGGCGGCGGCAGCGGCAGCGGCAGCGTCTGCGTGGTCGTGCGGCCCCTCCCCGTGACGTCAGCGCGACCTGCGACCTCTGCAAGGGAGGAGCCGGCACAGCACAGCACAGCACAGCAGAAGCACAGCCGCCGGCGACTGCTACCGGCAGCACGGCTAGGCTACGGCGACAGCGAGAGAGAGAGGCACACGCGATGCGGCCGCAGATAGCGAGACGCCGCCGCTGTGCTGCTGTCAGCGCCTCCAGCCGCACAGCCGCCTGGCTAACTTACCTGTAAAAATGTATGTGTGTATGATCCCTATAAACTCGAAGACGGCTGGAGCTGTTTTGATGAAGTCTTCAGATCAACTCAGCGGGTGACCCTGTGAAGTTTGGTAACGCTCCTATCAACATACTTATTAACGTACACGTAAAAGTTTACGTCTAGCATTTGTAACGACAGTAGCCTCCCTAGCGGAGTAGAGCCAACCGCTATTCTTCTGTAACTACAAGGGCTATTCAGAAAGTAGGGAACGCCTCCGCCTGATGCCACTAGGCCCGCGCCGATCACTTATATGTGCGTGTCAGTGTTGCCAACTCCTACGATAATTATGGGGGATACGATAATTTCAGTGCTTGTGCGATACTGGCGAAACATATAATAATTTCTTTGCGGATGGAGTTACTATTTAAACCATGCATATCAAGCACACTTAGGGCAATGCGAATTGCCGATACAACTCAGGTGAGAGAAATTACATTCAACTCATCCTTGTATGATTGTTGTTATCGCCAACACTGTAAACGAAGTATATATCGTCCATTGTTTGTCGTTGTAGTTCTCATCGCTACGTGACGTCGCATTTTCGACAGATACTGTTTGCAAGCATTCTTGGAAATTACGGCATTGTAGCATCAGTGTAGCGTAATACTTCTCTTTCTGTTTGTTAAACAAAACAAAAAAGAAGGTAAAAACCTCACAGCATGATATGTACATGCGTCAATGTAAATGGATCAGCTTTTATTGTAAAAAGTAAGGAACGTATGTCAGACGTGGGATATATATCGCTCGCACTGATGCTGCTAATTTGATGTACCATTAATTTTTCTATTAATTAATTTTCTTTTTTAACATTTTTTTTTTCTGATGTAGGATAATTCTGAGTCAAAATCTGACCATTGAAGAGTTGGCAACACTGGTGCGTGTTCCGCAGATCAGTCGGAATACAGCCGTAGCACCAGGAACGTCTCTAACCTTCTGGTTTTTTCGATATTCGAATTTGAAATGTGTGCTGCAGTTGAAAGTCCCAAAAGTTGTGAGGTGCGGTCTGTGATACAGTTTATATTGGGAAAAAAAGACCTAAAACCTTAGAAGTTTATCGTTAGCTGTACGAACTGTATAGAAACAACTTAATAGTAAATTTTCCAAAGTCGGGCTTGCTGGTCTCGGTTTAAAACTCTTGACAGGTAGCCTAAGGGTCGTGGGTAATAAACCACGGAATTTTTTTAGTCTGTGTTTTAACCCAGGTTTCACCTCTCAACCATGCGAAGAGTCGCCAGAAACGACACGTGGTTCGGATTCCACATTAAACTATAGATCCCCTTTTCCCGGTTCGATAACTGGGATAGGTTAGGACACTGAAATCGCCGAAATTGCGTCCAATTGAAAGACTTGCACCAGGTCACTGAGCCACACGAGATTATTCTTATTACAGTGGATGTTCCGTCCGAAAATGGTGCATTCGGTTTAGAAGTGGCCGAACCAACAATCAAGAGTAGACGCCCTAGCATTGTGACTGACGATCGTGTTGCTAAAGTTGATGAAACGATTCGTGAAAACTGTCGCTTCAGAGCAATGGAGCTCGCCATATAGAAGCATGCGCCAACAGTGGCCCAATTTCGTCTCTTCGTGACCAGCAATTCCCTCCAGATTTACCTATGGCTTCCTTAATGCTTATTGAGTCTGCATACACAATAGCATCAGAGAAAGGCCGTAACCCTGTTTCACTCCCTCGAGAACTACTCCTTCCGTTCAAGATCTTCCACTAAACCAGCGTTGATGTTTCTGTAGAAATAGTAATTATCCGTCCAACTCCAGGCGGCAGGCAACAAAAGTTGTCTTCAGCTGAGTGTGTGGCTGTAGGTGACGATCGTATTTCTCACGATGGGACGAGTGTCGCAACAGGAGGATCAGCAACGGGAGGCTCAGCGAGTGTGTGCAGAGGGCAGAGGACTTTGGCAGGCAACGCGCCGCCTGCAGCGGTCAGCAGTCAGCAGTCAGCAGTCAGCAGCGAGTAGCGGACTCCCCCACAGCCTCCTAGTGCATGCGCCGACACCGGACTCCTTCCTGCTGCAGCGTCTGTCGTCCGCAGGTCGAGGGCGCGTCATCACCTCAGCACCAGGCAGTTACAAGCCGACGTCTCAGCACCAGATTTGGATAACTGCTCTTCCCATTCCCAGTCCAACGCAACGAATTTTCCAGTTTACTGTCCCTCCTCTACTCTGCTAAAACACGCTTTGCAACATTTATGATTAAATGTTACCTAGCGATGTCCGCCTCTCAGCTAAGTGGTCAGCGCGGATGACTGCCGTGCGGATGACCCGGGTTCGAGGCTTTCTCCTTGGCCGGAGGGTAGAAACGGTGTGCACTCAGACTCTTGAGGCCTGGTGGACTGAGCAGAGGCGTGTCCAAGTCAGGAAACACGGCAACGACCAGGAGAGTGACGCACCGAACACAAGCCACTCCACAATGGGTGTAGCTGGCAGAAGGCCACAAGGCAACCGGTTGGCCGTAGAGCCAGAGCGCTGAACATTGCTGTATCCTCAACAATGATTATATTAATTCGCAGACGGAAACATTTAAGATACCGACCTCTAGCCAATAATGCCAACTAGACCGTTATGAGTACCAGAGCAGGAACATAAATAGTGGTAACAGTGTACACTCCTGGCAATTAAAAATGCTACACCACGAAGATCACGTGCTACAGAAGCGAAATTTAACCGACGGGAAGAATATGCTGTGGTATGCAAATGAATAGCTTTCCAGAGCATTCACACAAGGTTGACGCCTGTGGTGACACCTACAACGTGCTGACATGAGGAAAGTTTCCAACCGATTTGTCATACGCAAACAGCAGTAGACCGGCGTTGCCTGGTGAAACTTTGTTGTGATGCCTCATGTAAGGTTTCAAGCGCAGTACATATACGACAGATAGGTTTTCCAGTGAAGACTGCCGGAGGACGGTGGAATAGTATGCCGGCGTGGTAGCTCGGCGCGCTGGGCGAGAGGGCTCGATACCATCTATAACAAAAAGCTGGTGAACAACTAACGACGATTAGCACTGAACAAAAAGAACCAAGTCCTCAAAGGACCGATCAAATAGGAGACTAAAAAAAAAAAAAAAGAAATCGCAGGTGGTAGTGTGTTCACCTTACATGTGGACAGTCCAAATTTGAATCTCAATCAAGAAACATTTTATTTTTATTATTCATTTGACTTTTCCTGTCAGTCTGCCTGTTTATATACAAACAATTCGGCAGGCGAAAGTTATACTCTGCTATCCCACGAAGAAACCAGTTGATATAACAAAGAATATTAATAATCTTTCTAGAACTTACAATATCGCCTACCTTTGTAGTAACAATACCATTTAATGCAGTAATATTCTTAATTATATTTTAAAATGCATTTCGAATTTTTCGACTTTTTAAAAATAAATTATTATAATTAAAATTTTAATTATCTGCAACAGCCATTTTGTAAATAAAATAAAGGTCCATATGATGGACATTAATTCTCTTTAAAAGTTGTTATAATTTTTAAAACAAATAACATAAAACATTTACCGCAGGTAGAATAGACCCCTGATCATCCATATGATAGTCTAATATTTACTGCCTCAACCATTTCGCTATCCTACTGTAACTGACTCCTTTAGTAGTAGATACCGTGTGTAAGAGATACACTCAATATTTGAAAACTTTTTTCTCGGGATATTTTGGATAGTGTGTTCAAAACGTGTGTGAATGACACCTTTGACGTATACTATTAACATGCAAAGTCTCATCCCAAACTGAATTTCCGAGCTCGGAAGCTCTCCGGGTGTAGCGCTGACCTTCTCACTTTCTTTTTGCTTTTAAGAATAAAAAGAAGACGACAGAATTCTCGGCAATTCGTGTAGACGAATGTGTCACTTTCTGCCCGGCTGCCCCATTCATTATTGTCAGGAATGCCTGGCGAAGACAAGCGCCTCTTACTCGGGCCGTGTTCGCCTTGACGTCGCGGTGTTTTGACAGATGCTGGCCGAGTACTATATAGAGGCTCGGTGAACTCCGACCCGAAAACGTGTATCGCGACGTGGGAGGGAGGGGGGGGGGGGGACGAAGGGGCCCACACAGCTGTCTGCCGCGCTGTGATGGAGCGCCGCGTCTCACCGGCAGGTGGGGGCGTTCTCCCTGCCCTGGTCGTAGAGCGCTTGGCGCCAAACTGAAGGTGCTCCCACTGAACGGGCTACGGCGGTCACATTAAGCGGATCTGATACTGAGGACAGCTGGCTCCATGCGTGCCACTGGGATGATCACACGGCTTCTACTTTTTTTTTTTTTTTTTTTTTTTTTTGGGGGGGGGGGTGGATATAGATATGAAGCGAAGCAATGATTTGAAATTTGTTGAGGGGGATGAGCTTTAAGACAATTCGTGCAATTACCGTATCCATTAGATCGTGGTGCCTTAGTGGTTATACTGCTTGCGTAGGAACCAGGAGATCCCAGGTACGAATCCCGCTATAAATTTTAATTCATTACCTCTCCTTCATTTCTATATCTTCGATATAATCGAAGATTATCAGCAGTGCCAAAAGCTTTCTGCTTAAAGAACTGAAATAGCGCAAAACACACACCTAAAGCAGTACCACGCACCTGAAAGTGATTATAGTAGTCCACAAAGTGCATATGCAAGGCTTCGACAAAGTGATTAAAACAAAAATGCCCAGGTGGAGTGACTGAGCGGTCTAAAGCGCCATGCTGCGTAACGCGGGGGTTGCTCCCCTTCGGTTGCTCCCTAGGGCATGGGTGTCTGTGTTGCCTTCAGGTTTAAGTTAGTAGAAGTGAGTAGCTTATTATCAAAGGCGGACATCTGTCGTTTGCAAATAACGGAGACAACCGCCATTTTTTATTATGAAACGTGGAGTTAACGCTAATGCATGCTAGTTTGGTCATCATTTATTTGCGAATGATCACCAAACTAGCATGCATACGTATTAACTCCACGTTTCGTAATAAAAATGGCACTTATCTCAGTGATTTGCAAATAACAGATGTCCGCCTTTGATAACAAGCTACTCAAGTAGTTTGTAAGCTTAGGAACTGGTAACCACAGACGTCAAGTCCCATTAGATTTACAAACATTTTAACACATTTTTTTTTTAGAGATTAATGAGTACGCCTCACTAAAGTCACGTTATCACATTCCAAATCTCTTTCGCATTAAGATGGCATAAAGGAGAAAAATATGGAGTCTTTGTCTTTAAAGTTTGAGAAAGTTAATCATTTTGAGCTGAATACGAAAGTTTCCAAATTTTTTCTTGTTTCACCCTCGGTCCTTTTCCCAAGATACTTCATGCCAATGTTTCTATTTGTGACTAAATATAAAAATAAAAAAATAATAAAAAAAGCACCGCACGTGAGGGGCCATATTGCTTCGTACCTCGTCAGGGTATGAAGACAAGAGTTTCTGTCCACTAAGATAGTATCTTCTTTCGCTGATGTAGTCCCCTGAGCAGAAGCAGCACTCAGTTGTGGATCCATTGTTGTTGTGAGGCTGAAATAGTAGTATAATGTGGCTAGGCTTTGCTTCTAAAATAAGTATGACACCAGTAATTTCCGGATTCCTGTGGCATTTCTTCTTTTATTTATAATTCACTGTTTCTTTATAGTAAGCCGCAGTTGTATACTTAAGATTCACAAGCATTTAACAATATCAAATCTTATCTAGCGGAACCCGCACGCAATTAACATAGAGTCTCAGATGTTAACGGTCCGAGGCGCGTAGATCGACTGACTGCGGCAGGAAAAACACTATTCGCCAGTGGCTACATTTCGGCGCCAGTGCCTACATTTTGGCGCCAACGGAACACCCTAGAGTGTTACGCCTGTCATCTTTCTGTTAAACTAATGTTTAAATAACTTTTTAAAATTCTTTATTGGCATATCATGATTTCAGTCAGTAACTAGCCGTTATCAATGCATGTGTTTAACTGTAGATGTTATTATGTTGTGTGAATTTTTCCACATTAATAACATCTACAGTTAAACACGGGCATTGATAATGGCCAGTTTCTGGCCAAAATCATGATATGCGAATAAATAATTTTAAAAAGATCGTCTGATAGCTGAAACTTCTCAGAGTATAGGTCGCCATCTATTGGTGCTAGCAGACAAGTGTGGCGTTATACATAGAAATGACGCACACCACTTTTGTTTATGATTGCCTGTTATTGTAAGCATGCTTTCGTGCGGTTCCGAGCGTTCGATGTCAAAGGTGTCCCTGTCAGGCATAACTAATGTACAAAACATTGACGCAGCTGCGGCACACATTTTCACGAGTTGTTGTACGGCCAGCTTTGTACAAGTCTTTATAAACAGTGCGCTGTTTCTAATTGCATCTTCTTTCGGCCGCTGAACCGTGTTCAGACTAGCGCCAACTTGTATCGCCTCCCAGAAATCCGGCCAGACACTATTAAGTTTCCTGTTCGTTAGCGGATCCAGACACTGGCCTCACACTAGCTTAGACGCTCGTCCTTCCAAACAAGCTTTTAGGATGCGGCCGGTGTACAGCCTTCACGTCAAGTTCGACGTACGGCAAATAAGCAGTAAACAGCATTTAGTAATTGTCGGCGTGAATATTTTGCGGAATGAAGCACGTAGAACGAATTGGAAATTGCCACCTACGACGCTGTAAAAGGCTGAGACGCGATGCGATGTTGGACGGAAACTGCACTCCGGCTACATAAGGGGACGGGAGTGGGCGTGTGGTGCTGGAGCGAGGCGGGGGTCGATGGAGGGGCCTCCACATCAGCAGTTAGCGAGCCGCTCATTACCAACAACAGCTGCAGAACGGCGCGCCGCTGACGCACCGAAGGCGGAGGCATCACACGCGCTAGGCGCTGGCACCCACACGGAGTCTAACGAGGGAGGCCGCCACATTCGCAACACGGATTTTCTTCAGACTTTGTACCCTTTTAGTAGACCATTAGGACAAGATTATTTTCAACGATTAAGATGCAACACTTAAACGGTTCGAGAAAATCGCAATACTAGTTCCACGCGTCGAACACTCTGCAGCGGAGTGTGCGCAGATATGAAACTTCCTGGCAGATAAAAATTGTGTGCCGGAACCGGGACTCGAACCTCGGACCTTTGCCTTTCGCGGGCAAGCGCTCTACCTCCTGAGCTACCCCGACACGACTCACGATCCAGCCTCACAACTTTACTTCCACCAGTACCTCGCCACCTACTTTCCAAACTTCACAGAAGCTCTCCTGCGAACCATGCAAGACTAGCACTCCTGGAAGTCTGCCAGGAAGTTTCATATCAGCGCACACTCGGCTGCAAAGTGAAAGTTTCATTCTGGAAACATCTCTTAGGCTGTGGCTAAGCCTTGTCTCAACTATATCCTTTCTTCCAGGAGTGCTAGTCTTGCATGTTTCGCAGGAGAGCTTCTGTGAAGTTTGGAGAGTAGGAGGCGAGGTACTGGCGGAAGTAAAGTTGTGAGGCGGCATCGTGAGTCGTGTCGGGATAGCTCAGTCGGTAGAGCCCGCGAAAGGCAAAGGTCCCAGGTTCGAGTCCCGGTTCCAGCATACAATTTTAATATGCCAGGAAGTTTCAACACGCAAACAGTTTGCGAAATTTCCTTCGCCAACTTTGACTTCAGAATGCGAATATATATTCTTAGCACCTCCCTACATCGGGAGACATAATAATCAATAAGAGAAATAAGATAGAAAACAGAAAGATTTAGACGTTCCCGTGAGCTATTGCAGAATGGATCTATAGAGAAATATAAAAACTGATTTTTCCGTCGGTGCTTGACAGAATATGATGATAATATTAAAAACGAGCAACTTCCTGAGCCGGCCGCGGTGGCCGAGGTGACTGAGGCGCTCCAGTCACGGTCAGCACGGCCACTACGGTCGGGGGTTCGAATCCCCCCTCGGGCATGGATATTTGTGCCGTCCTAGTTCGTAAGTAGTTCATAAGTAGTTTGTAAGTTTAGGGACTGGTGACCCCGAAGTTAAGTCCCATAAGCTTAACAAACATTTGAACATTTTTTTGAACAACTTCCTGATGTTCTGCAAAACTTATTTATTCGTCACAAACCGGCTTTCGGCTTCTTAGGCCATCATCAAGTGGCAACTGACTGTAGTATACACGTTTTCAAAGATGTTACAAACATGTTACGATTTACAAAGATGTTATCACAGAAAATCGATACTTCACAGAAAAGTTCATTACAAATACATATTTCTGAAAGTTATTAACATTTATATAAAAATATAATAAGTATGCGTAAAGGATCAAAACTGACATGATAAATATATATTTGTAGCGAACTTTCCCGTGAAGTATCGATTTTCTGAGATAACATCTTTGTAAATCGGAACATGTTTGTAGCATCTTTGAAAATATGTATACCACAGTCAGTTGTAACCTGATGATGGTCGAAGAAGCCGAAAGCCGGTTTGTGAGGAATAAATAAGTTTTGAAGAACATCAGGAAGTAGTTCACCTTTTTGATGTAGAGAGATATCATAAAAGTGGTTCCTTATTTTTATGAACTATTTGAGGCACAAATTGAGTAGCTCTCTTAGACTGTTCTCGGATGATGCTGTCATTTGTCTGTTGGTAAATTCACCAGAAGATCAAAAGCAATTGCAAAATGTTAAGATATCTGCATGGTGCAAAAGTGTGCAAAGTGTGCAAAGTGTGAGGTCATCCTTTAAACTTCAGTTACGCGATAAATCAGTCAAACTACGGGCCGTCAATTCTACTAAATACCTAGGAGTAACAATTACGAGCAATATTTTAAACGTGACTGTGTCTCAGCAGCGGTTACAGAATAGCAAATTAAGTGGTTGGCTGATTATTAAATTACGAACTACTTAAATTGGAAAGAGAACATAGAACATATTGTAGGGAAGGCGAACCGAAGACTACGTTTCATTGGCACAACACTTAGATGGCAAGAGTTCTACTAAATAAACTGCCTACACAACACTTATGCGTCCTATTTTGGAGTATTGCTCCGCAATGTGGGATCCACGTGGTGTGACTGACGGACGATTTACAGGGAATTCACTGTAGGGTAGCTCGTTTTATATTAACGTGATATAGAGGAGAGAGTGTCACGGAAATTATGCATGAGTTAGGATGGAAAACACTAAAAGAAAGCCGTTATTTGTTGCGGCGAGACCTATTTGTGAAATTTCTTTCACCACTTTTTCTTCAGAATGCGAACATACATTGTTAGCACCTGCCTACACAGGGAGACATGATTATTAGAGAGAGAGAGAGAGAGAGAGAGAGAGAGAGAGAGAGAGAGAGAGAGAGAGAAATCAGATCGAAAATAGAAAGATTTTGGTATTCCTTTTTCCCGCGAGCTATTACAGAATGGAACTATAGAGAAATATCATAAATTGGTTAGATGAACCCTCTGCGATGCCCTTCAATGTGACTTCGAGAGTATCCATGTAGATGTAGATGTAGAGGAGAAAGCGCCAGTTCTATCCTGGCTCATACCCTGGTTTGTTTATGTTTATTTATTCTTCAACACAGAACATTGTCACTAAATGCAGCAGTTTTTCGAGCATCTCATTGTTTTTGAAGTCATATCTCGTGAACTATGTATCGTGTGTGATTCTTACACTCACGGCGACCGTCCTCATGGATTGAAGCTTACGTGTACAAAATTTCATAAAGGTTGGAACAAAACAGTATATTTGTATTACGGCGGGGCATCCAATTTGAAAGACAGGGAGGGTAGGTCAGTGCACAGTTGACAAAGTTCCTAAAACACCTCCCATCTTTCAAGCCTTCCCTCGGCGTTGTTACCAACGCACTTCGTGCCAGTGGCCTGGTTTGTAAACGGGGCAGCACTGCAGGCGAGGTGCCGTGTCGACATGCAACTTCAGTGCATGTCTGAATTCACTCTTTTACTAACTTTGTGTCTTCTGTCGTAGTTGATGTCCCATTGCGCAGGTGAAGCACACAGGTCGCACGTCCGATGTACTTGAAGTGATGCTAAAAGAGGTGTTGATATGTGGCTAGGAAGTACTGCACTACGAATAACTTTTGCTTTTGTAGGATGCCAGTGCTTGTTTTTATTGAAGAAATGCGAGTGTATGTCTAATCACAAATATACAGACTGAGTAATGTTACAAATATAAATGTTGCATAACTTATAAACTGTCCCTGACCCGCACTGTACTGACATGAAAGTGCAAGGTATCTCGGTCGGCGCTCGACTGACTGCCGCCGCCTTCGCTGCGCGCCACAAGCCACCGTTTTGGCGCCAAGCGAAACTTCTAGACTAACATTGTTCAACTTATTACAAAATACACAAATAATTAAATCTTTGAATTAACCGGAATATAGCTTAGCACAAAAGCATTACAGAAAGTATACAGATAATTTTTAATAAACATAGAAAAGTTAATTATAATAAAATAAGCTTAAAGTTTTGGCGGACAACTAGTATAGGCGGGAGCCAATCAGATTTCAGCATGCAATAGGGGCGGAGCTTTCCCACGGGATACAAGCTCATCTACTGTCTCTCTCTCGCACCCTTTCTACTATTGCGTAACACAGTACTCCAACCAAGAAAACTTCTTTAACACCTAATATTTAGATATGCGAAATAAACGGCTCCATATCAGCCCCCTCACAGTATGCAACACGTACAAACATACGGCCACTCTTCTTTATATATTAGATTATGTGACGTCGTACCAGATGACTAGACAGACAGCAACAGTAGGTGTCACTACTGCGCACCCGTTTGCTGGAAACGATGTCTCGATATCTGGCACGCCCACTTGTCGGGCAACTTGTGGCTCTGTCTCACCAGCTACAGGTAGGAGCCTCTACCTCTCTGCTCTCTGGTGCTGGCGTTGCCCCCCCCCCCCCCCACACACACACACACTTGTTGCCGCAGTGACTCATCACCACCTTTCCACATCGTCCGTGGGCTTCAGCGCGTATCTCCCCATTAAAGGAGTTGGTAAGGCAACAGATGGCGATAAAGCATTCGTCTTTATATACGCTGATTTAAACCCATTTTAAAATCTGCATGGATCCAAAATCAAAGGAACTGCATTTCATCTTGATACAGAAAACTGTAAGAATATTGCAGTCATAGAGACCTCTCGTAAAATCTTATTCACATACAGTCTTGAGGTGTGTGTTTACGGATTCTTCAAAATGTTCAAATGTTTGTAAATCTATCGGACCAAACTGCGTGGTCATCAGTCTGTAGCTTACAAACTACTTAAACCTAAGTAAACTAACCTAAGAACAACACACACACCCATGCCCCAGGGAGGACTCGAACCTCCACGGCGAGCAACCGCGCGTTCCGCAGCGAGACGCTTTAGACGGAGTCTTCAATCGATGACGAAGTGACTGTTAATCCTAATATTTTAAAAAAGAATTGCACCTCACTGCGGAATTCAACTAGAGGAATGAAGTATAAATAGAGAACCCGTGCAATACTTCGCACCGTTAGTGGAATGACAAAAAAGTTGGAAAAAATGGACGTAAAGTTGAATATTCAAGAATAGCTTTCTTCAGAATCAAGTGCTTAAAAGCGCAAATGAAAGAGCTTGATCCGCTGAGTGTTGTTACGTCAAAAAGAACTGCGTACGTAAATTAGAAACGAATATATCGTAAAAGAAACCGATTAAAATACTCAATGCAAGGACCGAAGGATACCGCATTTGAATTAAAATAAAGGATGGAGAGACTTGATTCTGATACTTGATGATAAATCTATGAATGAATACCTTTCGTTTAAAGCAAAAATGAAGGAAATCGGTCGGATAGAACGGCCTGACCGACTGATTTAGTTTACAGCACGGTCATCTCCTTGAGAAATATACAGAAGGAAATCGCGTTTGAGTATAGAAAAAGGAAGGCGTGAATTATGTAAATTCTGTACTTGATGACAAATCTGTGGATGAATACGTTTTGTTTAAAACAAAAACGAAGGTTATCGGCCGGGTAGTTTGGTATGGCCGACTGACTTTAGTTTTCGTAGATTCTTGTAATATATGATTCGTTGAAAATGCCATCCACTCCTGCTGGCTAAACGCCAGATCGTTAATAAAATTACTATCGTACGAAGAAAGTGAAGCAGAGATACGATTAAGAATAATTACATTTCAATTTCTGGCTTTGCCAACTATTCACTTTGTGCCGATATAATGAACCCGCTAAATATGCTGGGAGTATAATACTGACATGCACATGCTCCTTATCGACTTTAAAAAAGCCTACGACAGCATACATAGGGGTACTACACTCAAAGAATTCCAGTTTCCATCTAAAATAATCCGCTTGGTAGCAATGTGTCTAGAACAGACACTCTGTAAAGTTCGTACTGGCCTCAGACAGGGAGATGCACTCTCCCCTATATTATTCAACCTACTGCTATAAAAAGTAGACCGTGAATTTATGAAAACTGGCCCCGTTGGAATACCCTTAGACAACACGTCAGTGACTCGACTGGCTTATGCGGATGATGTTATCCTAATCAGCGGCAGAAGGGAAGAGCTGAGAAGAATGGCAAGCTCGTACTGCCTGATTGCCAGTAAAACAGGCTTGCAAGTCAGTGAAGACAAGACGCAATACACGGTCCTAAGCAAGTCGGCTAGTGATGGGACCCGCTGACGGTGGACAATCTTCGATTCAAAAGGGCGAGTACTTTCAAGTATCTTGGTAGCCTCTTTAGTGATCAGGACTTCTGTGAAATTGAAATAAATGCAAGAATTGTTGGAGGCAATAGAGCATATTTTAGCCTTCAGGACATGCTAAGAAAAGGTCCTTGACAAGAAGTTTCAAGACCAGGTTGTATCAAAGTATGATTATGCCAGTTGTTATGTACGGTTGTGAAAGCCTCACCCACAGAAGAACAGATGAACAGAAACTACTGGTTTTCGAACGAAAACTCCTACAATAAACTGTGGTCCTGTGATAGATCCACAAACAGGAGAATGGAGAATTGGAAAAAAAAAAAAAAAAAAAAATTAAAATAGTTTAACGCACAGCAGGACATTATAAACAAAAAAAAATGAAGAGAAGAAGATTGACCTGGGCTGGACATGTAGCAAGGATGAGCGAAGGGAGGATACCTCATGATGTGTTGCTGAGAACGGTAGGTGGAGGGAGGTACCGGGGACGACCACGATCAAGATTGAAAGCTAATGTTGACAGAGACACAGAGGACATGAGACTAGGAGAAGGTGATTGGTTGCAAGAGGCTCGCAACCGGGAGCGATGGAGGAGGAGTGTAGAGCAGGCATATGGTCACTAAGGTCCAAGCCACGGATAAGGCTAAGGCTATGAACATTCTAGAAGTGGAGCAATAATTTTGCAACACCAATTTAGACACGTTTGAATGGACTTGTCATCATAATCGTCAATATAATTGTTAGAACAGTGCAACCACGCAATTGTGTGTTATGGAATAGATATGTTCTCACTAAACTGTTTCAACAATCTTAGCCCATCATTCAACTTACAAAAATATTACTGGACAGTTGTCTCTAGTACGAAGTAGAAATACGAGGTGCATCCAGAAAGCAAGTTCCGTTTGGTAATAAAATGAAATTATAAACAGATACAGGAGAAATTTTTATTGCACAAAATTCTACAACTCTTAAACTACTTTTCCACATAACTGACGAAATTTTGCAGGCATGGCACCAGGTTTTGTATACCTTCTTCATAGAAATCTGCCGCTGGAAACATCAGTGATCGTGAAATTTGGGGGAAGTCCATAGCGAGAGCACTAATTGTAAACCTACGATTTTCCTGGATCTTGTCATCAATCGCGTGAACCAGTTCTTCTGTGACCAAAGGTGGACGCAAACTTCGTTCTTCATCGTGCACGTCACTACGCCCGCCATTGAACAGTCGGACCCATCTTCTCACCATCGAATCACTGATCGCATTTGGTCCGTAAACATCGCAAATTTGCCTATAAATTTCACTTGGTTTCACTTTCCTCGCATTCAGAAACCGAATCGCCGATCTGATTTCACAGGCGGCGGGATTTTCACTCAACGCCGACATTTCAATCAAGCACAACAAAGCGTACTTAACTGAGAGCGATCTCCAAATGGCGCACGTTCTTCTCCTTGATACACATCGTCAACAGCGCATGTGCGGAACTGCAATCGCAGCGCTGTAGCGGAGATAAATTGAAACGGGCCGGCCGCGGTGGCCGAGGGGATTGAGGCGCTCCAGTCACGGTCCGCACGGCCACTACGGTCGGGGGTTCGAATCCCCCCTCGGGCATGGATATTTGTGCCGTCCTTAGTTGTAAGTAGTTCATAAGTAGTTTGTAAGTTTAGGGACTGATGACCCCGTAGTTAAGTCCCATAGACTCTACAAACATTTGAACATTTTTTTTGAAACGGAACTTACTTTCTGGACGCGCCTCATATTATCGGCTCAGGGGAATATTTGGTGGGGCAGACACACGGTCAACACTAACAGCTTATCTCCCGTCAAATTATATGGTAAATTGCTAAAAACCAGTGTTAACCCTCGCACCGCACACTTGTTTTCAATTACCTTCCACTGCAAACTGGGGTCTACTGGACCCCAAAATTTTTTTATCACATATCAAGTGTTCCAAGCTCATTAATATATACATTGGAATGTCTTATGTATCTGGAAAATTGTAAATAACTATTTATGTACCTGTAGTGAGTTTTTTAATATTAGAACTATGAATCACGAATGATATTTATAAAGTGAGCATAGTATTATTTCTATATGTCTAGCCTTCTTATATTTGAAAGTATATAATGCAACAGAATATCTTGATGACTTTATTTAGTTATTACAATGAGTAACATATGGTATTTATAAATCTCATACATGTTACACTTCAACATAATGTATAAATTCAACCTGAGTCTGAACGTCAATGTACAAAGTAATATAAAAAAATGGCTTATTTGATATTTACAATATATTTTGGCATAGGTTGTTTACAAAATTACTAATTCAGCATATTTGTGCAAAAACATATAAGAAAGATGAAAATAATGTATATTAGAATGAAGTCAAAAACTGTAACTAATATATCAGTCACCACTTACATTGTCAGTGGGCACACTCGGTACAAATTATGGCTCTATGTTCATCACAGATCGTCCTTTTACAATCCTGCAACACATTTTTTTTTTGTCCCTTTTTCTCGAATATAGTGAACCATAAATGAGCTACACGGAATGCACACTGGGGTAATCAAGACCCCACGGGCGTTCAGCAATCTTTACAGCTTGACAGTAGTGCAACATCAATGCGGATGTTTGAGTTAACATCACGTAGGTGTAGGCAGTGTTACCAACCTAATATACACTAGGTTTCAAAAACTTTTAGCCAACGTACTTTCTGTAATACACAACGCAAATTACGCTGGGGTCCCTAGGACCCCAGTGTGCGGTACGAGGGTTAATTAATTATTCCCTGGGCGCGTTACACCTTCTAGAATTTCTTAACAATTACAAAAGTTAGTCTCGGTCAAGCCGAAGATTCGGTCGATTTCTGGCCGAAACCGAATATTCGGTAGGTCCTTAATAATCAGTGTCTGACATTGTGGTCAGACACAGTGCGGCGTGTGGACCGCAGTGGTGTATTCGCAGTGTGTCAGTAGTTCAGACGGAGACAGCCCCCCCCCCCCCCTAATGAGTCACGGTGCTGGAGACAAAAGGCGGCAGACACACGTAGGACGCGCAGCCGAGGCACACCCTGCCCCGCCCGGCGGCCAATCACAAAAAGCGACACCGACACCAACACGCCGAGGCGCCCCCTCCCGGAATATATTATTGCGGCCGGGTTCAACCCTCTATTGTGAGGCCCACTTTTATGCGGCACGTGTAAGCCTTAACGGCGCGCTCTGCGCCCCGCGCCACCTTTTTTCACTTTATTTAGAGGGTGTTTTTCGGGTGAAAGCGCACCTACCTGTTATATTTATACGTCCCGCCGTAATAAATAGTGCGCCCAGTCTGCTCATTACGGCAACAAATCGTCCCGCAGGTCACAATATTAGGACCCGTAAATCGTGGCCGCCGTGATGGATGGTGGCGGCGGCAGACGCGACGGGGGTGTTGACGGCGTGGGCGGCGGCGGCGGCGGAGGCGTCTGCGGTGTCTGCGACTCGCGCTCTGCCGTCCATGTGAGGCAGCAAGGTGCAGGAGGAACTCGGTGCTTCACGACGATACACTGCGCCGATAAGTCTTGTTGTGCTCATCAGTCCGAAGACTGATGCAGCTTTGTTTGTAAGATTACTGGACCGAACTACTTCGGTTGTCAGTCCCTACCTATAAACAACGTAAATTAAAACTTCCTGGCAGAGATTAAAATTATGTGCCGGAACCGGGACTGCAACCTGGGACCTTTGCCTTTCGCGGGCAAGCGCTCTACTGACTGAGCTATTCCGACACGACTCATGATGCCGCCTCACAACTTTACTTCTGCCAGTACCTCGCCTCCTACTTTCCAAACTTCACAGAAGCTCTCCTGCGAAACTTGAAAGACTAGCACTCCTGGAAGAAAGGATGTGGTGGAGACATGGATGGCTTAGTCACAGCCTATTTAACACCCAACGACCTCACACCTGATACCGATGCAGCGAAATTGAGCGAGCATCTATGTTTTGTCCACCCCTGGTCAAGAGCAAAAAAAAAAAAAAAAAAAAAAAAAAAGGCCGCTCTCCATCCTACTGTATCCTGAGCAAGCCTCATCATCTCCTAGTAAGAACGGCAATCCACATCTATCTGAACGTGCTTACTGTACTCGTCTCTTAGTGTCCCTCTGTGGTTTTTACCCCATACACTTATCTCCAATGATAAATTCACGATTCCTTGATGTCCCAGAATGGGCCCTACCAGTCGATCCCTTCTTTTAATCAAGGTATGCCAGAAATTTCTGTCCAGTTCGGTTCATTAGAACTACCTCCTCGTTAATTACGGTATCTAGCCTGATCTTAACCATCCTTCTGTAGTACTACATTTGAAAAACCTTTATCCTCTTGCTGTAAGAACTACTTTACAGGGTAACACTCGACAAAAATGCTTTTAGTAACGACTTCTTAACATTTTCCTCTAAGCCTTACGAGCGGTCTATAGGTAATTAACCGTTGCTCGCTTTCTCCTCCTCTATCACTGACTGATCGCAATTTATTCCACTTTAAAAAGGAAGGAGAAAGCGCTGCTTATGTCTCAGTCGGCTGTTATTCTTGGATTAAATAACATGATTCATGCAGAGGATTCTTCTTTCTCCGGATATCAGGAATATATGTGAGTGTGATATGTCCACCATAGAAAAATAAATATCAAAAATCAGTCAGAAGGATTTATAACTTATTATTATTTATGATTTTTCTCAGCAGTTTTTGTTACATGATCTGTGGTAATCGTTTGGACGCCATCACGTTCAAGTAACGATTGTGGTTAGAAGTTTCAATCGGATATTGTTTAATAATTCGTAATTATCAACAGTCACTTTTCATTTTCATTATGTCAGACTTGCAATTATTATTTACAAAAACTAAGTCAGAGGTGTGTGGTTTTTCATGTTGGGGTCTAGATAAAAATAATTCCGTGCGAATATTATGTGTATAATCAGTTTCTTTGATCTATAAGAGTTCCAACGAGACTTACGGCATCTTTTGTACCACTAATATATTCTTTACACTTACAGGTATATTTCATAATACTAAATTGCCGAATTATAACGTTTGCTGCCGCCCCACTGTATTGTACATTTAAATGTAATTTTTTATTCATAGTACAGGTTCAAAATATATTATTGCTCTTTTCCTTTCTTTTCTAATTTCTAAACCGTAACAAGACCAGAAACGTTATATCCTCCGACGCCAAATTCATGATTCCTTGATGTATAATAATGTGTCCTACCAATCCAGCTTTTATTTTATTTAAGGTATGCCGGAAATAATTTTTCTGTTCAATAACTCCACATTAATTACGCGATCTACCCACCTAACTTTCAGCATTCTTCTGTACGACTACATTTCAAAAGCTTCTATACTCTTTCTGTCTGAACTATGTATCGTCGATGTTTCACTACCGTACTAGGAAACGCTCCACAAAAAAGCCTTCAGATAACTCTTCCTGACACTTCCATTAATACTTAATATTAAGAAAGCTACCTTCATCAGAAATGCTTTTCTTCCTATTGCCTTTTTCCATCTTATAACATCTGTACTGCGACCGTCATATGTTATTTTAATTAACAAGTAATAGAACTCGTATAAAAAATTGTTTAGTTACTGGCTGTGACGGACTCACCGAGCGCTCTAAGTCGCCTTACCGCGGAGAGTGTGCCGTCGGAGGTTCGACTCTTCGCTCTGGCATGGCAGTGCGTGTTGTCTTTAGTAAAAGTTAGTTTAAGCAGTTTGTGAGCCTAGGGACTGAAAACCGTAGGAGCTAAGTACCTTCGATTAACAATTTGAACCTTTGTTTCGTTGCCTAATCTAATTCGTTTAGTTTTACCTGATTTTTAGAGG
The DNA here is from genome assembly GCA_026315105.1 of Locusta migratoria. Lineage (NCBI taxonomy): Eukaryota > Metazoa > Arthropoda > Insecta > Orthoptera > Acrididae > Locusta > Locusta migratoria. The sequence continues at coordinate 98,245,179 of CM048750.1, read as the reverse complement.
TCATTCCATTAGCCTTCATTTTTTCTTGTTAATGTTCATCTTATACCCTCCTTTCAAGTCACTGTTCATCCATTCAATTGTCCTTCCATGTCTGTTGCTATCTCTGACAGAATTCAATGCCATCAGCAAAAGGCAATGTTTTTATTTCTTTACCCTGAACAGTAATTCCTTCTCCAAATTTCTCCTTGCTTTCCTACACAATTTGCTCACTATACGCATTGAATAACATTGAGAAAAGGCTACGAACATTTCTTACTCCTTTCCCAACCAACGATTCCCATTCATGCCCTCAAATAACTGCTTCTAATTTTACCAGCTGAAAATAACTTTACGAGCTCTATATCTCACGCCTGTAGCCTTCATATTTTGAAAGAGTGCTTTCCAGTAAACATTGCCGAAAGTTTTCTCCAAATCTACAAAAAAAAAAAAAAAAAAAAAAAAAAAAAAAAAAAAAAAAAAAAAAAAAAAAACTTACGATTGCCTTTCCTTACCCTATCTTCTAAGATGAGTCGTAATGTCACTATTACCACACGTGTTCCTACATTTGTCCTCAATCCTTACTTACAGTAACCTATCTCTATTGCATTGCTGACAACACGATGTGCTTATCGCCACACATACAGAAAGAAAACACAAGCTGTGGTATTTCAAGTCATCCTATTTGCCTTAAAAAAGCAAATTGTTGTAAATTGCGAATAGTGCCAGCAGTACAGAGTTTTTGACTGTTCCACGATGATTCCATATTTCAGTAGCGATAGTGGTGTGGATACAGCGAAACTTGTACAAGATATTTGTTCCAAGTAAAAGGAATGTATCAAGCATAAACATACGAACACGAGGTCGATTAAAACATTCGTATCAATTTATTAGCTTTATCCACAGACGTCACACTTTCACGGTTTACCGTCCGGAGTCGGCTAAGATAAACTGTCCAGACACACGTAAGGGTTAAATGTCGGTGTTTGTACCGAGATTCATTGAAAAAATTTCTCGGAAAACGTAATCCATCTACGAAACGTGGCCTTCAAAAGACTGGCCATTCCATTATTTGACGGTGGCCGATCCTTAGCGAGCGAGCAAGACTGGCAGGAGGTAAGTGCGAGATTCAGAGAAATGGTGTGGAATTGGTCACGGCTCGCGTAGCCGCAGCAGGCTTACGTATGAGTGCTTAATGAGTTCCAGGGGGAGACCGGGGGGAGAAACACCGCAGTACATCACTCACGGGATTCCGGGAAGTCGCCTGCTAAGGAGAGAGCGGACCTCACACACAGCGCCGCGGTGTGGTACGGTACAGGCGGAGCGCGGTACAGGCGCGATAAAACGGGCCCGTGTTTGCCGACATGTTGACGGTACCGTTTCTACTCCTTTAGATAGCCGGCCGCGGTGGCCGAGGTGACTGGGGCGCTCCAGTCACTGTCTGCACGGCCACTACGGCCGGGGTTCGAATCCCCCCTCGGGCATGGATATTTGTGCCGTCCTTAGTCTTAGCTAGTTCATAAGTAGTTTGTAAGCTTAGGGTCCCATAAGTTTTACAAACATTTGAATATTTGAATTCTTTAGATACTGGTATTATTTCCGTATTGAATGTAAACCTTGGAGGTGGAGTCAGCAGTCGGATACCGCCCCACGCCAGTCCGCACCGGTCCACAGCCCCAAATGCATTCGACAGCGATCCTTCGCCCCACAAACGCTCATGCGCAACCAAAGAGGTTACGAAATGAAGACTCCATTAGGAGCGGTGTGCATCCAGCGACGGCTACAGAGTTCGATTCTGGAGGGAGTCGCGGGTCACCGTGTTTCCGGCTCTGCCCCCTTTACCGTTCCAGAAAAATATACCTCCATTTCAACGTATATTTGTGTACGATTTTAATAACGGCAAAATATATAATTTTAATGTAAATATTTTTTTTTTTCATAATGTATAAGACATTTTAGTGTAGTTTTTTTGTTTCATTACGGCCTTCTATGGACCACGCAGGTTTTCCCTTTCGCCAGAAAATTTTCATTTTGGTTGACTGTGCTTCTTTCCTCTCTTCTGACCATTTGCCGGCAGGGCGTGGGACTGTCGTAGTAAGCGGAATAAGGTGTTTAGTAATTTTCATATTTTCTCTGAAAACTTGTTGATCGTGAATGTCTTCAAATGAAATTTCAGCTTCCTGTAAATACTTTTTAACTGGCCTTGCCCGTTTGTAATAGGATTTCGTTTTTGAAATTGATTAGTGCAGGCGATGAGTAGGTCTTTTGGAGGTACATTTCAGTGTGAATAATCACAGTAATAATAATTAATAATTTGTTTAAACAGTTAAATAGCACGTAACGTCGACAACAATACCGCATTTCTTCAGCATAATAATGAAGTTGCAGATTCGAAAAATACTGTTTTTGAAAAATATGTCTTCAAATCCTTGGAAACTAAATCTGTCACGTAGTTAATTTACGAACTATAATAGGAATTAGGATCCTTCATTCAAATGTTCGTCAAGCTTAACAGACTTAACTGCGGGATCATCAGTCCCTAAACTTACAAACTACTTATGAGCTACCTTACACAAAAGACGACACAAATAAACATGCCAGAGAGGGGGATTCGAACCCTCGACGGGGAACAGCCTCGCGCATCGTAATATAGCGGCAGCATCCTTAATAACGTCATGATATGCAAGTGTGAAATCGAAGTGTGCATTCAGTGTTTCACTTCGCACTAGGACTGAAATTTGCTATACGCACTGTGGCTATAAGAGTAAGGAGAAAATGCTGCTTACTTGAGTCGCCTATGTGCAGCGCGGAGGGTGGGGGGACGGGTGCTAGAAAAGGCTTGTATATAAGTGAACAGTATAGAATGAGGATATCTGAAGTGGTTAATGTGACCAATAAAAATAAATAAAAATATTCCCGAGATTTTTCGTACACGCTTACTATGCAAAATAAAATAAAAAATTAAAAAAAAATATGCCTACAAAAGAAAATCAGTTTTCTTTTTCTTCTCCCTGTGCACAACGCCCATAAAATTAACAAGCGTATACCTTTCTGTATTCCACCTATCAGAAGTACCGATGCAAACACCAATAAACACATCTTCCTCCCGTATTTCCACCTATCAAAAACACCTATGCAAGCACCACTAAGGTTATTCCTTCCCTTTCTCCTAAAAATTTCAACCAATCAGAACTACCCGCGTGGACAGTATTGGCTGTATAAGACAAACACAGGAGGAAACAAGTCAGTATTTCCTGAAGAAGGCTCCTGTAACGAATTCGAAACGTTGGTGAAACATATGATCACTACGCGGCAAATATCTCAGAAGAATTTTAATTTTAATGGGAAACCAGTTGGGCAGGAGAGAGGTGGTGTTGAAGAAGCACAAGCCGAGTCATCAGAGGGACCGGCTTGAGTTTAATGTTCAAATGTTTGTAAAGCTTATGGGACTTAACTATGGGGTCATCAGTCCCTAAACTTACAAACTACTTATGAACTAGCTAACGGACGACACAAATATCCATGCCCGAGGGGGGGATTCGAACCCCCCGACCGTAGTGGCCGTGCAGACCGTGACTGAAGCGCCTCAGCCACCGCGGCCGGCTGAATTTAATTAATAGGACGCTGCTGCCACTCGGCGTGTGTGTCCTGCTGGGTGCCCGCGCGTGGCTTTTGGAGCGTTTCGGACTCGGCATCATCAGTACGCTGCTGAGCACGAAGCGAACAACCCCTCGCTGCGTATTTGCGGCTCACCAGCTGCCCCCTGCTCTCGCCGTCGGCCGGTCTGGGACACCGTGGAGTCCGCAGCGCGCTGACACTCGGTGACCCGGCCGGTCCGATCACTCAGGCCGGCTCATTGTTCCGGCCAGGGGGGGCAAACACAAACAAAGGGAAATGGCCCTCCCATTCATGCGCTCTCCGCGTATTCGTTATCGTGTACGCGGCGGCCGCCGCCGCTCTGCCCACGTGCTGAAAGGGCCGTGATTAACCGCGGCCCACAAAACAAAAATAATAATAAGTCATTCGGCTAGCGCCTGCGCCTCTTCACTTCCATTGTGCTGGCCGCGCGCTCTTTTGTTGCCGCGACGGCGGTGGGACGCGGAAACGAGGCGGCGGCGCAGCCTTGACGTCACTTCCGCAGCGTGACTCAGCCTTGCGTAACGGTCGGTCTCTCTCTCTCTGTCTCTCTCAATGAATGCCAGGTGGAGGCCCGACAGTCGGCGAAAATCTTCCTCCGTGGACAGCGGATTTTGGGCGGTGGCCCCATACATCACGACGCGCCGAATCCTGGTGGGCGGAGAAGACAGGAGGCGTCAACGCCCCTAGCGGCACATCTCCGCACTTGCCGATCACGGACGGACGTGGGTGGCCGGAACCAGCTCTTCATACAACAGAAGCTACCTGCAGCCCCTCAGCTGCAGGTACTGGTCTAGAAACTGTAAAATGTAAACTTTCACTCGGAAAGGTCAATATTACTGCCGCGGCGGGTTAGCCGTGCGCACTGGGGCGCCGTGCTGCGGCGCGGGGGTTCGAGTCCCCCCTCGGGCATGGGTGTCTGTGTTGTCCTTTGGTTAGTTTAACTTAATTTAAGTTCGATAAATTTACAAACTTTTTTTTTCAATATTCCTAAAATTTTCCGGGCTATTATGCCGTGGTCTTATGGATTGATTACTGAAACTCAACGTTTCGTCCCCATCTGCGGAGGATTTTTCAAGGGGGATCGTGACACTTATGCACTTCTGCATGTCCGATGCACACCCAGGCTCGTTACTGACTGCAACCAAATTCATTTTACGAGTGCTCGCGTGCAGAGGTGTGGCGTCAGATGTTTTGCATAGGCGCACGCAATTCGTCATTCCCGATTACCGTTGTCCGTTGTTAATATCGTCCCGTGGTAGAAGACTGTTATATTTCTTCTTTAACACCAGAAGCCAAATTTCAATCAGTTTAACGCCCTCCTCCATCCTATTAAAATTATTGGGGATCACCCAAAATCAGCAAAGGATACCCGCAAACCTCTGGAAAAAGCAGGAATTTATAGGATTCCGTATAGGTTTGGAGACGTATACGTGGGTACAAAAAAAAAAAAAAAAAAAAAAAAAAAAAAAAAAAAAAAAAAAAAAAAAATCCATAAGAGAAAAAGTGTAACTGCAGAAGGGGAGAGATTGACAGATCAGGAACGTGGTTTTCAACCAATGGATGGTCTTATTCAGTTTGATAAGAGTCAGGTTTTGGCAGCCTCAAATGGATATCACGAATGACTGTACAGAGAGGCTATAGAAATTGTAAAACACCCCAATAATTTCAGTAGGATGCAGTAGGGCGTGAAACTGGATGAAATCTGGATTTCGGTTTTGAAGAACAAATGTAACAGTCTTCCGCCATGGGACGATACCAACAATGGACAACGGCAGTCGGCAACGGTGAATTGCGCGCGCCTATCCAAAACATCTGACGTCACACCTCTGCGCGCGAGCCCTCGTAAACGGAATTTGGCTACAGTCAGTAACGAGGCAGGGTATGTATCGGACACAGGAAAGTGCCACGATCCCCCTTGAAAATGTCCTCCGCAGATGGGAACGAAACGTTGCGCTTCAGTAATAAATTCATAAGACCGCGGTATAATAACCCGGAAAATTTTAGTAATATTGATTTTGGAAGGAGTTATATTAAGTAATAATGCTCAAGCACACCTTGACAGCTATATACTTTTCTTCAAATAAAATTTCCGGGCTGAGAGGTCGTGGTCCATGCGTAAAACTACTTCTTCCTGACGTTTCGTCTCCATATGCTGGCGACATCATCTGAGGTCTTCCGGGTACTGCCAATGTGGTTGAAGGGGATCTCGCATTTACAAAGAGCATAGAAGGCGCCACTGATCATCACGTGATACCAACTATATTGTTATCTCTGGATGTTGTCGTCTTTCTCGATTACTTTTCATCGTTTGTCGGTTTCTTGACGTAAAGTCGATACCCACATTTTCTGTAACTTCAAAGATTCTTCTTTTCTATAAAAATTTTCTGTTGTTTTTGAATCTCAGTGGCTTCGCTATAAATGCGTGCATAGTAATGCGATGTCCTTGGTAATACGCTCGAGCCGGCCGCGGTGGCCGAGGAGACTGAGGCGCTCCAGTCACGGTCTGCATGGCCACTACGGTCGGGGATTCGAATCCCCCCCTCGGGCATGGATATTTGTACCGTCCTAGTTCGTAAGTAGTTCATAAGTAGTTTGTAAGTTTAGGGACTGATGGCCCCGTAGTTAAGTCCCATAGACTATACAAACAAACTAAACTAATACGCTCGTCTCATTAAATTTTATTTCACGATTTCCATCCTGGAAAACATGCTATGGCAGACTTTTCAGTGTGTCGAAGGCGACAGTTCCTTTGTGTTTGGTTAAACAGGTGTTGACGCTTGTATTCGTTGTACCATTATATACTTGACCACAACTGTATGGAATTTTAGATACTCCCAGGTGTTGCTAGCGGGTGACTTGCATCTTTTGCCGATCTTATTCTTTGATCATCTTTGTGAGTCTCAAGATCGTTTCTACCTCATGTTTCGCCAGAACTTTGCCGATACGATCTGCGTCTTTTTATTTGACGCGCTTGGGCGACTTACGTCCCAATGATGATGATGAGATGATGATTAGGACAACACACAAACCCATTCCTCTGCCGGGAATCGAACCCGGGCTTCCTGCGTGGTAGTCAGCGACGTTACCGCTGAGCTACGGAGGCGGACATCGTGGATGTATCAGGAGGACACGGAAAGCTGAAAGTACAATGGTTTTAAATTCGAACGACGGAATACGGATGGCGGTCTGTATGGAGGCCATATTTGGGAAAAGTCCGTTTAAGGCGAGGAGCAGGAGGTGGAGAGCGCCTGGACGCGCAGGTAGCGGGCTGTACCTCGCCGCTCAGTACTGTGCAGTGCTGTGCTGTGCCGCGGTGTGCTGTGCCGTGTGGCTGACGTATGGGCGCCACGCCCCGGCCGGCGCCAGTCTCGCGCGTGGGCGGCCAGGCGCCACGGTGGGCGGCGGCGCGGCCCGTGCTGCTGCTGCTGCCGCTGCTGCCACTCAAGCGCTGCCCGGCGGTACTGGCTGTGCCGCACTCATCACGTCTGCCTGCCGCGTGACACTGCTGCACCACACTGGGCTCTACGTCCTCTTAAATGTTATTTCACACGCGGAAGGAAAAAGATTAGGACTCGCTCTCGTCTCACAGATGAATTGCCGCATCTAACTATTATTTTGTATCAGCCACCGCTGGCAGCAGCATTCGTATCTTTCTTAGGAAGATCTTTCCTTTCGCAATTTATGAGCCATTTTTTACTCCTGAAAAGATCAAAGAATCATAATTGTACTTAAATTTAAGTAATTATCAGATGATTCATAACGAAAACATTTCAGAAGTAGGATTATGTTACAAACCTTTCAGGGTCCTTAGGAAATCCAAAAAGGGTCGGAATCGATGGAAAAAACAGCAATAATGAGAAGTGTGAAGTCATCCATATGAACACTAAAAGAAACCCGTTAAACTTCATTTACGCGATGGCCAGCAGGGGACCCAACTGAGTTAGCGGTATGTCGTGAATTGTGTCGTGTTACTTGCTTAGATTTTCTCCCAAATCGTTTACGTAAACAAGGAACAGCAGAGGACCAATAACACGCCGGCCGCGGTGGCCGAGGTGACTGAGGCGCTCCAGTCACGGTCTGCACGGCCACTAAGGTCAGGGCTTCGAATCCTCCCTCGGGCATGGATATTTGTGCCGTCCTAGTTCGTAAGTAGTTCATAAGTAGTTTGTAAGTTTAGGGACTGATGACCCCGTAGTTAAGTACCATTAGCTTAACAAACATTTGATTTTTTTTTTTTTACCAATAACGCGCCCGATATCACCTCTATTCTAGTCGATGCCGTACCATCCATTACTACAAACTATGTCCTCTCTGACAGGAAATATTCTATCCAGTCGGATATTTGAGGCGATATACCGTAACCTCGCAATTTAATGAAAAGCTGTTTTTGAGGTACGTTGTCAAAAGCCTCCTGGAAATCAAGAAATACGGAATCAATTTGAGAACCCTTGTCGATAGCACCCATCACTTTGTGTGAGTAAAGATCTAGTTGTGTTTCGAATGATCGATATTTTCTAAATCCGTGTAGACCTTGGGCCAATAGATCTAAGATATAAAGCAGAGTATCCATATGTTTGTACGTGTTGCATACAAATCTACAGTTTTGATCAAATCTTTCTCAAATTTTGTACACGTAAGCTTCAATCCATGAGGACGGTCGCCGTAAGTGTAAGAATCACATACGATATATAGTCCACGAGATATGACGTCATAAACAATGAGATGCGCGAAAAACTGCTGCATTTTGCGACAATGTTACTCATTTTCTCCTAAACCATTGGACCGATTTCAACCAAATTTCGTACACACATTCCTTACCGTGAGGTAACAGTTACTGCATGGTTAAGAATCACATACGGCACATGGTTTAAAAAAATATTACGCCATGACCAATAAAAATCGCAAAAAATGCCATGTAATGCGGCGAAACTTTCGAAATACATTGTATGAGAATGACAGTACTTAGCGACTTGCAACAAACTTTAAACATAATTTCAAACCTTTATTAAACTTTTTCTCGCTGGCTACCATAGTAAAATTATGAAAGGAAAAAAGTTTCTCGCTTACTACTTTTCCGCTGTTTATGGAGTAAAACTACGGCTCTCGGTATGACGTTACAATTTATGATTTGAACTAGTTACAAATTGTAGCGACAGGAAATTTTACAGACAGTATACTCGTATATAGTTGAATGTAGCTTCTAAATTGTATCATAGTACGACATGTAGGGCACGTGATACGAGTACATTAAGTGTAACCTTCCGTTGTTCATGGATAAAACTGCGGCATTCATGACGAAGTTACAATTTTTAATTTCTACACTACAGATTGTAGCCGCAGGCAATTTTACAGGCAATATACACGCATAGTCCTTATAGAAATGAATATATACCTAAAAACTGGCAGGAATAAATAAATACCCGGGAAACGCCGAGTTATCAGCTAGTCAATAGATAAATTTCACTTAGGCGTGTGTTCCTGTATTACAGAAGCTTTTGTATCCAGACATGATCGGGGCTGGTTGTTTCATGGTGCGACTTCCTCCTGCTGCGACGGCGACCCCCGCGCAAGTCTTCACCATCCAAAGCAAGTCGTCGCGACGTTCCCCGGGGATCGCGACGCACAGGTTGAGAGCCACTGGTCTACGGCAGAACTGCCTCGCGGCTTGAGCCACCGGCCGGCGCTTTTAGGCGCAGCTCGCAGCCGCGGCCGCCCACTGCCGGCCAGCGCGGTGACGGACGGCTGCGGGGCGGCGTTAGGCCCACATGCAGCAGGACCACACGCACGCCGCTGCTCACTGCACACTCTGCGGCAGAAAAGCTGCCGTCCAGAGTGCTACACAGAAATGCCGGTTCAGGAACTGTTCCGTCTAATACTGGGATACTTCATATTACCCAAAGTGGCCTGACATAAGGCAAACATGCCAACTTAAAACCGTTGTCTCTGTAACCTAAGGCAATTCACTCAGTCCTTACTCAGTCCTCAGTCCCTTACATTGTAGAACGCCTCATAACCACTACATGCCAAGCCAAACATCGAATGGAGGAGACAGTCAAGACAGTCAAATTAAAGGGCGAGCTAATGGAATTGCACAGTGTACTTGACTGCTAATGGTTTAATCAGTTTAATTAACTGCTCATTGGAAGTGTCCCCATACCCGGCCAGGTGGAGTAGCCGAGCGGTCTAAGGTGCCTCGCTGCGGAGCGCGGTAGCTCGCCGTCGGAGGGTCGAGTTCTCCCTGGAGCATGGGTGTATGTGTTGTCCTTAGGTTAGTTTACCTTAGTTTAAGGTACTGGCGGAAGTGAAGTTGTGAGGCGGCATCGTGAGTCGTGTCGGGATAGCTCAGTCGGTAGTGCGCTTGCCCGCGAAAGGCAAAGGTCCCAAGTTCGAGTCCCGGTTCCGGCACACAATTTTAATCTGCCAGGAAGTTTCATATCAGCGCACACTCCGCTGCAGAGTGAAAGTTTCATTCTTAGTTTAAGTAGTTTGTAAGCTACGGACTGATGACCACGCAGCTTGGTCCGATAGACTTACAAACATTTAAACAAACATTTGTCCCCACCCGTCCCCATCACTAATCTCAACTGCTTAGACTACTGGACCATTCAGACTGGCGAAGTGTCGGTAGTAAAGACTCTACTGTATTAATAAATAATACAAAGGATTTTAAAAAGTTAGGTGCTAGTGGCAATTAAATAAATCAATAGGGAAAGTTGAAACTGTGCCCAGACGGTATCAAACTCAGGATGTTTTGCTTACGAAGCAGTCGTGCTGAACTTTACCCTCTGCGGTGGAGAGGTAGAGCGTTCTAAGGCGCACCGCTTCTTGCGGTCGGAGATTCGAATCCTCCCTCGGGCATGGGTGTATTGTTGTACTTAGCATAAGTAGTTTGTAAGCCTAGGAACTGATAACCAAAGTAGTTACGTGTCATAGATTTACATATATTTGTACATTTTTTAAATTTTATTTATTACGCGTAAACATATTGAAAGAACTGGAATTAATGGACCTTTTCTGTACTGTGGAAGTTTCTGTAGAAGCGCCGCGCGCAGTCTTAATATTATTCAAAGATAGCGAAATATTTATTTCAAATGTTCGTAAATATATAGGACTTAACTGCTTGGGTATTATTCCCTAGCTTAGAAACTACTTAAACTAACTTACATCAACCTAAGGACAACACATACACTTATGCTCGAGGGGAGACTCGAATCTCCGACGGCGAACGGCCGTTCGCACCGTAGCACGGCGCTTCAGTACGCACGGCTATTCCTCCGCGACTACTTATTTATTTAAAGACGACTGGTTACGGAGTACTATGCCACTATCATCGCATTTTATAAGTTGGTCATCTTATTATAAAAGTAGAGATTAAATAATACATGAAATATAGCACTTCACACACACACACACACACACACACACACACACACACACACATATATATATATATATATATATATAAATTGAAACATCACAGCTTACAAGATACTAAAAGCTTGGAGGTTTGTTACATAGATATACACATTGTATAGATATACAACAAACCTCGAAGCTGTCAGTATGTTGCAAGATGTGATGTTTTAATTTGTGTATTGTTATATATTTTTTTATATTTAAGACTAACTGCTATGTTGCGCGTATTATTTAATCTCTATTTATTACTATTATTATTTTAATAATATGACCAACTTGTAAAATCTGATATGAACCGATGATGGTGGCATAGTCCTCCGAAACTGGTGGTCTTTAAATAAATATGTGTTTCCGATCTTGGCGTTTCACTTTTGAAGAATATAAAATTATACGGTTTTCTTCCCTGGGAACGATTCCGTGATTAACCCAGATAGCGCGGAATTGTTTTTGGTTTAATTTTTTTCTCAGAAAGTATTAATTAGCTTCATATGACTGCACACGGTCGTTAAATGTGATTTTTTTTCCTAAATCACGCCATTAGTTTTGCAATACTGCCCTTCTTTGAGAAATAACAGCAAAATGGATGTTTTATAATTTTAATCTGATGAATCATTATTATTGAAACAACATTTAAGATGAAATATATACATACAAATGTTTAAAAAATTGAAGAATGTCCAAGAAATATAAACGAAACTACGAGTAAGTCTTCGATATGTTGTTTGTTTTGTTGTTGTTGTTGTGGTCTTCAGTCAGGAGACTGGTTTGATGCAGCTCTCCACAATACCCTATCCTGAGCAAGCCTGTTCATCTCCACACAAGAACGGCAACCTACATCTGTCCGAATCTGCTTACTGTATCCATCTCTTGGTCTTCCTCTGCGGTTTTTACCCCACACACTTCCCTCCAATGCTAAATTGACAATTCCTTGATGTCTAAGAATTTGCCCTACCAATCTATCCCTTCTTTTAGTCGAGGTATGCCAGAAATTTCTTTTCTCCCTAATTCTGTTCAGTACCTCCTCATTAGTTACGCGATGCACCCACCTAATCTTCAGCATTCTTCTGTAGCACCATATTTCAAAAGCCTCAATCCTCTTCCTGTCCGCACTGTTTATCGTCCATGTTTCACTCCCATAAAAGGCAACACTCCATACAAATGCCTTCATAAAGGACTTCCTTAGGCTTAAATCAATATTCGATGTTAACAAATTTCTCTTTTTCAAGAACGCTTCAATATATATCTGCATCAACCTCAACTTTGCAGCTGTATTCAACCACTTTGAAATCGACATTACAAACCGAAATTGATCTGCAATGCGAGCAGGCTACTGAAAGAAATAAAATATAACACTGTACACGAATTCTGACAGACAAGAATAAAGTAGTAAGCGGCCGTTCTCGTCCTTCTGGTAGGACATCAGCGCTATCTGGGTTAAGGAGAGATCCCAGATTTGAGTCGTACTATATTTTTGTAGGAGGCACTTTTGGCTGCACACTGAGAGCATGACACGCTAATGACACCCTGTTTGCTGTTACCTTCGCGTGGTCATTCAGGTGGAGCGGCTACTTGTGTCAAGTGTGCAGTACCGCGTTAGCGGCTTTCGCCACGCGCCGTCAGCGAGGGGCGGGGCCGCAGGTGCTGACAGTGGGCGACTCGCGGTTCCCACGGCTGCCGCCTCGCCTCGCATCGCCTGCCCACGCGGCTACAGATCTCCGCTCGCGCCTACCCCTGCACTGCCGCTTACGCCGACGCGCCTCGCGAACCCCTCCCTAATTAAACGGCTTCCAGTGACGCCGCTAATTATTACATCGTGATCGTGTAGCGGCAATAGTGTCGGTACTCACGGCTTGTATGATGCAGTTTGTGATATGCAGATTTATGTTTGCCGTCTCACCCACTACTCATTTGTCGCATTTCTTCTGGCGTCTCCGCGATTAAAAAATCATCATCATCATCATCATAATTAGAGACTGATTATGACTTTCAGCGTTCAGTCTGGAGCATAGTACCTCTAATAAAATTCCTCCATGATCCCCTATTGAATGCTAACATTGATGACTCGTCTGATGTTATGCCTTTTACTTCAAAATTATTCTGCACCGAATCTAAGTACTTTCTTCTTGGTCTACCACGACTCCTCTTACCCTCCGCTCCCCCTCTCTTGGGTAACGTTGCTTCTCCCTTACGTGTAACATAACCCCACCACCTCAGTCTGTTCGCTCTAACTGCTTCATCTATGGTGTTCATTCCCTGTTTTTCCTTGATTTCCTCATTATGGACACCCTCCTGCCATTGTTCCCATCTATTAGTGCCTGCAATCATTCTTGCTACTTTCATATCTGTAACCTATACCTTATGAATAAGGTAGCCTGTATCCACCCAACTTTCACTCCCATACAACAAAGTTGGTCGAAAGATAGAGCGGTTCACTGCTAACTTAGTCTTGGTACTTACTACCTTCTTGAAGGATAGAGTAGATCTTAGTTGAGCACTCACTGCATTAGCTTTGCTGCATCTCGATTGCAGAGAAAAAAAAATCTTGTGCCTACAGCTGTACAGTTTTCTGTTTATTCTCGACGCAATTTCGGTGCTGACAAATGCTATCTCACAATTTCACAATTCACGAAATCTACCGACTTTAGCTGCTCTTTGAAAGGTGGTCGGTCTTTTTGTATTTTGTAACATATGAATATTTGTGCCGCACGGTCATGCAAGTTTGGGTCTGACCAGGGAACGTGCTCGAGTAGCCGAGAGGTTAAGGCGACTGCTCGCGAAAAGCGGCAGATCAGGGTTCGAGTCCGGCACAGATTTTAATACGTAAGAAAATGATAGACTGCCTTTAGAAGAGCAGCGAAAGTCGGTAGTTTTTGCAAATTGTGAATTAACATATGTTGACTTGAAACATTAATAGTTCGAGCAAGAAGAGAACAGCTGCGCTACCGAAAAGTATAGGAAATTTATGTAGATTGGGTATGTATTGAAGAAATAGTGTACCTAATTTACGACAAAGGCAATTTATAACACAACTAGAGAAGCATAATGGATCAGTTCGTGGGGTATGTTCTCAGGCAACAATGAGTCGTGAACTTGGTGTGTTTGGTGGGGAGGGGGGGGGTGTAACAGAGAATAGTTGCTCAGATTTTTACGGACTTGTTTAGCCGTCGATAGCAGCCACGCACATATCGCCTAATTCCCAATAAGATACAGTTATATAAGTTGAGGCTGATTTCGGCACTCTGGTGCCCGCGAAAGGAAGTATTGACGCGGGGGGTGACGCTGTGAGAAACAGTCTCTTTCTAGTGATTCCTTAATTTCTCCTGGCGAATAACAATTTCAGCAGGAGACCACCCTGCCATTCTCAAGGCGAAACTGCAGTGAGGAAGCAATGTGCAACGACCATTAAAACTACACCAGTGTCCTTTCTGCCATACGTTGGCAGTACATCCAACAAGATTGACCGCATTTTGCGTAAAAACAATGTAAAATATGTGTTTCGTCCACCTTCTAAAATTAAGGCACTGTTGGGATCCGTTAAGGATGATCTCGGTTTGAGCAATGCGGCTGTCTGCCGTATTCCATGTAGCTGTGGCGTGTCAAAGGTTGGTCAAACTATTAGGACTGTTGAGGACCGTTTTATTGAGCATAAATGTCACAAACGTTTGCAACAGGCAAACAAATCTGCTGTGGTTGAACACTGTCTTGACACAGGTCACCCTATGGAATACCACAAAACGGAAATTCTGGAATACACTTCCAACTACTGGCACTGTGTTATTAAGGAATCGATAGAAATAAAACTAGGTGACAACATTATGAATAGGGGTGGAGGGTTCCGCTTAAATTCCGCTTGGGATCCTGCTCTCTCACTTGTCAAAAAACTGAGGGACAAAACCAATCCGACCTCATCCGTCGAGAACTGATGTTTATTATCGATATTCTGACCGGTTCCATCTTTGATCGTGTCGGCGCTTGCTCGGTGTGTGTTGTCTTTCCTGTTTACTCATTGAAAACCGAGGTTTTAAAGATCGTTGCACATTGCTTCCTCATTGCAGTTTCGCCTTGAAAATGGCAGGGTGGTCTCCTGCCGAAATATCGTCGTCGATTTTGATACCTGGCAGCATAGCCGTAAGTTTTTCGAAGCCTCTTTCTTGCCGAGTATAGGTATAGGCTGGGAGAACGGACTGTTCTATAACCGTCACACAGGCTAGTCGGAAGCCGATCAAGTGAAAGGAGTACGAAGAGTCCTGGAACTTAGAGATCCTGATCGAATTGTCCACCCCCTCCCGCGCTTGCACACTCCTCGCCAACGCCCCTGCTCTTCATTTCCCCTCGGCCGCTGTGAGCGCTAAGCTGCTGCGGCACCGCGCTGTTCGCCACCGGCCGTGACACACTTGTCTGCCTCCCCAAACAAAGATGGCTGGCTTTGCTCGCAGCTTTCTCCAGGCGTGTCAGACACACGAAAAACACCTCCAGGGATTCGCGTCCACATTCCAACGGCTCAAAAATCCGTACCTCACGACAGTCGCCTCCTATATAGCTTCACCGTCAGCAAGTACAATCAAATGTTTGTAAATCTATCGGACCAAACTGCGTGGTCATCAGTCCGTAGCTTACAAACTACTTAAACCTACACACCCATGCCCCAGGGAGGACTCGAACCTCTACGGCGAGCAACCGCACTCTCCGCAGTGAGACGCTTTAGACCGCTCGGCTACTCCACCGCGGCAGGCAAGTACAATAACTCCTTAAATATATAGGTACGAATGTGTTGCTTTCCAAACGACTGCCTCGGGTAGTAGACTATCATTTAAGACATAGCGTGTTTAAATTTCACATGCATTCGTGCATGTTAGAAAAGACACCAATCTATGTAGGAGGAACTTTCGCCTCGTGCTGTGTTCATCTGGTAAAACAGACACCAGAATCCAGACGTTGTCAGGTGTGCAGCGATGGAGTAGCTGAGCGGTCTAAGGCGCCTTGCTGCGGAGCGCACGTTGCTCGCCGTCGGAGGTTCGAGTCTTCCCTGGGGCATGTTTATTATCGATATTCTGACCGGTTTCACCTTTGGCATGTGTTGTCCTTAGGTTAGTTTACCTTAGTTTAAGTAGTTTGTAATTACGGACTGATGACCATGCAGTTTGGTCTGATAGATATACAAACATTTGAACATTTCGTTATCAGGTGTAATGCGTGCAGCCGGGTATAGAGGCGGCGCAGAGATTGTTGATGACTGGTTACCGGCGACATGGGCGACACTGAGACGGCCTCTGGGTCGTGACGGATGGATGTCGACAGCACATAAACACAATGGCGTTACTATTAGGTGGAAATTGTGACTTTCGTTTCGTGTTGATGCTGTATTAGCGTAAAACGTATCTCATTGTATCAGGAGTTGCGACTAAGTAATGATCTGGCAGTTGCATGGCCACTAGTCTTGCCAATAATAGTTCGCGACCTATCGCGCCATATTTTCGTTCGTGATCTGTCGTGCATATTTTAGTTCGCGACCTATCGTGCATATTTTAGTTCGCGACCTATCGCGCATATTTTCGTTCGCGACCTATCGCGCATATTTTAGCTCGCGACCGGTAGCTCTCCTTTTAGATCGCAGTTTGGCCGCGAAGTAGGTAGCTTTTTTTTTAGTTCGTTTTGGCTTTTGCTAGCGCTACTAAAACTACAGCTGAGCTGCATCTCAGCTGGAAATGACGGCAAGTGGGCCGGTCGCGTTGGCCGAGCGGATTGCGGCGCGCCAGTCACGGTCTGCACGGCCACTAGGGTCGGGGGTTCGAATCCCCCCTCGGGCATGGATATTTGTGCCGTCGTTAGTGTAAGCTAGTTCATAAGTAGTTTGTAAGTTTAGGGACTGATGACCCCGTAGTTAAGTCCCATAAGCTATACAACTGACAGAAGGGAATCACGCGATTCTGCGCGCTCTAGCGTCCTCTCGCTGTTACTCCTCAGTCTTCAGAAACGGAGCGGACGAACTAAGAGACGAGGGATCTGCGAACTAGTTCGCGTAGTTCGCCTGTGGGAGCGGTCTTCCGAATTAGTTCGTTTGCGCACTACACAAGACTATTTCAGAGTGCGATTTGTGGAGCGTTATTTAGCATGCCCTCCACCTGATCGGTGAGGTCGATCTGCAGGTGCCGTAGCGAAGAGGCGCGGCGTACGGCTCAACGCCCCGGATGAGGTGCAGGCGAGTGCGGCTTATTTGTGACGCACCGGGCGCGCAAGGTACAGCATTTAGCGCTGTACCGGCGGGCGTCGCCTGATTTGTGGCGGCTTTTAGGGCGCTGCCTGCCCATTAGCTGACTGCACAGTTTGCGACGGCCGCCCGGGAGGCCGATTAGCCGACACGGTGTCGCGACACAACTCTACCGCCGCGCCGCGCCGGGCCCTGGTAGCGGCGAGCGCCGCGCGTGGGAGTGACGCAAACGGCGCGACCGATGCGCCCAGAAATACTCGCCGAAGGCCGCGCCGCCGCCTCCCACGTCGCGCGCCGGGATAAGATAGGGGGGCGCCGCGCGCCGCGCGCGACAAACCGCGCGTTTGTCTCGATCGCCGCACCACATCACGGCGAGCGCCGCGATAACCGACACTCCAGAGTGCGCCCTAAACTGGATGACCGCTGGGCGCGGCAGTTATAAGACCGCGCCGAGGCGAGCGCATACTTCTTGCCATTTTACAACCCACTGTATGTGTCAAGACTCAGCTGCAGGGACAAGCAGTAGTAGGTTACCCGGCCGACCACTACGGTCGGGGGTTCGAATTCCCCCTCGGGCATGGATATTTGTGCCGTCCTTAGTCTTAGCTAGTTCATAAGTAGTTTGTAAGCTTAGGGACTGATGACCCCTAGTTAAGTCCCATAAGTTCTACGAACATTTTAAGTAGGTTAGCCGCGGTGGAATGACCGAGCTCTCTAAGGCGCCGTGCTGCGGAACGCGTACTTGTTCCCCGCGGAGGTTCGAGTCCTCCCTCAGGAATGTGCGTGTCAGTTATAAGGCCTGCGCGAAGGAGAGGGCATACTATTTGCCATTTTACGACATACTGTATGTGTCAAGACTCACCTGTATGGAGAAGCAGTAGTAGGTTAGCCGCTGTGGAATGGCCGAGCGCTCTAAGGCCTCTTGCTGCGGAGCGACTACTTGTTCCCCGCGGAGATTCCAGTCCTCCCTCAGAAATATGTGTGTGTGTCAGTTACGAGACCGCGCGAAGGAGAGGGCATAATTTTTGCCATTTTACGACCTACTGTATGTGTCAAGACTCACCTGCATGGAGAAGCAGTAGTAGGTTAGTCGCGATAGAATGACCGAGCGCTCTAAGGCGCCGTGCTGCGGAGCGCATACTTGTTCCCCGCGGAGGTTCGAGTCCTCCCTCAGAAATATATGTTTGTGTCAGTTATAAGACCGCGCGAAGGAGAGGGCATACTTTTTGCCATTTTACGACCTACTGTATGTGTCGAAGACTCAGCTGCATAGACAAGCAGTAGTAGGTTAGAATGACCGAGCGCTCTAAGGAGCCTTGTTGCGGAGCGAATACCTGTTCCCCGCGGAGGTTCGAGTCCTCCCTCGGGAATGTGTGTCTCAGTTGTAAGACCGCGCGAAGAAGAGGGCATACTTTTGGCCATTTTACAACGCACTGTATGTGTCAAGACTCAGGAGCAAAGACAAGCAGTAGTAGGTTAAGCGCGGTAGAAAGACCGAGCGCACTAAGGCGACGTGCAGCGGAGCGCGTACTTGTTCCACGCGGAGGTTCGAGTCCTCCCTCGGGAATGTGTGCGCGCGCGCGCGTGTGTGTGTGTGTGTGTGTGTGTGTGTGTGTGTGTGTGTGTGTGTGTGTGTGTGTTGTCCTTAGATTAGTTTGAGCTGGTTTAACAGCTTCCGTACTGAATTATTTTAAAAACAGAACAAAAATATTTAAGAAATCTTAAAATGTTCAAATGTTTGTAGAGCTTATGGGACTTAACTACGGGGTCATCAGTCTCTAAACTTACAAACTACTTACGAACGAGCTAATACTAAGGACGGCACAAATATCCATGCCCGAGGGGGGATTCGAACCCCCGACCGTAGTGGCCGTGCAGACCATGACTGGCGCGCCGCAGTCCCCTCGGCCACCGCGGCCGGCTAAGAAATCTTCCCATTCTATTTTTACGTGGTGTGCTTCATTTGAATTCTTGAATAAAAGAATGTCTTGAGTGCAAATATTTTTTATTACAATGACGCGTTTCGCCCGGTTAGGGCATCTTCAGATATCTGACAAAGAAGAAGAAAAAAATGAAACAGAACTTACAATATTTACATGACATTATTTCGAAACTTTTTAGCTTCAAACCAGTCTGAAACTGTTAATAAGAATGTATGGTAATGTATGATACTAATGTTTTATCTACTCTGTGGTGGAGGGTATTTAGATTAATAATATCAGTACAGCTGATATTATTTTCACAAATGCGTACGCGTTTGTTGTATTGCCCGGTTCTAGTAACTGTGAGACTTTTTTTTATTGGGAACCGGTTTCGGTCCTACAGGACCGTCATCAGGCCTTTGGTAACTTGTTGGTGGACGGTGGCCGGAGCAGGCGTCAACTGCTGCTGCCAGCTCCAGCCACTGCCACCGTCCTCCAACAAGGTGCCAAAGTCCTGTTGATGGTCCTGTAGGACCGAAACCGGTTCCCAATAATAAGGCTCATCAACTTGCGATCTGGACTGTCGTATTTTAATTATTGAACCCTTTCTGACACGACTTCGCTGCGCTGTAGTTTCAAGATCGAGTGAGAGTCTCAAGCCATAAAACGCGACTGCAAAATGAGAATTTGTACTAGCAACGTAACAGAGTTCTCTCGGTTCGCTTACTTGCATTACTGGTACAGTAACGTGCTACATGCTTACGCAAACCACTTGCAGTACTTGCGCCGTTGTGAATCCCACGTCCGTCGTAATTTACAGGCGACGTCAGCGATGGGTGTTGGCAGCGCTATAAGCGGCGCGTCCATTAAGGATCGCACGTAACCGCTACTTGCAGCCAACTTCAACTTCCTGTGCGAGATAACAGACGGCGCGAGGCGAGGCGAGGCGAGGCGTTGTCCGGCACTTCTTTACGATCCTCTCGCCAGCCGATGAGCCATTGCCATTGTACGACGGCTTCCACTAGAGAGCGAGCTCAGAACGGGACGCAGCAGTGGCTCTGATGTAATTCCTACGTCGTTTTTACTTTCATAGTACACTTATATCATCACGGTGAATAGGTATCATGCAGTGAAATTCCAAATGCTGGTTTACATACAGGTATATTTATTATACAATAGATCTGTTTCGGCTGTAGCACCATCTTCAGGTAATCTGTGAAAAATGTTACATTATCATAATACATCGAATCTTATGATTATCGTAATTGTAACTTCTGTTACGAAATATACATACGTCAGATGGTCGTGAAATCCATATACATCAATGATTTTCATACTGTGTATTAATTTATTTATTGCTTCCTAATTTAATTTAAGCAATATTTGTTCTGATTTACGATTTTCGTCTCGATGTGACAAATAACCAGAGATATAATATGGTTACATGCTCTGTCTTTATTATTACGATAATCTTTGCTATTTGAGAGGTTGGTTGAGAACGGGACTCAACAGTAGCTCTAATGTAATTCCAACATCGGATTTACTTTCATTGTACATTTATATTATCGTAGTGAAGAGATATAATGCAATGAAATTTCAAATGCTGCTTTACATTAAAGTATATTTATTATACAGTAGCCGTATTTCGGCTTTAGCACCATCTTCAGGTAATCTGTGAAAATGTAATATTTTCAAAATACATCGAATTTTATGATTATCGTAATTGTAACTTCTGTTACGACATATACATATGTCAGATGGTCGTGACATCCATATACATCAATGGTTTTCGTGCTGTCTTTTTATTTATTGCTTCGTAGTATAGTTACAGAAATATTTCTTCTGATTTACGATTTTCGTCTTGATGTGTCAGCTTCTTGACAGATAACCAGAGATGTAATATGGTTACATACTCTTTGTTTATTATTACGATAATCTTTCCTATTTGAGAGGTTGGTTGAATGTATGGTCTTTGCATGTGTCGAGAAATTTAGTGATCTTTGCCGAATCGTTATTTACATGTGTGATCTTTGTACCACAAGTTTAGTAATTTTTATTCAAGTGTAATGTATGATGTTCTATTCATTTTCTTGGTGGACGATATCAGTAAAATTTTCTATGTTTTTTTTTTTTTTTTTTTGTGTTTCAAGTCAACTTGTTCATTTAGTATTTCAGAGGGGTGGTGTAGTGAGTGTAAATTTATTTCAATTTCTTCCAGAACATTCATAAGTTGTCCTTTAGGTTTTACATGTAAAATTTCGAATGCCTGTTCTATATTAACTGCTGTGTGCTTCTCTGTTTTCAAGTGGTGGTAAAACGTAGATGGGTTAGTTGAGCTTTGTTTGGTTTGCTCTCGGTATCTAATATTGAAATTACTGCATGTCTGGCCTATATAAAACCTGCTACACGTAATTTTGTATATTCCTGGGTTCTAGAAAAGTGGGAAATATGTTTTACCTGATTTTAATTGTGTCGAAAAAAAAAATTACGAAGCAATAAATAAGGTGCTAGTCATCATGAAAACTACTGATGTATTTAGATGTCAGGACCATCTGACTTATGTATATTTCGTAATAGAAGTTGCAATTATGATAATCTTAAAATTCGTTGTATTTTGATGTTACTATTTTCACAGATCACTTGAAGATGGCGCTAAAGCCGAAATAGGCCTGTTGTATAATAAATATACTTGTATGTAAAGCAGCATTTGGAATTTCATTGCGTGATGTCTTTAAATGATTTTATGGTGCTGCAGGCCCAAGAGAGACCAAATAGTGAAGAGATCTCGAACAACTTATCTCCCACGGCCCAAGATTCTGATTGTTGTCAAGACGGAGTCTTCCAACCGTATTGTATGCGGTCTCCTTTACAGACGAATCACAACGTCCCAAAATTCTCCCAATAAACTGCACTCGAGCATTCGCCATCCATCCATATTTTTTAACAGTGCCATATACATCCAACCTGTGTAAGTTTTGTTTGTCCAATACAGCTTCGCTTGGTCAAATAACGTAAATCTGCAATCTGAAGAAGGATGAGGAGCCGATCCGCCGCTATGGAAGGAAGCTGCTGCTCTATCATCTTTTGACGCGGCAGGCGGCATCCTCTGTGTTTGACTACTTTCTTTACCCGCGTTGCTTAAGAGCAATATCATCTTTCCACTTGTAAGATTGCGTATAATCACTGTATTTACGTAATTCTGAAGCCAGTAGTAATTGTTCTTGACAATGGATGGCAGAAATTCAGCAGCAGAGAGCAGAAAACAATTATTGAGAACGACGATTTGATGTGATCCTTGTCGAAATTCGGTAAAGAAAGGGTTGGAGTCATATTGTTATGTCAGATTCTGTCGTTATGTCAAATTCATATCTGGTAATTCGTTTTATCTTTAACGTGCGTTTAACACTAGAATTGTCGCTTAGTATCTTACAGATACATATTCCCGGAATAGGCGACCGCGGCGGAGTGGCCGGGTACATTGAGGCGCTACGCTCCGATGCGCGAATCCTGTCTCGAGCATGGATGTTTGTGTTGTCTTTGGTATAAGTTAGTTTATAAGAAGTTTGTAAGTATAGGGAATGATGACCCGCATTTAAGTCCGATAAGCTCAACAAACACTTGAACCGGAGTTGAGAAGCCGCGCGTCATCGGACCTAAACATTCAAAAGTTATTTTCTTAAAATTAATGTTCAGTCGCCACTATTATAATAGGTGCATTTTTTCCTTGTTTTGTTTACTCTTATTCACTACAACATTCGAGATTAATGAAAGCTGACGGTGCAATGTTGACCCTGTATCTAACAGGGAACCAATGTTCCTCCTAGTGCCGCGACCGTTGCAGTGTTAAGTAGTGATTTCTTATGGAACAAAGGCCATGAAATGGTGAGCTAACACATTTTGAATTCGCGCGCCCGTTAAAAGTCCGTTGCTCTCTTACCCCTGCTAATACCGTGCAGAAACGACCGCGCGGTCTAAGGCGCCATGTCACGGATTCCGAGGTGGCTCTCGCCGGAGGTTCGAGTCTTCCGTCCGGCAGGTGTATGTGTGTGTGTGTGTGTGTGTGTGTGTGTGTTGTTCTTAGCAAGTTACTTGAGATGGTTTTTAAGTGTTGGGAACGATGACCTTAGACGATTGGTCCCTCGGGTTTACAAACATCACCCTACCCGCAATAACCTATTCACATCCGTGTCTAGAAACTGGTTCGCCAGTTTTGCTTTGGACACAAAATCCAACGATTTGTACTCAGGAAGCTTTAAGAAGTGGGCTTATTTCCCACCAAACGATCTTCGCGCTGACAGAAAAGAAACAAATAGCAGTACCAAATGTAAGACATATGTTCCCGCCAGTCACATGCGTATCACGCAGAGGTGAGAGCAGAGAAAAGTGAAAAATAAGGAAGATGACACGGTCGCGGCTACTGTGTGTACAGACGGTGGTAATGGACTGGAGTAAAAATGCACAACATGGTGCAGTTTCGCTTGTTGCGTGGGCGCAACAATGGGACGGAAATGACTACGTGGGAACAGAGGGCTGTTGCTTAACGCGTCGGGCCGCCTGGCCGGGCCTACGCAGAGCGGGCGTGCTGTGCCGAGTTCTGGTTACTGCGCCTGTAAAACATCCAGGCAGCGGCTGCGGCTGCGGCGCCGAATCGGCCGTTACTGCCACTCTCTAGAGTGCACACGAATGCAGGATTCTCACTTCGAACGGATACAACCAGCTGACGTTTCTGGGGCACGTTTATATGAACTTAATGGCAGTTTTCGTAGATAACCTAGTCAAATGTAGAAATATACAGGGTGTTACCAAAAGGTACGACCAAACTTTCAGGAAACATTCACATTAATCATGGAATGGAAATACACAGCAACAGAACGTACCAGCATGACTTCAAACACTTTGTTACAGAAAATGTTGGAAATGTCCTCCGTTAGCGAGGATACATGCATCCACCCTCCGTCGCATGGAATCCCTGATGCGCTGATGCAGCCCTGGACAATGGTATATTGTATCACAGCCGTCCACAACACGAGCACGAAGAGTCTCTACATTTGGTACCGGGGATGTGTACACAAGAGCTTTCAAATGCCCCCATAAATGAAAGTCAAGAGGGTTGAGGTCAGGAGAACGTTGAGACCATGGAATTGATCCATCGGTCACCGAATCTGTTGTTGAGAAGCGTACGAACACGTCGACTGAAATGTGCAGGAGCTCCATCATGCATGAACCTCATGTTCTGTCGTACTTGTAAAGGCACATGTTCTAGAAGCACAGGTAAAGTATCCCGTATAAAATCATGATAACGTGCTCCAGTGAGCGTAAGTTGAAGAACATGAGGCCCAATCAAGACATTAGCAAGAATTCCTGCCGAAACGTGCACAGAAAATCTGTGTTGATGACTTGATTGTACAACTGCGTGCGGATTCTCGTCAGCCTACACATGTTGACTGTGAAAATCTACAATTTCATCACGTTGGAATGAAGCCTCATCCGTAAATAGAACATTTCTACTGAATTTCCCAAATGAGCTTTAACATGGAAATTAAGCGTTTCCGGACACATGTCCACATAACATATTTTCTTTCTTTGTGTGTGAGGAATGTTTCCTGAAAGTTTGGCCGTACCTTTTTGTAACACCCTGTATATGCATGTGGCGTCTGTTCCGAAACAAGAGACGTCATTTCCGACCCTGCAGTTGTTATTCTTTCATATTCACAGAATATATAACATCAATTGCGAATGGGCAAAGCTGAAAATGTGTACTGAGCCGGGATTCGAACTCAGGTCTCCCGCTTCATAGGCAGTTGTGCTGACCACTACGCCGCTGGGAACACAGTGATCACCGCACCTGCAAGGACTACCTAAGCACGCACCTGACAGATACAAATACCCAGTGATGGGCGATGATCCTTTCGTATGTGGGAACGGGTGGGCAAGTTTGTGGCCCTTACTCTTGCGGGAATTACTTTCAAAACGACGAGTTTGAGTACTGTGGGCAGGGTGAAGCTGGGAATTTGTATCTGACGGGAGGCGTGCTTAGGTAGTCCTTGCAGGTGCAGTGTTCACTGTGTTCCCATTTTTGTAGTGGTCAGTGAAATTGCCTAGAAAGCGTGATACCCGTGTTCGAATCCCGGCTGGGTACACATTTTCAGCTTTGCCCATTCGCAGTTGATGTCATATATTCTGTGAATATGAAATGTAGAAATGTTTCTAAGCCTATTGTATCAAACTGCAGTGGTCATCAGTCTCTAGACTTACAAATTACTTAAACTAACTTATGCTAAAGCCAACGCACGTACCCATGCCAGAGGGAGCCACGCACTCCGCAGCAAGGCGTCTTGGAGCGCATGGCCATTCACGTGCGGCAATAACCTACTACCTTCCTCATTATATATTTCTCCTCCCTTATTCCTGCCTTTTTAGGCAGCCATGATAAATGATGTGGCGGTATGATACCTCTGTTACACATATAATTTAACAATTAAAGGATCTTCATAATCTTTGCATCATTTAGAAATCTCACTAAGATCTCACTCAATAGTTACGTACGATTGTTGGTACAGTAGTTTATTGTAGCTGACTGTATCATTTGCTAGACTTTAGTTGTAGATGATTCATTGTCCTATAAAATTCTTCTGAACTTCAGTTTATTGACGAGTTACAGTGCTGTTACAACAATGTTTATTTATAAACTAGTAGTACATATAATGATTTTCATCTTACGTTTATGTAACTTCCCTCCATATTTCAATAACATACAAGATCCGCTCGGTTAGCCGTGTGGTCTAACGTACCGCTTTCCGACACGGGGAGGCGTACCGGCCTCCGTTCAAATCTGACCGGCGGATTAACGAAGGGCCGAGCGGTCTGCGTTGGACCGGTCAATCTGCATGGCCAATACGGTTGGGGGTTCGAATCCCCCCCCCCCTCGGGCATGGATGTTTGTACCGTCTTTAGTATAAGGTAGTTCATAATTAGTTTGTAATTTTAGGGACTGATGACCTCGCAGTTTAAGTCCCTTAAGCTTAACAATCATCTGAACATTTGATTTCGATTAACGAACCGTCTCTAATGACCACGCTGTCGACGGGACGTTAAACTCCAAGCTGCCTTCTTCCTTCTTCGATTAACGAAGGGGGTCAGAGTGCCGGGCAGCCTGTATGTGGTTTTTTAGGCGGCTTTTCACATCCCCCTAGGTGAATACCGGGCTGGTCCCCAAGTTCCGCCTCGGCTACACGATTGCAAACATGTCGTAACTCTTTACACTTTCACACATATAACGCAATACGCAGACATCTGGGATACACATTTCCTCCTGGAGGGGGTTAAGGGGGGGGGGGGAATAGGGTGACGACAGAAAGGGCACCCGGCCACCGCGTGAGTATTAACACGCTAAATCCAGATTTAACTAATCCGACCCTGCATGTGCGGGAACATGGCTAAAGAGAAAGAAAGTTTTCAGTAACATACAATCTCTAGCTAATCATTTACATACAGCAAATTAACCGAAAGTAGTAGCGTAGTGAACAGTTAAGAAGAGAATGAATTATTTTCTAAACTGGCAATTAATTAGAGGAGGTATTGGATGTTAAAATATTTGAGAACGGCAAGAAGGAAATAATCAGTATGGGAGGAAGTCTGTGCAGCAATATCAGCCACAGTTGAAGTCCTTGGAATGTAACTTTCCACACTAACATCTTCGGTTATCAGCCTCTTATTCTGATGTAGCGATTATTCACAGGGATAATGACTTAACGAATGGCCATGATTCTCTTCCGTGATTATGCTACTTCATTATTCACTCTTTCTACACGACTGTGTGATTTCACATACTTCTGAAGTGACTCGGCGGCGACAGCAGTTACTGCTGGGCGTGCCCGCCCGCCCACCTCCATAAGCAGCGCGACGCGTCCGCAAGCAGGCAGCGAGCTGCGCGAGGGCCTTACACTGTGTGAACATTCCTATTCAACAGCCGTCACCATTATCGCAGCGTCAGGTTTTTATGCACACAGGTAATAACCTTTTCTGCGCACCAAAATTACTGCGCGCATTGATGATTAGCCGTGAATCCATATATATATAAATGATTCCCCTGAAACAGCTTCGTAGTAAGATTGATAGGTGACGCAGTGTACCGAAAGGGAGAGGTGCACCTGGTGTGCCAACTAGTCTTGTGTAGTTCGCGAACGAACTAGTTCGGAAGAGCGCTCGCACAGGCGAACTAGTTCGCAGATCCCTCGCCTCTTAGTTTGTCCGCTCATTTTTCGAAGACTGGCGGGTAACAGCGAGAGAACGCGAGAGCGCGCAGAATCGCGTGATTCCCTTCTGCCAGATGCCGTCATTTCGAGCTGAGATGCAGCTCAGCTGTAGTTTTAGTAGCGGTAGAAAAGCCAAAACGAGCGGACGAACTAAAAAGAGCGACCTACTTCGCGGCCGAGCTGCAAACTAAAAGGAGAGCTACCGGTCGCGAACTAAAATACGCGCGATAGGTCGCGAACTAAAATATGCGCGATAGGTCGTGAACAGAATTAAAAATCACATGTTTGCCTTCTGCTGATGAGAGCCATTTCGAGGTTAGCGTCTGCCTGCTAGATTACATAGTCCAGTGCCACAACATTTCTGCTTTGAAGTATTCTGCACTCTGCAATATCTGACTAATAAATTTCATAATGCCAAGATATATATATATATATATATATATATATATATATATATATATATATATATAACTCTAAACTGAAAAGCGAGAAATTATCCACAAACTGTTTCTTTTGGTTTGCGTGATATCGTTAGCGGCTCAAGCAGCAAGCGCATGAAGCAGGTAGGTGGGGGAACTTCTCCCTCCACCTGCATGCGCACACCACGCCGCTCAGCCGTCACTGGGAGCGGACGAACTAAAATAGAGCGTTCCCGATCGCGAATTATTATGTGCAAGTCTAGTGGCAACGCTACGCACGTAGCCTCAGCATATGTTTTCTGGTATTCACCCACTGGCGTACCAACTATTTCGTGGGAGGGGGGGCAAGAAAACTTACTTCCTGATTACTTCGTCTTTCATAGAGATTGATCCAGCAAGACTTTGGTCTTGAAACTTTCATTTATCGAGGAATGATGCGCTTGCCCGCTGGTTTTCGCTCGAACTAAAGTAATTCATCATTATATGATAGAATTTTAGTGTTGAACCTCGTATATATAAAATAATAGCGACTTTTAAATAATTTTCTTGACACAACAGAAAGCACGTTACAGTCCAGCTTAGGCGGCCACGTCCTTCAGTGTCTCCTGGCCACAGTTCCCTTGCGACATGGCGAGCCTTGAGCGCCCCATCAGTCTCAACAACTGCTGTTGCAAACTGCTGGGCCAAATTAGTTACATATGTATGCATATGTTGTCCCGTATTAGCAGTCACAGACTAAGTTGTTCAGTAAGCCAGTCGCGGAGCCTGAGTTTATA
Organism: Locusta migratoria; assembly: GCA_026315105.1. Lineage (NCBI taxonomy): Eukaryota > Metazoa > Arthropoda > Insecta > Orthoptera > Acrididae > Locusta > Locusta migratoria. The sequence continues at coordinate 98,216,568 of CM048750.1, read as the reverse complement.
CTAAACTCCGTGCACGGCTCTGGTCATTTTGAAAGACAGCAGAGGCCACAATACAGGCACTGACCATGAAGCTGTCGATGATAGTCTACAGAAATGTAGCTTCTGCTCTAAATTGACGGTCACGTTTACGACGACTTCTCTTAGTTGTGTCACTTGGCTATGAGTGGTGGCTAAATGCTATTCAAGTTGTGCAATTACATCTACATCTACATATACATATACATCTACATAGATACTCTGCAAATCACATTTAAGTGCCTGGCAGAGGGTTCATTAACCACTTTCATAACTTTTATCTACCGTTCCATTCTTTAATAGCGCACGGGAAGAAAGAACACCTAAATCGATCCGTTTTTGATCTGATTTCTCTTATTTTATTGGGATGGTCATGTCTCCCTAAGTAGGTGCTAGCAAAATATTTTCACATTCAGAAGTAAAAGTCGGTGATTGAAACTTCGCAAACAGATCACGCCACAATGAATAACATTTCTTTTAATGATGTCCACCCCAATTCGTGCAACATTTCTTGACGCTCCCCTCCCCCCACCCCGTAACGTGATAAAACCAAACGAGCTGCCCTTCTCTGAACCTTCTCAATATCTTCCGTTAGTCCCATCTGGTGAAGGTCCCACAATGGGCAACAGTACTCCAGGAGAGGACGCACAAGTGTGATGTAGGCAGCCTGTTTGGTGGAGCTGGTGCATCTTCGAAGCGTTCTGCCAATGAAACGTAATCTTTAGTTCGTCTTCCCAACAATATTTTCTATATGTTCTCTCCAGTCAAAGTTGTTCGTAATTGTAGCGCCTAGGTATTTTGTAGAATTTACTACCTTAAGGTCCAATTGATGTATCGTGTAATTGAAGTTCAGCGGATTTCTTTTAGTGGTCGTTTGTATTAGTTAACACTTTTCTTTATTTAGTGTCAATTGCCAATTTTCGCACCATGTAGAAATTTTGTCTAAATCGCTTTGCAGTTGCTTTTGATCCTCTGTTGACTTTACTAACCGATAAACGATAGCATCATTCGCGAACAGTCTAAGGAAGCTGTTTAGTTTCTCTCCTAAATCGTTTATAAACACAAGAAAAAAATTCAAATGTTTGTTAAGCTTATGGGACTTAACTACGGGGTCATCAGTCCCTAAACTTACAAACTACTTATGAACTACTTACGAACTAGGACGGCACAAATATCCATGCCCGAGGGGGGATTCGAACCCCCGACCGTAATGGCCGTGCTGACCGTGACTGGAGCGCCTCAGTCACCTCGGCCACCGCGGTCGGCCACAAGAAAAAGTAGGGGACCTTTAACGCTTCCCTGTGGAACGCCAGATATCACTTCTGTTTTACTCGATGACTTACCGTCAATTACAACGAACTGTGTCCTTTCTGATAGGAAATCGTGAATCCAATCGCACAATTGGGAAGATATTCCACAAGCACGCAATTTCATTAGAAGCCGCTTGTGGGGTACAGTGTCAACAGTGTTAACGTTGACACATAGACTAATGTTTAAGCGCCATCGAGGAGGGTTGTACAACAAGGTTGCTGTGTTCGTTCAGTTTCCGTGCAGTTGGTGTGTGTCGGACCGGTGTAACGTCAACTTCTCGTCGCAATATCTCTGGATGTAATTGGAATATTGCGATGCATTCAAATCCATTGTTTATGTGATTTGTCATGCTATGGATTTCTGAAGAAAAAGTATAGGGTGTCCATTAAAAAAAACATAAGTTTGTTAAAAAAAAAACACACACACACACACATTTGCTTTCGTTTTAGAATGTTTCCATACATCTACATTCATGGGCCCCAGCCGTACATTGATACCGGTGAAAGTCGTTTTCCAATAGCTGTTATTGTTCCAGAGATATTTTGGGTGGACAAGATAGCTGGGACACCCTGTATATCCCAGACTTTCCGTACGAACTCGAGGTCGGTTGCTTGTAGTCTGATAAAGTGAATCCTGTTAGACGGCTGAAAGTATTACAAGCTTTGTTCACACAGCCGACGTCACTTGACATTCTACATGAAGATTGACGCTGACAGAATGAGAAACTGGTTTATCTCGTCATTTGACCCCTGTATAATCCCAAGTCTGTCAATTTTTAATGGGCTAGCAGGTAATTTGTACGACCTCCAGCAACCGGTGTATATTGCAACATGCTCTTAAAAAAATTAAACCCTACATGGGGTGTTTCGCATTGTTTAACTCGTTGTAAATAATGTCACCCTGTGAGACGCGCACGTTTTGTATCAGACGTGCAGTATCTGGATCGCGTCAGAGCGGGTGCCTGTTGAGTGTGGAGTGGGGCAGCGGTAGCCATGCGACGAGGGGTGGGGGTGGCGGCTGATGGATGTTCCTAATGAGTGGCGCGGCCGTCAGCGCCGCGTGTTAATCACCAGACCAGGAGGGGGAGGGGGAGGGGCGTTTTTGTGGTCCAGCGCGTCACTCAATTTGCGCCCGGTCGGCCCCACCGCGCAGGTACCGCGCGGTAGCGCCGCTTCCCACGGCCCAGCACCTGGCCGCTACCAGCCAGCACTGTACACACTGCCGCACGGATCTTCCACTCCGACGGATGTTATCATGTTCAATGTAGGCTTTCACGGCCGGCGTCAATTTCACTTAAAATTTCCGGGCTGGTAGGCCGTGGTCGATGGATAAAACTCTCCCCTAACGTTTCGTCTTCAGCTGCGGAAGATCTTCGGAGGCTAAGTGGCGACTGCGAAGGGGCCTCGAGGGAGCGCCGCATATATATAGGTAGTGTAGGGGGCGCCACAGTGTATTACGTGACGTCGGCTAAGCAACTATGTCTGGTAATGCCAACCTTATTACTAGAGGAAGATCGATTGTTAACGTTATTGTGCAACGCTGAGTTCCAAATCTTGTCTAATTTAACACCTTCCTCCTTTCTATTGAAATTATTACGATGTTTGTAAATTAAAATGTTCAAATGTTTGTAATTCGATCGGACCAAACTGCGTGGTCATCAGTCCGCAGCTTACAAACTTAAACCTAGGTAAACTAACCTAAGGACAACACACACACCCATGGCCCAGGGAGGACTCGAACCTCCACGGCGAGCAACCGTGCGCTCCACAGCGAGACGCTTTAGACCGCTCGGGTACTCCACCGCGGCTGTAAATTAAGAAGAATGGTTATTGCACCAGAGAAATAGACCGAGTTCTTCACCCCATGACGAAAACTAAAAACAATAAGGAATCTCAGCCATCCAAGGGGAAAGTGTCCCTTCCCTTTATTAGTCATGTCACAGATCGCATTGGAAAAGCGCTGGACAAACATGGGGTTGAAACTATTTTCAGACCTACCAGGAAAATTAAAGAACATTTAAGATCTGTAAAAAGATGCACGACACCCTTTGGATACACCTGGTGTGTATAAAATTCCTTGCAGCTGTGGCCAAGTGTGTATCTGAACTACGAAAAGAAGTGTCAACACTCGTCTAAGTGAACACAAGAGAAACTGCTGCCTGGGACATACTCAGAAATCGGCCGTAGCGGAGCATGTTTACCAAGAGGGCGACCATCGAATTAAATTTAACGAGACCAGTGTTTTATCAAAAACTTTTCACTATTATGCTCGCACATACAGAGAAGCCATTGAAATATACAAACATCGTAATTATTTCAATAGAAAGGAGGAAGGTGTTAAATTAGACAAGATTTGGAATTCAGCGTTGCACAAGTACGTTAACAATCGATCTTCCTCTAGTAATAAGGTTGGCATTACCAGACATAGTTGTTTAGCCGACGTCACGTGATATACTGTGGTGCCTCTTACACTACCTATATATATATATGCGGCGCTCTCTCGAGGCAACATCGCAGTTGCCACTTAGCCTCCGAAGATGTCTTCTGCAGCTGAAGACGAAACGTTGGGGGAGAGTTTTATCAATCGACCACGGCCTACCAGCCCGGAAATTTTAAGTGAAAAAGATGTTATCATGCTCCCTGGCGGTTTTCAGCTCAGTTCTGAACGACGGTTCAAGGTGTTCCACTGCCTTTGACAGCCAACTTTCTTAGCACCTGTGATAGTCAACTGCCACCTCGACCACAGATTCAGAAAATGTTGCAAGTAAGAGACTGATTCTGGTCGGATTATGTGAGGCCTGTGAAAACATGGAAAAAAGGGTACAGGGGCTCAAATTGGAGTCCTAGTACACGTACATTTGTCTCTCTGCTGAGGACTGCGTTAATGGAAGTCGAGACGTAGATCGAAAAACAAATGGCGCTGGAATAAGTAGTAATTTGTCACTGCTGATGGCGTGTTTCACCGACAGTGATTACAACTGTTCTGCGTGAAGAGAGCATGCTTGTGTCGGAACAGCAGAAGGAGATGCGGGGGTAGATAAATTCTTGAGTGTCTTAGACATTGTTCAAAAAAATTTCGGAATTGCAGCCGGTCGTCGTAAACTTCATTCCACGGTATTTCAACTGGACACCTGCCAGTCGTCTTCAGGTGAGCCAACAAGGACTGTCGAAGACGCTCTACGCTCCGCCTTATATGGCACGCTGGTGGTGTTACCGCGCATGCGTCGGAGACACGGCGACAGAAGGACCACACCGCACTGCGGCAGCGCCTTCGCTGGGGGAACTGCAAGAATCAGCTATCTTCGATAGTGCCGGAGTCTTCTGGCGTCCTCGTCTAGAACAAATGTCGGAGATGACGGGTTTCCACGTATTGCTGTCACGGTCCATTATATTTTTCGCAATGCGTATTTCAAAGGATTCTTTTATAATGGAGTTCCAAAACGATGTTGTTGTGGCCAATATTGACGTTTTATCATACTCGACTGTATGTCCTTTAAAAATACAATGTTCTGCCACTGCAGACTTGCTGAGTTGCAGAAGGCGATTGCAACGTTTATGTTCTGTGCAACGTTCTTCCACTGTGCGAGTTTTGTTCTATATAGGTCATACAATGAGTATGATAAAACATAAATTTTGGCCTTCTGTCACCGTGTCTTTGACGCATGCGCAGTTATACCACCAGTGGAGCGGAGAGCGTCTTCGTCAGTCCTTGTTGGCTCACCTGAAGATGGCTGGCAGGTGTCTAGTTGAAATATCGTGTAGTTCTTCTCCGGAAACGAATGTCAGTACAGTCTTCCAACGCAACCAGCAAGCGTAATCTGCGCTTGCGCGTACTAACTAGCTTCGGCAACGAGTGTCACAGAGAACAACAGCAACCTTCTCCATGCTGTCACTGCACGGCACCTCCTTCGCACCCGTGAGTAACCGACAGTCCTTTCCCCAGCCAAAGATCATTTCCCCCTTCACCGTACTGTCGGAAGAAAGCCAACGCCGCAATCGATCACAGGGTAGCCAACATACTCATGTGCCGTACACGGCACACTTCCGTAGTGTGGTCAAGCTCTAGATAAAAAAAAAGTTTTGTAATTATTTTAAAACACCTTGCGTGGCTGCAATTGTCAAAGTTATTATACATTCCAGTTGCTGCATGTAAGGCCACATTAAAAATTGAAACTATCTGTTGTTGTTGTTGTGGTCTTCAGTCCGCAGACTGGTTTGACGCAGCTCTCCACGCCACCCTGTCCTGTGCAAGCCTCTTCATCTGAGAATACGTTCAGCAACCTACATCCTTTTGAATCTGCTTACTGTATTCGTTCCTCGGTCTCCCTCTACGATTTTTACCCCACACACTTCTAACGCTAAGTTGACAATTCCTTGAAGTCTCAGAATGTGTCCAACCAATCTATCCCTTCTCTTAGTCAGGATATGCCAGAAACTTCTTTTCTCCCCAATTCGGTTAAGCACCTCCTCATTAGTTACGTGATCTACCCATCTAATTTTCATCATTCATCTGTAGCACCATATTTCAAACGCATCTATCATCTTTTTGTCTGGACTCCTTATCGTCCACGTTTCACTCCCATACAATGCTTTCACAAAGGACTTTCTAACATTTAAATTAATATTGGATGTTAACAAGTTTCGCTTCTTAAGAAACGCTTTTCTTCCCATAGCCATTCTGAATTTTATATCTTCTTTTCTTCGGCCATCAGAAGTTACCTTGCTACCCAAATAACAAAACTCATCTACTACTTTTATTGTCTCATTACCTAATCTAATTTTCTGACATTACATTCCATTACTCCCGTTTTACTCTTGTTAATGTTCATCTTATAACTTCTTTTCAAGACACTGTCCATTCCATTCAGTTGCTCTTCCAGATCTTTTGCAGTCTCTGACAAAATTACTATATAATCGGCAAACCGCAAAGTTCTTATTTCTTCTCCCTGAACTTTAATTCCCTCTCGAAATTTCTCCTTGAATTCCTTCACTGCTTGCTGCAGATTAAACTATATAATGAAGTAAAATTTTTGTGATTACAATTCACTACCGTGTTATTTTTCACTGCATCGATCCCATATATATTAAACAGTCTAGAAGCGAATTGTGATTCGTATGGTAAGGACTTACTCAGTCTCGTGGACAAGACAGTAAAAACCGAGCTAGCTCGCTCGCTCGGTAGAGACGTGGCAGCCCCTGTCCAGGCGGTACAGACGGGCTGCCTTATGCTCGTGATGGCGACGCGACGTCCCAATCACGGCAGCCTCCTTCCCGAGCTTCCTTTTTTTTCGGACCCCCCCCCCCCCTCCACCAATCTCTCATTTCGTCCCGGAGTTGCTCAAGACCAGTTGCAACGCGATACGCGAGAGTCGAGGAGTTCGCGGCAGCGGGCAATCGACGTGATTAATCGACCACGTTATTAAGCACCGAGTCACGTCTATCTAATCGCGGAGCGAAGAACTTAATTTATCCCGGACACAGAAGCAATTAGCACAGCAATCCGTTATGTCGCCAGGGCGCCATAAATCAGTGCGGCGTGGCGTCGCCCGGCGACCGGACGCGCCGCCGGCCCAGCCACCCCTCGACGGCGACAGCTAGACCGGGCCCAGCGCCATTGTACGCCGAATCCGAAGGCGGCCATTTTTTGTGCGGACTCGGCCTTCCACAATGCGGCGCACTAAATTAGGCAGCCAATGACAGCACCCGTTTGTCGCCGCGGAAGAATTCATCGCCCCCGCGGCCAAATGGACCGTAATGAGGAGCACTGCCGGCAACTCCAGAAAAAGAAAGCACGGGACGAGGGGCGCGCAGGTGTATGGAAAATGACGTACGGCGTCCTAACAGCGCAGGAGAATGGCACTAACGAAACCCCGAAGTCCCCACCTGTCTCTGTTCTGTCGGAAGTTTCACGTAAAGCCCCTAGCAATACCCCGAGGCGACAGAAAAAGAACATCCTCCTTTCCTTAGAGTTTGTCTCCGTTGCAGAATGTTGCTATACATTAAGAAATAGTGTTGCCGGCATGTACCGGAGTACACCTAAGCAAACCATTGTATCAGATACTATAGTTCGCGTCACGTAGGAAGGCGCTACAGTTTTCAGCCGTTCTACGCATTCCCTTATTATCGTTTGCGGAATGTTGCTAGACATCAACAAACAGTGTTGCCTGCATGTACCGGAGTACACCTAAGTGAACCATTGCGTCAGATATTATAGTCCGCGTCACGTAGGAAGGCGCTTCAGTTTTTAGCCGTTCTACGTATCTCCCTTATTACCGTTTGCGGAATGTTGCTATACATTAACAAATAATGTTGCCGACATGTACCGGAGAACACCTAAGCAAACCATTGCATCAGATATTATAGTCCGCATCACGTAGGAAGGCGCTTCAGTTTTCAGCCGTCCTATGCATCTCTCTTATTGCCGTTTGCGGAATGTTGCTACACATTAACAAATGCATGTAGCGGAGTACACCTAAGCAAACCATCGCATCAGATACTATAGTCCGCGTCACGTAAGAAGGCGCTTCAGTTTTGAGCCGTTCTACGTATCTCCCTTATTAACGTGAGCAGAATTAAGCTATACATTAACAAATAGTGGTCCCTGCATGTACCAGAGTACACTGAAGCAAACCATTGCATCAGATACTATAGTCCACATCACGGAGGAAGGCTCTTCAGTTTTCGTCTGTTCTATGCATCTCACTTATTACCGTTTCCAGAATGTCGCTATACTTTTACAAATAATGGTGTCTGCATTCACCGGAGTACACCTAAGCAAACCATTGCATGGGATACTATAGTCCGCGTCACGTTCAAAGGCGCCCCATTTTTCAGCCGTTCTGTGCATCCCCCTCTGTTACCGTCCTGGCAGCCAATAACATTCATTCTCTAGGCGCATTGCTGGCTGCGAGTTACGCAATGTTTTTCCGGCAGGCTTAACCTTTGGTGCTCGAACATAGCTCCTCTCCAGTGATCTCTTTCCAACGTGGATAAATAAGTCTGGAGCCTAAGCATACAACTGTAGTGTGCTTGCACATTCATATGTTTAGTACACAGTTTTGCATTGATCGCCATGTTGTAATAAGTCTAACGAATTTCTGTCAGTTAGTACATAACAAATAATTGCGTGATTATCTCTGGATTTCAAATTTATGTCAGTATTCGAACACAACGGAAAAAAAATAAAAATGAGAAGCTCTTACTGCAGGATTCGAACCACTGATCCTATGATTGTAAGGCTAGTACTCTACCAGGTGAGCTACACAGACAGATGCTGGGAAATCTTTCAATTATTGGTACTTATAAGCACTTCCAAAACTTCAAAGTCGATTTTCTCAAGAATTTTTGTGAGTTGTGTCGAATGGCTTTGGATGATTGTTATTTAAGTTCTGAACTTCATGTACCATAAATATAAAAAAAAGTTATAAAATCCGGCACCCATGTGGTTTCCTTGTAAGAGTTCTAAATGAATTTAAGAACAATGTTCTTTCCTCCCGTGCTTCTTAGTTATTGATGTACAGATGTGGAGAGGGTCAGTTGTATACGCAGGAGCAGCGACAGTGCGTGACCCCGCACACCATAAGGAGCAGCGCAGTATGTGGAGGTTGGCTGAAGTGTGTGCTCTGCCACGTTTCGCGCGCACCGGCCTGCCGATAAGCCGGCAGGCGACGGCCGCGTTATCTGCAGCCAGTTAATGAGTGGCTACCGGAGGCACCCTCCATCCAAGACTCACTGCCCTGGCTCTACAGCCGCGGTGGAGTAGCCGAGCGGTCTGAAGTGTCTTGCTGCGACGCGCGCGGTTGCTGCCGTGGAGTTTCGAGTCCTCCGTGGGGCATGGGTGTGAGTGTTTGTCCGTAATTTAGTTTACCTAGGTTTAATTGTTTGTAAGTTACGGACTGATGACCACGCAGTTTGGTCCGATAGATTTACAAACATTTGAACATTTTCTCTGTCTCTACAGACTGACAACTTACTGAAGTAATTGGTGCGTCTGAAGTAAATACAGATTGACGCGATCAGTCTTCAACATCGTTTCACTAACAAGGGAACCATCAGAAGTGCAAATAACAGATTTTGATGTGTCTCCGATGCTTTTTACAGGAATATGCGCCCTGAGTATAAGACGCTTAACGTGAGTCACTTGAAGTGAGCATCGTCGCAGCGGTTAGGTTAAGTTCTGCAGCTAACACTCAGGGACGGTGCTCGTGTATCTCTCTTTTTTTTTTTTTTTCCCCTTGTTTTTTATGAAGATTGATCCAAATTTTTTCCATTTCCCTTTACAAAATATCAACAAACTGCAAACAGTATGGTTAGTTACAAGATAGGTTCCATTCCATATTATGTCGTTGTTTTATTCTTTATCAAGCCTTATTCCAGCTTAGGAGTGAGATCTGCACAGTTCCTATTGTCCTATTGTTTATACGTGGTTAGTTGTGGAGTGACCGTATGCCATTCATACCACTTATAATGTAGCGCCTATTGGTTGTTGGGGTTTGAGTCGTTAACGAAAATATTACGTGAAAGTTTTGAATCGGCGAGAAATGGAGGATAAATGGTGGATATGATTTTAAACATTCTTCAAATAATTATGAATAACGTCAGTAAAAGGGAATGTTGGCGGCAACCATATCATAAAAATGACCAGCGTTTTCGACGACATCAGCTCACGAATCTGTAAATTCAAATTAAAATGGTTAGAGGTAGAACACCGTCGCGATCTGAAATTGTAGGGGTGGAATTTTGATGTGCAGTGGACTGCGTTTGCGGCTCGTAAAATATTGCGAGGATAGAAAATTCGGACTTCGTCATGAACTATTGCTTAATAGAAATGACTGCAGGTTCTAAAACTTGGTATACCATTGTGAAGGGGAAAGATTGGAATCAAATGGTAATGAAATGTTTGTTATTGCATCTACGCGACAGGGAGGCGGCGAATCAGATAAGATCACACCCATCATTTAACTAAGGAACTTATATATTTGAAAGAAATAAAATTTACACATTTAGCACTATACTCACAACCATTTTAATGGCGATCAGAAAGAGCTGCTAGTAATGCGTCTTAACTCGACGACGGCAATAGACAAATGAAGCGGTTCGCTGTTCTTTCTCTCCGGCGGTAGAAGAAGGGAATGTAGGATTTTCAGCAATGATTTTTTTTAAGAGAGAAAGAAAAACTACCCTTGTTGTTACCGATAATCTTCGACTCGCGAAGTTAATTATTCTGTATTATTTATATTTTTATCTGTAGCGTTTCATACTACCCCATAATCCCTGGTAGGATCGTATGCTCGACACTATCTTCATAGTGTTGCACAACTATAGTCAGTATTGAATTTTGCTGGCTTTCTTGCAAGTGATATTCTACTGACTACCTCGGTGAACTGCCTGAACTCTCTAAGGTGCCTTGCTGTGGAGCGCGCAGTTGCTCGCCGTCGGAGGTTCGAGCCCTCCCTGGTGCATATATATATATATATATATATATATGTGTGTGTGTGTGTGTGTGTGTGTGTGTGTGTGTGTGTGTCAAAAAACTGTTCAAATGTTTGTAAATCTATCGGACCAAACTGCGTGGTCATCAGTCCGTAGCTTACAAACTACTTAAACTTAGGTAAACTAACCTAAGGACAAACACACACACACACCCATGCCCCAGGGAGGACTCGAACATCCACGACGAGCAACCGCGCGCTCCGCAGCGAGACGCTTTAGACCGCTCGGCTACTCCACCGCGGCTATGTGTGTTGTCCTTAGGTTAGTTTGTCAGACTAGGGACTGCTGACTACAGCAGTTGAGTCCGTTAGATTTACAAACATTACGACATTTTTCTAGTGACGAGTATATTTGTGTGGTTTGTATAGACTTTGAATAGGACTCCTCGGCGCCACGTCGTGTCGTAGACTGAACGGGGCGAGGGCGAGCAGCGGTCCTCCCCTGCTAAGCCTTTGATTTCCATTTGTGTTAAATTTCGGCGTTTGAGATTGGTAACGGTCGAGACGGCGATCGGGCGCAGTGAGCAGCCGTTACTCTGCCGAGCGAGCAGCAGCCGCCTGCGAGGAGAGGCGCCCGTGACGGGCTGCGGCGCATGCGCAGGCGCGGTCGTGAAGCGGCCGGCCCGGGAACACGGCCGCAACTTGTCTGCCGCCGCTATTTATGGGGGAACCGGGCAAATCGTGAAGCCGCCGCCACCGCTACAGGTCCACTGCGCCGCGGCGCGCACGTCACCGGTCGCATTATGCAACGCCGCCGCGCCGGCTGCAATTTGCTGACCCAGACCTGTCCGTGTCCCCGCGTGTACTGCCGCCTGTCTCTCTCTGCCTCGCGGAACAAAGCCCAACCTCTGCCTCTGGACCTCATCTCAACGTCGTGGACGGCGTAGCCTCAGCCATCGTGATTTCATCTGGACTATTACGAAACATTATAAATTGTCACACGTCACTATAGTTCTGCTAAGAAATAGAGAAAAATTTTCTTCTGGAACACCACAGCTGTTCAAAAAAATTCGTAACATTTGTAATTTCACGCCAATAGACTGATGGACTGAAATACTGTTAGTATCAAAGCCAGTGGCGTATATAAGTGAGGGGGCGAAGTGGCCTGCCCCACCCACCCCCCCTCCAAAATCTCTCTCTCTCTCTCTCTCTCTCTCTCTCTCTCTCTCTCTCTCTCTCTGGGTGTTTCACTAAGTGTGTTTGCCTCTGTAACTTATAAAATAATAGGTGACGGGAAATTTTAATGCGGTGGATCAACACAAGAAATGTTACACTTTCTGCGGAGCTATGAACATAGTTTATTGTATCATTTTCCAAAGAGTTACAGCACAAAGATATAATTTTTTAAATGGAACAATAGTTTTTTATTTCTATCGTGCATTGGATTCGTTGAAACCAGCTGGGTCCAAATCAATTTAAACTACATTCCTATCACTGTTAGTTTGGGAGCTACAACCCTTCAAAGTTTCAGGGGCAGATACCACAAACGCTGCGCATAATGCAATGCGCCTTCTAAATGTGGTGCGGCCGAGTTATATCGTCGCCGGTGTCACGGAGCGAGAAGCTTCCTCGATGCGCTGTTAGACTGCCGACTGTCGCCGCACACGGCCGTATACCCGACAGTTGGAGCCACACAAACAACCGGGGCTCAATACACCACAGTTACTGACTTCGAATGACGATGGCGTACACGAACAACAGCGCATCGAAGAAGCTTCTCGCTCAGTGATACCGGCGACGTTACAACTCGGCCGCACCACATTTAGAAGGCGCATTGCATTATGCCCAGCGCTTGTGGTATGTGCGTCCGAAACTTTGAAGGGTTGTAGCTCCCAAACTAACACTGATAGGAATGTAGTTTAAATTGATTTCAACGCAACTGGTTTCAACGAATCCAATGCATGTTAGAAAAAACTTGTTCCATTTAAAAAAATATATCTTTGTGCTGTAACTCTTTGGAAAATGATACAATAAACTATGTTCATAGCTCCGCAGAAAGTGTAACATTTCTTGTGTTGACCTACCGCATTAAAATTCCCGTCACATATTATTTTATAAGTTAGAGAGGCAAACACACTTAGTGAAACACCCTATATATAGGAATTATTTAATGAATGATTCGTGAGGGCATCGCAGTGCTAGACAGTCATACTTTCGAACTTCGTGGCACATTAAAATTGTGTGCCGGAACCGGGACTCGAACCTGGGACCTTTGCCTTTCGCGGGCAAGCACTCTACCGACGGAGCTATCCCGACACGACACGGACGTTTCATTCTTGAAACATCCCTTAGGCTGTGGTTAAGCCATGACTCTACCACATCCTTACTTCCAGAAGTGCTAGTCTTAAGTTTCGCAGGACAGCTTCTGTGAAGTTTGGAAAGTACGAGACGAGATACTGGCAGAAGTACAGTTGTGGGGCGGCATCGTGAGTCGTGTCAGGATATCTTTGATAGTTGCGCGCTTGCCCTCGAAAGGCAATGGTCCCAGGTTCGAGTCCCGGTTCCGGCACACAATTTTAATCTGCCAGGAAGTTCCATATCAGCGCACACTTCGCTGCAGAGTGAAAGTTTCGCTCTGGAGTCATACTTTCCTCTATTGGGAGTACAGAACAGTAAGAAACAGAATGGAAGCTTAGTTCTTAGAACATACATCAAATGTAAATCTCTCTCTTTAACAAATATGAAAAGGACAGATTTCTAGTTATAATACAAATCTAGTGTATACAGTAGCGAGTTAAATAAGTTAACACGCAGGAGATATTACGAAAGCAGCTAGGCATGGGGCGAAGCGTTATACAAATAAGTTACCAAGAGTGTATTTCTTTTGGAAATCACAGCAAGCAGACGAGTTAGTCGTAGAAAGGGGTACCACAATTTAGACAAGGGTCTCAACCACGCCCATAAGCCCTACTCATTCCGTGACAATAAATAATGCTGTATAAATAAAATTAACATGCCAGCACAGCTAAAGAAGTCTTTCTATCACCAACAACTATTAGCCTCTCCCTTCCTACAACCGTCTTTCGAAATTACAATGTCCCACGGCTTGACACAGACTCTGGCAGTTAACCTACTCACGACCATGTAATGGAGGAAACCGTACCCAGTAGATTGCACCGGTAGAAACAACGGGCTTTGGCGTTCCAACCACGTGCCGAAGCTAAGCTCCCGTCGTCCGGAATCGCCCACTCGTCGCTTCTAGCCACTCCTCCAGCACGTAGTTCTTATTTATTTATTTATTTATTTATTTACCCTTGTTGCGGAACAGCTGCCTTTGGGTATATACCTGGTCGTGATTACAAAAGCCATGTGATACATTTATGCGACTATGATACATTATTTTGTTTATACATTTACAGTAATTAGGTAAAAAAATACAAAGAAAAGCGTAAAAACTTATCATAAGGAAAATGGAAAGGCAACTTAAAAACATCAACTATTTTAAGAAGAGAATAATAGAAGATAGGAAAGATTGGTTTGAGTGACAGTCTGAAGAATAAGAGAGGAAAGTCCAGGTTGGGAGGCCTCGGAATTTACTTCGAGCCCTGCCATCCTGGAGTTTTCTCATTTTGAGACTCTTATGATTGGCTATATCTGTAGGTTACATTTCGCATGTGTTTACATCGTCCTCTGTGTCGGGGCTGTCATCTGTGGTGTAATTTGTACTGTTTGTGCTTTCAGTGCCAGATTCATCATAGGTGTTTTGTCTTCTGTTGTGGGCGTTTCGTGTTGCATTACGTCTTTTTTTCGTAGTGAGACTTCGTCCGTCAGCCTGTTCATTATGTCCCATCCGTTCTTATCTCGTATTAGTTCGTTTAGGTCTTTAGTCGTGTCAAACATAGTGTGAGTGTGTGTTTTGTAGAGCTGACAGTGTATGACAGTGCGTTCTGGGGTCCCCAATTTCTCCACACGTACAGCATGGATTGTCACTGAGACCCACACGTAGTGTCGTGACCCGCTTCCGAGTCTTCAGAGCGCTCTACCGCTGTTCAGAGCAGACTGCGCAGCAGTCATCCAAGTACCTACTGCCTCTGGTGCTATCAGAGGGCGCCCAAACAACCCACGGCACCAACGTAGTATGCACAAATATGACCGATCCCGTACCGAGAACCGCGCCTCGGCTCATGAATGTATCTACTTTTAGTGTAATTCCTTTATATGTCATGGTGTTTCCTTCGGTTTCGTTGTGCACTGTACTGTATAACTCAACCACTGTGGAGAGTACAGAGGCAGGGCGTCGTGTTGCAGGCAAGAAGTGGCGCAGCCTGACGCCGCAGGACCGGCGGCCGTTCGTGGAGGAGGCGGAGCGTCTGCGCGTCATCCACATGCAGGAGCACCCCAACTACAAGTACAGGCCGCGCCGGCGCAAGCACAACAAGCGCGGCGGGCCGTCGCCGTCCGGGGGCGGCGGCGCGGGGGCGGCGGGCGGGGGCGGCGCGGCGGCGGGCGCGGGCTCTCCGGCGGCGCGCAGGCACGGCGCCGCCACCCCCAAGCTGGCGGCGGCCGCGGGGGCGGCGGGGGCGGGCTACGGCGGCGCGGTGCCCGCCTACGGCCAGTACCCGCAGTACGGCGGCGGCGGCCAGCAGTTCGGCAAGGCGCCGCTGTACGGCTCCCCGTACACGCCGCTCATGCACACCCCCGAGGCGTCGCCCAACGCCTCCCCGGAGCCCTCCGAGTCGCTGCGCCTCGCCGCCAGGCTGCCCAGCGCCGCCTCGCCGCTGCTGCAGTCGCACGGACAGGTCTGTTTAACGCACCTGCCTAAAGTGCGTGAAGAAAATCCATTAAGTTAGTTAAATTAGACGTATTTTGTCATGTAAACGAAGGCTTCCGCGGCCGTTGTCATTGCTGATAATACTCGTCTGGGTATTCTACATCTACATCTACATGGGATACTCTGCAAATCACATTTAAGTGCCTGGCAGAGGGTTCATCGAACCACAATTATACTATTTATCTCCCATTCCATTCTCGAATAGCGCGCGGGAAGAAAGAACACCTGAATCTCTCTGTTCGAGCTCTGATTTCTCTTATTTTATTCTGATGATCATTTCTACCTATGTAAGTGGGAGTCAACAATATATTTTCGCATTCGGAGGAGAATGTTGGCGATTGGAGTTTCGCAAGTAACCCACGCCTCAGCGATAAGCGCCGTTATTGTAATGATTCCCATCCCAGATCCTGTATCATTTCCGTAACGCTGTCTCCCCTGTATCGCGACAATACGAAACGAGCTGCCCTTCTTTGGACTCTTTCGATGTCCTCCGTCAAACCCACCTGATAAGGATCCCACACTGGGCTGCAATACTCCAAAAATGGACGGACAAGCGCAGTGTATGCAGTTTCTTTAGTAGTTCTGTTGCATCTTTTAAGGCTTCTGCCAATAAAACGCAGTCTCTGGTTCGCCTTTCCCACGATATTATCTACGTGTTCTCTCCAGTTTAAGTCTGAAGTAATAGTGATTCCTAGGTATTTTGTGGAGTTTACGGCCTTCACATTTGATTGATTTATGTTGTAAACAAAGTTTAACGGATTTCTTTTCGTACTCATGTGGACGACTTCACACTTCACTTGGACCGCATCGTCATCGCATTTCCATATGTAAAAGGAGTCACCGAACGAGTGGGCAAAATTCTTCGTCTAGAGGGCATCAAACCTATATTCCGCAGCAACAATAAAATAAGAGATGTCCTAGGCTCAATGAAGGACAAAACTGACAAGTTGCACACTGCTGGAGTCTACGAAATCGGCTGTGAGTGCGGCCAGGTGTACATTGGAGAAACTGGGCGGCCGATTAGCACAAGGATAGCCGAGCACGAGAGGTACATTCGGCTGGGACAGCACACGAAGTCGGCAGTAGCAGAACACCAGGAAGAGTGCGGCAAACAAATATGTTTTCAGGAAGTTACTGTACTGGCAAAACAACCCTACAGTTTGAAGAGAAAAATCAGGGAAGCAATAGAAATAGTCAAGCGACCCGGAAATATGAACAGAGAAGACGGATACAGACATCCCGCGTCTTGGTTGCCAGCAGTAGCAGCGCTTCGCGACGACACCGCGCGCAGTGCAGTCCATAGGGGCCCGCACAGCCTGCAGACAACAGCGGCCGCGCGTAAACACAGCAAACAGCACGCTCTAACCGGCGCTAGGCACCAGTGCTACGTCACTCTACCACCGCTCCTCATTCGCCAGTTTGAACCAATGGCAAACATTAATATAAACACCAATCCTGGACTTCCTTTTCCACCAATAGGAAGAAATAAAGCAAACACCAATGATAAGAGCTCTGAAACCACCAATCATAACTGGCAAAATTTAATATTTAAGACAACAGCTTTCCCTCATCCAGCAGTAAAGGTAACACCCAGAAGATGGCCGCTTGCAATAGTGGCCGAAACGTCGGTGAAATATTTGATATATTGACGATGCGGTCCAATACCCAGAAGAGTTTTATCAGCAGTGTTTTGTCATGTTAACAATGTTATATAACTTTCCTCGGAATGTAATTTCTTGTCTTTAACCCACTTCTTCCCAGTGTTTTGAACCAGCACATCAACTTCAACAAGACGTGCCTCGCAAGAAACGTAACACCAAGCACTGATAATGACCACACAGTGGTCGAAATCCGGATTTGCTAACAAATAAAGAATTTATATTTATGACGACTGATTGCTGAATAATTACCACAAATCAAATACAGTCGTGGAGCACCCATTCCAATATGGAATCAAGCCTGATAAAATTTAGCCTTACAAAATGCAGTCGAAATGGACTTACTATACAAAACTCACCACACATGTGTTAAAAGACATTCACGAGCTCTCTGTATATGTGTTAAAGTTTCACAATTACCTTAACACTTCGTAAAAAGATGCAAAATTTACAAACGTCAAACGATCTACACACACAAGAAATGTCAAGTTCAGCTTCACACAGAGTGTTTTTCAATATTTCATGAGTGATACCATCAATGTAAGTCAGAGTTGTCATATAAAAGACAATATTGCACAGTTTGAACAAATAGAAGAATGTGATCACAATAACTAAATTTTTCTATTTTTTACTAGGAGACAGCGCAACATGCAGCTAGTTTGTAATATTTGTAATGTTATTTCAATTATTTAAAGAGAATCTGACGACTTAATATAACACTTTTTCACAATTTCTATTTTTGGGGAAAAAATGTTCAAAATGTTTGTTAAACTTATGGGACTTAACTACGGGGTTATCAGTCCCTAAACTTACACACTACTTATCAACTAGCTTATCCTAAGGACGGCACAAATATCCATGCCCGAGGAGGGATTCGAACCCCCGACCGCAGTGGCCGTGCAGACCGTGACTAAAGCGCCTCAGTCCACTCGGCCACCGCGGCCGGCTCTATTTTTGGGAAGAAATGGGTTAAGTAACGTTGTCCAACAAAAAAAAGTCACATTCGCGTTACAGTATAAATACTACATTCTTATTTCTAAGGCTGTAGAAACTGTTATATTTTAAACTGTTTCGCATAAAATGTCTGAAAACAAGTCCTTCTGTATACAAAGCCTAGAACAATCCAACAATTTTCACAGTTCAGCGTCACTTACCTGTGAAGACAAAATCTACATTTTCCTTCAGGTAACTGATTAAAACTGTCATATCGTATATCGTTCATTGGCATATCACATGTTTTCTTCCTCTTCTGGACTGGATGATCATACCATGGTGGTCTGCCAGGCCCATCCTACCCAGTAAACATCAATCCATTTTATGTCCCAAATAAAAACTCGCCAAACATTTTGTATAACCACTTATCTACAGAGCCTTCTCTTACCGTTTACAAGTATTTTATCTTGTAAAACGTGAACGGTAGTGCCACAGTGAATACACCTGTTCCCGTTAGAACACCGAAGTTAAGCGCTGTCGGGCTTGGCTAGTTCTCGGATGGGTTACCATCCGGATCTGCCGAGTGCTATTGGTAAGCGCTGTGCACTCAGACCTTGTGAGGAGCTACTTGATTGAGAAGTAGCCGCTCCGGTCACGGCCGGGAGTGCGGGGTGCTGACCACGTCCCCCTCCATACCGCATCCGCTGACGCCTTCGGGCAGAGCATGACACGGTGGCCGGTCAGTACCCAGTGGGCCTTTCGAGGCCTGTCGGTTGGAGTTTAGTTTTTCCTTGTAAAACAACAAAATAACACCACATAATTACAAGAAACTAGACCAGCACTAACACATGCTTGTAGTTTATGCTAAAAATGCATACTATTCAGAAACTTTTCGTAAAAGGTAATGGAACATCGGTGTTTGTGGGAACTTAAACGTTTGTTGGAAGTACTATTGCCAATTCAAAGACGAAACTTTAAACATAATGTAGAAAATCGGGTGTAATTTTCATGTCTCTTAAAGAGAACATTGCCAAATAAAGAATTAAACAGGTCGGCAGAAGGAAAGAAGGAACCTTAGGGTTTAACGTCCTGTCAACAGCGTGGTCATTAGAGACGGAGCTCACGCTCGGATTTTTGGGTGAGGATGGGGGAAGGAAATCGGCCGTGCCCTTTGAAAGGAATCATCCCGGCATTTGCCTGGAGTGATTTAGGGAAATCACGGAAAACCTAAATCTGGATGGCCGGAGGTGGATTTGAAACACCATCCTTCCGAATATGAGTCCACTGCGCTACCTCGCTCGCTAACAGGTTGGCACCGGAAATTTGAAAGTGCTGCCTCGGTGTGATGTCACAGTGCTGCATTCTGTTAGAGGAGCCTCACGTTTCTTGTAGGGCGGATCAGTCACATTCCTCAGCACTATTCTCTCCAACAAAGTGGCTACATCTCGTATAGAAAGTAATATCCATACCAGTGGTGAATCCAAGATTTTCGTCTCGATATCCTGAGCTCAAATAATATTTCTGCAGTAAACTAAGGTGTTTTGTTAATCTTCTACAACACCAAATACTATTTTCTTAGATCCTGTTTCTTGGAGGGGGGGCAGGGAGGGATTGCCACCACATGACCCCCTCTCGATTTGCCTATAATCCATATTTGTCATCACATTCATTCATGGATGTGTGTGGTCTTACACCCACTTTAGTTCCATCGATAATAATCTCTCAAAATACGTGACATTCCTCTAAAATCACCCTGGATATCAGGTCAATCAGTTTTCTTAAAAACCAAGGCACATAACTACGAAAAGTATAAAAGACATACGCCTCATCAGGAACCATTCTCTTGGGCCCAAAGGTCTACATTACTGCTACTTTCGTGTATTCATACCAGTGTGAAGTTGAACCTGAGTAACGAAGAAATCAGTTGCTCATCGTCGGCAATGTTACTGTCAGTGGCAAAGTGATGTGGCTGGTAGATGGTGAGGGTCGTGTTGTGTGGCAGATGGAGGACAGCCCTCGGCCGCAGCAAGACCAGCAGCAGCAGCAACAGCAGCAGCAGCAACAGCAACAGCAGCAGCAACAACAGCAGCAGCAACAGCAGCAGCCGCCCCCTCCCAGCTCGTCGGCGTCGTCGTCCTCGGCGTCGAGCAGCTCAGCGGCGGGCCTGATGGAGGACGTGACTGCCGCGGCGCTGCCTACGCCAGAGATGTCGCCCATGGACCAGGACAAGGACAGCTTCCAGTTCAGCGAGGAGAAGCGCGCCTACCACCAGCAGGTACTGTGCCCGCAGGCGCTGCACGCTGCTTCTGACCCACTGACCTATCAACATATCACACGACTGCTCGAGGGACAGACAATGTTTACAGAGGACGACGTATCCAATGTCAAAGTATAGTTTCAATAGTCCAGCAGTATGGACCACCTTAGGTAGTAGGTAATAACGGAAATAAAAGATCAGCTGCGATTCACGAGGCCCGATATTGCAGACGTTTTTTTATCAGTACAGCATCACCACCACATCCACCACCACTACCATGTCTATCGTTCCCCCAACCCCTATATGGGTCTACATGAAACAACGGTCTCTCCACCGTTTTCTGTCCTCCAACCACCTTTCTCTCTGAAATCTGTCTCCTTCAGCCGCGCTCTTCTGCAATTTTCTTCACCCTAAGAATCCTCCCATCTCTTCACTTTCCTTCTCGTCACTTGCCACCCATTTGCATGTCTGTATCTTTCTCAGTATCTTGCCGTTCCCATTCTCTTTACGTGTCCATACCATATAGGTCTTTTCCGTGGTCTGCAGAATGGATGTCTCTTAAAAATTCCTCTAAGCCATTCATTTCTTCCTCTATCCCTTCCTAACTTCTTCTCTAGATTTTATGATGGACGCCTACATCCTGATCGCCTGTCTCCTCTTCAAAACCCACGTTTCTGAAGCGTAGTATGTATCGAAACGTAATATACTTGGCAAATTACCTGTTTGCTCAGTGGGGTAAGTCTCTACTCCATACTAAGATTCGGACGCACTGCCTGAAAGAATCCACGAGGCTGTCGATATCTTTCCCCGAATCCACTGTCGTATCTTCTACTTCCTGTTTACAATATAAATGTGCAAATATCTCTAGGGCTGGCTTTACGACTTTTGACACCATCTTAGTAATTCTCATTTTCTGCCAGCCAGTCAGTCACTTTCAGGCATCACAGTAAAGCAGATGAAGTTTATTGGCAATGAAAGAAGCTGATCCAATGGAGAGCACTTTCAAGCTGTATTAGCCACGTTGAGTAAGTTGCAGAGAAAGTAACGAGAGAAATTGAAATGAATCAGAATTCTTGCGTGTCTATCATGTTTGTCGAAAGTCACATCGCTGTTCACAATTAAAGAATGTATCATGAAAGATTAGATTTGTTGTTCGATCAAAAGATGTCCGTCTTGAGAAGATCCTAATGGATATGGAACATGTAATCTTTTACATGCTGAAATAAAGAACTGAAAGTATGAAAACACACAGTACATCATTTGGTTCTGTTAAAATATCGTCTATGTAGTAGTAGTTAATCTCTAGTAAGTCTTTCAGGCTGCTCTTAAACTGATCTTTATTTATAGCTAAATTTTTTATGGTTGTTGGTAAAGCATTGAAAATGTGTGTTCCTGAGTAGTGGACCCGTTTTTGAACTTTTAAGTCCTTGGCTATATCGTTCTTATAGCTTGTAATGTATGAACTGAGCTGTTTATTGAAGAAAGGGATATATTATTTACATCAAATTTCATTAAAGAATAAATATATTGAAAGGCATTGGTTAATTTCTGAAAACTACTGTATAACTTGAAGAGTTACTCCAGAATATTGTACCATAAGACATTATGGAATGAAAGCAAGCAAAGTATGCTAGCTTGTTCATTTTTATGTCGCCTACGTCTTCCAACATTCGAATTGCAAATTTCGATTTGGTAAGGCGTATCTGGAGTTCTGAGTCGTGCTCCTCCATGCTGAATTTATTATCAACTTTGTAATCCCACGAATTTAATGCTGTCGACCTCTTATATGTGCTCCTATTCATACTTTGTGCATATGCTTACGTGTTTTTAACTGCTAGTAGTGTATCTTTGCAAAGTTTAGTGTCAATGAGTTGGCTTTAAACCATTTATTAATGTGAATTAAAATATCATCTGCAGACGTTTCTAGAACTATGCTCGATATCCTATTTATTGCAATACTTGTATCATCTGCAAACAAAACGAACTCTGCTTCTGGCATTGTAACTAATTAGAAGTTATTAATTTACACAAGAATAAGTATTGGCCCTAAGATGGATCCTTGTGGGACACAAAGACTTGCCGTGCAAGTGGTTTGTATCTTAATATTTTCAAAGCGAGTAAATGAGACGAAAGGATATCATCATTGTACTGTATTGTATTAAGAGATAAAAATAAAGTTGTAAATAATATGAACCAGCAGGAACTGGTGAGGAAGTTTGCATGCAATACGTTTTGTGAGGCTTCAGAGTTACAGTTCGATGCATAGGATGTGTTTTTTACGCATAAACAAAAAAATTCAGTCAATGTGATGTGTACCAGCAGGTGTACCGGCAGCAGATGGTGGGCGGCGGCTACGGGCACCCCGGGCACGGCCACAGCCTTCACGCGCACCAGCACCACCACGGGCTGTCGCATCACGCGCACGCCCACGCGCACGCGCCCGCCGGCAGCACCATCGCCACGATGGGGCTCAGCAACGGCGGCGTCGTCATGATGTGCACCAACCAGCGCGTCTACGAGCACAGCGGCGGCGTCACCGGCACCTTCTACCCGCCCGTCGCCACCTCGCAGGTACGTCTACACTCCTACATCTGATGATGATCCACCCTCCTGGCTTTTGTTGCCATTTGGGAACTTAGCCACACATCCATCTGTTCCTACTGTAGGTACTGATGACCCCACAGTTAAGTCCCTTAAGCTTGAAAAACATTTTAACATATTCCTACTGCTCCAGCCTCCTGGCTTTTGTTGTCATTTGGGAACTTAGCCATACATCTATCTATTCCTACTGATACATCGTCCTGACTTTTGTTGTCATTTGGGAACTTAACTGTACATCTACTTATGCCTACTGCTCTATTCACCCGGCTGTTGTTGTCATTTCGGAACTTATCCATACACCCATCTATTCATACTTCTCCAACCTCCTGGCTTTTGTTGTCTTTTGGGAACTTAATCATATATAAATCAATTCCTACTGTTCCTTCCTCCCGGCTTTTTTTAGGAACATACCCACACACCCATCTACTTCTACTGCTCCATCCTCCCAGCTTTGATTGTCTTTAGAGAACTTACCCAGACATCCATGTATTCCTACTGCTCCATCCTCCCAGCTTTTGTTGTCATTTGGGAAATTACCCACATATTCATCTATTCCTACTGCCCCATCACCCTGGCTTTTGTTGTCATTTGGGAACTTAGCCATACATCCATCTATTCATACTTCTCCAAACTCTCGGCCTTTGTTGTCATTTGGCAAGTTAGCCATACATCCATGTAATCCTACTGCTCCATCATCCCGGCTTTGGTTGTCTTTTGGATACTTAACCACACATAAATCTATTCCTTCTGCTCCTTCCTCCCGGCTTTTGTTACCTTTTGGGAACTTACCCACACACCCATCTACTCCTACTGGTCCATCCTCCTGAGTTTTGTTGTCATTTGGGAACTTACGCATACATCCATCTATTCCTACTGCTCCATCCTCCCCGTTTTTGTTGTCATTTGGGAAATTACCCATACATCCATCATTTCCTACTGCTCTATCATCCTGCCTTTTGTTGTCATTTTGGAACTTATCCACACAGCCATTTGTTCCTAATTCGCTTTCCTTCCAATCTTTGAAGTGCCGGTACATCCGCCAGTCTAGTTCGCACTGTAGCATTGCCCCGAGAGATGGGCCAGCTCCTCACTAAGGACATGATCTGAAGATGATCTTTGTAGATCACAGCCGGCCATCATAACAGATTAAATTATTATCTTGCAATTTAGATTGCTGCAACTATTATATTATTCAGAAATTGAGAAACATCAACAAAACAATTTTTCACATCGCTGTGATTTTCCACGGGAACAATGCTCCATAATGCATATCTCAATACTGCCAATAGTTTGAAGTGTACCTTGTGAACTGTGTTTAAGGCGGATTTACCGTGCATATGGGCAAACTGATTGTCACACGTCACACCTCATCCTCTGCCTTCAATGGCGAGGCACTGCACTACACTTATGTCTAAGGAAGTAATTTCACAATCCCGTCTGGCAGTACAGCTTGAGGGTGCCCTTAGTTCCCATAAATCGCCAGTGTCTAATACTGCATAGTTTCTATGCAAACTGGCGCCGATGACCTCGCTGTTGAGCGCCCTAAAACATCAATCATCATCGTCATCATCATTCTATCCAAAGACTCGGGCCGTTTCCATCACCATTCTTTCACATTTCGATAATATGCCCAGGTTAAAAAAATTACCATCGTCGGAAAGTTAAACGCCTCCATCCTTCTTTTCTTCCTTCTTTCCCATTTCCTTTGAACACAAATGTGAATCAATTCTGATGCATGACTGCCATTATGTTTAATGATAACTCTAACCCAAGATTGCAGAATAATTATTTCTCGAAAGATCGATAATGTTTTTACGTACTCGTGCACTTTCGACTTCGAATTTCAATAGTGGTTTAATTAGCACTTCCTACAATGCTTTTAGAAATTCCGAAGAATTTCATCCATATAATCTGCCTTGTTTGATCACTAGCATGAAGAACTTAGACTTAATACTGTATTCCCACATATCATGCAAATGGACACCCATTTCTTCCAGTACTACCTAGCCAGAAAGTTCGTCCTCAACTGCTACTTATTGTCCTTATCCTCGTATAATTTTTACGGCTGTCCCAGTTTCCCACTGGGTTGAGCTCGTATGACATGTTGGTAGCAGTCTACAGTGGTGAGTGGCTGTGGCAGCGGCGTGACGACAGGTGTGGTGACGTTGCAGGACAACCAGCACCTGTACCAGAGCAGCAGCTCGTCGGCCACGACGACGGCGGGCAGCAGCGGGGGCGGCGGGGGCGGGGGCGGCGGCCAGGCCACGCCCACCTACCTGTCGGCGGCCGGCGCGTACCCGGGCAGCAGCTCGCCGCACTCCCACTACAGCCACCACGCCAGGGCCGCCGACGCCTACCAGGGTCAGTACTCAGCACCTTCACTTCAGTATTTTCCTCTCGGTTAGGAAGGAAGGAAGCTTGGAGTTTAACGTCCCGTCGACAGCGTGGTCATTAGAGACGGAGCTTACGCTCGGAGTATTTGGGTAAGGATGGGGAAGGAAATCGGCCGTGCCCTTTGAAAGGAACCATCCCGGCATATGCCTGGAGCGATTTAGGGAAATCACGGAAAACCTAAATCTGGATGGCCGGAGGTGGATTTGAACCACCATCCTTCCGAATGCGAGTCCAGTGCGTTACCACTGCGCCACCTCGCTCGGTCCTCTCGGTTATCATTCAACAGCATTTCAATAAATGGCTTTTCGTGGGAGCAATGTACAACGTAGGCTGTTAGCTTCAGTTGTTGTACCTGGTGGTCTTGGGGTCAAGCGTTCGACTAGAAACCGCCGGATCTCGGATTTTTTTAGTCTACGATTTAACCCAGCCTTCGCCTCTCAACGGTGTGAGGAGTCGGTGGAAACGACACCTGGTTCGGATTCCACTTTCAACTGTAGGTCCCCTTTGCCCGGTCGGATATCTGGAATAAATTAGGGACGCGCAAGTCGCCGAAGTGGCGTCGAATTGATATTATTTTTAGCTTCAGTTCAGCGGTCTGTCTTGCACTTTAAAGCCCTTATAGTTATTATAGATGAAGTGACTCATAGTAGAGGGAGGGGCTATTCAAAAAATGTTCAAATGTTTGTTAAGCTTAAGGGACTTAACTACGGGGTCATCAGTCCCTAAACTTACAAACTACAACTAAGGACGGCACAAATATCCATGCCCGAGGGGGGGATTAGAACCACCGACCGTAGTGGCAGTGCAGACCGTTACTGAAGCGCCTCAGTCCCCTCGGCCACCGCGGCCGGCGGGGCTATTCAGATTTGGCAAAATGTTAATGAATGTTTTTCGTCCCAAAGTTGATTTTTTTTCCTTAGTTACAAGAGCAGGTGTGATTCAGTGTGGCTATGAGCAGAAAACTTAAATTTTAAACAGTTTTCAGAAGATGGCAGAGACAAATATTTAACAATACAAGTTTCTAGCAATACCTTTCAGCTTTTGTCCTCATATAATTTGGTAGGTAGCTTATCTAAAGCTCATACAAGAAGAAGTTTCCTTCCTACTTGGATGTGTTGTCACGCACATTCTGTTGTCAACTATTTTTACACGTGTACCATATTTTTTCAAGATGACCTTTTACTTTTATGATATGACGCGAAACTAGTTTTAGAAAGCCTCAAAAAATCCCATATGGTGACCATTTTAAAAACTCTGAAAATTACGCTTTATATCGTTGAAATCTATAATTAAAATAAATAATTACTTGAGATCAAAGCATAATAATGCTTTACATTAGCTTTACGGTTGTATTTCCCTAATATTCTAGCGATAAGCGGAAGTCTGTCATCTGCTTTACCCATGACAGCATGCGAGATCATTGCATTTCATATCCCTGGAAACTTACAGCCATTTATTTATATCAGTTCTTTGATTCCAACTGTGGTTCTTCGAAACGGTCATTTGACACTTCTGAGTTCTGTAAAACGCAAGATTTTCATTTCTAATCGTTTAAAACGAGGTCACAATTTTACATCACTTTGTACAGATCGTTACCATAGTATTTCCATTATATACTACAGGCCATTAAAATTGCTACACCAAGAAGAAATGCAGATAATAAACGGGTATTCATTGGACAAATATGTTATACTAGAACTGACATGTGATTACATTTTCACGCAATTTAGGTGCATAGATCCTGAGAAATCAGTGCCCAGAACAACCACCTCTGGCCGTAATAACGGCCTTGATACGCCAGAGCTTGGATGGCGTGTACAGGTCCATGCAGCTTCAACACGATACCACAGTTCATCAAGAGTAGTGACTGGCGTATTGTGACGAGCCAGTTGCTCGGCCAACATTGACCAGACGTTTTCAATTGGTGAGAGATCTGGAGAATGTGCTGGCCAGGGCAGCGGTCGAACACTTTCCGTATCCATAAAGGCTCGTACAGGACCTGCAAATGCGGTCGTACATTATCCTCCTGAAATGTAGGGTTTCGCAGGGATCGAATGAAGGGTGCAGTCACGGATCGTAACACATCTTAAATATAACGTCCAGTGTTCAAAGTGCCATCGATGAGAACAAGAGGTGACGGAGACGTGTAACCAATGGCATTCCATACCATCACCCCGGGTGATGACGAATACAAGCTTCCAATGTGCATTCACTGCGATGTCGCCAAACACGGATGCGACATTGATGATGATGTAAACAAATTTTGGATTCAACCGAAAAAAATGACGTTTTGCCATTCGTGCACCCAGGTTCGTCGTTGCGTACACCATCGCAGGCGCTCCTGTCTGTGATGCAGCGTCAAGGGTAACCGCATCCATTGTCTCCGAGCTGACAGTCCATGCTGCTGCAAACATCGTCGAACTGTTCGTGCAGATGTATGTTGTCTTGCAAACGTCCCCATCTGTTGACTCAGGGATCGAGACGTGGCTACACGATCCGTTACAGCCATGCGGATAAAATGCCTGTCATCTCGACTGCTAGTGATACGAGGCCGTTGGGATCCAGCACGGCGTTCCGTATTGCCCTCCCGAACCCACCGATTCTATATTCTGCTAACAGTCATTGGATCGCGACCAACGCGAGCAGCAATGTCGGGATACGATAAACCGCAGTAGCGATAGACTAAAACCCGACCGCCGGCCGCGGTGGCCGAGGGGACTGAGGCGCTCCAGTCACGGTCTGCACCGCCACTACGGTCGGGGGTTCGAATTCCCCCTCGGGCATGGATATTTGTGCCGTTCTTAGTCTAAGTTAGTTCATAAGTAGTTTAGGGACTGATGACCCCGTAGTTAAGTCCCATAAGCGATACAAACACCGAGCGAGGTGGCGCAGTGGTAACGCACTGGACTCGCATTCGGAAGGATGGTGGTTCAAATCCACCTCCGGCCATCCAGATTTAGGTTTTGCGTGATTTCCCTAAATCGTTCCAGGCATATGCCGGTATGGTTCCTTTCAAAGGGCACGGCCGATTTTCTTCCCCATCCTTACCCAAATATTCCGAGCGTAGGCTCCGTCTGTAATGACCACGCTGTCTACGGGACGTTAAACTCCAAGCTTCCTTCCTTCCTTCCTTCCTAAACAAACAACCCGGCCTTTATCAAAGACCGAAACGTGATGGTACGCATTTCTCTCCCTTACACGAGGCACCACAACAACGTTTCACCAGGCAACGCCGGTCAACTGCTGTTTGTGTCCGAGAAATCGGCTGGAAACTTTCCTCACGTCAGCACGTTGTAGGAGTCGCCACCGGTGCCAACCTTGTGTGAATGCTCTGAAAAGCTAATCATTTGCATACCACAGTATCTTTTTGCTGTCGGTTAAATTTCGCATCTGTAGCTCGTCATCTTCGTGGTGTAGCAATTTTAATGGCCAGGAGTGTATATAACTAAAAACAGGCTGAGGTTAATGTTAACACAGTCTGCTAGGTCGATAGTATAGGCTGCATGAACTGGATGCGGCGTCATCTAGGTTAAATACTGCGTCTACCCCACCACGAAATTTCTCTGCAGGGAGAAATGTGCTATCCCGCACTTCCACAGAGCTGGTGACGGCGACGTTGTCAGAGCGCCGTCCCACGTGGGAACGACGCCTCGGGTGTGAGTGGCGACATATGCAGGCCGCAGCTGGCAGCTGCCCCCGTGTCGCGATATTAGTGCCACTTAATTAAAGCCCACTCGTAAATCTGGCCGCAATAAGTGCCCCTGTTATCGCTATCAGCAGCTGCGCCGCTGCTGCCGCCGCTACCGCCAGGCAGCCCACAGCTGGATGGGACCTGTCACAATGTCTCTGCTTCTTTCCTGGTCGGCCCCTGTTGCTGAGCGGGGCTACATAGGCACCCTCTCAGCTTACTTTGTCAGTTTTTTTTTCTTTTTAAAGTTGTGAATAGTGTGCCAAACGCTTCTTTCTTTGTATTGTTTCTCATTATTCTCGCCGGCCGCGGTGGCAGACGGGACTGAGGCGCTCCAGTCACGGTCTGCACGGCCACTATGCTCTGGGGTTCGAATCCCCCCTCGGGCATGGATATTTGTGCCGTCCTTAGTGTAAGTCAGTTCGTAAGTAGTTTGTAAGTTTAGGGACTGATGACCCCGTAGTTAAGTCCCATAAGCTAGACAAACATTTGAACATTTCATTATTCTCTTGCTCTTTCCATCTTTTTATTTTCGATGAGGATGGTGGCCAAGAATGCAGTAACTGAGAACCACCTCATGTGTGATGCACAGAAACAAATTGTACATCAATGCAAATGTTAAATATCTAATATATAAAGCAGCGTGTCCATATGTTTGTACGTGTTGCATACAAATCTACAGTTTTTTCCAATCTTTATGAAATTTTGTACACGTAAGCTTCAATCCATGAGGACGGTCGCCGTAAGTGTAAGAATCACATACGATATATAGTTCACTAGATATGACGTCATAAACAAAACGAAAAACTGCTGCATTTTGCGACAATGCTGCTCATTTTCTCCTAAACGACTGGACCGATTTCAACCAAATTTGGTACACGTATTCCTTACGTGAGATTCTAATTGCTGTAGGAGTAAGAATCACATACGACACATGGTTCAGGAGATATAACGTCATAAGCAATATGAGTAACAAGAAACTGCCACATAACGCGATGAAACTTTTTGTATGAGAATGACAATACTTAGCGACTTGCAACAAACTTTAAACAAAATTTCAAAGCCTTATTAACTTTTTGTCCCCGACAATCATAGCAAAATGATGAAAGGAAAAAAAATTGTCGCTTACTGCTTTTCCGCTATTCACGGAGTAAAACTACGGCATTCAGTATGACGTTAAAATTTATAATTTGTACACTACAAATTTTAGCCGTAGGAAATTTTACATACAGTATACACACATATAGGTAAATGTGCCTTCGAAATTGTATCACAGTAAAACACGTAGTTCATGAGATATGAGCACGTAAACATTAATGTTCATGGAAAACCGCCCCATCAAGCACTAAGAAAATGTTCAAATGTTTGTAAAGTCTATGGGACTTAACTACGGGGTCATCAGTCCCTAAACTTACAAACTACTTATGAACTACTTACGAACTAGGACGGCACAAATATCCATGCCCGAGGGGGGATTCGAACCCCCGACCGTAGTGGCCGAGCAGACCGTGACTGGAGCGCCTCTGTCTCCTCGGCCACCGCGGCCGGCCAAGCACTAAGTTTTAATCTATTACTGCTTTACTACTAATTGTATTCCCCAGAGATTTTACTTACAGCTGTTATAAAAATGAATATATACCTGAAAAATGCCACGAATAAATAAAAAAAATACCCGGACAACGCCGGGTTCCCAGCTAGTTTCAAATAAACTAACGTACAAACAGAGAATACTCGAAGAACAGACGACGCTGTCCTGGAGCCTGGGAAGGCATTCATTTCCATACTGTTTTTAGCGAACTGAGCATTGGACAAGATTTTTGACTGGAATTAGCACCTATACCTCCAGTACTCCAACACAATATAACAGTGCCTTTCATGTTAAAAGTATATAGCGTCTTCAGTGTGAAAGGCGCGCGAGTATATTGCACGATAGGTTGTGTTGGGAAATAGTACATAAGAAAAAGTTTGATACGTTGTGCTGGGTCCAGTTTCATTAGCACTGTAGCTACCCAATCGAGTTGGTGGGGCAAATTTCCAAACATCAAAAAATGTTCAAATATATCTTAAGCTTAAGGGACTTAACTGCGGGTCATCAGTCCCTAAACTTACAAACTACTTACGAACTACCTTATACTACAGACGTCACTAACATCCATGCCCGTGGGGGGATTCGAGCCCCCGACCGTAGCGGCCGTGCAGACTGTGACTGGCGCGCCGCAGACCACTCGGTCACTGCGGCCGGCTCCAAACACCCTTTCACGGGCTGTGACTTGATAGTGTTCTTCGTTTGATTGCTTGAAACCGAACAAAATGAAGCAATAAATAAGAATGGTAGCACACGAGACTGATGAGCCATTTCAGTACTATGTGCACTGTCCGTGTCTATCGATAGTACTAAGCAAATCTTCTTCGGATATTCATGCCATTATATTTAAATCAGCTACAGTAAGACAATTATACTAAACGTCTCTCCCTTTGTGGGTTTTGCCGTATGAACTGTACGAGCACTCGTGGGCAGTAGGCAAGGTGTGGCATAAGTGGGTTTGGATCAGTCCGGGAGGCATGCCCGGATAGCTTAATGGGCAACACGACCGCTTGTAAAAACCTGTTTTCGAGTCCCAGTCCGTCACAAATTATCATGTGTCACAGTTAAGACGTACCGCTGATGTTGATCCATATTCGCAACTGCGAACACATTTCAAGGAATTGATGAGCCATTGGCTCTGGCTCCAACTTTGCTGTCATATAGTGTCCGGTTTCTGTATCGCAATCGCCGGGTTAGAGTGACCGAGCGCTGTAAGGTGCCTTGCTGCGGAGAGCGCCACTGTTCGCCGTCGGAGCTTCGAGTCCTCCCTCGGGGATGGGTGTGTATGCGTGTTGTCTTGAAGTAGTTTCTAAGCTTTCAAATTTTTTACATGAGCAATACCGCCAGAGGTGAAAGAAGTAGAAAGTGTCAGGTAGAAATCCTAGGATTTGGCGTGAATCGAACCCGCGACCTTCGGATTTGTAGTCTGGCACTCTACAACTGTGCTACGGAGCCGCACGGAGTCTGTCTTACCCAAGATTAATGTGACCGTTTCACCTCAAATTGAACTTTTTTCCGTTATGTCCTTCAGTCGCTAAACACAATTTATTCCTCTGAAAAGCACGTGGACGCTCTCCATCTGAGTTCGAGATTTATCTCGTCTTTCGTCAGTTCACCCCCCTTCCCTCCTAATTTCTACTCGCAGATAATTTTGCGAAAGTATCTTCTTCCATTGATTGTGCTGCAAGATCGTAATTATATAATGAAGGATTTTTGTTTCTGTGTATTTGCTGTACGTTACACGTTGCTGAAAAGAAAGATCTTCCTACCTTCCTTGGTATTCCTATTTACAGTTTTGTTTAGAGATGTTATAACACGAAAATGAGAGGAAGGAATTACGTTTCATTGGGGTGGGTTCCTACAGTCGATCTCGACAGGCACTAATTCATACTGAAACAGGAAAGGAAGGTCAGTGGGGAGGGAATGCTGGTAGCAGAGGTACAAGTACCAGCCTGCAACACGCAGCGTGTTGTTGCTTGCTCGCGGTCTGAACGTGTAGCAGCTGCTAGCAGCCAGACAAGCAGAGACGCGGCGCTGTCTGCGTCCACGCACCGTTGGGCGCTAACTGGGACACGCAGGCGGAAGGTTGGCTGCGAGCAGCAGATAGGGCACGCAGCCGATAGCGCCGCAGCTTCTGTGCTGGCTTCCACACTCTGCAGCCACTTCGCCTAGGTTTAAATACAACTATCTGAAATAATATTAACACCTGTGCATACGTCGTTTAAAAAATTCGGTTCTACTTTAACGATGCGTATTCCAGAGCAAATGTTTTTCCTTCGTGGTTTCAAATTGAGAGGCCACACCCAGCCAGTTCGTCGGTACACTCTTCGCAGCTCGGTTCACAGTAGCTGCTGTGAACGGCGTCACCGATACATTCCAAACAAGGAGGTTAGAATCTAGGGAGATGGCGTTATCTCTTCTGATAACAACCTTTGGTTGAAGCCACGGGGGCCATGCTTTTGTGCCCAAAACAACGATTTCTCGCTTACAATTCTGTGTGAATATTGCCCTCTTCACGTAAAGCACTAAATTGGTAGTCATATTGGATTATTTACTTAGATATGACATACATTTCAACGACTGGAACTACTTTACAATACAATATGACCAATGTTTTGGGCACAAACAAATGTCGAAATATGCATTTCGCTGGCTTCACTTTTTCAATGCTAGTGCATCTCCAGTGATTCTAACCTCCTTGATTCCAAACAAGGGCCTTCCTCCTCTGTTTCAAAAAGCTTCATAACTACGACTGCAACGCTTTTTTTAATTTTAGGAAGAGCCACTCAAATTCACAAGTGGATACATTTTACCTGTCTTGACAAACTTGTGCTACCTCCTACAGGAGTAAGTCTTAAGTGTGTCTTGCAGCGGACGCTTTACGTCATCCTGAGGTCTGTCATGAGACAGCTGGAAACACACTCGGAAATTGAAGTACCATGGTCTTACAAACAAAACGTCTAAATTGTACACAGCTTCCCCGAGAAAGCGGTGTAGAGAGCAAATGCAGTTTCACATCCAACCGTAGTAGTGTGGAGAACAACCAAGACCACAGAGAATGGTAAGTCCAGATCTTACTCCAGGTGATTTCTATTTTGTAGCAAGCTGACCGAATACCAGTCCTGAACGGTGAGGACTTTCAGGTAGTGTTTATCGAGGAGCGGATTTCTAGAGGAACTGAACAATTTTTAAGACGTGCCGGCAGTGGTTTACAGAGTAACTGACTTAAAAAGTAAGATCGTACGTTTGTGTCACTTTGATGCGCAGCACAACAAACAAATATAGTTGGCCTGTTATAATAATCGTTGCCTAGAATTTTTTTCTGTATTCTGTACTGAAATCTCTGCATTCGTAATTCGTTGCTCATCGATGATCTGCAGTATCAGTGAAGAGTCCAGGTGTAAGGCCCAACTTACTGAGAATGTGAAGTCTTGTTACATTCCCCTCATTAAACACTGCTGCAGCTTCCACAGCAAAAATCTTCACTACAAAATTGAAAACAAACACAGTCTTTGGACATCTCTTCTAAATAACAGCATTGAAACTTTCATTGGGCTCTGCGTTTTCCCAGGCAGACAATTTTTCTAGCAGTTCTGGTGACTCCATTGCTCGAAAAGTTGGTTTAATAGCGATTGCAACATCATAAGGAAGGTTATTTTTTTCCTTGTTTTTCAGAAATTTGCACCATTTAATGGAACAGAGGGCAGGTTGAGGTTTAGTGTCTGTTGAGAAGTAATGAAACCAATTGGCCCAAACTGATTTCCTCATACTATCCAAACCTGTGAGGTTACTTCTAATTGGACCACTATAATAGACTGGTACGCTGTCAATTCTCTTCTTTCTTAGTCTGTTTTTACTTTGCAGTGGCTTCCCATCCTTTAGTAGCTTGCCTTTATTGTCCGCAACACGTCTTCAGAATCGTCTACCCATCCTTTTCTGAATATGGCCTAGCCACTCCAGTTTTCAATAGTGCAGTTTTTTTTTCCATAGGGCTGACTTTTAACTTGAAAGCACTAGAGTCTCTATCTCCTAAATACTTCCGAATGGCGTATTACACTGCTTAAGGTTTTAATTTTTTTGTACCATTTGTAGTTCGAATTTCAAGGAAAAAATTTGGGATAATAATCTCAGTTATGAAACTACCTGGCAGAATAAAATTGTGTGCCGGAACCGGGACTCAAACCGGGGACCTTTGCCTTTCGCGGGCAAGCGCTCTACCGACTGAGCTACTCGACACGACTCACGATGCCGCCTCCAAACTTCACAGAAGCTCTAAGCCATGTCTCCACCATATCATTTCTTCCAGGAGTGCTAGTCTTGCATGGTTCGCAGGAGAGCGTCTGTTCAAATCAAATGTTCAAATGTTTGTTAAGCTTATGGGACTTAACTACGGGGTCATCAGTCCCTAAACTTACAAACTACTTATCAACTACCTTATTCTAAGGACGGCACAAACATCCATGCCCGAGGGGGGGATTCGAACCCCCGACCGCAGTGGCCGTGCAGATCGTGACTGGAGCGCCTCAGTCCCCTGGGCCACCGCGGCCGGCGGAGCGTCTGCGAAGATTGGAAAGTAGGAGGTGAGGTACTGGCGGAAGTGAAGTTGTGAGGGGGCATCGTGAGTCGTGTCGGAATAGCTCAGTCGGTTTCGCGCTTTCCCGCGAAAGGCAAAGGTCCCAGGTTCGAGTCCCGGTTACTGCGCACAATTTTAATCTGCCAGGAAGTTTCATATCAGCGCACACTCCGCTGCAGAGTGATCGTTTCATTCTGGAATCTCAGTTATATTTACTATCAAATAAGCAAATTAAAAAAATGATTTAGTCATTATTTCTGCCTCCATAGCCCCTCAATGTAGAACTTGTACCAACAACAGCTTGTATCGATTGTAGCCTGTAGAGGGAGTGTTGGACAGAATTTATTTCGCGCGCGTCGCCGTAGCGAGTGCAGCGGCGTGCGTCCTTCGGTGCCGCTGCCGCCTCATTTGCCTCCACCCATACCGTAACGACTGCGCTCTGCCCGTTAAGAACCTTCATATACTGCGAACCACGTCTTCCTGAAAACAACCGTAATTTACAGACGATCGTTAAGTGCGTTCACTTACAGCGCATAAACAAGTTGCGCTCGAAATACAGCCCCTCGCTGACATATTAGAGTGATTTATCTGCCGGGCAGACGGAGAAAGCCTCGCCTTCAGTCGTGGCCGCCAGCTGCGGCGAAAAATTTGAAAGTTACTACTAATCACTTTGGAATTACTGGCGCTAAATCACCCGGCAATAAACAACAATTAAGAATAACCGGTTCATTTAAACTCTTGCAGAGTCAAGGAGAAGTGTTTAACGAATAGAAATTCAATCCCATGCTTGGTTATAAAATGTAACTCGGCAAAATAACGTAAATTTATTTGTATGGTCTGTAATAAAACGTCTCAAGGTAATCGTTCGGTGCAAACTTTTAGTGTCGGGAAACGCGGACGTTAGTGCAGTGTTTCAGTAGCGAATTCGTCGTTAAGTGTTCGCGTAAGAGGCAACATCACCGCCAGTGTAAATGATTTTGTCTGTTGACTTTAACTCCAGTACCCGTTCAATACATTGGAACAGTCACGAAGTACACGTAACGCTGAGCTAACAAATGTCGTGGGATACCTCTTACTATCGTGGGGAAAGTCCTTTTGTGAAGTGCATCTATTCTATGGGCATAAACTAAACAAGCGGTTGGAAGTCCACTGCAGGATTATGGAGCCAACTTTCTTCTAGAGCCGTCCATAATTGATATTGTAGCTGGTACACGGTGTGCACGAACTGAACTCTCGATTAGGTCCCATTAATGTCGTATGGGATGGTTGCCAGGCGATCTTATTGGCCAAATCTTCCGCTGCAATTGCCCCGGAGGTTCTTCAGCTAAAAATTGGGACCAGATCGCATGGTACATTTTCACCAATAAAAATTATATGGTTACTATAGTCAACATAATGTACGTGCAAGAGTCAGCAACTGCACTAATATTTGAAATAATTTATTTTCTGATTATCAGTCAACAGGTTCATGTGTGTTTTTTTACGTTTACACGTTTCCCATCCTTCAGAATCATCTTTAGCATCCGTGTAGTTGCGACCTTTTTTTTATCTATCGGACCAAACTGCGTGGTCATCAGTCCGTAGCTTATAAACTACTTAAACCTAGGTAAACTAACCTAAGGACAACACACACACACCCATGCCCCAGGGAGGACTCGAACCTCCGACGGCGAGCAACCGCGCGCTCCGCAGCGAGGCGCCTTATAGTTGCGACTGCATCACGTCTATGACATGTACTTGCTATAACATAGACGAGGTCTGTTGTAGTCGCAGCTACAAAGATTCTGATTCTGAAGATGATCCTGAGGGGTCAAAACATGTTAAAAAAAAAAAAAAAAAAAAAAGGGAATTGCAGCTGTTGGCTGATAATGAGGCAATAAATTATTTAAATTCCATCGTTGTTTGGGAACAAGAATTACACCAATGTCTGCCAATGACGGTTTGGTTCGACCAAAGGATCAAGTCCATTCATGAAACATCACTCCACATCATTATGGAGCCTCCCTAAGCATGCACAGTGCATTGTTAACAAATTCGCGAAATGGCTTCGTTGGGACTACGCCACACTCGAACATAACCTCAGATCTTAGCAACTGAAATCAGGACTCATCTGACCAGCTCAAGGTGTTTCTAGGCGTACGGAGCCCAACCGACTGAAAGGCATCGCCTGAAGTTTCATACTCGTGGCACATTGTTGACACTCAAGACGCTTCGAGCGCAGAATGATAGTTGGAGCCAGTCATGAGCCAATCAATAGCAATAGCAAATTCAATATTCTTTCATCGACAGCTCTATCAACGCATTGCCAATTATTCCTTGTGTACGCCATACTATCGCCATCCGTATTTGCGGATATCACAATATCGCCTCATTCATTCATTTCTGGCTGGTTTAAGTCTGATCTGAATTAAACGTAGTAAGTTATACAAAAAATTTACTACGTGCAGTTTTAATCTATTACTACTGTACTACTAATTGTATTCCCAAGAGGTTTTACAGACATACAGCCCTGATACAAAATGAATATTAAAAATGTCAGGAGTAAGTAAATACCCAGGCAACGCCAGGTTTTCAGCTAGTTATTTATATATACAAATGTACTCCAATTATCATACTGGACCAGACTTATTTGAACAGCACTTTCTAATAAACCAAGGCCTTTAAACATGTGTAATAAATCATAGAAACAGCCGATGAAGAGCCCTCAGTGCTCGAAATGCATTGCGTAGAAGAAAACACAATTTTGTGACTGAAGGCGAATTGATTATTTTGCAAAAGTGTGTTTTGTAAATAATGAAATGCCAAGATCGCGGTATTTCGTCTTTATTTATGAGAGACGGCCGGTTTCGATGTACACAGACATCATCTTCTGGTGTCTGCACTAAATAGTAACATTATTATATAAATACATATTGTAACATAATGTCACTATTTAGTGCAGAGACCAGAAGATGGTGTCTGTGTACATCGAACCGGGTCGTCTCTCATAAATAAAGACGAAATACCGCGATGTTGGCATTTCATTATTTACAAAATACATTTATAAGATCGCTCCCTACCATGAGCAAATTACAAAAGTGTATTTAGCGCGGGAAAACTTGTTTTTTCACCCGGGAAGAAGTTCAAATGTTAGTTGAACTTATGGGACTTAACTACGGCCGGCCGCGGTGGCCGAGGAGACTAAAGCGATCCAGTCACGGTCTACACGGCCACTACGGTCGGGGGTTCGAATCCCCCCTAGGGCATGGATATTTGTGCCGTCCTAGTTCGTAAGTAGTTCATAAGTAGTTTGTAAGTTTAGGGACTGATGACCGCGTAGTTAAGTCCCATAGACTATACAAACATTACAAACTAACCTAACTACGGGGTCATCAGTCCCTAAGGTTACAAACTACTTATGAACTAGCTAAGACTAAGGACAGCACAAATATCCATGCCCGAGGGGGGATTCGAATCCCCGACCGTAGTGGCCGTGCAGACCGTGACTGGAGCGCCTCAGTCCCCTCGGCCACCGCGGCCGGCAGGGAAGAAGTGTGTTACTAACTGTGAAATGCGGGAAATATTCGTGAATATTTTCCTCGTCCCCGTAAACTGCCTGGTACACTGCACTGCCTGAGGAAGCCAGTCGCTGCTCAGTTGGCACCGCCGCAGTGAATTTCCGCAGACGGCGCGCGGTCCCGCCCACCGGCGCGGCGGCTGGCACGTAACACGGGGCGTCTCCCTGGGCGGCGCGGCTCTGCGCTGGGCTCACGTGCGGCGCGCCGCTACGTGCTACGTGCTGCTGCCCGCCTGCCGCAATTTGCGGCTCCGCGAGCGCCGGCTACGTGGCCCGCGGTCTGCCGCGCCGTCAAACAGAATCACTTTCGTCACGATTCATTTCACTCGCGTCACAGCAACGAGTGGGTAGCGAGACGTGTAATCAGGACTTCATCAGAGCCCGTAACACCGTACACAGCTGATATGCAGGTGGCAGTTAACGGTACTCGCTACACAGGTGCTAGTAACGGGTAGGACAGAGCGGATGAAGAGAGTACTGCAGTGATCGTCAACGCCAGGCAAGTAGAAACTGTTTCGATTTAATATCAGCCACTTTCACTTCAGTGACTGTTACGTATTCCTTACGCAAGTGGGTTAAGATATCGTTGC
Source organism: Locusta migratoria (assembly GCA_026315105.1). Lineage (NCBI taxonomy): Eukaryota > Metazoa > Arthropoda > Insecta > Orthoptera > Acrididae > Locusta > Locusta migratoria. Next base: position 98,177,146 of record CM048750.1, on the reverse strand, counting down.
TTTTTCATAATTTCGTAGCTGTCTTAATTGGCGTGCTAATCTTAGGTAATGCCGTCTACTTAAATTGTGTCAGAAACGTAAATACAAGAAACAGAGAACTACATCTTTACACTAAAGTCTAATTACTGCGACGGGTGTTCAACTGGTAAAAAACAGGTAAAACAGTCAACAATCCGAAGATTGGTTTAAACACCACAGTGCTTTACTAGGCATGGTCCTATTTGGAGGTGGTATGCCGTTGCCTTCCTCCGACCTTCGAACTGACGCGGTGGCCGAGGTGACGGAGGCGCTCCAGTCACGGCCAGCACGGCCACTACGGTCGGGTGTTCGAATCCCCCCTCGGGCATGGATATTTGTGCCGTCCTAGTTCGTAAGTAGTTCATAAGTAGTTCGTAAGTTTAGGGACTGATGACCCCGTAGTTAAGTCCCATAGACTTTACAAACAACAACTTGACGCTCACCGTCTTCATCGACGTCAGATACACGTCGAATTTCCTCGAGCACGAAGCAATCATCCTGGCCAAGTGCAAGTGCGAGCAGCGTGATCATCCGCCCTGAAGCCGAGACATGTCATCCGTGACTTCCGTCTCTTTGATCGACTAAAAATAATGTCAATTCGGACGACGAACTGAAGGTCACAATAGAGCACTGGCTCTGGTCACAGGCACTTGAATTCTGGGAACAGAGTATCCTCCGGTTCGTAAAACAGTGGGATAGTTGTGTTCAGGCCTCTGGTGATTACTTTTCAATAAATAATTCAGTTATACACACAGTGTCGAATCGACCTTTTTCATTTGAGCACTCCTCGTATATTAAAACGACTCTTCACTAAATCTCTTGTCATCTGTATACGTATTTAGTTCATGAATATAAACAACATTGTCCCTAGGAGAAGCAGCAATCTGTAATGAGTTGTACTGGTTTATAGCATTCCAGATGGCAATAGGTATTCGGTATCTAACCGGTTTCGACCTAAGTGACAGTGATCCTCTCAAATTTATATCCCATCCGGCTGGTGCTGCCGCAAATTGGCTGCAGAGATGTTTGTGGCATGATTATTATAGCAGAAAAAAACTATTCCATGTCTCACAGAATCAGTGACGGTCGTCTCAATCGGAAGAAGCGGATTCCAATCTTGTCTCTTGTGGCAATAAACTGGAGCCTTACCGGACACATCCGCCGATCCAGACACTGATATCTTTTTATAGGGAGCATTGTGGTATCACACTCGCCTACCCAGACATTATTTTTCTGTGGTTTCCATGTCGAAATGTTTGTAAAGGTGCGGGACCAAACTGCAGTGGTCATCAGTCCTTCGACTTACAAATTAATTATCTTCAAAAAGAAAACGCCAAGATCGCAATATGGTTCATTAATTTAATACGAACGGTTTTGGTGGGCTAATTCATCATCATCTGGTCGTAAGAATACTACAATGTGTTCATTTCTTTTAATGGAGTTCAAACGGAAAGTGCAACATTGCACTTAGTAAAAATGTAAAGTAAACAAGTGCAATGTTGTACTTCCTGTGTAACCCCATTAAAAAAAATCACATTGTAATATTTATAAGACCAGCTGAAGATGGCAAAGTCTCTACGATGTCAGGTAATGTCAAGTTACAAACTACTTAAAATAACTTATAAAAGTCTTCCCATTCCATTTTTGCGTGGTGTGCTACAGCAACCGTGTAAAGTCGAAATTTTGAATAAAAGAATCTCTTGGATGCAAAATTTTTCATTTAAATGACGCGCTTCACCCGGTTAGGGCATCTTCAGATATCTGACAAAGAAAAAAAATGAACCAGAACTAAACAATAATTACATGAAAAGTATTCAACATTTTAGAAAAAAAAAATTAGCTTCAAAACAATGCTGATATAGGTAATAAGTGATTGTAATAGTGTGCTGCTCTAAAGTTTTATCTACTCTTTGATAGAGGGTGTTTAGATTAAAATGCAGCCATAGGATGTCTTACAATAATAATGTAGTCCCTTGATTTGCGGTAAGTATGACCGTTGAAAACAAATTGTTATAATGTTTGACTGAATGACTATTGAAATAATTTATATTCCGAGATTCTGTTAAACAATGTATCAATTCGTTTCTAAGTATGAGTGTGTAAAACATTGGTACCGTACATTATTAGCCGGCCGCGGTGGCCGAGGGCACTGAGGCGCGCCAGACACGGCCTGCACGGCCACTACGGTCGGGGGTTCGAATCCCCCCTCGGGCATGGATATTTGTGCCGTCCTTAGTGTTAACTATTTCAAGAGTAGTTTGTAAGTTTAGGGAATGATGACCCCGTAGTTAAGTCCCATAAGCTATACAAACATTTGAACATTATTATAATTCCTTGTTACCGATGTCGGCATTGTTTTCAAACATTGTCATGTAAATATTGTAAGTTCTGGTTCATTTTTTCTTCTTTGTCAGATATCTGAAGATGCCATCACCGGGCGAAACGTGTAATTTAAATAAAAAATTTGATTAAAGAATTAAAATAACTAAGGACAACATTACACACACACATCAATACCCGAGGGAGGACTCGACCCTCCGACGGGGAGCAGATGTGCACTCAGCAGCAAAGCGCCTTAGAGCGGACGGCCAATCCCACTCGACGTGTTTTCCGTGGACGACTTCGTATAGTCACCGGGATAATCCTGTCAACAACAAATGCCCAACTCATCCCAGAAACTATTATGACGTATCGATTAACTCTGTTACCATTACTCGGTGCAGGAGACTTGGTGTAGACAAGTGGAAGTTTCCTCTGTACAGTCCGGAGCTCCCTGTAATGCTGCCGGCCGCGGTGGCCGAGGAGACTGAGGCGCGCCAGTCACGGTCTGCACGGCCACTACGGTCGGGGGTTGGAATCCCCTCTCGGGCATGGATATTTGTGCCGTCCTTAGTCTTAGGTAGTTCATAAGTAGTTTGTAAGTTTAGGGACTGATGACCCCGTAGTTAAGTCCCATAGACTATACAAACATTTGAACATTTGATTTGTAGTGTTGACACGTATAAACAGAGAATCTCCCCTGTGTCTACACGCCTGGCACGGTGGCCAGTCAGCCCTTGGCTGTCGCGCCTGTCGCGCCCCCCTCCCGACTTAATCGCCCGAACAGCGCACGGCGACATGCCCATTCCTCGGCCACACTGCCACTGGCCGAGACGCGCCGTCAGCCGCGCTTGATTAATGCACGGTACACAATTAGACCGCCGCTGCTGATTGCCAGACCAGCCACCAGGCCAGCACCAGGCACTCAGGGAACAGCAGCTGCAGGTGAAGTCGTCTCCACCAACCTTCCGTTCCGTTCCACGCCATAAACCAAACCTGTCTGTGGCAGCAGGGACTCATACAATGCTTAAATTTTCGGACGTTGAAGATTGTAACTAGAAAGAGTCAGTGGGATACTACGATGCCGCGGGATTAAAACACTGGCGTCTGTTCTTTCGAACATGACCGAAAGTACGCCACGTAAAGTAACTTACAGTAGTTGCTAGTGCAGACGATGAGTCAAATATAATATAAAATAAAATATACACAGTGAAATACATCGTCATATACACAATAAATTACATTATCATATATGTGCTGTTGACTCTCAAGGAAAGTACTTGGGCTCGAACAAATATAAATACACGAAAATCCTGTGAGAGATAATGTGAAGGTCCTCATTGCACTAGTGATATTCCCTCATCTACAAAGCTCTGCAGTCGCCCATTAGAGGCCTCTGCGTGTGCCGCGCCGCACTGCACCTTGACCTGCCGCTACACCAGTAGTGACGGTGCAGTGTGCCTCTGAAGTTGCGTTTTGTGACGTTATTTGTGTAGTGAAGCGTCAGATAGGTCGGCGATTGGTAAAAAATCCTGCTAATATAGTGTGACTGGTTGAGATGCAGTTACGAAGAAACCTTCTTCGTGAAGATGGTATTGGTGTGGAAGATGAATCATTCGCCTGTTACCTGGTATATACTGTAGTGTTTCTAATCTATGCTCATATTTATGCACTATAATAGATACCAGAAAATATGTCAATGATTCATCTTCTATACCAAGACCGTATTCACGAAGAAGGGCTCTTTGGAATTTCATCTTAACCAATCGCAATACATTATCAGGATTGATTACTAATCGCAGACCCATCTGACGCTTCACTACACAAATAATGTCACAAAACGCAACTTCAGAGGCACACCACACTGTCCCTGCTGGTCCAGACTGGCGTACCGGCAGATCAAAGTGCAATGCGGCGTGGCTCACGCAGAGGCCTCTAACGGGCGACTGCAAAGTTTTGCAGATGCGAGAGTATCGCTAGTGGAATAAGGGACCTCTACATTATCTCCCAGACGATTTTGACGATTTTAGTATATTTGTGTTTGTTCGAGCCCAAGTATTTTCCTTGTCAGAGTAACTTCATTACACCAGCAGTCAACAGCACATACATAATGATACATTTTAGTGTGTACGTGATGGTGTATTTTAATACCTATATTTTAATTAATTATGTATTTGGCTCAACATCGCACTAACCACAACCATAATGTCGAGCACTTCTGTGAAGACATGAATGCTCTGGTATTTCAGTGTCCTGAAAAAAGACGTCAAGACAAATAAATGAAAGATTTTCTCGATTTTGGTGTAATATTAGTCTGAATTAAAAAGAAAGTCGCCTATGCCACACATGAGCAAATTAACCCTCTCATGCGTTGCGTTCTCAAATGAGGTGACCATAAAAGCACAGGTAAGTCATATGAGGACTAACAGTGAATGCTAGAATGTCTCCCAGGCGGTAGTGTTAGCCATTGGGCTAACCAAGAAACGGTAATTAGAGATTACAAGAAAGAGTAGAAGCAGGCCGTCACATGAAAGCCAATTATTATTTGTACACTGAAAAGAAAAGAAAAAAAAGAAAGTCTATCATTCGGTACCCAACGAATTGAGCTACGGTGGGGTATAACACTGGCCAGCCAAGTCAGGTCATCCCAATGCACGGGACTGATGGCGGAAAACACGTTACATTTGAGAAGAGTGTAAACTTCCTGTGTGCCCTGAGTGTCTGAAACAATTTCCTTGTACGAAAAATACAAAATAGTGTACACTTTTCATGTCTTTTTCGATATTATTAGTAGATGTTCCATGTAAAATGTATCAGTTTTCGTGTTCACTGACCTCATTTGAGGACACCTCCCTATTGGTCTTTGAAACTATTATTTTTATTATCTTTTTATAAATTATGATAAATTATGCACAAGATAGGTCTTAAGTTACCAAATAATGTACTAGAAATTTTGTAAAATGTAAACTATCACGGCCGGAATGGTCAAAATTACTAAAAATTTCCGGCCTATTATGCCGTACCGAGCGAGGTGGCGGAGTGGTAACACACTGGACTCGCATTCGGAAGGATGGTGGTTCAAATCCACCTCCGGCCATCCAGATTTAGGTTTACCGTGATTTCCCTAAATCGCTGCAGGCAAATGCCGGGATGGTTCCTTTGAAAGGGCACAGCCGATTTCCTTTCACATCCTTACCCAAACCTTCCGAGCGTAAGCTCCATCTCTAATGACCACGCTGTCGACGGGACGTTAAACTCGAAGCTTCCTTCCTTCCTTCCTATTCTGCCGTGGTCTTGTGGATTTATTATGGAAAGCCAACGTTTCGTCTCCGACTGCGGAGGACATTCTGTCTACTGACAGTAGACAGCCAGTATGTGCATCGGACATTCAAATGTGCCACGATCCCCATCGAGAATGTCCTCCGCAGTAGGGGACGAATCGTTGGCTTTTCAGAATAAATCCACAAGACCACGACATAATAGCCCGGAAATTTTTAGTAATTTTGACTAGAAATTTGGTCATTGTCGGGTTGATAATTCGTGCTTGAGTGTTAAGTAAGAGGGAGTCGTGTTGGGACAGCTCAGTGGTAGCGAAACGCAAAAGTCTCTAGTTCGAGTCCCTGTTCCAGCACACTGTTTTCATCTGCCAGAAAGTTTTATATCAGCGCATACTGCCTAGTGAAAGTTTCATTCTGGCATTCTACCTTAATTAGTTTGTACGTCTATGGATTGGTGGCAACTAGTTTTCCATGTTGTATATTTTTTCCCTATTTCCATACTCCCAAGGGTGACAAAACGTTCGTATGTTTGTCGCAGGTGGGATGATGATGGCTGACGACCGGTACTCGCAGCAACAGCAGCAGCAGCAGCAGCAGCAGCAGCAGCACATGGGCTACTCGTGCTCCGGCGAGGAGGAGGACCTGATGCTGGCGGGCGACGGCGTGGACTCGCACGAGCTGGACAAGTACCTAGGCGCGCGCCTGCACGGCCACCACGCGCCGGGCGCCCAGGAGCCCATGGACTCGAACCACAACTACCACCACCAGCAGCAGCAGCAGCAGCAGCTGCACGCCGCCTACTACGGCCAGCCGTCGGCGCTGGACGGGCTGGGCGGGCTGCTCAAGGCGGAGCCGGCGGGCGGGCTGCCGCTGGGGCTGCCCATGGGCCAGTACGACGGGCAGTGCGCGCCGCACGACTTCAGCGACCACCACCAGCACCAGCAGCACCACCACGCCGCGCCGCCCGCGCAGCACATCAAGACCGAGGACGACTTCAGCGTCATCCTGGAGAACGTGCGCAAGACCTGCTACAGCACCTGACCGCTCCGGTAGACGACAGCTGCCGCGCGCACCACACCCCAGGCAGAACTCGCCGCTGACGGCAACGAAGCACAACCTACTGGCGCCTGCGATGCCTGCTACCGACTCCCTCCGCGAGGTAAATGTTCCTACAGACTGTAGACAGGCAGAGCAGGTGGAGAACAGAGATTTGAATCCAGCAGTCTTCCATTCGTGGCAGCCGCCCTCATCTCTTATTACGTCTGCCGAACATCGACGTGAAGTTCGTTTTGCGGCCCAACTGATGTAACGCGCCGCAGAGCGTCCCGTAAGAAAATTTGCGCTGTCTTCATTCTTTCTAAACGAGCATGCTGTGCAGAACAGGCCAGAGACTTGAAGAAAAAAAAAATTACTCGAGTGATTTTCTTGGATGTGTATCAGTGTGCTAGTTGGAAATTACTGACAAAAAACTTTGTTGTAAATACCGTGTACATATTTAGTAAAGAGATTTATGAATATTTACGTAGAGGTCCTCCGAATATATTTTAACTACTGTTAGATTTTGATGCATATTATTTTACCTAAGCATTCCATAGTTTAATGAACCAAATATTTAATAAAATTTTATTGTTACGTGTAATTTTTACTGCAAACTTATATATAAGAAGAGACGCTACCACGCACAGGGTGCTGAGCTAGCAAGGTAGCGGCTGACAGTACGCTACGCATGAGACCCGTGGCTGCTGACACCGCGTTTTACTGGCAGCAGGCGTGCCTTATGGACGGCTTAAGCCTTGAGATGAAACTCACTTGCACGGAGGGATCGAGATGCCCTTCAATGCTGTTAGCGATGTGGCTGTTGCTGAGATGTGTGCCCTCTCCTTGCGCTGAATGTCTGCAGGCAGACATGTTTCTCGAGGGCAGCAGAGCGCGTCTCCGGTGAGACCGCCGAGCCGGCGCCCGTATTACCATAGCTCAACCTCTCCCGCCCCTATAACAAGAGATCTTACACCTGGAAATAGCAAATTTCCTGCTCTTAACTTCAAGACAAACCAGGGAATGCATGAAAACAATTCTTTTGGCTCACTAAAGTCTTCGTTCACTCACAAGTGCCTTCCAGTGATTACATATCCACGTATGAAATAAGAACTGTGCCTTGGAAATAAGAGGAGGTTAGTAGTTGATAAAGTAGAATGCGGTGGTATATTTTTAGGCCTATGATGTCGAAAAATGGCCTGTATTCGATATACACCTATGCCTTTTAGCAGACCTTCAGAATGTTTACTTCTTACCTCCCCACAGCACGTGGGATGTTTGGCACAACTAATATAGGACTGTTGTAATGGAATTACTCGGTCGTACACCGCTGAGACTAACGCGAAGCGGTAAGGGGGTTATCAGGCAAGTGGAACAAAATGTGCCCGTTTCCGAAGCTGCACAGGTTACTGAGTACTGTAAGCACTAACTGCTACATCGAAGGTATGTGCTGAAGCACGTTTAGCTACGATTACTAGTGAAACGGCGCCCGTGCAGGCTCGGCCTGCATCTTAGTGGTGCCTTTCACCGTGGACGCTGAAGATCGAACATTCCACGAGAAGCCTTCTTCACAAGACTCCCACTCATGTCGAACGATCAGGTTTTCTCAGATTATGCAGGGTAATTTTGGGAAGCCATTGGGATCCCCTACTCCTCTGAACTAAAAAAGACAATAAAGGTAGTATTTGCACGAGAGAAAGTATTTTTGATTGGTATGAGAGAGAGATATTTTAGTTGCTACCCTGCTGTTTCCTACTGCAAGACAGTCGAAACCGATAGCATACCACGATTCCTACACCCCGTGGTTGCAATGTCGAAAGCAGCAGAGACTTTGCCTCCTCCTTGATCGGGGAGAGAAAGAGACATATACGTTTCTACGTGTAGTAATATCGCTAGTATAAATGACTTTGCGTTACTGAAACAGAAATCAATAACGCGAATATGTCCTAATCTGAACACCTGCTTCAACTTTGATTTGATCTCGCTTTTAAAGTGGTGAATTCTTTAATTTATTAAAAATTATTTTGTTTGGGTCATCAAATGGATATTAAGTTAGTTGATGGTTATAGATTAGCTTGTATTTAGATATCATAGTGATTATATGAGAAAGTAATTGGCTTGTTAGGTAGAACTGTTCACAGCTATGTTTTATTGGTAAATATTTTTGCAAAAAAAAGTCTACAATGTTCCCCGTTGTTGAGGAAGTTATGTACGTCTCACGTGTAATCGTGATGTATGTCGTCTAAATGATCCTCAGATCTGTACAGCAATAAAACTGTACAAGGAAACCATAAGGTGTTTCTACATTTTACTGTTGTTAAAAATAAATGCCTGCCACGATTTATGATAAATTGTGTATATTTTCTGTATATAAAGTGTATTTTCGGACTGTTTTTTAATTACGTACCTGTTACATAAATGTACCATACATATTTCAGTAACATGTTATTCAAATAAATAAATACGTTTAAAATATTTTCCTGGTAAATTATTCATTCATAACATAATATCTATTGATTCTGTCACAACAGTCATGAAGAACACCAAGGAGACTGCGACTTAAGTAGTCCTGTTTATTTTATATTTAATTGTTCATTCGGCATTTACAGGACGAATACTAAAAAGGTATTACAACATAAAATGAGACCAATTCAGCACTGCATAATACAAATATTTTACACAACAAGGCGCTTTTTTAAGGCATTCAATAACGTTCCTGTTGATCTAGAGCAACGAGATCAGATTGTCTACAGTTTACTCACAGATTCAAGTGCCACCTTTCAGACTTGACGTGATAACGAACTATATTTGCAGCCCCGCAACACTATTACGTACGACTTTTACCGTAACTACTTGATTTGACGAAAATGGAGATGACCTGTTGTGGCCTCATCCGATTTTTAAAGTTAAGACTGCCTTGAATTATGGCAATTTCTCCGAAACGAGATGTTGATATGGCGTCCGATTTACAGAATGCACAGTAAAATTTCCGAACACTTCACTGCTTCCTTTAGACCGCTTCTTTTGCGCCCTGATTTTATCCGTACCCCAACATTGCTTAGAAGACATGTTGTAGCAGACTGGTATTACCTTACAGTCTGACAATCCCTCTAAAATAGGTATGAAATTTACTAAGATTTTACGGTCGCCAGCTCTTAATGAACATTAACTTCAACATTCAGACGGTTTTCAAGTGAAGTCAAATTAATTTTCTTTGTGGCAGCCATACTGAAATTTTAATGCTTATGCAGTAAATAATTTCAACATGAATTTGAACATGAAAATAGTACAAAGTGACTATGGAATGGAAGATTTACTCAGAAAGAGGAACATAAATTATTTTTAGACTATGCCTTTTCGAAACTTAGTGTCGTAATATGTAAATGAAACTAACTTTTTGAAAGAGTCACAATTTTTACGTACTTTTAAAAACAATGACTAGGAACCAGCATTACAGTAATGATTTAGTATAATTAATAACATAAACTACTCCTGGCAATGAGATATAAATAAAATTACACACAAAATTTGACTAAGTTCTCCTACAAAATCCTGATTTATGAATTATGAAGATTCTTGCCTATCATGCCGTTAACACAGTGTCGGTGATGAAGAGTGGTGAAGCGAGTGACTGCAGGTAAGCTCTTCACTTTTGTCTATTGATGGAAACTTGTAACGTGAGCCGTGTTGCAGATCGACGCGTTTGCGCACGATAATGTTCTCAAAATCTCATCTGTGAATAGACCTGACACTCTTGCCATTCGTGAAAGGATATTTTTACATCGCCTTTAGCCATCTCATTGTTACTGCATACCAAATACAACGTCCCTCGGGACAAGCAAGAAAAACGATTAACGCTCACAAGTTACACACACTGCTATTCAATCTCAAGCAGTGATCTCAATATAAACAGAACACAGAACTGTTGTGCTTTGTGAAGTTAGAAACGGTCTCTTACTGTCAGATTGACAACTCCGTGCGTACAGCTCATCTTGCTCCTTTTTGCTCTGTGCCCTTCGAAAATAAGTTACGAACCATTACTTACTTTCATAAATATAAAATGGTGAAGTATTGTGTAGCTAATAATTATAGAGATCTTCAACGAAAGGAATTGCAGTTCACTTCCATTGGTGAGTTACTACAAAGTATTAATTATTTACCATAAGAATCTTACAGTCTGTATATTTTACAATAATATCAATAATACAGCCATTTGGTGAGTTTAGATACTGATTTTCAAGGCGCATTTTGATAAAATTTTATATTTTTGTAGTAAACAGCCTGATACAATACACACTGCAGAGGCCGATCTTCACAATGAGAAACGGACCTCTTAGTTAAAGAACGAGGGAACATGGGTTTTTGTGAAGGGTGTGACGATTTCTGAACAAACTTAATCTTACGTAAGTGAAACAAACGATTTTATTTGTATGTGGGACAGTATATACAATAAAGCGTGCATCTGAGATACTGTGGAACAGAGTAGACATAGTTAATGTACAAACACGTACACAAGTCTCTATAACTCTGGTAATTGCAACATTTATTACCAAAGGCTTGTGGAATTTACAATCAGTTATTTTGAGTCAGAAATCGTCGTTTGCTATTATGATGTTTCAAGTGACTCTGACATATACCTCCTACAGAGTAAACATGTCGCCAGAAGTAGATATTGTAATGTGTGTAAACATTAGTGAATTTCATAACTGTATTAGTGTCAACACACGATGTGTGACATAGCCACAGAGTGGAAGTGTCTGAGGTCGCCTAGTGTTTCTTTATCAAAAGCGTCGAACATTTCACTTCAGCTGAAGCCAGGGAGAGCTTATTTTCCACGATCAATCCGTGTAAAAACTAAAAGTATTCTATCTGCTATTAGTTCCTTAATTAAAATCAGAATGAAGAACAAGAGCAAACGGAAATATTACAGCTTGACAATAAAGAACTGTTCTGCAACTAAAAATTCACTTTATCTTTGATGTAGTCACCAAACTTTTTCAACATTTTTCTAGAGAGCAGCTTTCATCTTTGAGTTATATGATTGAATGCAAAATCACTTTCACTGCCATTATTAGACCTGGATTTTCTCAATTCTCGGAGTTGATGGTAGCCATTGGTTATAACATATAGTGGGTATAATACTTAACACAATCATCACAGAGCAAAAATACAAAATTGTCTACAAGTACAGATTTGTAAATGACATAATCTGTATGGTAAATGAATCAGAGACAGAAACGGTATACACAGAAACTTTCAGTTCACAATGGAAAAAGAAACAAACATGCAGGTCCACTTCTTGGACGGAACAACAAAGAGAGAAAATAATAAGCAACCATTTGTCATCTTCAGAAAACCAAAAACGACAGATATAATCATACATACCACATCTATCCATCCCCATAATTAAAATAAAAAAAGAACTAATCAGATTTATGGCACATGTGACATAGACTGAACAACGTCTCACCAAGCAAAGAAAACTGCGAGAAAGAATTAGAAACAAAATTATATCTAAAAACAATGGTTATAATACACAAACAGTAGTAAGACTCAGCCAAACATCAAAATTCAATTAATGAAAAATTTTAAGAAGCACAAAACACAAACACCCAAACATCCCACAAACGCAGACAAGGCAACAAACACAGACACAAAAACTGCAACATTCCTGACACAAACGGTAAAAATAAATGGTACACTCTAACACAGAAACACAAGCACACAAAATAGCATACCAAAGAAACAAGGTATATAAATTGACTAAGGAACAAGAAACAAGTTTTTGACTCATTTTCAAACAACAAATCAACCAGACATATATAAAAGGCAGGTATATATAAGTTAGAAAGTTATATATCTTGGAATTACAGGCAGAAATTTCTTATAAAGAACATGAAGAAGCTGGAAGTATGAAAATAGCCATTCCACCTTTTCAGAACACCTGATAGAACATGGACATGAACTGTCCAATACGGAACAAAATATAAAAATTATCAGAGTTCATTAATCGAGACAGAAAACTCCTGACACTACAGGAAATTTTCATATACAAAGAGTCCTTGCAATGAATGAGACTGTGATTAATGATCAGATCAACAACAGAAACAACTCATCGATCAAAATGGCCACAAAAACAGTGGAAAACAGTGATGAAACATGAAATACCCTTCCTCCATCTTTCTTTCTCCCCTCCCCCCTCCACACACACACACTCTCAAAATCACAAACACAAATACATGTAGTAACCCTCACAAACACACACACATACACAAACAAGAAAACGGCTGTTATACTCCGTGATACAAAGAACACAAAGAAAAGATTGAAAAAAGCGACAGTTGACAACACTGCACACTGTAAACAAACCCCCACAAAACCAACACACAGCCAAGAGATGAAATAAACGTATTAATCAATATTCAAAATATCCATCTATATGGAGAAACACACACACACACACACACACACACACACACACACACACACACAGCTCTATGAAGACATACATGGAGTTACGCCAAGAACCCGTAGTAGTACTGGAAAATTAATCAAACTTCGAGAAAACGTTTGCTACATAAGTTGTTTCTAACACAGTATGTTAGAATTTTATGAAATTATAACATAGCATAGATTTATAACATCTTGTGAAATATTATTTATAACTGTACTGCAATATTATACACAACAAACAAACATATATGACAGACCACTAATGTTGCTTCACAAATATGAAAGCGAAACGCATATGGCACGAACCTTGCCTTTCACTTAGTTACAATAGACATAAATACACCTCCACACAATAGCCATATATTTTTATTGTGTATCATATTTATATACATATATAAGCGTATATTTAATACATGAAAATAATATGTAAACCTTATGTAAAAATATTATGTGAAGTTTGAACGATATAAATCGCATATTCACATTGGTAAAATATGTCGGAAGACTTTTTGCACAAAACCTCAAAATATGATGTCAAAATTGTTATGTTGTCAAATTTTACAAATCTGAAGATAATAATTTACATCGTTGTAATCGGTCATCAGAATACTTAATTACCTTCGATGCGTGTGAATGTGATGCCCGTCAGCAGCTCAGCGAGCCGCTTTACAGTGAGTTCTTATCTATCCTCCATTATTGACAATCCAATACATCAGGTTTACATATTATTAAAAATTATATATCGCTCTCCATGTGACAAAACATGCCAGATAATCACACAATAAATGAAACACATATGTTGTTATCTTCACAGATTTATTTCAAACGATTGCACGATGAACTAATATATATTCAGATGCTCATAAACCATATATTTCTTAAATAACAATGGACAATTTATTGTTAACACTACTGACTTCTAGGAAAAGATTTATGTGGTGTGAATGTGTATGTTTCAGCTTTCTTCCTGGAAGTCAGTTTAAACTACGGAAGCAATACGTGGAAACTATTAGGCAGATGGATTCACCCATGCATATATTTTCTCGTTACACTGGCTTAAAAAAAAACTGTTTCATTAAAACTAGCTGTTTCGTTTTGTTTCTCGTTATCGGATTTACAGAAAAACAGGTTCTTTGCGTTTGAGGCTTAAGAGATCAGATTAATTAGTCGTAGACCTGCGTTCGAATCACGGCCTTGGTACAAATAAAACAGACATACTCCATATATGCGCCGTTAGGTAGATAAACAACTCTGAAAGAACGTCAGAAGGCTCTATGCACGTGTGCACAACCAACTCGTACCTGCGTAAACTGCAGTGTATTCCCGAAGGGACGACCACTTAGCACCAAATATAAATGCGAATATTGTTCACACACACACACACACATACAAAGCTCGCGCAATGAGTCATGGAGTTCCCTGAAAGACCTACACTACTGTCATTATATGGCCAAGGAGACCATCCTGGGACTCAATATGGGTCTCGTAAACAATAGATTTCATGTAGCTGCGCCAGAAAAAGTCGATAGGCGTTAAATCGGTCGCTTTGGCTAACGAATCGGGTTCTGCACACGATCACAGTCGATTCTGTAAACCTTGAAGGTGCCGACTACCCTGTATTGTAAACATGGCTTGTAATGGACTGGCACGACCAGAAATTCGCTAGTGATACAGGTATTGTACCAACATACCATTTAGTCCACTTTCACTTCATATAAGCAACATATCGGCGTACTCTGATCAAGTCAACTGTTAACACAATAACTTTGGAAGCGGAGACACGGAAGGTAAAAGAAAAATATTATTAAAAATACAGCTTAATTAAAAGAGATACCATGTGAAGAACCAATAAAATACAGACCTTCTACTGTCAGTCTACTAGTTAAGCACAACTCTATCAAGTCAGTAATTCTTACACAAATATTACGAAATAAACCTTAGTGAAGATTTCACAAAGAAGATGTTTGGTGTGGAACATAGTATGAAATGTAAGAACGGTCCAAAGGCGAAAAACAAAGCAAATACCCTCCTAGAAGTCAAACCAAGAATCAGACCAGATTCTTCATTTTGTGTCCCAACTTCGTCGCCGCTTTTGTGTCCCAGCCTCGTCGTAGGTGTCGGTGGCCGAGTGGAATGAGCCCGACACAGGAACAAAAATAGCACGCTGGTGCAGGTACGGAGGGGAGCAGCCAGAAACTATAAACACTAGAGTAAATTAGAAAGAGATATATATTGCACAGAATGTAACAATACTTAACTTTTACATAGTACTGCAGAATGTTGATACATAGTGGTTAGAGGCCTGCCTAGTGCCTGTACGATAGCAAAGTCTTCACTGGTGCCTATCTGATTACGAAGGTCCTAACTGGTTGCTAACTCAGTCCCAAGTGACCGATGTCCTTCAGTGGTGGCCACGAGCGGCGTTGTCCCAGAGGGCGCTCGTGGCTGTTGTCGTAAGAACGCCGCGCCGTGCGTGCATGGCGGCGCGCGGCGAAAGCAGGTGGCGCGCACTTTGTACTTGTGCGACACCACACCCCTCCCCCCCAAACCGCCGCGCCGTCGTGGCGTAGGGCTGAGGGCAACGGCGACGGCACTGGGAGGAGGGCCTGGGCGGGGGCGTTACTGGTGGGACGGGCGTCGTAGCTGAGGCTGGGATGGAGACGCCGTCCGCGCCCCGGCATCCGCCTTGCGATCCTCCAGGGAACCCACCGAAACCTGGGGAAGGGCGCACCCCCCGCCCAGAGGGAGCAGGTCATCTTCTTCTGAGGTGCGTGGCCCAGGCGGCGGCGGCACGCACGGTCCCGGAGTCCCTCTCGGTGACGCTGTCATCTGCGGCGGCGACAGCGGCGGCGTCGCGTCTATCTCCATCGGGACGATCTCGTAGTCCGGGGACGAACGATGTGGTTGTGCTCCCTGGCGGTGAACTGGGTCTGGAATCAAGAAACCGGAGACAGGATCGCGCGGCCTATGCAGACGCAATTGGTTTGCGTGGCGCCGCAGCTCCGACCCTGTGGAAGAACGTACAACATACATATTGCGACCGAGCACGCGCTGAATGATGCCCGGCATCCATATCTTCTTGTTGCCAGCAAACACCCTGTACAGCACCGGCGTAGAAACCTGAAAACGCGTAGCGCCATACGAACCGACCCGGTGCGTGGGAGGCTGCAGCAGGTGAAGGAGAGTGCGGTGACGGCGGCCGTGTAGCAGCTCGGCAGGAGACGGGCCGTCACGTGGCATGCATCGATACGTAGACAGGAAAATTTGAAGAGCTTGCTGCCTGGAGTGCTGACCTTTCATCTTCTCCATGTGAGACTTGAATGTTCGAACGAAACGTTCTGCTTCACCATTGGACTGAGGGTGAAAAGGTGCGGTGGTGATATGCTGAATACCATTCACACGACAAAACTGTTGAAATTCCGCACTAACAAACTGAGGTCCATTGTCACTGACGATAGTTTCAGGCAAGCCTTCGATGCAAAACACTGATGTTAAGGCACTGATTGTACTAGAAGCTGTCGTTGAGTTCATGGCAATCACAAAAGGAAACTTGCTGAAAGCGTCTACAACAATTAACCAGCGCGTATTCCAGAAAGGTCCGGCAAAGTCAATGTGTAAACGTTGTCATGGTCCCTTGGGCCGTGGCCAGTCTGAGAAACGTTGCGGAGGAGCCGCCTGATGCTCCGCACAAACTGTACACTGTGATGTCATGCTCTCTACCTGAGCGTCCATACCAACCCAGGTACAATGACGTCTGGCCAGTTGCTTTGTCCTAACAATACCCCAATGTCCTTGATGCAGGAGGCGTAACACTTCACGTTGCAGGGAACGAGGAACAATCACTCTTGTTTGATCGTTGTCGGTATGCAACAACAGTACACCCTGACTTAAAGATAATGCATGACGTTGTGCAAAATAACGTCGAACCAGAGGCCGATCAATGTCTTTGGCTCTGGCAGGCCACCCTGAGCGAACAAAACGTGCTACCACACTTAGGTCTGCATCCGCAGCTGTTTCCTGTGCAACCCGACGAGAGTTCAAAGGAAAGTCTGCGACAGCGGAAGCATCTCTGGAGTCTATCTGACAACATGCCATTTCTGAAGAATCAAATGATACATCCTGGCCAACCGGAAGTCGGGAAAGTGTGTCCGCGTTAGCATGTTTAGTGGTAGGTCGGTACAAAATCTCATACTGATAATTAGACAATATCAAGGACCATCTCTGAAGCTTTTGTGCCGTACGTGGCGGAATCGGCTTTGTGGGTGAGAACAACGACGTGAGAGGCTTGTGGTCTGTCAACAAATAGAATTTTCTGCCATAGAGATAATGATGAAACTTTGTGACACCGTAAATGATTGCTAAGGCCTCCTTTTCTTTCAGACTGTAATTCTGTTGCGTCGGCGTCAGTAGCTTGGATGCAAAGGCAATAGGACGATCGTGACATCCAATACGATGCGACAGAACGGCACCCAGACCGTACGACGAGGCGTCAACTGCTAACACTACAGGCTTCTGTGGGTCAAAGGGAATCAAACATGCATCACTGAGTAGTGCCGACTTTAGTTTGTCAAAGGCAACCTGACAATCTTTAGACCATACAAAAGGAACATTCTTCCTACGTAAGTGATGCAGTGGAGCTGCAATCTGAGAGGCATTGGGAATAAATCTAAAATAATAGTTAAGCTTTCCCATTACTGCTTGCAATTCATGCACATTCTTAGGAGGAGGCAAATCTTTGATTGCTCTAAGATGTGACTGTAACGGATGAATTCCTTGGGCATTAATCACATGGACTAGGTACTCTATTTCAGTCTGAAAGAACGAACACTTTGCTTTATTGCAACGTAGACCTGCTGCAGTCAAAACTTTGAAAAGGCACTCCAGGTTTGCTAAATGTTCTTCAACTGTACGTCCGGATACCACAATATCATCTAAGTAGTTTGAGCAACACGGTACAGAAACTGTCAGCTGTTCCAAAAAGCGCTGAAAAATAGCGGGGGCGGAAGAACTGCCAAAGGGTAGGCGTTGAAATTGAAAAAGGCCCATGTGAGTATTAATGACGAAAAACCTTTTTTGACTCGTCATCAAGTGGAATCTGTAAGTATGCCTCTGCTAAATCAATCTTAGAAAAGAAGCGAGACTGTCCTAATTTGTCCATTAGTTCGTCAGGTCTGGGCAGGGGATAAGTGTCCACAATTGTTTGACTGTTCACTGTTGATTTAAAGTCCGCACAGAGACGAAGTTTTCCTGACGGCTTGGGTATAATTACTATAGGCGAGGCCCACTGACTCGCAGAAACAGGAGAAATCACCCCACTATCTTGCCAACGTTTAAGTTCTTCGGCAACTGTATCACGCAAGGCGATAGGCACTGGTCTAGCTTTACGAAATTTTGGAACTGCAGATTCTTTTAAAGTTACATGTGCCACGAAGTCTTTTGCACAACCTAGTTCCGGCGAAAACAAGTCACTATATTTGTCACATAAAGCATTGATTTTGTCCTGAGGCACTACTGACGAAATTTGAAGCACATCTCTTTGAATTGATAAACCAAACAAGTCAAAAGCATCTAGTCCAAAAATGTTCTGTGTCGATTTGGCCTGAAGAACTACAAAAGCAACTGTTTTTGTTACACCTTGAAAAGAGGCGGGCAGGCTACACGTTCCTAGCACGGGAATATTTTCACCTGTATAAGCTGTTAACACTTGCTGTGACGGCGACAATTTTGGCGAACCCAGAAGTTCATAAGTATCTTTATTAATTAATGTAACAGCGGAACCAGTATCAAGCTGAAATTGCACAGTCTTATTTTCTATGGAGAGATTTACAAAAAGTTTGTGCTTCTGGCGCACGACAGGTGCGCGAATGTGGGCAACGTCTGCTACGGTTTGTGTGCTGCGTATGCGCGGGCCGCGTAGTGAAGGAAGCGGCTCAGACTCGGCACGCAGGGGATTAACAACACTGTCACTAGATGGCACTACCGGCGGATCGGCGTCCGCGCAATGCGAGGCTACTGCACTAAAATTACTTTCAGTATCTACAACAAGTCTACTGTCACTAGCTACACAGTACTGGGCACTATTACAAGGAGCAGTTGCAGAAGGCACTATTTTCACTACAGGAATGCACTGTTCATAGTCATTTTGCTTGTCCCGAACCCTTTTCCGTTGCACTGTTTTACGCGCTCGTCGGCGCTTGCTACGTGGTGCACTGTATAGTTTTGCCATAGGCGCAGAACTACTTTCATGAAATTGAGATACAAGGAAAGCACTGTTCAATTCCACAGCCCGTATAACATTTACAGAATGAACTGTTCTCACACTTTGCGAAGCACCGTTTCTAACGTTACTGTTCTTTGAGTTTTTAATTTGCATACACACAGTCTGCACATGTCCAGATTTGCCACATTGATAACAGGTTGCGTTGCGACTAGGGCAATGAGCACGCTTGTGGCAAGACACACACTGTGGGCAAGACTTACGAACATTTTTCGGAAATGAGCGTTGGCGCCCGTTATGCAAATCACTGTTTCTAACACGACAGGGCGACCTTTGTGTCGCACTTTTACACTGGCTACTGTTCACTGTCTGTTCAGCACGGCCGGTAGAAAAATAAGAATCACTAGTGCTATACTGAGAACTACGGCTAGAAAACCGTCCGTTACGGCGCACTGAATTTACACTGTGGCTTTGCATTTCTACATCTGCTAAGTCAAAAGTATCATGCGCTTCTATAAGCTGCAGTACACTGTCTAATGAAGGGTCTGACTGTTTTAGAATTGCTGCCCTAATTCTGGGGTCCTGAATGTTTTGCGTAATCGCATCCCTCAACATCACGTCACTATACGAAAGTCCACAAGAGCAAGTAAATTTACATTTGCGGGTTAAGCCCTTCAACTCCGTAATCCACTCTAGGTGTGATTGCTGCGGTAATTTTTTCAGTCTGAAAAATCGGTACCGTGCAGCGGCTACAAGAACTTTTCTCTCATAATGAGCATTTAGTGCATCTACAATTTGTTCAAAGTCTACATCACGAGGAGATGCGAGAGGGAAAAGTTTTTGCAATAGTACGAAGGTCTGGGGGCCCACAATCGATAAGAAAAGGTTCTACACTCTCTGACCTGTAATTTGATGAGCCGCGACGAGTTCTTGAAACTGTGCAAAGTAGTCGCTCCATTCTTCCTCACGTTCGTTGTACTGGCGGAACGTAGGGAGCGGTACAGCGGCAGGTGTGGGCTGCTGATGTGACGGCTGTTGTTGTTGGTGAGCAGCCTGTGCCGTCAACTGCGACACGGCCTGCAGTAGTTGAGTGATTTGCGCCGTCTGTAACTGAATAATTTCCATTAAGTTTGGGTTCGGGGTAGTGGCCATGCTGACCGATTAGGCGCCGCGCATACAAGTAAATTATAACAAAACACAAATGCAATATGAAAGAGGACACTCTGCAACAAAAAAGTCTACAAAACACGTAACAATATTGTTCCCCCAAAATTCTTATAATAAGGGTGGGTGGGCGGGAGCAATTTTTGCGTGCTCCGACTGCTGCTGTCTGGCTGCTGCAAGCGGGCTGGTCCAAGGTTCTATCACTCCTCGTCGCCACTTTTGTGTCCCAACTTCGTCGCCGCTTTTGTGTCCCAGCCTCGTCGTAGGTGTCGGTGGCCGAGTGGAATGAGCCCGACACAGGAACAAAAATAGCACGCTGGTGCAGGTACGGAGGGGAGCAGCCAGAAACTATAAACACTAGAGTAAATTAGAAAGAGATATATATTGCACAGAATGTAACAATACTTAACTTTTACATAGTACTGCAGAATGTTGATACATAGTGGTTAGAGGCCTGCCTAGTGCCTGTACGATAGCAAAGTCTTCACTGGTGCCTATCTGATTACGAAGGTCCTAACTGGTTGCTAACTCAGTCCCAAGTGACCGATGTCCTTCAGTGGTGGCCACGAGCGGCGTTGTCGCAGAGGGCGCTCGTGGCTGTCGTCGTGAGAACGCCGCGCCGTGCGTGCATGGCGGCGCGCGGCGAAAGCAGGTGGCGCGCACTTTGTACTTGTGCGACACCACACTTCAAAGGGGAAAAGTCTTCCTTCAGTGTGAGGCACTAAGTTTTATTAAGTTGAAATACGGTTGAACTGTTGAGGACTTGGTCCCCCCCACCTCCCAAATCGATGAGTCAAACCAAATTTTTGCGGCAGATGTGCCAAACCAATATGCCGTCTTCAAACGGCAGCAATGGGAAGATACCACGTATGCATCGCTGGTGAATTTCTTACGACAACGCTACGGAATTAGCATGTCCAACATATGAGAGAGCAATAGAACTCGCCGAATACAGCTTAATCAATGGTTAGTATGAGAGAAGACACATCTTAAACATGGAAGCAGGCATAGAAACTGAACGAGTTAATAATCGCAAGCGTACGTCACCATCGATTAGAACACAAGAATAATGGCATGCGGTGGCCTTCTGGTGAGCTTGCCATGTATAACAGAAGAAAATACTGTAAAGGAAAACCTCGCAAAGGTCCTCTTAGTCTGTATGCAAGATGCTATAGACAACCACGTAGCCAGGTAGATTAAGCGTAGTATCTTTCAGTGAGACACTTTCCCAACTGGATTTTTGTTGCGGGTAGAAAAGTTAGAAGAAAAGATACACAGCAAAGAAAACATCGGAAGCAACAAAAACCACACTCATGGACACAACACTAGCTTCCAATACAACTTGAAAAACAACGTAAATTACATTTTTGAACTAATTGACACAACGTCAAGATATCCGCTCCTGATAGCGAAATATGGATAACTCACGGGTAGCTCACAAAGCCAAAACACCCTCCTCCGAAGTGTTGCGCAGAATATGACACAAGTAAACTAGGGCCTCAAACAAACCAAATTCATTTTTCCTACAGATCAAAAACTCACAGCAAAACCATACAAGAACTTACGACAGATGGCACAGTCACATGCAAGGAAGGAGTAGGATCATTAAATGAGTAAACCAATGATCCAGATCCAAAAACATAGAAATAAAACTAAACATAATATACAAATAGTGACTCGGAAGGTACACATTCTAAACCCAACATTTCACAAAACTCTGTATCAGAAATAAAAGACGCAGAAGACAATAAAAATTCAGAACTAGACATCAATAGTAAATCCGCAGTAAATAATTATATCTGCCAATAAGACAAAATACCTGATATAAACGAAGAATCCCAAGACCAAAGGCATCTTACCTTGAAACAAATGTAAGAATAAGTAAGCTAGATTACAAACATATCTTTCAAACGTCTTTCCGCTTTGTGATGAAACGGAACCAACGTATTGAAGATAAAATATTCTTCTGCACGAGCGACAGTCGGACTGGATGATGCTAGAAATCTAAATTCTACTTACCACTGCTACCTTTTCAAACACACATACGAAGGAAGGAGAGACTGGGCGTAAATAGTAGTAGTCGGTGCGCCCAAACACTTGCGACCAGGTATTCTATTGACTGAAAACCTGACAATGCCTTCGGTTTCTAATATGCTTAGCGGAAATCTGTAATGGGTCGTATTGAGCTTTCAGACTCATCAGTGAGGCTCAACTGTACCTCATCTACTATGCTAAGCATCGAGACAGAGTAGAGTTTCCTGCTAGGTTTACACCTATAAACAATATGAAAGTAGAATGGGTGGTCAAATGAGGGCAGCCGTGGTGCGGTGCTGGAGAACGTTCGCCTTCGGGGGTTTGAGTCCTCCCTAGGGCATGGGTGTATATGTTGTCCTTAACTTAGTTTAAGTAGTTAGTAAGCTAGGGACTAATAATTAAGCACTTAAGTACCGTAGATTTACAAACATTTGAACAAATGAGGACATAAGACCAATGCTGTGCGAAGGAAGCTACGAAATCTCCGTAGTGGTGGTGGTGGTGGTGGTGCAAGTTTCAAGGATGAGCAACCAAACCAAATATTGACATTACCTGACATCGCTGGTTGTATAGGCGATCTGATTGATTTATTATCTTCAAGAGAAGAAAGCCAATATCGCAAAATTATCATTTATTTTATGACGACAGGTTTCAAAGAGATATGCCCCCATCATCTGGTCAGGTGGTCATCATACGTTATTTAAAAAATGGAGGTTAAATAGTACCTGCAGCATAGCAATTAGTCAAAATATAAAATACGTGAGTTAAAACGTCAATAACTTGTAAGAGACTAAGCTGTTGATGTTTTAACTCATGTATTTTCTAATTCGATTAAGTTCTATGTTGAACGTAGTATTTAACCACCATTTTTAAATATTGTAAGATGACCACATCGTATAATTTTATATGACCAGATGATGGGGGCAATCTCATTGAAACCTGTGGTCATAAAATAAATAATGATTTTGCGATAATGGCTTTCTGATTTTGAAGATACTCAAACGAAATACCTCATACCAAAATCAATGAAAGACTACAGCAACAAAATAAGTATGAGATAAAACAGAAGCTTGTATTTAAACAAATATTTGGTCGTTGGCAGCTAACTGTTGTTATTTAGATACGGCACACAGTTAAAGTCAAGTTACGAAATACACTGGAAAGTAGGGAGGGGGTAAACAAAAAAAAAACGTTGACATTTATGTTTATGTTGCCAATAAACCATAAACATTAGGGAAATTAATGCGACTGATGGAATTTGTTGCAAGGTATTCAGACTTGCTGCCGTTGCTGACCACAAGAGACATGGATGTGTATGCCGACGGAACGAGTAAATAGACCCTCTGCATCAGAACGGAATATCAGACTGGACTGAAGAGGTTCTTGTAAACAGAACGCAGCGTCCATCTAAATGGAGAGGAAGTCTTCCGACGTGAATATAATTTCTAGCGTACCTCAAGGGAGTGTTACAGGGACGTTTCTTACCTCAATA
This sequence comes from Locusta migratoria, assembly GCA_026315105.1. NCBI lineage: Eukaryota > Metazoa > Arthropoda > Insecta > Orthoptera > Acrididae > Locusta > Locusta migratoria. The sequence continues at coordinate 98,153,136 of CM048750.1, read as the reverse complement.
ATTATATATATATATATATATATATATATATATATATATATATATATATATATATATATAGTGTTTCACTATGTGTGCTTGCCTCTGTAACTTATAAAATAATAGGTGACGGGAAATTGTAATGCGGTAGGTCAACACAAGAAATATTACACTTTCTGCGGAGCTATGAACATAGTCTATTGTATCATTTTCCAAAGAGTTACACCACAAAGATATAATTTTTTGAAAGGAACAATCGTTTTTTTCTATCGTGTATTGGATTCGTTTAAACCAGATGCGTCGAAATCAATTTAAACTACATTCCTATCACTGTTAGTTTGGGAGCTACAACCCTTCATAGTTCCGGGGGCGGAGGCTGCGATAGCGTAGCTAACTGGCCGATTGGCTATCCCCTGGGGCACGGCCCGCTGTCTCATGACCACCAGCCACTCAGCAACGCTGTCGTAGCCTCCGCCCCCTAAATTTTTGAAGGGTTGTAGCTCCCAAACTAACAGTGATAGGAATTGATTTGGACGCAGCTGGTTTCAGCGAATCCAATGCACTATAGAAAAAACTATTGTTCCATTTAAAAAATTATATCATTGTGCTGTAACTCTTTGGAAAACGATACAATAGACTATGTTCATAGCTCCGCAGAAAGTGTAACATTTCTTGTGTTGACCTACCGCATTAAAATTTCCCGTCACCTATTATTTTATAAGTTACAGAGGCAAACACACTTAGTGAAACACCCTGTATATATGACCCGGTGAACTTTGTATATCACTTACGTAGGATCCTAAGTTTCACAAGGCACACTATGTAACACATCCTCAGACACGTCATTTCTATATTTCATCCACAAATATTCCGGATTCGATGGGAAACATGTCGATATTATAATCGCAAACAATGTACGAATTTGATGCAGCGATGAAGATATGATGGAATCCTTGAGCGTATTATGCCCATGCTAATCGTCGTCGAACAACTGTATCAATGACACGCTTCACGGTAAGTCGCACCACAGATGTACATCAACTGTTGTCAATTGTTGAAACGATGTCGGACCACGAACATTCACCAATAACAATCTAAGATAATAATATTCATCGTTATTTGGATGTAATGTATACATGCGACCTATAGCATGTGTCGCAAATATATTTGCATATCTTTCAAGTGTTTACGACGCTGAAACGACTTTCATGATGCGTTCCATGTGTAATATATTGATATCCCAAAGAAAAGAGAACTTTCAGTTTTACACAAATTTTCCTATTTTCTGGCCAACTATTCCAAACTTTTACTTCAATCAAACCTTACCCTCACTTTGAACTTGGAATGTGCAAAAGTTTTATCGCAATCGGATGAATGGTATTGATATTTCAAAGAAACAATCTCTTTATTTCCTTTTTCTGAATTTTCCAATTTTCCGGGAAACATTTCCAAAGTTTTATCTCATAAGAACGTTACTCTTGTTTTGAACGTCAATTAATAAAAATTTAATCTCAATCGTATGAACGGTTCGCAACTCACAGTGTTGAGTACATTTAGAAACATTGAAAAAGAAACTTGGTTGGAATTTTACGACTTTCCTATTTAAGTATCCCTATTTTTTTTTACTGAAAACTTTCCAAGACCATAATGAAAAAAAAAGAAGAATTACCCCTCTCCGTCCTGTGAATAGTCAGTTATAGTGCTGAATTCAATCAAAAACACATTGAAATACGCACAGTTTTCCTCAATTTTTCCAATTTTGCGGTAGATTTTACAAAAAGTTTCTTTCATCCAAACCTTGTCCTGTCAAGCCGTACTCAAGTACGCTCGTACAACCATGTGGCAACTGATTTTTATTCATAGAAAACATCGCTTTCGGTTTTTCCTAAATTTTATGACTTTCCGGGCAACTTTTCCAAATTTTTCTTTGATGCGAACATTCTTCTTGCTTTCAACATGAAACGTTCAAATTTTTATCTCAATTGGACGAACGGTATTGATAGCTCACTGGAAAAAGCGGTTTCAGTTTTTCCATATTTTATCACCGTTTTAACCTTCCCTGGACTTAAACGAATATTTCAAGACTAAAAGTAGCCAAATAGGTTCAGCCGTTCTCGGGTTTTAGCGAGACTAACTGGAGTGTGTGTGTGTTTGTGTGTATGTGTGTGCGTGTGTGTGTTGTGTGTATGTGTGTGGGTGGGTGGGTGGGTAGGTAGGTGGGTGGGTGAGTGTGTATGTGGGTGTATGTAAATGGCCTGGTATATAAGGGCAAAAGTTCAGTAAGGCTTTTCACCGATGACGCTGTAGTATACAAAGAAGTCACCATGTTGAAAAATTGTAGCTAAAAGCAGGGAAATCTCCAGTGTATCTACCATTGACGAAGGAAGTGGCAATTTAAATATAAAAAACACTTGGACATTGTTTACCAATGTAGAATCTACACAAGATACGACTTGATGCAAAGGAGAGCAAAACGCTTCGTACAGGTCAACTTCATAAGCACAACCGCATCACGTTCCAGTGGCAGACGCCGCAGGAGAGCTTGCACCACGTTACGGGCTTCTGTCAAAGTTACGAGAGCGTACGTTTCTTGAATAGTCGATGAAAATATTGTTTCTTTTTACTACAGGTCTTTACAATTGAACTTTCCGTATTTAACACATTATAACGTTGTAAACTAATTGTCGCACGAGTAATTTGAGGACAAAATAGGATCTAAATGTTCATTAGAAGTGGCAAGGCACACTTTGATACAACTGAAATTCCACCCACCTCTCCCTCAGAAATTGGGAAAATAATAAACTCTCGCAAGAGTAACAGGTCACATAATGGCATTTCCAGTAGGCTATTAAAAGCTTGTTCCCAAAAGATAAGTATGATTCTTAGCCATATATGTAATAACTTTTTAAAGCAGGGTATTTTTCCTGAAAGACTGAAATATGCTATCGTTAAACCATTGCATAAAAAAGGAAATACGTCTAATGTCAACAACTTCCGCCCAGTCTCACTTTTGACAGCTTTATACAAAATTTTTGAAAAGTTGTGTATTCTCAAGTAGCTTCAAATATTAGTAAAAATAAAGTTCTAACAAAGTGTTAGTTTGGTTTACAAAAAAGGTTTTCAACAGAAATGCTATATACCTACACTAATGAAATATTAAATGCTTTGAATAACCGGACATCAGCTGGTGGCAATTTTTGTGATCTCTCAAAGACTTTTGATTGTGTAAATCGCGGGATTCTTCTAGATAAGCTTAAGTATTGTGATATGAGTGGGGAAATGCACAAATGGTTTAAAGCATACATAACTGCAAGTGTGAAGAAAGTTGTAATAAGCAGTTCAAATTAAAGAAACAATTAATTCCCCAAACTGGGGAGCTTTCAAAAATGAGGTCTCACAAGGTTCAGTTTTGGGTCCTTTACAGTTCTTATTACTGAGTTACCATTCTATATTGACGAAGACGCTAAGCTTTTTTTTTTTTTTTTTTTTTTTTTTTTTGCTGGCAATACAATAGTAGCTATCACGCCTGACAAACAGGAATTAACTGTTGAAATTGTAAATTATGTCTGTCAGCAAATTATTAAGTGGTTCTCTACAAATGGACTCAGATTAATGAAATAAATCGCAATTTGCGATCACTTATGACATCACTGTACTAGGTTCAGATGCAATACCAAAGGGCGACGAATGAAAAATTGTGCCCAGCCGGGATTCGAACCCGGGATCTCCTGCTTACTCGGCAGACGCGTTGACCACTCCGCCACCGAGGACACAGTGTGTTTTTTTCTTCCCGCGCGCTATTAGACAATGGAACGGCAGAGAAAGGTTATGAAAGTGGTTAATGAACCCTCTGCAGGCACTTAAATGTGATTTCTATAGTATCGATGTAGATAAGATTTTACGTATTTTTCCTAAATCATTTCAGAAAAATGCGGGGTGGTTCCTTTCAAAAGGAGCTGCCGATTTATTTTCTCCCCCCCCCCCCCCAACCAAAAAAAAAGATCATATTTTTGTTAAGCTTATGGACTTAACTGCGGTCTCATCAGTCGCTAAACTTACAAACTATTTTCCTTCCCCATCCCCGACTGAAACTAACCCTATGTGTGCTCGTGTCTAATTACCACGACGTCGACTGCACCTTAAGCTCCAACCTTCCTCGCTCCCTTCCTTTGGAGCCAGCAGTCATCGTCCACCACGCTCCGTGCAGCATCGATCGGCAGGCGACGTCCGCCGCGGCGCAACGAACGCCTCTGCCTTGGCGCGAGGCACATTGAAAAATAATCGCTTCTAAACACACAGCGGAGCCGCGGGCAACAAGAGGAGAGGCTGTTTATTAGCAATCAAAGCGCCATAACTCAGCCCCTGGCGCCGCCTACTAGAGGCCAGGGGGAGGGGGCGGGAGGAGCAGGGGGGGGGGGGAGTGTGAGGAGAGGGCAGCGACGGTCGAGATGCGCGAGATAACGCCAGGCAGCCACGCAACGCGGGCCGCGCGCCGTCCACTGCCGCGTCGATGGCGACGTTCAGTCAGGTGCTGCTGATTGCGACTCCTTTACAAGTGTCTCGTTGGTTTCGCGTCAATTATTCAACTCTCACCTTGTAACCGACAGTCGATTTTCACACTGACGATAATGCCAAGCCCTGCCACCTTCATATGACAATGCACTCGAGACACAACTAGAAATTTCCTGGTAAATTAGAACCATGTGCCTGATCTAGAGTTAAATTCGGGAGTTCAGATAGAGACGACGAGGCACTGGCAGAATTAAAGCTGTGAGGACTGATCTGGAGTTGTGACTGGGTAGTTCAATCAAAAGACCACTTGCCCGCGAAAGCCAAAGGCACCGAGTTCGGCCCGAATTAGCCAGGAAGTTTCATATCAGCGTACAGTGCGCTACATAAGAAAAATTAATTCTGGACATATTTGGGCGGCTCTACATTATGAGATGATGTAAAGCCCATATTTGTTTTCGTTAGCCGCGGTGGAGTAGCCGAGCGGTCTAAAGCACCTTGCTGCGGAGCGCGCGGTTGCTCGCCGTGGAGGTTCGAGTTCTCCCTCGGGCATGGGTGTGTGTGTTTGTCCGTAGGTTAGTTTACCTAGGTTTAAGTAGTTTGTAAGCCACGGATTGATAAAATGTTCAAATGTTTGTAAAGCCTGTGGGACTCAACTACGGGGCTATCAGTCCCTAAACTTACAAACTACTTATGAACTACTTACGAACTAGGACGGCACAAATATCCTTGCCTGAGGGGGGATTCGAACCGCCCGACCGTAGTGGCCGTGCAGACCATGACTGAAGCGCCTCAGTCCCCTCGGCCATACGGACTGATGACCACGTAGTTTGGTCCAATAGATTTACAGACATTTGAACTTTCTTTTTTTTTTTTTTTTTCGTTAAGACTATTATACCGATCAGCGACCAATTTTGTGTAACAGACTATCCATAATTCAAACGGTTGGCACTATTATAATTCAGTTAGGAATTATAACCTGTAAGAAAACCAGAAGAACCATATTTTGCGTTAGCTGATAAACTACATGTTGGCCACTGTCTGACAACCTGGTGATTCCTGGACTCCCAGTCTATCACATTTGTCGTTGTCAACATAGACTTATCATATGAATAGTAACCGCATATATTCAACGTACAGAAATTGTCTGTTTACAAATAAAATCTAGTTCAAGAGCAAAACCAGTAAAGAAATAAAAGAAAATTAAGTCATATCAATAGTTGTCACTAAAAAGCAGTATATTCTTTTCCATTATATGATTTCTTATGAAAACCAAGTTATGTATTACGCTATTATTATTACCACAAAAGAAACAGTCGTCTGTGACATTTCCATGCAAAACGTTGCGTCCTGCAAGTGACATACTAACAGAGAGATACACAGAACGAGATATTACCAAAGGACGGAAATAAAACATAATTTATAACGTCAGTGCATTATTACATTTCCAGTCAACGGTGCAAAAGAACCCTGTAATAAAATAATTATAACAGGGCAAATGACATATCACAAACACCTGATCGTGCTTTAACTCTCTGAGGCATGTGGGAATTCATTGAAATAGTTCAATTAGACTATAAGGAAATGAAAATAACAATTATTATTTTTTTCCATTTGCTTGCAAATTAGGAGTGGCTTCGACTGAAGCCATTGTGGCATGTAATGACAATGCTCACAATACAAATGAAAACACACAACATAGCATGAATAGCCTCAAAATAACTACTTATGGAAAAGAATGGAACAATTCCTGTCAGTTGACAAATATAAGCCTACACCACATGTTTTACAATGCCATCTGGATCTTTGAGGCGTATTTTTCGTACTACAGTACATACAACGTCTTGGAGGCCAATTCTGCGATATGTGTTTTGCTTCAGACTTTCTCTTCTCCAGGGGCACCTTTGGTTTGAATCTTGGTGTACTACACGATGGATTTGGTAAACCTGTCATATTTCTAGTACCTAGTAAACCAGTTACAAAATTCCTTCTAAATTCTTTGAGTCTTACACTTTTATCTGTGTTGCACAGTGTGTAAAAAATAAATGAATTTACAACAGATACATCTACAAATTACCAAAACAATCGTAGCCAGCAACGTTTTGCATTTCTGTCACTTACATAGAAAGACGCATAGTCAAGCACAGTGTTCCCATATGAAGCCACTATGGAAATGAGGATATTGTACTAACTATACATGTTGTTGTTGTGGGTTGTTGTATACTTCTGAGTATATTTACAACATTTTCATAAATAAATACTAGGAACATGCCTAACATATGCTCAAGAAATATTTACTGGAGTAAATTGAACAGCACGCACTACAACTGATGCAAACACAAGTATTAACAACTTCCTTATGACAACAAAACAGACTGTGGAGTAGTTACAAAAAATTCTCACAGATGACAGCACTAAGCATGACAGACAGAAGGTGGCTCTAGATGAAATCACTGTGTCAGCTGGCTGGGAAATAATAAAAGCTAAAGTGGACGCAAATTAAGCCACTATGCCTCGAAAAGTTAATTAGTATTCAAAAACATTTGCACGATTTCCATGAAGTAATTAAAACAAGATTATCTGTCATTGTTGGCTTTGGAGGCGATCTGATAGTTTTATAGTCTTCAAAATGAAATGCCAAGATCGCACATTAATAATTTATTCAATGACGACCGGTTTCGGTGAACTGTGACATCTGGTCAAGTATATATTTTACAAACTGATCATTTCGTTAAAAAGGAGTATCAAATAATAAGTGAAACATAGCACTTAGTCACTATATAAAAAAAAAAAAAACACAAGTTAAAAACATGACAGCTTACAAAATACAAAACAGCAAACAGATGGGGTGGTCATGGGTAGTCCCTTTTCACCGGTGGTGGCGAACGTTTTCAGGGAGAAATTTAAGGATGATGCACTGGCTTCAGCTCGAGTTCAACCAAAGTGCTTTTTCAGATACGTGGATGGCACCCTTGTGGTGTAGCCCCACGTAGTGAGGCGCTCCTGGGGTTTTTAGAACATGTTAACTCTCGTCACCCTAACGTAAAATTCACTACGGGGGTGGAAAATAATGGAGAACTCAAATTCCTAGATGTTCTCGTCCAGAGGAAGGCAGATGGCACTTTTCGTCAGAGTATATACCGAAACCCAACTCACACCGATCAGCACCTGCAAGGCTCCACCATCCGGCGCAAAAGAAAGGTTTTCTCAGAACTCTGGTTCATCGGGCACCAACACTTTCGGATCAAGACAATCTGACGAATTGGAACACCTTCAGTCTGTGTTCTACAGAAATGGATAATCTTCCAGAGATATCGAGAAGACGCTTCGCCCTGTTTCGCCACCAGAAAAGTCATTAGAAGTACCAGAAGAAACGAAGACGGTTGCTTGCTTGCCGTATGCCGGACCTATATCAACGAAAATCAGCAGAACACTTCTAAAGTATAATGTTAAGAGCGTATTCTGCCCACCATTAAGGCTCTCTTACGTAGCGTAAAGGATGATCTGGCACTACAGAAACCTGGATTTTACCATATACCATGTCAGTGTGGTAAGTCATATATTGACCAGACCATCAGGACCGTCGAAATCAGGCGTAAGGAGCACCAACGGCACGCAAAACTCAAACAAGTTTCCAAGTCGGCTATAGCGGAACATTGCTTGGAATTAAAGCATTCAATGACTTACGATTCTGTCAAGATTCTGACACAGACACCCAGATTTTGGGACAGTGTTATTAAAGAATCTACCGAAATAAAGGTCACACAGGATATAATCAACCGTTAGGCTGGTTATCAACTTACCGTAGTTCCGCCTGGAATCCAGCATTCGATCTCCTAAAGACAGAAAGGAGACATCATTCAAATTTAGAGAGGACTAACTCTGGAATTGGTGTCAAATTGAATATCTCAGCGCAGAGTACACAGAGGGTGCTGAATGAGAGAATAAATCAAGCACCTGAGGACGGTAACATAGCAAAAGAACGGAAGTATGAACACCGGGAGACAGACAGTAATACGGAAGCCGCCTGTAGCGGACGCGGACGTCAAACGGAGCACTTGTCGGGGCCGGCTGCGACTACGGCGACAGAACAGAACTGTCCACAAGGCAGTTTAAATGACGACAGTCGGAAGACTGAACGCACATTGGAAAGTGGAAAAGAACGTCACATGATAAAATTATTAACGGACAAGAGCCCAAAAGCACGCGCACAACAGTCTGAGCAGCCACATATACGAGGGTAAGTCAATTTTTATCCGCAATTTAGTTATATTTTTGTTTATGTTGGTAGAACTGTTGTTTTACGTTGGTGACGCATGCTTTGTTTATTTGTTGTTATATCTTTGCCATTTTCAAACGTTAGTTTCGTTGGCATGTATGAAAAAATTGTTGAAATGTCTTGGTCGCAGTTAGCTTTATTTCATGACGCGTTTCGAGAACATCATCATCAGACTGTGGTACAAAAGAAGAAAATTACATTTTTGGATGTATATCGAACGTAATAATGATATCTATAAGGAGTATAAACCATACTAATACATGTATACTTACAAAAGATTTTAAAAACGATGGGACTTACACCATTTTGGTATAGATTCCTGATTACAAATTTAAAATACCATCATGGATGTCTGGTGAAGGTGTTCAATCAGACTTACATGCTCAACTATGGTGAGAGGGGGGAAACACCGTAACAGGTAACCTAGGTCCCATTCGCCACCAGACGGCGCAGGGTTGGCATTGAAAGTTACGTGAATAAAGCTATACATAAAACATCTTGGGCATACTATACTGTGTGCAGTCATAGAAACTGTGAAAGTTGCGTGAATAAAACTACACACAAAACTACACATAAAACATCTTGGGAACAATATACTGTGAGCAGTCATAAAAAATGTGAAAGACATTTCTACGAAAATGTGTTAAGTCATATAAAAATATATATAACCGTGAAAGACATTTCTACAAAATGAGTTAAGTCATATAAAATTATACAAAACACCAATTCAAGCACATCAAAACCATTAACGGGACAGGGCGCACGACAAGGGAGGCGTGGGAGGGCCAAAGGATAGGATTTGGCGTTGCCAAATACAGCACAAAACACATGACAAATGTTAAAAAATACGCAACCCGGCCACTGCGACGTTACAGTGACACAGCCGCTCATCACAGGCTACAAGCTAAGACTGCAGAATAATCTTTCACAATTACCAGGTAGAAAATTATATGAAGGGGCAATATGTCATATAACATTTATGTGCCATGATGTCGAGACAACTAACAAAGTCCTACAATATGAGTACAATCAAGGTTTAAAATCGAAACTAATGACAAAATAGGCATTATACAAGTACCATTGAATCACAACAATTTTCGTATAAGTGGTAGGTGGATGAGGTGTGGTGATTTTTTAAGTTGATTTTTTACAACAAAAATAGTACATGTTACATGAAACATAATATATGCTGTAAGATGCAATGAACAATAGGACACATGAGACATGTCCAGTGGACAGCTGTGTTGAGGCATACATTAGAATAAGGTACAATTCTAAAGACTCTAGCTTTTAACATTTGTCATGTGTTTTGTGCTGTATTTGGCAACGCCAAATCCTATCCTTTGGCCCTCCCACGCTTCCCTTGTCGTGCGCCCTGTCCCGTTAATGGTTTTGATGTGCTTGAATTGGTGTTTTGTATAATTTTATATGGCTTAACTCATTTTGTAGAAATGTCTTTCACGGTTATATATATTTTTATATGACTTAACACATTTTCGTAGAAATGTCTTTCACATTTTTTATGACTGCTCACAGTATATTGTTCCCAAGATGTTTTATGTGTAGTTTTATTCACGCAACTTTCACAGTTTCTATGACTGCACACAGTATAGTATGCCCAAGATGTTTTATGTATAGATTTATTCACGTAACTTTCAATGCCAACCCTGCGCCGTCTGGTGGCGAATGGGACCTAGGTTACCTGTTACGGTGTTTCCCCCCTCTCACCACAGTTGAGGATGTAAGTCTGGTTGAACACCTTCACCAGACATCCATGATGGTATTTTAAATTTGTAATCAGGAATCTATACCAAGATGGTGTAATTTCCATCGTTTTTAAAATCTTTTGTAAGTATACATGTATTAGTATGGTTTATACTCCTTATAGATATCATTATTACGTTCTATATACATCCAAAAATGTAATTTTCTTCTTTTGTACCACAGTCTGATGATGATGTTCTCGAAACGCGTCATGGAATAAAGATAACTGCGACCAAGACATTTCAACAATTTTTTCATACATTGCCAACGTAAGGTCGCGTGTCCAACAAGAATGGATGAAAGTGATAGGTTAGTTTCGTTGTCGCTGCCGTGCTGTTAATCATGGCTGCTCCGCTGTCTATTTGCACCAAAGAAGATCAATGTTCACTGATACGTTTTTTGTGGGCGGAAGGTGTGTCAGGGGACGAAATTCATAGAATACTTTCAATACAGTACGGGAGCAGTGTTTTGCCACAACGAAGTGTGTACGAGTGGATTGAAAAATTCCGAAATGGTCGCACGAGTGTTAAGCACGATGAAGGAGCCGGACGACCTTTTACCGCCACAAATGAAGAAACCATTGAGCGATCACGTGAAATGATTCTCTTAGACATACGATTAACTATTGATAAAGTGGCTCATCGTCTTCAAATTAGTCGTGGTTCTGCCTACGAAATTATTCACAACAAACTTGGGTTTCGTAAAGTTTGTGCAAGATGGGTCCCAAAACAACTCACACAGTTGCATAAGCAAACGCGCCTCGACATCTGCAAAAAACATTTGGATCGCTTTGGTAACGAAGGGGACAACTTCTTAGAATCATTACCGGTGACGAAACATGGATCCATCATTACGAGCCGTAGAGTAAAGGGCAGAGTAAGGAATGGAAACATCCAAATTCGCCGTGCAAGAAAAGGTTCAAGACCCAACCGTTCGCAGGAAAACTGATGCTTACTGTTTTTTGGGATGCAGGAGGTCCTGTACTGGAACATTATGCTGAAAGGGGCACAACAATAAACAATGTACGTTACAGTGAGATGCTTACTGACAGGCTAAGGCCTGCAATTCGAATCAAACGCCGAGGATTGCTGTCAGAAGGTGTTGTGTTGTTGCACAACAATGCCCCTCCGCATACTGCTGTTCACACTGCTGAAGTACTGGATCATCCTTCATCTTGCCCCTTCTGACTATCACTTGTTTGGTCCACTCAAACAGGCATTAAGGGGCCGTCGATTTGACTCGGACGAAGCAGTGAAGGAAGCGGTGCATTCCTGGCTCGCAGCTCAACCGATTTTTTTTTTTTTTTTTTTTTTTTTTTTTTTTTTTTTTTTTTTTTATGAGGGCATAACGAAGCACGTAGAGGGATGGACGAAGTGCATTGGGAAGCAAGGAAACTATGTCGAAAAATGATGTTCTTGTAAGTTTCGTATTTTATTACAATAAAATTTCATAACTACTTTGCGGATAATAATTGACTTACCCTCGTAGTTAATACTACGGATACTAGATTAGACGGTAGGGGTCAACCGCCGGATGCGCAGTCGTATGCCCCCCACTGACGTCACCAGGAGACCAGCACAGTTCTCCCGCGCGACCATAGCGTTGCTATTATGAGTGTATCTCCACAGAAATGGTTTCCCACTGGCTCTTTATAGTTTGTGTATGTATTCAGTAGTTGTAAGTGATAAGTGAGGCTTATTAGGACGATAGTGTGTTGTGCTGTTGCGTGCTGTACGAACCACGGCAGACAGAAGAATGCGATATTTCACAGATTTCCGAGAGATGAAGAGGTAAGGTTAAAGTGGATAAACGCGTGGAAGCGATTAGATGCTCTCAATCCTGATACTGGCCTTGTACGTTCAGAACATTTTAAAGAGTCTGATTATGTTCGAGACTTGAAAAATGAACTTTTAAACCTTCCATTGAAACGTATATTAAAGGCAGATGCGGTCCCTACTTTGAAGCTGCCTAAGTGCATCGACGTAGTCAAGACAGGTTCTTCTAAATGCCGTGAAGTCAGAGTAGAAAGACGGAACAAACGAAAAGAACTACAAATGTTATTGTTAACAACAAATGACAAGGATGACAGCGTAAATTGTATAAACAATTCCGTTGAGGAAATTAGTAGGGGTACTAATTCCAAAAACCCCTCAGCGAGCACTGCCAATGACAATGACGGAATAACTGTAGCTGAATTAACAGAAGGAGTTGATCATTTAACAAGTGAGAACAATAAACTAATACATGAAATAATTATTTACTCCAACATGTTCACAACATTCATGCGTGGCAACATATGATATAAAATGAATAATACGCTAAGTTTACGCAATGCGTTTTTACCTCTACAAAATCATTTAATTTATTGCAACCATTTATTTCATTTATACAGCACAAAAAAGTATGCAGAATAATAAAAAGAAATTCAGTCCTTCATTGAGCGGGTTTTTCAAGCTGTAGGATTGTGTGTGTGTGTGTGTGTGTGTGTGTGTGTGTGTGTGTGTGTGTGTGTTGTTAGAAAGAGGTACGACCAAACTTTCAGGAAACATTCCTCACACACAAAGAAAGAAAATAGCCTATATTATGTGGACTTATGTCCGGAAACGCTTACTTTCTGTGTTAGAGCTCATTATATTACTTCTTTTCAAATCACATTAATTATGGATTAGAAACACACAGCAACAGAACGTACCAGCGTGACTTCAAACACTTTGTTACAGGAAATGTTCAAAATGTCCTTCTTTACCGAGGGTACATGCATCCACCCTCCGTCGCATGGAATCCCTGATGCGCTGACGCAGCTCTGGAGAATGGCGTATTGTATCACAGCCGTCCACAATACGAGCACGAAGAGTCTCTACATTTGGTACCGGGGTTGCGTAGACAAGAGCTTTCAAATGCCCCCTTGAATGAAAGTCAAGAGGGTTGAGGTCAGGAGAGCGCGGAGGCCATGGAATTGGTCCGCCTCTACCAATCCATCGCTCACCGAATCTGTTGCTGTCGACTGAAACGTGCAGGATCTCCATCGTGCATGAACCACATGTTGTGTCGAACTTGTAAAGGCACATGTTCTAGCAGCACAGGTATCCCATATGAAATCATGATAACGTGCTCCAGTGAGCGTAGTTGGAAGAACATGAGGCCCAATCAAGACATCACCAACAATTCCTGCCAAAACGTTCACAGAAACTCTGTGTTGATGACGTGATTGCACAACTGCGTGCGGATTCTCGTCAGCCCACATATGTTGATTGTGAAAATTTACAATTTTATCGCGTTGAAATGAAATTTGCATTTTAAGAGAAATACTAAAATGAGCTCTTAACATGGATATTAAGCGTTTCCGTACACATGTCCACATAACATATTTTTTCTTCGTGTGTGACGATTGTTTCCTGAAAGTTTGGTCGTACCTTTTTGTAACACCCTATATATATAAAGTTTGATAAGTTTTTCGTGGCTGTGGTCACCGGGTGACGTCACAGCGCACGGCCAGGCCCCTCCTCACTTGCGTGTGGCTCCTACCATCCATTCTAGTATCCGCGGTTGATACTAGGGTGGCTGCTATTGGCCGGCGCGGACGTCAAACGGAGCGCCTCCAGCAGCATGGACCAATGAGAGAACGTCTATCCGTCACAAATAGGCATAAATAATGAACACATTCCACACTGATGAAGATCGCGAGTAATGTGATAGAAATATCGTGCCAGTATGACGCGGATTACCTGCAGAAAACCCGATTCTCCAAGATAACAACACGTTGAAAAGTTTTATTTTTCTGTTTCCTCGACAGCGAGCGGCTTTTTAAATAACCAACATGGTTTTAGGAAAACATTTATCATGTGGTAAACAGCTTTCCCTGTTGTATTTGCGTAAATAATACTGTTAGTCGGAACTGTAACGTTATTTTTCGAAATAGTTTATGCAGCACTGATTGACGTTGATTTACTGACAATAACGAATGCTGTTATTCATCAGTTCTATATAACAACAACTTTATTCCGCTTAAATATCTGTCATAAACTAAATGAAAAATAATAATGTTATGGAAGAGATGCGAACACACAAAGTATATACGTAGTCTTGGTTGCGCACGGGGGGAGCGGATCATGCAAAAAGTGAGAAACTAGTGATTTACGGTATAATGTAAATATACCGAAATTTTAATTACTCAAGTTTCGATTTCGGCCGAAACTAGAAGAGCTAAAGTTTCGGTTTCGGCCGCCAATCATGTTCCCGTCGGACTCTACTAAATAAAAATCACACTGACGTGTTTTACGACCCACTTTAGATTTATAGTTTTATAAGTTTTTGCCTTAGATCAAAATAATAATGTAAATAATAAAAAATTAATTAATAAGAGTGTCTGAAACCCTCTTAAGAAAGAAAATTTTGAATAATGGCGGGTTCCGAACCACTGACCTTCAGCGTCACAGTCAAATGCCTTGCCCACTACGCTACGGCTACCAATCAAAAATTGGACTGAAATGAAACTTTCACTCTGCAGCGGAATGTGCGCTGATGTGAAACTTCCTGGCAGATTAAAATTGTGTGCCGGAACCGGAATGACTCGAACCTGGAACCTTTGCCTTTCGCAGGCAAGCGCTCTACCGACTGAGATATCCCGATACGACTCACGATGCTACCTCAGAACTTTACTTCCGCCAGTACTTCGCCTCCTACAGGTTCGAGTCCCGGTTCCGGCACGCAATTTTAATCTGCCAGGAAGTTTCAAAAATTGGACTCTAATCTCATACTATTGATAGCCGTTGTTAACTGATGTTAATATGGCATTTGTAGACACTAGATTATCATTTATCGAACGAAGAACGAAGTGTTTTTGCTAATTCTTCAGTGCGCCATTGCTTTGAAATGACAACGTGTAACTTACAATAAGGAAATCAGCAAATACGCAAAGCAAGATGGCGTATGCCAGAGAGTGTTCTGGGCGAGGAATGTCACGTGACATCTCCGAACGGCTGGTTTTCGTTAATTCAATGGAGGGTGTCAAATCTCCTTTATTTTTGCAAATATCTCTCAAACGATGCAAGATAAAAAAATAAAAAATAAAAATAAAAAATAAAAACATAAGGGAACGAAGTTGTAGAGAATTTTCTCCTCTAAAAATTCAATTTTCGCGTCAGATGAACGGTTTATTTCCAATTAAAATTATATTACAAACGGCTTTTATTAAATTACTAACGTATTTCTTGTCCGAAATATTTGAAAAAGCGAGGTTCTGGTCTGTGGTGACCAACAATCATGTCTGTAAAATTTGGTGCCGATCCGTTGAACAGTTCGACCTAAAAAGTGGGAACACGTTACAGACAGACAGACATCGTCAAATCGCCGTTATTTTTGCAAATATCCCTGAAATGATGCAAGATATGAAAAAAAAAACTTAATAGATCAAAGTTGTAGAGAACGTTCCCCTCTACCAATTAGGTTATTCAATTTTAGTGTCAGATGAACGGTTCGTTTTCAATTACAATTATATTACAAACGGCTTTTTTTGGTATTACTACCGTATTTTTGGTCCGAAAAATTTGAAAAAGGGAGGTTCTGGTCTCTGGCGGCCTACAATTATATCTGTAAAATTTGGTGCTGATCGGTTGAACGGTTCGTCTTAAAAACAGGGAACACGTTACGGCTAGACAGACATACATCCCAAAATCGCCGTTATTGTTCCAAATATCTCTGAAACGCTACGAGATTTGAAAAAAAAAAAATAAAAAAAATTAAAATAAAAAATAAAATAAAATAAAAAATAACATAACAGAGCAAATGTAAACGAAGGCTTCCGCGGCCGTTGTCATTGTTGATAAAACTCTTCTGAGTATTGGACCGCATCGTCAATATATCAAATATTTCAAATGTTCAAATGTTTGTATAGTCTATGGGACTTAACTACGGGGTTATCAGTCCCTAAACTTACAAACTACTTATGAACTACTTACGAACTAGGACGGCACAAATATCCATGTCCGAGGGGGGATTCGAACCCCCGACCGCAGTGGCCGTGCAGACCGTGACTGGAGCGCCTTAGTCTCCTCGGCCACCGCAGCCGGCATCAAATATTTCACCGACGTTTCTGCCACTCTTGCCACTAAACGTAATACCCAGAAGATGGCCGCTTGCAATAGTGGCCGAAACGTCGGTGAAATAATTGATATATTGACGATGACCCAGAAGAGTTTTATCAACAATAAGAGAGCAAAGTCGTAGAGAATTTTCTCCTCTAGAAATTCGGTTATTCAATTTTCGTGTCAGATGAATATCTAAGCCGTTATTTTCATTTAAATTTCGAGCTGTCAAAATAAGATCGCAAAGGCCCACTTTTAGTGTTACTGCCGTAACCTAAAGTGGGCCAATAACTGTTGTGTGAAGACGGCGCCCTGATCTGGCCAGTCTTCTGGAGCGACGCCGCGGACACTTGGCCGGCACTGTGCGATGCGGAGGTGCGCGGCGTCCCCCCGATGTCGGCGACCCCGGGGAGGGCGGGGCGTCCAACGGAACGCGGCGTGGCGGATGCATCTACGGTCAAATCCGTGGGAGGCGTTTCGGAATCTGGCACGCTTCTTCATTAGCACGGCGGGGCAAGAAGGGCCGGCTTCTTGCACTGCAGATGCGCAGAATGCGGCCGGAACAGCCCGCTGCTCGCTCCGGTAAACCCGCCGACCTGGTCCAGCGAGCAGCCGCCTACCCCACGTCTCCGCACCTGCTCATCTTCTCCCATTGTTTCCAGTTATACAAAACTGACTAGTGAGCTGTCAGCGCAGACGCTCGTCTCTCGTTGTCAAGTACCCGTTACTGAATGTGTCATTTAAGTGATTTAAGTGATTTCATCGGTTTTCTCCTGCTAATTATTCCGACTCTTTGCTGATGTAGATGCTGTGGTTCACGGGAAGGTGACGCCACTGAGTTGTCTTCCAAGTCCCAATATTTTCAGTGGCAGCCTTCCGACATATATTGTTGTTGTTGCTGTGGTCTTCAGTCCGTATACTGGTTCGATGCAGTTCTCCACGCTACCCGGTCCTGTGCAAGTCTCTTCATCTGAGAACACATCCGGCAACCTACATCCTTTTGAATCTGCTTACTATATTCGTCCCTCGGTCTCCCTCTACGCTTCCTTCTAATGGTAAGTCGACAATTCCTTGATGTCTCAGAATATGTCCAACCAATCTATCCCTTCTCTTAGTCAGGATATGCCAGAAACTCCTTTTCTCCCCGATTCGGTTAAGCACCTCCTCATTAGTTACGTGATCTGTCCATCTAATTTTCATCATTCGTATGTAGCACTACATTTCAAAAGTTTCTATCATCTTTTTATCTAAACTCCTCATCGTCCACGTTTCACTCCCATACAATATTTGAGGATCTGGGGATATGTGAGGATACAGGGTTTTAAGATAGTAACCTCTTTGGTACGCTTTGGTCGAACGTCAGTTATCAAATGTTCAAATGTTTGTTAAGCTTACGGGACTTAACTACGGGGTCATCAGTCCCTAAACTTACAAACTACTTATGAACTAGCTGAGACTAAGGACGGCACAAATATCCATGCTCGAGGGGGGATTCGAACACCCGACCGTAGTGGCCGTGCAGACCGTGACTGAAGCGCCTCAGTCCCCTCGGCCACCGCGGCCAGCCGACAGTTATCGTTGGCGTGCAGCGATAGCTGCTGGCAACAGTGCTTAGGTTGGAATGTTTTTTTGTTTGTTGGCCGGTGTGCAGCAGTCTCCTGCCGACCGCAGAGCGAGCGAGTAGCATGTTGACAGTGCGTCCGTAACCCGCGTTTAGCGGTGGCTAAAGTTTTGCATTTAAGTCGTATCGCATATGAGTTTCGGTTGCAGTTGCGTATTAAAATGTTTCAGTGTGGACTTGTAACATTATCGTAGTGGCACGCGGTTATTTAATCAGTGTATTCAAAAGAAAGTTATTAACATTTGTCGTTTCATAATAAAGGAAGTTAACAAAGTTTATTGTTATGGATCAACCTAGTAATTGTCCGCATCCCATACCTTCAAATCATTGGAACAATTATTAAATGATTAAGCAGCAAATAGAATATAACGGCAACTTCGCCCATCGAGGATTAGGTGGACGCAGCTGTGACGTTACAAATGCTACAAGCCAGACAAATGCTTTCGGAAATGACTTTCTAACATTTAAGTTAATATTGGATGTTAACAAGTTTCGCTTCTTTAGAAACGTTTTTCTTCTCATAGCCATTCAGCATTTAATTGTTCTTAACTTCGGCCATCAGAGGTTATCTTGCCACTCAAATAACAAAATTTATCTACTGATTTTATTGTTTCATTGCCTAATCTAATTCCTTCAGGATCGCCTGATTTTCTGACATTGCATTCCATTATTTTCGTTTTACTCTTGTAAATGTTCATCTTATATCTTCCTTTCAAGACACTGTCCATTCCATTCAATTGCTCTTCCAGATCTTTTGCGTTTTTTTTTTTAATTTTTTTTCTCCCTGAACTTTAATGCCCTCACCACATTTCTCCTTACATTCCTTTACTGCCTGCTCAATGTACAGATTGAACAACACCGGAGAAAGGCTACAACCTTGTCTTACTCTCGTCCCAACCTCTGCGTCCCTTTCTTGCCCTTCGACTCTAATAACAGCTGTCTGATTTTTGTATAGGTTGAATATAACTCTTTGCTCCCTATATTTTACCCCTGCTACCTTCAGAATTTGTAGTAGTGTATTCCAGTCGATATAGTCAAAAGCTTTCTCCAAATCGACATATATTACACAATGTATAAAAATAAATTATATCATACGAGTCACACGTTTAAATACCAGGGTTTGGGACTTACATAGTGGCAACACTGCTGTAGAGACAGTATGCAATGCAATCTACAATTGTCACTGAGAGTACACGTTCTTGACGTACATACCATATCTCCGTGCAAATGGACTCGGCCGCCCCAAGACACCGGTATACGTACAATCCAGGGAAACACAGTCACTTGTGAGCGAGCGGTCTAACGTAACGGTGTCACTACGTTTTTGGAACAGGAGAATCGGAGTTGGATCAAGATGGAATGTAACAGAGGTCGTACAGCACGACAGTATCATCAAGGTCTTCAAGAAGCGTGCGGTGCACGGGCATAGTCGTACAGAACAATGGTACGTTGATGGTGTTATCTTAACGCATTACGTTCCTCCACGGCAGACCGTCAATACACAGTATTACTGTTCGTTTTTGGAGCATCATCTGCGACCAGCTTTGTGAAATAATCTGCAACACATTCTGCACAACCCACCCATCATTTTGCACGACAATGCGCGGGCGCATCCAGCGCAATCTGTGGTTGCTCTGTTCGGTCTATGGGACTGGAAAGTACTGTACCATCCACCATACTCCCCACACTTAAGTTCTTGTGACTTTTATTTGATTCCGGAATTGAAGGAACCACTTCGTGGTATTCGCTTCAGAACTGTTCCAGAGATTCGACAAGCAGTAGACCGCTCCATTCGCATCATCAACAGAACAGGCTCTGCTAACGGTATACTACGCCTTTCACATCGCTGGCAACGAATTCAGCACAACGCTGGTGACTTATTTGAAGAACAGTAACAGGTGCAAATAAGTAACGCTTTTGTATCGGTTGTGAATAAATAGTATTTAAGTTCCAACGCTTGTATAAGAATTTATCCTCAGCTCCAGATTCTTGCAGATTCATAAATACGACTGATATTGTTCTGGTGGAAGGTAATATAAAGTGCTCCGTGTCACTGTTAAAATCAATCAAACGTAGCTTTATAAGTGACAAGATTATAAGATTCGCCTGTGGGAGCAGCTTATTCCCACGACTGCTGAAGTTTGAGATTCCCTTGACGTCAAGAACACTTCCTACAGGGAGTGAAAAGCAAGGCAGAAGCAACAGACGCTTCCTTAAACATGACTGAAAATACAAGCAACAGAACGCCGAGGAAGTGCCCTCCTAGGCTATCTTTACTTAATCGCGTAAACCAGACGCTTCGTATCCACAGAAGCTATTCCTCTTCAACCCTGTTGCAATTTAGAAGCGGAACATAACGAGAAACCAGTTGAAAAGATACACGAAACAGCATTGACCCGCTGATACGATAAATAATGCTGATAAGAACGTAAAATATTAATTTTGTTGTCATCTAAAGTCTGATTTGATGCAGCTATCCACGCTACCCTGCCCTGTGCAGGTTGCTTCATCTCTGAATAAGAGCAGGAAATTACATCGTTTTGAAAATACAGCATTCGTCACTGTCAATTTTTAATTAAATCTAAATAATTACACTAAAAAACTTAAAATATTGAGTGTCATCTAAACTGACTCGTTCCACATCATTGCGAAATATGGTATATATGATCTATGTAACGAATATTAATCTAATCTCATCTAATCTACTCGACGTCACTCTGCAATTTTTACCCCACACTCTTCTCTCAAATGCTTTTGGTTCGCCTTCCCCACAATATCTTATATGTGTTCACTCCAGTCTAAGTTTTTCGTAATTGTAACTCCTAGGTATTTGTTAGAATTTACGACCTTAAGGTTAGACTGATTTATCGCGTAATTGAAGTTAAGCGGATTTCTTTTAGTGGTCATGTGTATTACTTCACACTTTTCTTTATTTAGTGCCAATTGCCAATTTTCGCACCATGTAGAAATTTTTTTCTAAATCGCTTTGCAGTTGCTTTTGATCCTCTGTTGACTTCACTAACCGATAAACGACAGCATCATCCGCGAACAGTCTAAGGGAACTATTCAGATTGACTGCTAAATCGTTTATAAATATAAGGAAGAGTAGGGGACCTATAACACCCAGATGTTTTAGATAATCTACTTGATGAAGCACCTTGTTATTAAAGTAAATTCCGACTGTTGATGATGCACATTACCTTTTCCTGCATAGCTTTTGATTTCGGTTCGATGAATTGGAGTTTATTGTTACTGGCTCAAGTAGCTTTTAGCTGCAAGTCTGCGTTACAGATGTTCTCAGGGGTAACTGAATTCTACCCTTTGATTAGTAGAATCAGATCGTTGCCAAAAACTATAACAAGAGAGTGTCCTGAGTAAGGCATTTTAAGCAAGGAATTATATAATATATTCCAGAAACATGGACCACAACAAGAACCTTGTGGGCATCCTTTCGTAGCAGACCTCTCTATGCGAAGGTTGTTGACAGTTTTGTGTGATTATGTACTTTAACACTGCTGAAGGTTAAAGGAATGTTAGAGCGATGTATACAGGAATGACGTCTGATAATAATTAGTCATTAATATAATACAGCTTATATACACTGAAATGCTGCGTCGTGCTATAAGGAAGTTCTTTTCCAAGTTAGGATTTAGTAAACCCATAATCAAATAAATAATTCACTGAATTGGTTAGGGAATGATAATAAGAACAAGATCAGATATATTTAGTAACTATTGGAAAAGTTAATATCACATAATTAACGTAAAATGTGAGGGAGTGAAAGTTGCTTTCACATCTATTGTTCCAGTGAGAGAGGGAGAGAGAGAGAGAGAGAGAGAGAGAGAGAGAGAGAGAGAGAGCAGAGAATGTCGAAAGAACAAATCTCAAAATACAATAGCATTGCATTCCGACTTAGTAAATAATGATAGCATTGTCTTTGCTTGATGAATTCGTGACGGAAAAACACTTTCTTTACGCAACGTCGGTTCCAAGTGTCAATTTTATAAACTGATCATAAAGAAATAATGAAAGCTCAACGGAGAGTCGTCAAATTATGTCAAGTGATCTAGTGGGAAACAGATGACGGAGTGAGACACAACAAGTAGGACTGGAATCTCTAACAGAGTATTTGAAATCCTGTTATGAAAGTAGATGTCTGGCAATTAAAGGTGAGTCATGAACAATGTAGGAAAAAGGGAACTAGAAGCTGAGTATGAATTCGAAATTTTCATATACGTATAAGTGAAGCAGTAAGTTGAGAAGGTTGGATAACTGACAAAAATGGCATTTTTCCAGATGATAACGTGATAACGATATTATGGACCTGTGGTTGATATGCCATAGAGATTATTTACAGCACACAGCAGGAACTAACCAATATTTCTGAAGTAGAGAAAGCTAACTGATCTACATGGCAAAACAATTTATTCGTGTAATTAAAAGAAATATGACGATTAAAATTTTAAATAAATTATTCATTTTGTTAACTTTTGAAACCGTTCTCATGAAGAAGAAAAAATCTGAAAATGCAGTTGAAACGAAAATTTAGCAAATTTTTAAGTTCGTAAAATATGTGTGTCCATGCTGCGTTGTCCAACTAGAAGTATCTCAATCTCTTAAATAAGCTCTTAGCTCATAAAATTTCTTGTTTCCTTCGTTCAATATTTCATCGACAATACGAATGTCCTCCTTTGCCTTATCCAACTCAAACACAAAGATTGTGCTGATCTCACGCCATGCAGAGTGATTTTTCATTTAAGAATGAAGTGCTCGTTCTACTGAAAGAGGTACTACAGCCTTCCTTGTAATAAACGACTCTCTTCTTGTGCATCACAGTCATAGATCTTAGTTAACATAAAATTACGAGATGTCTGTGTGTTTCCTTGAGGCACTCACTGTCAGTATCAAAGCAGCTTTGTCATTCCAGGTTAGAAGCCTCGTAAGTCGAGATGATATGTGCTCCTACTGGTTTTGAAGATTAGAAAGCTCCGCAAGTTGTAAGACACTAATCTCTGCCATCCAACACTCTATTTCCCAATTCCGCTATTGGTTAGTGTTGAAAACACTTCATAATCGATTCTGTAAAGTGGTTTTCCTCCTATATAATTGTGTCCATGTCAATGAAACCGTTTCTGAAACGTTTAAATATTAGACGGATCATGAATCTTTCTATTTAAGTAAAGAGAAATAGCGATTGGCTGACTAAGTCAGTAATGACTGCGCGGGAGTAGCCGCGTGGTCTAAGGAATCATGCTAGAGACTGAGCGCCCGCTCCCGCCGGAGGTTAGAGTTCTCACTCGGGTATGGGTGTATGTGTTGTCCTTAGCGTAAGTTAGTTTAAGTAGTTTGTAAGTCTAGGGAATGACGACCATAACAGCTTGGTCAAATTCGAAATCAGGAATGAAAAAAATGCTCAAATGTTTGTAAAGTTTACGGGATTTAACTGCGGGGTTACCAGCCCCTAAACTTACAAACTACTTACGAGCTAACTTATACTAAAGACAACACAAACATCCATGCCCAAGGGAGAATTCGAACCTCCGACGCGGAATGCCGCGCGATCCGCAACGTGGCGTTCCAGACCGCTCGGCTACTCCCGCGCGGCGATATCAGGAATGAAATTAGCCCTATTTGACTGGGATATACCAAACTCGTCTCTTCTCTTAAAATGTAATCATCACAGTGGAAAAATTTGATTTGGTCTTCCGGAAGATGTGGCGCGTATCAAAGTAGTAATAGTCATCTCAGCTGGTTTACGGCAGTAGGGGAATTTTATGCTCGGTCTGAACATTGTGTGTCGTCTTACCCAGGGTTGTAACCAAGGCCATAGTGACTGTGAGTGTCTGCGTCGTGACAGACGGCTGCACCTTGCAGGTAAACGCTGTCACTGTAGCAGCAAGCAGACACTGAGAGTGCACACGCGTTTCTTCACAGTCTTACGTTAAATACGAGGGGACTTTAAAAAGGAAGCTACACATTACTACCGCAGGCCAAGTAACGTTAAAAGAGAAAATCAATCAATCAATTACCACACAATAAACTTAGTTTCGGTGCGGGCAGTGGCGGGTTGGACCAAGACTGTTTTGGCTTCCCTGAAACGTTAAAAGAACCCTACACTACAGTTTAGAGTGACAAACACATCACACTATTATTCATCGTCATATTAAAGACTCCCAGTCGACTAGTAAAACTCAACCGAGATTAGTCGCAAATATTTTCTTTACTGCAGCAGACCTAGATTTCGGTCAGCGGGGGACCATTATAAATATTTAATGTATGTTCAAACAAACAGAACTTTTGATCCATCAGATTAATAAAGATGAACTCAACGTTCAATGCGGAGGATAAACACTTGTATATATTTTAACGTATATTTTAAGCATTAGTAACGGTCATTCAGTGACCGAAATCTAGATCTGCTGCAAAAAAGGAAGAAGGAAGGAAACTTAGGGAATAATGTCCCGTCGACAGCTTGGTCATTAGAGACGGAGCTAACGCCCGGACTTTTGGGTAAGGATGGGGAAGAAAATCGGCCATGACCTTTTCAAAGGAACCATCTCGGCATTTTCTTGAAGTGATTTAGGCGAAATCACGGAAAACCTGAATCTGAATGGTCGGAGGTGGATTTGAACCACCGTCCTCCCGAATGCGAGTCCAGTGTGTTAGCACAGGGCCACCTCGCTCGGTTGGGATCTGCAGCAACGAAGAAAATTTTTGGGACGTCACTGTTAAATCTTACATCTTTGTAAACAGTCACCGAGCACCACAGATTCGATATGGAATCAAACCTGACATAGTCGAGTACATTTGTCTTCCAGTCATCTGTGAACCCTGTGAAGGCTGTGCACTCCTTTGCGAGAGGGCCACGGTTGCCGTAGCAGTGACAACTGGTTCCAGATGGAGAAGTTTCTACCTTTTCTATTCCACGCCGCTTTCCACCAGCCGCTGATCTGCTACTGCTTTCTTCAAAAATAATTGCTCGTCGATGCATTAGTGATCTCCAGGATGATTAGTCCAAAGCTGAGGTCTTGATTGTAAAATAGCCTAATTTACAGCGTCAAACATCTTTAATTTGTTTTGTTTTCTAAGACGAAAAAAAAGTTCGTTAAATGTGTAATATACAGATTTTTTAGTTACGGAGATTTCATCATAGATATTCACCTGACATCGTGTGCCGCCGACGTGTTGTACATTCCATGGCAGTGTTTTCTCGTTAACAATGTGTTCCGCTCTACCTTGAACTTTCAAATCTGCCAAGAAATGTGGAACTCGCCGGTGCTTCATGATGTGAGGCGAAAATCTAAGATAAAATCTCCAGCCGGCCGCGATGGTCAAGCGGTCTGCAGCGCGCCAGTCACGGTCTCCACGGCCACTACGGTCGGGGGTTCGAATCCCCTCGGGCATGGATATTTGTGCCATCTTTAGTATTAGCTAGTTCATAAGCAGTTTTTAAGTTTAGGGACTGATGACCCCGTAGTTAAGTCCCATAAGCTCTACAAACATTTGAACATAAAATCTCCAGAATTTAAAAGGAATCAACATTTTACAAATTCAACAAACTGTTTGAAATGTGGTGGTACAGACAAATGATGAAGTTTTGATGGGTAGATCACGTAAATAATGAGGAGGTATAGTTTGCACATATTCAGGGCGCGATATTATTTGATTCTGAACGACCAATTAGAATCTGGAGATCACAAGTTTTTCAATATTTTTGAATATCCAGTATGAGAGGAAATCCTTGAACTCCTATAAATAAGACTACCAAAATTGTTATGATAATGCTGTGTAATTTCTAATGTCCATGGAAGTAATTATATTGGTCCCCTAATACCTATTTGAGTACAACAAACAGTAGACACTATCTTGATTCACTTAGTGGAAAACTATCAAATGAATTTCCATTCTCTGGGGCCCGCAGTGTAGAGTACGTCTTTTAGTGACATGTTCAATACCACAATAAGTATAAATTATTTTTACACTGCTTTAGAATGTTATTATTTCACTATAAGCTAATTTCAGACTTAGGCCATCGTCAGGTGTTATTTCTTATAATATTGTTGCCGTTTATTTGCTGCCCAATTGCTGCTGCACATATACAGATAAGCAGCAATAGATAAGCATTACATCAGCTTTTAAAATCAATTGGGCAGCGAATAAACGGAAACAACATTATAAGTAATAACACCTGATGGTGGCCTAAGGCCAAAATAATCTTCTAGTGAAATAATAAAATTCTAAAGCAGTATAAAAATAATTTATAATTATTGTGGTATTGAACATGTACCAAATTAGTATACTTTATGTAAGTGGTATGTATATAAAACAGGCACATAAGGTCTTTTGTGAAAAATTTGTATGGAGATGTTACGTTATTCTTCGTATTTTTGTAACGACATCAGAAGATGGCGACTAGACTGCTGAAACATGTAACAATAAAAAGAAAATACAACAAAGTCACTTTTGGCATCATATTCACCACTAATGAGGAGGGGCTTCACAGAATTTGCGAGAAAAGAGTTTCTATGAGGAGGTATCGATTAGTGGGCCACATTCTGAGGTATCAAGGAATCGCCATCTTAGCATAAGAAGGAAGTATGTGGGATGGAATTGGTAGAGGGAGATCTAAAGACGAACACAGTAAGCATCTACATCTACACGGGATACTCTACAAATCACATTTAAGTGCCTGGCAGAGTTCATCGAACCACATTTTTTTATACTATTTATCTCCCATTCCATTCTCGAATAGCGCGCGGGAAGAAAGAACACCTGAATCTCTCCGTTCGAGCTCTGATTTCTCGTATTTTATTCTTATGATCATTTCTACCTATGTAAGTGGGAGTCAACAATATATTTTCGCATTCGGAGGAGACTGTTGAGTTTCGTAAGTAGCCCACGCCGCAGAGATTAGCGCCATTGTTGTAATGATTCCCATCCCAGATCCTGTATCATTTCCGTAACGCTGTCTCCCCAGTATCGTGACGATTCGAAATGAGCTGCCCTTCTTTGGACTCTTTCGATGTTCTCCGTCAAACCCACTTGATAAGGATCCCACACTGGCCAGCAATACCAAAAAAAATGGACGGACAAGCATTGTGTATGCAGTTTCTTTTGTAGTTCTGTTGCATGTTTTAAGAGTTCTGCCAATAAAACGCAGTCTTTGGTTCGCCTTTCCCACGACGTTATCTACGTGTTCTTTCCAATTTAAGTATTTTGTGGAGTTTACAGCACTCACTTTTGATTGATTTATCTTGTAAACAAAGTTTAACGAAATTCTTTTCGTACTCACGTGGACGACTTCACTCTTCTCATTATTTAGAGTCAATTGCTGATTTTTACACCATACTGATATCTTATTCAGATCGTTCTGCAGTTGGTTTTGATCTTCAGATGATTTTACTAGACGGTAAATGACGGCGTCATCTGAAAACAACCTAAGAAAGCTACTTAGATTTTCCCCTAAATCGTATATGTAAATAAGGAACAGCAGAGGACCAATAACACTACCCTGTGAAACGCCCGATATCACCTCTGTTTCAGTCGATGCCTTACCATCGATTACGACGAACTGTATCCTCTCTGACAAGAAATCCCCTATCCAGTCGCAAATTTGGGGCGATATACCATAACCACGCAATTTGATTAAAAGCCGTTTGTGAGGTACGGTGTCAAAAGCCTTCTGGAAATCAAGAAATACGGAATCGAATTGCGAACCCTTGTCGATAACACCCATCACTTCCTGTGAATGAAATGTTAGTTGTGTTTCGCATGAACGATATTTTCTATATCCGTGTTGACCTTGGATGTAGGCTGCCGTTCTTATTCGTAGATGAAGAGGCTTCCACAGGTCAGGGTAGTGTAGAGAGCAGCATCTACCCAATCTGCGGACTTAGCATCAAAACAACAACATAACCACAAGTCCGTTTGTGTTAAAAGTTAGTACAAACTCCATCGATAGTCTGCGATAATCTGAGTATCGATGGTTTTGTGAGGACGACACCGAGATATCGATACACATCCGTGTATCGGTGCAGAGGGCGAGCGTTTCGGTATCGCGGCGGAGCATCATCGTCAGGAGGCGGCGCCAGCGCCAGCGACTCACGCCCACGGCGGCCGCAAGCGCGCGAGCACGCTCTCAGATAAATTATTGCCGTCACGCGGCGAAATCTCCGAAACCGATCTGGGATCTGAGTGGGTCCGCGCTCGCTCTCCATCTGATACACCTCCTCCTCCTCCTCCACCTCCTCTTCCAGTTCTTCTTCCACGGCTACTCTCCCCCCCCCCCTCCCGATCCTTACGTCCAACTCACGCTGCACCGCCTCCCCCTCGGCGGTTAAACTCCGATCCTTTGCTTTATAAAGTATAATTAATAAATCCATTTTAAACGTTCCCCTAATTAAGACAACATCCTATATATTACGGCTGCCGCGAAGCTGAAAAAAAAGGGCCGGTCTGAAGTCTCAATCCGTTTCCACCCACGCCCGGGCGCGGGCGCGGGCGGTGGCCTTTGAGGCCACGGCGCGATGGAGCGGCCGCGGGCCGCCTTTTTATTGCAATCGGAATTCCATAAGTCACGGGCTTTTCTCTAAACACGCCGGCGCGGCGCGGCTCTATATTATATTAATTGTCGAGCGCGGCTCCGCGGGGCCGGACAAATTGGCCCTAATGGTGATTGCATTAAGACGCGGCGCTCTTTACGGCCGGGCTGTCTGGCCGGCCGCGAGTAACGCCGCGGCGGGGTGATTGCGCTGACGACTTCATCAGCGGCGCGGCCGGGGCGACGGCGTTTTGTAACTGCGGTGCCGCCGGGCCGAAACAGGTATCATCACGCAGTAACTGACTCAAAGGATACCAGCGCGAAGTGGTTTTTGACTACAGATAACCAACAGAGTAATCAACAACAAAGTAAACACAAGAAATGTATTTACAACTATCTGAAATCCCGGCGTTGCTCGCGGCTTATTTATTCCATTCTTCACATTCTCATCCCTTCTCTCTCTCTCTTTCTCTCTCTCTCTCTCTCTCTCTCTCTCTCTCTCTCTCTCTGCACCTCCTCTTTCCTTTGTCCATCTCCTCTCTCCCCTATCTCTGTTCGTCTCCTCCTTCCGTAGATCCATGTTGAGGGGATCCTCGTGGATGTGGAACATGTCAAGAAACAAAATTTACAAGTTGAATAATAGGTAATACTAATAATATAAATACAGATACATACACTTATAATATAAATACAGATACATAAATTTTTAAGGTTTATATGCCAACTAGCTCTGCCGATGATGATGAGATCAAAGAAATATATGAGGAGCTAAAGGAAATTATTCAGACAGTTAAGGGAGAGGAAAACTTAATTGTGATGGGAGACTGGAATTCGGTAGTAAGAAAAGGAAGAGAAGGAAAAATAGCAGGTGAAAATGGAATGGGCAAAGGGAATGAAAGAGGAAGCCGCCTGGTAGAATTTTGCACGGAATATGATTTAGTTATAACAAACACCTGGTTCAAGAAACACAAAAGAAGGTTGTATACGTGGAAGAGACCAGGAGACACCGGAAGGTGTCAGATAGATTTTATAATGTTAAAACATAGATTCCGGAACCAAGTTATAAACTGTAAGACATACCCAGGGGCAGATATAGACCTAACCATAACTGTAGGCTGAAACTGAAAAAAACTGGAGAAAGGTAGGAAAATAAGGAGATGGGACCTAGATAAATTGAAGGAACGTGAAGTTCTGGAGAATTTCAAAGGGAGATTTAGGCAACAATTGACAGAAACAGAGGGAAATAAAGCAGTAGAAGAGGAATGGGTAGCATTGAGAGATGAAATAGTGAAGGCAGCAGAGGACAAAATAGGTAGAAAGCCAAGGCCTACAAAAAATCCTTGGATATCACAGGAAATACTAAAGTTAATTGATGAAAGGAGAAAATATAAAAATGCAGTAAATGAAACAGGTAAAATGGAGTACAGACGACTAAGAAATGAGATTGACAGGAAGTGCAAAATGACTAAGCAGGAGTGGCTAGAAGCCAAATGCAAATCTGTAGAAGAATGTATAGCAAGAGGAAAAGTAGATACCGCCTACAGGAAAATAAAAGAGACATTTGGGGACAAGAAAAGCAACTCTAAGAATATCAACAACTCAGATGGGAAACCAGTTCTCAGCAAAGAAGGGAAAGCTGAAAGGTGAAAAGAGTACATAGAGCAGCTCTACAAAGGAAATGAACTTAGAGACAATGTTGTAGGAAGGGAAGAGGAAGTAGATAAAGATGAAATAGGAGATACTATACGGAGAGATGAATTTGACAGAGCCCTGAAAGACCTAGGGCGGAACAAGGCCCCAGGAGTAGATGACATACCCTCAGAGCTACTAAAGTCTCTGGGAGAGCCAGCCATGACAAGATTATTTGAAATGGTGTGTAGGATGTATGAGACAGGCGAAATGCCCTCAGACTTTAAGAAAAATGTAATAATCCCCATTCCAAAGAAATCAGGCGCAGACAGGTGTGAAAATTACAGAACCATCAGTTTGATAAGTCATGGTTGCATAATTTTAACACGAATTATCTACAGGAGAATGGACAAGCTGGTAGATGCTGACCTCGGGGAAGATCAGTTTGGGTTCAGGAGGAACGTAGGAACCCAGGAGGCAATACTCACTTTACGTCTTATCTTAGAAGGTAGATTAAGGAAAGGCAAACCTACATTTTTAGCTTTTGTAGATTTGGAGAGAGCGTTTGACAATGTTGACTGGAATACACTCTTTCAAATTCTGAAGTCAGCAGGGGTAAAATATAGGGAAAGGAGAGTTATTTACAACTTGTACAAAAGCCAGACCGCAGTTATTAGACTCGAAGGGCATGAAAGGGAAGCATCAGTTGGGAAGGGAGTAAGACAGGGTTGTAGCCTTTCTCCGATGTTATTCAAATTGTACATCGAGCAGGCGGTGAAGGAAAGCAAGGAAAATTTTGGAATAGGGATTAAAGTTCAGGGGGAAGAAATAAAAACATTTCGTTTTGCCGATGACATTGTAATTCTGTCAGAGACAGCAAAGGACCTAAAAGAGCAATTGAATGGAATGAAGAGTGTGTTGAAGAGAGCGTATAAAATAAACATTAACAAGAGCAAAAAAAAAAAAAAAAAAAAAAAAAAAAAAAAAAAAAAAAAAAAAAAAATGGAATGCGGCCATAGAAAATCAAGCGATGCTGAAGGACTTAGATTAGGTAACGAAACAATGAAGGTGGTAGATGAGATTTGTTACTTGGGTAGTAAAATAACAGGCGATGGTCGCAAGGATATAAAATGGAGAATGACAATGGGAAGAAAAGCATTTTTGAAAAAGAGAAATTTGTTAACATCGAATATTAATTTAAGTGTAAGGAAGTCTTTTCTGAAGGCATTTGTGTGGATTGTTGCCATGTACGGGAGTGAAACATGGACGATAAGCCGTGCGGACAGGAAGAGAATAGAGGCTTTTGAAATGTGGTGCTACAGAAGAGTGCTGAAGATTAGGTTGGTAGATCGAATAACTAATGAAGAAGTACTGAACACAATTGGTGAGAAAAGGAATTTTTGGTATACCCTGATCAAAAGAAGGGATCGCTTGGTAGGACACATTCTTAGACATCGGGGAATCGTAAATTTAGCATTGGAGGGAAGTGTGTGGGGTAAAAATCGCAGAGGGAGACCAAGAGACGCGTATAGTAAGCAGATTGAAGTGGATGTGGGTTGCCGTTCTTATGAGGAGATGAAAAGGCTTGCTCAGGATAGAGTAGGGTGGAGAGCTGCATCAAACCAGTCTCCGGACTGAAGACCATAACAACAACAAAATTTTTAAGGTTTTTTTTGTTTTTTCATTTGGTACAATTTAGGAGTTCACTAATGGAGTAGAAGGACTGGCCACTAGAAATTCTTTTAGGTTCCTCTTAAACTGATCTGTATTTGTAGCAAAATTTTGTATACTTGATGGTAAATTATTGAAAATGTTTGTTCCTGAGTAGTGGACCCCTTTTTGAAGTAAAGTAAGTGCTTTTAAGTCCTTGTGTAGATCATTTTTATTCCTATTATTGTATGTATGAACTGAGCTGTTAGTTGGGAAAAGGGATACATTATTTATGACAAATTTCATTAAGGAATAAATATACTGAGAGGCAGTAATTAATAAACCCAGTTCTTTGAAGAGGCTTCTACAGGACGTCCGTGAATTTACTCCACAAATAATACATATTACACGTTTTTGGACTTTGAAGACTTTTGACTGACTTGAAGAGTTACGCCAAAATATTATACCATATGACATTAGGAAATGAAAGTAAGCAAAGTATGCAAGCTTTGTTTATTTTATGTCTCCTATGTCTAATAACACTCGTATTGAAAATACAGATTTGTTGAGTCGTTGCTGCAGTTCTGTGGTGTGCTCCTCCCAACTAAATTTATTATCAAGCTGTAATCCCAGGAATTTAATAATGTCAACCTCTTCTATCTGCTCTTCTTCTTACTTAATGCATATGCTGTCAGGAAATCTCTTACATGTTCTGAACTGCATGTACTGAGTCTTTTCAAAGTTTAATGACAATGAGTTGGCTTTAAACCATTTATTAATGTTCATGAAAATGTCATTAGCAGAACTTTCTATCCTTCCCCTTTGAATGCCTAACTCCACCCTCCCTTTATCTGCCGGAAGTGGCCTCATCTCTGTGTCCAACTCCTTCTCCACCTCCTTAGACTATTTACTCCTCCATTTATCAGTGAAAAATTAAATAACTCTTAATTTTTATGGTGATCAGCGAAGTGCTGTTAAAATTCACAGCAAGTTACTCTCCAAATGAAGTCGGAAGCAGACAATGAAGTGTTGTTTTGAAGGTGCCAAATATTTGCAAGATTGGAATAAAACCGTAGATTTTGTCGAAGTCGGTAAGTAAAGTATCCTCCGCCATACACCATACAAAATATTATGCATGCAGTGGCCTTCCTCATAGTTTGAAGCTCCAGTGAGCATGCTAACAGCATGTCATCAAGATCGGAATACAAATTTAGATTTTTCCGAAGTCCATTGGTTAAGTATCCTCTGCGACGCACCATACGAAATTTTATGTAGACTGTGACCTTAGCCGCGGTGGAGTAGCCGAGCGGTCTGAGACGCCTCGCTGCGGAGCGCACGGTTGCCTGCCGTTGGAGGTTCGAGTCCTTCCTGGGGCATGGGTGTGTGTGTTGTCCTTAAGTTAGTTAACCTTAGTTTAAGTAGTTTGTAAGCTACGGACTGATGACCACGCAGTTTGGTCCGATAGATTTACAATCATTTGAACTGTTACCTTACTCTTGTTTTCAGTTAAATGTGTAAAATTTCATGAATGGAGAGCTGCTAGATTTCTTAGAAATGTTATTTTATTCGAAACTTCGCCGAAATCTGAAAATTAACTGTTTAGTCACGTTAATTAATTGAAATGATTGTAGGTAATCTGAATATATTACTACTGCACTTATATACTGAATTGTTCAATCATATTTAAAAATTTCATCAGGTTCGGAGTACAACCGTAGAATCTGACGAAGTCCATATGAAAAGTGTCCTTCATCATGCACCATCCAAACTTTTATGTGACAATGACATTCCTCTTGTTTTGAAGGTCAAGTGTCCGAAATGTCATGAAGATTTTAGGATGAATAAAACGTTCTTATTCGCATAATGCCACAACCATATAATTGTTTATGACGTTATATCTCCTGAACTATATATCATAAGCAGTTCTTACCCATACGTCAAATGTTACCTCATGGAAGGAATATGTGTACCAAATTTGGGTGAAATCGGTACAGTGGTTTAGAAGCAGACGTCGCATGATGCAGCACTTTTCCGCACATTATATTGTTCCTGAACTATTTGTCGTACAGTCATTTAATTGTACCTATCACCATCGCGAATCTGCGAGCAATATGATGACTAAGTTTCATCACAGTCGGTTGAACGCTACGGCCACGCATAAAATACGAACACACAAACATTCATTTTTATATATTAGACTGTGAATATAGTACACCATGTTATCGAAAGTCCAGAGAGGGGCGTGGTACTTCACAGCACAAGGTGTCCCAAAAAGAATGACCCGATTTTAAATGAAATTATTTATTAGGAACAAGGGCTTAACACCAACGAAATGAGTACTAAATTACACAGAGTACGCGAAGGAACATGTTCCCCTTCTTGCAATGGTGTACCATAGGTCTCTAGAAACGCGAAGCGTTCCAAAAAATTGGAAAATTGGTGCAAGTCATCCCAGGTTTCAAGAAGGGACGTCGAACAGATGCGCAGAACTATAGACCTGTAACTCTAGCGTCGGTCAGTTGTAGAATTTTAGAACACTTACTATGTTCGAGTATAATGACTTTTCTGGAGACTAGAAATCTACTCTGTAGGAATCAGCATGGATTTCGAAAAAGGCGATCGGGTGAAAGCCAGCTCGCGTTATTCGTCCACGACACTCATGGCCATAGACACGGGTTCTCAGGTAGATGCCGTGCTTCTTGACTTCCGCAGGGCTTCTGATACAGTTCCCCACAGTCGTTTAATGAACGAAGTAAGAGCATATTGTCTATGAGACCAATTGTGTGATTGGATTGAGGAATTCCTAGATAACAGAAAGCAGCAGGTCATTCTCAATGGAGAGAAGTCTTTCGAAGAAAGAGTGATTTCAGGTGTGCCACAGGAGACTGTCGTGGGACCGTTGCTATTCACAATATATGTAAATGACCTTGTGTTAACATCGTAAGTTCACTGAGGCTTTTTGCGGATGATGCTGTAGTATATAGAGAGGTCGTAACAATGGAAAATTGTATTGAGATGCAGGAGGATCTTTATCGAATTGACGCATGATGCAGGGAATTG
The DNA here is from genome assembly GCA_026315105.1 of Locusta migratoria. Lineage (NCBI taxonomy): Eukaryota > Metazoa > Arthropoda > Insecta > Orthoptera > Acrididae > Locusta > Locusta migratoria. Next base: position 98,118,022 of record CM048750.1, on the reverse strand, counting down.
CAATTGAATCTGAGTCTAGACAAGTTAATGTGGTACGGATACATAGAAAGAAAGATCCTTTATTATTTTGCTACACTATAGCAAGTCAGCAACTGGAAAAAGTTAATTCCATAAGTTATCTGGGAGTAGGCATTACGAGTGATTTAAAATGGAACAACCATATAAAATTAGTCTTCGGTAAAGCAGATGCCAGACTGAGATTTATTGAAAGAATCCTAATGAAATGCAGTCCGAAAAGAAAGGAAGTAGGTTACAGTACACTTGTTCGCCCACTGCTTGAATACTGTTCCACAGTGTTGGAACCGTACAAGGTGGGGTTGATAAGGAGGTTGAGAATATCCAACGGAGAGCAGCGCGCTTCGTTACAGGATCATTTGGTAATCGTGAAAGCTTACGGAGATGATCGATAAACTCCAGTGGAAGACTCTGCAAGAAAGACGCTCTGTAGCTCAGTACGGGCTTTTGTCGAAGTTTCGAGAACATCTTTACCGAGGAGTCTAGCAGTATATTGCTCTCTCCTACGTATATCTCGCGAAGAGATCATGAGGATAAAATCAGGGCGATTAGAGCCCACACAGAGGCATACGGACAATCTTTCTTTGCGCGAACAATACGTAACTGGAATAGGAGGGAGATGCGATAGCGATACTCAAGGTACCCTCCGCCACACAGCCTCAGGTGTCTTGCGGAGTATGGATGTAGAGTTAGATGTACTCACAAAAGACGTAAATTTATTATAATCCATCATAAATGTTTAATATATCCTCCATTGACTGCACGTACGACATCTAGGCGATAGCCAAATTCATCAAAAACCGAGCGTTAGGTGTCTTCTGTCACTGCGTAGCCATAAGGTTCATCTGATTGCTATAAAACTTCGTCAACTTACTTCTTACTCTTACGCAAAGGTTATGGATATAGTACAGTTAGTTTACATTAGGTGGCCCGCGTGTCGTACGCTCGTACTGGCAAATGTATTTGAATGGTCACTGACGTACTGAGAGGTATGAATGTAACAAAAACATACAGACCAGCGTTTTATTGTGTCCTAAATAACTTGAATAATGAAGTCAAAAGAGTGAAATGAATGTGATTTATACTTCTCCTTTAAGTATTTGAGCCGTGCTGGCTGGATTTTCTTGTACTGGCACCAGTTACTGGTCATGCTAGATCGATACCGCTTCATCACTTCACCACGGGTGTCGTGGCTAGTTTCCTTCGTCTGTTTTCTCGCGGCCGGCACTAGTATGGCGTTCCAGGCGTATATCTGGAAGCGCCTATGTGCAGCTGGCCAGTGCGGAGTTAGCAGTTCTTGCCTGCGAAGAAACAGCGGGTGAGCCTGCAGCCGTAAGGAGACCGCGGATTGCTATAGTCGGCGTCAGCTATGAAGGCGGCCCAGTTTTCAGCCGTTTTGCGCATCTCCCTCCATTACCGCAATGACAACAAATACTGTTCATTCTGTAGGTGCGTGGCTGGCCACGAGTTGAGCAATGTTTCTCCCGCAGGCCCAACTGCTGGCGTTCGGCCGTAGCTCCTCTCCTCCACGCTTCCTCTATCGCTCCGTCTCTATGCGCGGAAGCGTCTTCTTATATGACGCCAGGTATTTTAATTTAGTGGAGTAACCACCCACGAGGGCAGGTAGTTCGCGGCAGCTGAAGAAAGCTACCATGAGGAGCTCGGTTTGAAAACAGCCGGCGTCTGGTCGCTCCGCGCCCGTTGTGGTATTATTCCGAGCGTGCTCTCTTCATCTTGTCCTATGGAGTACAAAATGTTCAAATATTTGTCAAGCTTAAGGGATTTAACGGCGGGGTCATCAATCCCTAAACTTACAAACTACTTATGAACTACCTTATACTAAAGACAGCACAAACATCCATGCCCGAGGGGAGATTCGAACCCCTCGACGGGGAGCGGCCTCGCGCATCGGAACATTGTGCCTATGAAGTACATCATGGGGACATCCGATTAGTGTAAGCATCATCGGAAGACACAGTTGGTAATTTGAGTCACTGCAGTGCAGTACGCCGAGTTGTGGCGTCGATGACTGAGTATTTTTACCATTTTGATGTGTGCATTCCCACTTCTCTTAGTATGAGGTGCAGGTCCTGTTTCCGTGCAACCGGTTAATGATACAATTCTGCTGTTGGTGTCGAGCGTTCTGCTTTGTTACATCTTTCCCTTCATGATTCAATTTACACATGGGTCTTCGTTGGTTTGACTAGTTCTAGTAATCGAACCCAAGTGGTTACTTTGATCTAATGTTCAAATGTTTGTTAAGCTTAAGGGATTTAACTGCGGGGTCATCAGTCCCTAAACTTACAAACTACTTATGAACTACCTTATGCTAAAGACGTCACAAACATCCATGCCCGAGGTGGGATTCGAACCCCCGACGGGGAACGGCCTCGCGCATCGCAGCATAGCGCCTCAATGCTTTCGGCAGCTCCGCCGCTGCTAATGTTCGTATGTCATTGACCATGAAATTTGCATTTCCATTCCCGACGGGTCTTTACTAATGTTCTTTCAGTTAATATATTTAAACTTACTATATCTAAGTGCTTCTGGAATATTTATTTGCCGAGTGGCCGTTTGTTACTCCATTGCTTTGCCCGGGGAGCAAGCGTTGTATATTGATAAGGCCTATTCTTTCCACGAAAAGTTACTGCCGCCCGTGGATGTATTTGTGTAGTTTATCTTCTGATTACATATTACTCCTTCCCTTCATTTCCCTTCCTTTTGTAGCTGTGGTCACTGACATACGCTTATCTATTGCTGCCATTCCTGTTCCAATGATATTTGTTCATTGTACATCTGTTTTGAACATCACCAGTCAAGCTTATTTCATGTATTTCTTGGCTGCTTGTCTAAGTTAACTCGTTTATGTCACCTGATTGATTGGAACTTTACTCTATCAATTTTTTAAACTGTGCCTTATTTTTAAATGGTTTATCTGCGGTGTTACCTAAAGATTACGGCAGTCGGTTTAAATGTTGTTGTGAACTGTTCGTTAATGCGTTAGCACCTTTTGAGTTTAGTTGTCATATCCATGGGATTGTCTAAGTGTGCGTTATTGTTAATAACCTTATGCTTAATTAGATTTGTTGCAATGCTGGCACTATCCAATCAGGTACTCTTTGAAATTTAATTTTAAGTGTGGCTAGTTCATTGGCGCCATTGTCCTGTCACGTCACGTCAATCTTTTATACCAATAATTCGTTATATTTGTTAAATACAAAATCGGTTCATTATCGGTCAAGTTTATGTATTTTATTTCTTGGCTGCTTGTCCAAGATAATTTGCTTATGTTACCTGATTCATTGGTGTCTCACTCTCTCTTTATTTTTTTTTTTTATAAATTGTGTTTTATTTTAAATTGTTTATTTGTGGTTACTTAAAAGGTTTGGCAACCGATTTAACTGTTGTGTCAAACTCTTTATTAATGAGCTTGCCCTTTCTGTAATTTGTTGTGTTATTTATGGGGCATTATCTAAAAGCATGTTAATAACTTTTTGCGTGATTAGATTTGTTGCATGGTGACAGTACCCAGTCAGTGTGAATATTGAACCTCTTGAAATTATGTTTAATTGTAGCTCCAATTTGTTACCTATGGACTACCTACTTAATTATGACTTTATGCTTTGTGTAGTGGATTTTAATCTGTTGTTTATTATAACTGCCTTTTCTAATTATACTAACTAAAGTATTATCAATTATTTTCAAGGCAACTATATTGTCAGCTCTCTGAGAGTTTTAATCAACTACGCCTTGTTGTTTGAAATAAAGATTTTGTAATCACAAGTAATAATTATCTCTGATACCAGCCCTCCCAACCCCCAACCCCTTATTTTCAACCTATCAGTATTTTTAAATTTCAATTAAACAAGCTAACACTTTAAAATTACAAACGTTATTTGCACAATTATTTCTTCTTTTTCCTTCATTATTACCACGTCAATTCTGAACTTAAGACTTCTCCATAATATGTTATCTGTTAACAGACGTTTAACAAAAATGCATATTTTCCTTGTTTATTATTTGATGTCTGAGTTGTGTTTGTGAACAGAAAATTAAGTTGACAGAAATTATAGTTTGCCGCGAGTAAATGCCGAGCGTTTCAAGGCGCCTTGTTTTGGAGCGCGCAGTTGCTCTCCGTCAGAGGTTCGAGTCCTCTCTCTCGGGCATGGATGTGTCCTTTGTCCCTAGCATTAGTTAAAGTAGTTTGCAAGCCTAAGGACTCATAACCGCAGCAGTTAAGTCCTATAGATTTATTTGAACATTTAAATATTTGAAATAATAATTTATTCTCCTTGATTGATTCGTATTAGTCCAACTCCATTTCCCAGTTCAAAAATAACCCAAAGAATTTTGAAAGGATTTGCTGTCAATCTATGCAACGATTATTTTGCGACTCTGCTGTACTCATTTTTTATTTTGTCAAGTAGGCTCAACCACAGAAATCGTGTAAAAACACTAACATATGACGCGTTTCAAGGGCCATCAGATAATCTGTACAAGAATCTTAAAACCTGAGACAATAAAAATCTAAAACGTAAAAAAAGAAAACGTGCTTATTCCGTTTTAGATTTTTATTGTCTCAGTTTTTATGATTCTTGTACAGATGAGGGTTTGACCCTTGAAACGCCCCATATTTTAGAGTTTTTACACGATTTCTGTGGTTGAGCCTACTTGCCAAAATAAAAAATAATACAACCGCGATCTCACATCCATTATGGATATAATTAAGTCTGCTGTACTCATTAACACTGTGTTGTGCATTTGACAGAAATGTTAGAAGATGCAATTACTTTTTCATTCCATGGCACCTTTGTACAACACAAGATTTTTATTGTCTCAGTTTTTAAGATTCTTGTACAGATGAGGGTTTGACCCTTGAAACGCCCCATATTTTAGAGTTTTTACACGATTTCTGTGGTTGAGCCTACTTGCCAAAATAAAAAATAATACAACCGCGATCTCACATCCATTATGGATATAATTAAGTCTGCTGTACTCATTAACACTGTGTTGTGCATTTGACAGAAATGTTAGAAGATGCAATTACTTTTTCATTCCATGGCACCTTTGTACAACACAAGATTGGTCTTTAAGGCTACAAATCCTCAAATGCTACATTTCATCGTACCTATTCATTGTATTGACATTACTGCGATAATTATGAGAACACAAAGAATACTTGACTACAGACCCTCGCGTCAGCTGTCGGTCGTGTATTATCGGCAGTGTTCGGCTCAGTTCGCGAGTAAGAGATAGCTAGCTGCGAGCGCATCATGCGCAGTGCCTGCGGGCAGTCTCGTGAGCAGCTCAAGCAACGCCACTTAGAAGACAAGGCCTCACAATCAACACCACCTAGAGACAAGGCCTAAGAACAGCTCGTGCTACGTCATACTGACCAGCTGATTTGCTGGCCGCTGGGGCATGCCCACTGCGTAGCGGCGAGCCAGTAAGCTAGCCAGCCGCAGCTAACACCATCTAGATACAAGGCCTCACAACCAGTCCGTGTCACGTCACACCTATATGCTGCCCTCGCAACCTCACTGGCTGGCCGCTGGGGCACAGCCCACTGCCTCGTTGCTTCAGCCAGTGAGCTTGCGAGGGCAGCCTATAGGTGTGACGTGATGCAGACTTGTTGTGAGGCCTTGTATCTAGAGGGTGTTGCCGCAGCCTGGTCAGTATAACATAGCATGAGTTGTTCTTAGGCTTGTCTCTAGGTGGTGTTGCTCACAACTGGCCGTGCCTACGTCACACTTAAAGGCCGAGAACGCTAGCTGCCGGTCGCAGTGGCCGAGGGGACTGTGGCGCGTCAGTTACGGTCTGCACGGCCACTACGGTCGGGGGTTTGAATCCCCCCCCCCCCTCTCGGGCATGGATATTTGTACCATCCTTAGTGTTAGCTAGTTCATAAGTAGTTTGTAAGTTTAGGGACTGATGACCCCGTAGTTAAGTCCCATAAGCTATACCAACATTTGAAGTTGAACGCTAGCTGCCAGGCCGGTCGCTATGCGACGGCGGGCGTGCCCCAGCGGCCAGCCAGTGAGCTGGCCTTTACGTGTGACGTAGGCAAGGCCAGTTGTGAGTCCTTGTCTTCTAGGTGGTGTTGACTGAAGCGGTCATCCGTGATCCACAGGCTCTCATCACTTTGCGGCGACGGGCTGAACTACATGTGATACAAGCCGAGGTAAACAGGAATGCCGAGGCGCTCGGGTTGTGCTGTGGGTAGCGGATCTGCTGTCTGGCCTACCAGCTGGCCCGCCACGGCCCCAGCTCGACCCCCGCGCACGCCCCGGTCACGGTTCACAAACCCGCGACTCGCCTAGTCGCAACTCCTCTCTTAATTACCTCTCGGCTGCGACTAGTCCCAGTAATTCACTGTCTTACCGCAACGCTCTCGACGTCATTAACTAAAGAAGAACATGGTCAGCTGAGCTGTTTTAGATGTTCTTTGCAACACTAAATGGTTCAGTATATTTTTATGTAGCGCACCTGTTTACAGAGGTCTTGAAGATCACAGGTGTAGTACAAGAAATTAATTGTGGAGTTCCTCGTCCTTAAAATCTACGCATTCCTGTGAGATTTCGACACTCTTCCGCAATTTAGTCACCACATTTTCCGTATTGCCTCGAACTACACATTTATAAATTAAATAAATCAAACTAAAATTAGTACATATAGATGTGTATATATTAAAAACATATCCGTCAGTAGGGACGTTCGACATCAAATAAAAAGACAAGCACATCTAAAACAAACACACGATAAAACTGGTATCTCGCTCATCCAGAATTCGGCACATAAAACAGCGGTCTCATTATATCTCACAAGATCTTCCTGGGAGCATTCTTCGTATTTATTCCCCAACGGACATCTCAGGAGATGCGCCATTGTTTGTATCTCCTCGGATTTACATCTATCTGTCATTATTTGCTTGCATCAGCCCATGCCCGTGCGGAGTCGGTGTAGAGATCTCCAATGTTGCAATAGCTCCGTACTTAGCTATCATTTATAACCGATCACACAGCGAAAGATCCGTACCCAAAGACTGGAAAGCTGCCCAAGTTACTCCAATATTCAAGAAAGGCAATATGAGTGATCCCCAAAATTACAGGCCTATCTCATTGACGTCGATTTGCAGTAGGATTTTGGAACATATACTGTGTTCGAATATTATGAACTACCTCGGAGAGAACGACCTATTAACCAGTAGACAACACGGATTCAGAAAGTATCACTCTTGCGAAACACAGCTTGACCTTTATTCACATGAAGTGTTAAGTGCCATCGACAAGGGATCTCAAATCGATTCCATATTTCTGGATTTCCGGAAGGCTTTTGACACTGTACCCCACAAGCGGCTTCTTATGACATTGCGTGCTTATGGAATATCTCCCCGATTGTTCGGTTGGATTCATGATTTCCTATCAGAAAGAACACAGTTCGTTGTAATTGACGGTAAGTCATCGAGTAAAACTGAAGTGATATCTGGCGTTCCACAGGGAAGCGTTATAGGTCCCCTACTCTTCCTCGTGTTTATAAACGATTTAGGAGACAATCTGAATAGCTCCCTTAGATTGTTCGCGGATGATGCTGTCGTAGTGAAGTCAACAGAGGATCAAAAGCAACTGCAAAGCGATTTAGACAAAATTTCTGGATCGTGCGAAAATTGGCAATTGACTCTAAATAAAGAAAAGTGTGAAGTAATACACATGACCACTAAAAGAAATCCGCTGAACTTCAATTACGCGATAAATTAGTCAAACCTTAAGGTCGTAGATTCTACCAAATACTTAGGGGTTACAATTACGAACAACTTTGACTGGAGAGAACACATAGAAAATATTGTGGGGAAGGCGAACCAAAGATTACGTTTCATCGGCAGAACGCTTCGAAATTGCACCAGCTCCACCAAAGAGACTAGCTACATCACACTTGTGAGTCCTCTCCTGGAGTACTGTCGCCCCTTGTGAGACCCTCACCAGGTGGGATTGACGAAAGACATTGAGAAAGTTCAGAGAAGGGCAGCTCGTTTTGTTCTATCACGTTACGGAGGGGAAAGCGTCACGGAAATGTTGCACGAATTGGGGTGGAAATCATTAAAAAAAAGACGTTATTCATTGCGGCGTGATCTGTTTGCGAAGTTTAAATCACCGACTTTTAGTTCTGAATGTGAAAATATTTTGCTAGCACCCACCTACTTAGGGAGATATGACCATCCCAATAAAATAAGAGAAATCAGATCGAAAACGGAACGATTTAGGTGTTCTTTCTTCCCGCGCGCTATTAGAGAATGGAACGGTCGAGAAAAGTTATGAAAGTGGTTAATAAACCCTCCGCCAGGCACTTGAATGTGATTTGCAGAGTATCTATGTAGATGTAGATGTTGCCAATCTAGGTGAGAGCCTGGGGGAAGGGCTTCCTCATGGTACTTCTGTTTCCAGAATGATTCTATGGACTCCGCAGAGGGTTGAGTTCCGTTTATGAAACTATGCCTAAATTTAAATCGTCTAGGTACAGGCTGTATATTAAATAGTCGGTGCCTCCGATCATTGAGTTGTTTATACCGTTCTTTGGAGCTGAGGATCGATTTTCTGATATGAGGCGGATGATGTTTCGTCGAATAGTCCGCACTCTGACACTTGGTTGATGGCCTAGCATTGAAATCCGCAGAAATTTGTGGAGTGGCTGCACTTCTGTCACGCTGAACGATTTTCTTCAGTCATCGTTGGTCCCGTTCTTACGGAATCTATCCTGGCGGCGGCGATATCGGATATTTGGTATTTTACCGGATTCCCAATATACATAGCGCACTCGTGAAATGCATCTCATCGTTACCTCGGAGATGCTGTGCGCCAATTCTGGTGTACCGATGGTATCACCCACGTTGAAACTCATTTAGCCCAGTTCTTAGAATGTCTGGTAAAGTCAGACTAAGAATTAACCGCCAGCAAACTTTACGGGCAGAGAAAACTTTTAGTAAATTCGCTTTGGTTCTTACCATTAAACGGTTAAGTTTTACTGATAGTCAACAAATCAGTACAGCATTTGTTTTTGTATAGTCTATGGACTGAACTACGGGGTCATCAGTCCCTAAACTTACAAACTACTTATGAACTACTTACGAACTAGGACGGCACAAATATCCATGCCCGAGGGGAGATTCGAACCCCCGACTGTAGTGGCCGTGCAGACCGTGACTGAAGCGCCTTAGTCCCCTCTGCCACCGCGGCCGGCTTTAGCTGTTGGTAAAAATGTTTATAGCAAACGTAATATCGTTTGTCGGTTGTTTTCAGTGTGTTGAACGTTTTTGTGAAGGAAATTCGTTTCGTACTCTGTTTGAACGATGGCGAATAGTAAACAGAGGATACGGCAGCCTAACTGTTCTCCTAAAATAGATGAGATTCTACTTGAAATTATAGAGGAGAAGCGTCATATCACTGAAAAAAAAGAAAAAACAATTCTATAACATGGCAGCAGAAAAGCATTACATGGAACGAAGTAAGTGAAAATGATCTTCCAGTAAGTAATTTCATATTAAATGTAGTTATCTGCCACGGCGGAGCGACCGAGCGCATTGAGGCGCTATGCTATGATGCGCGAGGCCGTTTCCCGTCGGGGATTCGATCTCCCCTCGGGCATGGATGTTTGTATCGTTTTTAATATAAGGTAGTTCATAAGTAGGTTGTAAGTTTAGGGACTGATGACCCCGCAGCTAAGTCCCTTAAGCTTTACAAACATTTCAGATTTTTGTAGTTATCTCTCTCTTTTCCACTGTTCATGTTAAGCCTCGTGAAAACAGACGGCGGTAAATCACCCGCTCAACGCGTCAAAGGGTTAAATTTTACTTCCCAGCCGGCGGCCTCGTGTGATAATGTTGGCAACAGATTCTAAACACAGCACAAATGTTTTGCTATGAAATCTTCGTTTTACAAAGCCAATTACTTTTATTGAGCGGACAAGACTATATACAAGAACATGTCAAGGCAAAGCTTATCTTCCGTGTTAATGATAATGCCAACATAACACGCAAGGCAGCTGGGACGAGAAGTAATATTATGCCGAGTATAGTGGTACGATTTGCTGCGACTTTCGTTGTGAAGTATTGATGAAAAAAAAAGCATCCTGAAATACCTTTCTTCAATAAAATGCTAAATATGCTATATTTCACCTTTAAGCGCATACATAAATATAAAAAAATACTGAAAATATTGTTTATATCTTCAAAAATTCGAAATTTGTCAATGAAACGGTTAGCTAAGTTTGTATTTTATTTCAGATACTAATAAAGAAGCGGCCGAAAAGTGTACAAAGACTCAGCCTCAATGAGGTCAGTAACAAGCCTCTAACAGAAACCATTATAATTGAAATGACAGAGGAGCAGAATGGAGAACACATGTAGTCGTCATGGTCACCTGCACATCTCAGTATTTTAAAAGTCCTAAAGTGGCGGTGGATGGAGGTTGTAAAAAAAAGAAAATCGAAAATTCTAATAAGGACGCTTCACACGACACAAATGTGTGTTATTAAGAGGAAGAAAACCGCGCTAAAGAGGGACATGGGTGGGAAAGGCAAGTTTGGGAAAGAGAAAGTCATGAGTGGGGACGATTACAACACGAAAAGAAAATGGATCCTTGAACATGAAAATATGAAAAAAAGGAGAATGAGTTAATAATATTTTTAATTTTGTAATAACTTATTGCTGTATTTAATTGTTATAATAAAATATTTACAAGTATAAACACAAACAGTATTCTGTTGGAGCAATATGTGTGTTCACAATTTTTCTATATACTCTTCAATCAGCGCATTTCTCACCGTAGCTTGCTGAATTTCGTCTACAATTGCTGAATCGTGAACTTAATAACTTTCTAAGGTCGTATTTTGCTTCAAAGAAGGCTCACTTTTTCCTTGTTTTTCAGCTATATTGTGTAATACATCACAAGCAACAAACAAAATCTGCCATGGTTGTTTCTAAATTAACTCTAAAGCTTAGAGATAAAACTGGAAACTTTCGCTTCCAAACGGCCAATATGGCTTACACTGACATTTAATTAAAACAAATTTTGAAATAACTTTTCCGCAGAACCCATTTTCATTTGTTGTATCAAATGAAGGAAGTACGTACATAAATTGAAGACTTGCTCTGAGTGCCGCAACACAAAATATGAAATACGTTGCTTGTAGTGGCCATTTGAGCAGCAGCTGAATATTATGTATTTCACTGTACTGTTTTTAAAGAACACGCCTTTTGCTACTGCAAATGTAGGGTTTTTATTTTTATAATTCACACGTACGCGTTTCGCCTTTGTCACAAGGCATCATCAGTGGGTGTTCTGAAATATTTGCACGTTTCTGTTTATACAAAAAGGTTAGGTTTTTTTTACATATGTATAAAACATTTCGTTTCTGATTCAAAACAGTTCGTTGTATGCTATTAAATGGTGTACTTACGGCACTTGCTACTCCATATAAGTCTCTTTCCGGCAACCACGTCGAAAGGTTCCACTGTTTTCTGAAAAACTTCCCGTTTTTCTGGCTCCACTGTCATCTGCTGCCATACTGTATCCACTGATGTTTGTTTTGTAGTGTTGCCAACTTTCTCAGCGTAATTGAATTCTACTATTTCATTTAAAGTGTGTTAAATGTATCTTTGTGTGTGTGTGTTTGTATTAATTGTTAATTTGTGTGTGGGGGGGGGGATTGTGGGTTTGTGATTATGTGTTGGAATTTGTGTCTATCATATGGTCAGTCAGTGAGAACAGTCATTGATTAGTCAGGTTTATTTGGTCATTTAGTAGCAACTGTTTCTCAGCTTTTGTTTTATACGTGTGATAATTTTCTTGTAATGTTAGGAGATGTTTTTCATTATTTATTCTAATTATCTTCATGTCTTTTCCTATTGTGGTGGGTTTGTGGTTAAATCTTTCAGATGTTCTGCAAAAGTGGAGTGGTTTGTCTCTTTGTTCTGCTGGTTTGTCCTACATATCTTCCATCACATGAGTTGCATTGTAGTTGGTACATTCCAGCTCGTTAGTGGATATGTGTCATTTCTGATTTTTGAGATATATTTTTGGATTTGGTTGTCTGTTTTGAGAGCTATTTTTATGCCTTCTCATTTGAAAATATTTGTTATTTTATGATTTAGTTTGCGTTTGTATGTCATTGTGTACCATCTTGCATTTTCTCTTTTGTTTTCATGTGTTCTTTGTACTGCAATTTATATTGTGTGTGTTTGTGTGCTGCTTTGGTGTGTTGTTGTTTGTGGGTCTGCATGTTTTGTGTTTTTTGCCCATACCTGTTTGTTTAATTTCTTGTTTTATTTTTCTACTATATTACTATTGTATCCATTGTTAGTTGCTGTTTGTGTGATGATGTCTAGTTCCTTTTGGTAATTTTCTGTGCTGAGTGGTACTGTGTTGAGTCTGTGAAGCATGTATCTAATTGCACAAAAATAATTTTTCTGATTTCATGTGTAATTTAGGCATAATAATCCTTTCACTTAAAGCTGATAAGATGTATTGTCTAACCATGAAAAAAGATAAAAGGAAAGGACATATTTAATGAATGTTTCTGTGGTATAAGTCTTTTATTCAAAATGTCCTTTTTTAAGTTTAAATTAACTCTGAATTCCGAGGAATTCTTTGAATCTACTGGGTTGTATTTTCTACCCTTGACGAGTGAGAAAAGGAAAAGACATATTTAACGATTTTTGTTTTGTTTTGAATAAGTGTTTCTTTTATTTAAAAGGTGCTTTTTTAGTTTCAATTAACAGTGAATGTCCAAGAGTTCTTGGAATCGACTGGGCTAACATTGCTACCTCATAATCATTGAACAATACAAAGAGAAGTAACGAAATCAGAAAAATAACACATATCATATTTTGAGTGTCATCAAGAATATCCTCAAACCAGTTTCATATCATTAGTCATCCTTTCGTTCCAAACTAATAAATCAATAATCGAAATTTCATCTTAAGATGGATGAGGATCAGCAACTGTTATTAAATAATATTTTGTTTCCATTCTTCACCTTCCCAGATGCAGATTTCACCCATTTCAAACTTTCCGTCGTGTTTCAACTATAAGTAACCAACTGATTTTAAATTTATAGCTTTATATCGTTTTTTCTAGCAAATTCATGTAATCATCGCATACTGGATGTTCAACTATATATTAGTGTTTGTCAAGTTGTGGGTCGCGACCCCGTGGAGGGTCGCAAAGTCTTGCTCAGGGAACCGCCGCCGTCACAGGAGAATGTACTTGCGCCATAAAATAACTGAGGGCTTAGTTATACAAAACCATGTGCCTAAGTGAAATGTATTTTAAGATAAAATTACGGAATTCCTTATGTAACAATGGTTATGAATCGAATAGATAATAGATTACTTTATAACACAATTTGTTAAAGATGAATAAGCGCAGAGTCTGAAAACTATTTTCAGGAACCAATCAATACGTAAAACAAACATGATACAATAGTTCTGAAAAATTTGAAGAGAAAGATTTACTTCTTTGCAAATAGTCTATACAGTGAGTCCTTTCTTAATGAGCATTATTCGCTTCATTCTTTTCTGAAATGCGAAACACTCGTTATGCAAAATATATTTTTCTATCGGAAATGTAAAAATAGAATAATGTGTTCCATTCCGAAAAACACAACCATAAAAAAATTAATAAAAAATTAAAAAAAAAAAACTGAACAAAAGAAATGTTAGAATGTTTGTAAATCTATGGGACTTAACTGAGTTGGTTGTTAGTTCCTAGGGTTACAAACGATTTAAACTAAGGTTAACTAACCTAAGGACAACACACACACCCATGCCCCAGGGGGAACTCGAACCTCTGACAGCGAGCAACCGTGCGCTCCGCAGCGAGGCGCCTTAGACCGCTCGGCTACTCCACCGCGGCTGAACGAAAGAAGATTAAATATATTTGCTTCCTTTGAGATAACATACATATATTACGTTTCGTGATGAAGGGGGGGGGGGGGGGCACCAGAATATCTATATATGGAAGGCGGTCGCATATTTGAAAAGTTTTAAAATCACTGCTTTAGATTACAGGTTGGTACCTTGCCAGAGGTCGCCACCTGTAGCGTTCATTACAAACGCACCATTAATCCTTGCTCATCACGATCGCAATCAGTTTCCTGTTTCTTTATACAGATAGTTTTCTCACAGTCAATGGTCACAGTTCCTGGCGAGAAAAGATGGAAATGGCTAATGTATGTGTGGTGAAGTCTGAAGTGCGCGCCACGTACTTTCGCCGCGCGCCGCCATGCAAGCACGGCGCGGCGTTCTTACGGCGTCGGCCACGAGCGCCCTCTGCTGCTACCCCGCTCGTGGCCACCACTGAACTGCATCGGCCACTTGGCACTAGAACAGTCTCTCATCAGTAGGCATGCCTCTACCTAGTTAAACTATGTTTCTGCATTCCACTAGTCTGCAGCCCTCCAAGTATTGTATTATTTCTACGAAATATATATCTGGTTCTAATCTAGCTTAGTGTTTCTAGTTTCTGCTGTCCCACTGGCTGGTCACCTCAGACTCTGTACCCGCACACGCGTGCATCCTATTTCCCCGGATCGGTTTCTTTCTACTCGGCCACCGACACCTAGGACAACCTCCGGCAACGAGACACAAAAGTATTTATTGTCATAATTTACCGCTGTAATCGTGCGTAGCTGTTATTCTACGCTAAGGCAGTTGATACCCGCCGTGCATCAACTGCGTCGGGAGTGCGCTGTATGTCCATCGTTGTCCACAACGTCATGTGCAGTAGCCAGTCCAAACGTACTACTGTAAGCGATGCATCAGGCATCGCACCACTCCACCTGGTACCACAACCCTGAGAGGACATGTTGTAAAAGAAGCAGAGATAGAGAGAGAGAGAGTTGGCGGGGGGGGGGGGGGGGTCGGCCGTGACGTCGCCGCCTGATAGATGACGTCATTAGGGGTGGGCGCGTGCCCGGGGCGTCGTGCGCGCTGATGGCGTGCCGGCGGCGTGTAATTAGTGTACTCTGCACGAGGGCGCCCAGAGCCCAGGAGCGTGCGTCACGGCCCCAGCCACTTGCCGCTGGCGGGCTGGGGCTGCTACTCTTGCCGACGAGTTTATTTCAATACTCGCGGCTCCTCGAAGACGCACAACACTGTTAAAATCTTTAGCTGGCTCCTTTTCGTAGGTGTACTGATTGCCTTTGTGCGCCTCTAACGGATCAGTGTTTCGCGACGTGTTGTGGAGAAGGTAATTAGTGTGACACCGTAAAAATCTACGGCAGCAGTGGCGTATGCTGGGTTTGTAACTTGGGCTATCACTTCTACCTCACTTTGAAAAGTTGTACCAAAACAGAAATGCGAAGAAAAAAACGAAGAAAAAAAAAAAAAAAAAGAAAAAAACTATATCTTTCGCGGTATCCGAGATATTGATAGTAACCGTGTCACATATCTCAAGAAATTAGCAGCAAACGAAGAAACGGTTACCGGTAAATGTTAAAAAGGTTGAGGGGGACATCGAATGACACTACACTCGCTCTCGCGCCCACCCCCACCCGTTACCGAAACCCGTGGTGGGTGGTGGTAGGCAACTTTGAAATCCTTTATAGGAACGCCTACTTTTTATTGCAGATTTTGATTCTTCGTGAAAAAATGTGTAACTTCCGTATGAAACATTGTTTTTTCTTTTCATGATAAATGGCGCTGTAATCGGCAAAAACGAAAGTGTAGCATACTTGTGACGAGCTTCTTCAGCATTTCTGTAAGCCTCATAATACCAGAAACTTATAGTGTGCAATGCCATAGCCGGCCGCGATGACCGAGCAGTCTGCGGCGCGCCAGTCACGGTCTGCACGGCTACTACGATCGGGGGTTCGCATTCCCCTTCGGGCATGCATATTTGTGCCGTCCTTGGTATTAACTAGGTCATACGTAGTTCGTAAGTTTAGGGACTGATGACCACGAAGTTAAGTCCTATAAGCTCTGCAAACATTTGAACCAGAAAATATCTACTCTCTCTCTCTCTCTCTCTCTCTCTCTCTCTCTCTCTCTCTCTCTCTCTCTCTGTCTTTCTGCAATCGTTGACATCGGAGCACATTTGCGTAGAAGGGGTACAGTCAGAATCATTGAAATACAACCAATTGTCTGGCCGCGGACTGATAGCATGATCATAGTTTGTTTTCCATTCGATTGTGGGAGATGTCACTTGCTAGAATTAACAGAAACATGAAAAACTGTACTCTGATTTTCTTGTTCTGCCGTTCTTCCCTTCCCCTTACCTTAGCGAATGCTGCGGCAATGAGCGTCCGAAGCTCTGTTCTCCAACTGTTGGAATGAAGCGAACGAGATAAAATTTTCAAATATTTGTTAAGCTGAAGGGACTTAACTGCGAGGTCATCTGTCCCTAAACTTACAAAGTACTTATGAACTACCTCATACTAAAGACGACACAAACAGCCGTGCCCGACGGGGGATTCGAACTCCCGACCGTAGCGGCCGTGCAGACTGTTACTGACGCGCCGGAGACCGCTGGGCCACTGCGGCCGGCCGAACAAAACATATTCCACACTACGCGCAAATTTGGTTCTTAATTTTGGTTTGCTTTAGATATGGGGTTCAGTGATGGCTTTGATAGCTCACAATACACGCCACTGTACGGTGGGTATAAGAAAAATAAAAGATGATTTAGGTAGGTGTGGATTTAACTTGATATTAATATGCGAGAGCTAGCTGTTGGTTCTCTCCCTACTTTCATCATATGTGAACATCACTACCTATTCTCTTCTTAATTTTCTTTTAATTGAACCTCCTCCATAGTACTATGGATATCGTGAACTACGGAACACGTGAGGCGCCTAGTTGCTGCTGCCGCTCTGAGTGGCATGCATCAGTTCTATGTGTTATTTCACCAACCTCTGTCTTCTTCTGTCATTGTCCCAGAGCAGAAAACAGCACGCAGGACGTTGATTCTTGCTCTTGAGGCAGCAATTGGCTAGGAACTGTTTGTGTAGTTTTCTATGATGAGTTAAAGAATGAAAGGATGCCAGCTAATTTATTAGTCAAAACCGCATAAAATTAGCAAACCACGTAATTAACTGCTTAGCTCCTTGTTTCTACATTAAATTTCATAACTATTAAATCAAACAATCTACTGTGACCGTACACATTTTCCGAATTTGAACTATTACGTGTTCAGCGTCTGCACACCGGAAGTCAGCTGTTCACAGTGGTCTGGACTCCTGATCTGAACTTCGGCAGCGCGACCCGCGTCGGCTTCTCTCGCTCTGGCTGGCGGCAAAACATGGCCGACGCGAGTCTTCTGCCTTTTTGTTAGTAATTTCTTTTCATTTACAACAGAGTTCTATACATTTTAGTTTATTATGACATAGCTTAACATTGAGGAGGTTCCCTACTCAGAATTTTATTGGTGTTCAACAATTAGTTTATTAAATGAGACATCAAAATATGTCGTGTTTTGGCGGGAGACCACCGTATACATAAGCCAATCAGCGTGAGAGTTACAGGCAACTCGGGGATCTTTCATACATTCCTTCCGATGGTAACCGAACTTACTGGTAGCACCTGTTATGCTTCTCACACTACCTGTACCATCTGTCGCCTACTGGTTAGAACCTGTTGTACGGATGAGAGTCTCAAATCTGAATATGTTGGCTGTAAGCCAGCAATATTAACAGTTCGTAGCGTGTACCGTATTTCTGGTGGATGTAGCAATTGTAATAGATTCGATATACTTCTCGTTCGAATTGGTCCATAGTGGGGAGATCCGCTATGTCTGGAATGTTGAACATGTATTCTAGAAGCCACCGGCTGCACGTTTCAGCCGCGGCGGGCGGCCGAGCGCATTGAGGCGCTATGCTCTGATGTACCAGGCATAGATGTTTGTGCTGTCTTTAGTATAAGGTAGTTCATAAGTGGTTTGTCCGTTTAGGGACTTTACAAACATTTTTGCGCGTTTAGTTCCATCATTTCCCATACTCTCTGGACCTGCAGCAAGTCTGATTATGTGCCAGGCCAGGGCAAATGACTGACATTCTGAGACACCAACATGGTACTTTATCATGCAACGTGTGGTCGTGCATTGTATTGCTGAAAAATGACGGCTGGGGTGTCATGCAGAAAGGGTATGGCTACGGAGCGCAGGGTAATTATTTACCTGGGTCAAACTGATCGCAGTGCCCTGGACACGCACTAATTATCATACGTGGTTGTACCCTATGGCATTGCAAAATGTTTCAACTGTTTGTATAGCTTATGGGACTTAACTACGGGGTCATCAGTCCCTAAACTTACAAACTACTTATGAACTACTTAGGACCTAGGACGGCACAAATATCCATGCCCGAGGGGGGATTCGAACCCCCGACCGTAGTTGCCGTGCAGACCGTGACTGGAGCGCCTCAGTCCCCCTTTTTTTTTTTTTTTTTTTTTTTTTTTTTTTTTTTTTTTTTTTTTAAACTTACAAACTACTTATGAACTACTTACGAACTAGGACGGCACAAATATCCATGCCCGAGGGGGGATTCGAACCCCCCGACCGTAGTGGCCGTGCTGACCGTGACTGGAGCGCCTCAGTCACCTCGGCCACCGCGGCCGGCTATGGCATTGCACACTATGAGGCCTTAAGTTGTCGCTGTTTGTCTTGTGAACTGTAGCCTGGTTTGGCCTGGCGCACACTTGACGAATCACAGACGCATCAGAGGCAGAGCAATGCAGCGTGGGGCGCTCTCGTAACACAGTACGAGCTGCATGTCCACTGCAGTCCTCTCAATGCAGTTGGACATAATTCCTCATTATCCTTAAAAATCTGTTAATTTAATTTGTGTGTGTGTTTGTCTTCTGGCTAAGTGCATCAAATATGAGCAATAAAAGATCTCTGTTGAGCAACAGGCAAAAGTGACGAACACATGGCAAACTTGTGTTGTGTATGGAAGTTTCTTCTCAGCTATTCCGGGAATGTTGACTAAACAGACGACAGTACAGAGAGATTCACAAGCTGAGAGAGGAAGACTTAAAAGAGAAGCAAAGTACCTTTTGAGACGCCATACCTACTAAAAAAATTGAGGTATGTTTTACGTAAGTAATTAAAAACCAGATTTATTTTTGTATCGTTTCTTTTATATTTAAGATAAACAAGTGTCACTGTACATTCAATAATTGAAAGAACCTTCATACACATGTACATATGTAATCAGGACTGTGGTACCGTTTCTACGATATGAAACACTTTACTTCTCAGTGACACCTGTTAGGCTTTTAACAGGTATTTGGTTGAAAGATATTGATATGAAAATTTCTTGCAAATCATCGTTTCCCTTTTTAACTGCATCTGCAGCGAATTATCTCATTCCATGGCTCTTTATTAGTAGCTCTTGATGGTCCAGAGTACTATGATAGTGGCTTCTGCCATTTTTTTTTTCCAGCAGCTTTTCTGGTACCTGCATTATTTTCTTACAGTGCGTATACCTGTTCTGTCTCTGTCATCAGTTCTGCCGGCCGCGGTGGCCGAACGGTCTGCGGCGTGCGAGTCACGGTCTGCAAGGCAGCTGCGGTCGGGGGTTCGAATCCCCCCTCGAGCATGGATGTTTGTGCCGTCTTTAGTATAAGCTGGTTCATAAGTAGTTTGTAAATTTAGGGACTGATGATCTCGTAGTTAAGTCCCATAAGCTCTACAAACATTTGAACATTTGTTCATAATCAGTAAAGGTAGGGTAGTATTTTTGCAACTGTTAAAATTCGTCAAGTAGTATAAAATTCAGCTTGAGCAGTACCGACAAGAAACGTTAGTAAATAGATTTTTAGATCAGTCATCATCTGTGGTTTAGTAGTGGGTGGTGAACTCCACCCCTGAGGGTAAAGAAAATCATTGCGTATACCTGTCGGCGTAGCCCAGCTGATCATTCAGTAGTAAGGGGAATTTTAAAACACAAAGTTTTTTTTTTTCTTTTGTCTGTAACAAAGTTTACTGAAACCAGGGAGTATAGGCCGAAAAAATCACCATATTAAGCTGCTGACTCTCGGCATCTTTTCCTTTCAGTAAGTTGTTCATTTGCAGCTTAGCAGGTTGGCAACACACGAAGAAGAGAAACATGAGGCAGCTCCGCACTCGGCACACCAGGGGCAACAACCGCCCGGGTGTCGCGTAGCTCCCGACTGCGACACGCATTTTCTCGTGAATGGAAAGAGTTATGACTCTCCATCCACCGTTAAAAACAATTTCGACATATTAGTTATATTTAGTACGCAGTAATGTGTGTTGTAAAATGCACCAAACGCAAAGTGGCTAACGACTACATTTTTCACTACAAAGTCTTCGAAATATGTGCGTCGTTGCACTGTAGTTCGTATTATAACAATAATTATGAGCAATAACTAAAGGAAAACCAGTCCAATATCATGCAGTGACTTTTGGTTGTAAGAAACTTAAAAATAATTTTTTCTACCGAATAGTTTCTGCAAAATCGATTGAGGAAACTGCGTTGTCGCATAACACGCACAAATCCGAAAATAGTGTTTTTTATGCAAAGAATAAAAGTCTTGAGAGAAACTAAATACAGAGAAGAATGTAGCTGTATTCGTCTTCATAAAACAATTTTTTTCGAAGCATGTCTGATGACTGGAAAGTTCACTTTCTGACAGACTTAAAACAGAAACGCAGGAAAACCTTGCGCCTCGAACAATGTAAGTATTCAATACTAATGTATGTATACAATATTAAGCTCCATGAAGCACATTGCTATAAAATGTTAATTTTCGTAAGGAAAATATTTATCTCGACTCCAGAAGGTCGCAGAGCAACCAAGGAGATTAAAAGAAAGAGATATAACGTTATCTTTGCTGAGCACATACGTTAGTTGAAGCTTCCGTCGTATTGGTAAGTTGTGATATGTAATTTCTCCGTTAAAACTATGCATCAAGTCGACACACTTACTGTTAATGCATTGAATTGACAGTCAGTACAAAGTATGTACTTTCAAACAATAAAATTTCTTCAAAAATACTAATAAACACTCATCATACTTATAATTAACAAAATCTAAGAAATTATTTATTAGCATGATAGTACAACTCTTCACGAAGAAAACAGACCAAAAAGTGTTACTCTAGGTTGACCCCCTGAGCAACTCCAGTCAGTTTTCTAGAAGGCCTTTTTAAAAAAAGAAAAATCGACATGTCTCGAAAAATACTTAATATTTTTATTTTTTCGAAAAAAAAAAATACTTTTTTGAGTTATTTTGTGACATATTTACTATAAATAAGTTTGGAAACGTGAATGTTGACGAGTTACAAGAAAACTACTTCTTAAAGGTTTTTAATTGTTTTTTCGATATATCTCGAAAAGTTAGAAAGCAATCAAAACGTACAAAAAAACCAATCGATGGATAATCTAAAGGCGTATAAGTTTCTAATTTGACATTTTCCCAACTGTCTTATCGTTTTTTTATTTATTTAAGAAAAACAGCTTTTTGCAACTTTGGGAGTTTGTTTGACACATTTCGCCATCTAGGTTCGAGTTTCATTACATAGAAACTCTAAATTAAATTAAATTTTCTAGATGCTCATATTTTCTATTTTCAGGAATTAATTTTGCACCCACTTCTCCCTAGTGCTTGCACTAAGAGGCCTGCCCCAGCTGTGCGCCGGCCGCGGTGGCCGAGGTGACTGAGGCGCTCCAGTCACGGTCAGCACGGCTACTACGGTCGGGGGTTCGAATCCCCCCTCGGGCATGGATATTTGTGCCGTCCTAGTTCGTAAGTAGTTCATAAGTAGTTTGTAAGTTTAGGGACTGATGACCCCGTAGTTAAGTCCCATAAGCTTTACAAACATTTGATTTTTTTGAACCAGCTGTGCGCTTCAGTTTCATTAAGTATGCGGTGTCCCTGCGCTTCAGTTTCGTTAAGTATGCGGTGTCCCTGCGCCTATCCTCTGCCTCTGCTGCGTCAAGTGTGCGCCGGGTCTAGACGGGACTCCGTCGCCTTGGAGACCCAGACAGGACAGGAAGTGGCAGCCGGTCAGCTGTGTGTGTGAAGGAAGGCTGCGCGCAGCCAGGGTCGCGGGGGCGACACAGTGGTGCCCGCAAGTCGATGCGCCTACTCGGCACCAGGTGAAGGCGGCAGCAGTGAACGCTTGCGCGTCACACGGAGAAGGCCGCGATCGCGTAGCCGAATGGCTGTCCACTGAGGCACGGCCCTCCACCTCATAAGGGAGAGCAACTAAGCTAAGCGCTCGCGGCCTACTTTTTGTGGCGCCCTGGCAATATGTTCACGCGACGATGCTGCAGAGCTACTGTAGTAAACTGCCAGGCACCTACTGTAGGCTGACCAGAATTCTAAAACCAAAATACTGGACACAAAAGTCGAAATGAAGCCATATTTTGTAAGATTTTTCGCAAATACTTATTAGTAAAATACATTTGAGTTCAAATATTTCGTCCATACTACAGCTACATACATCATCATTCGTGTTTGGTTAGACTCGTCGCACTTAACCCATTTCTTCCCAGTTTGCGAACACGCAACACAAAATTGAGCCTTACAAAATGCAGTCGAAATGGACTTACTATACAAAACTTACCACACATGTGTTAAAAGGCGTTCACTGCTCTCTCTGTACATGTGTTAAAGTTTCACAATTACCTTAACACTTCGTAAAAATATGCAAGATGTACAAACGTCAGACGATCCACATACACACGAAATGTCAAGTTTAGCTTCACACATAGTGTTTTTCAATATTTCATGAGTGATACCATCAATGTAAGTCAGAGTTATCATATAATAGACAATATTATACAGTTTGAACAAATAGAAGAATGTGATCACAAAAACTAAATTTTTCTATTTTTTTACTAGGAAACAGCGCAACATTATGGATGGTGCAAATTACAACACATACTGCTAGTTTGTAATATTTTGTAATGTTATTTCACTTATTTTAAAGAGAACCTGATCACTAAATATAACACTTTTTCACAATTTCTATATTTGGGAAGAAATGGGTTAAAAAAGCGTAAAAACACACTACATTACTAATGGCGTAAATGTTTTATTGTTGTCACATGCAAACACATTATGTCAATTTACATACCGATATCTTTCATTAGGACCGACAGCTACTATTTTCCACATAGGTTACATATTTTTTACTCTTTCAACCATATTTTTCATCAGAATGCATTCATTCAGGAGTATGTTCAAATCTTTGTAAATCTATCGGACCAAACTGCGTGGTCATTAGTCCGTAGGTTACAAACTTCTTAAACCTAGGTAAACTAACCTAAGGACAACACACACCCATGCCCCAGGGAGGACTCGAACCTCCACGGCGAGCAACCGCGCGCTCCGCAGCGAGACGCTTTAGACCGCTCGGCTACTCCACCGCGGCTCAATTGTATGACAATATGAAATACAGTTTTATGAAAATTAAGATATGCAGTATCCTAAATATTAGTCTTAGTTATAATTATTATATATTTAATACTTTAAATACTAAGTCTCCTTTTTTCATCAGTCCATAAAGCAATGTCACAAGTTAAAACACTGTGCAAAGGTAATTATGAGCTGCAATGTTTTGCAGCATATATCACCACAACAAATAAATTGAAACAGATATTTTTCACCGTGAAAGTATTTCGAAATTCGTGCATTACCGCTTCACAAACATATTTCATATTGTTCATTTAGTGCTCTCCACTGAGTAAACAATATGTTTTGTTGCGTGGAAAGCAAGGAAGCCTTCCTGGCAGCAAGGCGCTCACTTCTTCATTTACGATGACTCTTTTCTCCCGTTTTGCAACAAAAGACAGCGTACTTTATCACGAAGTTTTTCTCTCAAGAGCTAGGCCGTGCATGTTGCACAACGTAAAACCGATGTCCACTGGCGACTGAGAAAGTAGGCTACTTTTATTCAACATAAAAATAATTTCTCGGTTTGCTGTTGTAAAGTCGGAAACGAAAATTGGCCTTAATGTTGTCATTAAAAATACACATTCCTTCTGGTGTCTACGTGAAAAAGTAACTCAAATGGAGACTCTTAATGGTTTAAAACGACAGCTATAAATTATATAGGTTCCCGATGTAAAGTATATTATAGTAACAAACCAAGAACTTCATAAATCGTTCCTCGTACATTTTGATTTAATTAAAAAGTGTGCTTTTCTTTGCCATTTGGCTAAGATATAGAGTCCTCTGTTTTATTGTGGTACATGTTGCTTAAACATACACGATTAATAAAAAACGACACAAGATACGTCCCGTATGTGTTTTGTCGGGACAACGGGACATACAGATCAAATAAGAGACGGTCCCGTAAAATACGGGACGTCACCTTAACCCAATGAGAGGGCGGTCCTCCGAGAGGGGAAGAAGAGTTGCTGTGGCCAACGTCTTCCGCTCCGCATGCCCCCTTCTGCAGCTCGTGATTGGCTCAAATGGAATCACATGAGTTTTCCGCCATCATGGTGCTACTCGTTCGGATTTCAATAATGCCACTGTGTGTTTTCAAATTCAAATGTTTGTAATTCTATGCGGCCAAACTACGTCGGTCATTACTCCCTAAACTTACAAACTACTTATGAACTAGCTAACACTAAGGACGGCACAAATATCCATGACCGAGGGGGGATTCGAACCCCCGACCGTAGTGGCCGTGCAGATCGTGCCTGGCGCGCCGCAGTCCCCTCGGCCACCGCGGCCGGCAAATAATTCGTGACGCTATCCGAGTGTGAATTTAGGATCCAAACGGTCAGTGTGTAACAGTGATATACCAACACGACCACTACTTTAATAACTTATTCGTGACAAATTATACTGGCATGCACCTTTGTTTTTACCGGCACAGGAGAGTAGCCGTGCGCGCTAAGGCGCCTTGCTACGTTGCGTGCGGCCGTTCGTCGTCGGAGGTGCGAGCCCTCCCACGGGCATGTGTGTTGTTCTTAGCATGAGTTAGTTTAATGCCGGCCGCGGTGGCCGAGGAGACTGAGGCGCTCCAGTCACGGTCTGCACGGCCGCTACGGTCGGGGGTTCGAATCCCCCCTCTGGCATGGATATTTGTGCCGTCCTAGTTCGATTGTAGTTCATAAGTAGTTTGTAAGTTTAGGGACTGATGACCCCGTAGTTGGGTCCCATAGACTACACAAACATTTGAACATTTGAGTTAGTTTAAGTAGTTTGTAAGCCCAGGAAATGATGACCAACGTAATTAAGTGCCTTAGATATACAAACATTTGAACATTTGACTGAAGTAAGTTGAACGACGTGTGCCAACTTCCCGCTTCCTCTGGATACCTGGTAACTGGGCCAGTCTCCACTACGCCCGTCCTGCTTCCTCTCTTGACGTAATTCGCTACCGTTGAAAGACTTAACAGCTGGTGACTTTTCCCCAAGATTTAGAATTGATGGCATAGATTTAAGCAATCAGCGGGGACCAATGCGGAAGCACGGAATAGTGGTATTGCAGTGCCCATTTCAAAGGAGACGATTTTGAAAAACATATTACTTTTCGAAAATAAGTATTATGGACTCTGAACATACAACAGAAAGCATGAAGATGCAGACTTATTTGCAGCAGTGGAACCAGTCTTTTTCACATCAATAATGAATTTTGTAGAGCACATTGCATTCTTCCAGATAAACTAAAGTATTGTGGTATAAATGGGACAGTGTGCAAATGGTTTAAATCGTACCTAACAGGAAAAGTGCAGAAACCTGACAAAAGTGGTTCACATAATATGCAAAAAACCAGCTGATTCCTCAAACTGGGGAACAATCAAAAATAGAGTGCCACAAGGTTTGGTCTTGGGCCCTTTGCTGTTCTTACTGTATATTAATGACTTGCCATTCTATATTCAAGAAGATGCAGAGCCGGTTATTTTTGCTGATGATACAAGTATAGTTATTACACCTGACAGATAAGAACTAACTGAAGAAATTGTAAACGACGTCTTCCAGAAAATCATTACGTGTTTCTCAGCAAATGGACTACCATTAAATTTTGATAAAACACAGTTCCATACAGTAAATGGAATGCCATCATTAATAAATATAGACTTTGATCAAAATCTATAGCAAAGGTAGAATACTCAAAATTTTTAGGTTATGCATTGATGAGGGATTGGACTGGATAAAAAAACACATTGAAAATCTGCTGAAACATTTGCATTCAGCTACTTATGCTATTAGGGTAATTGCAAATTTTGGTGATATGTATCTCAGTAAGTCAGCTTACTATGCCTATTTTCATTCTCTGCTTTCGTATGACATCATTTTCTGGGGTAATTCATCATTGAGTAAAAAAGTATTCATTGCACAAAAGCGTGTAATCAGAACAATTGCCGGAGCCCATCCAAGATCACCCTGCAGATATTTATTTGAACAGCTAGGGATCTTCACACTAGCTTCACAGTTAATATATTCACTTATGAAATTTGTTATTATTAATCCCACCGAATTTAAAAGCAATAGCAGTGTAAATAACTGCAAAATTGGAGAAAGAATGATCTTCACTATTCAAGGTTATATCTAGCTTTGGCACAGAAAGGGTTGAATTATGCTACCACAAAAGTCTTTGGTCACCTACCAAACAGCATCAAGAGCCCGACAGATAGCCAACTAGCATTTAAAAATCAATTAAAAGAATTTCTTAACGGCAACTCCTTCTACAGTATAGATAAATATTTAGATATAAATTAGTTAATCTGTCATGTAATTTCATT
Source organism: Locusta migratoria (assembly GCA_026315105.1). Taxonomy (NCBI): domain Eukaryota; kingdom Metazoa; phylum Arthropoda; class Insecta; order Orthoptera; family Acrididae; genus Locusta; species Locusta migratoria. The sequence continues at coordinate 98,091,290 of CM048750.1, read as the reverse complement.
ACAAAGTAATAATTGTAAGGACGCCATTCATTAAACTGACACGTTCCACATCATTACGAAGTGTCGTATTCATGATCTATGGAACAAGTACTAATCTAATCTATTATAACTACAAGTGCCAAAGCCTAGGCACAAAAATAAAATTTAAAGACTGTTTGAGGGCTATCACTGTATACAACGAGATGATCCATTAAAATTATCTATGGAAATTTTTGTCAAAAAGCGGGAAGGATTGGTATATCCATTCTCATATGTTAATCGCATATGAAAAAATGTGAATGTATAAGATGACCGCTTTTGGAAGCATACTCAGAATTGGTAACCTTAGCTAGTACTTCCACTATTTACGTAAAGACTGCTCGAATATAGCTTATTTGTGAACTTCAGTAGAAAAGGACCAGAGGAACTGTTTGATTTAAGACACTGGGAGTTTTACTCCAGTATTATAATTAGAAGAAAACATCTGTGATGAAAATGAGAACAACAAAGGACAATAATTTTGTAAGAAGCTGAAAAAATAATTTCATTTCAAAGATGAATAACAAACATGTTATTCTTCTACGAGACGTGTTTTTTTAAGTAAGTACCGTTTTGAAATAAGAAAAAAAGACGTGCTAAGATATCTCAATAATTTTATTTTTACTTTTCTATATAATTTCCGTCATTACTGAGGCACTTGTCATAACGTTTTACCAGTTTCTGAATACCCTTCTCACATAAGTATGCCGCCTGACTTTGTTAATCACTGCATCACAACTGTTTTGACTTCGGCGTCGTGTTGATCGGTCCCAATGCCATACAAAAAAACTACGAGAAACATTAGGAAAGTCATCCGGCAAGGTGGAAATCGTAAAACTTCTGTTTTCTCTCACTTTATTGTGAACTTCCAGCACCAAACTTTCATTAACGACCGGAGTACGCCCACTCCGTTGTTCATCATGCACATTTGTGCGGCCATCTTTAAAACGCTCTCACCCACTTTCTTACCATTCCATCACAAATTATGTTTTCTCCGTAAACTGCACAGATCTCACGATGAATATCGATCGCTTTTAGGCCTTTAGCACTAAGAAATCTTAAAACAGCCCGTACTTCGCAGTCGGTGGGACTCACGATTATCGGAGGCATCTTAAACACTCAGTACACAACGTAAACAAGGAAGAATCAGACTGTAATGGCTTCAGTGCGTAGACAATAAATACCTAGTGCACATAAAATTATTGAGATATCTTAGCACGTACTTTTTTTTTTTTTTTTTTTTTTTTTTTTTTTTTTTTTTTTTTTCAAAACGTACTTACTTAAAAAAACACCCCTTGTATAATTTATTTCTGCTTCATACGACTTCTTGTCAGGTCGATAAAAGAGAACTAATTTTTTGTATCATTTCTCACGGTGTTACCCGTATTATTTAAGTAGTTTCAGCTTTCAGCGTTGTATTTACTCCATTCTTACGTTTGCCAATCTCTTTGTCCCTGTGTCCTCGACTTCTGCCCACATTGTCCGTTTTAGCAGTACCTGCAGCGAATTTCACCCTTTAATTTCTTCTTCACACAACTCGTATTCATAAACTATGTGTCGTAATATGGAGCTACAGTCAGTGCAATATATGGGTTCATGAATTCAGTCAGTAAATTAGTCGCAACAAATTGCAATGGAATGCACAATTTCGTAATATTACTGCATTAACAGCAAAAGCGTAGTTAGCAGGAGAGGCTGTCAGCAAGAAAAACTTTTTGCAGGAAGTAGTCTTGAAGTGTTTGCTTACTTCTATGCATTTGTATTATTGAACAGGTAACTTGTTCATTTTATGATCACATTTAAGCACCAATAATTAAAGAAAATTTAAGGTTGAAAACTGAAATAAACTTTGAAAACGTATCATCAATACATCTCATAAAATGAATGCACAAAACTGTTGAACTATGTCTTGTGAATGTACCTATAAAATCTGTCGTTTGGAAGTACCAAAAGTTGGTTTCTAGAATACCAATGAAGCAAATTAAAAAATTCAGAACTCGAAAACCAATGAAGTTATGGACTTAAAACGTTGAGCATTGCTACGTAATAGAAGAAATTTTAAAATTTTGTTGCACAGCACATTGTTTACATGTCTCCTGCGCATCTAGTCGGCCGTGTTGTGCTACGTAGCGACTTCAAAACAAAACAAAAAAAACTTATTCTTTTCATTATCCACTCCGAGAAGTGAAGCGGACTGTTTGAGATCCGGCCCATAAAGAGTCGAGGTTCTATTCAGCCAATTATCAGACAAGCTGATAGTGGGGCAAAGGGGGGGATCCCAATGGGGAATAAGTGGGAGGGGCTTACCAGTTCCGGCATACACCTTACAGCCAAGGAAAACCTCCCGAGAACCTTGGTCGGAACCGGGGGATTGGGACCAATTTCATTTATCTCTGGGACATTGGCCCAGACTACAAATGGATTATCGGGGGAGCACGAGTGCACTCACGACAATCAGGGATCGGACGCCCGAGTTTCTCTCGTAAACTCGTAGGGATCAGCTCGACCAACAATGGGCAAGCGTCTTCCTAAAGGAACCGCACCCGTGAGCACGGTATCCTCTGCGTCCAACGACTTCGGACCGTTCCATTTTACAGCGAGCTCTCAAAACTCAGACTGCGAGCGAGCCCAAAGCTACCTGCGGCGGACAGGCTGATGTACTCTACTTGTGGAACACCCCGTCCACTACCTGCAGTGTCTGAGGCTCCGGGCAAGCGTCAACAAATTCCCTCTCCGGACAAGTGTCAACAAATTACCTGACCGGGCAAGTGTCTGTGCGTGTGTCGCAAACTCACTTACTTCTGTGCTCTGTTGGTGCACGGCTTCGTAAGGTACCCAGACTGTATTCTTGCCACCCGAAGTCGAGGTGTTGTGGGGCAGTTGTGTGGACAGACAGCAAGGTGGAGTGCTAGGTCAGGGACCTACGAGCCTGTTGTTGCGGCAGCAGAAACAGCTGTGAAACATTGAGCATTGCTACATCTTTACATAATAGACGAAACTTTTGGATTTTCGTTGATATCGCCAAAGTAGAAAATAAGCCTTTTTTATTTTTATTTATTTATTTATTTTACTTCGCCGTATATACTTCACGGTAATATGTAAGTCTGTGCCGAACCTAATTATGTCGTTACTCTGAGTACAGAGCATTGTTTGCACTTCTCCTGCGCATCTAGTCGCACATGATGTGCTTCGTAACGACTTCGGACCGTTCCATTTTACAGCGAACTCTCGAAACTCAGACTGCGACCGAGTCCAAGCTACGTGCGGAGGACTGGCCGATATACTCTACTTGTGGAACACCCCGTCCACTACCTGCAGTGTCTGGGGCTCCGGGCAAGTGTCAACGAATTCCCAATCTGGGAAAGTGTCAACAAATTCCCTCTCCGGGCAAATGTCAACAAATTCCCTCTCCGGGAAAGTGTCTCTCCGTGTGTCACAAACCTACTTTCTTCTGTGCTCTATTGGTGTAGGGCTTCGTTGAGTACCCATACGACATTCGTGCCACCAGAAGTCGAGGTGTTGTAGTACAGCTGTGTGCACAGACAGCAGGGTGGAGTGCTAGGTCAGGGACCCACGAGCCTGTTGTTACAGCAGCAGAAACAGCTGTGCGCGGTGTGTCCAGCCTTGTTGGGGGGGGGGGGGAGGCAGGAGCTGGAGGCTGGAGCACGGTGTCTGGTGGCACCTGCTGGCCAACAGCTTGTAATCATCCGCCGCGCGGTCATTATAAATCAGCCGGCTGAGAAATGGGGGAGGGGGAAGGAGCAGGGCTGCGGTGCGGGGGCGGAAAGAAGGCGGGGGAGGGGAAGGGGGGGGGAGAGACAGGGGCCTCGGGGAGACACACTGCGCCGACCTGCCTACCGGCCGGGCCGCCGTCGCAGATGCAACGCGACTCTATCGACGGGCGAGATCTCGGCCGGACATTAAAAGCCTTTCATTAGAGCCGGCTGCGCTGCGACCTCTATTTATGGCTGCGCACCGCCTCTCTGCCACGGAGCGGCCTGGGAAAACCAAAGCGCGCATTTATTGAAAGAGCTGCGAGCCAGTCGGACGTCAGGCCAGGCGGCACAACACTAGATCCCTGTATATAGAGAGCTTATATATAGGAGAGAGTGTCCATCTACATACATACTCCGCAATTCACTGTAAGGTGCGTGGCGGAGGGTACACTGTACCACTACTAGGCATTTCCGTTCCTATTCCACTCCCAAATTGAACGAGGAAAAAAAGAATGCCTATATGCCTCCGTACGAGCCCTAATTTCTCTTCTCTTGTCTTTGTGATCTTTACGCGAAATGTAAGTAGACGGCAGCAAGATCGTACGACACTCAGCTTCAAATTCCGGCCCTCTAAATTTACTTAACAGAAATTCACGAAAAGAACTTCGTCTTTCTTCCAGCGATCCCCAATTGAGTTACCGGAGCATTTCCGTGACACTCGCGCACTGGTCGAACCTACCGGTAAAAAAACTAGCTGCTCGCCTCTGAACCGCCTCTATGTCTTCCTTTAAACTGATCTGCTGCGGGTCCCAAACACGTGAGCAATACTCAAGACGTGGTCGTACAAGCGTTTTATACGCGGTCTCCTTTACAGGTGAAGCACATTTTACCAACATTCTCCCAATAAACCGAAGTCACCTGTCCGCCTTACTCACAACTGTCCTTATATTCCATTTCATATCACTCTGCAATGTTACGCCTAGATATTTGAACGACGCGACAGCATCAAGAAAGCTCACTACTAATGCTGTATTCCAACATTATGGGATTACTTTTTCTATTCATGCGCATCACCTTACATTTTTCTACATTGAGAGCCATTCTTCGCACCAACTAGAAATTTTGTCTAAGTCATCTACTATGCTATTACAGTCAGTTACAGACGACACCCTCCCATATACCACAGCATCATCAGCAAACAGCCGCAATTTTCAACTTACTCTGTCCATCAGATCATTTATATAGATAGAGATTAATAACGGTCCTATCACACTCCCCTGGGGCACGCCTGACATGCATGAAACCGCTCCTGACTGGCTAACAGCCCACCACGATTTTACCAGATTTAGCGAGGTTTACATGTGTGTGAATAGCTACAGTTTGCGTTTCTGTGTCTTAAAAGCTTCTAACAGCGATTTGACTGTGCATACAGGTTGTATTGGGATAGCCACTGCTTCACGTTTGCACGACTTCTGTCGCTTCTATTTACGTAAATTAACATGTTGTTCGTCGATAACTTTAGAACTTTGCGGCAATTTTTATGATTAAATGTTGATTTGAAGTGGTTTACTGACAAGGAAAGTACATGGGCTCGAACAAACATATCTGTATGAACGTTTGGTTACAGAATCTCTACGTAGACCTCAATGTGCTGGTGGGCGTCGTTTATCTGCAAAACTCTGAAATCATGCACTAGATAGCACTGTAGATGTAATTGTAGACGCCATACGTAATGTAGAAATCTTAACTATAACTTATGAATTAATCATCGTACATGTTCTCTAGCGTATTGTCATCAAAAGCCGTGATGATAGTTGCAACTTTAACCTTCTTCTCGGAAGACGGTTGGTATTCACTGCCACTGCTTCCATCGCCTCTTCCCGCACTTGCCGTAGACTGCCGCTTGCAATGAGTTGTTCGTCGTTATCATCCCTATTATCATCATTATGTGTTAGTGTGACAACAGTATCTAACTTATGCTCATATTTCTGTACCATAACAGATACGAGAAAACATGCGAATGATTCATCTTCTACACTAATACCATCTTCACGAAGAAGGGTTCTTCGTAACTTCATCTAATCCAATCGCAATACATTAGCAGGATTTATTACCAATCGGCGCCCCATCTCTCGCTTCACCACACAAATAACGTCCCAATACGCAACGTCGGAGGCACACTGCACCGTCCCTACTAGCGAACCGACAGGTCAAAGTGCAATGTAGCAAGGCACACGCAGAGGCCTCTAACGGACGAATGCAGAGTTTTGCAGATGCGGGAGTAGCACTAGTGCAATAAGGGACCTTTACATTATACTCTCATACGATTTTAGTGTATCTGTCTTTGTTCGAGCCCAAGTACCTTCCTTGTGAGTGTAATTAATAATGTGTAATACATAATCATTATGGGCAGTCAAGAGAAATGCCTCGTTTTTCCTCTATTGACTTGTAAAAACCGTTATGAAGATTGTTATGTGATGCTTGAGTTCATAACGAATGAGGGAATACGGAAACAGTGGGCAGTGAAATTTAACAGAGTAAGCGGGAATTGTAAATGTGACTTATAGAAACCTATAAATTATTCCTTTATGAAGTAAATCATTTCTGCTTTCCCGGCCCAATGCAAGAAAGGCACTAATGAAAATCTGTAATGTAACTATTGTTTGTGCTGTTCCCGTGTGGTGTAGTGGTTTTTTTTTACTGAAATTGTAGTGTAAGGGCCGCGAGTTCGAATCCAGAAATATGTATTTTTATCAGTATTTTCTAGATTTTTGTTAGTTCATGGTTTTGGTTTTTGACATTCGTGCTACAAGGTATGTTTTAACATGGCCTCCCCCTTCGATGTGAATTATTGGCTAATCACAATCCTACTATTCGTTACAGAATGTAACATGAAAAAGGGAGCGGGAATATTGACTCGTTGTAGATATTCAGTTACGTATTCTGAGTCTGTTTATGCTATTTCAGTAAACATAGTTCTGATATTTTTCAGATTTTCTGTGGTACTGTGTTCCTAAAAGTATGTAGAGAATGACGTATTTGGTATTTCCCGGTGGGAAAATGTTACAGGATCGACTGGAGCACATTAAAAAGCATTACATAGGGGCGAAAAGCTATAATATATTAATTTCAGCGGTGGATATGCAGAGAGAATTCTGAAAAGGCGCGGTAGAGTAGCCGAGCGGTCTAAGGGGCCTTGCCGCGGAGCGCGCGGCTGCTCGCCGTCGGAGGTTCCAGTCCTGCCTGGGACAAGAGTGTGTGTGTTGTCCTTAGGTTAGTTTAGCTTAGTTTAAGTAGTTTGTAAGCTACGAACTGATGACCACGCAGTTTGGCCCAATAGATTTACGGACATTTGATTGCAATTCTGAAATAGCAGCACTTTCTTTGAGATACGGAACATACCTCTCTTTCTGATTAATCAACTGCCAACTGTCGAATTTACCAGAACATCTTAAAATATGGTATTAATATTTGAGAATCAACGAAACTGTTTCGTGACTCTTATTTGCTTAGAATTTTATTAGACCATGTACAGATTAGTAAGCCAGATGATGTGCTTTGTTCTGATGGCTGGAATGCCGCCTTATTTCAATCGTTAAGTGTCTGCATTTCTGGCTGGATCGCTATGTAACTGCTCGTCCGGCGAGATGTCTGGTAAAAACATGGCAGACCCCGGCCTGTCGACCACTTTTCCCCTATACAGGCTCTCTATCTGTACAGAGAAAGCAGCGCCGACTCAGCAGCGGCCGCCGTTGTTGGGACATGCCGCTGGAGTTCTGCCATAGCGTAGCACAGGGACGATGCCTTAAAACGGATGTGAAAGTGGAAATAATATCGCAATGTTAGAAATAAAAGACCTACCGAATATTCGGTGTGGAGCCCTTATTAATATCATTAATTCAAAAGGGTGAAAACGACTGATTAACTTTAGTACAATTTATTATATGAATGAGAATATTGCAAAAGTAACGTAACATGTAACCCATAGTGCTTTAATTTGTACAAACATAAATCAAAATCACCATTCCCCATGGTAATCTAGCAGCTCCTCTATACATATAACCCAAAATGGGGTATATAACTAAATATTATTAGCAATAGCGGGTCGTTGCTTAAATTAGGAAACAAATATTACAGCTCAAGCAAGGTTCTACAAACACAACCAAGTCGGACATTGTCATAATTATAGCCCAGCAACCTTTGGTCCTATGACAGGTCCGATCACAGACATAAATACAAAATCAGCATCTGCACAAGCACAGCAGAATGTCAACATAACAGGAATCACTGCGCACGCTCGTTGTACATCTACATACTCTGCAATCCACCGTAAGGTGCGTGGCGCCTGGTACACTGTACAACTACTAGGCATTTACTTTCGTATTCCTCTCCCAAACAGAACGAGGGAAAAAAAAGAATACCCATATGCCTCAGTACGAGCCGTAATTTCTCTTATCTTGTCACTGTCATCACTGCGCGAAATGTAAGTAGGTAGCAGCAAGATCGCACTACACTCAGCTTTAAATTCCGGCCCTCTAAATTTCGTCAACATAAATTCACTAAAAGAACGTCGTCTTTCCTCTAAAGATCCCTAATTGAGTTGCCGGAGCCGGCCGCGGTGGCCGAGGGGACTGAGGCGCTTCAGTCACGGTCTGCACGGCCACTACGGTCGGGGGTTCGAATCCCCCCTCTGGCATGGATATTTGTGCCGTCCTAGTTCGTAAGTAGTCCATAAGTAGTTTGTAAGTTTAGGGACTGATGACCCCGTAGTTAAGTCCCATAAGATTTACAAACATTTGACATTTTTTTTGAGTTGCCGGAGCATTTCCATGACACTCGCGCATTGGTTGAACCTACCAGTAACAAACCTAGCTGCTCGCCTCTGAACCGCTTCTAAGTTTTCCTTTAAACTGATCTGCTGCGGGTCCCAAACACGTGAGCAATGCTCAAGACGTGGTCTTACAAGCGTTTTATACGCGGTCACCTTTACAGGTGAAGTACATCTTCCCAAAATTCTCCCAATAAACCGAAGTCGGCTGTCCGCCTTATTCACAACTGTCATTACAGGTTCGTTCCATTTCATATCGCTCGGCAACGTTACGCCTAGAGTCCAGTACATGTATAATAGCAGCACTAAATAAACTAGGAGTGCGGAATCGTACGCCACAACTTCCACTGTAGCAATCACGTTGGGAACTGTCCTTCCCTTTGCATGTGCAGACTTCCTCGGCCGCCACAACAGGATCCCTTCGGTCAGACATGTCAGCTGTCATCCAGTGCCGTCCACTCGCCACCCTGGCACCGCAGCCACATCGGCCGCCTGCCAGTCGTTGCGACGTCATCCGAACTCTCGCAGAGCAACACCGGTCCGTCTGCCTGCCTGCGCGGTCTCCACCTGCCGATGCACTCGCCAAAGACTTTTTTCCAGCACCCTACCAGAGAGTTTACTCTTGTTGCACAGTTAACACGGCCGACCGTTATCGTATCGATAATTTGCGAAAATCACGGCACATCTGTTTCTGTTACAGCCAGTTTCGGCCAAAATTTTGCTTTCGGCCGCAGTATCGGTTTCGGCCAGGAATCATTCGTTGTGTTGTTGTTGTTGTTATGGTCTTCAGTCCGGAGATTGGTTTGATGCAGCTCTCCACCCTACTCTATCCTGAGCAAGCCTTTTCATCTCCTCATAAGAACGGCAACCCACATCCACTTGAATCTGCTTACTATACGCGTGTCTTGGTCTCCCTCTGCGATATTTACCCCACACACTTCCCTCCAATGCTAAATTTACGATTCCTCGATGTCTAAGAATGTGTCCTACCAAGCGATCCATTCTTTTGGTCAGAGTATGCCAAATATTCCTTTTCTCGCCAATTCTGTTCAGTACCTCTTCAATAGTTATGCGATCTACCCACCTAATCTACAGCATTCTTCTGTAACACCACATTTCAAAATCCTCTATTCTCTTCCTGTCCGCACTGCTTATCGTCCATGTTTCACTCCCGTACAAGGCAACACTCCATACAAATGCCTTCAGAAAAGACTTCCTTACACTTAAATTAATATTCGATGTTAGCAAACTTCTCTTTGTCAAAAATGCTTTTCTTCCCATTGCCATTCTGCATTTTATATTCTCTGTACTGCAAACATCGTATGTTATTTTACTACCCAAGTAACAAAACTCATCTACCATCTTCATTGTTTCGTTACCTAATCTAATTCCTTCAGCATCGCCTGATTTTCTAAGACCCAATTCCATTATTTTTGTTTTGCTCGTGTTAATGTTCATTTTATACGCCCTCTTCAACACACTGTCCATTCCATCCAACTGCTCTTCCAGGTCCTTTGCTGTCTCTGACAGAATTACAATGTCATCAGCAAAACGCAATGTTTTTATTTCTTCCCCCTGAACTTTAATTCCTATTCCAATTTTTTCTTGCTTTCCTTCACCGCCTGCTCGATGTACAAATTTAATAACATCGGAGAAAGGCTACAACCCTGTCTTACTCCCTTCCCAACTGATGTTTCTCTTTCATGCCCTTCGAGTCTAATAACTGCGGTCTGGTTTTTGTACAAGTTGTAAATAACCTTACGCTCCCTATATTTTAATCCTGCTTGATTCAGAATTTGAAGGAGTGTATTCCAATCATCATTGTCAAAAGCCTTCTCCAAATCTACAAAAGCTATAAATGTATGTTTCCATTTCCTTAATCTATCTTCTAAGATAAGACGTAAAGTGAGTATTGCCTCCCGGGCTCCTACGATCCTCCTGAACCCAAACTGATCATCCCCGAGGTCAGCTTCTACCAGCTTTTCCATTCTCCTGTAGATAATTCGTGTTAAAATTTTGCAACCCTGACTTATCAAATTGATGGTTCTGTAATTTTCACACCTGCCTGCATCTGATTTCTTTGGATTAGGGATTATTACATTTTTCTTAAAGTCTGAGGGTATTTCGCCTGTCTCATACATCCTACACTCCAGTCAAATAGTTTTATCATGGCTGGCTCTCCCAGAGACTTTAGTAGCTCTGAGGGTATGTCATCTACTCCTGGGGCCTTGTTCTGATCTAGGTCTTTCAGGGCTCTGTCAAATTCATCTCTCAGTATAGTATCTCCTATTTCATCTTGATCTATTTCCTCTTCCCATCCTACAACATCGTCTCTAAGTTCATTTCCTTTGTAGAGCTGCTCTATGTACTCTTTCCACCTTTCAGATTTCCCTTATTTGCTGAGAACTGGTTTCCCATCTGAGTTCTTGATATTCGTAGAGGTGCTTTTCTTGTCCCCAAATGTCTCTTTTATTTTCCTGTAGGCGGTATCTACTTTTCCCCTTCTTATACATTCTTCTGCAGATTTGCATTTGGCTTCTAGCCACTCCTGCTTACCCATTTTGCACTTCCTGTCAATCTCATTTCTTAGTCGTCTGTACTCCACTTTGCCTGTTTCATTTACTGCATTTTTAAATTTTCTCCTTTCATCAATTAAATTTAGTATTTCCTGTGATATCCAAGGATTTTTTGTAAGTCTTGCCTTTCTACCTATTTTGTCCTATGCTGCCTTCACTATTTCATCTCTCAATGCTACCCATTCCTCTTCTACCGTTTTATTTCCCCCTGTTTCTGACAATTGATGCCTAAATATCCCTCTGAAATTCTACAGAATTTCACGTTCCTTCAATTTATCTAGGTCCCATCTCCTTATTTTCCTACCTTTCTGCAGTTTTTTTCAGTTTCAGCCTACAGTTCATGACTAACAAGCTATGGTCAGAGTCTATATCTGCCCCTGCGTATGTCTTCCAGTTTATAACCTGGTTCCGGAGTCTATGTTTTACCATTATAAAATCTATCTGATACCTTCCGGTGTCTCCTGATCTCTTCCACGTATACAACCTTCTTTTGTGATTCTTAAACCACGTGTTTGTTACGATTAAATCATGTTCCGAGCAAAATTCTACCAGGCGGCTTCCTCTTTCATTCCTTTTGCCCAGTCCATATTCAATGTTCAAATGTTTGTATAGCTTATGGGACTTAACTACGGGGTCATCAGTCCCTAAACTTACAAAGTACTTATAAACCACCTTATACTAAAGACGGCACAAATATCCATGCCCGAGCGGGGATTCGAACCCCCGACCGTAGCAGTCCATATTCACCTACTATTTTTCCTTCTCTTCCTTTTCCTACTACCGAATTCCAGTCTCCCATCACAATTAAGTTTTCCTCTCCCATAATGTCTGAATAATTTCCTTTAGCTCCTCATATATTTCTTCTATCTCCTCACCGTCGGCAGAGCTAGTTGGCATATAAACCTGTACTACTGTTGTCGGTTTTGGCTTCGTATCTATCTTGACAATGATAATGCGATCACTGTGCTGCTCATAGTAATTTACCCGCATTCCTATTTTCTTATTCATTATCAGTCCTACTTCTGTGATACCCCCAACTGATTTTGTATTTATAATCCTATACTCACCTGACTAGAAATCATGTTCATCCTGCCACCGAACTTCACTAATGCCCACTATGTCTATCCATTTCCCTTTTTTAAATTTTCTAATTTTCCTACCCGATTAAGGGATCTAACATTCCACGCTCCGATCTGTAGAATGCCAGTATTGTCTTTCCTGATGACAACATCCTCCTGAGCAGTCCCCGCCCGGAGATCCGAATGGGGGACTATTTTACGTCCGGAATATTTTACCCGAGAGGATGCCATCAACATATTTTCATACAGTAGAGCTGCATGTCCTCGGGAAAAGTAACGGCTGTAGTTTCCCCTTGCTTTCAGCCGTTCGCAGTAGCTGTGTGGCAAAGCCACATTAGCTCATGTTACAAGGCCAGCTCAGTCAATCATCCAGACTGTTGCCCCTGTAACTACTGAAAAGGCTGCTGCCCCTCTCCAGGAACCACACGTTTGGCCTCTCCACAGATACCCCTCCGCTGTGGTTGTACCTACGGTACGGCTATCTGTATCGTTGAGGCACGCAAGCCACCCCACCTCGGCAATGTCTGTGGTTCATGGGTGTGGTAATCATTCGTATCTTCAGTTTATTCGGAACTAACTATCTCGAACTTACTGATGAAGTCGGGTCGCGTTCTGGATGAATTCAGTCAACAATAACGCTTCACCTCAGTCAACGGTGCGTCTTTTAAATGCTAGGAGTCTCTACTCCCTCGTAAACATTATGGATATTTTGTTGTTAAGCAGAATACTACGCAATCGTATCTAATAGAGATATTCTTATACTATGTCAGTAACATTTTAACTTACTCTTTGGTTTGTTTACAAGCTGTAAGTTATGCTAGTGGCTAAAAAGTAATGTGTGTGAAATATTTATTAATTTTACCACCTAAAATTCGTGTGATTTGTTGTGGCATGATGATGGAAAAGAAGTGTTCTGATATTCTATCAATAAGCGGACCAAATATGGACAAACTACATGTAAAGTGCACAACTGTAAGTAATGTCTTGAAGACAAACTTTTATTTTAATTTAAGTATAGCCTACCAAAATTAGTGTTTACCATTTTCTCGTTTTCTGCCCTACCACAGATTGAAATGTAACTTGTAATATTTTATACCATCTGAAGATGAGCTGCTAGGCAGCTCGAAACCGGTAATGGTTTAAATAAATCTTCATTAAGAAGAAACAAAAGGCGACTGGTTGCTGTAATTTCTGAAACCTATTACTCAGTATTGTACGTAGGCCGGCCGCGGTGGCCGAGGGGACTGAGACGCTCCAGTCACGGTCTGCACGACCACTACGGTCGGGGGTTCGAATCCCCCCTCGGGCATGGATATTTGTGCCGTCCTAGTTCGTAAGTAGTTCATAAGTAGTTTGTAAGTTTAGGGACTGATGACCCCGTAGTTAAGTCCCATAAACTATACAAACATTTTTTATTGTACGTAGTGGAACGGGTTATCATACTGGTAGGCCGTAAAGTTTTATTAATGAGTTTTCTTCAATACGATGAGCTTTATTCAATAATGAATGTGGGTTTAGGAAATATCATATGGTACAGTCCTTTTCCTGTTCAGTTTGCGTAAATTTATACTGACAACAATCATATTAGTCAGAACTGTGACTATATTTCAAAATATTTTATCCAGCACTGATTAAAGCTGTACGTATTCGAGGTTGCCAGAAAGAAGATATTTAAAGTTCTTTGTCCATTGCAAAAAACGGAAGTGAAAATGACAACATAAAGCTAGCGCTCTCAAGTATTGTAGTAGTCATGCTGACGGACTGAGATTTCGTAGTATCTATTTGGAACGTTTGTTGTGTACCTAAAGACTACTTCCTACAAGAAGATATGCAGAACTGTGAAATCTATTAGTTATTTGGTTAGAGGCTGGAGCGTGGCACGACCGCTGTTGGGAAGTCCACAAATGTTTGTTAAGCTTAAAGGACTTAACTGCGGGATCATCAGTCCCTAAACATACAAACTACTTAAGAAGAAGCTTATACTGAAGACGGCACAAACATCCATGCCCGAGGGGAGGGGTGGCGCATTCGAACAAAAAAATGTTCAAATGTTCGTTAAGCTTATGGGACTTAACTACGGGGTCATCAGTCCCTAAACTTACAAACTACTTATCAACTATCTTATACTAAAGACGGCACAAATATCCGTGCTCGAGGGGGGATTCGAATCCCCGACCGTAGTGGCCGTGCAGAACGTGACTGGAGCGCCTCAGTCTCCTCGGCCACCGCGGCCGGCCGCATTCGAACCCCAGACGGGGAACGGCCTCGCGCATCGTAGCATAGCGCCTCAATGCGCTCGGCCGCCACGCCCCTGCGAATATCCTCCACTGCCCCGCAAGCCGGGCGATGATCAGAACCCCCTTAAAACTGCTTTGTCAGCTCCTGCAAATAAAAGAAGACGGAAAACGTATGAAGAGAATTGCTCCGATGATGAACCACCAGCACAGGACGTAATGTCGATGAACGATGTAGTGCAACCGATTACTGACGTAATAATGTTCAGGACACCCGTTCAGAATACTGCGACACAAAGTTCACAACCCGGACAGACGGGTATAGTATCTCACGTAATCTTATGCACGCCGTCAGCAGCTGAATTTCAGGTTCCACAGGAAACAACACCACGCGCGTTGGCGCTTGTAAACACTGTCAGCTGTCGTAGTATTCAAATGTTCAAATGTTTGTAGAGCTTATGGGACTTAAGTACGGGGTCATCAATCCTTAAACTTACAAACTACTTATGAACTAGCTAATACTAAGGACGACACAAATATCCATGCCCAAGGGTGATTCGAACCCCCGACCGTAGTGGCCGTGCAGACTGTGACTGGCGCGCCGCAGAACGCTCGGCCACCGCGGCCGGCTATCGTAGTATCATCAACTCGATGCCAAACAGAGCAACGACGAATCTGCTCACACACACACACACACACACACACACACACACACACACACTCATATACCCTGTCTTTAATATAAATCAGTGTCGGTAAGCAACTTGCAGCTGACATTCTTTTCAAACTGCCCAGTCGTGAGAGTAAACAGAGAGCCACGGGGAAGACAAACCCGAGGGAGCGTGCATACACGACGTTGTTGAGAAACAAACGGGTTGTGAATCCAGGCATTCAGGCGACTTCCCCCGACGAAAATGTGGGCTGTGATGAAAGAAACTTCAGTCCAATGCAAGTCAAGTACGTAATAAGACCAAGCACAAAAGCATGGCGGGAGACGACATTGGTTAAGGAACTGACTTTCAAACTGCGACGAAAATCGACTACAACGACGACACAGGCGAACCGTTTAGTTTAAAATAATGGTACAAATTTCATGAGCCAAGCTTATAAACTGTTGACAGTAAATGTAAACAGGATAACGTCCGACCTAAAACTTGCAATCATACGGCAATCTGTATATGAATCTGAAGCTGGCGTCGTCTTCTTACAGGAACAACACATCTGTAAATTTGTCATACCAGGCTTCTATTGTACAGAAAATATAGCCCCAGAACTACATACCAGTACAGCTATTCTAGTCCGAGAAGGCATCCGCATTTCAGAAGTGGAAAAATTAGAATCCGGTAGTGGTATTGTCTGTAGAATCATTAATGTCACCGTCATTAACGTGTACCCGCCATCCGAAAACACTTACAAAGCTGGGAGGAGTGCCTTTTTCAAAGATGAAATTGTATATGTACTTCGCAAGAACCCTCCCAACATAGTGATCGGAGGGGATTTTAATTGTGATCCACATCAAAAGGAACAAAGGCCGAATTCTAATTACTGCAATGAATTACATGAACTGGTAAAATGTACAAGGCTCCTATACTCTTGAGAAATAATTAATCTTACTGTTGTTAAAATTTACTTTTTTTTACCTCAACTTCAAGTAGTCGCATTGACAGAATTGACATATAGTCACACATGAGAGGAGATATCTGTGACCCCGATGTAATTCCAGCTTCTTTTTCGGACCATTGTGCCTACATCGTAACAGTAAAACTCGACCCACAACTAACGAAAAGATTTAAAGGGCAGTGGATATTAAACGTTTACTACCTTCAAGACCCTGAGCTTGAAGGCGATACGTGGAGCAACTGTTTACGCACTATCGGTAGATATGGAAACATAAAGATAGTGGTGGACTAACGCGCCAAAAAGAAAACTGAGACAGTGTCTCATCATTCTGCAGTCTAAACGCGAAAGAACAGAAAAGAACATTTGAGTTTTATTACGCTGTTCTGAGAGAACTCTACGACAAAGCAAATGTAACAAACTCTTACACGGCCGAAATGAAATCGATAAGAGAAAAACTCATTAGCATCAAGCAAAAACAACTAAATGGTTTAAAAATTAAATCCAAAGTTAAATCTATTAGTGAAAGAGAAACTGCGTCCTTATTCCATTTCGTAAAACATCGTTCTAATCGTGCGCGCCCGCAGACCCTATCGATTTCAATCAGGCGTTCGCATTACTTCAGTCACTCGATGCTGATATCCCTAGAGAGGAGAACAATGCCTTCTTACAGGATTTCACGACCGATGAGATGCTTGAACTCATTGCAAAATTCCCAGCAAATAAATCTCCTGGCCCAGGCGGTTTGCCTAAAGTTTTATCACAAATTCTTGCATGTTATTGGACTCCTGTTCACAGATATGATAAAGGAAATCTTGAAAGGACATGAACAACCTGATGAACTGAATGAAGGAAAAGTGGTCCTCATACAAAAAATGTGAGGTCAACTTACTACCGACGATTTCCGCCCTATAATTCTGTTAAATTTTGATTACAAGACCATAGCCATGGCAATAAATCAGAGAATTACACATATAGCTAAGAAGGTAATAAAGAACCAACAGTCCTGTGTCCCAGGCAGAACCATCATGGATACGATTTCGAAAATCAGAGACATACTATCGACAGCTGCGTCGTCCGACATATCATGTGTTTTACTTTTCATCGATTTTTCAAAAGCCTTCGATTGAGTCAGTCGCATTTACATCATGAAAATCATGAAACGAATTGGTATGGATGACAGAGTCATTCAAGTACTTCGGAACATCATCATGGACATAACTGCGAGAATTGTTATCAATGAACTAATGACACATCCCATACAACTAAGGAGAGGTGTACCATAGGGGAGCCCTCTATCGATCAGCTCTTTGCATTTGCATCAGAACCATTGCTCAGAAGACTGCACACTATCAGGTGTGTCACACTTAGATGTAACATTGGCTGTAAGAGTGTACGCCGATGATGTAACTGTTGCGATACGTGATGCAGATGAGTTAGCACCTATCAAACAGGAAATCGGCATGTACAGTCAAGCATCTGGTGCCAGGGCCAATAAAGAAAAATGCAAAATACTTAACTTGCGATTAAGCGGTCATCTTATACCATGGGCCCGAAAGTGGACAATCATAAAACACTTGGCATTGTAATAGACAAATAATTGCCTACTTCGAATAGCGACCAAAATTTGGAAGGCAGTAGCAAACAGTATTCAGGGGCTCATACTAGACAACAACAGGCGAGCAGTTACTCTGCTTGAAAGGATTAAAATCCAAAGGCTATTACCTTGGTCAGATATTCCTCATACTAACCAACTTTGTTCACTACTTGATCACAAGGCGAGAAGAAGATAATTTTCTCAGTTTCATGGAGACAGAATTTTGGAGGTTAAAGCAAATAGCAAACATGAAAAAACTCTTCGGCAATATGATGAACATCATCTTTGAAAAGCAATGTATAGGCTAAATATGGATGATAAAAGGTTAACACAAAATGCCATGTATTGCAATATCAGAACCCTGAGACACTATTCATGCTGGATCTGAAGATGTCCCACCGTCCCACTGTCTTTACATTGACAGAAAAGAAATTAGTCTTAATTTAATTTTACGAGAAAATAGCCACACATTTTGTGTTCCAAAGGAGAAGATTACTTTTTTGTCATTTAATTCGAAACCGTAAGATTCGAGGTAACTTATTTAATGTTGCATATTATTTAAAGCACAGTAGATTCTCAGTCTTTAGAAGCTCTAACGCACTGTTAAGCAACGTGGACAATTACAGTACAATTCTGAAAAATATATTTATTTCTTCCGTTACTCTGAGTTATAGCTGCAGAAGCTCGCTGTTGAGGGCACAACTGGAGAGCGCAAGGTCTGGCTGAAGGGGTGGCAAGGAAGCCCAGTGAAAAAAAAGCAGGAGACCCGGATTCGAGTCCCGGCATATTTTCAACTTTACCCATTCGCAGTTAATGTCATACATTCCGTGAATATGAATTCAAAATTGGAGTTACAAACTGATGAATTTGAAATTGTTTATTGAGAATTTCCACGTTACAAATAGTCCATATCAGAGATTTATATTACAAACTAAATCAAGGCCCGACAAAACATACACACCTATTATAAAATAATAGGTGACTGGAAATTTTAATGCGGTAGGTCAACACAACAAATGTTACACTTTCTGCGGAGCTATGAACATAGTTTATTGTATCATTTTCCAAAGAGTTCCAGCACAAAGATATAATTTTTAAATTGAACAGTAGTTTTTTCTGTCGTGTATTGGATTCGTTGAAACCAGCTGCGTCCAAATCAGTTTAAACTACATTCCTATCACTGTTAGTTTGGGAGCTACAACCCTTCAAAGTTCCGGGGGCGGAGGCTGCGATACCGTAGCTAACTGGCCAAGTGGCTATCCCCTGGGGCACGGCCCACTGTCTCATTACCACCAGCCAGTTAGCTACGCTATCGCAGCCTCCGCCCCCTAAACTTTGAAGGGTTGTTGCTCCCAAACTAACAGTGATAGGAATGTAGTTTAAATTGATTTGGACGCAGCTGGTTTCAACGAATCTAATGCACGATAGAAAAAACTACTGTTCCATTTAAAAATTATATATTTGTGCTGGAACTCTTTGGAAAATGATACAATAAACTATGTTCATAGCTCCGCAGAAAGTGTAACATTTCTTGTGTTGACCTACCGCATTAAAATTTCCCGTCACCCATTATTTTATGAGTTAAAGAGGCAAACACACTTAGTGAAACACCCTGTATATAGCGGAGATATTATACAAATGTCCAAGGCCCTTGACACAACAATATTAAAAATAATTTTTGACACCAGCATAGGAGTATACATAGATTAATAGCGCACTGGAGTAAACAAAACAATATGCCTCTAGAAAGATAGGAGCGCTTAATATTCGAAACCAATACAATAGAATTACGTGAGGTTCCTATCGGGCGGGCGATAGGTTGCAACGTACGTAAACACTAGACTGGGAGGTGACAACACTACATGACATGAGATAAACTTTGCCGGGGTTTGTAAATCGCCTACATGCTAAACAATGAGATGGACAAGCTCCTATCCCAGTCAGATACAGTAAAAATACGAGGGTTGGAACTTAAATAGTGGCAACACTGCTGTAGAAATCTACTATTTTCGCTGATAGCACACGTTGTTGAAATACCTAAGTTACCTACGAGCAAATGGACTCGCCCGTCCCACGTTTTTGGCGTGTGCACAATCGAGGGAAACACAGTCACTTGTAAGCGAGCGGTCTAAGGTAACGCTGTCTTTATGTACGACTGTGATGGTGTTATGCTAACGTCAGTGCACAGAATTGCTGTTCGTTTTTGCAGCATCACCTGCGACCAGCTTTTCGAAAGAAGCGGCAACACTTTCTGAGCAACCCACCCATCATCTTGTACGACAATGCGCAGGCACATACTGTGCAAGCTTTTGCTCCACTGTTCGGTCGATGGGACTGGGAGTGACGTACCATCCACCATCCTCCCGGAGCTTAAGTCCTTCTAACTTTGATTTGATTCCGAAGATGAAGGAACCACTTTGTGGAATTCGTTTCAGAACTGTTCCAGAGATTCGACAGGCAGTAGACCGCTGCTTTCGGACGATCAACAGAACAGGCTCTGCTAACGGTATACTACGCCTTCCACATTGCTGCGACGGGTTCTACACAACTCTGGTGACAATTTTGAAGGACAGTAGCAGGTGCAAACACGTAACGCTTTTGTATCTTTTGCGAATAAATAGTTGCCATTGTTTAAGTTCCAACTCTTCTATAAATAATTGTGTCAAATGTGTGTAAATCCATCGGACCAAACTGCGTGGTCATCAGTCCGTAGGTTACAAACTACCGCTCGGCTACTCCAACGCGGCGTATAAATAATTAGCGACCCTCTAATTCACTAGGCAAATACAAAACTTGAACATAACGTGTTCATTATCTAGATGAAGAAAGCATAAATTTCAAAGGTATGAAAGTAAAGAGGTGGGACCTGCATTAATTGAAGGAACCTGCGGTTGCTGAGAGTTTCAGAGACAGCATCTGGCAACGATGAACTGAAAACGAAAAAGTAACACACTGTATGAACATCACAGGAGATAATTTAATTGCTAAAAGAAGAAAATATAAATATGCATAAAATGAAGCAAGTAAATGGGAATGGAGAAGGCTAACAAATAAGCTTGATGGGAAGTTGAAGATGGTTAAGCAGGAGTGACCGGAGAGCCAATGTAAGTCACTAGAAGCATTTGTTACTAGGAGAAAGATAACTGACCAAAGGAAAAAATAATAAATATATAAAATGAAAAAAAAAATTGGAGACAAGAAAAGCAGCTGTACGCGTATCAAAAGCTAAGATGGTAAACCATTACTGAGGAAAGATGAGAAATTTGAATGGTGGAAGGAATATACAGTGGGACTATACAGCGGAAGTTAACTGGATGGCAAAATTACGCAAAGGAATGAGAAAGTAGATGAATGTTATACGATACAGCAGAGAACTGATAGATCTGTCGAAATAAAGCACCTAGATAAGATGATCTTCCCACAAAGTTACTGACATCCTTGGGAGGGCCACCTATGAATATTTCATCTGGCGTGCAGGATGTGTGAGACAGGCGAAATACCATCAGGATTCAAGAAGAATGTAATACTTCCAAGTCGAAGGGAAGCAGGTGCAGACAAATGTGAATATCACAGAATCATCACTTTAATAAGTAATGGCCACAGCGGATTAGCCGTGCGCACTGGGGCGCCGTTCGAAGTCGGGGATTCGAGTCCCTCCTCGGGCATGGGTGTTTGTGTTATCCTTAGGTTAGTTTAAGTAGTTTGTAAGTTATGGACTAATAACCTGGTGGTTGAGTCCGATAGATTTACAATTATTTGAACATTGGAATAAGTAATGGTCGAAAGAATGGTAAAAGAACTGGTAGTTTGGTTTCAGGAGAAAAGGAGAAACACGCGATTTATTTTAGAAGATATGTTTAGGAATGTCAAGCTCATCTTTATAGCATTTATAGATCTGGAGAAAGCTTTTGAAATTGTTGACTGGAATAAAAATGTTCAAATGTTTGTTAAGCTTATGGGACTTAACTACGAGGTCATCAGTCCCTAAACTTACAAACTACTTATGAACTACCTTATACTAAAGACGGCACAAATATCCATGCCCGAGGGGGGATTCGAACACCCGACCGTAGTGGCCGTGCAGACCGTGACTGAAGCGCCTCAGTCTCCTCGGCCACCGCGGCCGGCTGACTGGAATACATTGTATCAAATTGCAAAGGCAGCAGTGGTAAAAACATTAGGAACGAAAGTAATATACAATCTGTACAATAAACAGATTGTAGGTATAAGAGTCGAGGACGCAGTATTTGGGAATGGAGTAAGACGCAGTATTTGGGAATGGAGTAAGACAATCCCCAACGTTTCTCAACGTTTATAATGAGCAAGCTGTGAAGCAAAGGAAGAAAAAGTTTGAAAAAGCTATTCAAGTTAGGGGGATGAAATAAGAAATGTTTTGGTTTGCCGATGATATTGATATTCTGTCAGAGACAGCAAAGGACCTGTGGAAGCAGTTGAATGGAATGGACATTGCCTTCGACGGATGCTATAATTTTAATAACAGCAATGAAACAGGGTAAAGGAATGCAGTCGTGCTAAATGGGGAAATACTGACGAATTAGATTAGAAAACGAGATAAAATAAGTAGTAAGTGAGTAACTTACAGTAGTTCGAGTTCAGATGGTATGATAAATGCTGAAAGGCTGTGGGAAGAATTTCTGAAAAAGAGCAATTTATTAACATCGAATACTAATTTAAATGTCAGGAAGACCTTTTTAAAGGCAGTTATCTGCAGTGTAGCACTGTACGGGAGTGGAACCTCGACGATTAGGAATTCAGAAAGAAAAGAATAAAAGCTTTTGAAGTGGTATACCATGTGATATTCCTGGCCTATGGCCGCAGCCGTTTCTTTGCTAACGTCGTACGTGTCTTAAACGTGGAAGAAAGAAGTGCAGCATATGTTGAAATATGGGGTGAGGAGCAGTAGCATATGGCACAGTAGGTGCTGGTTCCCGTGGGAAAGCCCGCCTATGTTACTGGTGCTCTCCTCGCATTGGCTGCTGCATTTCACGTCACGTGATTTCTTTTGAAATTAGTTTTGTTTATTATATACTAAATATTAATTATTCAGAGCTGAGAATTTGTAATAAATATCTCTCAAGGATAGGCTAGATTTTGACAGTTAAAAAGTTGAAGGTGCCTTCTCTTATTGTAACAAGAGAAGAGCGATTTTGCAGAAGGCGCGCGACGGCCCTGTTTTGGCGCGAAATAGAGCGTCAGGTGCCCTCTCGCAACGCGCCGCAGTTTCAGTCTCGAGCTGACCACTATACGCGCCGGACCGCACCGGTCACGAGTAAAGATTTGTGTAATAGTGATAACAGTCGAGGTCTCAACATGAGGTATAGGCAGCATTGGCCGTGTAATATTAACACAAGTTGTTCATCTTTAGTTATTTATTTAATAAATGGCATCCCTGACAATTAAAAATCTCGCGAGTCGCTTCTTATGCTTCCATTCTACAGAACTTATTTTAGCCTCACTTGTATGCTGTACAAGAACCAACGACCAGTGTGCTGTCTTCTGCGCTGGGGACACAACTATAGAAGACAACAGGTTAGTCAGAACTCTATGTTTTCCATAAAGACTTGGACAGCAACTACGGCACCTCGTGCGTACTGTAGGGCGGTACAAAAGCACACTGCTACGCAACAGCATCCGCAAGGATGTTGAGGTTTTAGGGGACTTGTGGGAGGAAGCAGTACTAAGTTCTCCGTCCGCAAATAAAACCCTAGGAAGCTAGTAACCACAGAAAATGCTGAAGATTGTGTAATTACTGGGTTGGCAGTGAAAAGAATTGTGAAGAGACGAAATTTATGGCAGAACTTGACTAATAGAAACAACAGATTGGGAGAACACATTCTGAGTCACTTCACGGAATCGTAAATTTGGTACTGGAGGGAAGTGGTGAAAATCGCAGAGGGAGACCAAGACAGGAATACAGTTTGCAGATTCAAATGTATGTAAGTTACCGTTCTTATTTTGAGATAAAGAGGCTTGCACAGAACTGAGTAGTGTGCATAAAACCAGTCTGCGGACCTAAGACAACAACAAAAAAAAAAAAAAAAAAAAAAAAAAAACAATAACTCACAGAAGAGCTGTACACTGTGAGACGATTTTGTTCACGGAGACATAACATACACGGCATGACAGGTTAACTGTCAGAGTACAAGTTCGAACAAGGTGTAACTTCCACTTACAGACTTCTTGCAAAAATGACCTTGGCGTGTCAATTTATGTTTGATTTCTTCTGTACGTAATGCGAATGTGACGTTATGGGAGGAAAACTGTATGTTAACTAAAAATCATCGGTCACACCCCGTGTGGTGGCTTGCCGAGTTATACCGTACGTGTACAAATTCCGCGACATTAAAGCTTGCGCTACTCTAACGAAATGTTTAAGGCAAAATTCAACACGAACAGTTGGTTTCTCTTCCTTCACCTGTCTTCCCACTGCTGTTTCCGTTACTGCCAGAGCAGCTGCAGCGTTTGTAATTAGGCTGCCGTTATCAGCTGTATACGGACTGTGTCCTTATCAAGTGTCCCTGTATCAACACTACTCTACGCGGTAATGAAGCCGGTGTTTTGTCTGCTCCGGAACAGGAGCAATATGCTACCTGTCACTGGGGAAGAGAAAGGGGGGGAGGGGGGGAGAGAAATGATCGCGATAGTTCATTCCACACAGTGATGAATCAGTTTCTATAACTGGTTTAGTCTGTCCACAACACTATCTTCCATCCAGATTATACGCATATGTTTTATCGATGTTTAGTCTGTATTTCATTTCGGTGTGCAAAATGATGATATCACTCCAGTTTCCGGTCTTAAATCATCATCTCAACAGAGAAAGTGGAGTAGTGTAGTTGCAGTAGTTGTATATGACGACAACAATGATGCCTCCTGTCGCATGATGAGATATGATTTGTTATGACTGTTTTATAAGCTGTTCATATAAAGTTCGATGATTGAGTGTATTTAGTACGACTAAAATAATCTTAATTCAGAAAGTGCGAAACACACAATAACGATTCGCTTAGGACGCAGGCATACGTTTGAGACAGACATAAAACCGCGGCGTTCTCGCTGCCCTCAAAGACTGAGCTCTGATAACGGTACAAAAGTGCATCTGTTCATCCTCTTCAAATAGAAAGGAGATAAAACATATCAGAGTAATTACAGGTGAATTTCATTGATACCTGTTGTCTACAAAATTCTACCCCAAGTCTTCTTACTTCGTCTGTATGAACACACAGACCCACAAATAGGAGAGTATCGAACAGGATTTCATAAAAGGCGATCTTGTGTAACAGATATGGAACAATTTTGCAAACAAAAAGATGCAGATACACTGTCTTTTTGTCGAATTCAAAAAGGCTTTTGATTCGGTACATCAGCTTATTGATTACTTTAGAAGAATTCAAAATTCATAGACAAAAAAGACAAATATTAATGGTTACGAACTGTAAAGTTAATATCAAGTACTTCAAAGTACTTCGCAAAGCAGACAACTCTCCCTCCTCCTAAGTAAAATAAAACTATAACAAACTGTGAGGAGGTAGGCAAATCAAATAATCGAATAAACTCTGGATTTAAAAAAAAAAAAAAAAAAAAAAAAAAAAAAAAAAAAAAAAAAAACAGCACAATATCAATTAGAAGTATCTTACTTTCGCAGTCATTATCGCAGTTCTGACTCACAATGCGGGGAATCCAAACTCTACCTGGAAAAGCTTCACGAAATCTTCAAATATCATACGAGATGATTAAATACATGAAGCGAAGGCTGATGATAATTTCTTCATCATAGCACAGTATCACAAGATAAGGACTTTCTAAATCACCGAACAACTGAAATGTAACGGCCACTGTTCAAAGTGCCGTCGATAACAAAAATTGTTTACCGAGACGTGTAACCATTGGCACCCCATCATGGGTGATAAGCCAGTATGGCGATGACGAATACACGCTTCCAATGTGCGTTCACCGCGATGTCGCCAAACACGGATGCGACCATCATGATGCTGTATCAGAACCTAGATTCATCCGAAAAAATGACGTTTTGCCATTCGTGCACCTAGGTTCGTCGTTCCGTACACCATCGCAAGCGCTTCTGTCTGTGATGCAGCGTCAAGTGTAACAGCAGCCATGGTCTCCGAGCGGATAATCCAATCATGCTGCAAACGTCGTCGAACTGTTCGTGCAGATGGTTGTTGTCTTGCAAACGTCCCCATCTGCTAACTCAGGGATCGAGACGTGACTGCAAGATTCGTTATAGCGATGCGGATAAGACGCCTGTCATCTCGACTGCAAGTGATACGAGGCCGTTGGGATCCAGCACGGCGCTCCGTATTGCCCTCCTGAACCCACCGATTCCATATTCTGCTAACAGTCATTGGATCGCGACCAACGCGAGCAGCGGCGACATGATACGATAAACCGCAATCGCGATAGGCTACAATCCGACCTCTATCAAAGTCAGAAACGTGATGGTGCGCATTTCTCCTGCTTAGACGAGGCATCACATTTCACCAGGCAACGGCGGTCAACTACTGTTTGTATTTGAGAAATCCGTTGTAAACTTTCCTCATGTCAGCACGTTGTAGGTGTCGCCATGGACGCCAATCTTGTGTGGAATGCTCTGAAAAGCTAATCATTTGCATATTACAGCATCTTCTTGCTGTCAGATAAATTTCTCGTCTGTATCACGTCATCTTCGCGGTGTAACAATTTTAATGGCCAGGAGTGTACTATTGGCGTAATAGTAATGAATGTAATATGTATTTCATTTTAGTTATGGCATTTTTGTACAATGGTAAAATAATATGAATGTATTTCTGGTTGGGTCGTGCTGTAAAAAGAGAAAATGGTTGATGTTGATGGCTATTCTTTATTTCCACCATCTTCATTATAGTATTTATGTAAAAAGAAATCGTCTCGTTGTACTAAAGTCATTGTTTACGAAAAATGAATTACACGTTCTTGACAACCCAATGACTGCTTACATTGCTTGTTTCTGTGTCGCGTGATTGTACACGTCTAGTGTCTATGCCAGGTTGAAAGTTTCCTGTATATCTGTGTGAGATATGAAATTTGTTATATGTCAATTGTAACATCTATGTAATAATATCTGTGAGGTGTTAAGCTGCACGTATTTGTATCTCTAGCGCTGTGACGCCAGTAACAATCATATAGTAGCAGAGAGAGAGAGAGTTGGTCTATCATATTTCGGGCCTACAGTCTGATCACGTTGAAGTGTTGCCATGATATTTCGACTGAGAAACTTGCAGCCATCTTTAGGTGTTTACGAGACTCAGACTATATAGTGTAAACAATGTTTTTGGGCCGTGGCGGAGTGGCCTAGCGCATTGAGGCGCTATGCTCTGACGCGCGAGGCCGTTCCCCGTCGGGGGTCGAATCTCCCCTCCTACTCTCCGAGATGGATGTTTGTGTTGTCTTTAGTATAAGTTACTTTACAAGTAGTTTGTTGTACGTTTAGGGACTGATGAATCCGCAGTTAAGTCCCCTAAGCTTAACAAACATTTGAACATTTAAATATTTTTGGGAAAGTAGACACTCGGCACTGTACATACGTAAGCAATCGATTCCTGTTACTGCCCGTGGGCGTATTGACATCGCGAGCGTGAATCGTAAACACACAGGCAACTACGGCTGCGACATTGTAAAGGTGCGTCCACACTGCTCGTGCTCGCCGTACTCGTCTGTCAGGAGACGTCAAACGTGTCTGACTTGTGCTCGTGCCGTACCGACAACAGCCTGAGCCAGACAAGCTATGTGCTCGGGCGACTCGCAAGCCTGTTTGGCTGCGAGTCCTCGGAGCCTGCCTCCATCCACATTACTTGTCAGTCTCTCAAGTCTCACAAGTACACGATCCGCAAGTGTAGTGTGGACGCACCTTAATACGCCGAGCGACGTCAGTCGTCGAGTAACCTGTGCAGACGTTATTACAACTCTGCTAACTGTTAGGATTGAAGGGAGATTTACTATTGCTGAACTATTTAATATTCAATTATATATATATTGGACGAATTACAGCGTTCAAATTAACCCTAGAACGGTCGGGCTGGGTCTGTGAGACCCACTAGATTCTATTTCAATGAATTTATATGCTTATAGTCGCTGATCTGACTCGAGCGCTCTGCTAGCTTCCTGAAACATGCAAGAGAAAGCGTTAACATCATTAATAAGGTTTCAAATTGTTTAGACAATGTTCGGCAGTTCTCCAAAAATCGGGAGGGTGTGTCAGACCCAGCCCGACCGTTTAGGTTATTGATTTCTACCATTGCGGGTCTATTTTTATTTGGTATTTCATCCAGTTTCAAATTACTTTGTGGACTATTTCTGATGTCAATAATTTAAAATATGAAATTTCAAGAGAAAGTGTTTCATACTGTGAAATTTGCAACATTTTATACGATGATAATGAAATTGACGATTCTGACGCGAACCCAGACTTCGAAATAAACAGTGATCATGATAGCAATAGTGAAATAAATGAGCAGGAAGCTATAAGTGGAAGGACAGCAAAACTAAATACTTCTGCAAAATTTGCAAAATATAGTTGTGCTTGCTGCATGCAGAAATGGTTTGTGTCGTCTGTTACGAAAAGTGACGATTTTAGAGGACGATATCACACAAACTATTCATTATATTCAGAATTTCGATTTATATAACAAAAATTCAACAAGTCTGCTTCTCAGTTCTACAAATTATTGTCATTTATATTTGTATTTCAATGCAGTTTACTTGTACTTCCAGTGTGGTTACATTTATTACTACAAAGAAGTATATTTTCTACTTTTTTTATTTTACAACAATTGTGAAATTCAGAACGTTGAAATAATGTCCCTACAGCATTTGGTAGGACCTAAACAATATAAAAACTTTTCATTTGATGTAAATACACTGTTTTGGCACTTGTCACAGACATTTTAATTGTTGGGTCCCACAGACCCAGCCCGACCGTTCTAGGGTTAATGAAATAAATCGCAATTTGCGATGTTATGGCATCACTGTATTATGTTTAAATGGAATACCAAACTGAGGCGAATGAAAATTTGTGCCCGGACGCGATTCGAACCCGGGATCTCCTGCTTACCAGGCAGACGCGTTGACCACTCCACCACCGAGGACACAGTGACCAGGCTGACTGCAGAGGACTCTTCCCTGCACGTCTCCCGCCACACAAATCTCCATTCGCCATGCTGCCTCTTTCCTATACCACAGCCTATTTATTCTATAATGCTCGCAGCCACAATACTGTATTCCCGCATCAGGGAGAACAGACCATGAGCTATCGAGACACAATTAATTATCGTCAGGAGCCCAGCCTTGGCTTGTATACAATTATATATATTTTTGGCGAATTACAGCGTTCAAATGAATGGAATAAATAGCAATTTGCGATGTTATGGCAACACTGTATTAGGTTTAAATTGAATACCGATACTAATACGTGCAGGAAAGAGTCCTCTGCAGTCGGCTGGTCACTGTGTCCTCGGTGGCGGAGTGGTCAACGCGTCTGTCTAGTAAACAGGAGATCCCGGGTTCGAATCCCGTCCGGGCACAAATTTTCATTCGCCACAGTTTGGTATTCCATCTAAACCTAATACGGTGATGCCATAACATCGCAAATTGCGATTTATTTCATTTAAGTAATATTATTGTGTAATTTAATTTATGGTGAGGTAAAAGGTGTTCCGAGGGAAGCGGTACGAATTTATCGAGAAGGCTTCCCACAACGACGACTTCTTGCATGAGAGACATTTCCTGCTGTTCACCAAAGCTTTCTGTTATTGTAATTCTCTACTTCTAAGCGATTATTATAAATTTACTTATTAACAAAATACAGTAATTATCTGCAGGGTAGACTGGGTACGCCTGTGACAATTTTCATTTTATTCCATTTTTGTTGTTACTATCCGAGTTAACTGGAGAAAAATGTTTTTTACAGTACAGTGTATATTTGTCTACACGAAAACATTACAATTTTGTCGCTAATTGCAATGGTTACTTCATAGGAATAAATTAGAAAAAAAAGTCACAACCGACCACACCCCAGGAGCGATCGTGACAGTACCTAGGATCGGTAGCGACACGTTAAACATTGCATCAAAATAATATAAAATCAATTTTATTGCAACTGATATGAAACATAATAGGAATATAATCTTCTTCTGTAAAAATTTCACTTTTATGCAACAAAAGAAATATAATCTTGGAACACTTTAATAGCTTGTAATTAATAAGGAACTGTTATTATAACAGACATCATATTACAATCAACAAAAGAGTTTAACTAAATATATTAAATTATACAAATAAGAACAGTGTCGAAATACAAAACATATAAATAAATAGGCAGTATAAAAATGAATGAAACAAAAATCTTAAAAAGTCTTATTCAAGGAAAAATTAAGCACTTGTGTAAGTATGATCACAAAAACCCAAAGAAAAGTAGAAATATAAGGTTGCTTCTTTAACTCTAAGAGTGCAAAAGTACGACACTGAGATCTAGTCTGACTCATCACAATTATGACAAATGTAAAACCGACTGCCACCTTCGCCCTCCAAGTGGGACCAGAGCTCACATTTTCCTTGCCATTTTATACATGGCCTACTTTTAGAATATGGGGCTAAGCAAATCAGACAGAAATAATCTTGCCGGCCGCGGTGGCCGAGGTGACTGAGGCGCTCCAGTCGCGGTCAGCACGGCCACTACGGTCGGGGGTTCGAATCCCCCCTCGGGCATGGATATTTGTGACGTCCTAGTTCGTAAGTAGTTGATAAGTAATTTGTAAGTTTAGGGACTGGTAACCCCGTAGTTAAGTCCCATAAGCTTAACAAACATTCATTCGAAATAATCATCTTGATTCGATGACGATGGTGGTATCATCCTTTTCTTTGTTTTGTTTTTTCCTTTTTCTTTATTTAATCCTCTTGATACAGTAAACTGTTTCTTCACCTGGTGAGCATTCAATCTATTTTTCTTTTTCGTCACATTCTTGCCTGACTGCGTTTTTTTTTTTTTTTTTTTTTTTCAGCCGTGTCTGTATAAGTGGTTGACTTTTGAGTTCTTTTTTTCTTTTTGGGGAGCCTTTGGAAAAGGCCAAACAATTTCAGGCGAGAAAAGAGCTCTGCGTATAGAACTCCCGCTTTTCACTTCTTTATAAGCATCTTCATATTTTGTAATACCTCACTGCTCTAGGTCAGTCTTTCTCAACCGTTTTCTGGGCATCTAGTAAAAAATTATTTACTTGTGTTACAATGGTACCCAGAAAATATATATCACAACAGTAACCAGAAAATATGTCACAACCGTGCCCAAAGCATTCCTCCGAGGAAAAAAAAAAAAAAAAAAAAAAAAAAAAAAAAAAAAAAAAAAAAAAAAAAACCTCGCCATGTCAAAACAAATTATCTACGTGCAAAGTAATTACTGGTATTAAACTACTAATGTTTTCCCTCCACGACGGGAATTCTCAGAGTGGTTTTTGTTACACAGTGCCCAGCATGATTTTGTCAACAAAATACGCGTCACAGATGAAGCGTGTTTCACTCGTGACAGAATAACTAATTTCGATTACACGCTTACGTGGAGTGTACAAAATCCTCACCACGTAGTGGCAACACATTTTCAGAGACGATTTTCCGTAAATGTATGGCGGGTATGCTCGATTATATTATGGGCCGTTTTACCTGCATGTTCGACTATTACCGAAAGTTTCTAGAGCAAACATTGCGACCAGCGTTGTTAGAAGACATTCTGTAAGGCATGCGTCATAACATGTGGTACCTACACGATTGTGCACCACCAACCAACATTGGTCACAGAGTACAGGGATTTTTAGATAGACGACTTTCAGGACGATGGATTGGGTGTTCGGGTCCACATTGATGGCCCTGATTTTAATCCACAGCATATTTACTTCTGGTGACAATGAAGGAAATTGTTTATGCGTAGCAAGTTAAGAATGTGCACGAACTTACGCAGAGGAATTTCGATGCTGGCCAATACCATGAGGCAAATATGCATGTGTGTGAACGATTGCGACGATACTGTGTTCACTGTCATGAAGCATGTGGAGCATCATTGTGTTGTATAAAAGGACAATAAACTGTATTTAATTTTTGAGTTGTAAAAAGAAGAAATGGTTGATTGTAAGTAATGCACAATTACTAGGTGTGTCGCTTTGCTTTACAAGCACTTTTAACGATACAATTTTGAGGATACAAGTAAGCACTGGGCATCAGAAAAGATGGACAGACCTTTAACAATTTTATTGAAGGACCAAAACATATCTAAAACTTATACATACATCTTCAAACAGTTCATTAGACCAAATATGAAATGAGTACATCTTTTACCTACAGTAAAGGAATTTTTCAGTGGCTGCATGAACTCTGACAGAACATCCGCAAACAACTAATATTAGTTTGTCACATAATAGTTTGAAAACGCAAGTTCATGACACCTTGAACCCAGAATACAATATCTCGAACCAAATAGTGTTGTCTTCATTAAAAAAAAAAAAAAAAAAAAAAAAAAAAAAATGTTCAAATGTTTGTTAAGCTTAAGGGACTTAACTACGGGGTCATCAGTCCCTAAACTTACAAACTACTTATGAACTACCTACAACTAAGGACGGCACAAATATCCATGCCCGGGGGGGATTCGAACCCCCCACCGGAGTGGCCGTGCAGACCGTGAATGAAGCGCCTCAGTCCCCTCGGCCACCGCAGCAGCCCTTCATTAAAGAAAAAAAAATTGGAAACATGGCCATTGCCCAAGAACACGCATTTCGTAGCTCAGTGAACTTCTATCCTTCAGACTTAAATTAAAAGGCCACTCATAACGCTTAACATAAGACTCTACGCAGCACTTATATACTACAGCAAATTAATTCGCCTAACACTTCTTCCACTCTAAGGTTTTCCTTGTACATAAACAGATAGTACAGCTTATTACAATCGAGGCAAGCATGTATCAATGAACATATTCCTCGGTAAGAGCACCTTTAACGAGAAGCAGAATGTTTACGTTATTTAATATTGAAATAAGTAACACCCTAAGATAAATTAGATAACGGGCCACCTTCATATGAGCCCGCTTACCGTAAACATCTCCAGTCTTTTCTTTCCGATCCTTGTTACCATGGACAAACCAGAGAAACACGGTATATCGTGTTGCCATGAATAACAGTCAGACCTGCAATACCACTTAATCCACTTATTGTTCAGTTCACAAACTACAATCAACATGACATCAAAAAACGTGCTATATAACTGACAAATCTAAATTCATTTTCAGCGCAACTCAAAGGTTTAATACGACATCACTTACGTTAAAAGGCATCGAACACTTTTAAAACAGCTTTTCTTTTATAATATCATTTAACTTAAACAATTCGTTTAGACCGCAGTTGTCGCACGATCTCCATCCAGGACATTAGCTGTAAATTTCTCACACTCTCCATACGTAGACGTATCTCACCATGCCCTACAATCCGACCAGGCATCTAACCGGAATGACAGCTTGCCAAGACACACACTTCACTCGACCAAAGCCCTCTCTCCTACCGATGGCGCCACCACCGCGCAAAGCAAAAATCCTACCAAGATGACACAACGACAAAGATGTCAATGTGCCGTTGCCGACACATAGGTAACTGGTTGATTTTGTACTACGGGAAACACATTTTCTTTGACATTAGTTTTTATTTACTACCACAACCTAAATAATGGTACTGTAAAAGAGAAAAGTTGTTCTTAATTCGTTATTTATGAAAAATGAATTACACATTCTTGATAGCCCAATGGCTGTTCAAATTGCTTGTTTCAGCAGCATCTAGCCACCGTACCGCGTCATTGTGTAGCGATACATTAATATTTTTTTTAATGAAAATTATATCTGCGACGCTTGTCGCTAGCATCCGTTCTCTCTACCAATAAATCTCTGATTATCCTTGTTTCAAGTTATACCTTCAACTATTTCAAACGATCTGGAGAGAAAACGGAATCGCTTGTCGTCTTTCGTTTTTCTACCTTTGTACTGAGCGGACGTATTTTACTCGACCTCCATAATCATGTAAGTGTGAGCTCTGGTTAGCACCCTTTTACTTAATAAACTTTAACTTTCATTTGGAATTCCTATTTCATTTAAATAATTACTATTTCTCCCCATCTTTCATTTAACTGATACCAATTTTCAGCATTATTAGTAAATTGATGCTTGGTCATTGTTGCCTATTGCCTCATGATGACAAAAGAATGCAAAATTTATTTACTCTCATTTTGTGTTAAACATTGAATTCAATGCCTGCAGGAAATCTTCATTCTGTTAAAAGCGAAGTCCGATAATTTCTTTAACTTTCGATAACCATAGTGATCAAAATTACACACGGTCTTAAAACTTTAATAATTAATAGTCATGAAACCAAGCATCAGTTTACGAGAGCGAATATATTAATCAATTCATACAGGTTCAACTGCAGTGTCACAGCTTCCACCAATGAATGCATATCAGGTAACTTATTCCACTATTTTCTTATGTAATGGTGCTTTCTGGTGTTGTCGTAATTTTTAACTGACATTGCTACTGAGAACTGATAACCATTTCAAAAATTAATATTCATTGCTGATCTTACGGTTATTTAAATTTCAATTCCGGTTTTCAACCTTGATCTTGTGACAACACCAGCGATAAAAAAAAAGTAACATTACATAAGAATTGGCGCCCATTGTGACAGGACCTCGAATGGTTGTAAAAAAAAATGTAATTTTATGTGAATTAATTATACCATTGTTTGACAGTTTTTTATATTTGTAATCATTCACCAATGTATGATATCTAATCTGTATAATGTGTTTATTTTTCATGAACAACTGCTGACCGATTGTGACTTGAAAACCATAATTACTACCCCGGAGAATAATAAAATAAAAATTTGGAGCCACACCCGATCACGAGAAATTCAACCGCAGCCAACAATGAAAATTGCAACACAGGTAAGGACAAACTGATTATTTCGCTTATTTGGTGCTTTCTACTTTCTCTTAGTCTTTCGCAAGTACGCAATCTCCGATCCAGTACCTCATTCTATT
This sequence comes from Locusta migratoria, assembly GCA_026315105.1. Lineage (NCBI taxonomy): Eukaryota > Metazoa > Arthropoda > Insecta > Orthoptera > Acrididae > Locusta > Locusta migratoria. The sequence goes on along the minus strand of CM048750.1, from coordinate 98,056,516 downwards.
AGCAAAAATCTGTTTTCAAAATTTCTTTTGTAGTCAGATATTTATTTTAAATCACAAGTTGGAAAAATGGCCAACATGGCTGCTAAATCGATATAACTAAGCGATCCTCGCTTGTCTCTCACTCGAAGCGTTTCGCATGCGTGTGACGAATATTAATAGTGATTTGTTTCTCAACAGTGCTGATAAAAGAAATTTTTTGCGTGTGAAGTGTGTAGGTTCCCCACACTATTCCAAATTTTTGATAATTTATTAGTATGGTTAAAACCCGTAGACAAATTACTACAATGGAGTCAGAACAAAACACTAATGTTTCACAGCCCGCGCAAAATGTTGAAAATAATGTGGCTGCGAGATCAATTGAAATGATTCCACACATAGTGAAGGAAAATCTTGCAACCACATCATACGTAACAGATTTTCCCACACAGACAGTACACCAATCTGAAAATCCGCAAGAAGATTGGTTAAAACGATTTGAGATATTATTTGCTAACATGTCGCAACAAATTAACAATTTACAAACATCTACTAAAGACGAACTAAACAATTTGCAAGCATCTACACATGCTACAAACAATCAGATTTCAGGCTTGACCGATCAAATTAATCATTTGCAGGCCAACACGAAACATGATTTAGAGCTGTTGCAAAATTCCACCAAGCAACAATTAGACAGAGTAGAGGAACAGCAAAATCAAATCGCGGCTCAAATGATAACTCGGGATGAATTTGAGTCGAGATTTAAAAATCTAGAATCAGTACAACAAAATTTACCCTCAATTATTTCTGAGGAAGTAAACAAACAGATAGACGCACAGATACTCAAAGTCGAACAGGCTATCAATGGTAAGTTTTCTGAAGTACAAAACAAAGTAATGGATCAAATCATGGACACAGTAGATGCAAAAATCTCTTCTGTAGTCGATGATGTAACTAATTGTAAAGAAACCGTTAAAACATTACCAACAGCTATCGACAGTCTCACACAGAATCTTACACAGCTTAAAATTCAACAAGAAAACTTGGAAACAACTGTTACGAGAATTACGAGTCAAGCAGAAAACATAGTCAAAGAAAATCATGATAGGTTACAACAATTTTTATCTAATACAGAAGCGAAGTTGAATGAAAAGATAGACGCAGAATTAACCACTGTAATTCAAGACGTAGCTACTCAAGTGTATGAAAAACATAGAAATACTGTTAAAGCTTTACAAAAAGATCTTACAGACGTGAAATCAATTTTAAATACGTAGATGACACAATCTAGGCCAAATGAACCCGTGAAAAATGTGTTCCATGATTGGAAATCTCCCAGAATTGCAACAAATATTCCACGCTCTCCATATAATCCGGGTACATCTAACAATTTGACGTCAGACAGGACGCAGACTGACTTTTGCTTCACGACCTCTAATGACCTTGACCGACTAGGTAGGGAAATGAAATCAAACATACCCCCCTCTTATTCACCACGAAATCATGCTACTGCCGAAGAACTTGACGAAAGTATGATAAAGCACCACCAATTTCAAATCTTTATTAATGAGAACCGTACTGTGCACCCAGTCATTTTCCTGCAATCTTTTAGAGGTTTATTACCTGAATCGTGGTCTGAAAAAAGAAAGATAAGATTTGTTGTCGGATACATTCAAGGTGAAGCGGGAATCTGGGCTGCAGAAGCCCTACAGAGTTGTGAAACTTATGGTGAGTTCGAACGGGCATTTTTAGCCACCTTTTGGTCGCCTGCTGTGCAAGAAAGGTTTCGAAATGAAGTTTATAATCCGTAACCTTTCAATGAACGAAACGGGAGTCTGCGGAGATATTTCGAGAAGTACGTAAACAAAGCTAAATTCTTGGATGACCCCCTCCCGCACAGGGAAGTACTACGCGTATTAATAAACAAATTGCCTACACGATTGCGGTTGCAACTAGCACACGTTTCAACACAAAACTTAGAAACTTTTCTCACTGAGGTGGATACACTAGATTCAATCTTTGAAGACGACCGAGCAAGAAATAATAGTTACAGGTACGGTAACGCAAATAATTACTTCAACTATCCTAGTAATCAGCTGATTCATGTCAGCCAGCCACAGCCTGATAATCAAAACATGTCACGCCCTCCACAGATGTTACCGCAACAGTCATTTATTAGCAATACCGGACAGCCGCAAATGCAAGAAGTGACTAGTGGAGTAAACAGTGGAAACGCAGTACGAAACGTACCTAACGGCGCTCAGTATTACCGACGCCGTCGTGACAACAGATTTAATCCGAGTTACTACAATCACAATAATAATAATTTCAATAACAATGCAGCTACTTTCCCTAACCAATATAATGGTAACACACAACCGCTCTGGCGTAATGGAAACTACTACAATAATAATAACAGAAACAGAAATTTTTTTCCAAACGATAACGGTAATCAACAAATTCCGAACTTTTCTACTACTCCTGCACAACAACCAAATGTCAATCAAATACCAGTAGCAACGATGACGACTGACAGTACAGATCAAACAAACTGGACACAAAATGAATCGACCGTGACTATAACTGACGTGACAGAAACTTTAAATCGACCTCAAAGACATTCTAACGGGACGCAGATGTCAAACTAAATCGGCTCGTGTCTGGCCCTCCGACATTGAGCGACCGAGGCAGTGAGGGCACAATTCTCACAGTAAATATGCTGCGTTACAATAAAGGAATCGATATCAGGGAAGAGCTACTCCAGGAACAAACACAACAAAACAAAGTACCTATAGTTGCCTATCAAGCACACATCTTAATAACAGTAGGATACATAACTACATCGATTTTAGTTGACACTGGAGCAACTGTTAATGTATTGTCTTACAGTCTATTTAAACGCATAAACATCATTCAGAGGTTACCTACCTTTCCTGTACAGAACTGCAAAATCATTGGTGCAGTAGGTGCAAAATCTAAGCCAGTTAAGTTACAAACACTTGTTCAACTACAAATCTGTGATGAAATTGATACTTGCTCATTCCTTGTAGTAGATGCTGTCATAGAAGACTGTATACTTGGTTTAGAATATCTTCAAAGTCGAGAAGCAAAATCAGATTTTAAGGAAGGTAAATGTTATTTGACAGTAAACCACTGTGTCTGTATTTTGAATCTGACTAAGAAGGAAGTGACACCAAGAAAATCTTGTAATTCTGTTAGGTTGAAGCAAGTCACTGTTAATCAAATGCAATTTGAAAATTATACTGAAATTCAGGAATCTGAAAATGAATCTCTTGAATCTATAGTTCAAAAAGTTAACGAATCCACTAATGCCACAGATAGTCAGAGACAACAACTTCTCCACTTGCTACACAAGTACATACGAGTATTTGACAAAAGGCCAGGTGTAATTAGGACATATCAGTATAACATGCAAGTTAAGCCTCATGAAGCATTCTGTAGGCAAACATATTCTATACCTTGGGCAAAACAACCAGCTGTCAAAGCAGAAATTAACCGTATGCTTAGATGGAACATAATAGAACCTTCAATGTCACAGTATTCCAGTCCTCTTCTTGCAATTTTTAAATCAGATGGGTCTGTTCGTCTTGTGCTTGATGCACGTCAAATCAACAAGATTATCATTCCAGTTAGAACTAGGCCAGAAAACTTAGAAGAACAGCTTCAGAAGTTCTATGGAGTCAAATATCTATCAAGTTTTGATCTTAGAGCTTCATATTGGCAGGTTCCTATAACAGAAGAGTCTCGTAAATATACTGCTTTCATTTTCTCAGGACGATCGTACCAATTTAAGGTACTGCCTTTTGGTCAAAATGTGAGTTCTGGTGTCTTTATCACAGCACTTGATACAGTACTTGGTCCGGAATTACTAGATAATATTACAGTTTACGTTGATGACATACTTGTTGCTACTTCTACATGGGAAGAACATATCATCCTACTTGAAAGAGTGTTAGATAAATTTCTGTCATCGGGAGTAACTGTCAACTTGAAAAAGTCTAAGTTTGTTAAAACTGAAATCAAATTTCTTGGGCACATTATCTCACCCACGGGCATTGTTCCTGACCCTGAAAAAATTAAAGCAATTCAAAATTTTCCTGCACCTCACAATAGGAAGCAATTAAAAGCTTTCTACGGTTTATGTTCATTTTTTCGGCGCTTTGTGCCACAACAACTACTCAATAGTACTGCTCTTCTTTCACTTCTTCGAAGAAAAAAAAAAACCCTTGGAATTGGACAGAACAGTGTCAGCAAGACTTTGACAAAATTAAACAAGCCCTTGTTAACTCAGACATATTAAACCACCCTGACATGTCACAGGATTTCTGTATTGTTACGGACTCGTCAAATTTTGGGGTTGGGGCGTGTCTGTTCCAAATTTCAAATAATCTGGACCCACAGTCCCTAAAAGTCATCAGTTTTGCTAGTCGCACGCTCACTGAGTGCGAACGTCGATATTCAACCACAGAGTTAGAACTTCTTGCAATTGTTTGGGCATTCAAAAAGTTTCATCATTATATCTTTGGTAAACATACAAGAGTCTTCTGTGATCATCAGGCACTTAGCTTTTTGATGTCATGCAGACTATTACACAATAGATTAGCCAGATGGGCCATGATACTACAAGAATACGATTTTGAAATTGAACACATTAAAGGATCAGATAATGTCATAGCTGATGCACTTTCCAGACTTCCCCAGGGTTTACCAGAATTTGAAGACTACCTTGAGTCAAACACAGAGTTTAAGATAACGCTCATGAAGGACATGGAATTTAGAACATATTATTTAGATATGTGCAAAAACATGCAAGTATTACAGCAAGCAGATGACAGGTGGAGGAAAATTATTACACAAATTACAGACAAGTCAGATACACATCTAAATCAACACTACAAAGTCTACAAAGGAGTACTTTTCTTTCGTAGACATGTACAATCGCAACTCTGGTGTGTTTGCATACCTGCTACATATGAAAAATCTCTAGTTTGGCACACTCATAGAGTTTGGGGACACTTTGGCGCACTAAAGTGTCTCCGTAAGCTTAAACAATACTGTTATTTTCCGAATATGTCACGAAAAATCCAGTACACATTGAAATCCTGTTTAATCTGTCAGAAATGCAAGCCTAACAATCAGTCAAACAAGATGCCGCTTCATTCTATCTTGCCATATAAACCTGTTCAATTAGTTTCAATTGATACCGCAGGACCTCTTCCGATTGGACGCGGAGGCGTCAAACACATTCTTGGCATCTATGATGTGTTTTCAAAATTTGTGAAGTTATACGCATTAAAAACTACTACCGCAAAAGCAGTGATTCGGCGCCTGGAGCGCGACTATTTCCCTTTTGTCGGGAAGCCAACGATAATTCTGTCCGACAATGCAAAAACTTTCACATGTCACGCGTGGAAAGATTTCATTCATAAAAATTACCTGAATCACATTCTCATTTCACGTTACAATCCTTCTGCCAATCCAATGGAACGCATGTTCCGTGAATTAAATCGCTTCATCAGAACATATGCTTCCAACAAACAAACATCCTGGGTTGAATATATTGGACTATTTGAGCAAGTGGTTAACAACCTACCTTTGTATTCTACACCCTATACACCCACCGATTTAGTTTTACAAACCAAAGAGACAATCGAATGGGTAAAACCGATACCAAAATTTCCCCGAGATGACGTAACACTGGAAGAAAAGGTAAGACAAATATTAGTAGCCCTAACTGATGCAGCTATAAAAAGAAAAGCCTACTATGATAAGCAGCTGAAAAGAGCACAAACATTTAATATCGGAGACCTAGTACTTCTGCGAAATCATCCTAAACCATCAGCTATCTTAAAACGTAATAAAAAGTGGCAACATCTATTTTCTGGACCCTTTAGAATTGTTCAAATTCCGCACGAGGGAAGCTATTTATTATCTACAGTACACTCGGGAAGAGTGAGAGGTTTATATCCACACAAGCATTTGAAAAAGTTCTATGCTTAGTTTTTAAGCTGATCACAAAAATGATAAATATGACACCTAGTTCCTAGTGAATAAGTAATACATTCACAGATCCAAGGAGAATAAGCTGAACAAAATATTTTTTTTCTTACAATGTTACGTAATGGACAACAAATATTAACTGACGGTGTAACTGTTCTCATGTCAAACACTTAGCAAATAACACAGATATATCGAACCACTGTGATGTTTAATACAAGATAAAACACTTACTATGGGCATTAATTATTATAATTATTAGTATAAGTATAAAAGAATATTTATGATGAAGAAAATGAATACCGGTATATGGAGCAAATGATTTATTTTAGTACGATGGATCTGAAGTAGGAGGATATTTTTTTTTTTTTATGAAAGAAATGTAGTGATAAGGATATATTAATGTTTTGTTTGCCCAACGGCTCCTAATACGAGCCACACACACACACACACACACAAACACACGTACACACATACACACACACACACACACACACACACACACACACACACACACACACACACTCAAATCCAAACAATGTTGCTATACGATACATGATAACGTAACGTATTTGCAGTCAGCTATATTTTCAATGTCAGTACAAATGATATGAAGTTTTATAAGCCACTAGGAACCTGTAGATTAATGCTGATCAGCTGACAGGTAACACACATGTCAACAACTGTGCAATTTATTTAAGAGGGAACATATGACCTTTAAAGACATCTAAGTTTATTGAACAATTCTAGTTATGTATTGTGGGACAAAACTTTCTTAAAAATTACACACGATTTTATGCTGATGCTTATGAGCTTGGCAGTAATTAAGATGACAGTGTCATTACGATGTTGCGTCAATACTACTATTTACGGTACGTATCAAAACATTTGCAACAGATATGAAATATTTTGAACAACATTACAAGCTGATGTGTCAGAAGCGTTCACTAATTGAAAAAAATCAATCTTTAGACTAGACAACCTTTAGTATAAGCAGTAGTTTAAGACTTCTTTTTCAGCTGACGACGTGCACGAGAATTGTGTTCCTGCCAACGGTAAGAAGATCGTCAACTCAACATCAAAATGACGGAGGAGACACACATATATGTATTATATGACTATTATTTTGTTTTCAGACACTTTAAACACACACGTACAATACGACGATTGAAAATATTAGACACTTAGCATGATGTTTCTGGACTACAGACACGTTGTACTTAAAACAGAAAATCTGAACTACACATTTCATTTCTGATAAGGAAAGAACAGGCAATAGCAGGTCATACCGCATGCAAAACGTAAAGCAATGTGAGAGAGAAGCGTGGAGTGCTTTGCTATGAGAGACGTTAGAATATTTTAGTTTGACGTAATATTTTATAATAATAATATAAATGGTAATTTTTGCAAATGATGGATTGATGTGCTGAATTTATGTTGTGTACTATTTTAGAGAGACTTCTCTAACTATAATGCTGTTTTTTTTTTCTCTCTCACACTCGATCTTTATTCTGAATGCTATTTAGCCCGAATCTATGCACCAAATTAGTTGATGAGTCTGACCTTGCCCGTGTCAGCAAAATTTATTTGCATTACCTGTTTAAAAGAAAAGAATCATCCCAATTTATACGCTAACTGCTAATGTTGTGTGACAGACGTCACCTCCCATGTTATTACTGACAAAATCCGATATAAAAAAAAAATTCCAAAGATTCATTTCTCATTCCTTAAAAAAATATTCTGATATATTCAATGTAGTGATATGAATGCTTAATGATGAACCTTTAAGCTAAAAAATAAAAAGATTATGAGGAATAATATTGCTGAAAACAAGGACCCCCTCCAACCGACCTCTGACATGAACATAGGCCGCGACTTATTGTACAATGCACTATATTGTCTAAAAAACTATAATGATGACTAAATAATAACCAAAAACGATAAAATATGGCTTGTATGTCAGTTGAAGATTTATGAACTCTGTTAAAGACTAGTATTTCAAGATAATTTGTCACTGTATATAACCTTTGTAAATAGTAAAGTAACGATAGGTTAATATGAACTGTATAAAATCTAGAACATATGTGCAGAACGTGATAAAACGAACTGAAAGGGCAGTGATACTACTGTGAGAGATTAGTGACAGAAAACTTTTAGTGATAAAACTATCAACACAAACAGTGTTTGTATTCACAAAACTAGGACGCATTTATAATCAAAGTGCGCGACAGAAGTCTATGCCTTCATGAACATATTAATTAACTAGTGAAGTAATTTTGTCATTGACAATAGTGAGCTCGGACTACAAAAGGTAGCACTCGCATAATAAATTAAAGTGATAAGTGAACGTGTAGACTGACAAGTACTTGACTATATGTATATCTGCATTATGGTTGTGGACACTTAAATAGTGTGATCTGAAATAAACCGCAAAAACTTGTTACGTGCGGCATACCGACATAAACAGTCATGATAAAAAATCGTGCAGTGAAGTGACTTTCGAAGTGCATATACGAAGTGATGGCTATTCGTATATATTTGCATACTAAGTCGTAGGTCTTTTCTCAGCTAATGGACTTTAAGGCAGCTGAGATGACAACCTAAAAATAAATAAAGAAAGCGCAGCAAGTAAGAGGACCTAACCACCTTAATATAAATAATTAGGTACTCACCGCGCTGCGACGATCTTCACTATGAACTATTATGGATGAATCTTCTACTCTGGAAGAAAGATGAAAAACACACACGAAAACACAAAGTCGGTGAGTTATGTGCTGTACGCAATGCTCGCGAGGTTGCCGCTGCCACGTTTGAACGAACACTGCTGAAGCTGGCCAGCGGTAGAAATTTATTCATTGTTGACGCTTGACTGTTACGTCACGCACCCAATGGCGATCCCGCAGTGTGAAAATTCAAACTACCTCTGTGAATGTTTTCAAAATAAAATGTATCTAATATTTGTATAATGAACATGACGAAAACCGCCCCTAAGGCATTTCCCAATCAAAAAACTGTGCGATGATACGTACAAAGAATACCTTATGTCAGAAAAATAAACAACTTAAATTCGCTAAAATGTAACATCCAGTTACCAATGCCTGTACATATTTTTTTTAAATGTCTATATGTATATATGTGAATTAGTACGTAAGTCTTAGTAAATAATTTCATGAACGATTAAAGCTCCCACAGTGAGCCAAAGAAAATTTTTTTTATTTACGTAATATGTTAATTATAAGTCTTGGTAAAGTCATAAACTGAACATATGCCTTATATATAATTTAGTTTCCATTAATGAATTTATGTCAAGAATGGGCATATGTTCATGCCAGTTGGTTGCGATATTTGCTATTAAAATCAAAGCTCACACTTACATCCGTTTGCTAAAATCTATAATAGTACTGAAACACTCAACTAAATAAAACAGAAATAAAATCATTCAGTAATCAAACCTGTAATTTTTACTTAAGGGATAAATTTTAATGGCATATGTACAACTTTCATTTCATGTAAAACCACACCGAGGCGATACGGGAAAAGCAGTCCGTGCTCTATCAAAGGGCACCTCATTCTGGCATCTCACCCCACCACAACGATGGGGCCGAGTCTGCGGCGCATTCCACCGACATCAATCGGCCTGCCGCCTTGCACCGCGTCGCCGCCGCACCGCCACGCCCACGGGTCAACAATCCGGGCGCGCTGGGGACCGCTCGCTGCACCGTTGGTCCGACCATCGACGCTTCGCATTGTATAATTTGAATATGAAATAAAAAAAATTAATGAAAATTGTTTTAAAAAATAAAAAAACTATATACATAAAAAGGAAAGAGACACAACTGTAACTTCTAATTTCATATCTAGTGGGCTCACACAGTCTTAAAAAATCTGTTAAAAATTGTATAACAAGAAATTTATGATGTCTTTGAGTAGGAAATGCGCATTTGCCAACTCAAAGCCAGAGGGGGCAAATGTAGCGATACATTAATATTTTTTTTAATGAAAATTATATCTGCGACGCTTGTCGCTAGCATCCGTTCTCTCTACCAATAAATCTCTGATTATCCTTGTTTCAAGTTATACCTTCAACTATTTCAAACGATCTGGAGAGAAAACGGAATCGCTTGTCGTCTTTCGTTTTTCTACCTTTGTACTGAGCGGACGTATTTTACTCGACCTCCATAATCATGTAAGTGTGAGCTCTGGTTAGCACCCTTTTACTTAATAAACTTTAACTTTCATTTGGAATTCCTATTTCATTTAAATAATTACTATTTCTCCCCATCTTTCATTTAACTGATACCAATTTTCAGCAATATTAGTAAATTGATGCTTGGTCATTGTTGCCTATTGCCTCATGATGACAAAAGAATGCAAAATTTATTTACTCTCATTTTGTGTTAAACATTGAATCAGAGATGCACCATCTGTATAATTTCGGCGGCTTATACCGTGTACACCCTGTATAATTAGCATACAGGGATTTCAAAAGCCACTAATTTGTAAATTCCGTTTCCATCAAAATGCTTTGTTACATTCACTTACATGTTTAAGTCTGAGCTAAAATATCTTGCCAGTATTATAGTGTAGATATTATTCGTCCATGCAACTGACTAATAATTCTTATTGCCATATGCATTTCGCCTTTATTTGGAAGGCATCATCAGTAGCCTGTAATATACACATGATTATGTTTTACCATATTTCTTTTTTTCCGCTTCTTAGTATTTTAGGACCGAGAGAGGTGGGGCAGTGAAAACACACTGGACTCGCATTCGGGAGGACGGTGGTTAAAAATCCATCTCCGGCCATCCAGATTTAGGTTTTCCGTGTTTTCCCTAAATCACTCCAGGTAGATGCCGCGATGGTTCCTTTCAAAGAGCACGGCCGCTTTCCTTCCCCATCCTTACCCAAACAATCCGAGCGTAAGCTCCGCCTCTAATGACCAAACTGTCGACAGGGCCATAAATACTGATCTTCCTTCCTCCACTTAGTATTTTAGGCTATAAACAGGCCTGGTGCGTTATCTAATTACAGTTACTGATATTTCGTGGATCCTGCTTTACATGTAGTGCTGAGTGGTGACTTCAGGTGTTTTGCTTCAGTTATGTTACCTTGTAACGCCTCGTAATGCGCCGAAATTTTGACTCGTTCTTTTAAGACTTACATGTCTAGCGTATAATTTCGATAAAAAAGTAAATTTTTAATCCATATGGCAGATTTTTTATCGTGTTATTCGTATTTGCATTATTTACATACAGAGGAGCTAGGGGCACTGAGGAGTGGAAGGACAATCTTGCCCCGCAACGTCAAAATATCATCACACGTATCAAAATATCTATCATGTTACAGTGTAGACATTCTGTACTTATGAAACGTTAATGTCCACTTTTTATCCAATAAAGGAAATGGTGCTATCTTCAGGTAGACACAAGCAAGGGATCAAATGTGGCACGAAAGCCTCTTCCTGAGCAGCCGCTGCCTTCGTAATATATGTGGCGAAAATTTGACCTCTGTCTTCGATAATTCAGCACAGAAGCAAATTGATGCGCCGAGAAAACAACACTGTCGTTGATATTGGACTTCACATAAGAATAGCGACGGCGAGACATTAGACGTGTTTTTTGTTCGTGCGCGGAATGGGAATTACAGCGGAGGGCGACCGACACGGCGGAAGCAATCATTCCTGGCTGATGTATGGGGATGTGTCTCAGGGGGCATTAGGGTAGCGAGCCGAGGCACGCGCGAGGGTTTTAAATATGTCCGAGGAGAGGGACGGGCGAGCAGCAGTAACAAGTTCCATGGCTTTTTCTTGAGCACTTGAAGCTAAAACAGATCCTTGTATCAACACTAATCTACATCGAAATTAATCGATGTCTTAGCAGTGTCGTGTGGACTTAGGTTGTACTGTCTTGATTTATCCAAGTGATTGGATACTTGGATTCAATTATCCAAGTGATTGGAGAAACGTGGAGGTGACTCCCGTTCATAAGAAAGATAAAGAACTGACCCACATAAGTACAGACCAATATCGTTAACATCAGTTTCCTGTAGAATTTTTGAGCATATTCTCAGCTCGAATATAGTAAATTTCCTTGAGACGGATAAGTTTCTTTCTGTGACTCAGAACCGGTTCAAGAATCATCGTTCGTATGAAACTCTGCTTGCCCTTTTCTCACATGACATCTTGTGAGCCATGGACGAAGAGCAACAGGTAGATTGTGTTTTTCTCGACTTCAAAAAGGCATTTGACGAGGTGCCACACTGCAGACTGGTAATGAATATTCGAGTATATGGAATATGTTCACAGATTTGTGGCCGCGGCGGGGTGGCCAAGCGCATTGAGGCGCTCTGCTGCGATGCGCGAGGCCGTTCCCCGTCGGGGGTTCGAATTCCCCCTCGGGCATGGACGTTTGTTCCGTCTTTAGTATAAGGTAGGTTATATGTAGTTTGTAAATTAAGGGACTGATGACCCATCAGTTAAGTCCCATAAGCTTTACAAATATTTGAACAGATTGGCTGGTAGACTTCCTAAGTAATAGAATGCAGTACGTTGTTCTCGACAGCGAGTGTTCATCAGATACGAGTGTATCGTCAGGCGTGCTCCAGAATGATATGACAGCTATTATTTTCATTCATATAAATAATCTGATGGACAGTGTAACTTGTAATTTACGCCTGGTATTTTTTTTTTTTTTTTTTTTTTTTTTTTTTTCTAATGATGCTGTGGTGTTTGGGAGAGTGTCGTCTTATTTGATTGTAATACTATACAAGGTGACTTAGACAAAATTTCTAGTTGGTGTTAAGAATGGCAGCTAGCTCTCATTGTAGGAAATGTAAGGTGATGCACATGAGTAGGAGAAACAATCCCATAATGATCGAATACAGAATTAGCAGTGAGCATCTTGATGCAGTCGCGTAACATTGCAGAACGATATGAAATGGAACGAACAGGTAAGGACAGTAGTAAGGCAGACAGCCAGCTTCGATTTGTTGGGAGAATTTTCGGAAGAAATACATCATCTGTAAAGGAGACGGCATATAAAACACTTGTACGACCACATCTTGAGTATTGGTCAAGAGTTTGGGACCCGCAGCAGATCAGTTTAAAGGAAGACATGGAAGTAGTTCAGAGGCGAGAGGCTAGGATCGTTACTAGCAGGTTCGAGCAATGCGCGAGTGTCAAAAATGCTCCGGGAACTCAAATGGGGATCGCTGGAGGAAAGACGATGTTCTTGTCGAGAAATTCTGCTGCGGAAATTTAGAGGGTCGGAATTTAATGCTGCGTTTAGAACAGTTTCCCTACAACCTATTCACGTCGCGTAAAGGTAAAGAAATTAGGGCTCGTACAGGGGCATATGGACATTCTTCATTCCTTTGTTCTATTTGGTAGTGGAATAAGAAAGTAAATGCCTAGTAGTGGTACAGTGTACCCTCCGTCACGCTCTTTACAGTGGATTGTGGAGTATATATGTAGATGTAGACGTTGATCCGTAAGGCGGATTTCAGACGACCTTACAGCATCTGCCAAATAAAAAGTGGGAGGATGAATATTAAATCCCAACCATGCTAGAATTCAGGGCGTTATCACCGCGTGTTTATAACGTAGTAGGAGGTATATTGGAATTTCAGATGCAATCGATTCGTTAGTTTAATTTCTAACATCGTCAGCTGCATTCCTAGAAGAATGAAAATATGAAACGGATGAAGTAGTTCGTATAACTAACGGGCTTAAGTCATATCCTGACAACTGCAACACACTTCCTCGAGAGAGGAATGTCTACAGCCGCGGCGGAGCGGCCGAACGTCGGGGGTTCGAATCCACCCTCGGGATATGGATGTTTGTTCTGTCTTTAGTATAAGTTAGTTCATAAGTAGTTTGTAATTTTAGGGACTGATGACCCCACAGTTAAGTCCCATAAGCTTTGCAAACATTTTTGATTGTCTACATAAACTGTGCATTACACAGTACATGGCCGGCCGCGGTGGCCGAGGGGACTGAGGCGCTTCAGTCACGGTCTGCACGGTCACTACGGTCGGGGGTTCGAATCCCCCCTCGGGCATGGATATTTGTGCCGTCTTAAGTTCGTAAGTAGTTCATAAGTAGTTTGTAAGTTTAGGGACTGATGACCCCGTAGTTAAGTCCCATAGACTCTACAAACATTTGAACATTTTTGAACACAGTACATGCTGCCTTAGACACTGTATCATGGTGATTTTTTCTGTTGACACTGTAAGGTCCCTATGGTCCCTATATAATTCATTATCAGTAGTATTTCAGTTTGTATTCGTTCTATGTAAGCCGTAATAGTGTTTACACTTTACTTATACCATAAAGTAAATTTTCTGTTAATTTATATTATTTCTGATTATTAGTACTGTTGTACTTTACTTATACCATAAAGTAAATTTTCTGTTAATTTATATTATTTCTGATTATTTGTACTGTTGTCATTCTGCATTGTACTAAGTTATTTAGTTAAGTATGTTGCAGTAAAGATATTCAATGTAGTTGATTTTGAGAACAGGCCACAGATATACATTGTAAGTGTTGCAGTAGTCTTTGGTAGAATCGTTCGATAGGAGAGTAAGCGCTCCGACTGCGAGAGAACAGTTGCGAGTAGTAGCGAGTGACAGTTAGTGAGGAGCAGTTTGTGAAGGCAGTCGTTGAATTTGTTTTACGGTACTTCATTATTGCAATGCAAGTATTTTTACATTTCATTTCCTGTAATGTTTTCTTGTCTTATATTTCTTTCTAATTTTTAAATTTGCTATCCCGCATTCTCATTTTTGTAATTAGTTTCCCCTACCTTCTTTTTCATTTGTGATTATTCTTTGACTTCGTTATTACCCATCAATCATTTTTGCACATTTTTATACTATTATTGAAAAAATTCGTGATATTGCTTTCTGTGAACTGCTTGCTGTTTCATTTTTCCAGTTTTGTAATAAGTATATAGGAGGTAAGTCGAATTTTCTTTCTTTCTTTTTTTTTCCTGTGTCGCAGTCATATTGCTTCCCCTTTCATTATTCAAGTTAATCAGTTTTGTTGTACTGTTCGGGAGTACTTTCAGCAGGGTCATAATTCATCAGTATATTTGTTTCCCCTTTCGCCGGGCGTTTCCGTTGCGCATATTAATTAATGTTATTAGGCTGACTTCGGTGGTCGGAGTCACCACATTGTAGTAGAAGCTCAGTTTTGCATTTAGTCAGTATTAAGTATTAATCGGATATTCGGGATACCTAACCAGATTTTTTGGGATACCTTGAAACTCTATACGGTGGTCCTCGTAATTTTGTCCCTTACCTTCCGCGTTAAAATATTGGAGACATCACAAGCTACATAACTCGGCCATCTCGTTTTTTCAACTCGTTTGTATCTAGTTCATGTGTACAGCTGCTAACCGACTCTTTATAGTCTCTGATGGTGACTTGAGGATTTGAACTGGAAATTATGGGTAGAGAAATATGAAGTTTTAGATGGTCTATCGTCCGTAAATCAAAAGTTACGAAGGAGGAGGATGTTTCGCCGAGGTATGTCGCAAGCTACGACCTTAGCTAACCGCTCAGAACAAAAGGTATGGAAACCCATGACTGTCCTGATAGCCTATTCTAACAGTGAATAATAACACTGGACTATTTAAATGCTTCCCCTATACTGGAAGACAGTCTTTCAAGAAGAAACAGGTCAGGTTGATAACATTTAAGAAGGTGTTAAAAATTGTGGAGCAACATTTGGAAGTTTGCATGGAAATGTTCAGCAACTGTAATGGAAGTTGCACAAGATTTGTTAATACATGATTATATGCCTAATTAATCGCGTCGTGCAGTGTTTCAGTATTAAAAATTTTCGAAAATGATATGTGGGTAGTAATTAAGTCCAACAATAAGCATAAACGAAGAAAATGAAAGGAAGTGGAAACTAACTACCAAATGAGGACGCAGAACGCAAATCGAATATTAGAAATTACATATTCTTAAAAAATATGAATTGGAAAAATATTACAGAAAATTAAATTAATATCATGCATTACAATAACGGCGTGCTGCAACATATACTTAAGGACTGCCTTCTCCGATAGCGTCCTCGCGCTACCTCACCCAACAGGCTCCCAACAGACTTGCTACTGACTGCCCTCTCTCGCAGCCAGAGCGCTTACTCTACAATCGAACTTCCGAAGATTACTGTGACACTCACAATATACATCTGTGGCCAGTTTACATATGAACAAAATACTACAGAAAACCGACTTATGTCGGGACCATAGGGACCATACAACCTGACCAAGTGAAAATCTCCTGGCTGATTCAGAACCTGAGAACAAATGTGTGAAACCTGCCTGCAAGTTTTAGGCTAGCGGTTTCTCTTCATTCCCCTTTACCAATATTCGTCTTCCTCATGTACAGAAGGAAGTGGTTTCTTCTTTCCTGTCTCGAATTCCCACTGAACGCAGTCAGCAACCAGACAGGCCACCTGCTATCAACTGTCAGTGGAAACCAGTTGAGCGTTGGCGTTTAGTTCCTACCTGGTTGTGATATCGGTTAACAAGGGTCTTTGGCAGCGGAAATTCTACGGGGAGATTTTGTTGTTGCGTTGACACAACGTCTACGGTCCACGCAAGTCGCCGCGCCAGTGTAAGACGAGTGACACGTTGCTCTGTAGTACTTCGGCCGCCGTGGGCGCCCGCTGTCTCTGAACCTGCTTGCTTCGCGCGCGAGCCAGTGCAAAGAAGGGGGCTCACCTACATATCACGGCGGACCATAGCAACACCGTAGTTCGATCCAGGAGTTCAATAGAGGAGTTCCATCTACAAGAGCCAGCAGTACGTTACAGTATTGTCATGAGTCTTAGTGATACATTCTAGGACTGTGGAATAGCTAGGAAGAATGTTGTACCATCACAAGCACAGCAAAGTTAAATGTTCATTTCATCTTGTAAATCAATTATACGAGGCGCGTCCATAAAGTAAGTTCCGTTTGGTTATATAAAACGAACGGGTACAGATACAGAAAAAATATTGATTGTACAAATATCTACAACTGTTAAACTACTTTTCTACATAGCTTCCGAAATTTTGTAGGCTATTGCCATAGCATGGCACAAGGTTTTGTGTGCCGTTTTCATAGAATGTTGCCGCCTGTGTATTCAACCATGTGGTAACATGTTCTTTCAGCTCGTCATCATCGTTGAAGTGTTGTCCACCGAGGACAGATTTTAGGTGTAAGAAGAGAATTACTGTCAAAAGATTTTTTTTTCGCGATAATGCCTGACCTCACACACCGAATGTGACTAAACAATTGTTACGGAAATTTCAATGGCAGCTGTTTGATCATCCTCCAAACAGCTCGGACCTCTCTCCTAGCGACTTTCATCTCTTCTTACACCTAAAATCTGTCCTTGGTGGTCAACACTTCAACAATGATAAAGAGCTGTTACCACATGGTTGAATACACAAGCGGCAACCTTTTGTGGAGGATGCATGCAAAATCTTGTGGCACGCTATGACAAGTGCCTACCAAATTTCGGCAGTTGTGTGGAAAAGTAGTTTAACAGTTGTAGAATTTTGTGCAATGAAAATTTCTTCTGTATCTGTGTACAATTTCATTTTATTACAAAACGGATCTTACTTTCTGGACGCGCCTCGTATGTGGACTTACAGACCATATCCGCATCCATGCTAGTCACCGTCCACATCCTGATCCCACTGAATCCGGTGACATAACAGGTTTAGGGACGGATGAAGGGATAGGGATTTTGGAAATGTGTACAGGATTTATCTATATGCCGTCATTCGCACTTCACGCACCTCTTCTTCAGGTTGAGACACATCCGCCTCCATGGGCGGTACCTCAACCACCTCTATTGCTACCCTTCGCCCCCTGTGACTCGCTATCCCACGACATTTGCTATGTCAGCGTATTGGAGGACAGGTGCACCAGTGCGCTTCCTTCGTATCCCGCAAATGACCGGGACGGCGGTTACGCTGCCAACTGCCCCGCTGGGCTGGCCTGGTTCTGGCCTGGTTCTCCGGCCCTCTCGCCCTCCGGACCTCCCAGGAGGCGCCTAATTGAGGCGCGGCGTGTCGTCGCTGCTGATGGTCATCTCGGCGCCCCGCTCCCCCACACATCCCTCATTCATATTCCGTCCATCTGGGCGGCGCGTCGGCCCATTAAAACAAACACGGGTTCCCCGCCAGCCGGCGATGCTATCTCCACACGCGGCTCACACCGAGTCTTCTGGCGCCGCCCCAGTTGCTCACTAAAAACCGCAGGTAGACACAAGGCTGCCGCACATGTCCGAGGGTCGGTCGCTCCGGCAGCGAACACGCCAGAAGCTCTCTGGCACCTTGTGCGGGCTCTGGACGAGGGCGAAACCCCCTTATTCTTTCGTGTCCCTAGGGTGGAACATTGACGACATGGGGGTACTGGCTACTACTTTCCCTGTTAACGGAGTGAGAGGGAGATAGAGGCTCCTCAGGGAAACAGTGGTGATGAACAGAGAGGAGAGAGGTGATAAATCAAGTTCAAATCGAGTTGACAAAAGTATTTATTTCCCTTTAGCCTTATTAGGAGAGGTGTCTCACATTTGCTGCTTCTTTTACTCAATTACCATCAACGTACTGCGAATGAGCTATATACTCATTCTTCCCCACAACTGACATACAGTAACTGGGGCTAGCTGACCAACAACTATAACTAACACACAGTGAATGGACTAGCTGATCCACAGCTATAAGGAGACATCACTTGGTCATGTATGTTCCTAGTTAAAGAAAGGATAACGTCAATATCTACTTGGAGACAGATGCTGACTTGAGGTCACAAAGAAATACTTTAAATGAAATGGTTACTTAGCTCAATACTTTTGCCCCTTGGGTACCTCTCGCCACTGATAGCTTTTACTGCTGCTGCATTCCTCGAGATGTCAACATGGTGACATCTGAGGACTGATTATGCGGGCGACGACTACTGTGGAAGGCTCCACAGTAGATGTTGATGGATGCCCCTGCTGATGGCTGACTGCTTCATATCTCGCTGCCTTCCTACAGCCTATCTTCTTCGGCTTATTTGCAACCACTCAAATAGGCTACTGCTCTGTGAGCTATTCTCGGCCAGCCACGGCAACCTAACTGACTGACTTATGCTGGGCTGAGACTCCTTATATACGCCTTCTCAAGACTCCTTTTCACATGTTGCTAGTGTTTCGGCACGTACCCGTCCGATTTCTCTCCAAAGGTCCTGACGCTTCCACTTACTAAGCTATTACAGCGTGCTGCGGCTGGGCGAGGCACTTTCCCTGTTGCAAGGCGACCTCGCAGCAAGGAAACTGTGTGCGTCATGACACTACCAACCGCTCCGTCCAGCGCGAGTTGTCTCCCAGCGGATCATGAGCGGATTTACTCAAACTCATACCTCCCTTAATTAATGCAGCCATGACAAATCCATTTACAATATTTTGGGGCTCGTTGAGGGTTATTTTCTGTATGTCCATAGGAAAAATTAAACCGTACAGCATCTCTCATTTACACATGTCTGTCCAATCGGTAAGATCGGACGTGGTCCCACTTCGCCCAGTCCATTCCTGCTGGACACACGTGACTACTCCTCGACATCCTTGAAGGCGAACGATAAATACAGGCCTGAGCGCAGTCTCGTCAGCAGAGTAGATAGCAATATCGTCAGGAAAGACGGCTATATTCCAGGATTGGAACTTAAATAGTGGCAACAATTTATTCACTATAGATACAATAACGTTACATGTTTGCGCCTGATACTGTCCTTCAAAGTAGTCACCAGCGTTGTATAGTACCCGTTGTCATCTATGTGGAAGAAGTAGTATAACTTTAGAAGAGCCTGTCCTTGTTGATGACGCGAATGGAGTGGTCTACTGCCCATCGAATCTCTGGAACAGTTCTGAAGCGAATGCCACAAACTTATTCCATTAACTTCGTGATCAAATTAAAGTCACAAGGACTTAGGTCCGTGGAGTATGGTGGAAGGTACAGTACTTCCCAGTCCCATCGACCGAACAGAGGAGCCACAGATTTCTCTGTATGGGTGGGTTGTGCAGAAAGTCTTGCCGCTTCTTATGTAAAGCTGGTCGCAGGGACGCTCCAAAAACGATCAGTAATACTGCGCATTTACGGTCTGACAGGATAACACCACCAAAGTCGTACACGAAAATCACCATAAGTTTCACCATACATGGACTCTTGACGAACATTCGACTTTCGCTATGACCCATATGACGCCATTATTTGGATTGGCGTTTCAGTTTTGCCTCGTACGATGTGACCCATGTCTCTTCCAGAGTTAAGATACGGTGTAAGAAAGCCTCTCATTCGTGGTCCAAGTGTGTCTGAGCAGCGTCGTAACGTATCCATTTCTGCATTTCCGTCAATTCAAGCCCAGGCGTTCCTTCAGGATACGAAGCACAGTCGTAAGTGCTAATACGGTTTCGCGGACGAATTCAAGAATCGTCTGGCGTCGATCACTGTCCACTAACGCGGTAACAGTATGCACTTCTTCTTCAGAGACGCTAGGACTAACTGCCCAATGTATGTCTGCCACAATTTGCCGACCTTCTTTGGAGGCTTTTACCCAATGTGCCACAGATCTGTAAGGCAGTGCCGATTCCCCGCACTCCTCTTGAAGACCTTGATGACATTGTCGTGCTACAGGATCTCTATCACATTCAGTCTTGATCCAACTCCGTAGTTCCTGTTTCGAAAACATAGTGGCACCGTTACGTTAGACCGCTTGCTCAAAATGTTCAAATGTTTGTATAGCTTATGGGACTTAACTACGCGGTCATCAGTCCCTAAACTTACAAACTACTTATGAGCTACTTACAAACTAGGACAGCACAAATATCCATGCCCGAGGGGGGATTCGAACCCCCGACCGTAGTGGCCTTGCAGACCGCGACTGGAGCGCCTCAGTCTCCTCGGCCACCGCGGCCGGCCCGCTTGCTCACATGTAATTGTGTTTCCCTCGATTGTTTGAGGACGGGCGAGTCCATTTGCTCGGTGGTTAGGTAGGCATTTCAACAACGTGTGCTATCAGCGACAATAGTAGATTCCATTGCACAGTGTCACTACAGCAGAGTTGCCACTATCTGAGCTCCAACCGTCGTATGTGGTCCTTAATACGTGTGGACGAATAGCTTCGGCAATTAAACGTCTCCATCTGTCACTGGAGTCGATACACGGCCTTTTCCATCTTCTACAGCGTGCGTAAGTCATAATGCCGCCACGTCAGGCTATCGGGATCTATTCTACTGACCGCACAGTCACCATAGGCGAAGCTTACGCGCTATCAATGCAATGAGTCTTCAAAACTGTGAGACTTTTTGTTTTATTGGGCGTGGGGTAAAAAGGGGTGGCCGGGGTACTAAAGTCTATCCCCCCTTCCCCCCAGGAGGCCGCCCTGGATCCGCGCCTGACAATTTATTAATATTGTTTGAACACCGCGGTACTTTACTAGGTACGGTCTGGTTTGAACGTGGGTGATCAATTGAGAAATTTATTTCGCCAATTTTCTCCTCCGAATGCAATTTAATTTGTTAACATCCACCTACATACGGAGCATACCATACTAATGAGATGAGAGAAATCACCTGTATTCTGTATGAATATCAAGAACTCAGATGGTAAACGAGTTATGAGAAAAAGAAGGGAGAACTGAAAGGTGGAAGGAATATATAGAGTGGCTCTACAATGGAAATGAACTTCGAGACGATTTTGTAGGAAGGGGAAACGAAGTAGATGAAGATGAAACAGGAAATACTCCAATGAGAGAGCACCGAAAGACCTAAGACGAAACAAGACCAATGGAGTAGACGGCATTCACTCAGAGCTACTGAAGCGTTTATGAAAGCCAGCCTTGACAAATCTATTTCACCTGGTAAGAAATGTCCCCAGAATTTAAGAAAAGTGTAACAATCCCCATTCCAAACAAAGCGGACGCAGACAGGTGTGAAAATTACAGAACCATCAGTTTAATAAGTCGTGACTGTACAATTCAACACGAGTTATTTACAGATGAATGGAAGAACTGTAGACGCCGACCGCGGTAAAGATCAGTTTTGATTTAGGAGAAATGTAGGAACACGGGAGGGAGTACTCACATTAAAACTTATCTTAGGAGTTAGACAAAGAAAGGCAAACCTTCATTTCTAGTTTTTGTAGATTTGGAGAAAACTTTTGACGATGTTAATTGGAAGTCAGCAGGTTATTTACAACTTGTACAAAATCCAGATAGCCGTTGAAAGAGTCGAAGGACATGAAAGGGAAGCTTTGATTGGGAAGGGAGTAAGACAGGATTGCAGCCTTTCGCCGTTGTTATTCAATCTGCACATTGAATAAGCTGTGGAGGAAAGCAAGGAGAAATTTGGAGAAGGAATTAAAATTCATGGTGGAAAAATAGAAACATTGAGTTTTGCTGATGACATTGTCATTCTTTCATTGTTAGCATAGGACCTGGAAAGGGGAATGAAATGCAGTGTAAAAAACTCAGGCAATGTTCTATGACTAATATTAGGTAACGAAACAACAAAGGTGTTAGATGTATTTTGTTACTCTGGCAGTAAAAGAAATAAGATGGTCGCAGTACAGAGGATATAAAATACACTTTAGCAGTGGGAAGGAAAGCGTTTTTGAAAAACAGAAATTTCCTAACATCTAATACTGACCTAACAAGGAGACCATATGGGTGTAGGATTGTAGAATGTTTTCATACTTACGGTACGTGAAGTATAGAACTTGAATAACAATCAGTCGAAGCCAATCGACACAACTCTAAAAAATTGTCGATAAAATCGACTTTGAAGTTTTTCAGGTACACGTAAGTACCAATAACTAAAACACTTGCACCATATGTTGGTGTAGGTCAGGTGGTAGAGTGCTGGCCTTGTAACCATAGACAAGATGGTTCGATTTCTGCAGAAACGGATTAATATTTTAATTTCTTCGTTGTGTTCGAAAACCTACACAATTTTAATAACTAACGGTAATTTTTATGAAAACTGCAAGTACTTTTACTTATTCGTAATTTTCTATATTTTATAAAACAATGATAGTTTCAATAAAAAAAAGACATACGTTACATTTTTTTACAGTATCGGCTTCACCATTAGTTGACGACGATAGTCTTTGATTCCTAAGTTGTTGAGGGCTATTGTTTCGTCCTTTTCAAATTCAGATACCTGAGACATTAGGGAAGTCTAATTCGATGTGTTGTGTCAGTTCTTACATGTGTGTAGACAGGCTGAACACGTTTTCGTCGCCTAAAACGAGTAGGTTAACTGCTTCGAAAGCCATTAGTAACTATGGAGAAGATATTTCAAAAACAGTCTTGCAGCTCTTCACAAACTTAACAATCAAAGACTACCGTCGTGAACTAATGGTGAAGCCGATACTGTAAAAAAAAGTAACGTATGTGGTTTTTTTTTTTTTTTTTTTTTTTTTTTTTTTTTTTTTTTTTTTTTTTTTACTGAAACCATCACTATTTTCCAAAATATAGAAAATTACGAATAATTAAAAATACGTCCATTTTTCATGAAAATTACCGTTAGATATTAAAATTGTGTAAGTCTTCGAACAAAACGAAAAAAATAAAAATATAAGTCTGTTCATGCTTGAATCGAACCACTGACTTTATTGTTACGATGCAAACACGCTACCACCTTAGCTATACCAACAGATGGGGCAACTGCTTTAGTCAATAGTACTTACGTTTACTTTCAAAACTTCAAAGTCGATTTTCTCGAGAATTTTTGGGAGTTGCTTCGAATGACTTTGATTGATTGTTATTTACGTTCTATACTTCACGTACTGTAAATATGAAAAAATTCTAAAATCTGACACCCGTGTGGTCTCCTTGTAAAAGTAACGGTCTTTTATGAAGGCATTTTTCTGTAATGTAACCTTGTACAGGAGTGAAATATGAACGATTAGTAGTTGACACGGGAAGAGGATAGAGGCTTTTGAAATGTTTGCTAAAGAAGAATACTGAAGATTAGGTTTATAGAACGCGTAACTAATGAGGAGCTAGTGAACAGAATTGGGGAGAAACGGAATTTCTGGCATACCTTGAAGAAAAGAAGAGATCGATTGGTAGTACACATTATTAGACATGAAGGTATCGTGAATTTAGCATTGGAGGGAGGTGCGTGGGGTAAAAATCGCAGAAGGAGAGTAGGAGACGAATAGAGTAAGCAGATTCAAATGGATGTGGGTTGCCGTTCTTATGAGTGGATGAAGAGGCTTGCTCAGGATAGAGTAGGGTGGTAGTAGTTCCGATTGACGCACACATAAAAAAAAAGAGAAATGAGATAGAAAACATTTAGGTGTTATATTTTTCTGCGCGCTGTTAGAGAATGGAGAGGTAGAGGAATACTGTGAAAGCGGTTAGGTGAACCCTCTGCAAAGCAACTGAATGTGATTTTTCAGAGTACATATGTAGATGTAGATGTGTCGTACCTTACGGCTGCTACAAAGAATAAAATATAATTTTGTATTGGTACATATATCTGACTACTAAATATGTATTAGTAAATGTATCGTGTTATTGTTTACTTTCTATAAGCAATATTAATTCATGTGTCAACAATACAAGCACGAAAACTTTGTTATATTTAGCATAGAAATATATAAACTTTGTAACCTATGATTTCACACAACTTGACACCAATGTAGATCTGAAATAAACACTATCATCTGATGATAGGTCCAGGCCTGAAACTAGTAACGGTGAAATGAATTGATTTACAAAAATATTGTGGCTGTTTTCAGTATTTATTTACTACAGTATTATTTCGAAAAAAGTCTGCGGTGTTCTCAAACCAAAAATGGATAAAATAATATTCTATTCTTCTTTTTTATTATTTTATTTATTTTGATATGAAAATTTCTCATAAATGGGCCGAAACTTGTGATCTATAAAGCTATTTTTGGAATCTTGAAGTAGGATGGGCAATCAACTCATTTAAATAAAACCTCGAATCTGAGAATGTCAAGCAGCAAAATTCCAACTTTGGAGTAACGTATACAAAATATTTTTGTCTCTCTCTCTCTCTCTCTCTCTCTCTCTCTCTCTCTCTCTCTCTCTCTCTATTCTCCCTGTCTCTCTTCTTTCTACATTAACGTTACTATGCGGAATTTCTTTTTGGCAATTCCACTGTTATATTTTTATGTTATGTCGTTTCAGCCGCAACGGATTAGCCGCGCGTGCTTGAGCGCCGTGTTGCGGTTCGCGCGGCCGTCCGCCGTCGGAGGTTCGAATCCCCCCTCGGGCGTGGGTGTTTGCGTCGTATTTAGTATAAGGTAGTTCAGAAGTAGTTTGTAAGTTTAGGGACTGATGACCCCGCAGTTAACTCCCTTAAGCTTTACAAACATTTGAACATTTACCTTGTTTCAGTTATGATGTGAGTTCCAGCGCAATGAACTCGGTCGTGTGTATTTCGCAACAAGTCCGGCCTAAGGCGTTTCCAACATTGTGCATGCGTCATTATTTTGCTAGTGCGTGAACTTCGACCTGGTGCTCGAAGCCCATCACGAGTTACAGTACTGCAGAGTAACACATATTAAGCACGAACAGACGACTGGGCGTGATCCTATGTTAATAATTTTAAAAGCGAAAAGGAACAAAAGCGTCGAGAAATCAATTTTGTGAGCATCTCTCGTAAACCCGTGAAATGCGTTACGTCATAATTTTCGTATGCAAAAGTCGCGTTAAATTACGACTCAATAGTGGCGCCCACCACGCAATATACTCTGCGCTTCGTGCCGGTCTCCGACTGCTAGCAGCGGCGTAAATTTCGCCGAGCCGTTCACGTCGAAGAGTCGGCCGCGGCACTTTGCCGGGAAATGTGCGTATACGCACGCACTGGTCGCCCCCTCCCTCCAACACGCGTGCACACACGCACACACACACAAACATAGAAAGAGAGAGAGAGAGAGAGAGCTACAACCACCATACACGTGGTTTATGGTTGGGCGTCTGCCTGCCGGTGAAACTCTGTTCTTTTCGTTACCACAGCGCGACGTCAGAGAAGGGCAGCAGAGATGGCGAATTTTTGACTGAATATCGTAATAACTCCGTCACTGGCCGAAACGGTTCCTAGCACACAGAACACGTGATGGCATTCGTCTCGGAGAGAAATACTCAGATGGGCATATGTAATACCACAGGCTAACATATACAGTCACGACACTCCCATTGATTTTTGTTATACGTCACGACAGGAGCGCTTCAAGTGGCTGGCAAGCTAAATTTCTGAATACGGTATTTGATGAGTGTGAACAGTGTTTTTAAATTAATTTTAACATAAATTTTACAACAGAGGAGGTACGTAGTGACATTAAAATCGGTAATAACTGATTTGACTAAATATCGTAATAACTCCGTCACTGGCCGAAACGGTTCCTAGCACACAGAACACGTGATGGCATTCGTCTCGGAGAGAAATACTCAGATGGGCGTATGTAATACCACAGGCTAACATATACAGTCACGACACTCCCATTGATTTTTGTTATACGTCACGACAGGAGCGCTTCAAGTGGCTGGCAAGCTAAATTTCTGAATACGGTATTTGATGAGTGTGAACAGTGTTTTTAAATTAATTTTAACATAAATTTTACAACAGAGGAGGTACGTAGTGACATTAAAATCGGTAATAACTGATTTGACTAAATATCGTAATAACTCCGTCACTGGCCGAAACGGTTCCTAGCACACAGAACACGTGATGGCATTCGTCTCGGAGAGAAATATTCAGATGGGCGTATGTAATACCACAGGCTAACATATACAGTCACGACACTCCCACTGATTTTTGTTATACGTCACGACAGGAGCGCTTCAAGTGGCTGGTAAGCTAAATTTCTGAATACGGTATTTGATGAATGTGAATAGTGTTTTTAAATTAATTTTGACATACATTTTACAACATAGGAGGTACGTGTTTGTTATGGTCTTCAGTCCGGAGACTGGTTTGATGCAGCTCTCCACCCTACTCTATCCTGAACAAGTCTTTTCATCTCCTCATAAGAACGGCAACCCACATCCACTTGAATCTGCTTACTATACGCGTTTCTTGATCTCCCTCTGCGATTTTTACCCCACACACTTCCCTCCAATGCTAAATTCACGATTCCCCGATGTCTAAGAATGTTCCCTACCAAGCGATCCCTTCTTTTAGTCAGGGTATGCCAAAAATTCCTTTTCTCACCAATTCTGTTCAGTACCTATTCATTAGTTATGCGATCTACCCTCCTAATCTTCAGCATTCTTCTGTAGCACCACATTTCAAAAGCCTCAATTCTCTTCCTGTCCGCACTGCTTATCATCCATGTTTCACTTCCGTACAAGGCAACACTCCACACAAATGCCTTCAGAAAAGACTTCCTTACACTTAAATTAATGTTCGATGTTAGCAAATATCTCTTTTTCATAAATGCTTTTCTTCCCATTGCCATTCTGAATTTTATATCCTCTGTACTGCGACCATCGCATGTTATTTTACTACCCAAGTAACAGAACTCATCTACCACCTTCATTGTTTCGTTACCTAATCTAATTCCTTCAGCATCGCCTGATTTTCTAAGACCACATTCCATTATTTTTGTTTTGCTCTTGTTAATATTCATTTTATACGCTTTATTCAACACACTGTCCATAGGTGACATTAAAATCGGCAACAACTATAAAATAACTTAACATTTGTCTTCATTAGGTTTCATAAAAACCATTGGAAGGTATGAAACGGCACATTGGAGAACAGTTTATTTACGTTTCTCTTGAAATCTTCGGCTTTCTAATGAAGATTTTCCTTTTCTATTAAGAACAAGAAATGGCTAATAAAATACAGAAGACGCGACCATTTGCAGAAAGACGTCGGCTTTCTACTCACACACTTCAAGGTTTCGTCACTACAATTTCAGTCAAATTAGTAGGTGTTGAAAGTAAGAAACTTATATGGAATGCAATACCTACATTAAATAATGTACCAGATAAGCCACCACAGCTGTAGCTGAAGGAAAATTCTCACAAACGCGACAGTAAAACATGGAAAGCTAAAACGCTGTTCTCCAACAAAGCAGAAACCAATCTACCATTATTGGTATATCTGAACCATTTACGACAATCTTCAAACCATTCGTTTTGTAATCAAAAGTAATTACACTCAAAAGTATGTGCGTTTAACGAAAAAAGAGTGAAGTGTAAAAATGTACGAATCGTTACAGTCCATGCCGAATTTTTACACCTCAAAGAAACTGCCTATTATGTAAAAACAGACTGTAACAGGAATTTATGTTTTGCTAGTGTTTGTATTCTGCTTAATTTCTGTGGAATAATCTGCTAATATATCTGTATGTGTTAAGTATTCTTCGTGAATAAGTTACGGTTTATATCACTGAATTACCAGAATTCAGTTGCTTTTACATTTATTTCACGGTTATTTACGCTTCTTGATATTTTACTTATGCTTGGAATGCAAAAATTACAGAAATTATTTGGTTAATTACGCATAAATGTTATTACAAGCAAACATTACTCTTACAGCGGCTTGCCCACCGCTAGGAGCGCTAGTGTCGTTGCAAGTGCCAGTAGTTAACAACTTTCACAGCATTGAGTGTCACGACTGTATCGTATGTTAGACTGTGGCAATAGCACAGGCTAACATACCCTCACGAGACACGAGCGAATTATTGTTACCCACTACGATAGCAACGCGCCAAGCGGGCAGCGGAGGACAATAATGAATTGGCGCTATCGCAAGTCACGTTATTCGTTGCTTACATTCGTTTTAGTGACGGTTTTTTGAACTGAGAACGTTCCTGACGCTAGGAAATTTGCATTAACCAGATTTCCTAAGGACACTGAGAGGTACGTAAAATAGACTAATTATATTGAAGAATTATTTTCGTTACGATTCGCCTGGAAATTACACAAATTTATATATAATAATCATTGTTTGATTTTATTAGGGATAGAAAATGGCTCATATTTAGAGATCTATATACCGTCCAAAGGTACAGAAAAAAACTCCATACAAGCGTTGCAACCGTCAGTTCTAAGTGTGTCATCGTAATCACTGCTTTCGTATCAATGTGTGTTTTTTGTGTAGCCGTGACATAGGCTTTTATTTTTCAAATGTATGTGTTTTAACTTCTCTGCAATGTGCATTTTAACTTAAACACTATCCATGTTACACTGTCATGACCACCAATTTTAACTTCTTGCTTCCATTGTTCATCACTTCTTGATTATTTACGTAAAATCATGTGGCTGAAGAGCAGCGCAGGAGGCTGCTGCCAGCCTACATGTATGTGCACGAGTATAAAAATAACAATAAAAAATTAAAAAAAAAAACAGAAAAAATTGAGCATTATAAGTTATAAGCCTACTTACATCTTACAAGGAAAGTACTTGGGCTCGAACAAAATAATATACAGCAAAATCGTATGAGAGATAATATAAAGGTCCCTTATTACGACTAGTAACACTCCAGCAAAACTCTGCAATCCTCCGTTAGAGGCCTCTCCGTGTGCCATGTCACATTGCACTTTGACCTGTCGGTTCGCCAGTAAGGACGGTGCAGTGTGCCTCCGAAATTGCGTTTTTTGACGTTATTTATATGGTGAAGCGTCAGATTGGGGTGGCGATTGGTAATCAATCCTGCTAATGTATTGCGATTAATTGAGATGAAATTACGAAGAACCCTTCCTCGTGTAGGTGGTATTAGTGTAGAAGATGAATCATTCGCATACTTTCTCGTATCTGTTATGGTACAGAAATATGAGCGTAAGTTAAATACTGTTGTAACACTAACACATAATGATGATAATAGGGATGATAACGACGAACAAATATTGCAAGCGGTAGTGCTACGGTAAGTGCGTGGAGAAGCGATGGAAGCAGTGGCAGTGAAAACCAACAGTCTTAAAGTTGCAAGTATCATCACGGCTTTTGATGACAATACGCTAGAGTACATGTACGAT
Organism: Locusta migratoria; assembly: GCA_026315105.1. Taxonomy (NCBI): domain Eukaryota; kingdom Metazoa; phylum Arthropoda; class Insecta; order Orthoptera; family Acrididae; genus Locusta; species Locusta migratoria. The sequence goes on along the minus strand of CM048750.1, from coordinate 98,026,514 downwards.
GAGTATTACATAAGTTATAGTTGAGATATCTGCATTACGTATGGCGTCTACACTTACATCTACAGTGCTATCTGGAGCATGATTGCAGAGTTTTGCATAAAAACAACACCCACCCACGTAGAGATCCTGTAAGCAAATGTTCATAAAGATATGTTTGTTCGAGCCCATGTACTTTCCTTGTTAGATTAAAAAAAAATAACAGCCGGCCGTGGTGGCCGAGGGGACTGAGGCGCTTCAGTCACGGTCTGCACGGCCACTACGGTCGGGGGTTCGAATCCCCCCTCGGGCATGGATATTTGTGCCGTCCTAGTTCGTAAGTAGTTCATAAGTAGTTTGTAAGTTTAGGGACTGATGACCCCGTAGTTAAGTCCCATAAGCTTTACAAACATTTGAACATTTTTTTTTTTTTTTTTTTTTGAAAAAAATTCAAAGTAAGAAAATAAGCTGAAAACTATCTAGAACATTGTGAGTAGGGAGACAGGCGAGTACCCAAAGGATTAAAACTGAAATTCTTCTGGTCGGTTATTGGTGTTTGCATCGGTGGTTCTGGTAGGTGGAAAACAGGAAGGTGTACGCTTGTTGGGGAATTCATGTAATTAGCCAACAACGGCAAACAATCGAAGTTTCCTGGTGGGCCTAGTTCTTCTAAGTAGTGGCGTTGCTACCCTGAGGAAGGCTCCTGTAACAGAGCCGAAACGTTGGCGAAATATATCATTATGACGCGGCAAATAGCTCAGAAGACTTTTAATTTTAACAATAATGACCGCGAAAGCCTGGGTTCTTACACAATTAACCAGTATGGGCAGGAAGCATGTGGCAACATCAGAAGACTTGAACTCCTGAGTATGAAGAAAGGGAAGTTAGTCAATGAGCTCGCCTTTCCCAAAAGAGGCAGAGACAAGGAATTCATCCCAAAATTCTTGGAAATACGTTCTTGCATCTGGACCAGCAAAGCAACAAATATTCTGAGGCCCACTGCATGGCTCTCTTAAGAGAGAGAAGCATATTCGCAAGCGTCTTGTTTTCAATGAAGTTAACCTGATGCAAACACACTGTTGGCTAACATCAAACTTACCAGCTTCAAATTGTCGCATGGAAGAAAATGGATGACATCACCTACAGGCAAGCCTGCACTGTGTCAGATGAGATAAACGATCAACATAAACGAAAGTTTGAGGTTTCTGCTCCAAGAACTGTTGTCAATTTCTATTCAAACGTAAATAGCGAAGCCTGCATGAATGTGTTGGAGAAAGGACTGAACTTCGCCACAACACCGAGTTGACTGCCGTGTGAAGATATAATAGAGAGTGTTTGCAACGTTCCTGCTATCCAGGATACTCTGAAGTAATCTATGGGAAACGACAAGTTACGTGCAATATGTTTGCACCGTTAAAGTTCCACTTACCGCACCGTACCCAGCCACTTCCCACAATTACGCAAAGTTCCGAACAGCAACGCGCCCCTCCGAGAGGATTACCATGTGATTACTAATGGATAATGGCATCAAACTTTATGTTTCGTCTCCTGAAGATTTCATACAAGGGAAAAATTTATAAACTAATAAACTACTGATGTAAAAATTAATGTTTCCTTGTACTGATGTGCCAAGAAATTTTGGTAATAAATACGGTCGCCAGACTATATAGTCAAATTAATGTTTTAAATGATTTTACAAGCAGTAGCATCAACTATGTGAACATTTTTTTTTTTTAATTTGGAATAGACATGCAAAAGAGCAAAGGCTGTTAGTATTCAAGTATACACTCTGTTATGAAAGTAATATTGCAAATAATTAATTTGTATGGTAATTTTATGTAATCAGAAAGGGAAAAAAAGTCCCACAATAATATACACTGCTCTTAAGATATTGAACCAAGTATTTGAAAGTGGTCAAAGCGATTTGTAAAAAATATCAAACTTTGTAAATTCTAGGCCTAAAATACCTGCTTACATAAACACTAGCAAGTATCACTGGGTGACAACTGTATTTTTCATATAGACTATGTAATTTAGTAACAGAACACTTTTCCTACATTAATAATTTACTTATATGAAACAAACCTTTTCATTTCATGCAAATAAGATGACTTTCAGGCTAAATAGCTGCAGTGTAAGACTGTAATTATCTTGAAATAATTTTATTGTTACCTACCAGTAGAATCAAATGACTGCAGGATAATTAATTTGTAAAGCAGAAAAGTCTACACTGATATACCAAATCTGAACAGAGTTTCAATTACAAAAGATTATTCTGTTGTCTCTGTGAATAAAATATAAATAAATAAATAAAACATAAAAACATCTGAACTCAATAAGCAATTTTATGAATCAGTAAACAGTTAAAAGCACACTGTACAAATTAACTAAATTGCTGATTGTTCATAATTCTAACACTGTCTTTGAATGTCTTACGTATCAAGAATTGTAGCTATCATTTGATTTTTATTGAAATAATTACTCTTTACCAAAATATGTTATCGTTTAATATCATACTAAAGCCTTTGAGTCCAAACTAAAGGAATCATGTGTCAGCTGGGAGCTCTGGTGTAGACACAACTGTCAAACAGTAAAACATTTTTCACTATTAACAAAGTATTGTAGTTTATATTAATAAATAAAAATAGTAATATTATTGACTAGACTGTGCCTGTAGGTGTTTGAATTCTTCTGTGTCTTACATTTGCCAGAAAGTCGCTCTAACTTTATGATGATTTCAACTGACTGAATGATGTGTATGACACATAGTGTAATTACATGAACTGAAAATCTTTAAATGAGTAATTATTTTAAATGAAGATCGAAGGCTTGATTACAAGTGCAAGAAACGAAATGAGTATACATTGTTGTGTAACTTTTTTAATGATTGTTGACTTTTGTTGCGTATCTAAACTCATACTGAGACCAAGACATAATTTCATGAACAAAGTGTTGTAATTAATTGTAGTGTTTCGAGCACTTTCTACAGTTTCTGCAACTGATATGAAATGATGGTATCTACCTAACAGATTAATAGATTTCGCTACATACCAAAAAGACAGAGAAAAAAAGAAGCAAGCTCAAGGGATTGTGTGAACGAACAAGAAAGTCCTAAGTGAGTGGTCTTTCCCATTAGTGATGACAAACATAAATAAATAAAATTTCACTCACCACTTAGCGTTGTCAGCAACACATGCAAATTATGAGAATTAACAAAATATGTAATTTGTAGAACAAAGGTTACTGTTCTAAGCTGAATGTGAGAATGTGGGTAACTTACTTTGGAACATAAATTTAAATTAGGAACGTACTATGAAATCCAGGAAATAATTTGTTTACTGGTAACTGTCAAGGATTGTTTGCATATTACAGCGAATCACTAACATATCTCTTGCATCAAACGGATCATACCCCTTCTGCTCATAAACCAATATGAAATAAATTATAAAAGAGAGTGTCTAATTTTATGTCCAATTTGGGGAAATAATTCTAAAGTTGGCAAGTGCAGGGTTTAACCATAACAAAGGAGACGAGGAAAATACATATTTAAAGTATCTATCACCTAATTCGATTACTTTTGAATAATTCTTTCTTTTATCAAAAAGGTTATCTTTTATGTCTCAATTAACACTGAATATCCTATAATTTCTTGAACTGACTGACATTATTTATGAATGCAAAGCGGGGTAAATAAATCCGCGTGACAGTTTTTATCAGGTATCAATTCTGCTACACCTCCAGCCAATCACCAGTAATTAAATATATATTTGTTTTGTTACTTATCATAATCACTAGCAATTAAATATATTATTTAAATAATTTTTTATATCAGCCAACCGGTTGCGTAATTTTTAGGTGCTTGACCTAGGTTTCGTAGCCACTAGGGACAAGAATAAAAACAGTTTCATAGACATCTGTTCAGCCAAGTCAGTCTAGATAAGGATGGAGATGGGTATATATTTTATAGAACTCTGTAAATTAAATATATGTTTGTTTTGTTACTTATCAGGTTACGAATAGTAGTCATGCCACTGTGTGTAAAGAAATGCTAGGTACTAAACTGCTCAATACAATGAGATCAAATGAGAAATCATACACAATATAGATATGGTAACATACTTTATTCAGATATTGGTTACAAATACACCTGTGTCCGAAGGAGAACTGGAACCTCTGACGGCGAGCAGTGGCGTACTCCGCAGCCAGGCGCCTTGAAACGCTCGACCATTCCACCACGGCTGTGTGAGACAGTACGATACTTCTCTGCTTCAACTCTTTATTTGAGGTTTACATCTCGTTTACTTAGAGAGAGGCACAATGGGGCTAAAATAATAGCGAAAACTCATTTTCGTTGCACTGTAACATGGTGTGTGATCACCTCGGACGGCCAGTAAAGTTGCAAACCTGCGAGACGTGGACAGTATGAGGTTATCAAAAATCGAATCAAATGTTTGTAAATCTAACGGATTCAACTGCATGGTTATTAGTCCGTAGCTTAAAAACTATTTAAATGAAGTTAAACTAACCTAAGAACAACGCAAACATCCATGCCCCAGTGCGCACGGCTAATCCGCCGCGGCATGAGGTTATCAATAATTTCTTCATGGATATTTGGCCATTCTTAGATAAGTGCTGTATCCAGCTCTGCAAGCGTGCTGGTCTGACTTCAGTACGTCTGCCAAGTACATCCCAGACATGTTCAGTCGGGATTTCAGTCCGGTGAACACGCTAACCACTCCAAGCACCAGTGCATGTCTATGGGGACGAGCGTTATCGTCCACCAGAAGAAATCCATCTGCTATGGCACTAGAGTAGGGAACATAAAAAGGTCTACGGATCTCGGCTCTATACCTCTTGAATAGTCACAGCGTCATTCGGAACGATATAATGTCCGTACGTGCGTCAATAATGACTGAAGTCCACTCCATTCGTCAACTACCATGATATAGTGATGTGGGAGTTCTCTCCTGATGAGGGAATGACGATTTTTCGGCTCAACAGAAAATCTTGGCTCATCTGTGAACAGAACCTGGCGCCATTCGTTACGACTCTAATCCTGATGTTCCTCCGCCCAGTTTCAGCGAGCTTAACGGTGTCGTGGTTTTAATAGGACATACGCTATAGGCCTCCGTCCGTAGAGGCCACATTTCTGAATGCGATTTCGAACTGTTTGTGTTGATATTGCATGTCCCGTTCTTGCCTGGAGGGTGAGTTGCAGCTGAGTAGTACTCAATCTCGATGGGCTGTAAACTGGAGATAACGGCCATATTTTGCTGATGTAATGCATGAAAGTCTAAGGCGTCATGCTACGGACTGGGCGACCGTTCCCGCCAGAGGTTCGAGACCTCCCTCGAGGGTGGTTGTGTGTGTTATCCTTACTGTTAGTTTAAGTAGTTTGTAGGACTCTGAACTGATGACCCCGTAGGTTTACAAATATTCGAACAGTAGATAAAAACTGTCGTCACCTACGTAAGTATGACGTTTTGAATTTCAATACTGAAAAAAAATTGATCAAAACATGTATATTACTTTAGCAGCTTCCTTATGAGTACGTGCAAACGCTTGTCGAGGAAATCCTTCTTAGAACACCTGAACAATTTAACGTAACATAATTGGTGTATCAATAAGTGATTACTCTGCAAATCTATCTGCAAGCTGACAGAGGTGTATTCAACTGATACAGTAAATGGTCTTGAAATAGTCTTAGAAATTGGTACAATGTTGACAGTCTCATGAAAACGAATTGAAAACTATTCCTAAATTGAAATGAATTACACAAAATTTCCATTTTCTTCAGCAGTAAAAAGCTGAGGGAAATAGCTACTGGCAGTTGGAAATATATGGTACCATCAGATGAAGCAACACAGGCGCATCGCACGGTCACACGAAATGTCGCGGCGTAGCGAGTGCTTCCCAGAAGTGTCGAGCAAAGCCGATATAATTCAGCTTCATTTGGCCACCCGTGGCACGCCCAGATGGTCCGAGAGCCATGTGACCATCCATGCATCCTGATGCAGAGGCATGAGTCAGAGACAGACACAGGATTATCCGACGTGGCATCTAGCCAGGCTTTCAGCAGAATGGCCAAATAAGGGCACGAGAAATTGCCAGCCGTCTCATTGGCCGAGAGACTCTGAACTTAGCACCACGTTTCGAGAGCTGGGGTATAGGGAGCGCTCGAACGTTGCAATGTCAAACAGTTGGCCCTTAAGATACTGACACATTAATATGTAAAGAGTTTAACAGGCGATAAGGGGAGGACAGTGTGAGAGCGTAAGATTAAAATGACAATAAACGGCATTCCTAGTGCTGTGCTATGTTTCTCGAAGGTACATTCAGTATATGTGCACAATGTCTGCAAACTACGTGTCGTACACTATAAATTTCCAGGTTCAAAAATTGCGAAACTTGTTGTGAATGGAATTGGTAGTGAAGATGTAATAAATTACAACCTCGTGATTGATGGGGCGCAATATCATGCATATCTTTGCTTTTGACGTCATATCTTGACGTCATAACTCTATGTCGTGGGATATTATAATTTCGAAGTTATATTTAGTGGAATTTCAGCAATCCGTCTGAAAAATATGTCTCAAATACATTTATTAGTAAAAAGGTAATAAATCTAAACCTCTGGCGCGATAATGTGATTTTCCATAATAGTACTTTCTTGTAAATGACTTGATATTTCATGAACTATGCATCGTTTTATGATACAACTTCTAAGGTAGATTCAGTAGAATGTATGTGTACCGTGTGTGAAACGGCTCGCGAATACACTTAATAGTGCCGAAGTAAACAATAGCAATGTCATGCCAAATGCCATAGTCTTACTGCATGACCAGTTTCGTAAGAGTCTGGAATTATGTGTAAAGTTTCATGCAAACCGTTAAGTTCTCTCATTGTCAAATAGTGGATGAAAAAACTCTCTTTCTTAATGCGTCACATGATGAGGTAGCTTTTGTGTGTCTTATTGCTTACAATTGCAAGGCTCCTAAATTGTGTATGGTAAGTAGTTTTACTCCTATAGCAAGTTTTATATATATATATATATATATATATATATATATATATATATATATATATATATATATATATATACTTTTTTGACAGCGAACAATAATGAGACAAGTTCACTTTTAATGACATATCTCGTGAAAAACGTGTCGTAGGTTGGTATTACCCCACAGACATTGTCTTCTGATAGTTGGGAAAAAGTCTACGAAGATGGCTGGAAGTCGGTGTAATAGTTTAGGTAGAGATGTAGAACATATACACGCACATACATACACTGGTCAAAACAATTAGGGTATGTTCCTGTAAAGTATCCACTGAAGATGATCCTGCAGTGGCTCGAAAATTAGTTCTGGATTAATAAAAAACATCCATAAAGGCAGCTGGTTGCAATTCTTTTAACGAAAATAATCCGCCAATTAAGGTATAAGCTGAGATATCTAGGTTCTCAAGTATTGTTATCGGCAGAATGAACTAAAATGTTTCGACTTCTTTCTGTCGGTTCTACGGCATGTTAACAACAACATCACGCAACCCAGATAGTGTAATAACATAAAGTTGGTGCTGTCGAATCACACAAGCAATTTATTTCAGTATAGTAATCAAATAGTGCAATGCAGAAGAGAACGACCTACTGACCCATAGTCAACACGGATTCAGAAAGTATCGTTCTTGTGATACACAGCTAGCTCTTTACCCAAATTATGTGATGAGTGCTATTGACATGGGATGTCAAGTAGATTCTGTATTTCTATATTTTGGGAAGGCTTTTGACACTGTATCTCACAAGCATCTTCTAATCAAATTGCCTTCTTATGGATTATCGCTACAGTTCTGCAACTGGATTTGAGATTTACTGTCTGAACGGACAACTGACGGTACGTTATCTAGTAGAACTGAAGTGTTATCTGACTTTCCACAGGAAGGTGTTATAGGGTCCCTACTGTTCCTTATTTTATAAACGATTTAGGTGACAATCTGACTAGTTCTCTCAGACTGTTCGCGGATGATGCCGTCATTTATCGATTAGTAAAGTCATCAGGAGATCAAAACAGCAAAATCATTTAGATAATATCTGCATGGTGCAAGAATTGGCAATTGACCCTTAATAATGAGAAGGGTGAGGTCATCCATATGACCGTTAAAAGAAGAACACTAAAATCTAAACCACTCCCAAAATCTCCTAAATCAACAAATAGGACTACAACATAAAACTTATATCGAAAAATTTATTGACATCTTCCAGCATAAAGACGGATAAAATTAGCAAAAACAACCTGTACTCGGATCCGTAGCAACAAGGAAAATACACAACACAGATAACACTCTGTTAACATTATGTAAACGTTCAATATCATTGACACGACCGTCAAATCAAGATTCAGTCGTAAATAAACGTGAATACAGATTTATAAAATACAAGAATAGTGTACGACATTTTGACAGATCGATATCTATTGATATTGAATGGAGATTGAAGAAAATCTTACGTATGTAAAAGTACATTTAAATCAGAATTAAATATATCGTAAAATATAGTACTATTACCTTCATAAAAATGTGTTAAATAACTGCAGAACACCTGAATGTGGTGTTTAATAGCGGAAATGAGCTTATTGTGCCGATAACAATGTGCCAATAATAGCTATCAATATTTAATAGCAGAGTCTTGGCTTAAAACTTTAATATGTCAATAAAAGAAATCCGTTCAGCTACACGATAAATAAGTCAAATCTATAGGCCATCACTTAAACTAAATACCTAGAACTAGCAATTACAAACAACTTAAATTGGAAAAAACATAGAAGGCGAACCAAACACTGCGTTTCATTGGAAGAACACTTAGAAGATGTAATCGTTCTACTAAAGAAATTGTCTACACAACACCTGTCCGTCCTACTTTGGAGTGCTGCAGCGGATTGTGGGAACCCCGCCACGTGGTACTGATTGGCGATTTAGAGAAAGGTCAGAGGAGGGCAGCTCGTTTTATATTATCACGATATAGCGGAACGAGTGTGACGGAAAAGTTGCACGAGGTGGGATAGAAATCATTAAAAGAAAGGCGTTATCTGTTGCAGTGAGATCTATTTGTGAATTTTCTTTCTCCAACTTCCTCTTCAGAATGCGAACTCATATTGTTAACACCCGCCTACAGAGGGAGACATTATCATCATAATAAAATAAAATGAATCATATCGAAATCAGAAATATTTAGGCGTTCCTTTTTCCCGCGAGCTATTTGAGAATGCAACTATAGAGAAGTATCATAAAAGGGGTTCGCTGAACCTTCTAGCATGTATTTCAATGTTACTTGCAGACTATCCAAGTAGATGTAGATTTAGATGCAACAACAACATTACTTAACCTTAGCAAAAAAAAAAAAAAAAAAAAAAAAAAAAAAAAAAAAAAAAAAAAATGTTCAAATGTTTGTTAAGCTTATGGGACTCAACTACCGGGTTATCAGTCCCTATGCTGTGTCTCCCATTAAAACCATGATACCGTTTAGATTTCAGAAACTGGCCGCAGGAACATCAGGATTGGATCTGGGTTCTGTTCACATATGAGTGAGGAATTTGAGTTCAGTCGGGCAATGGTCTTTCCCTCATCTGAACTTGGAACAGTCCTGATTCTGGTCAGGAAACATCACCGTACCATGGTGGTGAACGAATGGTGTCGGCAGGAGTCAGTATTGGTGGACGTACGGATCTCTGTGTCGTTCGGCATGGCACAGAGGTATAGAGATGAGATCCTTTGACCTCTTGTTGTGCCCTACGCTTATGCCGTAGGAGATGGGTTCCTTCCGGTGGACGATTACAGTCCTCTCCACAGAGGACAACGTGCTTGACGGAATTTCTTGCACTCTATACAACATAGTTCTGAAAGCAGGTTATGTGACCTGAGATGGTCATAACAGTTGTGCAATACAGAATTTGTAGCGATAGGCAATATTACCCTCTTTAAAGAGATGTAAAAATTGAAATATGGAAGCTTACTTTCCTGCGCAAATTCGATGGTAATTTTAATGTTGGGTTGTTAGCTGTTAATAGCCCTAAACATTATATGCAACTCAACCCAACCGCCATTAAAGATCACAAGAGCACAATCACATCATCGATATATCGCCTGCATGCAACTATCTTATTCCTAAAGTGTGGCTGGTCAGTAAGGAATCTTTGATCGAAATGTAACATATAAATACTGGCTAGAATAGTGGCAAAAGTAGACAATAGCCAACCCTTCATTTTGTTTATAAACTTGCTTCCCAAATTTGGATTAATTGTACTTCAAACCCAACGATAAAAGCTTCATAAACTCAGCAATGTAATTAGGTTCATGGTTGCTGATTATGTAAATATTCTCCTCAACGATATCTAGAACTTCGTCGTTGGGGATAGTAGTATACATACTATCAACATGCATGGAGGCGAGTATCCCTCCTTTTGGAACATTCAGTGCCCATAAATAGTAACCTGTTTCCTATTCTCAACCATATACGATTTAGAAAACATGTAGCGCTGTGTAAGGATCTTATTAAGGCAACTATCCAACTCATGCCCCAGACACTTAATAGCATTAATTATCGGTCTAACTAGAGCTAGTTTCTTGTGTATTTTAAGGGTGGGGGTTGTAGGCTCCATAGGCAATAAGCTCTTTTTCTTTTCTTCTTTTTTTTTTTGGAACTGATCTAAATCTCCGGCGGCAAACCTGCGAAGTGTATTTGCAGTAGATCCGCCGTGAAGGTTTGCAAAGTCTGATCTAAATGATTTTAGTATTTTTGAAAAATTTGTTAAATTTCTGCCAAATATTTGTCAGTAAGTTCAAATTTAGCCCGTTTTGTGCCATTATCCGCAATAAACTCCTCCACTTTATGCTCGACTGAGTAATGAAAATAACCGTAGATTTACTCTTATCTACGCGAATGGTGAGGGCTTCATTCTGAGAAAGTTTCCTATTTATACCGTTAACCACCCGTTGATCAGCATAGTGTCATGAGCTCTCAGACTAAAACTCTCCTCGTACTGCGCAAATAGTAAGCGTCATAGCCTGCCAGGTGGTCAGAAGGCCCAGGTCGGTGCTCCGCCACTGGACGCGGGCGGACTCGGCCGTGCCTGAGGTGGCGGTCGCCGTGTCCGGCTCGTTAGGCTGCTGGTGGCTGGGCTTAAGTCCGGACGCTGAGCCGCGGCTCCTCAGATCAATTACGGAGACAGCGGCTGGCACCAGCAGCACGGCCTGCCCCTGTCTCTGTGAGCGCCTCCTCATCCGCTGTCCCGTGCCCACACTGGCCGGCTTACAGGCGGAGCGGGACCGAACAGCGCGCCGCTGCCGCAACACTCCGTCCATGTCACAAGGAGAGGACGCCTACTCGTCATCGCTGAAATCGTCCAAATTATGCTACGTGTAGGGCGTGGTGAGATATGAAGGTGCACCAAGTGGGAACTCCAGATGACAAAGCGTTTAGGAAATAGAATGAATTTTGATACGGATTTATCACCATGCACCTTATCATCTGCTCTTAGAGAACCTGTTTAGAAAGCGATGTTTGGCTCAGCGGTAAGAGATCGGATTAATGAAGTAAAGTTCGCGGGTACTATTGCGGCCGGCAGCGAATATTTTGTTTTCCTCTTTGGCAATGCGTGCACCAATGAGTTCACGATTAACGGCAACATGATATACGTCATTTCGTATTTATATGTGCACAACATCAGCATGGGACGTCATTATTTAAAACAAGTATATTATCTTGCATCCTTGGGGTTGTTAACGGTCCATAAGGTGCAGAGGTGGCTCACCGTTAACTCTAATAGCTGCGGATACTTCAAGCCAGCAGAAATGCAGACCAGCGCCTACGCCTCTAAGAGAGAGGGACTCGCCCAATATCAGCCACACGGCACATCTAATATCAACAGAGCGCTGGCCAACCACGGCGTCCTCCAGTTCCGCGGCAATCAGCCTGCATACGTGACGCCGTCAAGCACATCCGTTTGCCCAGTCGCACCAGTGCGAAGCCCCAATACGTCACCGCACCTTTATCACGTCACTCACTGCCTCCAGCCAGATCTCCTGGCGCAGAACCTCCCGTCCCCGTGCGCACGCGTCTCTTAACACGTTACCCAGCCAACCCCAGCGCGACCGGATTAAAGTTTTTCTCGAAGCAATCCCTCACCAAAACAGAGACGTTACGGCTCAACTTCTCCAAATGTTCAACTGTTTGTTAAGCTTATGGGACTTAAATGCGTGTCATCACTCCCTAAACTTACAAACTACTTATCAACTACCTTATGCTTAAGACAGCACAAACATCCATGCCCGAGGGGGCATTCTAACCCCCGACGGGGAACGGCCTCGCACATCGCAGCATAGCGCCTCAACGCGTTGGGCCGGAACCGCCGCGGCCATCACTTCTCCATCAGTTCCCTCTTCCTTCTTTAGGTGCAAAATTTCTCACAGTCAGCTTGAAAACTGATTGAATAGTGACTTTTTGCAAGCAAAACTCCTATCCCCTATCACTCACGTAAGGAAGAACGACGAAAAATCCCTTCTTAGATGTTGCTGGTAGCATGGATTTCAAAATTTAAAGTTTCTATGGATATTGTTTGGAATAAGTTATGAAATGTCATTGCATGACTGAACGAGTCAGGATATTTGCTTCCAGATAATAGGATGTAGCTACATATGTGGGAAAGCTCCGGGCTGCGCGCGAATGCCGCGCCTTTCTAGCCTCCTTGTCAGGGACTGCGCGACTGCTCCTGTTTGAGGTCCGAGGTGTCCCCCGGGCGTGGGTGAAGTGTGTTCTCCTTAGTTTAGTATAAGTAGTTTGTACGCCTATGGACTAATGACGACATTTGTTTCGTCCTTTAGGTTTACAAATACAGGGTGTTTATAAATGAATATCGGGGTCTTAACACTTTATAATATCTATTATATTAATGTTACATTATAATGATGTGTCAAATGAAAGAGCAACTCAAACAGCTTTGTTTGGCACCAGAGCGCATACACAGCATGCAATGTTTCCCCCCAATCCGCTAGACAGCGTTACTAGCAAAAACGGCGCCTAGTGAAGAGAAAGCGTGTTGGGTGTTGCAGTTTTCAAAGACCGAATCTGTTGTTACTGTGCAACGTGCTTTACGGCTATGATCCTCCAAGTGATAATAACATTCGTAGATGGTATCATCAGTTTCAAAATACCGGCTGCCTTTTTATAGGGAAGAGCACGGGACGACCACTAGTTAGTGAAGAGAGAGTCGTTCACTCGTAGGTCGAAGAAACCAGTCCGGAAGGCTACCCGTGAATTACAAGTTCCCGTTTCGACTGTTTGGAAAGTTATAAGAAATCGCATACAACTACATCCTTACCGTTCACAATTATTTCAGGCTCTAAAGCCCACAGACCACGGATTTCGTGCCAACTTCGCAAACGAGGATGATGATTTTCTGGATCATATTGTATTTAGTGATGAATCGATCTTTCACCTTAGTGAACATGTTAACACTTAATGTGCGAATCTGGGGATCAGAAAATCCTCACTAGATGGTACAAATGCAACTAGATTCCCCCAGTTTTTTTGTGCTGTATCCCGGCGGAAAGTTGATGGGTCTTTCTTTTTTGATGAACCTACTGTAACTGGTACTTCTTATCTTTGTAGAAAGTTTTTCAGCAATCAGTCGTCATTGCCGAAAAACAAAAGTCGTTGAACACGTCACAATGGAATGAAACCTGATAAGACTTCCTACCTTGATACTTTAGAGCAATGGCTCTTCCCTCAGTTGGAAGAAGATGAGCCAGAGAACTTCATTTTTCAACAGACGGTGCGCCTCCTCACCAGCATAGCGAAGTACGCAATTGGCTGAACATTACTGTACCCAAGCGCTGGTTAGGCCACAAGAGGCGCAACGACAGGCTTGCTTTGCATGGCTTCCACATTCACCCGACCTAACACAATGAGGTTTTTTTTTTTTTTTCATTTGGGATTCATCAACGATCGTGTACACGTGTCTCTTGTACCAACTAATCTCCATGAATTAAGAAACCGAATTGAAGCGGCTGTTGCTACAATCACTGAAGACACACTTATCAACGTTTGGGGAGAACTCGGGTGTAGACTTGATGTGTGCCGTGTGATAAACTGCGCTCACATTGAACATTTATGGGGATCTTGATTAAACTGTTTGAACTGCTCTTTCATTTGAAATATCATTTGTGTGATTAATAAATATTACAAAGCGTTAAAACCCCGATATTCGTTTATAAACACCCTTTATTCGAGAATTATTGAAAAGTTCCGGGCATTCGATAGAGCAGTGTTTTTCAACCTATGGATCGCGAACCCCTGGGTGTTGCAATGTCTTCCTGGGGGGGGGGGGGGGAGGGGGGGGTAGCGGCATCACCACCTAGAGAGAAAGCCGCGGCGCTTTGGTGTGACGTCAGGCAGAGTAGGTTGCGCGCGCATAGCTGACTGGCTCGCTGCTTCGGCATAGTGGGCCGTGCCCCAGCGGCTACCCAGTCAGCTATGCGCGCGCAACCTACTCTGCCTGACGTCACACGAGAGTGCCGCGGCCTTCTCTCTAGGTGGTGTTGGCCGCGGTCACAGGTGGATGCAGTAACAGCAAATCTACGTTTCGTGATGTTCAGCAAGTATGGCAGAAGTGCCACATAGAAGTGGCAGAGTTTCGTGAAAGTCGCTTGACTTTGAGAAAATTGACTTTGTTGTGTCACGTTTCGTGTGCCCTTAATTAGGCATCAAACGTTTCACAGCTATAAGATGTATCTTAGGCACTTTTGGTTTCTGATGATGGGTCAAAGGAAACGCGAAAAAATGAAGTCATTTTTCCACGTCATGATGACTTGTTAATTAAACGACTTACCAGTGTTTTTGTGCAGTACTGCTACAGTTATTTACAATGGTCGCAATCTTCTTGTATGACTGTCACATCATCAAATATTTTTATGTCAGAAATACAATTAATAACTGACTTAATATTTTTAGTCAACACATAACAACACCTTGTTACTACTGGATCATAGCAGTTTGCAGCTGGTAACGAGTTTTTAGCGCAGTATTATTTTTACTAACTGATAACAATACCATTTTATTACTAGATCATAGTAATTTGCTGCTAGTTACGGGTTTTTAGTATCCTTTCGAAAAAATCCAAAGTTTATTAGCATCCTTGAAATATTAAGAAGTGATGTATCAGCTTTGATGGTTTCATACACTCACATGACGACATGTTGCCACGAATTCCACATTGAGATTTATTATTCACGACATAAAAACCAAACATTAAATACATGCAGTCATCAAGTATTTTCTTTGAGTTTTGATTCGTTTCCGCTGCTTTAACTTTCACCAGATGGAAATGATTACAAAGATCTCAGATAGATCTAAGAAATCAGATTAAATACTTTGCCTTTGGAATCACTAACATAGATTTATTAAGTGGGTGGAGGGGTCTCAGGACAAGTTTACTCAAAAAGGAGGTATAGTGTTCAAAAAGGTTGAAAACACTGCGATAGAAGAGCGTACAATAAGCAAAAAATGTCCTGTAAACCTAGTTTATTTGCTTTTGTTATCGTTTTACAGGCATTTTTTGTCGTGTACATGACACAGAGCACTTAACTATGCAGGCAGGTCATGTTTTTTTGGAAGACGTTCAACTGGATTTAATTCAGCGTCTGTGAGCTCATTTGAAGGCCATTTTGTATGCCACAGTTGTTCATAACGTGACATAGTGTAAGGGTTTTAGCAGATAAGACAGACGCCTCGAATATGGGAACTGGTGAGACAATCAATGATGCGGTGCATATTCACCGGCATTACAGATAGTCGTAGCGTTTAGAGCACCTTCTGTAGAGTTGAATGACCCCTGAGTTTGAGCTCATAATCTGATCACATCGGACGACGAGCATCGATGTTTTGTACCTCGCCGGAATTGTTGAAATGTCTACTTTTATTTGGTGTATGAATATTACACTATATTTGAAAAGGAGATGACATACGCGGTAATATTTAAGAGAAAGCGTGCTTTTTCTGGCTTTTTGGCAAATCTCAACTTTAAGGATGCACAGAAATCAGACCGTAACTAGGAGAAAGTTTTCCTTTCCACAGTTTTAAGATTCAACCAGGTTACTTTGAAAGAGCACCGCCGATTTCCTTCCCCATCCTTACCAAAAGACACCACACTGTCGAGCTCCTAAAAACACAGGCTGGCGAATCCGCCATTTTCATTCCTGCGAATGCTAAACACAGCACAAAGCTTATACGAACAGTGTTGTTTTATTTAAGTTTAGTGAAATAATTTACAAGTGCCCGGCATAGAGCCTTAGATCGTGCTACTTTGAGCTTGCATTCCGCTCTTGTTTACATTGATATGTAGATTAGACACAAAAATCCAAATACAGAAAAAGAGCAAGAAACAAATATTTCTGTGATTAAAATCGCCTACTACGTTTAATGCTGCCGAAACTGGTCATCTAGATAACATTTTTAAACGATCTTGCTTCTATTTGAATAATGACTGTCAATATGCGAGGTTTGTTTGCTGTCTTGCAGTAAGTGTTTGTTGTCTGCTGTGACAAATTCACCACATCGGATTTTTGTACTCAAATTGCTGAAAGTATTTCTATTATGTTACTGAGAAAGTTTCAGAATGTATTACAAACACTAAAACTAAGAAGTATAGTAGTGTACAGGATCTAAAGTTTACGGTCGTAGAGGCACACGGTACCGATTTTGGCAACAACCTTTCAATGCCACTTGAAAACCTAATCTTATAGAATGAAATAAATAAACAATTCTGTTCCTTCTCTAAGGTTGACAGGTTTTCGTGTGTAACAGTGCCCTTGTCTGGTCAGTAATTTAATAATCCTTATAAAGCAAACATTTCGTTGCCAGCATTAGCACATTACGCCGCCGCAGCCGAAAGTAAAATTTACCCAGTATTCTTTGCCATTTATGTTACAGCCTCTTACAGATATGCGTCAATATTGGCATTTACTAATAAGAAATTGAATTGAGTGTGTATTTTGTGATAAAATATCAGGTACCGTACTATTCTGTCAAATTGCATACTACAAGCTATGACGATAAAACTTCGAAATACCACAAATAGCATTCAGCGGTACTTGCCTCTATCAGCACAGTATGCTGCCACAGCCGTAACGAAACTTTTTGCCCAGTATATTTATATTTCCCGTTTTAGTGTTTGTAATACTTTCCCGGAATAACGTAACAGAAGTATCTTCAACAATTTGTGCAATGTTAGTACAAAACTTTTTGATGAGGTGTATTTCTCAATATACTATATATGACACACATATTGTGCTCTAAAAACAGTATGTTCTGGGATGCTTTGCTGTAAAATGATATTTTGCGGCTGCTAATTCGTTACAGGCAGCTTCCCTGTTAAGAGGTAGTACTTTCAGAGGAGCTAAACAAAACCCTAAGTTCAAATATCACTAACTATTTTTACTATTAAATATTGCTTCAAGTCATAATAATAACTATTTACATACAATACGTAGCTGTGGGCTCGGTGCGGGTTTCCAGTTTTTGCGCCGACATTTAATGATCCATTTTTGGCCCACTTTAGGTTACGGTAGTAACACTAAAAGTGGGCCTTTGCGGTCGTCTTTTGACAGCTCGAAATTTAAATGAAAATAACGGCTTAACCATTCATCTGACACGAAAATTGAGTAACCGAATTTGTAGAGGAGAAAATTCTCTACAACTTTGCTCTCTTGTGTTTTTTTCATATCTCGTATCGTTTCAGAGATATTTGCAAAAATAACGGCGATTTTGATATGTATGTCTGTCTGCCTGGAACGTGTTCCCACTTTTTAGTTCGAACCGTTCAACCGTTACAGACATAATTTTAGGCTACCAGAGACCAGAACTCCCTTTTTTCAAATTTTTCTGACAAAAAATACGTTCGCAATACCAAAAAACGCCGTTTGTAATGTAATTTTAATTGCAAATAAAAACTGTTTATCTGACGCGAAAATTAAAGAAACGAATTTCTAGAGGAGAATATTCTCTACGACTTTGTTCCCTTATGTTTTCTTCATATCTCGTATCGTTTGAGAGATATTTGCAAAAATAACGGAGTTTTGACACCCTCCATTGAATTAACGAAAACCAGCCGTTCGCAGATGTCACGTGACATTCCTCTCCCAGAACTGTCTCTGGCATACGCCATCATGCGTTGCGCATTTGATGATTTTCTTATTGTAATTTACACGTTGTCATTTCAAAGCAATGGCGCACTGAAGAATTAACAAAAACACGTCGTTCTTTGTACGATAAATGATAATCTAGTGTCTACAAATGCCTTATTAGCATCAGTTAACAACGGCCATCAATTGTATGAGATTAAAGGACGTAAATTTGAACTGGTAGCCGTAGCATAGTGAGGAATGCGTTGGGCTGTCGGAGCCCGCCACTACCTAAATCATTTTTTTTTTTTTATTTTTTTCCTAATAGTGTTTCAGACACTCTTATTAATTAACTTTTTATTATTTAGATTATTATTTTGGTCCAAAATATTTGCAAAAACTTATAATACTACAAATCTAAAGTGGGCCGTAAAATACGTGAGTGCGATTTTTTCTTGTCTTAGAATGTCTCGGGAAACTAAACGTTCTGTAGTCACCTCTGGAATGATTTGAGAGCAGTTTATGGCAACACAACCACCCGTAATGTCGTGCTAAAGTGCCGTGACGCAAATCCTACAGCACCGCAGTATGTTTAACTTAAGAGCCACGAGAATGAAAATGACTGATGAGTCAGCTCGTACTTATAGGAGCCTTAGACGAGGCGCTAAACCCTGGTCTTCGTTTCTTCCTGTGAGGGCGAAGCGACGACAATGGAGGCACGGCGTAGGAGGCGGTTGCAGCAACAGGCCTACGACACACACAGGGCTGATCAAGGTCGAGACATACTTCCTGTCGTCGCATCGTGTCCGACCACCTTATGTTTTCCGAAGTTAAGCAGATTGACGTTGGATGGACTCGATAGGTCCCTGCCCTAATACTGAAGCAAACTTTCTCTGTAGCCGTCTATAATTTCCGGACAGTTGCGCTGCAGGATGTCGTGACTGAGTGTATCTTTCTATTATGTCCCATCAATCTTTGATGGGATACATGTGGATTATTATTGAGACATTGAGGTCAGAGCTATTTCATTTCATGATTTTACTAATATCGAATTCTTTCAGTTTATTCGACCAACTGTCTCACTGACAGAATGTAACGCCGAAAAAAAAAAAAAAAAAAAAAAAAAAAAAAAACAAAGCATCTTATACGAGGGGTGTCCAAATGACAAGGTATGAAACGTTTTAACGACCAAATCGGTTGAAATGTGAATATGCAGCTTTGGGATAACGTAGTGCGACATCTAGGGATGTGATGTATGCGTCATCACCTCCCCCTAAAAAATTCAAGGCTGTACCTTATAATGTATTTGCCCTAGAAAATCTCGTTTGTTTATAATAATGTAGTACACGATACCTTATATAACCAAGCCTTTATCTACGTATATTGATGTGGCTGTTGTAAAACTATTTTATTACAACAATGACCATATTCTTGGAGTTATTTTGTTAAAAATATGTATGTTAAAAACCTGATAGCGGTATTACTTGAAGGAAGGAAGGAAGCTTAGGGTTTAACATCTCGTCGATCTTTATTTGACGCAAGATTCATTTACGTTCCACAAACAAATTATTAAAACTCTATTTAACTATTTCCGTGTTCTAGAATGTTTTCGAAACTTACTATGAAACATCTGTTCCGAAGGAACAGACATTTTTCATGGCACCGCAGCCGTATATATGATATTAAATAATCGCTTATTTCTTCGCCATTTGTGAATTCTGCCGACAATAGTTGCATTCTTAAAGATGTTCTATTATTTGGTGACAGATGATAATTTGTGCCGGACCGGGACTCGAAGCCTGGTCTCCCGGTTTTCACAAGCGGTCGCCTTAACCACTCGGCCACCCGAACACGCTCCCCGGCCAGACTCAAACTTCCATTCGTCACAATTGCCCACATCCCCACAGTGCTCCCACGCGTTTAGTGTGATTCTCGCGAGGGGGAGAGGCACTATCTAACCATCATTCGCCTGTCTTGGCATGTAAATCACTATGAAACATCTGTTCCGAAGGAACAGACATTTTTTTATGGCACCGCAGCCGTATATATGATATTAAATAATCACTTATTTCTTCGCCATTTGCGAATTCTGCCGACAATAGCTGCATTCTTAAAAATTCGAAACTATAATATGTATTAATACGCGCGAATTGGCGCGAACGTAGTCAGTATTACTTTAAGCAGTCGTAGTTAAGCATTCAGTATGAAAGTAGTCATTATGTAGTCAACAAGCAGTCTTACTTCTGTTTGTGTGGTTCGTCAAGAATATGAATAAAAATACATAAAATGAAACGTGTCATATTTATGGTTCCATGACGTTGAAGAACCCGTCGTCCTGTTGCTTTCATTATGCATATTTGCAGGCGAGCAATTAAATCTACGAGATCTACCACTGAACGACCGAGACAATAAAGTGATGTATACAAAATATGGCTTTAGTGTACTATAAAACTATTATAACCTCCAGCACGCAAGATGATGCTCACCGTGTTTTTCGACGTCGGAGGTCCAAAAAGCATCGAATTCCTCGAGGGCGGAGAAACCATTAATACTGACGTTTACGTTGAGACACTCTGTAGCCTACATAAGTCCATCAATAGCAAACGGCCTTGACTGCTCACTGAGTAGGTGATTCTGCTCCATGATAACGCACTTTACACAGAAAGTGTACTGGCCAAGTTGAAGTTGGTGCAGCTTGGGCATCCGCCTTGCAGCGCAGACTTGTCGCCCTGTGACTTGAATTAAAAGAGAAGCTCTGAAACTCGGACGACGAAGCTCAGAGGACTGGCTACGATCACAGTCACAGGAATTCTGGGAACAGGGAATCCTTCGTCTAGTTAAACAGTGGGATTGTTCTGCGCAGGCCTTTGGTATCAACGGCCGTGCCGCGGTGGATACAGCGGTTCCCGCCAGATCACCGAAGTTCAGCCCCGTCGGGCGTGGCCAGTACTGGCATGTGTTACCGTCGAAGTACGTTGCTTACAGCAAAGGGAACAGGAGGTGCGTTGGTGTAAAGTCTTTGATCACCAGTCTTTGCACAAATGTCAAGGAATGAATTCCAAACCTCTCTACAGTGTCTCATAGAGTGAAGGCATGGGACACTGTTTATGGTGATCCGCCGTCGGATGGGGACGTTAAAGCCGTCGGAACACGGAGCATGTATATGAACGTGTGCGGTCAACGTGCCGAGTCCAACGTGCGGCTGAACGCTCGCATACGAGACGTGTGCCTCAACGAGCTACATGCGATCGCAATGCGCTCCAGAGACAGTTATCGGCGGTATCTGGTGCTGGAATCACTCTGTTTACGAAATGAAAGGAATGGAATTCTTGATTTACCTTTATTAAAAGGCATTTTTCCGCGCTTGTGCATATGTTCGTCATGTGATAAGAAAAGTTACATAATAAGTGCAGCTAATTACATGAGTTTCATGACAAACTGTGCGATATGAAATTAAAGAGACAAACATTATTGCAACAGTCACATTTTTTAGTAATAGGTCATTCTTCGTCGGTCAATGTTACTATTCAGTAGCAGAATCATCAGAACGTACATAATGTAAGACGCCAAACAATACAGTGCGTTTGTTACATAAAACGAATCCAATTAATTTACTCCATAGAGGATAAGCACTTACGTTTACATGGCATCGAATACTATACAGTATACTTCTATGAAATTAATAGGAAAGTCTTTGAGGCTATCAAAAAACCCGAATATGAAATAAATATACTTGGTTACGGTCAACCTTACATCAGCGCCGCGAAACATCATCCGCTTCACAGTCCACAACTTTACTGCCTGCGCTACGGCAGCTACCGGTTGTACGAACCTTAAACGTAAATATGAGTCGTGTGGTATACACTACTGCTAGATATCTCGGTTGCTAACACGTAATTACAACAAATCATATAAAGAACAATTAGTTTTGCCGGATCTTCAGTATGCCGTTGCCTTGAAACGGCGGATTTCTGTAATACGGAAATTTTTTAATCGTGTTTTTAGACGTTTCCAGTCATTTATTCCAACAAATACTACCTCTAATGACTGGTTATCGAGAGATTCTTTCTCCGTTACTTTTACTTGCTTTGAAATGACATATATTCATAAGACCTAAGTTATATAAATAAAACCCTTCAAAAACGAGCTTCTATTGGCTAATATGGCGTCTTCATCTCTCTATCGAAAAGAGCTGCCTCACCGCCCCCCCCCCCCCCCCCCCCCGTGTGACGTCGGTGGTATTCTCCAACCTTATTGGTGATCCTTCAGACGCACGTTAATAATTTCTGACATGCTTGATACTGCCCCACACGTTGGGAAAGCCTCGCCAAAGTGCGTTTCGCACGTTGTGACATCAGAAACACGTCACCAAAGAAACAGAATATACATAGACGGGTAGTGACACCATCTTTAGCGCTCCCTGCGGTGGCATGCTGCACTGCTAATCGCCATATTATCGGAAGTCAGACAGCGGCTTTCTGAAATCGAAATACTACGTGTGCGAACAAGTGAGATAAGCACTTCAATTAGAAATCATGCCTAATGTTTGCAGAAGCAAAAATACTGCGATTATTTCTCTTTTCAAAACAGTACTGTTTAAAATATCATACATTATACGTTAATTATTTCTACGTATTTGAGTTAAATGTTGACAAATGTTGAAAGCTTCATCCAAGGTTTTCGTTGAAAACAAGCTGCTGACGAAAAAATGGGTTGCTGCAATGAGGAGAGAGAATTGGCTTCCGACACGAAGCACTCACCTTTGTCCTTCAAATCTTGCGGAGAAGCTGCCTGATGCTCCGCACAAACCGTACACTGTGACGTCATTCTATCTGGGCGTCCATACCAACTCAGGTACAATGACGTCTGGCCAGTTGCTTTGTCCTAACAATACCCCAATGTCCTTGATGCAGAAGGCGTAATACTTCTCGTTGCAGGGAACGAGGAACAATCACTCTTGTTTGGTCGTTGTCGGTATGTAACAACAGAACACCCTGACTTAAACACAATGCATGACGTTGTGCAAAATAACGTCGAACCAGAGGCCGCTCAATGTCTTTGGCACTGGCAGGCCACCCAGAGCGAACAAAACGTGCTACCACACTTAGGTCCGCATCCGCAGCTGTTTCCTGTGCAACCCGACGAGAGTTCAAAGGGAAGTCTGCGACAGCGGAAGAATCTCTGGAGGCTATCTGACAACATGTATTTCCGAAGAATCAAATGACACTTCTGGCCAATCGGAAGTCGGGAAAGTGTGTCCGCGTTGGCATGTTTAGTGGTAGGTCGGTACAAAATCTCATACTGATAATTAGACAATATCAAAGACCATCTCTGAAGCTTTTGTGCCGTTCGTGGCGGAATTGGCTTTGTGGGTGAGAACAACGACGTAAGAGGCTTTTGGTATGTCAACAAATAGAATTTTCTGCCATAGAGATAATGATGAGACTTTGTGACGCCGTAAATGATTGCTAAGGCCTCCTTTTCTATCTCACTGCAATTCTGTTGCGTTGGCGTCAGGAACTTGGACGCAAAGACAATAGGACGATCGTGGGATCCAATACAATGTGACATTACTGCACCCAGACCGTACGATGAGGCATCCACTGCTAGCACTAAGGGCTTCTGTGGGTCGAAGAGAATCAAACATGCGTCACTTAGTAGTGCAGACTTCAATTTGTCAAAGGCAACCTGGCAATCTTTAGACCATACAAAAGGAAATTCTTCCTACGTAAGCGATGCAGTGGAGCTGCAATCTGAGAGGCATTCGGAATAAACCTGAAATAATAGTTAAGCTTTCCCGTTACTGCCTGCTAAGTGTACTGCTGAGACATAGGTTAACTACGTAGAGGCCTGCCTACTGATGAGTCCTAGTGCCTGTCGTAATCGCAAGATATAACTGGTGCCTATCTGATTCCCAAGTGGCCGATGCAGTTCAGTGGTGGCCACGAGCGGAGTTGCAGCAGAGGGCACTCGTGGCTGACGTCGTAAGAACGGCGGCGCGCGGCGAAAGTACGTGGCGCGCACTTCAGACTTGTGCGACACCACAAAAATAAACGTAGATTGGTCTTAAACGCCCAGGCCATATCGTTTAGTTGCAAATGCTGCTGATCGTCGGTGGTACTGTACTTAAAATAAAGCTGCTGACACTTCTAAAATTCTTCTGGCTGAGAGGCGCAGTTATATTTTAATAATATTCTAATCTACTGGCTACGTTACTCGTCCCTCTAGATCTCCGATAACATGCCGAACGGTTGTTCAGTCCGCGGTGTTGCCTCTCTATGGTAGTCTATCTGTTTGCACTCCACGTTGGCCACACTCATTCAGATACACGCTCCTTCCGCCGACGTCTTTGTAAGCCCGGCAGGCTCTTGGCACTTTTCGAGAGGAGTAGGCTATGTGCCGGCATCAGGTTTCACCCTCTTCCTTCTCCCACCATTTCCAGCACGAACACTACACTACACACTCACCCATTACAGTCACCTACACTTAACATAGACACTTCGGAACACGGTTCTCACAATTCGTGAAGGAAAGATGACTGCGGGCGTTTAGGATAGGGAAAAACGTTCCAATTAGGCGGCTAAACCTGCCCTTCAGGGTTTCCCAGCCATTCATGCCATACTACTTTGCGTTAGGCCTTTTAGATTAGTTTAGATTAGATTAGATTCTCGTTCCGTAGATCCATGTTGAGGGGTTCCTCGTGGATGTGGAACATGTCAAGAAACAAAACAAAATTTAAAAGCTGAAGTTTTTTTTTTTTTTTTTTTTTTTTTTTTTTTTTGAGCTGATAAGATAATAATAATAATAATAATATAGTACGAATAATATAGTACGAATACCGATACATGCATCATTTGGTACAATTTATAAATTCACTAATGGAGTAGAAGGAGTTGGCCACTAGAAAGTCTTTTAGGCTCCTCTTAAAATGATCTTTATTCGTAGCTAATTTTTTGGAATTCATGGTAAATTATTGAAAATGTGTGTTCCTGAGTAGTGGACCCCTTTTTGAACTAAAGTAAGTGCTTTTAAATCCTTGTACAGATCATTTTTATTTCTAGTATTGTACGTATGAACTGAGCTGTTTGTTGAGAAAAGGGATATATTATTTATGACAAATTTCATTAAGGAATAAATATACTGAGAGGCAGTAGTTAAAATATCCAGTTCTTTGAATAGGCTTCTACAGGACGTCCGTGAATTTACTCCACAAATAATACGTATTATACGCTTTTGGACTTTGAAGAATTTTGACTGACTTGAAGAGTTACCCCAAAAAATTATACCATATGACATTATGTAATGAAAGTAAGCAAAGTATGCAAACTTTGTTATTTTTATGTCTCCTACGTCTAATAACACTCGAATTGAAAATACCGATTTGTTGAGTCATTTCTGCAGTTCTGTGGTGTGCTTCTCCCAACTAAATTTATTATCAAGCTGTAATCCCAGGAATTTAATACTGTCAACCTCTTCTATCTGCACTTCTTCATACTTAATGTATAAGCTGGTGGGAAATCTCTTACATGTTCTGAACTGCATATAGTGAGTCTTTTCAAAGTTTATTGACAATGAGTTGGCTTTAAACCATTTATTAATGTTCATGTGGTAATTGTGGTAATTACTTTCGAATACAGATTTCAATTATACTCACGGTATCGTTCAGTACCTTTTCATTTGTACACCCCTCATACAATACAAACAAAATATTTTTTATACATTCACTTCTCATTTTCTTCATTATCAAAATGCACCTCTGCAGGCTTTTTTATTTATTTTTTTTTTAATTTTTATATTAAAACCAATTTATATAAGGTGAAAAGATATGCTATGCTATTTGTAATGGATGTGCCTAGTAGACCTGCGTAACGAAGTATTGTGTAGTGGCATCTACTCCCTTATGTCGCACTGTCTACTGTACGGCGTTCCGTAGACTTCATAATGGTTTTAGTTAAAATATTCAAATGTTTGTAGAGTCTATGGGACTTAACTACGAGGTCATCAGTCCCTAAACTTACAAACTACTTATAAACTACTTACGAGCTAGGACGGCACAAATATCCATGCCCTAGGGGGGATTCGAACCCCCGACCGTAGTGGCCGTGCAGACCGTGACTGAAGCGCCTCAGTCCCCTCGGCCACCACGTGGTTTTAGTTACCAGAAAAACTATTATGAAGTTGGGGATACCAACTTTAATCGAAGCTTTATCCACTGATATCTTAAAATACTTTTTTTACATATCACTTAAATGTTTTATAACACCGTTGTCTCGACATGTTTATTTACTCAATTTCAATTTTATTAACTGATAAATTAATTTAAATTATTCATTATAGTAATTTGTAATATTATTCAATAATTATTGTTTGATGACGGATTTTATTGGTGATATTCACAAGTGTTATTTATGACCCACTTAATAGGTTGACATAATTATGTAACCTGAAAATTATGCAAAGAGTATGAAATTGTATTATTTACGTTTCGTAAACAAATCTAATACTGTTGTGGTCGAGTTTCGTATTTGCGCCTGATTTCTGTTTCGTTTTGCCATATTAATGTTTTTGTAATTATTTGCAATCCAAACCAATTATTGAATTATTGCTTCGAAATAATGTGATTTATATCGGCGAAAGTTCAAGTTCGCACCAATGGGCTGGTCTCAGTACGCCAATGTCAGTGTAAACTAGTGTCTTCTTCCTAAGTTCTAATAAATCAGTTTATCCAATGTGATGTCATCACCCGGAAAATTATAAATATCTGATTTTTTAATTTGTAAAAGAAAGCTATTGACATTTTCGCAGCAAACTTCGGCAGGCGAGCTAACTACATGGACGAGAAATAAAAGGTGATGTATATACCATTGTAACATGTAACAAGCTGCACATTTTATGTACTGAGTTTGTGTACGCTAAAGTACCTGATGTAAGCCTGAATTTAACCTTCAAACATGTGATATTACTATTTAATGGGGCATGTCAAATAAATAATAATAATAATAATATTGTCGCGTTGATATGGAAGCAGGCTTGACTTCTAAGACAGCTGAACACAGCACTTATACTGATAGCAGGTTTATTACGAACTTAACATACATGCAGCACTAACTGCCTCTCGGGCAGACTGCTCTGCTATTTATACACAGACAGAATGTACCATAAATTAGAAAAATAGTTAACATGGGAAACAAGTAGAATTTACAAGTGAACATAAGAAAGATGTAGAACATTCTGGAATTTTTAATTATAAAGAAATAAATTTGCCGCGGTGGAGTAGCCGAGCGGTCTAAAGCGTCTCGCTGCGGAGCGCGCGGTTGCTCGCCGTGAAGGTTCGAGTCCTCCCTGGGGCATGGGTGTGTGTGTTGTCCTTAGGTTAGTTTAGTTTAAGTAGTTTGTAAGCTAAGGAATAAAATAAATTACAAATATTTGAACATTCTGAAATAAATTTTTCCCGGTGGACGGGATTGAACCAGCGACTTTCAGGACCGCAGTCGGTGACGCTATCCCCTGCGCCACGCCGGCAGTCGGATTACATGCTGTCTCGCGGCATTGCTCCCTCACGTGGAAAAACAGCGACCCGCATTTATGTTCCCTGTGGAGCCAGCTGCAATGTCCTGGATCTTGACCTTGTCATGGGTCCTCTGTATGGCAGTTCTAGAGAATCCTTCCCTTTTCCACGATTATCGACGACAGATGTTCCTGGCATTGCTTCATCAGTAACATTACCGTCCTTAGAGTCCTTGAACAAGAAGCTATTGTCACCTACCTGCTCTTCAGAATCGTAGTAAGGCTTCATGCGCAAGACGTGAACAATGTTTCTCCGTTTTTGTCGTTTCGACGATGGCTCATAATCCTCAACTTCGTATGTGATGTCTGACAGGCGGCGTATCACACTATATGGACCAAAGTATCGCTTCAATAACTTTTCTGACAGTCCACCCTTCCGTACAGGGGTAAAAATCTCCTGGTCTGTACACAACAGGTCGGTGCTTGTTGTTATACCGCTGACGGCGACGCCGGCAGTCGGATTACATGGTGTCTCGCGGCAATATTAATAAAATGGGCCTCCCATTCCATCGTATCCCCCGCTCCCAGTCCGGTGCAGCACTGCGTCTGCTGAGCGACAGCCCCGTTAACGAAGAGCCTGCCGCTGACTGGCTGATTGATTGAGTGATTGATCGCCTCGTTACGTCGGCGGCTTCGCACCTCGGAAGGAACCTGAGGATTGCGCCACGCACCGCCAGCACTCTTGTCCCCAGACACTGTTCGTTGCGACGACCGCCAGTAAACACATCAGAGAGACAGACTCGCCGTGTATTCGATTTCATCCGACACGTGGCAGAACACCACAGCATGGCTAAAGGATTTGAGAAAGCCGCAGAGAGGGCAAACACCAAATAGGGAAAAGTGTCAAATATAGGGTTGTTGTTGCGGTCTTCAGTCCTGAGACAGGTTTGATGCAGATCTCCACACTAACCTATCCTGTGCAGTCCTATCCATTGCTGAATACGAACGGTCTGCGATTTTCCCCCCACAACCTTTCCCACAATGCTACATTAATGATTCCTTTATGTCTCAGAATGTGTTCATCCGACCGATCGCCTCCTTTAGTGAAGGTGAAAAATGTCTATTCTACCAGTTTTATGCAGCAAATCCTCTTTAGTTATGTAGCACTTCATTTTGAAACACTCTCATCTTTCTGTCTGAACTCCCTATCGTTCACGTATCACTCCGGTAGAATGCTACACACTAGACAAACGCCTTCCTAACATTTAAATTAATTTTAGATAACAAATTACCTTATTTAGAAATTCTTACTTTCCCATAGTCATTCTGCATTGTATATTTTCTTTACTTCGGCCGTCAGAAATTTTGCTATCCAAATAACAATACTCATTTATAACTTATATTGTCTCATTAAAAATGTAATTACTTCGGCATCGCCTGATTTTCTCAGAATACGTTCCATTACCCTAGTTTTGGTCTTGTTAATATTCATCTTATATTGTCCATTTAGGACACTGTCCATTCCGTTCAGTTGATTCTCTTGGTCCTCTGCTGTCCCTGACAGAATTCCAAAGTCATCTGCACAACGCAATTTTTTTTATTTCTTCTCCCTGAACTCTAATTCCTTCTCCAAACGTTTCCTGGCATTCCTTCATAACTTGCTCAATGTGCAGATTCCATAACACTGGCGGAAGTCCTCAAAACTGCCTTATTCCCTTCCCAAACACTGCGTCCCTTTCATGCGCTTCGACTGTTGTAATTGCTATTTGGTTTTCGACAAGTTATATATAACTTTAGTTCCTGATGTTTTACCCTTGCTACCTTCAAAATTTGAAAGAATGTATGCCGGCCACAGTGGCCGAACGGTCTGCGGCGCGCCAGTCACAGTCAGCACGGCTGCTACGGTCGGGGGTTCGAATCCCCCCTCGGACATGGATGTTTGTATCGTCTTTAGTATAAGGTAGTTCATAAGTAGTTTGTACGTTTAGGGACTGATGACCCCGCAGTTAAGTACCTTAAGCTTAATAAACATTTGAACATTTTTGAAAGAATGTATTCCAGTGCACACTGTCAAAAGCTTCCTTCAAATCCACAAAGCTGAAAACGTACTTTTGTCTTTCCTTAACTTAGTTCGTAAGAAAAGTCGTAAAGTTTGAACGAAAATAATGATTCGAGTTAGTATTTTGCAATAATGACTTGTTAAACTGATAGTTCTGTAATTTTACCCTTGTCGGCACTTGATTTCTTTGGAATCGGAATTATTATATTCTTCTTAAAGTCGGAAGCTATTTTCCCTGGTTCATACAATGGAAAAAGTTTCTTCATGATATAAGCAGTTCAGAGAGAATATCACGTACACCAGAGCTTTTGTTTCTAGTAAAATCCTTCAGTGCTCTGTCAAATTTTTCAACAGTTCGTATCTCCTATCTCATTTTCTTCACTTTCAATAATATGCGAGCCCCTGTGATCGCACTCATTAAACAGGGGAAAGTTCCAAAATATAAGGTACTCTTTGTAAAAATTTAATACTAGGGTTAGTTCCCTGCGTGGCCCAGAGTGAATTTTTATTTATTTTTTATGTTAATCTATTTGCATCATCCCTCTCCGCCTATCTTCTTCTATCCTTCTTCTATCCATCGCCAGTTTCGTTTTCATTTAGCTAAATCCTTATGACACCATCCATATCTCCTGAAATATTTGTGCTTGAGTAACATAATATTCCAGTTCGTAGACTGGAATGTTAGGAAACTGTACACGAAATGTGATGCGAATAGCGTTGGTACTAAAGACGTAGCAAAGTGCAAGTTTATGGGTGCATTTTCAAGTGTTTCATTGTTTTTGATCTCATGTCTGCTGAACGTACAGTCAGTGGTATGCATGTATACTACCTCTAAATGTCTCGCGAGAAGTAAGAAATTGCAACCTCATGCCGTAGTTTTACTGCCTGAAAAGCGGAAAAGTAGTAAGCGATAAACTTTTTTTCCCTTTCATCAGAATGTTAGGGCTGTCGGCAAGAAAAACTTTTTGTAATGGTTTGAAATAATGTGTAAACTTTGTTTCAGATCGCTAAGTACCCTCATTTTCAAGCAGTGGATAAATAAAGTCTCGTTATTCACACATAGAATGATGCAGAAATTTTCACTGTTTATGATATCTTATCTCCTGAATCAAATATCATAGGTGGTATTATTGATTCGTAACGTTAAAGAAAATTTTGTACCAAGTATTGGCTGAAATCTGTCCATTATTACAGGAACAGATGCGAACGTTATCACATGATGTGACGTTAGGTACCGTTTTCCAATGTTTATAACATCAAATCTTCCATACCAAGTCTCGTAGGTCGTTCTTACTCCCTCAAAGACTGTCGTTTGATAGCAGACAACATGTGTAGCAAGTGTGGTAGAAATCGGTTCACTAGTTCTGTAGGAGATGTAAGAAACACACACACTCACACACACACACACACACACACTGCTAGTAAACTAGCAGTCTTTAAGCTGTGGATAATTAGCTACACTATTCTTAGGGAATACACTCGCAAACAATCTGTTTATTTATTTATCAAATAACAGAATGGCAAATAATTAAAAAGTATAATTTTTAGCTTTAGAAACAACGGTTACTAATATTGGATTTTCGATTTTCCTAGTTTAGCGGTTGGAAATGAGTACTATAATTTAATGACTTAGTAATACAGCATTAGTTCATACGAAATATCGTTTCAAATGTACAGAATTCTGCATAGAAACTCAAAGGAAATGTTTATTTTGACCACAATTCAAAAGTGCTTGTGGATAACAGCATGACGCACGGTAACGACCGCGCTATTTAAAGTGCCATTTCACGGATTACCCGGTCGTTGTCGCCAGAGTTTCGAGTCCTCCCTCTGGCGTGTGTACGTGTGCGCGCGCGCGTGCATGCGTATGTGTGTTTATATGTGTGTGTGTGTGTGTGTGTGTGTGTGTGTGTGTGTGTGTGTGTGCTGTCTTACGAGTAAGTTAATTTAAGTGTTTTGTAGGTCTAGGGACCGATCACCTTGGCATGTTGGTGCCTTATGTTTACAAACGTTTGATTAGGTAAGTTGATTTTGTTCATCTTATGTATGGATGGTGGAGCTTCAACAGTATATATAGCAATGAATAATAACACCGTCAGCTGTATTTTCATTTTCTTATTTAGTGGCAACCAGTTTCGGTGGACCACGCTAGCATTATTAGGCCCTTAAACTAGGGTAAACTGTATTTTGCTACATTAAAAAACAACAAAATGACGTGTCGCACAGTCATTGAACATAACACTAAGGAGGATCAACAGGGAATCCTTACTGTTATACAAAAAAAAAAAAAAAAAAAAAAAAAAAAAAAAAAAAAAAAAAAAAAAAAAAAAAAAGTTCAAATATTTGTATAGTCTATGGGACTTAACTACGGGGTCATCAGTCCCTAAACTTACAAACTACTTATGAACTACTTACGAACTAGGACGGCACAAATATCCATGCCCGAGGGGGGATTCGAACCCCCGACCGTAGTGGCCGTGCAGACCGTGACTGGAGCGCCTTAGTCTCCTCGGCCACCGCTGCCGGCCGTACTGTTATACTCAGTGATTGAGCGATACCAGTCATTTTGTTGTTTTTTTTTTAATGCAGTAAAATAAAGTTTACCCTATTTTAAGGGCCTGATGAAGATGGCATGCTCCATCGAAACTGGTTGCTAGTAAATGACAAAATGAAGATACACCGACGGCTTTATTATTCATTGTATTCATTTGATTAGATATTTTCTGTTTCAATTCCTGATTTTCTCGACACATTCCCTGCTTCTGTTTAATAGATACATGTTTGGTCTCATATTTAATGTAAACTAATGCTTCACTGCAGAAAAAGTTTCTCTGTCCATACCAAGGGAAAACTGTTAACAACAAAACGCAACCTGACATTCACTACGTTTACATGGAACACGTCTTCCAGAAGACGAAAACCGATTTTCGTAAACCGTTTTTCGCTGTCGTGTTTACATGGCATAGCCTGAATCGGATTTCGTAGCTCACTTAAAATGGCGGCTGGAAAACAGCTGATTCAGTTCCTTATTTAGTCTGCACAATCGCTATTTTTCTTTATTTAAATACATAGATTTATGTTAACTCTAATATTTATACTTTTATTTCACATTAGAAAATATCACTCTTTCCATATGTGCCGAAAATTCTTAACAAGAAAACACAATCTGACAAGCCAAGAACGCTTCAAAAACGGTTGCGTTTACATGGACACGAACATCGATTGTGGAACTGGAAAACCGCTTTAGGGAAGCGGATTTCCAGAATCGATTTTGGAGTGTTTACATGACCAACCAAAAGCGGAATTGGAAAATCGGTTTACGAAATCCGGTTTTGGGAGCCCATGTAAACGGGGTGACTGCAAGCAGGCTTGAATAGCGGCTGCGACAGGCGGGAGTAGCCGCGTGTTCTGAGGCATCATGCTACGAAATGGGTGGCCGCTCGCGCCGGAAGTTTGAGCCCTCCTTCGGGTATGGATGTAGATGCTTTCTTTAGTGTTTGTTAGTTTAAGTAGTTTGTAAGTCTAAGTTCTGATGACCTTGGTCCAATACGCTTTCAACAAACAGAAGCGGCTAAGTTTACATGGACACGAAAATCAATTGTGAAAGTGGAAAACACGAGCAAACAAACGAGGAATTTGTTTACGAAATCCGGTTTTGGGAGCCGATTTAAACGGTGTGCATGGAGTATCAGTATAGCCTTCGCTGCTAGTTGTCGGAACGAGCTACAGAGTGCAGCACCAAACAAGCAAGACATTCAGCTACCCGAAATTAGGCAGCTTTAGTACGGGTACTTGACCATACCACGTGGAGGGGCGAAAGACTTCTTTTAATTTTTTTATTTATTTACTAGCTTAAACGCGCGGCTCCGCTCGCGTGTTGGTTGATTATGATAGATAATGCGCGAAACGTCACAACGATTTTTTTAAGGACATGTATTAAAAGAAATTTCTTTTTTACTGCTTTATTTATTTGTTCTTATATTTCCTCATTCGTATACTTATCCTTCCAGAAAAAGAGCTTAAGACATTGTAACATTCGTAGACCAAAGATATGGTCTGTGGCATTAGGTTTCGATGTATGTAACCTCCTTGCTATAGAGTTGCGAACGTCATCGCTGGCCTTCAGTCCGAATTTTTTTATAATTTGACGACTTTCAACCACCATATGTTCCATCCCCTTGTAGCTATCGGTATGGAACTGCTATGGTGTGCAACGGGAGACTTCGGACAACAATTACACACAGACCATTCGTTTGCGTTCTGTAGTTTTCGCTGCAGAGCGAAATATTACCACACCGTCAAGCAACAATGCAACCAATAAGCCATTTTCAAAAAGTAAATATAGTTTTCAAAGAGTAAGTATTGTTCCGCATTTTGCTTTATATTCTTCAAACTACTAAATATCTAACAGATCGCTATAAAACCGTGCCTAAAACCTTCCTCGGATATAAATTAGTAACTGTACAAATATTTCAGTCTCTGCGTCTTGTTCGGGCGTGATAAGCATACAGTGAACAGACATTCACATTAATATTTATATAGATAAATAGATATCCGGTCGCCATAAAACCGTACCTAAAGCCTTCCCCGGGTAGACATTAGCAACTGTACAAAGTTCTAGCTCTTTATATCTTGTGGTTCAGACGTAATAAACGTACACCGAACAGATATTTACATTTATAGGTATAGATTTATTTATTGATTCACGACGTACAGTCGGCACGCCACCTGTCCCCAGTAGCCGTAATGTGATGTCTAGCACCCGATATTTCGTGCAACACTGAATTTCTCCGCAGCAGGTTTCTTTCCCAGACAATACGTGACAACAAGGGGTGTTGAATAAGGACCGTCCCTCCCAATGAGCCCTCAGCAGTCTGATCATTATGTGTAACGTGTGTTGGAGGAAGTAATTTGTTAACTACTTCTAACTCGCTCATTGGTTCTATGTTCCTGGAGGACCATTAGCCCTGAGTGCCATCAAATGTTTACCCGTAACCCTCGCCTGTGTCTAGCTGTCTCTTAAGCTCTCGCACTCTCTCACTCTCTCTTTCCCTACATTAGCATCTAACTGAACTTTATAATTAAAAAAGCAACTTTCTGTCGGCTCCCACTATTAAAAAGATGAAGGATAAGTGATATCTAAGTTTAGTTGCTGTTAATGGGTACTGCATCTTTCTAACAATCAGTAGTAATAAGAAATATAATTTTTTCTTTGAAATGGCTTTACTGACATAGGTTCCAACAGTTATCCCCCTTCCCTATAAACGCCCATGTTATTCATGACCTGGTGCAAAAATTGACAATTGACCCTTAATAATGATGAGTGTGAAGTCATCCATGACCCGGCCGCGGTGGCCGAGGGGACTGAGGTGCTCCAGTCACGGTCTGAACGGCCACTACGGTCGGAGGTTCGAATCCCCCTCGGGCATGGATATTTGTGCCGTCCTTAGTATAAGGTAGTTCATAAGTAGTTTGTAAGTTCAGGGACTGATGACCCCGTAGTTAAGTCCCATAAGCTTAACAAACATTTGAACATTTTGAACATGACCACTAAAAGAAATCCGTTAAACTTCATTTACAGGATAAATCAACCAAAACTACTGGCCATAAATTCAACTAAATACGTAGGAATTACAATTGCGAACAACTTACATTGGAAAGAACACAAAGAAAATATTATAGGTGACTAGAACCAAAAACTACGTTTCATTCGGTGAACACTTGGAAGATTTAACCGTTCCACTAAAGTAACTGCCTACACTACGTTTGCGCGTCCTATTTTGTAGTATTACTAGGCATTGTGGGCTCCCCAACTAGTGGGGCTGACGGACGGACGATTCAGAGAAAGTTTAGAGAAGGGCAGCTCGTTTTATATTAGGGCCATTCCGTGCCAAGTGGTCTAATATTGAGAAAAGTTCCCACATGACCCTCATGGATTTTGATGAAATTTTGTATGAACATTCACACATGTTCTCAATGAACAGTGGTAAAGTTTCAGTTTCAAAAATTCAATAATTCCGGAAATACAGTCACTTGTTTAAGACCATAGCACAGCTTCCAATAGTGCGTCCTTGAATTTTCAGCAACTTTGAGATGATATATCTCTGGGAGTTTTTGCATGAAAGAAACAAAACTTGGCCATCTTATACAACTTTTAGAGCTCTTTAAAGTAAAATATTAAGAACAGGATTTCTGAGCAATTTTCATATAAAAAAGTTTGGGCAAAGTTGGGCGAAAAAATTGCTGGTTAAAAAAAGTGCGAACTTTGGTTTTTTATATCTCCAGAAGTAATTGTGGGTTGTACATGAAACTTTGCACACCACAACTCACCAACAGAAGGTCTTAGAATATAAAGTTTCATTCTCCTAATGCTTCCCATTATTTCACAAATCTAGGGTAAAGTTGACGATTTTTCAAAAAGTGCTAAAAATGGGTATTTTTAATCAAATTTTTCCAAAAAGTGTTTTCTCCAAACTCCTTTAAACTATGCTCATTCGAAAGAGCATATTTTAAACTATCTAGAAAAGTGGATTTGGTTTTGCAATGCAAGCATATAAGGCCCTAAAAAGTAGCATAATCCTAGAGGTGCACTGGAAGTTTGAACCCATTTTTCTGGCACTCAAATTATACCTAAAATCTTTTATTATGTCTAATAAACATTCGTTAATGCCTGGGATAAGTGAAATAAGAAGTCCTGATGAATAGGATGTAGCTAAAGTCCGAATAGTAAAAGAATAAAAATAGAAACAATGTTATTTCTTAACTGTCCCCCCATCCCACCTCTCTCTCTCTCTCTCTCTCTCACACACACACACACACACACACACACACACACACACACACACACACACACACAAACTGAATTTAATTCATAAAATTTATTTCCATAATCATTATCTAATTATTAGTAGCCTGTTTAATGAACAAACACTAGCTTACTGATGGAAAAGAAATGTATAAATGAGTTGCTATTGTTTAACCACTGCTAGATTCATTTCACCTGAGAAAACCAGCATCCCCATCGCCACAGGGGCAACAACAGCCACGGGTGGGTTCCTTTACCACAGGATATCCCAAGCGTGATAAGCATTTCTTTACACAGGTTCCCAAGCCTGATAATAAAATTATTGAAGTGTCCTGGGTAAAATTAGAAGCCACTCATAGGTTGCTTAGTTTCCTCTAACCTATTTCAATTTTTGATAGGGTATGGTGGTTCAATTTCAATCATTTCGGACAAATGTAATTGTAACTGCAAACATATTGAGAAAAGAAATAATTTCAACTATGGCACTTGTTCTTAAATGTTTAATGAATATGTAACACAAATATTAGACAATTACATATGTTGGTATGAACACACAAAAAGATTACAGAATTGAGAAAAATCGATAGAAAATGTACCACACTAGGTACGATTATGATCACTTCCTCGTACAATTTTGATCACTGACTTTTCCCACATAAAAAGCACTTTTTCCTTCGGGCACCAGTGCATACTTCACTGTACCAAACGTTGCACAATAACGAGTTTACAAGCACCTGGAAACTGGAACATTTATAAGAGCACGTTCGACGAAGTAGCTACAAGTACATCTTTACAGGAAAAAATTTATGTCTCCTTAACACAGAGTGTTGTATTCTTGAAAAAGACAGGAGGAGCTGTACAAACCTGCTACACTGCAACGCCACACAAAGGCAAGTGCTAGCAACAATACGAGACTGAAAACTTATGTTGATCGGAATTGTACCTATATCGAATTTGTACCACCTTACCCTATGCTACAATAATTTTCTGATGAATATCAAGAGGAATGGTGTATTGTCAGACAGACAAATTTACTGTTGGAGCTGGAATAACTGCACCTTAAAGGCCTTAAATGTTATCTGAAAAACAAAGAGCTTGTTGTCCTAATAGATTTTTTGAAAATTATTCTTTTATTATTCAGGATGCTGTGCAAAGCTTCCACTGGAAATCAACAATTCATCCATTTGTTATCTACTTTCATCAAAATGAGAAAGTGGAATCTTTAAGTTTCTGCATTATCAGTTCTTGTTTGTGGCATGACACAGGTACAGTTAATGTTTTTGTCAGGGAGCTCATCAAATATATATAAAAGCACAGTTTGCACAGATATCTCACATTCATAATTTCAGTGATGGCTCCAGTGCTCAAACTTACTCACCTAGACCTGTTTCATTTCTTCTCTGAAAACATTAATCAAATCACATTTGTTTTCGTTAGTAAAGATGAAATGGGGGGGGGGGGATTGTCACAAGAAGTGAAGTGAAGAAGTGTTTAAACTTGGACAAACTGTAACAGGCACTAGAGAAAATCGTCACTTTTTACCTATTGATGAAACAATAATTCAGGCCAGCAGAGTTTCAAACGATTGATCATCTTTTCTAGCTACAATGGGTCAGAAAACTAAAGAAGACATATTAATGTCTGCTCTCCAACCTGGACAATATGTTGCATGAATCTAAGAAACTTTTTGCTGGATTGGGAATATCTGTGAGACTTCCACTGAGCAAAGGGGTGCATTAATAAACTTTATGCACCCTCACGGTCCAGCAGAGTCATTGTATTGACCACCAATGAGTGACAAATGCTGGGTTCCATCACACCACATTATTGCAGTTATTCCAGCTCCGTCAGTAAATTCGTCTGTGTTGACATTCATCAGGCTTGGAAACCTGTGTAAAGAAACTCACCCATAGCTGTTGATGCTCGAGCGTAGCCCCTATGGTGATGGAGAT
This sequence comes from Locusta migratoria, assembly GCA_026315105.1. Taxonomy (NCBI): domain Eukaryota; kingdom Metazoa; phylum Arthropoda; class Insecta; order Orthoptera; family Acrididae; genus Locusta; species Locusta migratoria. The sequence continues at coordinate 97,988,047 of CM048750.1, read as the reverse complement.
ACGGGTTTCCACAGGTGAAATGAATCTAGCAGTGGTTAAACCACAACAACTCATTTATATACTTATTTTCCTTCAGTAAGCTGGTGGTGTTCATTAAAAATGCTAATAATAATTAGATGATTGTGCAAATAAATTTTACAATTTACATTCATTCTAAATTATAATTTTGTGAGTGTTTTTGTGTGTGTGTGTGTGTGTGAGAGAGAGAGAGAGAGAGAGAGAGAGAGGTGGGATGGGGGACAATTAAGAAATAACATTATTTCTATTTTTATTCTTTTACTATTCGGACTTTAGCTACATCCTATTCATCAGGACTTCTTATTTCACTTATCCCAGGCATTAACAAATATTTATTAGACATAATAAAAGATTTTAGGTATAATTTGAGTGCCAGAAAAATGGGTTCAAACTTCCAGTGCGCCTCTAGGATTATGCTACTTTTTAGGGCCTTATATGCTTGCATTGCAAAACCAAATCCACTTTTCTAGATAGTTTATAATATGCTCTTTCTAATGAGCATAGTTTAAAGGAGTTTGGAGAAAATACTTTTTTGAAAAATTTGATTAAAAATACCCATTTTTAGCACTTTTTGAAAAATCGTCAACTTTACCCTAGATTTGTGAAATAATGGGAAGCATTAGGAGAATGAAACTTTATATTCTAAGACCTTCTGTTGGTGAGTTGTGGTGTGCAAAGTTTCATGTACATCCCACAATTACTTCTGGAGATATAAAAAACTAAAGTTTGCACTTTTTTTAACCAGCAATTTTTTCGCCCAACTTTGCCCCAAATTTTCTATATGAAAATTGCTCAGAAATCCTGTTCTTAATATTTTACTTTAAAGAGCTCTAAAAGTTGTATAAGATGGCCAAGTTTTGTTTCTTTCATGCAAAAACTCCCAGAGATATATCATCTCAAAGTTGCTGAAAATTCAAGGACGCACTATTGGAAGCTGTGTTATGGTCTTAAACAAGTGACTGTATCTCCGGAAGTATTGAATTTTTGAAACTGAAACTTTACCACTGTTCATTGAGAACACGTGTGAATGTTCATACAAAATTTCATCAAAATCCATGAGGGTCATGTGGGAGCCTCTAGACCACTTGGCATGGAATGACCCATTATCGCGATATAGGGGAGAGAGTGTCGCGGAAGTGATGCACAAGTTAGGGTGAAAATCATTCAAAGAAAGGCGTTATTTGTTGCGACGAGCTATATCTGCGAAATTTCTTTCACCAACTTTCTCTTCCAAATGCGAACATATTTTTTTAGCACCCACCTAAATAGGGAAACATGATCATCATAATAAAATAAGAGAAATCACATCGAAAACTGAAAGTTTTGGGTTTTCCTTTTCCCGCGAGGTATTAAAGAATTGAAATGTAGCGAAATATCACAAAAGCTTTTCGATGAACTTTCTGCGATGCACGTCAATGTGACTTGCAGAGAATTTATGTAAATGTATACCTTTTACCAAATGTCTCAAAGGCCTCATACCATGTGCGCTTCAATTTCTGCTAATGTTCCACATTCCTCGCCCTATGGCGTGGATAATATCTAAAAAAAAAATAAATAAATAAATAAATAAATAAATAAATAAAAATAAAAAAAATAAAAAAAAATTGTATAGCTTATGGGAATTAACTACGGGGTCATCGTCCCTAAACTTACAAACTACTTAATAACTAGCTAATACTAAGGACGACACAAATATCCATGCCCGAGGAGGGATTCGAAACCCCGACCGTAGTGGCGGTGCAGACCGTGACTGGAGCGCCTCAGTCTCCTCGGCCACCGCGGCCGGCCGACCGTAGTGGCCGTGTAGACCGTGACTGACGCGCCGCAGTCCCCTCGGCTACCGCGGCCGGGGGATAATATCTCTGGTGTTTTACTGGATCTCTTATAGTAGGTCTTTCACTTTCTCAAAGACATAGTATGCACAGGGACTCATGTCGGGTGGAACGAGAAATAATGTTTAAAAAAATATTACTTTGCTGAACGAAACGCATTCCAGTATCCTTTTCGGGAGGATGGTGGTTCAAATCTACCTCTGACCATCCAGATTTAGGTTTTCTGTCATTTTCCTAAATCACTTCAGGAAAATACCGGGATGGTTCCTTTCAAAGAGCACGGCCGATTTCCTTCTCTATCCTTACCCAAACCTCCGAGCGTTAGCTCCGTCTCTAATGACCAAGCTGTCGACGGGACGTTAAACCCTAAGCTTCCTTCGTGTTCCAGTATTCTTGTTTGTGCCCCTCAGAGAATCACATTCTACACCATGTTGGGAAAAGCACCCGCTGCTGTGGCTTGTCTCAGACTAACCGGAAAAGGAAGAAAAGTGAAAGCACACATTTTAATTGTGTAATTTCACAACCCTTTGTGAAAAGGAATGTGATGTCTCTACTCTCGTTTCTCTCCCTATTCCTGTCCTCCTCTCTCTCTCTCTCTCTGTGTAGAGCTGCCCTGGTGTATAACATGCTTGAAGTGAGTGAATTGATCAAATGAAGTGGCCATCTTGTTCACCGAACCTAAACCCAATTGAGCATGTCTGGGGTGCAGTTGGCAGAGGCATTGCAGCCACACCAGCACCTCTTACAACGGTTGCAGAGCTGGATATGGCACTCATGGAAGAATGGCCAAATATCCCTCCAGAGCTGATTGATAACCACATACTATCCATGCCACGCAGGTGTGCAACTGTACTGGCCGTTCTAAGTGATCACACAGAATCTTACAGGACAACGAGAATGACTTTTCCACTATTATGGTAGCCTCATAGTGCGTCTCTCTAAGAAAACACAATTTAAACCTTAAGTAAAGAGTTGAGACAGCTAAATATCGTATTGGATCACACACAAATTACAATATTAACCAATATCTGAATAAGATACTGTACCATATTATCTATGATATCTCAGCTGAGCCCCTAATTGTTTGAGCGGTGTAGGTCATACACAAATGAGTCAGAACATTGTGACCACATACCTACGATCGAATAAACCAGTCCAGGTGAAACTTCTTGACAGATTAAAATTAGCACAGTCGGTAGTGCACTTGCCCGCGAAAGGCAAAGGACCCAGGTTCGAATCCCGGTTCTCGCACACAATTTTAATCTGCCATGAAGTTTCATATCAGCGCACACTATGCTGCAGAGTGAAAATTTCAGTCTGGAACTTTAGTCTGTGGCTAAGCCTTGTCCCCACCACATACTTTGTTCCAGGAGTGCTAGTCCTGCAAGTTTCGCAGGAGAATTTTCTTGAAGTTTGGAAAGTAGAAGGCGATGTAATGGCTGAAGTAAGGTTGTGAGGGCGGACCGTGAAGCCTGCCGGGATAGCTCAGATGGTAGAGAGTTTGCCCGCGAAATGCACAGGTCCCAGATTCGTATTATAATAACTATTTTAATAATTACGTAGAAAAATAATTACAAACGAACGTGAGTGTTGTCGCGCCTTGCCTACCGTTAGTGTCATTGCAAGTGACAGCAGTAAGTGTCGCGACTTTATATGTTAGACTGTGACTGCCTTGAAGAAGAAATATTTCTTACAGATATTATTATAAATATAATTTCAAAAGCATTTTATGTCAGTAACTTGTAAATAATTAGCAGGTGATAAGAATCCATTAAGTACGATAATCAAATTAAATATGTAGTTATGACTGTGTATTTAAGGTGAAATCGTGTTGTGAAAAATGCAAAGACATGAGACAGTAATCAAAGAGAGAAAAGAATTGGCACACACACACACACACACACACACTCACACACACACACTCACACACACACACTCACACACACACACACAAATAATAATTATAATAAAGGGGAAAAACTAATTAATATATCAGTATCTGGTGCTGTCCTCTATCCAGTCACATAAAACACACACACACACACACACACACACACACACACACACACACACACACACTGACACAAAGCAAAGATAGGACAAACATACACTCTACAGTTGGCAACACCGACAAAAACAAAAACACAAACAAAAATGGCATGTGCCTAGTGGTGCTAGCTGTGAAGTGCTGGAACAACAAACACAGCAAAATGAACAGAACTGAAGCAGAACAGCTGGAAGCCACCAATGAGCATTACATGTAAAGCAATATCCATGAAATATTGTAAGTACAACATCCAGATATCAATACTATACTAAAATAACGCATCAGAACTGTTCATAACCTAAAAATACTAAGAAATGTAAATACGAAATATTGTAAAACATAATCATGTATATATTACAGGCCACTGATGATACCTTCCAAATGCATATGGCAATACAATATTTTATTAAATCAGTTGCATAGACATAACCGAAATACCTACACTATAATATTATAAAAATGCAATGTTTGAGTAGGGTTGTTCTAAATTCTTTTATCAGGTTTGGTCAGTTTCATTACAATCGATACTCAAGCAGTTGTTCTAAAATTTTGAGGACCCTCTCACTCAGAGACTGTGAAATATCGTTAGTTAATCAGGTATTCGGAGAAAAATTATTATATTTTTATTATTACAGAAAGACCGCACCATCTGGAACAGTTCGCACAACCCCAAGTAAAAGTTTGTGTAAGGCTCTAGTTTGTAAATGTAGTGAGCAGATTAGTAACAATCATTTTGCATGCCGGCCGCGGTGGCCGAGGTGACTGAGGCGCTCCAGTCACGGTCAGCATGGCCACTACGGTCGGGGGTTCGAATCCCCCCTCGGGCATGGATATTTGTGCCGTCCTAGTTCGTAAGTAGTTCATAAGTAGTTTGTAAGTTTAGGGACTGATGACCCCGTAGTTAAGTCCCATAAGCTTAACAAACATTTGAACATTTTTTTTTTTTTTTTTTTTTTTCATTTTGCTTTTCCAGCTCATTTCACACGAGAGGCTGACATTTTGGTATAAGGTCATAAGCTGCACGACTCTCGACTCTCTATAACGTTTCTTTTTCTTTTTTTATCTTGCAGCCAACGGGAAGCTGCGTGCACATGGGCGAGTCTCCGGCTTGGCGTGTGACGAGCATCGCTTCGCATCCCCTCTCTGACGCGCGGCGACAGAAGCGAACATGTCCGTTTTCCGGCGTCCTTCGTGTCACCCGGCCAAACAATAGAACGCGCACTCCTGGCAGAATTTACAATCGATCACGACTCCCGCTTATCAAGGACACTTTGCGATTCTTTGCAGCCCCAGAGACTCAGCTTCTTTGTCTCCAATAAGATAATTACTGTTAATTTCCAAACCAATTTCAATAAAATAAGAAATTTGTTGTTTGTAAATTGAATCACTAACTTCGATAAGATAACATGTGCGAAAATACAAATTTAAAAGGAGGTATAACAATCTATTTGCACCATGAAATATCAAAACATTCACAATTTTACTGGCATGTGAAAATGTGTTACTTATTACATGCCCTGGTTTTGTATTGCTTTATGTCTTTATGTGTTTATCGTAAAGAACGATGAAAATTTCAAATGCACTTAGTTGTAAGGCTGATAAACGCCATATTTCGTGATAGCACCTGTCTTTGCTATTGAACAGTAAACTATCAGTGGCACATTGTAGCTAATATTGGTGGTGCACCAAAAACTTTTCAATCTGTCTTAATAATGTGTAATAGAATACAATTACGTATACCTACAGATGGAAATTCTGAAAGAACAAAATTAAATATTGTTTACTTACGTTAACCTAAATTGTTGAGGTACAGGTTTTATTTCTTCATTTATAAATAAAATCCATTCGTTTTGTTTCATTTGATTCAAGAAGTTCAATAATTTTCTACTTGATTTTGGAAATTTTTCTCCGTAGAAAGCACTTAAGCATATTTAGTGTTTCCTAATTGAGGGTGCAGCTATTCTTTCAAGTGCTGACAAGTTGCATTCCGCCTCGAATGTAGACATGGGAACTGTGAAGAGATTTTTTTAGCCGTTTTGTAATTTCACCACCAACAGCATCTAAATTACATAAATAATTTCAGGATTTCGTTGGAATTATAATATCCATGAATATAGTACCGATAATAAAATAATTTTAGCAGGCCGCGGTGGCCGTGGGAACTGAGGCGCTCCAGTCACGGTCTGCACGGCCACTACGGTCGGGGGTTCGAATCCCCCCTCGGGCATGGATATTTGTGCCGTCCTAGTTCGTAAGTAGTTCATAAGTAGTTTATAAGTTTAGGGACTAATGACCCCGTAGTTAAGTCCCATAGACTATACAAACATTTGAACATTTTTTAAAAGTAATTTTAATTCAAATATAAGCTTTTTCTAATGAATCATGGAATACGTTTTGGAAGTTTTATCTCTTGTGTAGCAAGTTCGTTCTTATTTCTTGTTATATAGTTTGGCTGAGCTACTAATCGTTTAGTAGAAGAATATATGTCCATTATATCACAGTCTAACCGAACTGTCGCGACATTACGTCTAATTTTTGTTTCCGTTGGCGATAGTTGCGCTCCAAGCGGCGAGCAAACTACACTTCTTAATCATATATCGGATGAGAGTGAATAGTATCGTGTATATTGATTTCTGTCGTAGCTTTTCACCGTAAGGAGTGTATGAAATGACATTCAAACCAACAATAACTAAAAACAACACGAAGTTTATCCTCCAAAGAGTGTCAGTCCTCACGGCCTTCGCTGCCGGGGGTTCGAGTCCCCCTTAGGCATGGGTGTTTGTGTTGTCCTTAGGTTAGTTTCCCTTAGTTTAAGTAGTTTGTAAGCTGCTGACTAATGCCCAAGTAGTTGAGTCCGACAGATTTACAAACATTTGAAAATTTTTGAAGAATGTAATTTCCTTTTAAGAACAAAACTTCCTAGTAAACAATAGACATTTTTTAGATAAATTTGCATACCTATCCAACAACGCGCAATATATTCGCTATACTTGCTAGTCAAACTAGTTAAAGAGAAACACGGGTAACTTGTATGGAATGTAATATCTACATTATTTAACGTAACAACTCATCACACGACCCGACAACGTTTAATGATTAAACTCCCAATATCTCCGAATTTTACAGCAATGTTAACAAATCATGGGAAACTGAAAGACTGTTATCAGAGTTCAGAATAATTGAAGACGGAACACGCAAATATAACAGAGATATACAAACTATAGACAACCTGCTATTCGAATGCTGTTACCATTAATCTGTAGACTACCTGTATGATGCATGAACTACAGATGTTTGTAGTTTTTTTAAGTTATGAAACTTCAATGCGGGGTCATCAGTACCTAAACTTACAAACTACTTTTAAACTGCCGCGGTGAAGTAGCCGAGCGGTCTAAAGCGTCTCGTTGCCGAGCGCGCGGTTGCTCGCCGTGGAGGTTCGAGTCCTCCTTGGGGAATGGGTGTGTGTGTTGTCCTTAGGTTAATTTACCTAGGTTTAAGTAGTTTGTAAGCTACGGACTGATGAACACGCAGTTTGGTCCGATAGATTTACAAACATTTGAACTTTTAAACTAACCATGCCCGAGGAAGGATTCGAACCCCTGACGGGGAACGGCCTCGCGCATCGGGGCATAGCGCCTCACTGCACACGGTCTCTCCGCCGCAGCTCATTACAACTTGGTTGCTATAATAAGAAAACCAAAAGAAACTCATACCAGCCTGTACATCGCATTTTGACATACATTTCAAAATAAGAGGTAAGCAAGCATTTCTCAATGTACTAACTGATGGAGATTAATTCTCTTAATTACAATATGGCGGACAATGCAGAATCGTGTGCAAAACGTATGAAAGTGCAGGCACGTTATGGTTGTATGCTCAGACTGCAGAGTTATACATTCAGTTTATCTAGCGATCAGCTGACAAATAATGGACAGATAATAGCTGAAATCGGTGAAATGCCCTCAGACTTTAAGAAAAATGTAATAATCCCCATTCCAAAGAAATCAGGCGCAGACAGGTGTGAAAATTACAGAACCATCAGTTTGATAAGTCATGGTTGCAAAATTTTAACACGAATTGTCTACAGGAGAATGGAAAAGCTGATAGAAGCTGACCTCGGGGAAGATCAGTTTGGATTCAGGAGGAACATAGGAACCCGGGAGGCAATACTCACTTTACGTCTTATCTTAGAAGATACATTAAGGAAAGGCTAACCTACATTTTTAGCTTTTGTAGATTTGGAGAAAGCATTTGATAATGTTGACTGGAATACACTCTTTCAAATTCTGAAGTCAGCAGGGGTAAAATACAGGGAAAGGAGAGTTATTTACAACTTGTACAAAAGCCAGACCGCAGTTATTAGACTCGAAGGACATGAAAGGGAAGCATCAGTTGGGAAGGGAGTAAGACAGGGTTGTAGCCTTTCTCCAATGTTGTTCAATTTGTACATTGAGCAGGCGGTGAAGGAAAGCAAGGAAAAATTTGGAATGGATTAAAGTTCAGGGGGAAGAAATAAAAACATTGCGTTTTGCTGATGGCATTGTAATTCTGTCAGAGACAGCAAAGGACCTGAAAGAGCAGTTGAATGGAATGAACAGCGTGTTGAAGAGAGCATATAAAATGAACATTAACAAGAGTTAAACAAAAATAATGGAATGCGGTCTTAGAAAATCAGGCGATGCTGAAGGAATTAGATTAGGTAACGAAACAATGAAGTTTTATTACTTGGGTAGTAAAATAACATGCGATGGTCGCAGTACAGAGGATATAAAATGCAGAATGGCAATGGGAAGAAAAACATTTTTGAAAAAGAGAAATTTGCTAACATCGAACATTAATTTAATGGTAAGGAAGTCTTTTCTGATGGCATTTGTGTGGAGTGTTGCCTTGTACGGGAGTGAAACATGGACGATAAGCAGTGCGGACAGTAAGAGAATAGAGGCTTTTGAAATGTGGTGCTACAGAAGAATGCTGAAGATTAGGTGGGTAGATCGCATAACTAATGAAGAGGTACTGAACAGAATTGGTGAGAAAAGGAATTTTTGGCATACCCTGACTAAAAGAAGGGATCGCTTGGTAGGACACATTCTTAGACATCGGGGAATCGTAAATTTAGCATTGGAGGGAAGTGTGTGGGGTAAAAATCGCAGAGGGAGACCAAGATACATGTATAGTAAGCAGATTCAAGTGGATGTGGGTTGCCTTTCTTATGAGGAGATGAAAAGGCTTGCTCAGGATAGAGTAGAGTGGAGAGCTGCATCAAACCAATCTCCGGACTGAAGACCATAACACAATAGCTGACAAAAGAAGATGGCCCGTCACTAAACTGGAATTGCTTCATAAATTCACTACAGATTTTTACAACCTCTGTAATTCAGTAAGGTTGTTGGTCCCTTTACGTAAAGCGACAAGTATAGCCAAAATGTACTCTGTTGTAAATCCTCCAATCTTATGTATGTATTTGTATTTGCCGAAGTATCTGATGTAACTGCTTGAATTGAACTTTACAAAATATAATATTACTATGTAATGGGACATGTCACATGATAATAATAATAATAACCTGTAGCAAATTGAAAAATCACGCGATGACAAAAAATAAATAAATAAATAAATAAATAAATAAAGGCAATAAAGGTGTTTCTCGACACTGAAGGAACTAGTTCCACAAATGTTAATACATTTGATCTACAGACAGCGAGGATCTGCTACACTGTTGCTTCTGAAAGAAAGTTAATTACATTTACAAAAGTGTTAGTGTATTGGAAATTGAAATTAAAAATTGGCTAATAACTACATTCTATGAAATATGTACGTATCAAGAGAAATGCATTACAAAATAAGACCAAACAACAACGAAAATAAATCTTTCTCGGATATTAAATATATGTTTATGAAGCGCCAGCTGTCCAATCGTAACATCTTTCTCAGTAGAACGGGTTTCGGCTGTATCTTGTAGACTGTGATTAATCGAAACATATACGGCCACGCACTTACCTAGACCAATTATTATTGTCTTCGAAAGGTTTGTAATTATATAACTGCAGATTTGAAATTTACACTCCTGGCCATTAAAATTGTTCTACTAAGAAATCGACGTGCTACAGACGAAATTTAACCGACCGGAAGAAGATGCTGTGAAATATAAATGATAAGCGTTTCAGAGCATTCACACAAGGTTGGCGCCGGTGGCGACGCCTACAACGTGCTGACATGAGAAAGGTTGACCGGCGTTGCCTGGTGAAACGTTGTTGTGATGCCTCTTACAAGGAGGAGAAATGTATGCCATCACGTTTCCGACTTTGATAAAGGTCGGATTGTAGCCTGTCGCGATTGCGGTTTATCGTATCGCGACATTGCTGCTCGCGTTGCTTGCGATCCAATGACTGTTAGCAGAATGTGGAATCTTTGTGTTCAGGAGGGCAATACGGACAGCCGTACAGGATCCCAACGGCCTAGTATCATTAGCAGGCAACTTAAGCGCATGGCTGTAACGGATCGTGCAGCCACGTCTCGATCCCTTAGTCAACAGATGGGGACTTTTGCAAGACAACAACCATCTGCACTAACAGTTCGACGACGTTTGCAGCAGCATGGACTATCAGCTCGGAGACCATGGCTGCAGTTACCCTTGACGCTGCATCACAGACAGGAGCGCCTGCGATGATGTAAGCAACGACGAACCTGGGAGCAGGAATGGCAAAACGTCATTTTTTCTGATGAATCCAGGATTTGTTTACAGCCTCATGATGGTCGCATTCGTTTGGTGACATCGCGGTGAATGCACATTGGAAGCGTGTATTCGTCATCACCCGGCTTGATGGTATGGGGTGCCATTGGTTACCCGTCTCGGTTACCTGTTGTTGGCATCGACGGCACATTGAACAGTGGCAGTGGCCTGCCGGCCGCGGTGGCCGAGGTGACTGAGGCGCTCCAGTCACGGTCTGCATGGCCACTACGGTCGGGGGTTCGAATCCCCCCTCGGGCATGGATATTTGTGCCGTCCTAGTTCGTAAGTAGTTCATAAGTAGTTTGTAAGTTTAGGGACTGATGACACCATAGCTAAGTCCCATAGACTATACAAACATTTGAACATTTTTTTGTGTTACTGCCCATGGCTCTACCCTTCATTCGATCCCTTCGAAACTCTACATTTCAGCAGGGTAATGCACGATCGCATGTTGCAGGTCCTGTACGGGCCTCTCTGGATATGGAAAATGTTTGACTGCTGCCCTGCCCAGCACATTCTCCAGATCTCTCACCAACTGAAAACGTCTGTTCAATGGTGGCCGAGCAACTGGCTCGTCACAATACGCCAGTCACTACCCTTGATGAACTGTGGTATCAAGTTGAAGCTACATGGGCATCTGTATCTGTACACGCTATCCAAACTCAGTTTTACTCAAAGCCCAGGCCTATTAAGGCCGTTATTGCGGCCAGAGGTGGTTGTTCTGGGTACTGATTTCTCAGGATCCATGCACCCAAACTGCGTGAAAATGTAATCACATGTCAGTACTAGTATAATATATTTGTCCAATGTATACCCGTTTATCATCTGCATTTCTTCTTGGTGAAGCAATTTTAATGGCCAATAGTGTATTATACAAACATTAACTTAAAAGACACTAGTTTCTCGAGTTTGTTGGTGACTTATTTCAACATGAACTCTAACCAAAAGGGATTTGCACAGGACAGTGTAGCTCGGAGAGCTGCATCCACTCTTCGAACTCAAGACCTCAACAGTGACGCTGTTGAACGTTTACTAATATGCTTCTGCCTGCTTATAAATTTCAGATGCCGCTGCGGTGATGTCATGCCAGTCTTCAGGGCCTTCCTCGAACTCACTGCACCATCACCTCACTCTAATCAAAGCGGACCAGTTTTCCCCAAATGTGGGCTGCATTTACTTTTCAAAAATGTTTCTTAAGCTTAAGGGACTTAACTGCGGGTTCATCAGTCCCTAAACGTACAAACTACTTATGAACTACCTTATACTAAAGACGACACAAACATCCATGCCCGAGGGAGGATTCGAGCCCCCGACCGCAGACTGTGACTGGCGCGCCGCAGACCGCTCGGCCACTGCGGCCGGCTTTTCTTTTCTCAATGGGCATTCGCGCCATGTGAAATGAATCATACTTCTTTGCTCTAACGCCGTTGACGTGAGAAGCGCAACCACTGTCTTTAACAACTGACAGCTGCGGACCTACCAGCAGACAGGGCACAGTGACCTGAACCAAGTTGACAGCTGACCCCTGCCCCTCTCACCACTAACCCATACTCTCCAGAATCCTACTGAAACCCTTGTATGACTTCGCATTTGACAAAATAATATAATAATAATAATAAGGGCAAAGCCTTTTGATTTGTCCTCGTATAATAATTTCAGTGTAATCTCTCTTTGTCTGGTTATTGAAAAGTTAGATCTAGTTAAGTAGCAGACAATTCTCAATGCAACAAAGTGTATTAGTTATATCCACGTTATGTTTTCATTGAACGGGAGACATCTCATCGAAATTTCAAATTTACCCCGAGACCACCAAGCCCGCCTAGTACACTGGACTGAGAACGATTCATTAAAAACGTTTTAAGACATACACTATGTGATCAAAAGTATCCGGACACCACGAAAAATTTACGTTTTTCTTATTAGGTGCATTGTTCTGCCACCTACTGCCAAGTACTGCATATCAGCGATCTCGGTAGTCATCCGGTGGCCGAGGGGACTGAGTCGCTCCAGTCACGGTCTGCACGGCCACTACGGTCGGGGGTTCGAATCCCCCCCTCGGGCATGGATATTTGTGCCGTCCTAGTTCGTAAGTAGTTCATAAGTAGTTTGTAAGTTTAGGGACTGATGACCCCGTAGTTTAGTCCCATAAGCTTTACAAACATTTGAACATTTCTTGGTAGTCATCAGAGACAGCAGAATTGGGCGCTCCTTAAGACTCACGGACTCCGAACGTGGTCACGTGATTGGGTGCCACTTGTGTCGGAAGTGTGCGCGTGATTTCTACACTCCTGAACATCACTCGGTACACTGTTCCTGATGTGATATGAATTAGAATCGTGAAGGAACACGGAACAGCACGAAAGCGTACAGGCCGACCTCATCTTTTCACTGACAGAGACAGTCGACAGTTGAAGGGGGTCGTACAGTGTAATAAGCAGGCATCTAACCAGAGCATCACACAGGAATTCCAAACTTCATCAGTATCCACTCCAAGTACTATGAAAGTTATGCGGGATTTATTTAAGGATTTACAGCATTTGGATTTCGTTGTCTTGTGGCTGCCCGTAAGTCTCTAATCACGCTTCGATGACTCGCTTGGTGTTAGGAGCGTAAACACTGAACGATTGAACACTGAAAAAACTTTGTGTGAAGTGTCAAATCATGGTACACAATGTAGTGTTCCGATGGTAGGGTGTGAATATGGTGAATGCACGATGAACATTGGCCAGTGTGTGTAGTGCCAATAGAAACATTAAGAGGTGGTGTCATATGGTGTGGTCGTGTTTTTCATGGAGGCAGCTTGCTGCGCTTGTTGTTTTGCGTGGCACTAGAACGGGCGTACATTGCAGTTTTAAGCCTTCTAGCTTCTCACTGTTCAATAGCAGTTCAGAATGAGCTATTGCATCTTTCAACACGATCGATAACGTGCTTATAATGCACAGCCTGTGAGACAGTTGTTATACAAAAACAACCCTGTAATGGACTGGCCTGCACAAAGTCCTCAGTTGAATTCTACCTATGGAATGTTTTGGTACGTCGACTTCATGTCAGGCTTCATCGACCTATATCGATACCTCTCCTCAGTGCAGAAAAACAGGCTGCCATTCCTCAATAAACTTTTCAGCGCCTGATTGAACGTATGCATGCGAGAGTGGAAGCTGTGATCAAGGCTAAGGGTAGGCCAGCGTACTAGCTTCATTAACAGCCCAGCACGTACATTCCAAACGTCAGTAATACAAATTTACACAGTTTGTGTGTTGAGTAGTAAAGTCGGATGTGTACAGTGTGACATAAATATTGATTGTGAAAATTAACGTTTAAAGTGACGTGGAATATGCCTCAGCTACGTTACGAAATAAGACTCCCCACTGGCGTGGATTGTGCTTCCGATCAAGGATGAAACAATACTCAGTTACATGACACAAATGTATTCTATTTATATTTACAAACAATGATACTAAAATTACGTATTGTTAATTATGTACATTAATTATAATGGAAAATTTAACAATTACATACAACTGGTGATAGTAAAAGATAACGTAAATAATGTGTAACTTAATATACAAATCTCGATTAAATGAATAGTTTTTTCTTTACGTATTTAACAAAATACGTTTATCACCAAGACTTGGTAATTAACAGTATTTATACAGAAACTAATGAGGACCAAACTTTCCTAACATTACTTGTGAAACATAGTAATACCTACGTTAATATTATGAGACAAGAATTTACTTAGTTTTAGCAGGAATACTAATTAGCCTAATATATGTCCTATAACAATACGCCTCTTATATGAAGTAATTAACATTTGTTATTTAAACAATCTTCTGCGATGTCGAGTTATATAAAATGACTTCAGCTACTTAAGTTATAAAAAAAAAATAACCAATGTTTTGGAAAAGAGAATGACAATAGACTAATTACATTCGTATCTATTGTAATGCAACATTGGTATCGGGAGGTTGAGTAATGCAAGCAGATGGAAATAAATCCCGACATGCTTTGTTGCAAACTTGTTGGTCATTTCCAGGCAAGTGTCTGGCTACTCCAGATCACACAGTGTAGACGGTGCGGCTATAAGCTGCGAAAAGCATCGTGTCTGATAAACAAATGAAACTTACCATCTTTCAGCGAAATTGTTTTATTCTAATTGTTTCTATTCAATGTTCAAATGTTTGTACAGTCTATGGGACTTAACTACGGGGTCATCAGTCCCTAAACTTACAAACTACTTATGAACTACTTACGAACTAGGACGGCACAAATATCCATGCCCGAGGGGGGATTCGAACCCCCGACCGTATTGGTCGTGCAAGTTCGTGACTGGAGCGCCTCAGTATCCTCGGCCACCGCGGCCGGCTGTTTCTATTCATTTTTCATAATTCCAGGGACCGCCTTAACCATCCAGTCACCTCGGGCAAGTCGTCGTTTGGCGTCCTTTAGTATGTAAACAGCGAACCTTGCAGTGCTTTGCCACAGGGTATGTAACTGTTTTCTAGAGATCGTCCTAAATAGTTGATTACGTCATCTTATGCTCATAGCATGGTGTATTCTTCGTGAATTTCTTTTAAAAAAACAAAAATCGGAAATGAAGTCCAAATGATTTTAAATCCTGCTGAGACGCGTCTACTTGAGTGCTGTGTTGCCTGTGACATCACTGTCCAGCATGCTGTTGCCGCTGTCGTAACACTCAGTAGGCATACAGCAGTGATACATTGTTTTGGGAAATTTAAAAAAAATACCGCACTGTATAAATACATGTACAACAACTCCAGAAAAAAAATGTTTTTGCATGTTCCAGATCGAGTAGATGCATAAAATGTGGTCAAAACACGCTCGTAGGTCCCAAATAAGATAGGGAATGCTTCGTGAGTTTATTTCTGTAAGGATCATTTTGATGTTTTATTAGTTCACTGTTAATTATCATGCTCTGCAACTGCAATCTTTTTAAGAAGCTGTTTATATTTGCAAAACAGTTGTTCACGATATGAAAATTACCTGCCAGTAGGCATAACTAGAAAAAAAGAGGTGATGAATTGCTGTTCGTTAGTCTCGCTAAAACTCGAAAACGGCTGAACCGATTTGCCTAACCTTAGTCTTGATATATTCGTCTAAGTCCAGGGAAGGTTTACAAGGTGATAAAATATAGAAACGTTGTCCGGAAAAGAGGAAAAATCAAACTGAAACAGCTTTTTCCAGTGAGCTATCAATACCGTTCGTCCAATTGCGATAAATTTTCATTTTGAAAGCAAGAGGGTGGTTCGCATCAAATAAAAATTTGGAAAAGTCACCCGGAAAGAAGGATAATTTAGGAAAACCAAAATCGATTTTTACATGAATAAAAATCAAATCGCTCGAGTACGGCTTGACAGCACAAGGTTTGAATGAAATAAATTTTTTGGAATATCTACCGGAAAATTGGAAAATTTTAGAAAAACTGAAAGTGCGTGTTTCAATGTGTTTTTGGTCGAATTCAGCACTATAACTGACTATTCGCACGACGGGGAGGGATTTTGTTTTTGTATGACACATAGCTCACGAGATGTGACGTCATAAACAATGATATGTGCGAAAAACTGCTGTATTCAGTGACAATGCTGCTCATGTTTTCCTAAACCACTGCAGCGATTTTAACCAATAGGACTCGCAAAAATTCCCATCGTGTGATGAGACTTTATTCATACATTTAGCGACTTGCAACACACATTAAACATAATTTCAAACCTTTATTATAATTTTTCTCGCTGACAACCAGAGCAAAACGATGAAAGGAAAAACGTTTCTCACTTACTACTTTTCCGCTGTTCATAGACTAAACTACGGCATTCGATATGGCGTTACAATTTATAATTCCTTCAGTATACACATATATGGCTGAATATGCCTTAGAAATTGTATCACAGTACGACACGTAGTACATTAGATATGAGGACATAAACAGTAACGATCATTGAAAATCGCCCCTTCACGCACCATGTTTTAATCTATTACTTATTTACTACAAACTGTATTCGTAAGAGATTTTTTTACCGAATTGCAGCACATGAATGTATAGGCCTACCTACAAAATTATACAATTTTACATCATATAATTTAATAAATATGAGATCTTATATACTGCGATGGGTAAAAACCTTTCACATTATGCACCGCGTCTTAGTACATTTACTACTACGACACTCCTGTATTCCAGTCAGCTGAAAGAAATTCAGGAAACCTGATAGTGCTGTTGACAACTGTGAATTAACTGTTAATCGTTCCCGGCTGTAGGCGAAAGAAAGAGAATTCTATAGAGCTAGAGGGATAGGAAGAGAATGAAACATCTAAAGAATACCCATTATTTCCGGCAGATCTACCTTTTAACTTTCAGAGACTGTAGTTTCCCGTGAGACTTGCATTTCCTGTTACGATTAATAAATCACAGGTAACTCATTCAATACCGCATAGTTATTTTGACATCTCCATGTTTGTCATATGGACAACTACATGTCGCTTGCTCAGGGGTGGGTCCCTGAAGAATTTATTCATAATAGATTTTGGACAAGTAACCAGAAATATTGTTTATAATCAAGTTTTGAATTAAATGATTGTATTAAGGTTACGTATCGTTTGCATCGATTCCTACATAGGAGGCGAAGTACCGGCAGAATTGAAGTTGTGATGACGGTCCGTGAGTCGTGTCGGGATAGCTCAGTGCTAGAGCGCTTGCCCGCGAAAGGCAAATGTCCCAGGTTCGAGTCCCGCTTCCTGCACACAATTTTAATCTACCAGGAAATTTCAAATCAGCGCATACTCTGCTATAGAGTGAAAGTTTCATTCTACATTTCTTTTTTTGGATACTGAAGTTATTATTTTGCATATTATGCAAGACAGCCTTATTCCTTAAATAGTCACACATAAATATGACATGCTATAAAAAAAGAGATGGACAGAGAGAGAAGGGATATGAGAAGTCCTAACTCAAAACTTAAATAAATAAATACCAGAACAACGCCGGGTTTTCAACGAGTAAAAAATAAATATGATATTCGGACTTACCAGAAAATTAAAATATAGTTAACAGACACGACACTCGTTTCAGTTACTATTATTCAGCCACGAAAACATGACCACTGCCTCCGATTCTTACTGACAATTACTAACATTTGAGTGAAAGTCTTGCGTTGCCAACAAATGCAGTGTAAAAAATATTGGATGGCGCTGTATTATTTCAGTGACCTTGGGACCTATTCTGCATGAATGCAGTACATGCAATGCCTGATCTATTAATTGATGTAAATGAGTCATTAAGTCAAAATATTAGATATAAACCCATCTGCATTAATTTAACCATAATTTAATCCCTATATTTTGTTTCATTTGGACCCACAGATGAGAGAATTTGCAGCTGCAAGGGAGCTTCCTTGCTGCTGTTCTTGAAACGAATAAGACATTCGCTGTTGCAGTGGCGGGCTAAAGAGGGGGTGGGGGGGGGGCGGGGGAACGTTCCCGGCCTCTCGTCTTGGGGGCCTCCGATTACCTCGAAAGCACTTTTTATTTATTTATTTATTTATTATTTAATTATTTTATTTATTTATTTATTTTATTATTATTTTTTTAGCGCCGTTGGCCTCTTGTCGTGTGCTTCCAAATCTCGAAATCATTTTATTTTTTTTAATTTTTTGACTGTCTCGTGCCTCTCGTCCTGGGGGCCTCCATATCCCAAAAGGTACTTAACACATGTATTTCCAAATGGACGGGAGGGGGGGCTCATTTTGTTTTGCCTCCGCGCCGGGCCTCCAACAGCCTATGTGAAACATAGACGGATGCAGGCAATAGGAATATTGCATTCAGCACGGTTGCTCTTCAGCTGCCCTGAATTCAGTGCGCAGTCGTATATTAGCGACGGTTGTTGAATGAGACGGAATAATATTTTAGTTTCGCGAAATGGGTGATTGTAAATTATTATACTGACGTTACAATAGCAGTGTTTTTTATTTATTTCTTTATTTATTTATTTTACATGCGTCGGCACGATCAGAGGTGCAAGGATTATGATATGAAGATCAGCATCTCCAAAACGAAAGTAATGTCTCTGGGAAAGAGATTCAAACAGATGGAGTGCCACATAGGAGGAACAAAGTTAGGACAGTTTCAAGTACCTGGGATGTATTTTCTCACAGGATGGCAACATAGCAACAGAACTGGAATCGAGGTGCAGCGAAGCTAATGCAGTGAGTGCTCAACTAAGATCTACTCTCTTCTGCAAGAAGGAAGTAAGTATCAAGACTAAGTTAGCAGTGCACCACTCTATCTTTCGACCAAGTTTGTTGTATGAGAGTGAGAGTTGGGTGGATACAGGTTACCTTATTCATAAGATAGAAGTTACAGATATGAAAGTAGCAAGAATGATTGCAGGTAGCAATAGATGGGAACAATGGCAGGAGGGTGTCCATAATGAGGAAATCATAGAAAAGCTGGGAATGAATGCCATAGATGAAGCAGTTAGAGCGAACAGACAGAGATGGTGGGGTCATGTTAAACGCATGGGAGAAGCAAGGTTACCTAAGAGACTCATGAGCTCTACAGCGGAAAGTAAGAGGAGTCGAGGTAGACCAAGAAGAAAGTACTTAGATTCCGTGCAGAATGATTTTGAAGTAAAAGGCATAACATCGGACGAGGCATCAGTGTTAGCATTGAATAGGGGATCATGGAGGAATTTTATTAGAGGTACTATGCTCCAGACTGAATGCTGAAAGGCATAATCAGTCTCTAATGATGATGATAATGATGATTATGATTTGTTTTTACATGCGTTGGCGGCCCTGGGTGCTGGCGCCCTGGGCGACCGCCCAAATCGCCCCACCCTGGGGCTCTATTCTTTATCTTTCGTACCGTTCGGTTCGGTGTATTTTTCTAGGTGGTGACGTCAATTTCGGTTCGGAAGCGAAAATGGTTATTCTGTACGCCTCTGCGGCCTGATACCGCCCGAAACGGCCACCGAAATTTCGAACGCTGCACCGAAAGCCGCTGAGGTTTCGTTGAGGCCGTTGGGGTCGTTTCGGTGGGCTTGGATTGCGATGATAAATTATTATTTTAGCAATGCTGTGTCGTTTTAAATTCCGATGATGATACATCTGTTGTTTTTAACTAATAAGTAACTTTAAAAACTTAATTTTCAAGGTTGTCTACAGTTATTATCAGAATATTTCGTTAAAATTGCTAGCTTTCTAGAGTTTAATATAACGAAATAGCACTTCTGTAAACTCTATTGAAATAAACCTTTTTTTTTTTTTTTTAATACGCGTCTCGGTAATGTCTTTAATGCGCTGTTTCATTTATCCTGCAAACTCTGATATTACGAAAGTGTAAATACGAAGTCCATCAAATACGGCGTCACCTTCGTTTTCGCCGTTCGCAAAGCTGTCGCGTCGTATTTGGCAAATTTCCGTATTTATACGTGAGAATTACTCAAATATGCACTCCAGATACTCCACCGCATTGAAAATCTTCATAAAATGAGCCATTTTCACCGCAATCGTCGAACAACTGGTTTTTTTTTTTAATTAAAATATTGTACGCTCTTTGTTCAGTACAAAAACATTGACTAATTTGCGCTTCTAAGAGCTGTCTCGACTAATATGTAATCCCTTTTGTTTCCCGCAACTTCCATGTACTTCCGTAGTGCCAAAATAAGAAGTTTTTCACTGCTAGCACTGTGCTCTCTCTGCTGCTAACGCCGCGTCTTCCCTCCCAGCGCGTTGATCTCGCGCCGCGCCAATGAACCGCCCAATTCTGCTCTCGTCTAGGACAAACGGCAAAAATAAATTCAAACCTTTCCGAAACTTTTTCTCGCTTACACCCCCACAAAAAAATGTAAAGGGAAAAAGTTTGTCGCTTACTACATTTTGGACGTTGGTTTGATAAAAGTTCTGCGTCAGACGTTTGATTTTAATTTATTACTTCACTATCACTGAATATATTGGTCGGAAAGTTGGCAGACATCGACAACATATAGCACTGAAGGCAATTATAAAATTATTTTGCTGTGCGACGCTTAGTTTAGGAGATACGGTGTGATAGACATAGAGTAGCGCGAATGAACAACTTTTCATAAAAGTTTAAATATTCTCCTTTTCAGTGACAAAAAGTTTTAATTAAATTTTAAAAAAAGTTTCAGTAGGTAGTTCTCGGAACACACTGTCGTGTTATGTCGCCAAATTATAAAATACACGACTTTCATTTTATACAATCTGATAAGCTGTCTCACATGGTAGGAAACGCAGCGAACGCCGGACACCGCTTCCGTCCTCCCTGCTCACCAGCAGTGCGCATGCGCGGAGAAGCAGTCAGGCACTTCTGATTGGCTGATGCGAGCAGATCTGACAACAGCGCCCCCGTGAGCTTCGGTGTCCACGAAGACGGACCGCAACGCCACCGAAAGGCATACAGAATAAACTAACGGAGCAGCATCGATAACTCGACCCCTCGGTGCGCTCTCTGACCGAACCGAACGTAGGAGCGCCGAAAAGATACAGAATAGGGCCACTGAAGCCGGCGCGGCATAGTTCCGTACAGTTCCTTCCGGTACTGGTGCTGCATGTGCGTTCAGTTTTTGACGGGTTACCCACTTCGCCAGCTGGGTGATGAGATGGTGAGTTCCCCTCGTTAGTGTCCAAGCGAGCCAAGATCGCAAACGGACGATTTCGCCGAATCGATTACACAGGCAAGCGTTTAACACGATCCACAGCAAATGGACCGCATTGGCATGTCCCGCTGTCGGTCGGACATTAGATGCCGAGCTCCGGATATCGGGGAGGCCATCTGCAGCGAAGCGCAGCCTTCCCATTGGCGGGGCGGACTTGCTGTGTGATTCGGAAAGACGATCGCGCCACTGGGGCTGGAGCTGCGGGCGCGGCCGTGTGTTGTGCGCCGCGAGGCGACAGCCGCTAAGTGGCAGCGGCTGCCGGAGCCTGAGTTACCGCCGCGCGGCCTTAATTAATATTGGCGGTGGGGGTGGGGGCGCTGCCGTCGCGGGCGCGGTGATTACGGCGACACAAAGGCGCCGGCGCGCCTGTCCGCCGCTCCTGAGCTGCCGCCGCCGTGTTCGCCTGTCGCCGGCGCGAGCTACGGCGCATGCGCCGAGCCGGGGAGCTTTACGGCCAGCCGGGACTCGGCGCATGCGCAGCGCAGGGGTATCGTTTCGCCGATCCTCCCCCTGCGCAGGCGCGCATCCCAGCAGCGATAGACGACGTACTACCACAGTCAACATACACAGTCGCCGCAGTCACTGCTGTGAAAGTTGTTACCAACTGACAGTTGCAACGACACTAGCGCTCCTAGTGGTGGGTAATCAGCCGAAAGAGTTTTGTTTATTTACAGCTAGCTGAAATGTTCAAATGTTTGTTAGGCTTAAGGGACTTAACTGCGGGGTCATCTGTCCCTAAAGTTACAAACTACTTATGAGCTATCTTATACTAAAGATGTCACAAACATCCATGCCCGAGTTGGGAGTCAATCCCCCGACGGGGGGCGGGGGGCACAGGGGGGGGCACAGTCAACATATACAGTCGCGGCACTCACTGCTGTGAAAAGTTGTTACCAACTGACAGTTGCAACGACACTAGCGCTCCTAGTGGTGGGTAATCAGCCGAAAGAGGGATGTTTAGTTACAACTACCTGAAATGTTCAAATGTTTGTTAAGCTTAAGGGACTTAACTGCGGGGTCATTAGTCTCTAAACTTACAAACTACTTATGAGCTATATTACACTAAAGACGACACAAACATCGATGCCGGAGGAGGATTCGAACCCCCGACGGGAAGCGGCCCCGCGCATCGTAGTATAGCTCCTCAATGCGCTTGGCCACTCCGCCGCAGCAACTAGCTCAAATGTTCAAATGTTTGTATAGCTTATGGGACTTATTTATGAGGTCATCAGTCCCTAAACTTACAAACTACTTATGAACTGAAACCTCCTGGCAGATTAAAATTGTGTGCCGGAACCGGGACTCGAACCTGGGACCTTTGCCTTTCGCGGGCAAGCGCACTACCGACTGTGCTATCCCGACACGACTCATGATGCCGCCTCACAATTCACTTCTTTCCAGTTTGGAAAGTATGAGGCGAGGTACCGGCAGTTTCATATCAGCGCACACTCCGCCGCAGAGTGAAAGTTTCATTCTACTTATGAACTAGCTAACACTAACGACGGTACAAATATCCATGCCCGAGGGGGGATTCTAACCCCCGACTGTAGTGCCCGTGCAGCGATGGACGACCTACTACCACAGTCAACATACACAGTCGCGGCAGAAGAGATGGGCAAAACTGTGATTTCCCAATAACATACATTTCTGCTACTGCTACTTTTCAATAACTGTTATCCTTATTTTGTATCCGATCCTCGCCGCCACTTTTGTGTCCCACCTCGTCGCGACTTTTGTGTCTCGTCTCCGTCGTAGGTGTCGGTGGCCGAGTAGAAAGAGACCGACACAGGAATAAAGGATGCACGCTTGTGCAGGTACGAAGGTGAGCAGCCTGTGGGACAGCAGAAACTAGAAACACTAGAGTAAATTAGAACGAGATATATATTTCATAGAGACTTAGTAATACTTAACTTTTACATAGTTCTTGACTGCAGAATGCTGATACATAGATTATATAGAGGCCTGCCTACTGATAATTCCTATCTCAGTCCCAAGTGAACGATGCAGTCCAGTGGTGGCCACGCCGGAGTTGCAGCAGAGGGCGCTCGTGGCTGACGTCGTAAGAACTCCGCGCCGTGCGTGCATGGCGGCGCGCGGCGAAAGTAGGAGGCGCGCTCTTTATACTTGTGCGACACCACACCTTAATTGGGATTTGTGACAGTTTCCTGTCGCGAATCATGGCGAGTATCTAATTCAAATTTCCATTAATACCGATAGGGACTACAGCACTGCCGGCCGCGGTGGCCGAGGTGACTGAGGCGCTCCAGTCACGGTCAGCACGGCCACTGCGGTCGGGGGTTCGAATCCCCCCTCGGGCATGGATATTTGTGCCGTCCTAGTTCGTAAGTAGTTCATAAGTAGTCTGTAAGTTTAGGGACTGATGACCCCGTAGTTAAGTCCCATAAGCTTAACAAACATTTGAACATTTTTTTGAACTACAGCACTTCTATATCAACTACTTAATCTTTCAAATGTTTATGGAGCTTATGGGACTTAACTACGGGGTCATCAGTCCCTAAACTTACAAACTACTAATGAACTAGCTAATATTAAGGACGTACAAATATCCATGCCCGAGGGGGGATTCGAACCCCAGACTGTAGTGCCCGTGCAGACCGTGACTGACGCGCCACAGTCCCCTCGGCCACCGCGGCCGGCTTTAATCTTTCGCTAGTGTGAACCGTTCTCACAGAGTCCTTCAATACAAATAACATTTTCTAACAATGGGATATAAGGACTGTAATGCACCTTGCTTATTGCTCTGCATGCTTCAGTTTACATCACTGCGCTCTTTTATTGCGAGGAAAATTCTCAGTGATGCTGAAGGAAAGGCCATGACACACCAACGGAGGGTTAAAACGTAATACCACTTAACTTCTTGGTGATTATAGCTCCTTAAAAAAATCGTGTAAAATACCTATAAAAGCTAATTACACAAGCCACACAATACAATGTCACTACAACATACCTTGCTCTGGCACCACAGGCACATGTTCAGGTTCATCAAATCTCGAAGTGAAGAAGTTGTCGCAGTGCTCACACCTATATGCAACCTGTCAATGTGCTTTTTGAAGTTCGTAATACTACTTTTATTTACATTTCGCATAGACGTCATCAAGAGCGGAGAAATGAATCCATATCTCGCTCGTCCGCGATCGCTTCATCTCGGCAGTAACAAGATATACACCCTTAGACGATGAGAGGCGAAATGGACCCCTCCTCGTCCTCAAAGTTCCTTTACAGTAAGAAAGAACTGCAAACTTTCGCTAACAGGTGCCTCTAAACTGCGATTTTTAGTTGCTACTTGGGACTGTAAACTGCGACTTGTCACAGAAATGCCAGATTCAGTCCCAGTTCAGACGTGGACGGCCACCAGATGGCACGCGTCGTTGGATCCGAGTTGCTGCCTTAACTGTTACTGAAATCCCAGCTAAATTCTGTGAAGCTGCTATTGTGAAAATTGCTACTTTTCATTCCCCTGTTATTTATAACAGGTACGGGATTCCTTGCCCACCTCTACGCGGCAGTCACTGTTGTGAAAGTTGTTACCAGTTGACAGTTGCAATGATACTAGCGCTCCTACTGGTGGATAATCAGCCGAAAGAGTGATGTTTATTTACAACTAGCTGAAAACCCGGCGTTGCCCTGGTATTTATTTACTTACTCCTGCATTGAGTTAGTACTTCTTCTATCCTCTCTTCCTCTCTGTCCATCTCCTATTTTCTAAAAAGATCTTATATTTATGGGAAAATATACAGGGTGATCAATCCTCAGTGCAACCTCCTTTGAGGCGTGCGACTTGCCGGCGGTGCCCGCTTAGCGGGCCGTCAGACGTCCACACTAAATTTAAATCGGGATGGCGTACAAGTTATTTTTGACATACATAACACACACTTAGAAAGACAAGTTTATTACTCATCTGTATTACGCAAGGAGGTGCTGGAACTGCCTCCCTTCGTTGTTCAAGCATTTCTGATACCTGCTGAGGAAGTTGCTCATTACACTCATTGATTCTGAAAAACGTGCATGACCAAGATATTGATCAGATCTTAACTTTCTTTTCGGACGAATCATGGTTCCACCTAAGTAGGTACATTAAATCGCAAAATAATCGTTACTGTAGTTAGCAAAAGCCTAACTTCATTCAACGAACAGCCCCTGCACGATCAAAAAATAGGAGTATGGTGTACTATTAGCGGCGACAGAATAATAGGCCCTGAATTTTTTCAGGAAACAATTAATACTGACAGTTATGTTGAAAACATATTGCGGCCTTTTTTTTGCCCAATTAACTGAGAAAGAACGTGCTTTCGCAACATTTCAGCAAGACTGCAACGGTACATACAGCCAACTTATCATTACGGGAAACTGGTAATGTGTTCGGTGAAAGAATTATCATTAAGAACATTTGGCCCCCTCGTTCTCCCGATTTAACCCAGTGCGATTTTTATCTATGAGAAGCATTAAAAGAGAAAGTGTACACACGAAATCCCCACACTTTAGATTAACTAAAAAAGAAACATTTTTTTTCTTGACGTCATATTTCGTGAACAATGTGTTGAACGCGATCCTAACACTTACGGCGACCTTCCTCATGGATTGAAGCTTACATGTGCAAAATTTAATAAACATTGGAAAAAAACTGTACACACAAACATAGGGACACCTGCTGTATATGTAAAGATCATTTGTGTACGTAATTAACGAAATAGATAGTATAATGTTTGCGTTAGTACATTAGTAAAATATCAAGAGACATGCATAGTACCGGAAATTAATATAAAAACAGCCGAACTTAACTGATTCAGTGGTATAACAAAGAACTTTGTCATTAACCAATATTTACGAATATTTGCAGCTTATTCCGCTGAAAGTAAGTAGACTGTAAACATAAGAAAAACATAAAATTTTATTATGATCTGTTCTGACTATAACGAAGAGTTTTTGGACACGTACCAATACGGTATGGAGTCTAATGATTAGCACATGTTTAGGCTTCACTTGTCTTTCTTAGACGCATATATTTTTTGAGTGTGATTAGCTTAATAAAACAATGTCTTGAAGAATCTTGCCGTTTGTGGTTCAGGTATATCAACAATTATGGAATTGGGTTCTCTTTTGTTGAAAACAGTTAAATTGCTTTTACCGTTTTCTTGTCATGTCTGTGAAGTTTTTCCTTCAGTTAGAGTTGTAGTGGCTGACTTGGTATTTAAATACTGTAGTTATTGTATTCCATATTCGTTTCCTACGTTCCACCCTCACAGAAATTCATAATTTACGTTTAAATTGTTGCTTATACTTTTAATATATGCTGTTCAATTAATGTCATTGTTGCTAAATTAATGTTAGTCTTAAAACTGAACAATTTACTTACAATTTGAACTGAAATTATTTCTTTCATGCACAGCTATATAAGATCAATTCAGACCCTTGTTGCACAAGACCTTTATTTGTTGAAGAATTTTATAAAAAAAAATTGGTGAAATGTAGAACTACATTATAATGAGAATGTTAATACATATTATAATATTTTTCAAAGACAAAATTCGAAAACAGTGATGGTACCACCACCCTGGGTCGTCGTCACTAAAATCTGCCTCTTCATCTGACGAACTCTGACATGAGGGTATTTTAGCATACAATATTGTCATTAACACATCATCCTTTAGTATTTCACTGAAGTGTTTCATTATAATTTGAAATGGAAGGTAACGTTTCGAATTATGTGGAAGACCTTTGATGCATAGTGGTAAAAATTTTGAACTATGATTTACTCATGAATTAACTATTCATTTTCTATACAATGAATCCAAGAACCGTGAAATTTACAGTGATTCCAAACATATAGACAGTATTATCTTACTTATACGAAAGAGATGAATCAACAGTACATCACGGACGAAACACGCGCTTGACCGCAGAGGGCAAAAAACCACCAACTCCGTGCACGCTGTGGGATACAACTGTAGCCGCAGATGAGCAATACTACTTCTAACACCTCTCGGTCGTTGTGGGAACTCCCAACTTACATACAAAGGGTGATTCAGGAAATAAACCTTCATTCTTGATGAGTCAGAGCTTCTTAATTATGTGGTATGTTTCTTGTACCACCACGCATTTAGGCGCGGCGGAATGATGGTACACAAAGAGTACCACCAATGCTGAAAGAGATACAGGCTATTTTTATTCCGAAGTAGCTGAAAACCCGTCGTTGCCTGGATATTTATTTATTCCATTCCCTCACAGTCCCTCTCCCCTCTAATCTCTCTCTCTCTCTCTCTCTCTCATTTCTCTGCCCAGCTCCTCTTTCCCTTCGTTTGGCCTTTCTCTTCTGCCCCCCCTCCTCCTCCATCTCCTACTTCTTTCTCTGTTCATTCCGCCACTTCAAATCAGCTCCTCCTCCCCACTCTCAAGTTCATCGCATGGTACCCTTTACCACGTATCGTACGCTGCTTTGCTGTTTATAAATCCCCTCTCCATGAAAATGAGCTAACTTCCTGATACATAGTAGAACTGTGTGATAGTAAAGACCACCATGGTCAAGCGTAAAACATTACTTTTAAGACCAGAATAAAAACGTAGGAATGGGTCGAAGTCTGTCATTAAAGTCCGCTTTGTTATCCACAACACGACATTTTATGTAAGGACTGGCCTTGTTTTGAAGGTCAAGTTTACTAAATTTCAACAATATCGTAATAGAACTTTAAATTTTACTTGCTATTATATTATTAATCGACATCCGTGAATGTACCCTATGGGTCAGGGATATATTATGACAATAATAAGCCGTCTTCAGTCACAATGTTTTTACTGTCCGACGCGTTTCAGAGCTCCATTTTCGAGGACTCTATCAACATATTTTTTGTTGCATCTGCTGCAGTTTTCGCCTGCATTTGCCGACAGAAAATAATCTCCTGCATCGGTGGAAACTTCCACGTTTGTAGAAATTTTATACAGCACATTTTCACATACTAATGTGAGAGAATGTGATGTGAAAAATTTGTGAAAATACGGAATTTTTTTTAGCGATGCAGGAGATAATTTTATCTCGACAAATGCAGTGAAAACTATAATAGATGCAACACAAAATATGTTAACAGAGACCACGAAAATGAGGTAGTATCTTCGAAATGCGCCGGTCGGTAAAAACATTGTGATCGAAGACGGCTATTTTTCGTTACTGACCGAACTTAAAACAATTTAAATGCTGTTATAATCTAGTGGTTGAGAGGCAAAAGACAAGTATTACAATTTTTGGGGTCGCGGTGGGGTGGCTGAGCGCATTGAGGCACTATGCTACGATGCGCGATGCCGCTCCCCGTCGGGGGTTCGAATCCTCCCTCGGGCATGGATGTTTGTGTTGTCTTTAGTATAAGGTAGTTAATAAGTAATTTGTAAGTTTAGGGACTGATGGCCACGCAGTTAAGTCTCATAAGCTTAACAAACATTTGAACGTTTGAGATTTTTGGGGAGAGGGCGATATGGTACGACTTATTGGCAAGATAGTTTTGTTGAACTTTTTTTCTGTTCATGGTCAGTTTCAACATACCTTGCTGACATCCTCAGGTGATCTCTCTTCAGTGTCATCGAGATAGGACTGTGCTCAAAACTTATAACATATTTTATCATATTGTGTGTTCACAATGATAAAAAACTGAAACAAAAAGTTTGAATACGTTGAAGATAAAATTAAGAGCACAGATGGTCTCATTTTTGTACATATAGTCTCAACGACGACTGGAGAGTACAAGTCGTTGAGAGTAGGCCTACATGTTCATTTATGCTTGTAATTCTATCTTCGACGGATTCAAGTTTTTCATTTCAGTTTTTTACTGTTGTGACGACCCAGTAAGGTTAAGCACTGCCCTATCTCGACGACGTTGAAGTGAGAGCACCTGAGGACGGCAACAAGGTATTCTGAAACCGGGTATGAATCGAAGTAAAGTAGTTTCAATAAAGTGATCTTGGCAATCCACGTAATTTTCAGTTTTACTCGTCCTACACTGACAAAAAATCAACGATTTCCTACATACTTCACGAATAATTTCAAACCTTTAAAAAAATTTTCTCGCTGACACCATCCACAAAATAAGGATAGGAAAAACGTTTACCGCTTACTACATTCGCGCTATTCTTATGACTGAACTGTAGCATCTGCGATGACGTTTTCATTTATTAAATGTTCAAATGTTTGAATTGCTTATGGGACTTAACTACGGGGTCATCAGTCCCTAAACTTACAAACTACTTATGAACTAACTAATACTAAGGACGGCAGAAATATCCATGCCCGTTGGGGGATTCGAACCCCCTGACCGTAGTGGTTCATTTATTATTTTATTCGCAACACACTTTGCACACAGAGTGTATGTAAATAAGGGAATGCACCAGTAAAAGTCCACTACTTTACGGCAAATATTACTCGATAGGCTAAGTGTTCCTGTTACAGGCATCTTAAGGGGATTCACATTAAATATCACGTGAAAATCCTGTTTAATTCTTTGATATTGGTTGTAACCTATTGTGACGTGCCCCATAAATGCATTTGATTTTGTATGGATACGCATAAGTTTTCTGATAACAATCAGATCATTGTAAAATAATTTTATTCATAAGATGCACCTTTAGTACCAGTAATCAGCTTTGCAAAATGTACCGAGATCCTGTTACCGCCACTCAGTTGTACATTTATCACCAGGGGGACGTAAATTTTTATTTATGGCTAGCTTAATTTCCGCTGCTTCGCAGCGTAGATTGGATGGTTTGCATTGCTTGTTTCTACTTCTAAATATAAATTTTCATAGATTTAGCTTTAAAAATGCTTTCCTAATTAGGTATTTTGATACAACTTGCCACCCCTTATTGCACCATTGTTGGCAGAATTCAAAACACCCCGAAACACATTTTTTTAAATTCTAACCATAGTTTCCAATTCCAAATTTTCGCATTTCTAGCATCAAAATAGTCGTAGTACCGCCCTTAAAATATTTTGCCTTATTTCACCCGCTTAGTGGTTGAATTTACAAAAATATCCAAACACATATTTTTAAAATTCCAGTCAAAAATCTAATACAAAGTTTTGTATTTCTTGCTTCAAAATTGCCTTAATAGCAAAGTACTGAAAAAAATCCGTTCATGTCACCCCCTTAGGGATGGGAATATCGAAAAATCGCTGATGCCTACAATGTAAGATAAACAACGTCTACAAATTTCAAGTTTCTATCGTCTGTAGATTCAGCGTCGTTTTCTGTCTTTTAGAAACAGATCGAGAACGTCAAATGTCTTTCTTATCCTTTGACATCTTTCTTGGTAGTTTTATTTTTCAAACTGCAGTATGAGCTTGTACAAATTTTTACTTAGATGTGAGTTAACAGCCGTAATATATTTTTAAAAATGCATAGTCAATCGTCAGTTGTTTATTGTTTTCAGAACTTTACCGGTTTCCGATATTATCCATCATGAGAAGAGTCTGTTAAAAATGTTAAAATCAGACTCTTCTCATAATTGATAATATCCGTAACCGGTAAAGTTCTGAAAATAATAAACAGCTGATGGTTGACTATGAATTTTTTAAAACTAAAGCAATATGCATTTATTTCTATTCGTACGCTTGTTGCAGAAAAATAACTGAAGAATGTGCATCACGTTTCGCTTTATATAACCTCTTTGTTATAATAGTGTCGAAAGTCATCGCTGATCTTCAGTCCGAATTTTTTATAAGCTGACGACTTTCAACCACTATATCTTCCACCTTCTTATAGCTATCGACACGGAACAGCTATGGTGTATATCGTGAAACTTTGTGCTACAACAAAACAGAGAGGTCGTTCATCTCCATTGTGTAGTTTTTGCTGAAGAGCAAAATACTAACACCCAAACGTAGAATTTTATAGAAGTCGGCAACTTCCAACTACGAAGTATGTCCACAAAGTAAGTTCCGTTTGGTTATATAAACCAAACGTGAACAGATACAGAAGAAATATTTATTGTATAAAAATCTGCAACTGTTCAACTACTTTTCTATATAACTTCCGAAATTTTGTAGGCATTTGTCATAGCGTGGCAGAAGTCTTTGTATGCCTTCTTCGTAGAAGGTTGCCGCCTGTGTATTCAACCATGTGGCAAACATGTTCTTCCAGCTCATCATCGTTGAATTGTTGACCACCAAGGACAGATTTTAGGTGTAAGAAGAGATGAAAGGAGTCTTCTTCTTTCCTTCACGTTGCCGCCCGACCTCACAAGGCGAATGTGACCAAACAACTCTTACGGGAATTTCACTGGGACGTGTTTGATCATCCTCCGTACAGTCTCGCTCCTAGCGACTTTCTTTTTATACCTAAAATCTGTCCATGGTGATCAGCACTTCAGTGATGATGACGAGCTGAAAGGACATGTTACCTCATGGTTGAATACACAGGCGGCAACCTTCTACGAAGAAGGGATTCAAAGACTTCTGCCACGCTATGACAAATGCCTACAAAATTTCGGAAGCTATGTAGAAAAGTAGTTTAATAGTTGTATATTTTTGTGCAATAAATATTTTTTCTGTATCTGTACACGTTTGTTTTATATAACAAAACGGAACGTACTTTGAGGACATACCTCGTATATCTTCCACCCCCTATCATTGTCAACCCTCTACCACCATAGTACACAATGGGAGACTGATAGCTCCTATCAAATACAAACACTATTCGTTTGCGATGTGTAGTTTAGGCTGCAAAGTGAAATATCGGCACAGACACCTCAATAGTCATATATATCAAGATGCGGACCTATTTATCGATTAAATGCGTATTTTAAAGATACAATTAAAGTGCCCATTACTCGGACAGTGCCGATCACTTGTACACTTACCCTATCTGATCTCATAAATAATGAAATGCGACAAAGGCGTGCATTCGATTGGTGTGGAGCCCAAATTACTAATTTTCCTTTCCTTGGCTTTATTCTGTTGTGCTGTATGTTATGAGATTCCGCCACAAATTGCTCTACGATACTGACGGTAGTTTTACATGTCTCTTACGCTAACTCTCTTGGTGTGACTTGTGCTGGACACATATTTTTGTTCGGCAAATCTACAACATGCTGTCGTTGCTAGATAGGCTAACTCATTCACAAATTTGGTACATAATCTTATACGAATTCCATCTGGTGATGGAGATGTGTTCAATTATAAAGGCATCACCTCTTTCCGAACGTAACTGAGACCCATATATCTATTTCAGTCATCTTTGCAGTGGTGAGATGATTAAACTGGGATTTTCCTTACAAAGGACCATTTGAAACCGAAGGGATCAACGTCTTGTTAACAGTATTTTTGTGCATTTGTCCACAGGTGCTAAAATTTTTGTGTATAGAGACATTTATACTGTGCTGTTCTTTTAAACTAACGAAACATTTCAGTATCGTCTAAGTGAAGTTCGTTAAGATGTTTTCTATTCGATTTCAAGACACCGAGCACGCATTGTCTGTTTCCGTGAATTACGCTATGTTATTGTATTGCTGAAAGTACGACGTTTGCGCTGGTACTTACTTTCGTAACTTTGTACATCGACTACAAGTTTCTCTTTCCCACACAGCTATACGGATCATAAAGAGCTGTAAGCATGACGTAATTTTTGGTGTCTCGCAGATCAATAACTCGAAATGGACTGAAATTAGGCAATTGCTAATGGTATGTGAATAATTCATTTTACTGTCAAGAAACTTTTATGGTGTAGCTGTATTTCACATGAGCGATAATTCTCATCCACGCTTAAGCACATTTCTAGTAAATGTAAAACAATTTTTAATAGAAACTGTCTGTCTTCTATGTAATTCGGAAAGAATTTTAATATATATGGCCTATGTCATTGTTTAGTTGCAGAGATTCCTTCTGTATTGAGCGAGATAATTGTCAAAATTGGCTCTTGTAAAAGCCGTTTGTTTTCTAGGTTGTTTCGGTTGGTATCCATAATGACACGATGTATACCTTCACCTATACAGTGTCGTTCGTTTGGTAGCAGAATTCGCGAACTGATATCGATTTGGTATCAGCCCCGACATCTGCAGAGTGGGGTGCAAAACCAAACGTTCTACATACCACAGCACTCGCCAACTGTTTTTCTGTGGCTGAGTATGGATGTCCAGTCTGGGGAAGATCTGTTCATACAAAGGAAATAGACACCGTCCTTAATGATTCCCGCAGGAAGATAACGGGCTGCTTGAAACCAACCAAAGTGGATCATTTTTATTCACTGGCTGGTATTGCTCCGCTTCATATTAGAAGATCGATCCTCAGCTCTAAAGAACGGTATAAACAACTCAATGATCCGAAGCACCCACTACTTAATCACCAGCCTGTACCTAGACGACTGAAATCTACGCAAAGTTTCATAAACGCAACTCAGCCATCTGCGGAGTCCATAGAATCACTCTGGAAACAGAAGTACCCGGACACACTCAGTCATGAGGAAGCTCTTTTCCCTGGCTCTCACCTAGACTGGCAACATTGGAGAACTTTAAACAGACTCCGCACGGGCATGGGCCGATGCAAACAACTAATGTACAAATGGGGTTATACGAACACAGATAGATGTAAATGCGAGGAGATACAAACAATGGAGCATCTCCTGAGGTGTCCGTTGGTGAATACGTGCGGAGATGCTTCCAGGAAGATCTTATATGAGATATAATGAGACCGCTGCTCTATATACCGAATTCTGGATGAGCGGAGATGAATTTTATCTTGTTTGTTTTAGATGTGCTTGTCTTTTAATTTTGATGACGTACGTCCCAACTGACGGATATGTT
The DNA here is from genome assembly GCA_026315105.1 of Locusta migratoria. Classification (NCBI taxonomy): domain Eukaryota; kingdom Metazoa; phylum Arthropoda; class Insecta; order Orthoptera; family Acrididae; genus Locusta; species Locusta migratoria. The sequence goes on along the minus strand of CM048750.1, from coordinate 97,953,932 downwards.
TTTAATATATACACTCCTGTATCTACTAATTTAAGTATGATTGTACTTGGTTATCAATGTGTAGTTCGTTACACGATCATTGTAATGCTATTGTCTCTTTCAGTATCACTTCGTCTCTTTAGATTAATAGGAATTCCTCTATATTTATCTGTAGTGGCTAGATTCCTTAACAATACCATGTTCGGGTAAGCAAAAAATATTGTTGTGCAACAAGCACACAATTTCCTTATATGTCTCTAGTTAATGGTCGGTTACGAACATGCACAAGAGACGTTCGCGTTCGGTGTCAAACTGGAACAAGAAAATAAAGGGTCGCAACTGCGTTGCGCACTATATATTACTTTAAAGGCATCGTCGCTGGCCGTTGCACTACCGTTAATTAGAGGAATTCGTCCAGCAGCGGCGCGCATGCGCAGCGAACTTTACAGAGATCGTACGTCGTGTTGGCGTTTGCATACAATCTCTGGCAGCCTTTGCGTGCTCGCCGCCACGGCGCAGAGTACCGCTACAGATATGTCGCCCCTTAACATGGCGACCGTTCTTCTGCCAGAGACCAGTCCTGAATTATGCAACTGACACAAAAAAAGAAATGTCACCCACTCGCGCGGCTTGTCTGCCTCGCGCGGTATTTCAAACAGTTACATACCTGTTCCGGGAACGTTTAAATCGTTATTAGCAGGGATAGGAAATACCAGTTCTAGAACGGCTTCGTTCAAGGGTATGGTTGATTTCTAGATCAGTATCGCATCCACGAGTAAACAGTAGACGAGATTAATTAAATAGCGTATGTTTAGAGGAAAGGAAGGAAAAACAGCAAGTAGTTCGCTACGTGAACATTATGTTGAGAAAACTGTTCCGCTTTTGGTATGTAAAAATTGAACTGGACACTTCTGCTGTGATTATAATGACCAAATATTACATACATCGTCATTGTGTTTAACTGCCATCTTCTTTACGAACTGGCAAAAGAGACGACAATAGGAGTTAATGTTCATAACAGCGAACTTTAAGTTCAAAATTGTATAATACTTTTTGGGTGGCAATAAAATCTCTAGCGTCAAAAACACAAATTTTAAACAGTGAACTCACTACTTTTGCTTCTGTGTGCTAATTTCTTTCGATAATAGTCGTAAAGTAGGCTAGAACATACTTTCTAAATTAAACATCTGTCTCTGAATATTTTAATTGAAAAGTAATAGATGAACGAAATAAGAAAGGTGGTTTATCTATATCTATAAATGTGAATATCTGTTCGGAGTACGTTTATCACGTCTGAACTACAAGACATAAAGAGCTAAAAATTTGTACAGTTACTAATGTCTACCCGGGGAAGGCTTTAGGCGCGGTTTCATGGCGATCTATTTATATTTATCTATATATATTAATGTGAATGTCTGTTCGGTGTATGCTTATCACGTCCGAAGGCAAGACGCAGAGACTTAGTTATTTGTACAGTTACTAATTTATACCTGAGGAAGGTTTTATAGCGATCTGATAGATATTTTGTAATTTGAAGAACATAACGCGAAATGCGGAACGATAATTACTCTTTGAAAATTATATTTACTCTTTGAAAATGGTTTTATTGTTGCTTGAGAGTTGATAATGATAAAAGGGTGGAGTATATTGGGATGAAAAGTTATATAAAAGTTATATAAAATTCTACGTGTGTGTATGATAATATTTCTCTCTGCAGCGAAAACTAGAGAACGCAGACGAATGGTCTGTGTGTAAGTGTTGTCCGAGGTCTTCCGCTGTACACCATAGCAGTTCCATGCCGATAGCTATAAGGAGGTGGAAGATATGGCGGTTGAAATTCGTCAAATTATTTTAAAAAATCCGGACTGAAGGCCAGCGATGACGTTTGCGACTCTATAGCAAGGAGGTTTCATACAGCGAAACGTGATGCCACAGACCATATCTTTGGTCTTTGCGTGCTACAATGTCTTCAGCTCTTTCTCTGTAAGGATAAGCATACGAATAAGGAAATATAAGAATAAATAAATAAAGCAGTAAAAAAGGAATTTCTTTAAAAATTGATTTCGCGCATTACATCAAGTGATCGATCTGTGATATTATTACAATCATTATCGTAAATCAGTAAATATGAGATTATATATACTGCGATGGATAAAAGCTCTCCGCATCATGCACCACGTTGTAATCAATTTCTTATTTACTACTAAGATATACCTGTATTCCAGTCAGCTTAAGAAAATTCCCGAAAGCTAACAGTGCTGTTAAGAACTTTGAACTGTGAAGCGCTCACGGATACAAGCGAAATTAGTTGCCATCTACAGAGCTACAAGGAAAGGAATACCCATTATATCCAACAAATCTACCTATCAACTTCAATAGACTGCAGTTTCCACTGGAACTTGCATTTTCTATTATGATTAATAAATAACAGGACAACCTATTAAATACTGCGGAATGGATTTAGCATCTCCATGTCCCTCACATGGTCAGGACTGGGCCCACCAAATAATTTATTCATATTAGATCCTGGAAGATATACATATGTCGTGTGTGTGTATGTGTGTGTGTGTGTGTGTGTGTGTGTGTGTTTGGATACTGCACTTATAATTTTGTACATTAGGCAAGACAGCCTTATCTCTTATCCGATAAATATAACATCTTTTTTAGAAAAAAGGAGATGGACAGAGAAAGGATAGGTGAAGTGCCAACTCAAGGCAAGAATAAATAAATAAATACCCAGGAATCGACGGGTTTTTAGCTGTTTCGGAATATTTTTATTGAAAACTAATAGATGAACGAAATAAGAAAGGTGGCTTATACTAGATAAGCAGAAACTCGGGGAAACACTCACGACGACATACTCTTAGAGCTGTCGGTAATTCTACTGTTAGCGAATGAAGTATACAAGACATTGGACCTAGGCTAAGTAATGGAAATTTTTTGCTGCAGTGGTCTGCGTCTCCAATGATTAAAGTCATCAACAGAAAATGTAATACTCCATCGTTAAGGAATGGATTACCAAGCTTCTGCATATGAGTAGTAATCCATAGTAGCTTTCACTTTTCTTATTCTTTCAACAGGCTGGCAATTTGGTCCAAAAGTTGGCAGGTTCGACACTATTCTGTGTACTCTGGTTTATTCATTTTGGTCGTTCATGCATAATCTTAAACTGAAGAATAGTATGAAATAAAATAATTTCTATTGCGGTGTTTTTTAATTATTATTAGATGGTGGCTTATTAAGAGTTTCACGGTTGAATTATCGGATAAGTTGAAAAAAAAAAAAAGCTACAACCAGTGACTTGACGCCATATTTCTTTCACAATTTTTACTGTTTCTTGCCATTAACGGTTTTGAATAGTTTTCTCATCATCAGATACCTGCATAATATTTACAGGACAAATTGTAAATCGGCTCTCGAAGGTATTGAAACCCACTGTGTCTTAGGGGCGCCGCAGTCACTGGGTGAATAAAGTATTTATTTATTTATTCAGCTCGAAATATTTTATTGATATTCTTTCTTGTTAGAATCTCGATTATGTCCCCATAAATAATAATAAAGAAAACTTATTTTAAAACAACGTTGAGCGTTCTGAGTGCACTGAGATCATGCAAAATGAAAGTAAATATTTCTACTTTTCATGGCGGCTTTTCATAATATTGCCCTCGTCTGCATACTGAAGGATCTGTAAGATTACTTTGTGTTCAGTACAGAGTTTCTTTCCAGCGATTGCTGGGAGAAGCGAAGTTGAACTTGCTTCGATTGTATATCGTTCCCGTTGGCTGATTGGTGTCGCTCTCGTTATAGCTGTTATTTATTCGTCAGCCTCCATCTCATTACACACAAGAATGCTTCAATACTTCGACTTTTCTGGGACGCAGATAATGAATGGTTTAACTGATTACAATTAACGATGCACTGTAACTAACTTGGAATTTTTTCAGAACGACCGCCATTACTCATACTCATATCAAAATACAATCATCGAATTACTGCATCGCGACTGGAATGCATTTACATGACGGAAGGCAGGCAAAACTTGAGCTGCTGCCAAAAACGGGTTCGACTCGCTCAGATGCAGGCGGACGACTACCTCCTCGCCCAGCCAGGGTTGCCAACTCATAATTTTTTCGTCAGACCAACACCCAAAAGTCTGTCAAAATCCGTCAGAATATATATATAATTAAAGCTTGAGACCCGTTACTTTGTTTACGTGTCAGAAAAATATTTGAAAATTCTTCGAAATTAGATATTTCCCGTTTTCTGGCAGAAATAAAGATAAAATTGGTTTACGAGTCGGAGAAGAATTTAAAAATCCGTGAAACTCAGCCATTGTACTGAGTTCACTATCCAAAATTCCCCGAACAAACTGGTAAATCAAAGCACATCATTGTTCGCGTGCTGCTTCTGCTACTGAGGCACGTATCGTATCTTTGCATCCGAAGAAAATAGAGACATATACCACCGTAATGTTTATTTTACTTAGTTTTCCAGTCATCTGAGATGTTTGTTATTGGGTTTTAGTGCAACAATTCGTTAATATAATATGTCACTGTCTTGCAGGCACAGATTGATTTGCATCTGTAACAGCTTTTTCAAACTTTTTTTTTTTTCAAAATTGTATTAAAGCAGCATTATCCGTCAAAAGGAAGCAAATTTCTAATAATATCCGTCAAAAATCCGCCAATCGAAAATCTACATTTTTTCCGTCGTACAATTTTAAATTCCGTCCAATTTGACGGGGAATCCATCAAGTTTACAACGCTGCGCCCTGCAACAAAGAAATACCTTGAAGCAAAAGCATTGTCGTCCAGCAACGATCGCGTCACGCCGTCGATGTAGGTACTGTTCATCTGTAGTTCTTCAAAAAGGTTACAATTCGAAACTCGAAATAACCTGTATCGTTACAATTGTCTAACAGAAGAACAAATAAATCTAACACTCATTTCAGGAAAAAAGAAGCAGAACACTTTGAACCACTAAAGGTAGGAAGTTCATATTCACAGGACATGTTCATTTGTATGTTCTGAAGAAATGATTAGCATTTCAGTCACCATGTATGCACATGGTCTACTTTGGTTCCTCAGAACTTGTTCAATGTGTGATAAGACATACACGTATAGGGCGCTAATAGCATCGCGTGGTATAGTCATCCACGCTGCATTCACATGGTTCGTCTGTGGTGGTTGCCAATGGGTCACAGTGCAACACACCCGTCCTTTGACCATATCCGATACATTTTCGATTGGTGACATGTGTGTTGTTCTGGCGAACCAGGGCAAAAGCCTATCCCAGAAATCATTGATGATGCTGTTTTAGAGTGACATAAATCTCCCAGTTTTCGAATTACGATAACGACTTCACTGTTTTTCTCCGGCCGCGTTGGCCGAGGGGACTGAGGCGCTTCAATCACGGTCTGCACGGTTACTACGGTCGGGGTTCGAATCCCCCCTCGGGCATGGATATTTGTGCCGTCCTTAGTATTAAGTAGTTCATAAGTAGTTTGTAAGTCCCATAAGTTCTACAAACATTTGAACATTTGTTTTACTCCAACCCCCCCCCCCCCCTCCCCTCGGGTAGGATTTTTGTACTCTCCTAGTATCTGCCGTATGTGAGTGATTGTTGCACATTGACGAACACAGACAGCCGTCACATTAATGTGACTGGATCCTGTAAGTGAGAGGTCATAGAAAGAGAACACTACCCGCCCTGGAACGCTGTACATGGCTAATACATTACAGAGTCTGTGTATAGGCTGCCTACTACAACTGGTATCAGGTGTGTGTGTGTGTGTGTGTGAGAGAGAGAGAGAGAGAGAGAGAGACAGACAGACGGACAGACAGAAGCTGTTGAACGAGCGACGTACCACACGCAGTCATGTAATACACTGTAAACAAAAAATCTGCGGACATGCAGCTGAGGCATGTGGCATGCCTCTTTAATGAAAATCAGTTTCCAAGCTGACAGGAACTTCTACTGTGAGCGAAACCTGGTACATCTAAGCTAGGAACGAGAATGTCAATGCAAGAAGTTCCGACGTCAGTTGTCGTACTTTGTCCCTGTAAAGATAGGATCTGTGTAGAAGAATATCATGCTGGTACTGGCGGAAAGAAAACAGATACCAGGCCGACCACAGGAAGCGGTACTGTAAGATACAGGGAAGAAGTACGACCCATAACTATGTGTGAGGAATGAAGGGTGAAAGACTACTAGAGAGGAGGAAGTCCCAGCTACATGTGTGTGTGGTAGTTTTGGTATGGTAGGGGGACTAAACAGCATGGTTATCAGTACCCTGTTCCTAACTGGGACAAACCAGTAAAATCTAACGCTCAACACATATGGAAAACAAGTGTACAGAGTGGCAACGAATGCTATAGTGACAACACGAAAGAAGGAAAACACAGAAGCAGCAGGGCAAATGGTTCACGTAACTAAAAAATTGCAGCAGGATTTCGTGACTGCCTGATCACAAGGCTGATGAGGGATGAGGTGGCGGTCCTGCACACACTAAAATCCTCCATCCAGACGAAGGATACACAACACGAAAATGAGGAACACATTGCTGGAGGGGTGAGTACCTGAGAAAGCAGCTAGGATACCCACCACTAAATGGAATGAAAGAACCACCCGCGTGGATAGAGCGTAAAACAGGAGGTGTCGTCGCCAAGAATTAATCGGAGCGGAGAAGGCAGATTGAAAAACTATGAGGACGAGGTCTTCCGCGGCGGCACTCATCAGTAAAATTTTCTCGGTTTCCTTGCCGCGTCAATTCGCCATAAAATCTCCATCGGCATCGCCAGGAGCAAGTGACCATGACGACGGAGGCTATCGTCGAAAGCACAAGATTTTATCGCGACCTGACGCGGCAACAATACCGAGAAAAAAGTTTACTTAACCATCTCATTCCCAATGTTGTTCCTGGACAACAACGTATAAAAAATTGATTTATATCGTATATTGTGCATCAATCCTTTGAAGTTGCATTTTTCTTGATGAACAACATGCTTCTAGTAGGACATTTTGCCGCTTGGTACGGTGTGTAGCCAGGAAGGCATTAATCTGTCCTTCTTAGGGGTTGTATTGTGATGCCGTCTGTACGTGGCTGAGAGTGTGAGTGTGAGTGTGGTTCCTTTTATTTTATTCCAGCAGTGAAATGTCTTGTCTGTGGCGAAGATTATGGTAGCATTATTGAGCTGTCAGTGTTAACTAGTAACAAAATAACGCCCAGGCATTAAAATACCTCGATACGAAAGTCTGTGTTGTGCATGAAATACATGACATAAAAAAATCAATAGTTAGACCAAAAATTTTAAAACACATATTTTGATGTTCACTACTCTGCATTAATACATAAAACACTGAATTTCACTTTTTACAAATTTGATTTCATAATGTGGTACTGAAAGGGTTAAGTTGAAATTCATAACTCGCGTTTTACAGTCAGAGAATTGAAAACCATGGTCAGAGGCCCAAGACTGATCCTTTCGAATGGCAATGTGTGTGTGTGTGTCTGCGTTTTATGAGGTTCAGTTCATAGACAGTTTAGTTGTTAGGGCCCTGCCATCAGAAAGCATGTTCGACATAAACCAAATTCTTCACACAATTTTTTTTTTTTTTTTTTTTTTTTTTTTTTTTTTTTTTTTTACTGGTTTTTCCGTCGCTTCTTGGTAGAAAATAATCAAATAAATTCAAAAACACAATGTTGTGTGTGTTCTACAAATTTAATTTTGTTTATGTAACCGGTTTTCAGCATATTAGGCCATCTTCAGAGTATTGACTAATTCTTTACACTGTAGCCGAAAGGGAATGACCGCGCTATCTGGAGAGTCATGTCATGGACAGCGTGGCCGTTGCCGTCGGACGTTCGAGTCCTCACTCGAGCATGGGTCTGTGTCTATTATCCTTAGCATAAGTTAAAGTAATGTGTATAATTAACTATTATAGGTAATCCGTCTTATACTGACTGCAATGAAAGACATTTGTTTTACATCAGACGCGTTTTGCTTTTTACTTTAAAAACATCTTCTGTTGTCTGTAAATGATACAAAGGTTTGTACAGTTTCTTTTATACACAGATTAAAAACAGTTTTCGAAAACAGAGGGGGAAATCGTAGGTGATTCGTCACCCGTCTAGCGCACTTACACATTCTGCCTCCTCTGAGTTACCGCTGAGACGTGATCCTTCTCACTTGTACTGACAATGCAGGAGAGGGGCCTGTGTGTATTCTGCGACATCAAGGTGTAAAAAGTGATACTCAGAGCCGGCGGGGCCCTGTGCAAAACTTCCTCGCGAGGCTCTACCGTATCCTCCTTCCCATCCCCCCCCCCCCGCCCCCTCCCCACCAATAGAGGTTACACACCTTCGCACGTTCACAAAAATTCTACGTTTCGTCATTGTCATACTACCAATATATCAAAAGACTTACTACAGTACCTCTGCTGTTATAATAGGAAAATAATTAACCAGACGAGGAATCTTCGTAAGTATGGCAATTACTAAAATATTAATAATAAACAATACCTTAGCTATCGGAATCCTTCCAATTTAATGAAATTCAAAACTGAGAAAGGTTCACTGAGAATATACACTTACATGTTTTCAGCACATGACTTGCTCTGTATTTACATGAAATTACATTACATGTAGGTTATAAGCACGAGGGGTCTTCTGATTACACACTTGACACAAAACATCTTTTCCTTGCTTTATGACGAGTAAATTTATCAATAATATCTTCAAAAGTCAATTTTGAAACCACGTAGTGTTCCACTGACAACATGGCAAGAGAAGACAGGCGTTCTTTTGCGATTTGCTGCTGCAAGGTATCCCGAATATTAAAAAAAGGTTAAAGTTTAATGAAAATTGACCAATACTGCGTACTACGTACGTGCAAAACTTAACTTTTAAAACCGAACAATGTGGCGACTTCGACTACTGAGGTAAGTCTTAAAAAATCATAAATTAATATGTGCAACGGACACGCCCGGGAAATAGGGGAAACACAAACATTAAAATTTATGGCCCTTTCGAAAGTACTCCCGAGGGATACAACGAAACTGATTAACTTGAATAATGAAAGGAGAGACAATCTGACCGACACAGATTAAAAAAAACATTGACTTACCTTATATATTCTTATTGCAAAACTTGAAACAGGAAATAGCAAGCATCTCGCAGAATACAGGATCATAGCTCGATCGATTACAGTATTAAAATATACAGACATGATTGATACATAATAATGAAGTTTAGCAATAATCACAAATGAAGAAAATCAAAGAGAGGGGGAACTAACTATCAAACTGAGAACGCAGAAAGCAAATTTAAAATCAGAAATTGGATATTCCGAAAGAAATACAAGGTAAAAAATATCAGAAAATTAAATTAACATCATGAATTACAATAATGCCATGTCGTAACTCACACTTTACGACTGCCTTCACCAATCGCTGCTCAATAAAAAGACTTGCAGTAGGCGCCTAAAACCCGATGGCGATGTCCCGGCCAGTAAAACCTACACGATCATTTAATTTTCTGAATGAAACTTCCACTCTGCGGCGGAGTGTAGGCCGATATGAAACTTCCTGGCAGATTAATATCGTGTGCCGGAACCGAAAGCTGGGACCTTTGCCTTTCACAGGCAAGCGCTCTTCCACTGAGCTATCCCGACACGAGTCACGGTCCTTCTTGCCGGCCGCGGTGGCCGAGGGGACTAAGGCGATCCAGTCACGGTCTGCACGGCCACTACGGTCGGAGGTTCGAATCCCCCCTCGGGCATGGATATTTGTGCCGTCCTAGTTCGTAAGTAGTTCATAAGTAGTTTGTAAGTTTAGGGACTGATGACCCCGTGACCCCGTAGTTAAGTCCCATAGACTATACAAACATTTGATTTTTTTTTTTTTTTTTTTTTTTTTTTTTTTTTTTTTGAACGGTCCTTCCTCACAGCTTCAATTCTGCCAGTGCCTCGCCTCCTACTTTCCAAACTTCACAGAACTTCTCCTGCGGAACTTGCAAGACCTAGCACTTCAGTAAGAAAGGGAGAAAGGAATTTCGCAGGAGAAGTGCTGTGAAGTTTGGAAAGTAGGAGGCGAGATACTGACAGAATTGAAGTTGTGGGGACTTACCGTTAGTCATGTCGGGATAGCTCAGTGGTAGAGCGCTTGCCCGCGAAAGGCAAAGGCCCCAGGTCCGATTCCCGGTTCCGGCACACAATTTTAATCTGCCAGGAAGTTCAATTTAATTTCTTATAACCAGGATGTAGCTTGTCGCTAAGTCATAGTAGTAGGCACAGCAGACAGGCAATAAAGCTCGTCATGCCTTGTGCCAAGTGCCTTGCCGTCCCACTTGACAGTTCATAAGCGAGTGGAGTAGGGAGCGCTGCGCAGCTCACCTGAAGCTCTAACAGCCTGTCTTGAGGGAAATGAAATGATTGTATGCCTTCGGGATATTCCCAGATGGTTCGGTCGCCTACTGGAAATCATTCTATTGAAACCACTAAGGCGACTTGCTATCGATGATGATGGTGATGAAAGTGATGATAAGGAGAAACACACAACACCCAGTCCTTTGGCGGGAATCGAACCCGGGCCCGTTATCCAGTCCCAGTCCTTTCCTCTTCCCCAACCCAAGGTGTGATGCGATACTTGCCGAGGGGTGTGTGGCACATGCGAAGATGTGTCGCTAACGGAGCCTCAGGAATACGGGGCGACCTCCCTTACTAAGTAGCCTTAGGCAGTCCGCACATCGGCCGATTCGCAGACTCGTCGCAGTTGCGACTCGTCCTCGACGTGATTCCGTCCACATGCGACTGCCCACGTAAGTACCGAGTGATCAAAAAGTCAGTATAAATTTGAAAACTTAAAAAAACAAGGAATAATATAGATGGAGAGGTAAAAATTAACACAGATGCTTAGAATGACATGGGGTTATATTAAGGGGAAAAAATAGAAAGAAAGAAAGAAAGAAAGGGGGTCAAAAATGTCCAACAGATGGCACTTCATCTGATCAGAAAAGAAATAATTAGCATAAAATTAAGACAAAGCAAAGATGATGTTCTTTACACGAAATGCTCAATGAGTTCACCATCATTTCTCAACAATAGCTGTAGTCGAGGAATAATGTTGTGAACAGCACTGTAAAGCATGTCAGGAGTTATGGTGAGGCATTGGCGTCGGATGTTGTCTTTCAGCATCCCTAGAGATCTCGGTCGATCACGATACATTTGCGACTTCAGGTAACCCCAAAGCCAATAATCGCACGGACTGAGGTCTTGGGTCCTGGGAGGCCAAGCATGACGAAAATGGCGCCTGAGCACACGATCATCAAGAAACGACGCGCGCAAGAGATCTTTCACGCGCCTAGCAAACTTTTTTTCCTCTTTTTTTTTTTTCTATAAAACCCCATGTCATTCCAAGCATGTGTGTCAATTTTTACCTCTCTATCTACATTATTCCGTGATTTATTAAGTTTCAAATTTATACTGACTTTGTGATCACCCGGTAAATGGGAGGACGCCAACGGGTCGATTTGGACGCGTCTCGTAATCGTCTGGAAGTCGTTGCGCCGCGGCGGATTAGCCGTGCGTATTTGGAGCGCCTTGTTGCGGAGCGCGCGGCAGTTCGCCATCGGGGGTTCGAATCCCCCCACGGGCATGGATGTTTTTGCCGTCTTTAGTATAAGCTAGTTCATAAGTAGTTTGTAAGTTTAGGGACTGATGTCCCCGTAGTTAAGTCCCATAAGCTGTACAAACAGTTGTTGCGAGCGAAGCTCGTCTCTTTCGACCTGCAGTGCACGGTAAAGTTCGAGCGTGACGAGCGGGTCGTACTTCACGGGCGTAATTTACCTTGTAATTTTTTTCTGTATTTCCAGTGCATAAAACACTTTAGGGACAATGAGACCTACATGTAATGAACATTTAATAAATAAATAAGTACATAGTATACAAATAATTCCAGTATGTCGTGTCTTGCAGCTTGCAAACATGCATGAAAATACCTTTTTTATATCTCAACCAGAGCTAATGATGTGTATTTACTTTTTTTTATTGGCGACTAGATTCGGGCATAAGCCACGTTACTTACATTCTGTAGAATGCAGTTCTCTAGCTATGTGCTGTGGTCTTCAGTCCGGAGACTGGTTTGATGCAGCTCTCCACAATACCCTATCCTGAGCAAGCCTCTTCATCTCCACATAAGAATGGCAACCTACATCTGTCTGAATCTGCTTACTGTATCCATCTCTTGGTCTTCCTCTGCGATTTTTACCCCACACACTTCCCTCTAATGCTAAATTCACAATTCCTTGATGTCTAAGACTGTGTCCCACCAATCTATCCCTTCTTTTAGTCAAGGTATGCCAGAAATTTCTTTTCTCCCCAATTCTGTTCAGTTCTCTAGCTAGAGCTAATAAAAATAATAAATAAATAAATTAAATAAAATAACATATTCAGCGAATGTTACATGTTTTTATCCTGACCATTTACTGCAAATGTTTACATAAGAATGGTTATAAAAATACGTAATTATGTACAATCATCGGGCAGGTGTGAAAAGTAACTGACCCATGTCAGACTTGAACCCAGGTGGCCTGCAAGGCAGCTTCGCATCTTGGCGATTACACCAAGCTGTCTCGCTGACCGGTAACCGCCATGTATAAATAGACACGTTACACGTGGTAATTTGCTGCGAATTTGATTTCGGTTTTCTTAGAAATAAAGATCCGTTGGAACAAATCCTTTTAGGTTGATGGTCTGGAGGAATTCCCTCACAATATACCTACGACCCATCAAATTCCGTTGGTACCATACTTGGTGTTCCCCTTGTGAGACGCGTTTAGGCCTTGCCGCTACGTCAGGCAGCGAGTGGCGGCCACACCACTTGGACCCCCAGCGGCGGTCGCACGCCTGCTCGGTATGCGATGCCCGCCCCCGATAGCCGCTTTCTCAGTATTGTCCTGGTGGCCGACACTTGCGCCAGTCGTTCCTGTTACACTTGTCTGCTTTTCTCAGCAACTTACGAAAGATGCCGTCCATCTCATTAGAGACGCCGCGGAAGTTGCAATAATAGGCGATTAAATTAGTCGTCGTTTCGTGTAAGACTGCTCTTACCATTTCATCTTACCCAGTAACGACAGGCGTCGTTTACACAGACAAGTGGTCTCATAGACCTCGAAGTTCAAGATTATTTGTGGAATACTAGCTTAATTCCCGCTGATTCGCACGCTTAGACTGGATGGTCTGCATTGGTCGTTTCTACTTCTAAATATAAATTTTCATCGATTTAGTTTTAAGGAACTAAGTTAGAACAAAAAGACACTTTCAAGTACCTGGTATTTATTTTCTCACAGGATGGCAACATAGTTAAAGAACTGGAATCGAGGTGCCGCAAAGCTAATGGAGTGAGTGCTCAGCTAAGATCTACTCTCTTATGCAAGAAGTAAGCAAGTACCAATACTAAGTTAGCAGTGCACCGCTCTATCATTAGACCAACTTTGTTGTATGGGAGTGAAAGTTGGGTGGATACAGGTTGCCTTATTCATAAGCAGATATGAAAGTAGCAAGGATGATTGCAGGTAGCAATAGATGGGAACAATGGCAGGAGGGTGTCCATAATGAGGAAATCAAAGAAAAACTGGGAATGAACACCATAGATGAAGCAGTTAGAGCGAACAGACTGAGATGGTGGTGTCATGTTACACGTATGGGAGAAGCAACGTTACCTAAGAGACTCATGAGCTCGGCAGCGGAGTGTAAGAGGAGTCGAGGTAGACCAAGAAGAAAGTATTTAGATTCTGTGCAGAATGATTTTGAAGTAAAAGGCATAAAATCAGACGAGGCATCAATGTTAGCATTGAAAACGGGATCATGGAGGAATTTTATTAGAGGTACTATGCTCCAGACTGAACGCTGAAAGGCATAATCAGTCTCTAATGATGATGATGATGATGATGATAATGATGATTAGCTTTAAAAAATGCTTTCCTAATCAAGTACTTTTATACAACTTACCACCCCCCTATAGCACCATTGATGGCAGAATTCAAAACATCCCGAAACACTTTTTCTTTTAATTATAACCATGGTTCCAAATCCAAATTTTCGCATTTCTAGCATCAAAATAGTCTTAGTAGCGCCCTTAAAAGATTTTCCCTTATTTCACCCGCTTAATAGCTTAATTGCCAAAACTATCGAAATAAGTCTTTTTAAAATTACAATCAAAAATCTAAATCCGAAGTTTTGTATTTCTTGCTCCAAAATTTCCTTAATAGAAACGTATTTTCAAAAAAAAAAAAAAAAAAAAAAAAAAAAAAAAAAAAAAAAAAAAAAAAAAAAAAAAAAAAAATCAACCACTGTTTCACCCTGTAATTTATTTGGCCTGAAACGTCTGTGCCCTAACATTCCATATTTATATAATATAATCATCTTTATGGCGCTTCTGGCAAGTCACATTGATTATCACTTTCATTGCTTGGGTCTTTTAATGAACTAAATTAATTAATTAATTATTGAAAGTCGTAAGCTTAATATTGGACAATATTGTGTTTGTTAATGAAATTAATAACTAACAATATCTTAGGTGTTCTGTAATGTATTGACCGTCATGTAATACTTTCTGACTGTAGAATTTTATAGTTGCTTTGATTTAACAATTTTAAATAATGTAAACATATATTAATACTGCACTAATTGTAATTTACTTACGATCTTTTGTATTGTTTGTTTTGCTGTGAAAATCCTATTATCACATTTGTCATAATTTTGTGTGTCTTTAAGTAAAGCAAGATTTATGTATGTTTCATAAATAAATTATTTAATTTATTACATTGTAACTTCCGTGTTCTAGAATGTTCTAGAAACTATGATATGTATTAATACGAGCGAATTGGCGCGAACGCAAGTAAGTATTACTTTGAACACGGTCTTAAATCAGTTTTGAGCCAGGGTATAGTCAGTAAAACTTTGTCAGTCTAGTTAAATGCAGTCTTACTTTTGTCATTATGTAACAAGCTGTCTTAAAGATGTATTACTACTGTTTGTGTGCTTCAAGAATAATATAAATAAATACGTATAAAATGAAACGTGTCACATTTATGGTTAATTCCATGACTTGGAAGAATCCGTCGTCCTAATGTTGGCATATTTATTTAAAGGCAGGCGAGCTATTAAAACAAGATCTACCAGTGAACAACTGCAAAAGGTGAAGTATTCATAATGTGGCTTTAGTGTAGTGCATAAATACTTCAGAACCCCCATAGGAAAGGTATTATCGAAAAATCGCTGATGCCTACAATGTAAGATAAACAACATCTACAAATTTCAAGTTTCTATCGTCTACATATTCACTTTGCAGCGCCGTTTTCTGTCTCTTAGAAACGGATAGAGGACGCGAATGTTCTTTCTTACCCTTTGGCATCTATCTTGCTGGCCGCAGTGGAGTAGCCGAGCGGTCTAAAGCGTCTCTCTGCGGAGCGCGCGGTTGCTCGCCGTGGAGGTTCGAGTCCTCCCTGGGGCATGGGTGTGTGTGTGTGTTGTCCTTAGGGTAGTTTAGTTTAATTAGTTTGTAAGCTACGGCCTAATGACCACGCAGTTTGGTCCGATTGAATTACAAACATTTTTCTTGCTGCTTTTACTTTTCAAACTGCAATATGCACTTATTTTCCTTTATTAGTACGCTTGTTGTAGAGAGACAACTGAAGAATGGGCATCACGTTTCGCTGCGTATAATATCTTTGCTAATATAGTATCAAAAGTCATCGCTGGTCATTAGTACGAATTTTATATAAGCTGACGACTTTCAACCACTATATCTTCCACCCTCTTACAGCTGTCGACACGAAACTGCTATGGTGGACAACGGGAAAATTTGTACTACAACAACACAAAGAAATCGCTCGTTTCCCTTGTGTAGTTTTTGCTGGAGAGCAAAATATTGACACCCACACGTAGAATTTTATATGTCGGTAACAGTTCAATTCCCATATCTTCTACCCCCTTATCGTTATTAATCCTCTACCACCACAGTGCACAATGGGAGACTGAAACCTACTAACACTATAAACACTATTCGTTTGCAATGTATAGTTTTGGCTGCAGAGTGCAATATATGCACAAACACCTCAATTTTTACACATATTAAGATAAGATATAAACATTACATTTTCTGAAACGGTTATAAACACAGAAACGCTGGAAAAGTAGATGACCAGATACGAGTCGGTTTTTTATTGTAAGGAAACGATTTAATGGAAATAAAAATAAGAAACTAAAAGAATACTTATAAAACTCATTATTTTATTTATTTTAGAATTCTTAAAAGATCCACTGAATAACACTTAAACATTGGGTGACAGTTGCGATAGCATAAAAAAAGAGGACAAACAGCTTCACAAAGGAGATCAAGGTAAGAAAAAAGAGGA
Organism: Locusta migratoria; assembly: GCA_026315105.1. Lineage (NCBI taxonomy): Eukaryota > Metazoa > Arthropoda > Insecta > Orthoptera > Acrididae > Locusta > Locusta migratoria. Next base: position 97,937,539 of record CM048750.1, on the reverse strand, counting down.
CACTCAAAAGTACGTTCAAATGTAGCAAATAAGTTGATTATTGAGTACAAAACTTACATAGCAGCGCGTTCAGATAGCCAATATGAATTCGACTTCACGGATTCTCGTTTCGTAAACAATTCAGGGTTAAATTTTACTTACGGCGGCGTCGTTGTTTTGTAATGGTAGCAATGAAACGTTCGCTTGAAGAGGATATTTAATTTGCAACAGAATCGAAAGTTGTGACACATTCGTAAAAAACTGCTTTTTCTGGCGAGCTGCAGTATAATCTAATTTGAAGAAAGCGTTTCGTATCGATGGCACAGCTTCTTAATGATGCATTTGTTCATCGAACAAACTGTTGCACTCATGCAGTGACTGGTTCTCAATGTACTTATTAAACTCACGATTTGTTAGCAGTTTTGCAATATTACTCGTAAAAAATGGTTACGGGGAGGATACGTCACTTATGGTACGACGACCCACGTAAGAAGAAAGATCAATATCTTTGTCCACTCACATTCTTGTTACGCTGTCGTGACACCGGGACAGTTCTAAAGTTTTTGAAAGTAAGAAGAATGTTTCTTTCAGCGCAAGTCAATCGCATCTATCACCGAGTGGAACTGGCGTTGCTACGTGAGCGGATTCACCAAACACTTAGAGCATTGGCGGTACTAGTAGCCAACTATTAAATCTCCATTTACTAATTAGCAATGAAATGCAGTTGTGTGATTCGAATAAGGTGAACAGACTAACATATCGATCTATGGAACTTAGAGCAGAAATGTTTTCCAACACACAGAAGAAGAACTTTTATCATCTACAGAAAAGTAGACAGGAAACTCCAATTACAGATAATGCCCATAAAGTGGTTAATTTGTCCGGAAAGAACTTTCGAAAGAAGACATTTCTGGTCTCTCGAAAGGAAGAAATTTTGCAATCACTCCATCAAAGATTCCTACGGAGTACATTGTTGGTAACATAGAGGCAGGGATTCGTATACTATCACCAGATTCTGCCGATGAAATTATGATAAAAACAGCCAGAATACTACGTTAAGCAAAGCTTGTACTGAAAAATGAGGATTACTATAGGAAGATCAAAGACCTTCTGGACGCTACCACTTTCAAAAAACTGGAAAGGATCCTACAACAAAAGTGTTAAATGCTACTAATAAATTAATAAAAAACTCTTCCATTCCTACAGAGGATGAAAAACATCTTGCAAAACAGAAACTTATCCTCAAATATTAGACGGATTGCCTAAAGTGCATAAAAAGTGTGCCATTAAGACCGATAGTTAGTACCACTGGATCTCCAACTCAAGAGCTGGCTAGACATCTCGCCTCCATATTGCAAACATACATAGGTAAAATTGATAAGCACAATCAAAAATTCTATTCATTTTATAGAAAAGTTGAGAGATATTACTGTCTGTCGAGGTGATATTCTTATATTCTTGTCAGTTTCGATGTAGTATCCTTGTTTGCCATGGTCCCTGTTGAGGAAGCTTTCTGATATAGTAGCTTTCTTCCAACATCGTCTATCCACGACGTATTTTCAATACAACACTGAATTTTACGAGCAAATTGATGGGGTGGTCAAGGGAGCCCCTTGAATCCAGCTATTGCTAAGCTATTCATGGAATGTTTTGTGCAACAAGCGATGCAGTTGGCCAACAAAAGCCCATAGAAGTGTTACCGGTACATGTACGACACTTTTTGATATGGAACCACGGTGAAGAGGAATGTTTCCTTGGTGCACCTAAACTGTATTAATCCGAAGATACAATTTACCCCGGAGAAAGAGAAAAATGGACAGCTGAAATTCTTGGACGCATTAGTTATTAAACGGGCAGATGGGACTTTATGGCATAACATATATATAGAGAAGAAACCCATTCCCATGAACCACAGACATTGCCGAGGTGGGGTGGCTTGCGTGCCTCAACGATACAGATAGCCGTACCGTAGGTGCAACCACAGCGGAGGGGTATCTGTGGAGAGGCCAGACAAACGTGTGGTTCCTGAAGAGGGGCAGCAGCCTTTTCAGTAGTTACAGGGGCAACAGTCTGGATGATTGACTGAGCTGGCCTTGTAACATCAGCTAATGTGGCTTTCCACACAGTTACTGCGAACGGCTGAAAGCAAGGGGAAACTACAGCCGTTATTTTTTCCCGAGGACATGCAGCTCTACTGTATGGAAATATGATGATGGCATCCTCTCGGGTAAAGTATTCCGGAGGTAAAATAGTCCCCCATTCGGATCTCCGGGCGGGGACTACTCAAGAGGATGCTGTCATCAGGAAAGACAATACTGGCATTCTACGGATCGGAGCGTGGAATGTTAGATCCCTTAATCGAGTAGGAAAATTAGAAAATTTAAAAAGGGAAATGGATAGATTGAAGATAGATATAGTAGGGATTAGTGAAGTTCGGTGGCAGGATGAACAGGATTTCTGGTCAGGCGAGTACAGGATTATAAATACAAAATCAATTGGGGGTATCACAGGAGTAGGATTGATAATGAATAAGAAAATAGGAATGCGGGTAAACTACTATGACCAGTACAGTGATCGCATTATCATTGTCAAGATAGATACGAAGCCAACACCGACAACCGTAGTACAGGTTTATATGCCAACTAGCTCTGCCGATGATGAGGAAATCGAAGAAATATATGAGGAGCTAAAGGAAATTATTCAGACAATTAAGGGAGAGGAAAACTTAATTGTTATGGGAGACTGGAATTCGGTAATAGGACAAGGAAGGGAGGGGAAGATAGTAGGAGAATATGGTCTGGGCAAAAGGAATGAAAGAGGAAGCCGCCTGGTAGAATTTTGCACGGAACATAATTTTGTTATAACAAACACCTGGTTCAAGAACCACAAAAGAAGGTTGTATACGTGGAAGAGGCCAGGAGACACCGGGAGATACCAGATAGATTTTATAATGGTAAGACATAGATTTCGGAACCAGGTATTACAGTGTAAGACATACCCATGGGCAGATATAGACTCTGACCATAACTTGTTGGTTATGAACTGTAGGCTGAAACTGAAGAAACTACAAAAAGGTAGGAAAATAAGGAGATGGGACCTGGATAAATTAAAGGTACCTGAGGTTCTTAAGAATTTCAGAGGGAGCTTTAGGCAACAATTGACAGATACGGAGGGAAATAAAACAGTAGAGGAGGAATGGGTAAAACTGAGAGATGAAATAGTTATGGTAGCAGAGGTTAAAATAGGTAGGATGGCAAGACCTACAAAAAATCCTTGGATATCACAGGAGATACTAAATTTAATCGATGAAAGGAGAAAATAAAAAAATGCAGTAAATGAAACGGGCAAAATGGAGTACAGACGACTAAGAAATGAGATTGACAGGAAGTGCAATATGGCTAAGCAGGAGTGACTAGAAGGAAAATGCAAGGATGCAGAAGAATGTATAAATAGGGGAAAATAGATACAGCCTACAGGAAAATAAAAGAAACATTTGGAGATAAGAAAAACAGCTCTATGAATATCAAGGACACTGATGGAAAACCAGTTCTCAGCAAAGAAGGGAAAGCTGAAAGGTGGAAAGAGTATATAGAGGGGCTGTACAAAGGAAATGAACTCCGAGACAATATTGTAGGAAGGGAAGAGGATGTAGATGAAGATGACAAAGGAGATACTGTACTGAGAGAAGAATTTGACAGAGCCCTGAAAGACCTAAGACGAAACAAGGCCCCTGGAGTAGATGATATTCCCTCAGAGCTACTGGAGGCTCTGGGAGAACCAGCCATGACAAACCTGTTTCACCTGGTGTGTACGATGTATGAGACAGGCGAAGTACCTTCACACTTTAAGAAAAATGTTATAATCCCCATTCCAAAGAAAGCAGGAGCAGACAGGTGTGAAAACTACAGAACCATCAGTTTAATAAGTCATGGTTGCAAAATATTAACACAAATTATATACAGAAGGATGGAAAAGCTGGTAGAAGCCGACCTCGGGGAAGATCAGTTTGGGTTCAGGAGAAATGTAGGAACACGGGAGGCAACACTCACTTTACGGCTTATCCTAGACGATAGATTAAGAAAAGGCAAACCTACTTTTCTAGCTTTTGTAGATTTGGAGAAGGCTTTTGACAATGTTGATTGGAATAAACTCTTTGAAGTTCTGAAGCAAGCAGAAGTAAAATATAGGGAGCGTAATGTTATTTACAACTTGTACAAAAACCAGACAGCGGTTATCAGAGTTGAAGGGCATGAAAGGGATGCAGTGATTGGAAAGGGAGTAAGACAGGGTTGTAGTCTTTCTCCATTGTTATTCAATTTGTACATTGAGCAAGCTATAAAGGAAAGCAAGGAGAAATTTGGAGAAGGAATTAAAGTTCAGGGTGAAGAATTAAAAACATTGCGTTTTGCCGACGACATAGTAATTATGTCAGATACAGCAAAGGACCTGGAAGAGCAATTGAACGGAGTGGACAGTGTGCTGAAAGGTGCGTATAGGATGTACATTAGCAGGAGCAAAACTAGGGTAATGGAGTGCAGTGTAAGAAAATCAGGTGATGCTGAGGGAATTAGATTGGGAAACAAAGCAATAAAGGAGGTAGATGAGTTTTGTTACTTGGGCAGTAAAATAACAAATGATGGTCGCAGTACAGCGGATATAAAATGCAGAATGGCAAGGGGTAGGAAAGCGTTCTTGAAAAAGAGAAATTTGTTAACATCGAATATTGATTTAAGCCTAAGGAAGTCCTTTCTGAAGGCATTTGTATGGAGTGTTGCCTTGTACGGAAGTGAAACATGGACGATAAACAGTGCGGACAGGAAGAGGATTGAGGCTTTTGAAATATGGTGCTACAGAAGAATGCTGAAGATTAGGTGGGTGGATCGCGTAACTAATGAGGAGGTACTGAACAGAATTGGGGAGAAAAGAAATTTCTGGCATACCTTGACTAAATGAAGGGATAGATTGGTAGGACACATTCTTAGACATAAAGGAATTGTGAATTTAGCGTTGGAGGGAAGTGTGTGGGGTAAAAATCGCAGAGGAAGACCAAGGGATGGATACAGTAAGCAGATTCAGACAGATGTAGGTTGCCGTTCTTATGTGGAGATGAAGAGGCTTGCTCAGGATAGGTTATTGTGTAGAGCTGCATCAAACCAGTCTCCGGACTGAAGACCACAACAACAACAGAGAAGAAACACACAGTGATCGTTACCTATACGAGGATTCCAATCATCATCCTAGGCAGAATTGAGAGGCGTTTTCAAAACATTGGAGCACAGATACAATGATACCTTTGAGCCAATTTATCTGAAAAATGAATTAAACCATTTGGGAACGCCCTTCAAGAAAAATGGACATGCCGATAAATAGATAGATTGAGCATTACATCATAGAAGAAAAATGTCCGAAGACATGCGACAACAAGAACTGTAGGTTGGGAAAGTTTTTATTCCGTTTATCCACAACATCACGTATCGTAATGGGAAAGTTTTGGCTATGTTTCAAGTGGAAACAATTTTTAGATCCACCATAAATATTAGTCAGTAACGCCTGTGGTGTATAAAATTCTGTGTAACTGTAGCATGGTCGATATAGGAATAACGAAAATAAGTGTTAATACCCGCTTAATAGAACACAAAAGGAATTGTCGACTAGGACACACCGACAAATATGCTGTAGCGAAACATGTCTTTAAACACGGGATAATGAAATAAAATTCAGTGATACCAGCGTGCCTGCCAAGACCTCACATTATTATACACGCTTGTATAGAGAAGCCGTAGACGTCCAGAAGCACCGCAATAATTTCATTAGAAAAGAAGAAGGTTTGAAATTAGATATGGCGGTCAAATTTGCACCAAAGATGTGACAATCGAGGGAGATAACACTGGTAAGAGATAACTTCATAGTCGTTAGCACGTGACAAGTGGTGGCGCCCTCTATGTGCTCTATATATACGGGACTTCCAGCGACTAGCAGCAAGTCGTCGACGACCTCTGAAGATGTTGCCCTCAGTAGGCAACGGAAAGTCGGGACAAGAAAGCTTTACAGGTCGACCACGGCATCTTAACGCGGAAGTTTTAATTAATAAAAATGGATATGTACACAACACTGCACTGTTTACAAAGCGGAAAATGTAAAGGCCATTCACCTCCCATTATTCGTCCCGCCGCTACCAAGTCAAACAGCAGCTGCCGATTGGGAAATCGCACATTAAACTCCCGAATACATACAAATTGAATAACTAAGAAACCATTAATCAAATCACGATAGTAAAACAATATCTCGAGTTGTGGCCGATCCCCCTCGAGCATGGATATTTGTGCCGTCTTTAGTATAAGCCAGTTCATAAGTAGTTTGTAAGTTTAGGGACTGATGACCCCGCAGTTACGTCCTATAAGATTTACAAACATTTGAACATTTGTCGAGTTGCTCCTATCTTTATTGCCCACTGAGACGTAAGTTCCAGCTTCACTTACTTACCTTTCTGCTTCGGATTCATTACTCCCTTTTTTTGAAGGCTCGAAATTTGCAAGGAAGAACACCTGAGAATGTGAACTTTCGTTTAGGCAAAGCCAGATATTTTATGAAACTCCCTCAGTTACAATGAACGGCAATTCACAGTCACAATCCACACGTGTAGTACATGGAACCTATAGCACCAGCTGCCAAGCTACGATAATGGTAAACCTTAATCCCCAAAAATTAAAATAATAGTATGAGACGTAATTTACCTCTGTTGTCTCAGATTATGCCTTTACTCATCATTTTCTATTTTGTAAGCCTGGGACATTTTTAGTACAACAGTATTAAATAGAATTCAGAGATTATTTTTAATTCGTACCTGAGCTTACCGATTATTATTTTGAAACTACGATATCTTACGGGTGGGACAACGGTGTTCTGATCGTAAGAAAGAGGAAGTATAATCCATAGCTATACAGAAAATGCAACGAAATATATATACACATGAAAGTAATTAGAGAAAAAAACAAAAAGCAATGAACCTTTGTGATATATGTACAGTTGTTACACGGAATCGAGAGATACCGTTTATCGCTGATAAACGACGTTCGATAATTAAGTGCTGTCTGTACGAGAGTTACCTGTGCCAGTTTGTAAATCTATCGGACTCAACTACTTGGTCATCAGTCCGTAGCTTAGAAACTATTTAAACTAAGGTAAATTAACCTAAGGACAACACAAACACCCATGCCCGAGGGGGGACTCGAACTCCCGACGGGGTCGCTTGAAAACTTGGAAATCTCAGTTTTTATATCACTGTCCAACGTCCGAATGGTCGGTAGACAAGACTCAGCTGAACGTGGATTATCTTTGAATACTTTAGGCGCGAAAATTTTTCTAAGACCACGAACATACTTCCAGAAGATACTTCAGCAGCTAAGGGAGTTCTCTGTGCGAACCTTCCGTGCAGTAATTTCTCCTTCTACGGCATTGCAAGAAAATTGATGCATGATTGAAGCCAAAATGGAGGCAGACGATGAGGTGCCTAGGTAAGGAGCATAACGTAAGCTCACATGTGATAGTAAAACAATGGCACCCTTTTCCAAAGCAACTTTTCGCCTTGAGCGATACATGGAAGCCACGGATAACGAGAATCTGAAAACCGAAATCACGAATATGAAGACGTTGGTTTTCACTACATGACAAATATGAGAACCAGATTAGACGCGTTGAGAAGACGTTGTGGAAAGGTTAACGACGAGGACTCGTGCCGCAGGCTTGCAGCTTCCAGATTGTCAATAGAAGAGGGTATAAGAGACTAGAAAATGGGAAAAAGACAAAAAAGACTTGATTTGGAAAGGCCAGAGGACGCAATCAGTGGCTCTCTTGTTGGAGGGACCGTCTCAGTATTCTTGATTTTAGGTAATGATGAAGGAAACTGATAGAGATGGTCGTTCAATGATTCCAACTGCTTCCCTTCGTAAGGCCTTGCCGCTTTTCCGTTCAGCTAGGTATTGAAGCTCAGGTTTCCTCTCATATTTTTCCTGAAGAATATCATAGTACACACGGTTGAATTATTTGCAATAGCGAAAACCGTTATTTTCCCTGTATATATTTCCCTGTGTGGATTACTTCTAATAATTAGTTCATGAGCCAACGAGAATTGTAAATTGGTGTCAAAACACACTTGATCATCACAGCAACAAATAATCCTGAGCTCATCAGTCCCGGCGATAGACGAAAACTGGGCGTCGGCGAACTCGACTTTGCGAGGCCCCTTTCATTTTTTCATTAATGAAGAAAATGTTAAATGAGCTGAATTACACATCAATAATCATTATACTAAAATTCTATTAGTATAATAGACGAATATTATTGCAATGACAAAAATTACAATAAACAAAACACAAATTAGAGGAACTTTTCACCTTTTTATCTCACTGAATTTTTTAAGACCACATCTTAATACTAGCCGCTATTTCGGCTTCAGTTGTTAGTACTGACAACGCAGATAGTCTTTCTTGGATCATTTTGCTTTTCAAGTTAGTCTTAATCAATTTTCACTTTTGTGAAGCTTCTCTCGACTGAAGCTGTACTGACTGTACTGTACTGACGGGGGATGATTTTGATTGTTATAAAAAAAATTGGATATACTTTTTCCAAATCGTTTTCTAAAATGTACTGAAGAAATTATTATGTAAGTATTTAACTAAAAATTTCGTCACTACTGCACTCATACGGAAATGGCCGAGTGCACTAAGGCATCATACCACGGTGAGGGAGATCGCTCTCGCCGGGGGTCGAATCCCACACTTGGGTACGAATGTTGTGTTCGTCCATTGGTTAAGCTAGTGTAAATTAGATTTAAGTCGCCGCTGTATAACCTAGCAGTTGGAAAGCGCCGTTAAACATCAAATTAAAAAAAAGAAAAGAAGAAAAAAAAAAAAACTAAAATTTTAACAATGTTTTGCAAGGCCCCACATGCGCGAGGCCGTCGGCGGTGGCCGACGTCGCCGACGCCTAGCGCCGCCACTGGAGCTCATAACGAGCATCAAAACGGATACAGGTATTAGTGAACACAGAGCGTTCGTAGCGAGATTGGATATCGAAAGTCCCAAAATTTCCAAAAATAGACGAAAAATGTATTTGTTCAGGAAAGCAGATAGAAAAGCAATGCATTGCTTCTTGAAAGTTTCCACTCATTCCTAACACTAAACGTAAGTGTAGACTAGATGTGGCTCAAATTAAAGAAGTAGTATCGAAATACCAAATAAATTAATAAAAGAAGGAGATGATCCCCCTTGGTACACAAAACAGGTCATGATACTGTTGCAAAAGCAACGGAAAAGGCATGCTAAATTTAAGCGAACACAAAACCCCCAGGATTGGTGATCCTACACAGAAGCTCGAAATATAGCGAGGATTTCAATGCGAGAAGCCTACAATACTTTTCACAACGAAACTCTTTCTCGAAATTTGACTGAAAAACCTAAGAGATTGTGGTCATATGTTAAATATACTAGGGGTAAAACACAAACAATACCGTCACTACGTGATAGTAATGGCGATCCTGCCGATTAAAGCGCTACTAAAGCAGAGTTACTAAACATAGCTTTTAGAAACTCATTCACCAAAGAAGACGAAACCAATATTCCAGATTTAGAATTCCAAGCAGAGGCCAGAATCCTCGGACTAGTGAAGCAACTTAAATCACTTAACAAGAACAAGTCTTCTGTCCCGGCTTATATACCCATTCGATTTCTATTTGATTATGCCGAAGCGATAGCTCTTTACTTAACAGCGATGTACAACCGTTCTCTCAACGAAGGATCTGTCCCAAAAGATTCGAAAGTTGCACAGGTTATACCTATATTCAAGAAAGGCAGTAGGAGTAATCCACTAAACTACAGGCCTATTTCATTGACGTCAATTTGCAGCAGGGGTTTGGGACATATCCTGTATTCAAATATTATGAATTATCTTGAACATAATGATCTATTGACCCAAGGTCAACACGGATTTAGAAAATATCGTTCATGCGAAACACAACTAGCTCTTTACTCACACAAATTGATGAGTGCTATCGACAAGGGTTCTCAAATTGATTCCATATTTCTTGATTTCCAGAAGGCTTTTGACACAGTACCTCACAATAGGCTTTTAATCAAATTGCGTGCTTATGGTATATCGCCATAAATTTGCGACTGGATAGGGGATTTCTGTTAGAGAGGACACAGTTCGTAGTAATCGATGGTAAGGCATCGACTAAAACAGAGGTGATATCGGGCGTTCCACAGGGTAGTTTTATTGGTCCTCTGCTGTTTCTTATTTACGTAAACGATTTAGGGGAAAATCTAAGTAGCTCTCTTAGGTTGTTTGCAGATGACGCCGTCATTTATAGACTAGTAAAATCATCTGAAGATCAAAACCAACTGCCGTACGATCTAAATATCACTATGGTGTAAAGATTGGCAATTGACTGTAGCCTAAATAATGAGAAGTGTTAAGTCGTCCACATTAGTACGAAAAGAAATCCGTTAAACTTTGTTTACGAGATAAATCAATCAAAAGTGAAGGCCTTAAACTTCACTAAATACCTAGTAATTACTATTACTTCAAACTTAAACTGGAAAGAACGCGTAGATAATGTCGTGCGGAGGCGAACCAAAGACTGTGTTTTATTGGAAGAACCCTTAAAAGATGCAAAAGAACTACTAAAAAGACTGCATACACTACGCTTGTCCGTCATTTTTTGGAGTATTGCTGCCCAGTATGGAATCTTTATCAGGTGGGTTTGACGGAGGACATCGAAAGAGTCCAGAGAAGGGCAGCACGTTTTGTATTGTGACGATACAGGGGAGACAGCGTTACGGAAATGATACAGGATCTGGGATGGGAATCATTACAACAACGGCGCTTACCACTGCGGCGTGGGCTACTTACGAAACACCAATCGCCAATATTCTCCTCCGAATGTGAAAATATATCGTTCACTCCCACTTACATAGGTATAAAAGATCATCAGAATAAAATACGAGAAATCAGAGCTATTCGAGAATGGAATGGGAGATAAATAATATAATGGTGGTTCGATGAACCCCCTACCAGGCACTTAAATGTGATTTGCAGAGTATCCCATGAAGGTGTAGATGTAGACGTAGATATATAGTCAATGCTACCACTGTATTCGTCAATAAGAATCAAATTTATGTTGAACTTGATACATTTGTAATGTATTTACAGCATTCATCGCTTTTAGTGAGACAGGATATAGGCCTCCATAAATTCTCTGCTAACTGCATTTATGTGTGTGGCAGAGGATTAATCGACCCACGTCATTATTCACCAGCTTCCAATTGTGGTTACGTCACTCGCTATTATCCACAGCTCTTTTAGTTCCGGGAGGAAAAAAATTGTAAGAAACTTATTTCCTAATTACAGACTATTTTGATGTTAACTGCTCCCGCAATTTTAAACTGGTTTCTTATTCAGTATTCGACTTTATAATGTGCCAATTACTGGAACATATCTAGCAATGTAGTTATAACATGTAGTCCCACACTTACCTTATAAGTTGCTTGACATTGCTTTATGCGAGATAAGACTAAAGAAGTGATATGACCGTGGGATAATCTGATTGCCTGCCATTACAACAGCAAGCCTAATAAATCTCAGATTCATTTATTATTATTATTATTAAAATATAATTCAGATTTAATTATTTATCATTCCAGATACAGTGGAAAATGAAGCTATCAGCCATTTACTTCAGAAGTTATTTGCAAAGTAGTATCATTTAACATAAACGATATTGAGAGGAAATGTTCGTGTTTCAGTGTCTCTCTCCAAAGGTGCGTACTGAACGAAATATTTTGGGCTGATTGAGTGTGCCATAGCAGTCTGAATGAATAGCTGTTCAGTACTGTCGACATTACAGGTTGCACGATTACGATCTGAGTCTACAATGATCTTAAACAATCGCGACTTTCGTATCACATCAGAGATGAAGATAGTATAAGTGTAACATATTTTGTGAATGTAATTTCTCTAACACTAGACGTACAAGTATTTCTAATATGGAATGTCATACACCTGATTCTGTAAGTGTACAGTTGGAAAAACCATATATTGCCTGTCAGTAACGTGATTTGTGTAATCAAAACAGTATCACGAATCCAGAACTGAAACTTTACAGCCAATTTTATTGACGGCTTCAGCCAACTCACTAGTTTTTTTTACAGCCCCCACTCAAGAACGGCGGAACGACTACTCACAATCTCAACCCCCATGTCAGATTTAGCAGTGTATAGTCCGTCATGAGCCAACGGCCATGCCGCAGTGGACACAGCGGTTCCCGTTAGATCACCGAAGTACTGTCGGGCCTTAGTAGCACTTGGATGGATAACCATCGGGGTCTGCCGAGCGCTGTTAGCAAGTGGGGTGCACTAGCACCGGCTAGAAGATAAGGCCTCACAACTGCCCTTGCCTACGTCACGCCGAGAGGCCGCAAATGCAAGATGACTGGCCGGCCGCTACGAGGCTGTGGACTTGCCCCAGCGGCCAGCCAGTGAGCTGGCGGCCGCGGCCTCTCGGTGTGACTACCAAAATGTTCAAATGTTTGTATAGTCTATGGGACTTAACTACGGGGCCATCAGTCCCTAAACTTACAAACTACTTATGAACTACCTAAGACTAAGGACGGCACAAATATCCATGCCCGTGGGGGGATTCGAACCCCCGACCGTAGTGGCCGTGCAGACCGTGACTGAAGCGCCTTAGTCCCCTCGGCCACCGCGGCCGGCGGTGTGACTACCACCACCTAGAGAGGAGGCCGCGAAGCTCTCGTGTGACATCAGGCAGAGTAGGTTGCGCGCGCATAGCTGACTGGCTCGCTGCTTCGGCGTAGTGGGCTGCCCAGTCAGCTATGCGCATATGGATCGTATTAATGGGTAATCTTACCCACACGTACGGAACACATCACAGTACCCGCTCCTGTGACGCCTACATTAACTTACTAACACATGCAGAGGTGACAGTAGAACTACTGAGTTGGTCACCATGCTAGTGCGAGCGTGGAGGGGCTCCACTCTCTTAATAACGGAAACTCTGCCCGACGTCACACGAGAGCGCTGCGGCCTTCTCTCTAGGTGGTGTTGGTGTGACGTAGGCACGGCTAGTTGTGAGGCCTTGTCTTCTAGGTGGTGTTGGGTGCACTCAGCCCTTGTGTGGCAAAATGAGGAGCTACTTGATTGAGAGGAAGCGGCTCTGGTTCGGAAAGCCGACACAACGGCCTGGAGTGCGTGGCGCTGATCACGTCACTCTCCATGCCGCATCCGGTCACGTCTTCAAGTGGAGGACGACACGACGTTCGGTCGGTGCCCAATTTCTCTTTCTGTAGTGTTGACAATCTCCATGTTACACATACATTATGGATTCAAATGTTGGTAAATATATGGTACTACTGTGGTCATCAGTCTCTAGGTTTACAAACTATTTCAAGTCAACTTAAAACTTAAGATCAACACACACACACACACTCCCGAGGGAGGACTCGAACCTCCGATGAAGAGGAGAGGCACACTCCGCAATAAGGCGCTTTCAGAGTGCTTGGCCATTCTGTATCAGAGTCGAAGAAACGAGGTGTTACGATACTGATGTGCTATAGTAATATTGCAGTGAGACTCCAAGCTGCCCAACTGCCGGCGTGGCACAATGGATAGCATCACCGATTGCGGTGCTGAAGGTCGTCGGTTCAATCCCATCCACTGGGGAAAATTTATTTCTTTGTAGTTATTCAATATTCTACATGTTTCTTATGTTCACTTATAATTTCTACATGTTTATTATGTTAACTATTCTCCTAATTTCTGATACATTCCATCTGTGTATAAATAGCAGAGCACTCTGCCCGAGAGGCAGTTAGTGTTGCGTGTATGTTGATTTCGTAATAAACCTGCTTTCAGTATAAGTGCTGTGTTCAGTTGACAAGCCTGCTTCCATTTCAATGCGACATTTTTGGTGGAGGCGCCGGGTATCCTGTGCAACAGCTGCATCACCGTGGCTTAGAATAGGCAACGTAAAAGCCGTCGCTTACACGGACTAGAACAGGAATACAAGGGATACACCGACTAGATCCTCCCGAAAGTCCGTATTATCAGAAGGACGATGGTCACGAAACCAGCGGTGAGCCAGCTGCACATCAGACACCCTCCGGTGTTCTCTGGAGACGCAGAACAGGATCCCAACAAATGGCTAAAAGGGTTCGACCGAGTCGCCAAGTATAACAGGTTGGATCAGACAATATGCTTGGCCAACGTTTATTTCTACCTGAACTAAACAGCCCAGTAATGGTTCGAAAACATTTGAAGAACATCTGAGTCGTTTGCAACTGTGTTAAACTGTATTCAGACTGCAGAACTCCGCCTCAATCCAGAGAAGTGCATCTTCGTCGCCAAAGAGATAAAAATCCTAGGGTACCTAGTCAACGGAGATGGTGTCCGTCCTGATCCAGATAAAGTAAAGGCAGTTACAGAATTTCTAACTCCTCTGCACATTCGTGATGTGAGAAGTTTTCTCGTGCTGTGCTCATACTACCGACGTTTCATAAAAGGATTTTGTAACAAGTCACGTCCATTGCAAGAACTTCTGCAGGGAGACGCCAAGTTTTACGGGGATGAGACAAAATAAGAGCTTTTCGGGCACTTAAGAAGGCTCTAACTTCCGCACCAGTTCTAGCCTCGTACGACGAGAATGCGGAAACTGAAATTCACACACACGCGAGTGGCTATGGGATTGGTGCAGTGCTTGTACAAGTTCAGGAGGGTGCTCAAAAGATGAGAGCCTACGCATCAAGAGTACTCTCAAAGTCCGAGATAAACTACTATACAAATGAGAAAGAATGTCTCGCTGTTATCTGGGCTATGAACATGTTTCGGCCGTATTTATTCGGTAAACCATTCACTGTCGTGACAGATCACCATTCTTTGTGTTGGCTGACTAGCTTGAAGGATCCACGAGGTCGACTAGCAAGATGGGCACTACGACGTTACAGTGGTATTCAAGAACGGACGCAAACACAAGGATGCCGACTTCCTTTCGAGGAATCCATTAGAGGAACACAAGAGCACGAATGAAATTTCACCCCTCACTGAATTAGATGACGTTTCAGCTGAACAGCGGGAAGATCCAGCACTATTAAAAACCGTAGAGGCCTTGGAGAAAGGAGAGCCGACCAATGGAGAGTTCCAACTTATAAATGGAACATTGTATAAGAGCAACTACGAGTCAGTGGGCGCCAAATGGTTACTGGTCGTTCCAGCTCACCTCCAGCCAGCTATTCTCAAGTATTTCCATGATGCTCCAATATCCAGTCTTCTTGTATTCGTGAAGACCCTACACAGAATCAGACGCAGGTATTACTGGAAAGGACTCTAACGATCTGTCAAGCACTATGTGAGTCACTGTAAAGAGTGCCAGCGACGGAAGCATTTGCCGCAATTACCTCCAGGACATCTCGTACCGATTCTACCTGCAGCGGCTCAATTCCACCGAGACGGGATCGATCTTTTAGGGAGGTTTCCGAAGTCGACAACCGGTAATCTCAAACGGTAACCGATGGATAATAGTCTGCACTGACTACCTCACACGCTACGCTGTCACTAAACCTGTGCCGACTGCAGAAGCTCCAGAGATCGCAAAATTCCTTGTAGAAGACATTATTCTGAAGCGTGGAGCACCACGTGTGATGATATCTGATCGTGGAAAAATATTCCAGTCAAAACTAGTATCAGAGGTTATGTCACGTTGCGACGTTGTCCACAGAATGACAACTGTATACCATCCTCAGACAAATGGTCTTACAGAACGTTTTAACAAGACGTTAGCAGATATGCTGTCGATGTACGTCGATGTTGAGCAGAAGGATTTGGATGCAATACTGCCAGTCGTGACATTTGTTTATAATAACGCAAGACAAGACACCACCGGCGTCTCGCCGTTTTTCCTGCTCCATTGCCGTGAAGCTGAGACGACAATGGATACGCTGTTCTGTTCCAGCCGGAATACACTCAGGATGACTATGTAAAACAGATCAACACTAGGGTCGAAGAAGTAAGACAGCTAACTCGCATACGGACACTGGACGCCCAGGAGAAGGACCGTCAGCGGTATAACGACAAGCACCGACCTGTTCTGTACAGTCCCAGGAGATCTGGTATGGTTTTTTACCCCTGTACGGAAAGTTGGACTATAAGAAAAGTTATTGAAGAGATACTTTGGTGCGTATCGTGTCATACGCCGCCTGTCAGACGTCACATAGGAAGTTGAGGATTACGAGCCGTCGTCGAAACGACAAAAACGAAGAGACATTGTTCACGTCCTGCGCATGAAGTCTTACTACGATCCTGAAGAGCAGGTAGGCGACAATGGCTTCTTGTTCAAGGACTCTAAGGACGGTAATGTCACTGATGAAGCAATGCCAGGAACATCTGTCTTCGATAATCGTGGAGAAGGGAAGGATTCTCTTGAACTGCCATACAGAGGACCCATAACAAGGTCAAGATCCAGGACATTGCAGCTGGCTCCACAGGGAACATAACAGCAGGTCGCTGTTTTTCCAGGAGAGGGAGCAATGCGGCGAGAGACGACGTATACCCACTGCCGGCGTGGCGCAAGGGGTAGCGTCACTGACTGCAGTGCTGAAGGTCGCCGCTTTAATTCCGCCCACCGTCAAAAATTTACTTCTTTGTAATTAACAATTCTAGAATGTTCTACATCTTTCTTATGTTCACTTCTAAATTCTACTTGTTTCTTATGTTAACTGTTCTTCTAATTTCTGGAACATTCTGTCTGTGTATAAATAGCAGAGCACTCTGCCAGAGAGGCAGTCAGTGCTGTGTGTATGTTCGTAATAAATCAGCTTTCAGTATAAGTGCTGTGTTCAGTAACCTTCGAAGTCAAGCCTGCTTCCATATCAAAGCGACAATATTAGTTTACAATTAGTCGTGCTAAGAACGAGTTTTTGGTACCTCTTCAGTGTGTCATAACTTTGATACAGCAACACGTGAGTTTATAAGGAGAAAATGATGAAAGTACGAAAGATGGCGTCTCTGCAGGAAAGAGCTTGTAACCGAACGAACAAGCTCAGTCGACATATTCGAAAGTCGAACTGGGGATGTTCCACGTTATAATGACGTCATGCAGTGGTATGATTGCTGTGGATCTATATTTTCCCCTTCTTCATATACGAATTTCACCCCTTTCGAGTGGAACTGCCAGCCGCGAACACTCGCGCATGCGCCAACCGCTCGCCCACCTCGCGGTGTAGCGCCTGGCGCATGCGCAAACTGACCCCGGGCGTCGCGGCCGGCCGGCATTTTTGGAATAGGGCGGCCGTTGCCAGAGGCGCGTATCGTGCCATCTGGCGGCCGGCAGACGTACTGCCGCGGCCCGCGCGCATAAACCCGCGGACTTAAATATGGAGCGCGGCCAATAACTCGGCCCGCCGGCGACTTCAAAGCGTGCCGCGCGTTCCTGCCCCTCCCCCACCCCCTCCACGCAGCCGCGCGGCAACGCTCTTGCCTCTTCCGCCGATTTACAAGGTCCTGTCTACGATCCGTTTCCTGCCCCCGGGTCCCGCTGCTATTGACAAGATGGACGATAGCGCGGCCCGTGTCCAGCTGACACCCCTAAACCGCTGCCGTCACACTGCCACCGATATCGGGGCAATCCGTCGACGACCGACATCCGACGAATAAGGCCGATCGATCCATACCAGCACCCGATAGAATGGGATCTCTAAAAATGTTTGTATTCGATATAATATCACCCTGCCAATAATCGATACCAGCGATTAATTGCAACAAAAATATCTATTATAGATAGATCTGAAGCATTGAATTAAAATTTGTTCTGCGGCCGGGAATCGAACCCGGACCTCCATGCTTACTAGACAGATGTCTTTTTTTTAACAAAAAAGTATATACTTTTATAATAAATACAACTGTCCTGTAACATGCAATATCAACATATTTTCATATAAACTTAAGATTATTTTAGTGCTATAATTATTATCTATAATACACATTTACAATTTAATCCCTTAAAACTTTCAACCTTTGAAAAACAAAACCTCACTAACATCCTTAAACCTATTTATATACGTCTTCTTATAAGCATCTCACTTTTTTTTTTTTTTTTTTTTTTTTTTTTTTTTTTTTTTTTTTTTTTTTTTTTACATTTAGGTACCTTTATTTCAATTTTATTTAATTTTTTATTTACTTTTTATGGATTTTTTTTTTCATTTTACTTTTTCTTAAACTTTTTTATTTGTTTATTCAACTGTAGAATACTGACACACACAGAAAAAAAAATAAAAGGTAAGTTTTACAATTTGTCTTATCATCTTCTGTGTTGAACAAAAAACTTAAGTAAATTCCTTGATACTGGGGAGTGCATTCTCCGTGGTTGAACTTTAACCTACTCCTTGTTTCTCAAATATGATGTCTAACATGTTGCCGAAGAACTTTTTCACATTAGGGTATTTTTTAGTGTGCCACTGCGCTGTCTTCATATAGGCTTCAAAGCTAATCAGATTGTCCTCGCTGGTGTAGCTGACGTTGTAAGCTACGTAATGCCCTAACATCCACATAATGGTGTTGTTTTTGGATGCTGGAAAAAATTTTCTGTCCGGCCAGAGGAGTATGTCAGGGGAATAACTTGCAGCCGCACTGCGTGTTAACAGTCCCAGCCGTTGCTGCACCCATCTCCAGTTAGTGAGATGGCCGCCGCACGTGAACCTGTGGCGTAAGCTGTCGATCAGGCCACAGCGGGTGCATTTATCAGTCACACTTAAACCAATGCGGTGTAACCTTTCATTTGTGGCCAGGACGTTGTTTACTACCTTAAACCACGTCGATGCCACTTCGGATGTATGAATAGGGAGGCTGATGTTATTCCACACCGTTTTCCATTCTACTCCTGGGTACTTGAGTTCCACTGGATTACGAGTTGGTGTCTGACTCATATTTTCGAGGAGATATTTCGTCGTTAGAGATGTGCGGTTTACAATGTGGTCTCCCACGTAGCTCATTTCGAGATAAAATCGCCGAATATGTTCCAAATTTGAATTAAGTTTCCCCACATCAATCGGAGGTCGAGTGTCGACTGCTAGACTACCACACCACTAACGATTAAGGCGCCTCGGAATAGTCTATGTACGATTTCCCTCAACAAGACAAACTTTAATTCAGCTTCTTTGTTCCAAAGATAATTGCCACTACTGCCAAGGCTCTCCATACAGCGGAATAGCACCTCAGCAATGGACATGGTGGAACAATTCTGTTACGGTGATATAAATATCAATTAATACAATTAAAGAATCCCAGAGACGGATTTACGTCTCAAATATGTCAAAGACATTATTGATAGATCTGAAGCATTGAATTAAATATTTTGATACATTATAAATACTCGAACATGAATATTGAAAAAAAAGTTCAAATGGTTGTAAATCTATGGGACATACCTGCTTCGTTATTAGTCCCTAACTTAACAAAGATTAGATTAATAATTGTTCCATAGATCATATATACGACATTTCGTAATGATGTGGAACATTTCAGTTCAGTAAATGTTGTCTATACATGACAATCAATGTGTTAAAGATTTTTATTTACATTTTTATTTATTTATTTATTTTTAATTTTTATCTAAAAATTCATCTAGATTGTAGAAGGAGTTGCCATTCAGAAATTCCTTTAATTTCTTTTTAAATACTAGTTGGCTATGTCAGACTTTTGATGCTACTTGGTAAGTGACCGAAGACTTCTGTGACGGCATAATTTACTCCATTCTGTGACAAAGATTTAACCTATAATAGTGAATATCGCCCTATCTCCTAGTGTTGTAACTATGCGCACTGCTATTACTTTTGAATTGGGTCGGATTGTTAATGACAAATTTCATGAGTCAATATACATATTGTGAAGCTACCGTGAAGATCCCTAGATACCTAAATAAATGTCTGCAGGATGATCTTGGGTGGGCTCCAGCAATTATTCTGATTACACGCTTTTGTGCAATGAATACTTTCTTACTCAATATTGAATTGCCCCAGAATATGATCCCATATCTAAGCAGTGAATGAAAACAGGCATAGTAAGCTAATTTACTGAGATGTGTATCACCAAATTTTGCAGTGACCCTGATAGCGTACGTAGCTGAACTCAACTATTTAAACCAAGTTAAACAAACATAAGAACAACGCATACACCCATGCCCGAGGGAGGACTCGAACCTCCGACAGCGAACGGCCGCTCGCACAGTCTCAGTGCGCACGGATATTCCGCCATGGCCGAAAACTGAAGTACCGATTATTAATTTTAATTATACAAGGAAGACAGTGAAACTTACATAATTTGATATTGGCATTGCCGAAAATGTGCAGAAATCAATAATCATATTTGTACAGAGAGTTAAGAGCAAATAAAGGAAGTAGATATTGCTTTCTAAATACATTTGGTCGAATTTCATACACAGGTAATCAGCTGATTCCTCCAACTGGGAAGCTATTAAGAATGCGGTCCCACAGGGTTCAATTTTGAATCCTTTGCTGTTCTTGATACAAGTATTAATGATTTGTCATTTTATATTCACGATGATGCAAAGCTAGTTCTTTTTGCTGACGATATGTATATAGTAATTACACAAAACTAAAACAAGAATTAATTGATGAAATTGTAAGTAATGTCTTTCAGAAAATTATTACTTGGTTCTCTAGAAATGGACTCTTATTTAATTTTAATAAAACACAGTATATGCAGTAAATGGCATGCCACCGTTAATAAATACAGTCTGTCTATTGACGTCTGCAGCTAAGGTAGAATATTCATAGTTTTTAGACTGTACATTGATGAGAAATTGAATTGGAAGCAACACATTTATTATCTACTGACACGTTTGAGTTCAACAACTTATGCTATTAGGCTTATTGCAAATTTTGGTGACTAGCATCTCAGTAAATTTGCTTACTATGCCTATTTTCATTCACTGATTTCATGAGGCATCATATTTTGGGGTAATTCGTCATTGGGCAAGAAAATATTGTTACACAAAAGCGTGTAATGACAGTTATTTCTGGGGTGCACCAAAGATGATCTTGCAAACGCTTATTTAAGGATCTAGGTATCTAAACAGTAGCTTGATTATAGTCTTACGAATTTTGTCATTAAAGATCAAATGTAGTAGCAATGTACATAGCTAAAACTCTAGGAGAATGGATGATCTACACTGTTCAAGGTTAGATCTAGTCTTGGCACAGAATGGAGTGAATTATGCTGCCACAGAAGTCTTTGGTTACTTGAAGAAAACACATCAAATGTCTGAAAGATAGCCAACCAGCATTCAAAACGACAAATCAGGTTTCAATGTGATCAGTAGCCAATGTATGTTACTATCAAAAATTTTAAAAATTATAATAGTTTTGTTGGAATATAAAAGAAATCATGATTTTTTCGATTATTACATTGCCTTTTGGCAAATGTTTAACGTATTGACCAATATGATTTGAGAATGGCTCGCCGGCCGCGGTGGCCGAGGGGACTGAGGCGCTCCAGTCACGGTCTGCACGGCCACTACGATCGGGGGTTCGAATCCCCCATGGGCATGGATATTTGTGCCGTCCTTAGTATAAGGTAGTTGATAAGTAGTTTGTAAGTTTAGGGACTGAGGACCCCGTAGTGAAGTCCCATAAGCTTAACAAAAATTTGAACTTTTTTTTTTTTTTTTTTTTTTTTTTTTTTTTTTTTTTTTTTTTTTTTTAGTATGGCTCAGAGATGAGGCGAATCTAAATAAAAAGTGCGGTCAAGGCATTAGCTTTATAATTTGATCATATGAAATTGAAAGAATATCTGAATGACAACTCCTTCTAATCAGTAGATGAATGTTTACATACAGATTAGTTTTTTACAATATATAGAATAAATAGAAATTGTCATGTAATGTTACGTTTTACTTAACTGACATGCTACACATAATTACGATATTTGGTATTCATGGCCTATGGAGCAAGTATTAATCTAATCTACTTTGAATATAGCTACTTAATTACTGCCGCAGCGGGTTGGCCGCGCATTGGAGCGCCGTGCTGCGGTGCGCGCGTCCGACCGCCGTCGGATTTTCGAATCCCCCCTCGGGCATGGATGTTTGTGTTGTCTTTAGGTTAGCTTACCTTAGTTTAAGTAGTTTGTAAGCTACGGACTGATGACCACGCCGTTACGTCCGATAGATTTACAAACATTTCAACATTTGAACTTAGTTACTGCAGGCTCATTTGAACCGTAGCTGGTCCCTTCCCTCAAGTAAAACAGTGCGCCATTGCTCTCAGCATTTTTCCCATTCCTTCTTTATCATACTCCTGTATAATATTACTGTACTTATAGCGAGACTAATTTTAGCAGGCTTTCACATGAAACTTCAAAAATTCAAAGGTTTGTAAATCTATGGGACTCAACTGCATGGTTATTAGTCCCTACAAACGTAAGGACAACACACACATTCATGCTCGAGGGAGGACTCGACCCCCGACGGCGAATGGCCGCGCGCACCACAGCAAGGCGCCTCAGTGCCCACGGCTGACCCGCCGCAGCATGAAACTTTAACTTTTGATAATATAATGATCGGGATCCTAATAATGATTTCCAATAATGAAAAGGTAACTGTTACTCACTATCGCCTTTTAACTGGTTGTTGTTGTTATGGTCTTCAGTCCGGAGACTGGTTTGATGCAGCTCTCCACCCTACTCTATCCTGAGCAAGCCTTTTCATCTCCTCATAAGAACGGCAACCCACATCCACTTGAATCTGCTTACTATACGCGTCTCTTGGTCTCCCTCTGCGATTTTTACCCCACACACTTCCCTCCAGTGCTAAATTTACGATTCCCCTATGTCTAAGAATGTGTCCTACCAAGCTATCCCTTCTTTTAGTCAGGGTATGCCAAAAATTCCTTTTCTCGCCAATTCTGTTCAGTACCTCTTCATTAGTTATGCGACCTACCCACCTAATCTTCAGCATTCTTCTGTTGCACTACATTTCAAAAGCCTCTATTCTCTTCCTGTCCGCACTGCTTATCGTCCATGTTTCACTCTCGTACAAGGCAATACTCCACACAAATGCCTTCAGAAAAGACTTCCTTACCCTTAAATTAATATTCGATGCTAGCAAATTTCTCTTTTTCAAAAACGCTTTTCTTCCCATT
The DNA here is from genome assembly GCA_026315105.1 of Locusta migratoria. Lineage (NCBI taxonomy): Eukaryota > Metazoa > Arthropoda > Insecta > Orthoptera > Acrididae > Locusta > Locusta migratoria. The sequence goes on along the minus strand of CM048750.1, from coordinate 97,914,339 downwards.
GCCATTCTGCATTTTATATCCTCTGTACTGCGACCATCGCATGTTATTTTACTACCCAAGTAACAAAACTCATCTACCACCTTCATTGTTTCGTTACCTAATCTAATTCCTTCAGCATCGCCTGATTTTCTAAGACCGCATTCCATTATTTTTGTTTTGCTCTTGTTAATTTTCATTTTAACTGGTAAGAAAAGCAATTTATTACCGATTTTCACATGCATATGATTACAAATTACAAAGAACAAAACACGCAATAGGTGTGTGCCTTAGAATTCAATAAATTAATTAGCCCGTTCAATAACAAAGAGCTGGTGGCTGCCACGTCTCTGTTCATTACCCTCTGCTCCAACACTAAGAGTCTCTGAGCTGATGCCGCACATCAGTGACATTTTATATAGTGCAAAGTTCAAATGTTCAAATGTTTGTCAAGCTTAAGGGACTTAACAACGGGGTCATCAGTCCCTAAACATACAAACTACTTATTTACTACCTTATACTAAGGACGGCACAAATATCCATTCCCGAGGGGGGATTCGAACCCCCGACCGAAGCGGCCGTGCAGACCGTGACTGAAGCGCCTCAGTCCCCTCGGCCACAGCGGCCGGCTATAGTGCAAAGATTTTGCATTCAAGACGTTTCACTACATTCTACACCAGATATCCTGATATATATTCACACAATTATCGAATAACATAATGTGACGTAACACTTCCCATCTCCTGTAAATCCTTCCATCCCCTTCATTCTTTGCCTTCCCGAAGGTCTCTTTCCTTCTGATCTCTTTTCCACAACTTGCAATGCTGGCAACTTCTCTCACCGCATGGCTGTACTACCTCATTCTCTGACTTTCGATTACGGCTAATATGTGTGACTCTTGTTTACATGACCAGGATCTCCCTCTTTCCTCTTATCCTCGGACCCTTATTTTCCATTACTTATCCATATATTTTCCTCAATACCTTGTTTTCAGATGTCATCCACCTTCTCACCGTCTTCTGTGTTATTGTCCATCTTGGGCTGGAATAATGTCCTTATTGGTCTAGTTGTCTTATATATTGTCAGCTTCGTTCTTTATACATACTCCACTATTCCCTGCGTGCATTTTTGTTAAAATTTCATCCGCAAGGATGATGATATTGTTGATGTTAACTTTTAACTCTCAAGTATGTTGTGTGCCGGCCGCGGTGGCCGAGGGGACTGAGGCGCTCCAGTCACGGTCTGCACGGCCACTACGGTCGGGGGTTCGAATCCCCCCTCGGGCATGGATATTTGTGCCGTCCTTAGGATTAGCTAGTTCATAAGTAGTTTGTAAGTTTAGGGACTGATGACCACGTAGTTAAGTCCCATAAAAAAAATTAAAAAACAATTTTTTTGTGCTGTATACCGTTTCAAATGTCATATTTTTGATAGCTGTACTGGGCGCAGTGGCCTATATGAGGGCTGACCCCTCCCCCCTCCGTTATAATTAATGTAAAGAAGAAAACATAAGGACGGTATCTGAATTATTTTAATGACTGTTGTTTGGACGTATTGCCGTGGTAGACAGCGCTAACGGTGCGTGGTACTGTTGCAGTGTTGCACAACCCCCAATTTTTAAAAACTATATATATGTCCGTTTTTCTTATACGATTTTTGGTTTTGAAAGCCTAACCTATATCATCGAACATATCGTAATCAACTACTTTCTCTCGAACAACGTCCCGTTGCCCCGTAACGTGCCGAGAAAAGCTGCCGACCTCGTGCACAGCTCAAGGGGTTTTGCAATCCAACTGCAACCCCCTGGCGGACAGCTCGGTCCATTATATAGGGTTATTCAAAAAGAAAGAACAGATTTCAAACATTTACTTCTTCCAAACTACAAAAGAGAGAAACATGATTCCAACATTAATGAAAAGAAAACAGTTCATAATTTATTATTAGTAATTATGATATTGGAGTAGATGATATTCCCTCAGAGCTACTGGAGGCTCTGGGAGAACCAGCCATGACAAACCTGTTTCACCTGGTGTCTAAGATGTATGAGACAGGCGAAGTACCCTCAGACTTTATGAAAAATGTAATAATCCCTATTCCAAAGAAAGCAGGTGTAGACAGGTGTGAAAACTACAGAACCATCAGTTTAATAAGTCATGGTTGCAAAATATTAACACGAATTATATACAGAAGGATGGAAAAGCTGGTAGAAGCCGACCTCGGGGAAGATCAGTTTGGGTTCAGGAGAAATGTAGGGACACGGGAGGCAACACTCACTTTACGGCTTATCCTAGAAGATAGATTAAGAAAAGGCAAACCTACATTTCTAGCTTTTGTAGATTTGGAGAAGGCTTTTGACAATGTTGGTTGGAATAAACTCTTTCAAGTTCTGAAGCAAGCAGGAGTAAAATATAGGAGCGTAAGGTTATTTACAACTTGTACAAAAACCAGACAGCGGTTGTCAGAGTTGAAGGGCATGAAAGGGATGCAGTGGTTGGAAAGGGAGTAAGACAGGGTTGTAGCTTTTCTCCAATGTTATTCAATTTGTACACTGAGCAAGCTATAAAGGAAAGCAAGGAGAAATTTGGAGAAGGAATTAAAGTTCAGGATGAAGAATTAAAAACATTTCGTTTTGCCGACGACATAGTAATTCTGTCAGATACAGCAAAGAACCTGGAAGAGCAATTGAACGGCATGGACAGGGTGCTGAAAGATGCATATAAGATGAACATTAACAAAACTAGGGTAATGGAGTGCAGTGTAAGAAAATCAGGTGATGCTGAAGGAATTAGATTAGGTAACGTAGCAATAAAGGAGGTAGATGAGTTTTGTTACTTGGGCACTAAAATAACAAATGATGGTCGCAGTATAGAGGATATAAAATGCAGAATGGCAATGGGTAGAAAAGCGTTATTGAAAAAGAGAAATTTGTTAACATCGAATATTGATTTAAGCCTAAGGAAGTCCTTTCTGAAGGCATTTGTATGCAGTGTTGCCTTGTATGGGAGTGAAACTTGGACAATAAACAGTGCGGACAGGAAGAGGATTGAGGCTTTTGAAATATGGTGCTACAGAAGAATGCTGAAGATTAGGTCGGTGGATCGCGTGACTAATGAGCTGGTACTGAACAGAATTGGGGAGAAAAGAAATTTCTGGCATACCTTGACTAAAAGAAGGGATAGATTGGTAGGACACATTCTTAGACATAAAGGAATTGTGAATTTAGCGTTGGAGGGAAGTGTGTGGGGTAAAAATCGCAGAGGAAGACCAAGAGATGGCTACAGTAAGCAGATTCAGACAGATGTAGGTTGCCGTTCTTATGTGGAGATGAAGAGGCTTGCTCAGGATAGGGTATTGTGGAGAGCTGCATCAAACCAGTCTCCGGACTGAAGACCACAACAACAACAATTATGATATGCATTCAATATGTCAAAACGGTGGCTCATTTCTTGCCACACACGAATCAGCTGGTCTCTAGTTATCAAATTCACAGCTTCAAGAATTCGAATTCGTTGAGTGTCAGGAAGGAAGGAAGCTTGGAGTTTAACGTCCCGTCGATGGTGCGGTCATTAGAGACGGAGCTTACGCTCGGAATGTTTGGGTAAGGATGTGGAAGGAAATCGGCTGTTGCCTTTGAAAGGAACCATCCCGGCATTTGCCTGCAGTGATTTAGAGAAATCACGGAAAATCTAAATCTGGATGGCTGGAGATGGATTTGAACCACCATAAAAAAAAATTTCAAATGTTTGTAAAGCTTATGGGACTACGGGGTCATCAGTCCCTAAACTTACAAACTACTTACGAACTAGCTAACACTAAAGACGGCACAAATATCCATGCCCGAGGGGGGAATTCGAACCCCCGACCGTAGTGGCTGTGCAGACCGTGACTGGAGCGCGTCAGTCCCCTCGGCCACCGCGGCCGGCGAACCAGCATCCTTCCGAATGCGAGTCCCGTGTAGAGTGTCAGGCATAGGAGGGATAAAAACACGGTCTTTTACGTAACCCCGTAGATAAAAATCATACGGAGAGAGATCTGGACACCTGGGAGGCTACCGGCGATAAAGTTGATCTTCTGCTCCTCCCAATCCAACGCCCTGAAATTGTGTTATTCAAGTAACGTCGAACACGTTTAGAGTAATGAGGCGGGGCACCCTTATGCATGAAGATCGTCTGAATCAAGTTGGGGAAATAACCATTTTTGAAGCTTGTCTAGATAGTAGTCTTGTGTGGTTCGCGAACGAACTAGTTCGGGAGAGCGCTCCCACAGGGGAACTACGCGAACTAGTTCGCATATCCCTCGCCTCTTAGTTCGTCCCCTCCTTTTCCGGAGACTGGCGGAGAACAGCTAGAGGACGCGATAGCACGCAGAATCGCGTGGTTCCCTTCTGCCAGTTACCTTCATTGCGAGCTAAGATGCAGCTTAGCTGTAGTTTCATAGGTCACTGCCACAACAAACCTATTTTAAAAATAAAGTACTACGAGCACTCTGTATGCAAAGTAGTTGAATACCATTGTATCACCCATTCGTGTAAATAACTGGTTTATTGCCCAAAATACGGGTAATAGCACACGCTTTAGCAACACTGATTCATTATATAAAAAGGCTGTCACAAAAAAGAGCTCTTTTAGTAGCGGTAGCAATAGCCAAAATGAGCGGACGAACTAGAAAGAGTGGACGTACTAGGAGTAGCGGACGAACTACGACAGCCTACAAATTAGGAGCAGCGGACGAACTAGGAGCAGCGGACGATTATGCCAAACGTATCTCGCTTCATAGTTCGTTGGATTCTTTTCCGAAGACCGACGGGCAATAGCAAGAGGGCGCGTAGCAGAATTAAAAATCACATGTTTGCCTTCTGCTGATGAGTCATTTCGAGATGAGCGTCTGCCTGCTATAAAACTTCTGTTTTGATGTGGTCTGCACTCTGCAATATCTGACTAATAAATTCCATAATGTCAAGATATAGAGATAACTCTAAACTTAAACGCGAGAAATTATCCACAAACTGTTTCTTTTGGTTTGCGTGATATCCTTAGCGGCTCAAGCAGCAAGCGCATGAAGCCGCTAGGTGGGGGAACTTCTCCCTCCACCTGCACGCGCAGACCACGGCGCTCAGCCGTCACTGGGAGCGGACGAACTAAAAGAGCGAACTAGTTCGCGGCAGAGCCGCGAACTACAGTGAGCGCTCCCGATCGCGAACTATTATGCCCGTCACAGTTTTCTCCATGAAGAAGAAAGGCCCATAAACTTTGGTTACAGATATCGCACAGAAGATGTTCATCTTTGGTGAATACCTGCCGTAGGATTTTCAGTTGCCCAAATTCTAACGTTATGGCGATTAACTTTACCGGAACGATGAAAAGTTGATTCATCAGGAAAAATTAATCGTTGAGCAAAAATGTCTTCTTCCATATCGTCTAACACGCATTTCGTAACTTTCGTTGTGGTCGTCAGGATGCATTGCTTGTAATAACTGCTGTTTTTATGGCTTCTTGTGAAGACGGTGTTCTAGAACTCGCCATACCGTTTGTTGAGAAATGTTCTTTGATTGCTTGTGATGTGAATTTCTTTGGGATCCTTTCGTAAAGTGTACGAATACGCTCGACATTCTCGTTCGATGTGCGCGGACGTCCCAAGCTTTTCCCTTTGGTGATGCCACCATATTCTACGAATTTTCGATACCACTCATAAATTTGCTTATGAAGCGGCGGTTGTTTATTAAATTGAAGGCGAAATGCTCGCTGAACTGCAACAATTGACTATAGTTTTGCCAATTGCAGCACACAAAATGGAGTCGCCTACTGACAACCAACAACAAACAACAGCGGCGTGATTGGAACTTCTACCCGGGCTGTTTTAAATTGTAAAATATTCGTAATCAATTAACGTTGGAATCATGTTTCTATCTTTTGTAGTTTGGAAGAAATAAATGTTTGAAATCTGTTCTTTCTTCTTGAATAACCCTGTGCTAGCGGCAGCGGCGTGTCCAGACCTAATCGTGGCACCTCGTAACACGGTCGTGTAGAGTTCCTAAACACCCAGGCGGAATCGCCCGACATGTTTTCTCCAACATGCTTGTAATCACGCCGAGCTATAGAGGCACATGGCCATATTTCTCAAACGATTTCTACAAATAGGTAGAAAAATTTAATTTTTGCATTACTTAAATCGTTATATTCCTGGATTGTGACGAAGTACGCATCATTTCGTTAATAGTTACTCGATATGTTGCTATGGATGAAATTTTCATAACTTATTGAATTTAATTTTCTACTTAGGAGCAGATCTCTATCTTTCACACGTATCGCCAATATTTATTTTATGTACCGAATGCATTTCCGATGGCGATAAAGCCAGAATGAAATATCACGTATCTCATGCACGGTTAGAGGTATCAATATGATATTCTAGCAAATGGTAACAAGCAAAGTATTTTGCCATATGGTTACTGCCCAAAACTTCATTAACTATCTCGTTATTCAAGGAAGTGTAGATTTTTTTGAATGGAAAAAAAGAAAAGTTAGAGATTTATTAATTGATGTAGAGGTACTCCAACATGAGTCACAAACGTTTTATTATTATTATTATTACTTGTTGTCCAACGTGTTTCGGAGCTACACCCCTATTTCCAAAAACTAATAGCCTTCAGTTTATAGCCCAGCGCTAACAGAACGAATATTACTATACTGAACGAGAATTTGACACGAGAATACTAGAAAATGAAAAATATCAAGAATCTTTTCACTAGCTAATGAACTGCCTTATTTTCATTTCCTCACATAGTGAAGTACTCTGTATCAAGATATTATTTATAATGTCCTTTCCATATAACTGAAAAATTGAAATTGAATATTACGTAGAAAAATAGGCACAGCACTTCTGTAGTTTGCAACTATTAAATTTGATGGGTTAAGAAGTCGGTACCAATATCTTTAAGTACGGATGTTATGCAGTAACAACCTGTGCCTAATTCTTAGGAGCTCTAATAATGAAGAGGAGTTATTACTAGATGGGCGAGATGATCCTAGTGCGTCATATTTAACAGACATTGTCTAAAGTTATAAATTTCTCACAGAGTTTGGAGTGGATGAAAATGTTATGTATTTTGAACATTTCATTCGCGTGATGTGTTCACCTAACTTCAGTAGAAACAATGTTCCTCGCATGTCGAAAATTCCGTAACGACGTCAGAAAGTGCATCTTTGTGAACTGTCAGTATGTCATCTTAATAAATGATTGACGCAAATAAAACTGAAATGTGAATGTATGTCTCAACGGACAAAATGATGAAAGTTTCATGTTTATACAGTGAGTAGTTCAGAGTGCGAGGAAGTTAAACGTAACGCATGAGCTTCGTCCGGAACGTGACAAGTCCTACAGCTTGGAAAAAATGGCGGACAGTTTAGCTTCGGTTGCAGCGTGGCCTTCGAGAAAGACAGGCCCCAGCGCATTCGTCATGCTACGTATGCAAGGTAGTTCCGAGCCGGCTCGATCGCTAACTTAATGGCTGCCCGCTATGACGCAGTGGGCTGTGCCCCAGCGGCCGGCCAATCGGCTAGCGATCGTGCCGACTCGGAACTACCTTGCTTACGTGGCATGACGACTGCGCTGGGGTCTGTCTTTCTCGTACGTCTCGGGGTTGCAGGCTGCCTGCAAACCCCTTGACCACAATCAGTTCTCAACTGCTCCGCTAGGTGGCACCGCTGTACAGAATACACTTCTCTCCATGCTTCTCCCAGCATTCTTTCTACTCGAAAATGTCATTGTACCACCCAGTACTGACTTTTAAACAGCATTCGAAATAATTTTGTTCCATTCACAATTTAACAACCAATTTAGATCATGATGTAGTGCTGTTAGCCCAGCAGAGTTTGTAATGAAGAACAACCTAGGGAAGACATTCAGTGAGTGCTCGAAACTGTCGAACATAATAATTATTGTCATTTGAAACTTTTCCTTTGGTCTGTGTTTGCATTACAAATTTGCCTTGATGCAAAACACTTGTTATTTTTGTACGCAAACTAAAAATGGTTCAAATGGTTGTAAATCTATCGGACTAAACTGCGTGGTCATCAGTCCGTAGCTTACAAACTACTTATACTAAGGTAAATTAACCTAAGGACAACCCACACACACACCCATGTCCCAGGGAGGACTCGAACCTCCGACGGCGACCAACCACGCGCTCCACAATACCCAAACTAGTTTCGGCGAAAAACACGCCTTCCTCAGTGGGTTTTCGTATTTAATCTAAAAGAATGCAAAAGGACATATTTACAAAATTGTAAAGCATATTGTAGTATAAGGTATACACTTCTCTTTTGTTGTACCTCTATATAAACACTCATTTCAAAAATGTTTGTTAAGCTTATGGGACTTAACTACGGGGTCATCAGTCCCTAAACTTACAAACTACTTATGCACTACCGTACACTAAAGACAACACAAACATCCATGACCGAGGAGGCATTCGAACCCCCGACGGGAAACGGCCTCGCGCATATGAAGCCAACACCGACAACAGTAGTACAGGTTTATATGCCAACTAGCTCTGCCGATAATGAAATGTTCAAATGTTTGTTAAGCTTATGGGACTTAACTACGGGGTCATCAGTCCCTAAACTTACAAACTACTTATGAACTACTTACGAACTAGGACGGCACAAATATCCATGCCCGAGGGGGGATTCGAACCCCCGACCGTAGTGGCCGTGCTGACCGTGACTGGAGCGCCTCAGTCACCTCGGCCACCGCGGCCGGCAAAGAATTTCCGTACCTTTCATTATTAGGCTATTTTGCACTTTCACACTGCTTTTCAGCATGTCATCTGCAACGGTATGAGCGGCTATTATTGTTAAAAGTTTCTACTGTGATAAATTTGATTTATTTTAGCGTGTTTACGTCTCAGTTATATTTTTATTTTTAGCTGTTATTGTGGTTTGTGAGGGTCTCGATATTACGCTGTGTCAGTATGAAATCTTACTCACGTTCGGTGAACGGTCCTCTGAATGGGCTTGATAAAACGTACTAACGTGACAAGGAAACATGTTCCACCTCTGGCTGGTTTTTTTTTTTTTCGTTTTTCTTTTTCTTTTCTTTTTTTTTTTTTTTTTAATTTACGGTATTTTTGCGTGTGTCGCGACTAGCGAGATGTATATCGCGAGATTGTTTCTGTATCTGTGGCACGAGTTTTGATTGTTTTGACACTTCGTCTTGTGGAAGTGCGTGTGTTTTATTGACGCCCTGTGTTCCGCATTAGTTTATCTAACGCACTGAAGATTGTGTTGTTGCAAAGTGTTGTGTATTAGTTCATTACGTTTTTACCTTCCTTTGTGGCTTTTTAGATGTGATAATTTTCTTCTATCGTGAGTTTTCGGTTTTGGCTATTGCTGTTTTTCATGATTTGTATGTCAGTTTCCATAGTTGTCGGATGGTGGTTATCTTTTACCAAATGTTCTAGTAAAGTAGAGTGGGTGCTTTCGCTCTTCAGAGCTCTTATGTTTTCAGTGCAGCGTGTTCTGAAATTCCTGCGTGTCTGTCCAATGTGATGTGACTGACAGGATATAATGACACGGTTTGCTTTCCCCGATGTTATCAGAGAACAATTTGTATTTTTATATTATTTCGGCATGTTAAAATAATTATCTATGAAAGTCAGAGAAAGAAAATTTAGGAACAACACTTTCAATTTTTTTGTAAGAAAGAAGACACTCTTGCTTTGTACTTCGTAGCGATAGGAGACGGAAGCTGTACTTTATTATTTTTATGTGGCCGCAGTCATGTACATTCAGGTAAATATATGTGCTGTGCGCGTATCTTAAATTTATAAATAAACCCAACCTCTCACTTAAATTCGCACTTATGAATATTTATTAATAATTTTGCCCTATCCTCCCTCCGCCCATGATGTCTTTTTCAGCCTTGTTGAATCACCGCAACAATGGATGGAGCAGCTTTTTTTTTTTTTTTTTTTTTTTTTTTTTTGTTTGTTTGTTAATATTGAATGGTGATATTTCGTGAAGCCTGCCACTCTTGTTTCAAAATTTATTCCATAATATTATCATTTACCGGCAATAGAATCTGCAGTCGATTTTCTTGTGAATTTTTAGAAGTCCGATGTGTTTGACTAACGTAATATTCCTATCCGATTTATATCATGTCACTTACCTTACTTTACGGTTTGCTACACGAGTCGTAGTTTGATATTGACGAACTGCCATCCACTGTTCGGCGAGTGGTTATCATATTATTAAAATTTCATTTACAGCCAAATTTCAACCACCGATGGATCTATTGTTAAAGGTAACTGCTCGTCGATTCTTTGTAATGTTCTGCCTGCACAACACTCCACCGTTAATTAGCTTGCCATCTCATTTAAATGCATGTAATAATTTTTCCAAAATTTTTTCCCCGTAATTTACTGACTGGGATCTTTCATAGCTTCTAACTTCAAACCACTTCCTTCTGTAAATTTGTTAGTCTAAAAAATTAATAGCCAGGCTGGAACATTATAAGGAGTTACAAGTGAGTTGATATATTCCAGCCCCTACACTTATAAACTACTTAAACTAAGTTAAACTAACCAAACGACAACAGACATCCGCACCTGAGGCAGGATTTGAGCCTTCGGCGGAGAGCAAACGCGCCGGCCGCGGTGCCGATGGGACTGAGGCGCTCCAGTCATGGTCTGCGCGGCCACTACGGTCGGGGGTTCGAATCCCCCCTCGGGCATGGATATTTGTGCCGTCCTTAGTCTTAGCTAGTTCATAAGTAGTTTGTAAGCTTAGGTACTGATGACCCCGTAGTTAAGTCCCATAAGTTCTACGAACATTGGAACATTGGAGAACAACCGCGCGCTTCTCTGCAAGGCCCCACAGAGCGCTCGGCCGTTCCATCGCGGCTTCTGTTCAGTTTGAAAAGAGTAAAATCATCCTTACCGCTCACTGTGCTCCAGGGAAGGTCGTCAGCCTTGGCGATGCTTTCCATTGAAAGATGTGATGGAGATTAGCGGGTGGGTGATAAAAATAGCAGGCCAAATATACAATACAGATAAGGTAAGAATTACTGTACTTATAAGTCATAATGTATAATTTATCTTGTTTCCAGTCTTTTAAATGACGGATGAATTTCACTTCAACTAGGAATATAACTCATTACGTAACGACTATTGATAAATTGTGGCATGCTGTCTGTCACAGATATTTTTCTGTCATTGTTGTATCTCTAAATTTCTACAGGACCGTAAACTGGATTTGCAAAAATTTAATTTTGTGACCTCCATAGGCCAAGATAAAGGATTTTTCCTTTGTAATCGTCTCATATGGAAATGTGACATTGAAACTTGAGTGCAATACCTAGCTTCTAGACCAAAGGTCGACAAGTAATCTTACATGGGGTTCGGATACGTTTGAAAATTTTTGTCGAGGTCAACAAGTAAAATCTCATATTCTTTTTTTTTTTATTTTAATTTTTATTAAAAAATAAAATGAAATACAACTGACAGGGATTTGTGTTCAAAAATCCAGAAAAAGTAATATTGTTGACATTTTTTAATTTTTTTTTTTAATTTTCAGTCTCAAACTAATATGAATACATAAGATCTGAAAGATGAAAGTAAAAATATAAAAAAATGAAAGTTGTATTATTTTACAAAGTAGCTGCAGGCCTTCGTTCGCTAAAGTAGAGGTTTCACAGATAGTCAGAGTTGGTATGAAGTCGATTTATACTCATAGAATTTCCTTGCTCATTAAATAAAGTTAATATGTTGCATTCGTGTGTTTTTATGTGGATCACCTGCTAGCTTGCTCCGTTCTGCCGCCGATTTCAGTGTATTCAACAGAAAAAATCGCACTGACGTGTTGTACGGCCCACTTTAGATTTGCAGTTTTAAAGTTTTTGCAAAAATTTTGGACCAAAATAATAATGTAAACAATAAAAAATTAATTAATGAGAGTGTCTGAAAACCTTTTAGGAAAAAAGTTATAAGTAATGGCGGGTTTTGAAACACTGAACTATGGCATCACAGTCTAACGCATTGTCCACTACGCTACGGCCAACACTTGGACGCTACTTTCTTTAATCTCATACTATTGATGGCCGTTGTTAACTGATGATAATATGGCATTTGTAGACACTATATTATCATTTATCGTACGAAGAACGACGTGTTTTTGTTAATTCTTCACTGCGTCATTGCTTTGAAATGAAAACGTGTAAGTTAAAACAAGAAAATCATCAAATACGCAACGCAAAATGGCTTATGCCAGAGAGTTGTGGGCGAGGAATGTCACGTGACATCTGCGAACGGCTGGCTTTCGTTAATTCAGCGGAGGGTGTCAAAACTGATATTTTTGGAAATATCTCACAAACGATACGAGATATGAAAAAAAAACATAAGGTAACAAAGCTTTAGAGAATCTTCTCCTCTACAAATTCGGATATTCAATTTTACCGTCAGATGAACGGTTTATACGCAATTAAATTTACATTACAAACGACCTTTTTTTTAGTATTACTAACGTATTTCATGTCCGAAATATATGAAAAAGCGAGGTTATGGTTTCTGGTAGGTAACAATTATATCTGTTAAATTTGGTGCCATCGGTTGAACGGTTCGGTCTAAAAAAAGTGGGAACACGTTACAGCTAGAAAGACATCGTCAAATCGCCGTTATTTTTCCAAATATCTCTGCAACGATGCAAGATATGAAAAAAACATTATAGAGAATTTTCTCCTTTACAAATTCGATTATTGAATTTTCGTGTCAGGTGAATGGTTAAGCCGTTATTTTTATTTAAATTTCGAGCTGCCAAAAAACGATCGCAAAAGCTCACTTTCAGTCTTACTACCGTAACCTAAAGTGAGCCTGTGGTGTCGCACAAGTCTAAAGTGCGCGCCACCTACTTTCGCCGCACGGCGCGGCGTTCTTACGACGACAGCCACGAGCGCCCTATGCTACAACTCCGCTCGTGGCCACCACTGAACGACATCGTTCACTTGGGACTGAGATAGGAACCATTTAACACTTCGGAATCAGATAGGCACAAGTGAAGACTTGGCTATCGGATAGGCACTAGGCAGGCCTCTAGCTCAACTATGTATCAGCATTCTACAGTACTGAGCTATGTAAAAGTTAAGTATTACTAAGTCTCTAAGAAATATATATATCTCGTCCTAATTTAATCTAGTGTTTCTAGTTTCAGCTGTCCCACTGGCTGGTCACCTCCTACCTGCACAAGCGTGCCTCCTTTATTCCTGTGTCGGTCGTTCTAGTTGGCCACCGACACCTACGACAGAAACGAGACACAAAAGCGGCGACGAGGCTGGGACACAAAAGGGCCAAAAAGTTTCTTTTAATAATTAGAGTATGTAACTTACACATTCAAAATATTTTTGGCTGTCCAGTTTTTGGCCTTCCGCGGACCGGACTTGGACCGCGGTCCGCCAGTTGCCGACAGTCACACTTATCTCCATTTGCTCTCGGTAAAGTAAAAGAGGCTCCAGCGAAAATAATAATTTGAATATGGGGAGCAATATTCGATAGGGGCCTACTGACTGGGCGGTATGCTCTGTCTTCCTCTTGTTACTACTACTAATTTGGTCTTACCCTCATTTACCGTCCGTCGCATTCTTCCAGCTTCGTCCATCATTTCTCTTCCTATCTCCTTAATCATGATTTAACTAATCAGAATGATCTGCAAACACCAGGCTATTTACCTTACTAACTATGACCACAATTATATTTTTATTTCTAATTCTTGTTTAGGTATTTTTCAGTGCTGTATTAAATAATGGTGGCGATATAATGCCTCGTTACCTTACCCTAGATTTTACCTCTAACTGTTCTGAATAATCATTGATGTGACGTGTGTTCTTTCGGACATCTCTGAAAGAAGAGACACCACGGGTTGACATTTACGGTCGCAATTTTACTAATTCCAAGTATTGAAATATTTCGTTTCAAGAAGCTGATATAAATTCAACGGTTAATTTGCTAGCCGCTGTGGCAGAGCTTTTCTGCGGCGCGCCAGTCCCAGTCTACACGGTCGCTACGGTCGGGTGTTCGAATCCTCCATAGGGCATGGATGTTTGTGTCGTCTTTAGTATAAGGTAGTTCAAAACTAATTCGTAAGTTTAAGGACTGATGACCCCTGGTCAAGTCCCTTAAGCTTCATAATTCTTCGTGTAAAATCTCAAACTGACTAGCGAAGATATATGTTTGGACCACAATCCTCTCGCATGCAATCACCTTCCAATAATACCTGCCGCAGGACATTCTGTACCAAGTAGAGGATTTGGCCTTGGCATTGCAGACCTTTCCAAAACGTTTCAGACATTGCTACTATTTTGTTGGAATTATCACTTACTTACACATGACAACATACAAGGCACAAATAGAAAAGGGGAACTGATTTCAAATAGGGCAATGGCAGTGAAAGGAAAAGCAGGAAACTGAGAGTGTAAAAAGTGGTTGAGTGGTCGAGCCACGCCGACGCCACACTATGCCCAGACGACCGCAGCTGTGACGAAGGATCGCCAGCTCACTGGCAGCTTGAGGGTTCGTCTTCTCGAATTGTCACCTCCTTTCGCAGTAATTTCCGGAATCTTTTCACGATACGCATTTCATCTTTAGACGCCTTACTTGGCTTTGAGTAGTTGAGCTTCTCATAACCCATCCGCCGCCGCTCGCCGTAGATTTCGCACAGCCATCTGTGTTTCCGCAAAGCTCGAGGAAGGTATAGCGGACCTTGCTGAGCTCATGAAACGACCGAATCTGCAGTTGCCTTGCAGATCTCTTCCACACAACGGCCTCCCAGTAGCTTGGATTACAGGAGTACGCCAACACTCCCAGCCGCAACACAATGCTTAAGAACTTGAAGGCTTGTCCATCGGAAACTCAAACTTTTTTGTGCTCATTTTAACATTTCCTCACACTATACTCATTACAATTAGACGAACAAGGAACACGTTCACCGTATAATATTGTCATTTTTAAAGACGCAAATTCGATGCAATGTAGGCGTAATGAAACATAATAAATTGTAAATCAGACAAATGTATCGTGTAGCATCATTGATTGGCAAATGAAGATCCGAGCATGGAAACATATCATAGCAACAACAGATTGTGGTGCGGTATTTTTCCCTGTCGACCAGTTCCCTAAATCGTAGATGGAAAGAGTACGCAAATCTCTCGCAGTCAGTTGTCGAAGCAAGCAGTACTTAAAGTATCCTTACACGAGCGTCAGCGGAGCGTCAGCCGAGCAAAGTCGTGACAAGTCGCATAAGAGGAGCAGTAAACGCTTCTTGACGACCGGGGTCGACCCAGGCCCCGCCACATAGAACACCTTGCGATAGCTCGCTTCATTATATAGTAATGTTGTTATTTTCTTGGCTTCGTCGCATCTTAGATTGGGAAATTTCTTTCTATTTAGTCTTTAATTTCCCTATATCCTATGTGTTGTTTATTTTGTTTCGACTGAACCATTTTAAGTGAATTTAAATTTGCGCATAATGAAATTTATAATGAAAATGGAATAAAACCAAAATTCTTACTTTCCGTATATAGAGTGCAATAACTCTTCGTGTAAATTGTCAAAATGACTAGCGAAGATTTATGTTTGGACCACAATCCTCTCGCATGCAATCACCTTCCAATAATACCTGCCAAAGGACATTCTGTACCAAGTAGAGGACTTGGCATTGCAGACCTTTCCGAAACGTTTCAGACATTGCAACTATTTTGTTGAAACTATCACTTACTTACACATGACAACATACAAGGCAAAAATAAAAACGGGGAACTGATTTAAAATGGGGCAATGGCAGTGAAAGGAAAAGCAGGAAACTGAGAGTGTAAAAGGTGGTTGTGTGATCGAGCGACGCCGACGCCACACTCTGCCCAGACGACCGCAGCTGTGACGAAGGATCGTCAGCTCACTGGCAGCTTGAGGGTTTGTCATCTCGAATTGTCACCTGCTTTCGCAGTAATTTCCGGAATCGTTTCACGATACGAATTTCATCTTTGGACGCCTTACTTGGCTTTGAGTAGTTGGGCTTCTCATAACCCATCCGCCGCCGCCGCCGCTCGCCGAAGATTTCGCACCGCCATCTGTGTTTCTGCAAAGCTCGAGGTAGGTATAGCGGACCTTGCTGAGCTCATGAAACGACCGAATCTGCAGTTGCCTTGCAGATCTCTTCCACACAATGGCCTCCCAGTAGCTTTTTTTTTATTTTTTTTTCTCAGACCCCTTTTTTTTCTAATACTGTCTCCCACCAGGATTTTATTTAAATAATTGTAGGTGAGGAATTATTTTCATTTATTTGTTTTGCCTTCCTTCAGGTCATTGGAGTCACATGGCCAACATATTGTATTTTCTTTGGAACATTTAAATAAATATAATTAAAAAAATAATACGAAACATAATAAATCGAACTTAATATATGCTTCTGGAAGGATGACAGAAGAGTGATGTCCTCTTCTGATATTGGAAATAAACATTCTTCGGGCCCGACTCTCCGCAACGGGGACCCGGGTATGTCTTCACGTAAATAATTCTTCCTCCATGTTCGATTTTGGTCCGAATTATTGTTCGTTTTAATCGTCGTCTCTTACCCGTATCGACCCAGTTACGGGGGGCACCTTGATGTGTTGCGTAAGTATTTGGCAAGGTGTGGTGATTGGTCCTGTTCTGCGTTCGTTTCATCGATTTGATCGTGTTGCTTTATACGTCGTGTCGAGAGTAATAGAAAAACTACTTGGTTAGCAATAGGAATATGTTAAATAACTTCTAGATCCATGTAGGAGACTGGGCTCCGCACCTTTCAGCTCCTATCTCCAGGAAGGTTCCAACTGTGGGGCGGATTGGTAAAAATGCTTCCTAAGTAGTTAGCAAAGACAGACCGGTACTTTGCGTGCCTTCTCATAATGTCGTGTCGTGTTAGTAAGAAAGTCCAGAAATCTATCACGTCCTTGGGTCCTTCTCGCAAAAGATAATGGGTGGCCATGCCCTTTATCCAAGTGACTGCATGCATCTTCGATGATGGGAAATAAGTCGCATCCGGATGGAGTATCATCTTCGTGGTAATCATGTTTGTTGGTACCCGGAGATAAAGGGCTAATATCTGTTGGACTAGGTGCCATACGGCCGCCGCCTCGCCGTAGAGCAGACGGTGTTCGTCGGTGTCGTCTTCGTTGCACCTCAGGCAGAGCGGGGAGTCCACCAGGGAGATGGCGTGGAGTCTGTGACGCGTCGGATATTTACCATTGACAAAGGTATACCAAATGCTGCTCGTTTCTGCGGTGAAGTATGGTTGGTGCACTGAGCGCCATACCATCGGCCACGTAACCTCTGGTTGGCGGCCTTCGACGGCGTTCCGTGGATGTGTTCTCATTAACAGTTGGTAAATATCGCGCGTAGCGGGAGCTCTGGTACGAGGAAAGTCGTGATGAATATAACTATATTCAAGCAAAAAGAATTTGATATGTGAGAGCGCTGGAACTATGTGGGCAAGGAAGATCGGCGGGTGGCGTGAAGTAGGTGCAAGTTCATCGACCAACAGACTCGTAATACTATGGAGTCTGTGATTCCAGAGCTTAACGATTGTACGCATATAAAGCGCCGTCGCGCGTGCCAGGACGTTGACCAAGGCTAGACCCCCTCTCCGCTTAGGGAGTGTGAGGGTGTCGTACTTGACCTTGAAGATGTGACCGTTACTGACAAAGTAACCAAAGGCTGCTTGGATCTGTCGTGCCATCGCTCTAGGAATTGGTAAAATTTGTGCAATGTGTGTTATACGAGATGCCATATAGATGTTTATGAATTTCACCTTCTGTATCATGTCCATCGCTCGCAACAACTGACTTCGAACTCCAGTCCTGATGTTCTGAAGTAGTCGCCGAAAGTTCATGGCTGTGGTACGACGGATGTCTGGAGTGAAAATTATTCCCAGGCAGCGGAGAGTCTCTGTAGTTCTGAATGGGGCTACGCTTCCATCTGGGAGTCCCTGTCCAATGTCCATCGCGCAGGATTTGGCTATATTCATATGGCTACCCGCTCCGCTGCCATATTTCTCGATCAATCGCGTCGCCTCCTGAACCTCCTCTTTGGTACGTACGATGAAGACGAGATCGTCTGCGTAGGCGCGGCAATTAAATGTATGTCCCCGCAGGGTGATCCCTGATAACAGACTTTGCAAGCCACAGAGAAGGGGTTCTAAGGCGATGGCATACAGGATCGTTGACAGAGGACAACCCTGTCGTACTGATCGTGCGATTGGTACTGGTTCTGACGTTCGTCCATTGACCATCACCGTCGATGAAGCTCCACGAAGGAGGCGCATAATTACGAGGACAAAGGCGGGAGGAAAAGCCATCCGTTCCATGACCTTTGCGAGGAAATTGTGGCTCACGCGATCGTAGGCGTGGTCGAAGTCGATAGAAATCATGGCTCCCTGCAGTCGACAGACTGTTGCCGTGGCGATGATGTCTCTGTAGTCAGATAGTGTTGTTTGTATGTTGGTGTCTCCACCCAAGGACGTCTGTGCGGGTGAAAGGACTTGATACAGGACTCGCCTGAGTCGCATCGCGAGTATCCGTGAAAAAATTTTGAAATCGGAGTTGAGTAACGTTATCGGCCGATAGCTGTCAGGTCGTCTGCCTCCGGCGGGTTTTGGTATCGGAATAATTATGCCTTCCAGAAATTCTGGCGGTGGTGAGGTTGTATTGGACAGTATCTCCTGATACATCTCTCTCCATCGTGGGAGCATCAAGTCTTGAAAGGTTCTATAGAATTCTAAAGGCAGTCCGTCTGGTCCTGGCGATCGGTTAAGAGCTCCCTTGGCGAGTGCATCAGTGACATCTTCAGTAGAAATGTTGTCTAAAAGTGATTCCGCCGCCTGAACATCAAGGGTACGATGGATCGTCCGTGGTACCTCTCTCAATGCCACCGCGTTAGGCTCTTCTTCACGATAGAAGTGGCGGTAATGAGCTGCGAAGGCCTTTGCAATGTCCGCCTGTGAGTTCAGTCGGCGACCGTCAGGTAAATCTAAAGAGGAAATCAGCGCTTGTCGACGGCGTCTGAGGTTTGAGACAACGTGATGCATGGAGGGTGTTTCGCCATTGATGTTGTCGTGACAGCGCGCTCGAACCACGACACCCTCCAATTGGCGCCGAGTGAGGGCCAAAATCTTTGCCTTGACACGTTGGGCTTCGACATGACGTTCTGGCGACGGCGGATGTTCCATAAGGTCCCGCAGGATCATGTAATAAAATTCTGTCGTCTGTCGGTGCCACTGCATACGTTCCTTGCCATACCGGAGCAAAGTGCGGCGTAAGGCAGGCTTTACACAGTGTACCCACCACAGAAGAGTGGACGAGTATTTTGTGAGGCGTCTTTCGCAGGATTCCCACGTATCCTTCACCCTGTCTCGACATTCCGGTTCCTTTAAATAGGCGATGTTGAGTTTCCATTGGCCCCGACTGCGCCATATTGTTTGACGTCGAAGGTTTATCGTGCACACGAAAACACTATGGTCTGAGAAGGCTGCAGGCCATCTTTCGGCGTTTAAGACGTCCGAAGTGAGCGGAGAAGACACGTAGACGCGATCCAATCGACTGCCCGAGTGACTCGTGACATGCGTAAATCCCGGACGTTGTCCGTGCACCACTTCCCAGGTATCTGCGAGACTGAGTCTTTGCACCAAGTGTCGGAGTTCGGGACAGGTGGTAAAATTAGGATATTGGTCCTTCTTCGACAGAACACAGTTGAAATCTCCGCCAACAATGATGTTCTCATAACGTCCCAGAAAAAGCGGTGTAATCGCTTCAGAGTAAAACTGGGATCGTTCACGTCGTTTTCCTGTACCGGAGGGCGCGTAGATATTGACCAGCCTGATTCCGTGTACTGTTAGTCCCAGCCCTCGTGATGACGGCAGGTAAGTGATGTCTTCGACTGCCATGCCATCTCGAACGACGATCGCAGCTCCCGCCTCTCCGTTGGTAGTTGGGGTTACATATGCGGTATAACCATATAAATCGGGCCAGGAGTCCGTCCGTAGCTCTTGGAACAGCGCAATGTCAATGTCCGCAGCTCGTAGTGTGTCGCGTAAAAATTGAAGTTTTGGTTGGGAGCCAATGGTATTCAAATTAATTGTGGCGATCCTATATGCTTGTACGTTGTCCCGCACGTTCATGTGCGTAGGAACGGAAGTCGTTGGGCGCTGCGTGTTTCCTGCTTATTACTCATGCCCGGTTTTCCGGGCCATCCTGTGGCATTTCTTCATCTGGTGGTACTTCGTCTCCCCAGGAAACGGGGGCAGATCCAGTCATAGTCGATACGCGAGTAGCTGCTCTCATCCCGGTATCCTTTTTGGTTTCTCGAGAAGCATCGGCATCCGGGTCTTCAGAACGCTGTTGTGTTCCAGAGGCACTCGGTAAATCGTCCTGCACGTGGTGGGCACTGTCAACTGCGCTGGAGACATCGTCCTGGGAATCCTCTGGTGCGAGCGGGACAGATTCGTCCTGTAGTCGTGATTCCGACTCTGTTGCCGATGTTTTCCTCCTCTACTTGCGTCGTTGTGGCGACTTCTGTTTCCGAGGCTGTAGTTCTGAATCAGATGACGGAATGGAATTGCGACGTTCAGGGACGAAAGCGGCTGTGGGCACGACCATGGCGTCAATTTCCATGCCAGTGTCTCGTTTGTCGACATCTTCGTCCCGTATCGGAACCTCCGAGCGAGGGATCGGTTGTCTTTGGTACTCGCCGGCCTCATCTCGTCCAGTCGTTGCAGGTTGTGAAAGGTCTTGTGGGACTTCTTGGCTAGATCTTGAACTGGCGTCTGAAGTTCTTTCGGTCTCATTGCCGCTGCATAGGTTAGTGGCAGGGTTGTTATGGGCTGCGGAAGTGTGACATCATCGCTCCGAAGTTGTGGAATCCTGCGTTGGGGACATTCGTTTCTCACGTGTCCCTCTTTACCGCATCCGGAACAGGTCTTCGGCTGCCCGTCATATATAACAATGGCCCGGCAGCCGCCGATGTAGAGGTAGGACGGGACGTGTTTCTTTAGTTCTATGCTCACTTGCCGCACGCCGTTCAGGACTGGATACGTACTGAAGTGTATCCATTTCTCTGCTACGTGTCCGTGTACTGTTCCGTAAGGGCGGAGCGCCGCCATCACTTCTTCTGCTGGCATTTCGAACGGAAGTTCGAAAACTCGGACCGTACGTAAACCTAGGCCGACATGTTCAACTGCTACTGGGCCGATGTGTCCGTCCGAATGCCGGAATTTAAGGCCATCTTTTGTCCGTGCAAGTATTCTGTCGCAGGCTGCATCGGATTTCAATTTGACGTACACTACACTGCTAACGATCGAGAAGTGTATTCCAATCATGTCCTCACAGGGGATCTTCACTTCCTCACGTAGGAACTGTTTGATTTCCAGTGCTCTGGTCATACATATTCGTTCGAGAAGGTGAACTTCAGTGTGGTTTTGCGGTACGAGTTGGCCATTCTAGTGTTGATCGTAATACAAGCGACAAGCGCTGCGAAGGTAAACAACCTCGGAACACGCGCTACGGCGAGGAGGTAAACAGTACCTTCCGCGCCGTTACACTGCCCGAGGCAGACTGTAGCTTGGATTACAGGAGTACGCCAACACTCCCAGCCGCAACACAATGCTTAAGAACTTGAAGGCTTGTCCATTGGAAACACAAACTTTTTTGTGCTCATTTTAACATTTCCTCACACTATACTCATTACAATTAGTCGAACAAGGAACACGTTCACCGTATAATATTGTCATTTTTAAAGACGCAAATTCGATGCAATGTAGGCGTAATGAAACATAATAAATTGTAAATCAGACAAATGTATCGTGTAGCATCATTGATTGGCAAATGAAGATCCGAGCATGGAAACATATCATAGCAACAACAGCTTGTGATGCGGTATTTCTCCCTGTCGACCAGTTCCCTAAATCATAGATGGAAAGAGTACGCAAATCTCTCGCAGTCAGTTGTCGAAGCAAGCAGTACTTAAAGTATCCTTACACGAGCGTCAGCCGAGCAAAGTCGTGACAAGTCGCATAAGAGGAGCAGTAAACGCTTCTTGACGACCGGGGTCGACCCAGGCCCCGCCAAATAGAACACCTTACGATAGCTCGCTTCATTATATAGTAATGTCGTTATTTTCTTGGCTTCGTCGCATCTTAGATTGGGAAATTTCTTTCTATTTAGCCTTTAATTTCCCTATATCCTATGTGTTGTTTACTTTGTTTCGACTGAACCATTTTAAGTGAATTTAAATTTGCGCATAATGAAATTTATAATGAAAATGGAATAAAACCAAAATTCTTACTTTCCGTATATAGAGTGCAATAATTCTTCGTGTAAATTGTCAGAATGACTAGCGAAGATTTATGTTTGCACCACAATCCTCTCGCATGCAATCACCTTCCAATAATACCTGCCACAGGACATTCTGTACCAAGTAGAGTATTTGGACTTGGCATGGCAGACCTTTCCAAAACGTTTCGGTCATTGCAACTATTTTGTTGGAACTATCACTTACTTACACATGACAACATACAAGGCACAAATAGAAAAGGGGAACTGATTTCAAATAGCGCAATGGCAGTGAAAGGAAAAGCAGGAAACTGAGAGTGTAAAAAGTGGTTGTGTGGTCAAGCGACGCCGACGCCACAATCTGCCCAGACGACCGCAGCTGTGACGAAGGATCGCCAGCTCACTGGCAGCTTGAGGGTTCGTCTTCTCGAATTGTCACCTGCTTTCGCAGTAATTTCCGGAATCATTTCACGATACGCATTTCATCTTTAGAGGCCTTACTTGGCTTTGAATAGTTGGGCTTCTCATAACCCATCCGCCGCCGCTCGCCGAAGATTTCGCACAGCCATCTGTGTTTACGCAAAGCTCAAGGAAGGTATAGCAGACCTTGCTGAGCTCATGAAACGACCGAATCTGCAGTTGCCTTGCAGATCTCTTCCACACAACGGCCTCCCAGTAGCTTGGATTACAGGAGTACGCCAACACTCCCAGCCGCAACACAATGCTTAAGAACTTGAAGGCTTGTCCATCGGAAACTCAAACTTTTTTGTGCTCATTTTAACATTTCCTCACACTATACTCATTACAAATAGACGAACAAGGAACACGTTCACCGTATAATATTGTCATTTTTAAAGACGCAAATTCGATGCAATGTAGGCGTAATGAAACATAATAAATTGTAAATCAGACAAATGTATCGTGTAGCATCATTGATTGGCAAATGAAGATCCGAGCATGGAAACATATCATAGCAACAACAGATTGTGGTGCGGTATTTTTCCCTGTCGACCAGTTCCCTAAATCGTATATGGAAAGAGTACGCAAATCTCTCGCAGTCAGTTGTCGAAGCAAGCAGTACTTAAAGTATCCTTACACGAGCGTCAGCCGAGCAAAGTCGTGACAAGTCGCATAAGAGGAGCAGTAAACGCTTCTTGACGACCGGGGTCGACCCAGGCCCCGCCACATAGAACACCTTGCAATAGCTCGCTTCATTATATAGTAATGTTGTTATTTTCTTGGCTTCGTCGCATCTTAGATTGGGAAATTTCTTTCTATTTAGTCTTTAATTTCCCTATATCCTATGTGTTGTTTATTTTGTTTCGACTGAACCATTTTAAGTGAATTTCAATTTGTGCATAATGAAATTTATAATGAAAATGGAATAAAACCAAAATTCTTACTTTCCGTATATAGAGTGCAATAACTCTTCGTTGAAATTGTCAAAATGACTAGCGAAGATTTATGTTTGGACCACAATCCTCTCACATGCAATCACCTTCCAATAATACCTGCCAAAGGACATTCAGTACCAAGTAGAGGACTTGGCATTGCAGACCTTTCCAAAACGTTTCATACATTGCAACTATTTTGTTGAAAGTATCACTTACTTACACATGACAACATACAAGGCAAAAATAAAAACGGGGAACTGATTTAAAATGGGGCAATGGCAGTGAAAGGAAAAGCAGGAAACTAAGAGTGGAAAAGGTGGTTGTGTGATCGAGCGACGCCAACGCCACACTCTGCCCAGACGACCGCAGCTGTGACGAAGGACCGTCAGCTCACTGGCAGCTTGAGGGTTCGTCATCTCGAATTGTCACCTGCTTTCGCAGTAATTTCCGGAATCTTTTCACGATACGAATTTCATCTTTGGACGCCTTACTTGGCTTTGAGTAGTTGGGCTTCTCATAACCCATCCGCCGCCGCCGCCGTTCGCCGAAGATTTCGCACCGCCATCTGTGTTTCTGCGAAACTCGAGGTAGGTATAGCGGACCTTGCTGAGCTCATGAAACGACCGAATCTGCAGTTGCCTTGCAGATCTCTTCCACACAACGGCCTCCCAGTAGCTTGGATTACAGGAGTACGCCAACACTCCCAGCCGCAACACAATGCTTAAGAACTTGAAGGCTTGTCCATCGGAAACACAAACTTTTTTGTGCTCATTTTAACATTTCCTCACACTATACTCATTACAATTAGACGAACAAGGAACACGTTCACCGTATAATATTGTCATTTTTAAAGACGCAAATTCGATGCAATGTAGTCGTAATGAAACATAACAAATTGTAAATCAGACAAATGTATCGTGTAGCATCATTGATTGGCAAATGAAGATCCGAACATGGAAACATATCATAGCAACAACAGCTTGTGATGCGGTATTTTTCCCTGTCGACCAGTTCCCTAAATCATAGATGGAAAGAGTACGCAAATCTCTCGCAGTCAGTTGTCGAAGCAAGCAGTACTTAAAGTATCCTTACACGAGCTGTCAGCGGTTCCTGCAGGGGGATGCTCGTCCACTGTTGGTCGAGCTGATCTCTACGAGATTACGAGAGTAACTCGGGCGTCAAATTGTAAATCAGACAAATGTATCGTGTAGCATCATTGATTGGCAAATGAAGATCCGAGCATGGAAACATATCATAGCAACAACAGCTTGTGATGCGGTATTTTTCCCTGTTGACCAGTTCCCTAAATCATAGATGGAAAGAGTACGCAAATCTCTCGCAGTCAGTTGTCGAAGCAAGCAGTACTTAAAGTATCCTTACACGAGCGTCAGCGGTTCCTGCAGGGGGATGCTCGTCCACTGTTGGTCGAGCTGATCTCTACGAGAGTAACTCGGGCGTCCAAACCTTGATTGTCGTGAGTGCACTCGTGTTCTCTCGATAATCCATTTTTAGTCCGGGGCAAGTCCCGGAGATAAATTAAATTGGTTCCAATCCCCCGGTTCCGACCAAGGTTTTCGGGAGGTTTTCCTTGGTTGTAAGGCGTATGTCGGAACTGGTAAGCCCCTCCCACTTATTCCCAATTGGGATTCCCCCTTTGCCCCACTATCAGCTTGTCTGATAATTGGCTGAATAGAACCGCGACTCTTTATGGGCCGGATCTCAAACAGCCCGCTCCACTCCTCGGAGTGGAGAATGAAAAGAGATAAGTTTTTTTTTTTTTTTTGAGCGGTCAGCCGAGCAAAGTCGTGACAAGTCGCATAAGAGGAGCAGTAAACGCTTCTTGACGACCGGGGTCGACCCAGGCCCCGCCAAATAGAACACCCTACGATAGCTCGCTTCATTATATAGTAATGTCGTTATTTTCTTGTCTTCGTCGTATCTTAGATTGGGAAATTTCTTTCTATTTAGTCTTTAATTTCCCTATATCCTATGTGTTGTTTATTTTGTTTCGACTGAACCATTTTAAGTGAATTTAAATTTGCGCATAATGAAATTTATAATGAAAATGGAATAAAACCAAAATTCTTATTTTACGTATATAGAGTGCAATAATTCTTCGTGTAAATTGTCAGAATGACTAGCGAAGATTTATGTTTGCACCACAATCCTCTCGCATGCAATCACCTTCCAATAATACCTGCCACAGGACATTCTGTACCAAGTAGAGTATTTGGACTTGGCATGGCAGACCTTTCCAAAACGTTTCGGTCATTGCAACTATTTTGTTGGAACTATCACTTACTTACGCATGACAACATACAAGGCACAAATAAAAAAGGGGAACTGATTTCAAATAGGGCAATGGCAGTGAAAGGAAAAGCAGGAAACTGAGAGTGTAAAAAGTGGTTGTGTGGTCGAGCGACGCCGACGCCACACTCTGCCCAGACGACCGCAGCTGTGACGAAGGATCGCCAGCTCACTGGCAGCTTGAGGGTTCGTCTTCTCGAATTGTCACCTGCTTTCGCAGTAATTTACGGAATCTTTTCACGATACGCATTTCATCTTTAGAGGCCTTACTTGGCTTTGAATATTTGGGCTTCTCATAACCCATCCGCCGCCGGTCGCCGAAGATTTCACACAGCCATCTGTGTTTACGCAAAGCTCGAGGAAGGTATAGCGGACCTTGCTGAGCTCATGAAACGACCGAATCTGCAGTTGCCTTGCAGATCTCTTCCACACAACGGCCTCCCAGTAGCTTGGATTACAGGAGTACGCCAACACTCCCAGCCGCAACACAATGCTTAAGAACTTGAAGGCTTGTCCATCGGAAACTCAAACTTTTTTGTGCTCATTTTAACATTTCCTCACACTATACTCATTACAAATAGACGAACAAGGAACACGTTCACCGTATAATATTGTCATTTTTAAAGACGCAAATTCGATGCAATGTAGGCGTAATGAAACATAATAAATTGTAAATCAGACAAATGTATCGTGTAGCATCATTGATTGGCAAATGAAGATCCGAGCATGGAAACATATCATAGCAACAACAGATTGTGGTGCGGTATTTCTCCCTGTCGACCAGTTTCCTAAATCGTAGATGGAAAGAGTACGCAAATCTCTCGCAGTCAGTTGTCGAAGCAAGCAGTACTTAAAGTATCCTTACACGAGCGTCAGCGGAGCGTCAGCCGAGCTAAGTCGTGACAAGTCGCATAAGAGGAGCAGTAAACGCTTCTTGACGACCGGGGTCGACCCAGGCCCCGCCACATAGAACACCTTGCGATAGCTCGCTTCATTATATAGTAATGTTGTTATTTTCTTGGCTTCGTCGCATCTTAGATTGGGAAATTTCTTTCTATTTAGTCTTTAATTTCCCTATATCCTATGTGTTGTTTATTTTGTTTCGACTGAACCATTTTTAGTGAATTTAAATTTGCGCATAATGAAATTTATAATGAAAATGGAATAAAACCAAAATTCTTACTTTCCGTATATAGAGTGCAATAACTCCTCGTGTAAATTGTCAAAATGACTAGTGAAGATTTATGTTTGGACCACAATCCTCTCGCATGCAATCACCTTCCAATAATACCTGCCAAAGGACATTCTGTACCAAGTAGAGGACTTGGCATTGCAGACCTTTCCGAAACGTTTCAGACATTGCAACTATTTTGTTGAAACTATCACTTACTTACACATGACAACATACAAGGCAAAAATAAAAACGGGGAACTGATTTAAAATGGGGCAATGGCAGTGAAAGGAAAAGCAGGAAACTGAGAGTGTAAAAAGTGGTTGTGTGATCGAGCGACGCCGACGCCACACTCTGCCCAGACGACCGCAGCTGTGACGAAGGATCGTCAGCTCACTGGCAGCTTGAGGGTTCGTCATCTCGAATTGTCACCTGCTTTCGCAGTAATTTCCGGAATCTTTTCACGATACGAATTTCATCTTTGGACGCATTACTTGGCTTTGAGTTGTTGGGCTTCTCATAACCCATCCGCCGCCGCCGCCGCTCGCCGAAGATTTCGCACCGCCATCTGTGTTTCTGCAAAGCTCGAGGGAGGTATAGCGGACCTTGCTGAGCTCATGAAACGACCGAATCTGCAGTTGCCTTGCAAATCTCTTCCACACAACGGCCTCCCAGTAGCTTGGATTACAGGAGTACGCCACACCCTCCCAGCCGCAACACAATGCTTAAGAACTTGAAGGCTTGTCCATCGGAAACACAAACTTTTTTGTGCTCATTTTAACATTTCCTCACACTATACTCATTACAAATAGACGAACAAGGAACACGTTCACCGTATAATATTGTCATTTTTAAAGACGCAAATTCGATGCAATGTAGGCGTAATGAAACATAACAAATTGTAAATCAGACAAATGTATCGTGTAGCATCATTGATTGGCAATGAAGATCCGAGCATGGAAACATATCATAGCAACAACAGCTTGTGATGCGGTATTTTTCCCTGTTGACCAGTTCCCTAAATCATAGATGGAAAGAGTACGCAAATCTCTCGCAGTCAGTTGTCGAAGCAAGCAGTACTTAAAGTATCCTTACACGAGCGTCAGCGGTTCCTGCAGGGGGATGCTCGTCCACTGTTGGTCGAGCTGATCTCTACGAGAGTAACTCGGGCGTCCAAACCTTGATTGTCGTGAGTGCACTCGTGTTCTCTCGATAATCCATTTTTAGTCCGGGGCAAGTCCCGGAGATAAATTAAATTGGTTCCAATCCCCCGGTTCCGACCAAGGTTTTCGGGAGGTTTTCCTTGGTTGTAAGGCGTATGTCGGAACTGGTAAGCCCCTCCCCTTATTCCCAATTGGGATTCCCCCTTTGCCCCACTATCAGCTTGTCTGATAATTGGCTGAATAGAACCGCGACTCTTTATGGGCCGGATCTCAAACAGCCCGCTCCACTCCTCGGAGTGGAGAATGAAAAGAGATAAGTTTTTTTTTTTTTTTTGAGCGGTCAGCCGAGCAAAGTCGTGACAAGTCGCATAAGAGGAGCAGTAAACGCTTCTTGACGACCGGGGTCGACCCAGGCCCCGCCAAATAGAACACCCTACGATAGCTCGCTTCATTATATAGTAATGTCGTTATTTTCTTGTCTTCGTCGTATCTTAGATTGGGAAATTTCTTTCTATTTAGTCTTTAATTTCCCTATATCCTATGTGTTGTTTATTTTGTTTCGACTGAACCATTTTAAGTGAATTTAAATTTGCGCATAATGAAATTTATAATGAAAATGGAATAAAACCAAAATTCTTATTTTACGTATATAGAGTGCAATAATTCTTCGTGTAAATTGTCAGAATGACTAGCGAAGATTTATGTTTGCACCACAATCCTCTCGCATGCAATCACCTTCCAATAATACCTGCCACAGGACATTCTGTACCAAGTAGAGTATTTGGACTTGGCATGGCAGACCTTTCCAAAACGTTTCGGTCATTGCAACTATTTTGTTGGAACTATCACTTACTTACGCATGACAACATACAAGGCACAAATAAAAAAGGGGAACTGATTTCAAATAGGGCAATGGCAGTGAAAGGAAAAGCAGAAAACTGAGAGTGTAAAAAGTGGTTGTGTGGTCGAGCGACGCCGACGCCACACTCTGCCCAGACGACCGCAGCTGTGACGAAGGATCGCCAGCTCACTGGCAGCTTGAGGGTTCGTCTTCTCGAATTGTCACCTGCTTTCGCAGTAATTTACGGAATCTTTTCACGATACGCATTTCATCTTTAGAGGCCTTACTTGGCTTTGAGTAGTTGGGCTTCTCATAACCCATCCGCCGCCGGTCGCCGAAGATTTCACACAGCCATCTGTGTTTACGCAAAGCTCGAGGAAGGTATAGCGGACCTTGCTGAGCTCATGAAACGACCGAATCTGCAGTTGCCTTGCAGATCTCTTCCACACAACGGCCTCCCAGTAGCTTGGATTACAGGAGTACGCCAACACTCCCAGCCGCAACACAATGCTTAAGAACTTGAAGGCTTGTCCATCGGAAACTCGAACTTTTTTGTGCTCATTTTAACATTTCCTCACACTATACTCATTACAAATAGACGAACAAGGAACACGTTCACCGTATAATATTGTCATTTTTAAAGACGCAAATTCGATGCAATGTAGGCGTAATGAAACATAATAAATTGTAAATCAGACAAATGTATCGTGTAGCATCATTGATTGGCAAATGAAGATCCGAGCATGGAAACATATCATAGCAACAACAGATTGTGGTGCGGTATTTTTCCCTGTCGACCAGTTCCCTAAATCGTAGATGGAAAGAGTACGCAAATCTCTCGCAGTCAGTTGTCGAAGCAAGCAGTACTTAAAGTATCCTTACACGAGCTTCAGCGGAGCGTCAGCCGAGCTAAGTCGTGACAAGTCGCATAAGAGGAGCAGTAAACGCTTCTTGACGACCGGGGTCGACCCAGGCCCCGCCACATAGAACACCTTGCAATAGCTCGCTTCATTATATAGTAATGTTGTTATTTTCTTGGCTTCGTCGCATCTTAGATTGGGAAATTTCTTTCTATTTAGTCTTTAATTTCCCTATATCCTATGTGTTGTTTATTTTGTTTCGACTGAACCATTTTAAGTGAATTTAAATTTGCGCATAATGAAATTTATAATGAAAATGGAATAAAACCAAAATTCTTATTTTACGTATATAGAGTGCAATAATTCTTCGTGTAAATTGTCAGAATGACTAGCGAAGATTTATGTTTGCACCACAATCCTCTCGCATGCAATCACCTTCCAATAATACCTGCCACAGGACATTCTGTACCAAGTAGAGTATTTGGACTTGGCATGGCAGACCTTTCCAAAACGTTTCGGTCATTGCAACTATTTTGTTGGAACTATCACTTACTTACGCATGACAACATACAAGGCACAAATAAAAAAGGGGAACTGATTTCAAATAGGGCAATGGCAGTGAAAGGAAAAGCAGAAAACTGAGAGTGTAAAAAGTGGTTGTGTGGTCGAGCGACGCCGACGCCACACTCTGCCCAGACGACCGCAGCTGTGACGAAGGATCGCCAGCTCACTGGCAGCTTGAGGGTTCGTCTTCTCGAATTGTCACCTGCTTTCGCAGTAATTTACGGAATCTTTTCACGATACGCATTTCATCTTTAGAGGCCTTACTTGGCTTTGAGTAGTTGGGCTTCTCATAACCCATCCGCCGCCGGTCGCCGAAGATTTCACACAGCCATCTGTGTTTACGCAAAGCTCGAGGAAGGTATAGCGGACCTTGCTGAGCTCATGAAACGACCGAATCTGCAGTTGCCTTGCAGATCTCTTCCACACAACGGCCTCCCAGTAGCTTGGATTACAGGAGTACGCCAACACTCCCAGCCGCAACACAATGCTTAAGAACTTGAAGGCTTGTCCATCGGAAACTCGAACTTTTTTGTGCTCATTTTAACATTTCCTCACACTATACTCATTACAAATAGACGAACAAGGAACACGTTCACCGTATAATATTGTCATTTTTAAAGACGCAAATTCGATGCAATGTAGGCGTAATGAAACATAATAAATTGTAAATCAGACAAATGTATCGTGTAGCATCATTGATTGGCAAATGAAGATCCGAGCATGGAAACATATCATAGCAACAACAGATTGTGGTGCGGTATTTTTCCCTGTCGACCAGTTCCCTAAATCGTAGATGGAAAGAGTACGCAAATCTCTCGCAGTCAGTTGTCGAAGCAAGCAGTACTTAAAGTATCCTTACACGAGCGTCAGCGGAGCGTCAGCCGAGCTAAGTCGTGACAAGTCGCATAAGAGGAGCAGTAAACGCTTCTTGACGACCGGGGTCGACCCAGGCCCCGCCACATAGAACACCTTGCGATAGCTCGCTTCATTATATAGTAATGTTGTTATTTTCTTGGCTTCGTCGCATCTTAGATTGGGAAATTTCTTTCTATTTAGTCTTTAATTTCCCTATATCCTATGTGTTGTTTATTTTGTTTCGACTGAACCATTTTAAGTGAATTTAAATTTGCGCATAATGAAATTTATAATGAAAATGGAATAAAACCAAAATTCTTACTTTCCGTATATAGAGTGCAATAACTCTTCGTGTAAATTGTCAAAATGACTAGCGAAGATTTATGTTTGGACCACAATCCTCTCGCATGCAATCACCTTCCAATAATACCTGCCAAAGGACATTCTGTTCCAAGTAGAGGACTTGGCATTGCAGACCTTTCCGAAACGTTTCAGACATTGCAACTATTTTGTTGAAACTATCACTTACTTACACATGACAACATACAAGGCAAAAATAAAAACGGGGAACTGATTTAAAATGGGGCAATGGCAGTGAAAGGAAAAGCAGGAAACTGAGAGTGTAAAAGGTGGTTGTGTGATCGAGCGACGCCGACGCCACACTCTGCCCAGACGACCGCAGCTGTGACGAAGGATCGTCAGCTCACTGGCAGCTTGAGGGTTCGTCATCTCGAATTGTCATCTGCTTTCGCAGTAATTTCCGGAATCTTTTCACGATACGAATTTCATCTTTGGACGCCTTACTTGGCTTTGAGTAGTTGGGCTTCTCATAACCCATCCGCCGCCGCCGCCGCTCGCCGAAGATTTCGCACCGCCATCTGTGTTTCTGCAAAGCTCGAGGTAGGTATAGCGGACCTTGCTGAGCTCATGAAACGACCGAATCTGCAGTTGCCTTGCAGATCTCTTCCACACAACGGCCTCCCAGTAGCTTTTTTTTATTTTTTTTTCTCAGTCCCCTTTTTTTTTTTATACTGTCTCCCACCAGGATTTTATTTAAATAATTGTAGGTGAGGAATTATTTTCATTTATTTGTTTTGCCTTCCTTCAGGTCATTGGAGTCACATGGCCAACATATTGTATTTTCTTTGGAACATTTAAATAAATATAATTAAAAAAAAATAATACGAAACATAATAAATCGAACTTAATATATGCTTCTGGAAGGATGACAGAAGAGTGATGTCCTCTTCTGATATTGGAAATAAACATTCTTCGGGCCCGACTCTCCGCAACGGGGACCCGGGTATGTCTTCACGTAAATAATTCTTCCTCCATGTTCGATTTTGGTCCGAATTATTGTTCGTTTTAATCGTCGTCTCTTACCCGTATCGACCCAGTTACGGGGGACACCTTGATGTGTTGCGTAAGTATTTGGCAAGGTGTGGTGATTGGTCCTGTTCTGCGTTCGTTTCATCGATTTGATCGTGTTGCTTTATACGTCGTGTCGAGAGTAATAGAAAAACTACTTGGTTAGCAATAGGAATATGTTAAATAACTTCTAGATCCATGTAGGAGACTGGGCTCCGCACCTTTCAGCTCCTATCTCCAGGAAGGTTCCAACTGTGGGGCGGATTGGTAAAAATGCTTCCTAAGTAGTTAGCAAAGACAGACCGGTACTTTGCGTGCCTTCTCATAATGTCGTGTCGTGTTAGTAAGAAAGTCCAGAAATCTATCACGTCCTTGGGTCCTTCTCGCAAAAGATAATGGGTGGCCATGCCCTTTATCCAAGTGACTGCATGCATCTTCGATGATGGGAAATAAGTCGCATCCGGATGGAGTATCATCTTCGTGGTAATCATGTTTGTTGGTACCCGGAGATAAAGGGCTAATATCTGTTGGACTAGGTGCCATACGGCCGCCGCCTCGCCGTAGAGCAGACGGTGTTCGTCGGTGTCGTCTTCGTTGCACCTCAGGCAGAGCGGGGAGTCCACCAGGGAGATGGCGTGGAGTCTGTGACGCGTCGGATATTTACCATTGACAAAGGTATACCAAATGCTGCTCGTTTCTGCGGTGAAGTATGGTTGGTGCACTGAGCGCCATACCATCGGCCACGTAACCTCTGGTTGGCGGCCTTCGACGGCGTTCCGTGGATGTGTTCTCATTAACAGTTGGTAAATATCGCGCGTAGCGGGAGCTCTGGTACGAGGAAAGTCGTGATGAATATAACTATATTCAAGCAAAAAGAATTTGATATGTGAGAGCGCTGGAACTATGTGGGCAAGGAAGATCGGCGGGTGGCGTGAAGTAGGTGCAAGTTCATCGACCAACAGACTCGTAATACTATGGAGTCTGTGATTCCAGAGCTTAACGATTGTACGCATATAAAGCGCCGTCGCGCGTGCCAGGACGTTGACCAAGGCTAGACCCCCTCTCCGCTTAGGGAGTGTGAGGGTGTCGTACTTGACCTTGAAGATGTGACCGTTACTGACAAAGTAACCAAAGGCTGCTTGGATCTGTCGTGCCATCGCTCTAGGAATTGGTAAAATTTGTGCAATGTGTGTTATACGAGATGCCATATAGATGTTTATGAATTTCACCTTCTGTATCATGTCCATCGCTCGCAACAACTGACTTCGAACTCCAGTCCTGATGTTCTGAAGTAGTCGCCGAAAGTTCATGGCTGTGGTACGACGGATGTCTGGAGTGAAAATTATTCCCAGGCAGCGGAGAGTCTCTGTAGTTCTGAATGGGGCTACGCTTCCATCTGGGAGTCCCTGTCCAATGTCCATCGCGCAGGATTTGGCTATATTCATATGGCTACCCGCTCCGCTGCCATATTTCTCGATCAATCGCGTCGCCTCCTGAACCTCCTCTTTGGTACGTACGATGAAGACGAGATCGTCTGCGTAGGCGCGGCAATTAAATGTATGTCCCCGCAGGGTGATCCCTGATAACAGACTTTGCAAGCCACAGAGAAGGGGTTCTAAGGCGATGGCATACAGGATCGTTGACAGAGGACAACCCTGTCGTACTGATCGTGCGATTGGTACTGGTTCTGACGTTCGTCCATTGACCATCACCGTCGATGAAGCTCCACGAAGGAGGCGCATAATTACGAGGACAAAGGCGGGAGGAAAAGCCATCCGTTCCATGACCTTTGCGAGGAAATTGTGGCTCACGCGATCGTAGGCGTGGTCGAAGTCGATAGAAATCATGGCTCCCTGCAGTCGACAGACTGTTGCCGTGGCGATGATGTCTCTGTAGTCAGATAGTGTTGTTTGTATGTTGGTGTCTCCACCCAAGGACGTCTGTGCGGGTGAAAGGACTTGATACAGGACTCGCCTGAGTCGCATCGCGAGTATCCGTGAAAAAATTTTGAAATCGGAGTTGAGTAACGTTATCGGCCGATAGCTGTCAGGTCGTCTGCCTCCGGCGGGTTTTGGTATCGGAATAATTATGCCTTCCAGAAATTCTGGCGGTGGTGAGGTTGTATTGGACAGTATCTCCTGATACATCTCTCTCCATCGTGGGAGCATCAAGTCTTGAAAGGTTCTATAGAATTCTAAAGGCAGTCCGTCTGGTCCTGGCGATCGGTTAAGAGCTCCCTTGGCGAGTGCATCAGTGACATCTTCAGTAGAAATGTTGTCTAAAAGTGATTCCGCCGCCTGAACATCAAGGGTACGATGGATCGTCCGTGGTACCTCTCTCAATGCCACCGCGTTAGGCTCTTCTTCACGATAGAAGTGGCGGTAATGAGCTGCGAAGGCCTTTGCAATGTCCGCCTGTGAGTTCAGTCGGCGACCGTCAGGTAAATCTAAAGAGGAAATCAGCGCTTGTCGACGGCGTCTGAGGTTTGAGACAACGTGATGCATGGAGGGTGTTTCGCCATTGATGTTGTCGTGACAGCGCGCTCGAACCACGACACCCTCCAATTGGCGCCGAGTGAGGGCCAAAATCTTTGCCTTGACACGTTGGGCTTCGACATGACGTTCTGGCGACGGCGGATGTTCCATAAGGTCCCGCAGGATCATGTAATAAAATTCTGTCGTCTGTCGGTGCCACTGCATACGTTCCTTGCCATACCGGAGCAAAGTGCGGCGTAAGGCAGGCTTTACACAGTGTACCCACCACAGAAGAGTGGACGAGTATTTTGTGAGGCGTCTTTCGCAGGATTCCCACGTATCCTTCACCCTGTCTCGACATTCCGGTTCCTTTAAATAGGCGATGTTGAGTTTCCATTGGCCCCGACTGCGCCATATTGTTTGACGTCGAAGGTTTATCGTGCACACGAAAACACTATGGTCTGAGAAGGCTGCAGGCCATCTTTCGGCGTTTAAGACGTCCGAAGTGAGCGGAGAAGACACGTAGATGCGATCCAATCGACTGCCCGAGTGACTCGTGACATGCGTAAATCCCGGACGTTGTCCGTGCACCACTTCCCAGGTATCTGCGAGACTGAGTCTTTGCACCAAGTGTCGGAGTTCGGGACAGGTGGTAAAATTAGGATATTGGTCCTTCTTCGACAGAACACAGTTGAAATCTCCGCCAACAATGATGCTCTCATAACGTCCCAGAAAAAGCGGTGTAATCGCTTCAGAGTAAAACTGGGATCGTTCACGTCGTTTTCCTGTACCGGAGGGCGCGTAGATATTGACCAGCCTGATTCCGTGTACTGTTAGTCCCAGCCCTCGTGATGACGGCAGGTAAGTGATGTCTTCGACTGCCATGCCATCTCGAACGACGATCGCAGCTCCCGCCTCTCCGTTGGTAGTTGGGGTTACATATGCGGTATAACCATATAAATCGGGCCAGGAGTCCGTCCGTAGCTCTTGGAACAGCGCAATGTCAATGTCCGCAGCTCGTAGTGTGTCGCGTAAAAATTGAAGTTTTGGTTGGGAGCCAATGGTATTCAAATTAATTGTGGCGATCCTATATGCTTGTACGTTGTCCCGCACGTTCATGTGCGTAGGAACGGAAGTCGTTGGGCGCTGCGTGTTTCCTGCTTATTACTCATGCCCGGTTTTCCGGGCCATCCTGTGGCATTTCTTCATCTGGTGGTACTTCGT
This sequence comes from Locusta migratoria, assembly GCA_026315105.1. Lineage (NCBI taxonomy): Eukaryota > Metazoa > Arthropoda > Insecta > Orthoptera > Acrididae > Locusta > Locusta migratoria. The sequence goes on along the minus strand of CM048750.1, from coordinate 97,877,801 downwards.
CTCCCCAGGAAACGGGGGCAGATCCAGTCATAGTCGATACGCGAGTAGCTGCTCTCATCCCGGTATCCTTTTTGGTTTCTCGAGAAGCATCGGCATCCGGGTCTTCAGAACGCTGTTGTGTTCCAGAGGCACTCGGTAAATCGTCCTGCACGTGGTGGGCACTGTCAACTGCGCTGGAGACATCGTCCTGGGAATCCTCTGGTGCGAGCGGGACAGATTCGACCTGTAGTCGTGATTCCGACTCTGTTGCCGATGTTTTCCTCCTCTTCTTGCGTCGTTGTGGCGACTTCTGTTTCCGAGGCTGTAGTTCTGAATCAGATGACGGAATGGAATTGCGACGTTCAGGGACGAAAGCGGCTGTGGGCACGACCATGGCGTCAATTTCCATGCCAGTGTCTCGTTTGTCGACATCTTCGTCCCGTATCGGAACCTCCGAGCGAGGGATCGGTTGTCTTTGGTACTCGCCGGCCTCATCTCGTCCAGTCGTTGCAGGTTGTGAAAGGTCTTGTGGGACTTCTTGAGCTAGATCTTGAACTGGCGTCTGAAGTTCTTCCGGTCTCATTGCCGCTGCATAGGTTAGTGGCATGGTTGTTATGGGCTGCGGAAGTGTGACATCATCGCTCCGAAGTTGTGGAATCCTGCGTTGGGGACATTCGTTTCTCACGTGTCCCTCTTTACCGCATCCGGAACAGGTCTTCGGCTGCCCGTCATATATAACAATGGCCCGGCAGCCGCCGATGTAGAGGTAGGACGGGACGTGTTTCTTTAGTTCTATGCTCACTTGCCGCACGCCGTTCAGGACTGGATACGTACTGAAGTGTATCCATTTCTCTGCTACGTGTCCGTGTACTGTTCCGTAAGGGCGGAGCGCCGCCATCACTTCTTCTGCTGGCATTTCGAACGGAAGTTCGAAAACTCGGACCGTACGTAAACCTAGGCCGACATGTTCAACTGCTACTGGGCCGATGTGTCCGTCCGAATGCCGGAATTTAAGGCCATCTTTTGTCCGTGCAAGTATTCTGTCGCAGGCTGCATCGGATTTCAATTTGACGTACACTACACTGCTAACGATCGAGAAGTGTATTCCAATCATGTCCTCACAGGGGATCTTCACTTCCTCACGTAGGAACTGTTCGATTTCCAGTGCTCTGGTCGTACATATTCGTTCGAGAAGGTGAACTTCAGTGTGGTTTTGCGGTACGAGTTGGCCATTCTAGTGTTGATCGTAATACAAGCGACAAGCGCTGCGAAGGTAAACAACCGCGGAATACGCGCTGGGCGAGGAGGTAAACAGTACCTTCCGCGCCGTTACACTGCCCGAGGCAGACTGTAGCTTGGATTACAGGAGTACGCCAACACTCCCAGCCGCAACACAATGCTTAAGAACTTGAAGGCTTGTCCATTGGAAACACAAACTTTTTTGTGCTCATTTTAACATTTCCTCACACTATACTCATTACAATTAGACGAACAAGGAACACGTTCACCGTATAATATTGTCATTTTTAAAGACGCAAATTCGATGCAATGTAGGCGTAATGAAACATAATAAATTGTAAATCAGACAAATGTATCGTGTAGCATCATTGATTGGCAAATGAAGATCCGAGCATGGAAACATATCATAGCAACAACAGCTTGTGATGCGGTATTTTTCCCTGTCGACCAGTTCCCTAAATCATAGATGGAAAGAGTACGCAAATCTCTCGCAGTCAGTTGTCGAAGCAAGCAGTACTTAAAGTATCCTTACACGAGCGTCAGCGGAGCGTCAGCCGAGCAAAGTCGTGCCAAGTCGCATAAGAGGAGCAGTAAACGCTTCTTGACGACCGGGGTCGACCCAGGCCCCGCCAAATAGAACACCTTACGATAGCTCGCTTCATTATATAGTAATGTCGTTATTTTCTTGGCTTCGTTGCATCTTAGATTGGGAAATTTCTTTCTATTTAGCCTTTAATTTCCCTATATCCTATGTGTTGTTTACTTTGTTTCGACTGAACCATTTAAAGTGAATTTAAATTTGCGCATAATGAAATTTATAATGAAAATGGAATAAAACCAAAATTCTTACTTTCCGTATATAGAGTGCAATAATTCTTCGTGTAAATTGTCAGAATGACTAGCGAAGATTTATGTTTGCACCACAATCCTCTCGCATGCAATCACCTTCCAATAATACCTGCCACAGGACATTCTGTACCAAGTAGAGTATTTGGACTTGGCATGGCAGACCTTTCCAAAACGTTTCGGTCATTGCAACTATTTTGTTGGAACTATCACTTACTTACACATGACAACATACAAGGCACAAATAGAAAAGGGGAACTGATTTCAAATAGGGCAATGGCAGTGAAAGGAAAAGCAGGAAACTGAGAGTGTAAAAAGTGGTTGTGTGGTCAAGCGACGCCGACGCCACAATCTGCCCAGACGACCGCAGCTGTGACGAAGGATCGCCAGCTCACTGGCAGCTTGAGGGTTCGTCTTCTCGAATTGTCACCTGCTTTCGCAGTAATTTCCGGAATCATTTCACGATACGCATTTCATCTTTAGAGGCCTTACTTGGCTTTGAATAGTTGGGCTTCTCATAACCCATCCGCCGCCGCTCGCCGAAGATTTCGCACAGCCATCTGTGTTTACGCAAAGCTCCAGGAAGGTATAGCAGACCTTGCTGAGCTCATGAAACGACCGAATCTGCAGTTGCCTTGCAGATCTCTTCCACACAACGGCCTCCCAGTAGCTTGGATTACAGGAGTACGCCAACACTCCCAGCCGCAACACAATGCTTAAGAACTTGAAGGCTTGTCCATCGGAAACTCAAACTTTTTTGTGCTCATTTTAACATTGCCTCACACTATACTCATTACAAATAGACGAACAAGGAACACGTTCACCGTATAATATTGTCATTTTTAAAGACGCAAATTCGATGCAATGTAGGCGTAATGAAACATAATAAATTGTAAATCAGACAAATGTATCGTGTAGCATCATTGATTGGCAAATGAAGATCCGAGCATGGAAACATATCATAGCAACAACAGCTTGTGATGCGGTATTTTTCCCTGTCGACCAGTTCCCTAAATCATAGATGGAAAGAGTACGCAAATCTCTCGCAGTCAGTTGTCGAAGCAAGCAGTACTTAAAGTATCCTTACACGAGCGTCAGCGGAGCGTCAGCCGAGCAAAGTCGTGCCAAGTCGCATAAGAGGAGCAGTAAACGCTTCTTGACGACCGGGGTCGACCCAGGCCCCGCCAAATAGAACACCTTACGATAGCTCGCTTCATTATATAGTAATGTCGTTATTTTCTTGGCTTCGTTGCATCTTAGATTGGGAAATTTCTTTCTATTTAGCCTTTAATTTCCCTATATCCTATGTGTTGTTTACTTTGTTTCGACTGAACCATTTAAAGTGAATTTAAATTTGCGCATAATGAAATTTATAATGAAAATGGAATAAAACCAAAATTCTTACTTTCCGTATATAGAGTGCAATAATTCTTCGTGTAAATTGTCAGAATGACTAGCGAAGATTTATGTTTGCACCACAATCCTCTCGCATGCAATCACCTTCCAATAATACCTGCCACAGGACATTCTGTACCAAGTAGAGTATTTGGACTTGGCATGGCAGACCTTTCCAAAACGTTTCGGTCATTGCAACTATTTTGTTGGAACTATCACTTACTTACACATGACAACATACAAGGCACAAATAGAAAAGGGGAACTGATTTCAAATAGGGCAATGGCAGTGAAAGGAAAAGCAGGAAACTGAGAGTGTAAAAAGTGGTTGTGTGGTCAAGCGACGCCGACGCCACAATCTGCCCAGACGACCGCAGCTGTGACGAAGGATCGCCAGCTCACTGGCAGCTTGAGGGTTCGTCTTCTCGAATTGTCACCTGCTTTCGCAGTAATTTCCGGAATCATTTCACGATACGCATTTCATCTTTAGAGGCCTTACTTGGCTTTGAATAGTTGGGCTTCTCATAACCCATCCGCCGCCGCTCGCCGAAGATTTCGCACAGCCATCTGTGTTTACGCAAAGCTCCAGGAAGGTATAGCAGACCTTGCTGAGCTCATGAAACGACCGAATCTGCAGTTGCCTTGCAGATCTCTTCCACACAACGGCCTCCCAGTAGCTTGGATTACAGGAGTACGCCAACACTCCCAGCCGCAACACAATGCTTAAGAACTTGAAGGCTTGTCCATCGGAAACTCAAACTTTTTTGTGCTCATTTTAACATTGCCTCACACTATACTCATTACAAATAGACGAACAAGGAACACGTTCACCGTATAATATTGTCATTTTTAAAGACGCAAATTCGATGCAATGTAGGCGTAATGAAACATAATAAATTGTAAATCAGACAAATGTATCGTGTAGCATCATTGATTGGCAAATGAAGATCCGAGCATGGAAACATATCATAGCAACAACAGATTGTGGCGCGGTATTTTTCCCTGTCGACCAGTTCCCTAAATCGTAGATGGAAAGAGTACGCAAATCTCTCGCAGTCAGTTGTCGAAGCAAGCAGTACTTAAAGTATCCTTACACGAGCTTCAGCGGAGCGTCAGCCGAGCTAAGTCGTGACAAGTCGCATAAGAGGAGCAGTAAACGCTTCTTGACGACCGGGGTCGACCCAGGCCCCGCCACATAGAACACCTTGCAATAGCTCGCTTCATTATATAGTAATGTTGTTATTTTCTTGGCTTCGTCGCATCTTAGATTGGGAAATTTCTTTCTATTTAGTCTTTAATTTCCCTATATCCTATGTGTTGTTTATTTTGTTTCGACTGAACCATTTTAAGTGAATTTCAATTTGTGCATAATGAAATTTATAATGAAAATGGAATAAAACCAAAATTCTTACTTTCCGTATATAGAGTGCAATAACTCTTCGTGTAAATTGTCAAAATGACTAGCGAAGATTTATGTTTGGACCACAATCCTCTCACATGCAATCACCTTCCAATAATACCTGCCAAAGGACATTCAGTACCAAGTAGAGGACTTGGCATTGCAGACCTTTCCAAAACGTTTCATACATTGCAACTATTTTGTTGAAAGTATCACTTACTTACACATGACAACATACAAGGCAAAAATAAAAACGGGGAACTGATTTAAAATGGGGCAATGGCAGTGAAAGGAAAAGCAGGAAACTAAGAGTGGAAAAGGTGGTTGTGTGATCGAGCGACGCCGACGCCACACTCTGCCCAGACGACCGCAGCTGTGACGAAGGACCGTCAGCTAACTGGCAGCTTGAGGGTTCGTCATCTCGAATTGTCACCTGCTTTCGCAGTAATTTCCGGAATCTTTTCACGATACGAATTTCATCTTTGGACGCCTTACTTGGCTTTGAGTAGTTGGGCTTCTCATAACCCATCCGCCGCCGCCGCCGATCGCCGAAGATTTCCCACCGCCATCTGTGTTTCTGCGAAGCTCGAGGTAGGTATAGCGGACCTTGCTGAGCTCATGAAACGACCGAATCTGCAGTTGCCTTGCAGATCTCTTCCACACAACGGCCTCCCAGTAGCTTGGATTACAGGAGTACGCCAACACTCCCAGCCGCAACACAATGCTTAAGAACTTGAAGGCTTGTCCATCGGAAACACAAACTTTTTTGTGCTCATTTTAACATTTCCTCACACTATACTCATTACAATTAGACGAACAAGGAACACGTTCACCGTATAATATTGTCATTTTTAAAGACGCAAATTCGATGCAATGTAGTCGTAATGAAACATAATAAATTGTAAATCAGACAAATGTATCGTGTAGCATCATTGATTGGCAAATGAAGATCCGAACATGGAAACATATCATAGCAACAACAGCTTGTGATGCGGTATTTTTCCCTGTCGACCAGTTCCCTAAATCATAGATGGAAAGAGTACGCAAATCTCTCGCAGTCAGTTGTCGAAGCAAGCAGTACTTAAAGTATCCTTACACGAGCGTCAGCGGAGCGTCAGCCGTGACAAGTCGCATAAGAGGAGCAGTAAACGCTTCTTGACGACCGGGGTCGACCCAGGCCCCGCCAAATAGAACACCTTGCGATAGCTCACTTCGTTATATAGTAATGTTGTTATTTTCTTGGCTTCGTCGCATCTTAGATTGGGAAATTTCTTTCTATTTAGTCTTTAATTTCCCTATACCCAATGTGCTGTTTATTTTGTTTCGACTGAACCATTTTAAGTGAATTTAAATTTGTGCATAATGAAATTTATAATGAAAATGGAATAAAACCAAAATTCTTACTTTCCGTATATAGAGTGCAATAACTCTTCGTGTAAATTGTCAAAATGACTAGCGAAGATTTATGTTTGGACCACAATCCTCTCGCATGCAATCACCTTCCAATAATACCTGCCAAAGGACATTCTGTACCAAGTAGAGGACTTGGCATTGCAGACCTTTCCGAAACGTTTCAGACATTGCAACTATTTTGTTGAAACTATCACTTACTTACACATGACAACATACAATGCAAAAATAAAAACGGGGAACTGATTTAAAATGGGGCAATGGCAGTGAAAGGAAAAGCAGGAAACTAAGAGTGTAAAAGGTGGTTGTGTGATCGAGCGACGCCGACGCCACACTCTGCCCAGACGACCGCAGCTGTGACGAAGGATCGTCAGCTCACTGGCAGCTTGAGGGTTCGTCATCTCGAATTGTCACCTGCTTTCGCAGTAATTTCCGGAATCTTTTCACGATACGAAATTCATCTCTGGACGCCTTACTTGGCTTTGAGTAGTTGGGCTTCTCATAACCCATCCGCCGCCGCCGCCGCTCGCCGAAGATTTCGCACCGCCATCTGTGTTTCTGCAAAGCTCGAGGTAGGTATAGCGGACCTTGCTGAGCTCATGAAACGACCGAATCTGCAGTTGCCTTGCAGATCTCTTCCACACAACGGCCTCCCAGTAGCTTGGATTACAGGAGTACGCCAACACTCCCAGCCGCAACACAATGCTTAAGAACTTGAAGGCTTGTCCATCGGAAACTCAAACTTTTTTGTGCTCATTTTAACATTTCCTCACACTATACTCATTACAAATAGACGAACAAGGAACACGTTCAACGTATAATATTGTCATTTTTAAAGACGCAAATTCGATGCAATGTAGGCGTAATGAAACATAATAAATTGTAAATCAGACAAATGTATCGTGTAGCATCATTGATTGGCAAATGAAGATCCGAGCATGGAAACATATCATAGCAACAACAGCTTGTGGTGCGGTATTTTTCCCTGTCGACCAGTTCCCTAAATCGTAGATGGAAAGAGTACGCAAAACTCTCGCAGTCAGTTGTCGAAGCAAGCAGTACTTAAAGTATCCTTACACGAGCGTCAGCGGAGCGTCAGCCGAGCTAAGTCGTGACAAGTCGCATAAGAGGAGCAGTAAACGCTTCTTGACGACCGGGGTCGTCCCAGGCCCCGCCAAATAGAACACCCTACGATAGCTCGCTTCATTATATAGTAATGTCGTTATTTTCTTGTCTTCGTCGCATCTTAGATTGGGAAATTTCTTTCTATTTAGTCTTTAATTTCCCTATATCCTATGTGTTGTTAATTTGTTTCGACTGAACCATTTTAAGTGAATTTAAATTTGCGCATAATGAAATTTATAATGAAAATGGAATAAAACCAAAATTCTTACTTTCCGTATATAGAGTGCAATAATTCTTCGTGTAAATTGTCAGAATGACTAGCGAAGATTGATGTTTGCACCACAATCCTCTCGCATGCAATTACCTTCCAATAATACCTGCCACAGGACATTCTGTACCAAGTAGAGTATTTGGACTTGGCATGGCAGACCTTTCCAAAACGTTTCGGTCATTGCAACTATTTTGTTGGAACTATCACTTACTTACGCATGACAACATACAAGGCACAAATAAAAAAGGGGAACTTATTTCAAATAGGGCAATGGCAGTGAAAGGAAAAGCAGAAAACTGAGAGTGTAAAAAGTGGTTGTGTGGTCGAGCGACGCCGACGCCACACTCTGCCCAGACGACCGCAGCTGTGACGAAGGATCGCCAGCTCACTGGCAGCTTGAGGGTTCGTCTTCTCGAATTGTCACCTGCTTTCGCAGTAATTTACGGAATCTTTTCACGATACGCATTTCATCTTTAGAGGCCTTACTTGGCTTTGAGTAGTTGGGCTTCTCATAACCCATCCGCCGCCGCCGCCACTCGCCGAAGATTTCGCACCGCCATCTGTGTTTCTGCAAAGCTCGAGGTAGGTATAGCGGACCTTGCTGAGCTCATGAAACGACCGAATCTGCAGTTGCCTTGCAGATCTCTTCCACACAACGGCCTCCCAGTAGCTTTTTTTTATTTTTTTTTCTCAGTCCCCTTTTTTTTCTAATACTGTCTCCCACCAGGATTTTATTTAAATAATTGTAGGTGAGGAATTATTTTCATTTATTTGTTTTGCCTTCCTTCAGGTCATTGGAGTCACATGGCCAACATATTGTATTTTCTTTGGAACATTTAAATAAATATAATTAAAAAAATAATACGAAACATAATAAATCGAACTTAATATATGCTTCTGGAAGGATGACAGAAGAGTGATGTCCTCTTCTGATATTGGAAATAAACATTCTTCGGGCCTGACTCTCCGCAACGGGGACCCGGGTATGTCTTCACGTAAATAATTCTTCCTCCATGTTCGATTTTGGTCCGAATTATTGTTCGTTTTAATCGTCGTCTCTTACCCGTATCGACCCAGTTACGGGGGGAACCTTGATGTGTTGCGTAAGTATTTGGCAAGGTGTGGTGATTGGTCCTGTTCTGCGTTCGTTTCATCGATTTGATCGTGTTGCTTTATACGTCGTGTCGAGAGTAATAGAAAAACTACTTGGTTAGCAATAGGAATATGTTAAATAACTTCTAGATCCATGTAGGAGACTGGGCTCCGCACCTTTCAGCTCCTATCTCCAGGAAGGTGCCAACTGTGGGGCGGATTGGTAAAAATGCTTCCTAAGTAGTTAGCAAAGACAGACCGGTACTTTGCGTGCCTTCTCATAATGTCGTGTCGTGTTAGTAAGAAAGTCCAGAAATCTATCACGTCCTTGGGTCCTTCTCGCAAAAGATAATGGGTGGCCATGCCCTTTATCCAAGTGACTGCATGCGTCTTCGATGATGGGAAATAAGTCGCATCCGGATGGAGTATCATCTTCGTGGTAATCATGTTTGTTGGTACCCGGAGATAAAGGGCTAATATCTGTTGGACTAGGTGCCATACGGCCGCCGCCCGTCCGCAGAGCAGACGGTGTTCGTCGGTGTCGTCTTCGTTGCACCTCAGGCAGAGCGGGGAGTCCACCAGGGAGATGGCGTGGAGTCTGTGACGCGTCGGATATTTACCATTGACAAAGGTATACCAAATGCTGCTCGTTTCTGCGGTGAAGTATGGTTGGTGCACTGAGCGCCATACCATCGGCCACGTAACCTCTGGTTGGCGGCCTTCGACGGCGTTCCGTGGATGTGTTCTCATTAACAGTTGGTAAATATCGCGCGTAGCGGGAGCTCTGGTACGAGGAAAGTCGTGATGAATATAACTATATTCAAGAAAAAAGAATTTGATATGTGAGAGCGCTGGAACTATGTGGGCAAGGAAGATCGGCGGGTGGCGTGAAGTAGGTGCAAGTTCATCGACCAACAGACTCGTAATACTATGGAGTCTGTGATTCCAGAGCTTAACGATTGTACGCATATAAAGCGCCGTCGCGCGTGCCAGGACGTTGACCAAGGCTAGACCCCCTCTCCGCTTAGGGAGTGTGAGGGTGTCGTACTTGACCTTGAAGATGTGACCGTTACTGACAAAGTAACCAAAGGCTGCTTGGATCTGTCGTGCCATCGCTCTAGGAATTAGTAAAATTTGTGCAATGTGTGTTATACGAGATGCCATATAGATGTTTATGAATTTCACCTTCTGTATCATGTCCATCGCTCGCAACAACTGACTTCGAACTCCAGTCCTGATGTTCTGAAGTAGTCGCCGAAAGTTCATGGCTGTGGTACGACGGATGTCTGGAGTGAAAATTATTCCCAGGCAGCGGAGAGTCTCTGTAGTTCTGAATGGGGCTACGCTTCCATCTGGGAGTCCCTGTCCAATGTCCATCGCGCAGGATTTGGCTATATTCATATGGCTACCCGCTCCGCTGCCATATTTCTCGATCAATCGCGTCGCCTCCTGAACCTCCTCTTTGGTACGTACGATGAAGACGAGATCGTCTGCGTAGGCGCGGCAATTAAATGTATGTCCCCGCAGGGTGATCCCTGATAACAGACTTTGCAAGCCACAGAGAAGGGGTTCTAAGGCGATGGCATACAGGATCGTTGACAGAGGACAACCCTGTCGTACTGATCGTGCGATTGGTACTGGTTCTGACGTTCGTCCATTGACCATCACCGTCGATGAAGCTCCACGAAGGAGGCGCATAATTACGAGGACAAAGGCGGGAGGAAAAGCCATCCGTTCCATGACCTTTGCGAGGAAATTGTGGCTCACGCGATCGTAGGCGTGGTCGAAGTCGATAGAAATCATGGCTCCCTGCAGTCGACAGACTGTTGCCGTGGCGATGATGTCTCTGTAGTCAGATAGTGTTGTTTGTATGTTGGTGTCTCCACCCAAGGACGTCTGTGCGGGTGAAAGGACTTGATACAGGACTCGCCTGAGTCGCATCGCGAGTATCCGTGAAAAAATTTTGAAATCGGAGTTGAGTAACGTTATCGGCCGATAGCTGTCAGGTCGTCTGCCTCCGGCGGGTTTTGGTATCGGAATAATTATGCCTTCCAGAAATTCTGGCGGTGGTGAGGTTGTATTGGACAGTATCTCCTGATACATCTCTCTCCATCGTGGGAGCATCAAGTCTTGAAAGGTTCTATAGAATTCTAAAGGCAGTCCGTCTGGTCCTGGCGATCGGTTAAGAGCTCCCTTGGCGAGTGCATCAGTGACATCTTCAGTAGAAATGTTGTCTAAAAGTGATTCCGCCGCCTGAACATCAAGGGTACGATGGATCGTCCGTGGTACCTCTCTCAATGCCACCGCGTTAGGCTCTTCTTCACGATAGAAGTGGCGGTAATGAGCTGCGAAGGCCTTTGCAATGTCCGCCTGTGAGTTCAGTCGGCGACCGTCAGGTAAATCTAAAGAGGAAATCAGCGCTTGTCGACGGCGTCTGAGGTTTGAGACAACGTGATGCATGGAGGGTGTTTCGCCATTGATGTTGTCGTGACAGCGCGCTCGAACCACGACACCCTCCAATTGGCGCCGAGTGAGGGCCAAAATCTTTGCCTTGACACGTTGGGCTTCGACATGACGTTCTGGCGACGGCGGATGTTCCATAAGGTCCCGCAGGATCATGTAATAAAATTCTGTCGTCTGTCGGTGCCACTGCATACGTTCCTTGCCATACCGGAGCAAAGTGCGGCGTAAGGCAGGCTTTACACAGTGTACCCACCACAGAAGAGTGGACGAGTATTTTGTGAGGCGTCTTTCGCAGGATTCCCACGTATCCTTCACCCTGTCTCGACATTCCGGTTCCTTTAAATAGGCGATGTTGAGTTTCCATTGGCCCCGACTGCGCCATATTGTTTGACGTCGAAGGTTTATCGTGCACACGAAAACACTATGGTCTGAGAAGGCTGCAGGCCATCTTTCGGCGTTTAAGACGTCCGAAGTGAGCGGAGAAGACACGTAGATGCGATCCAATCGACTGCCCGAGTGACTCGTGACATGCGTAAATCCCGGACGTTGTCCGTGCACCACTTCCCAGGTATCTGCGAGACTGAGTCTTTGCACCAAGTGTCGGAGTTCGGGACAGGTGGTAAAATTAGGATATTGGTCCTTCTTCGACAGAACACAGTTGAAATCTCCGCCAACAATGATGTTCTCATAACGTCCCAGAAAAAGCGGTGTAATCGCTTCAGAGTAAAACTGGGATCGTTCACGTCGTTTTCCTGTACCGGAGGGCGCGTAGATATTGACCAGCCTGATTCCGTGTACTGTTAGTCCCAGCCCTCGTGATGACGGCAGGTAAGTGATGTCTTCGACTGCCATGCCATCTCGAACGACGATCGCAGCTCCCGCCTCTCCGTTGGTAGTTGGGGTTACATATGCGGTATAACCATATAAATCGGGCCAGGAGTCCGTCCGTAGCTCTTGGAACAGCGCAATGTCAATGTCCGCAGCTCGTAGTGTGTCGCGTAAAAATTGAAGTTTTGGTTGGGAGCCAATGGTATTCAAATTAATTGTGGCGATCCTATATGCTTGTACGTTGTCCCGCACGTTCATGTGCGTAGGAACGGAAGTCGTTGGGCGCTGCGTGTTTCCTGCTTATTACTCATGCCCGGTTTTCCGGGCCATCCTGTGGCATTTCTTCATCTGGTGGTACTTCGTCTCCCCAGGAAACGGGGGCAGATCCAGTCATAGTCGATACGCGAGTAGCTGCTCTCATCCCGGTATCCTTTTTGGTTTCTCGAGAAGCATCGGCATCCGGGTCTTCAGAACGCTGTTGTGTTCCAGAGGCACTCGGTAAATCGTCCTGCACGTGGTGGGCACTGTCAACTGCGCTGGAGACATCGTCCTGGGAATCCTCTGGTGCGAGCGGGACAGATTCGTCCTGTAGTCGTGATTCCGACTCTGTTGCCGATGTTTTCCTCCTCTTCTTGCGTCGTTGTGGCGACTTCTGTTTCCGAGGCTGTAGTTCTGAATCAGATGACGGAATGGAATTGCGACGTTCAGGGACGAAAGCGGCTGTGGGCACGACCATGGCGTCAATTTCCATGCCAGTGTCTCGTTTGTCGACATCTTCGTCCCGTATCGGAACCTCCGAGCGAGGGATCGGTTGTCTTTGGTACTCGCCGGCCTCATCTCGTCCAGTCGTTGCAGGTTGTGAAAGGTCTTGTGGGACTTCTTGGCTAGATCTTGAACTGGCGTCTGAAGTTCTTTCGGTCTCATTGCCGCTGCATAGGTTAGTGGCAGGGTTGTTATGGGCTGCGGAAGTGTGACATCATCGCCCCGAAGTTGTGGAATCCTGCGTTGGGGACATTCGTTTCTCACGTGTCCCTCTTTACCGCATCCGGAACAGGTCTTCGGCTGCCCGTCATATATAACAATGGCCCGGCAGCCGCCGATGTAGAGGTAGGACGGGACGTGTTTCTTTAGTTCTATGCTCACTTGCCGCACGCCGTTCAGGACTGGATACGTACTGAAGTGTATCCATTTCTCTGCTACGTGTACGTGTACTGTTCCGTAAGGGCGGAGCGCCGCCATCACTTCTTCTGCTGGCATTTCGAACGGAAGTTCGAAAACTCGGACCGTACGTAAACCTAGGCCGACATGTTCAACTGCTACTGGGCCGATGTGTCCGTCCGAATGCCGGAATTTAAGGCCATCTTTTGTCCGTGCAAGTATTCTGTCGCAGGCTGCATCGGATTTCAATTTGACGTACACTACACTGCTAACGATCGAGAAGTGTATTCCAATCATGTCCTCACAGGGGATCTTCACTTCCTCACGTAGGAACTGTTCGATTTCCAGTGCTCTGGTCGTACATATTCGTTCGAGAAGGTGAACTTCAGTGTGGTTTTGCGGTACGAGTTGGCCATTCTAGTGTTGATCGTAATACAAGCGACAAGCGCTGCGAAGGTAAACAACCGCGGAACACGCGCTACGGCGAGGAGGTAAACAGTACCTTCCGCGCCGTTACACTGCCCGAGGCAGACTGTAGCTTGGATTACAGGAGTACGCCAACACTCCCAGCCGCAACACAATGCTTAAGAACTTGAAGGCTTGTCCATTGGAAACACAAACTTTTTTGTGCTCATTTTAACATTTCCTCACACTATACTCATTACAATTAGACGAACAAGGAACACGTTCACCGTATAATATTGTCATTTTTAAAGACGCAAATTCGATGCAATGTAGGCGTAATGAAACATAATAAATTGTAAATCAGACAAATGTATCGTGTAGCATCATTGATTGGCAAATAAAGATCCGAGCATGGAAACATATCATAGCAACAACAGCTTGTGATGCGGTATTTTTCCCTGTCGACCAGTTCCCTAAATCATAGATGGAAAGAGTACGCAAATCTCTCGCAGTCAGTTGTCGAAGCAAGCAGTACTTAAAGTATCCTTACACGAGCGTCAGCGGAGCGTCAGCCGTGACAAGTCGCATAAGAGGAGCAGTAAACGCTTCTTGACGACCGGGGTCGACCCAGGCCCCGCCAAATAGAACACCTTGCGATAGCTCACTTCGTTATATAGTAATGTTGTTATTTTCTTGGCTTCGTCGCATCTTAGATTGGGAAATTTCTTTCTATTTAGTCTTTAATGTCCCTATACCCAATGTGCTGTTTATTTTGTTTCGACTGAACCATTTTAAGTGAATTTAAATTTGTGCATAATGAAATTTATAATGAAAATGGAATAAAACCAAAATTCTTACTTTCCGTATATAGAGTGCAATAACTCTTCGTGTAAATTGTCAAAATGACTAGCGAAGATTTATGTTTGGACCACAATCCTCTCGCATGCAATCACCTTCCAATAATACCTGCCAAAGGACATTCTGTACCAAGTAGAGGACTTGGCATTGCAGACCTTTCCAAAACGTTTCAGACATTGCAACTATTTTGCTGAAACTATCACTTACTTACACATGACAACATACAAGGCAAAAATAAAAACGGGGAACTGATTTAAAATGGGGCAATGGCAGTGAAAGGAAAAGCAGGAAACTAAGAGTGTAAAAGGTGGTTGTGTGATCGAGCGACGCCGACGCCACACTCTGGCCAGACGACCGCAGCTGTGACGAAGGATCGTCAGCTCACTGGCAGCTTGAGGGTTCGTCATCTCGAATTGTCACCTGCTTTCGCAGTAATTTCCGGAATCTTTTCACGATACGAAATTCATCTCTGGACGCCTTACTTGGCTTTGAGTAGTTGGGCTTCTCTTAACCCATCCGCCGCCGCTCGCCGAAGATTTCGCACAGCCATCTGTGTTTCCGCAAAGCTCGAGGAAGGTATAGCGGACCTTGCTGAGCTCATGAAACGACCGATTCTGCAGTTGCCTTGCAGATCTCTTCCACACAAAGGCCTCCCAGTAGCTTGGATTACAGGAGTACGCCAACACTCCCAGCCGCAACACAATGCTTAAGAACTTGAAGGCTTGTCCATCGGAAACTCAAACTTTTTTGTGCTCATTTTAACATTTCCTCACACTATACTCATTACAAATAGACGAACAAGGAACACGTTCACCGTATAATATTGTCATTTTTAAAGACGCAAATTCGATGCAATGTAGGCGTAATGAAACATAATAAATTGTAAATCAGACAAATGTATCGTGTAGCATCATTGATTGACAAATGAAGATCCGAGCATGGAAACATATCATAGCAACAACAGCTTGTGATGCGGTATTTTTCCCTGTCGACCAGTTCCCTAAATCGTAGATGGAAAGAGTACGCAAATCTCTCGCAGTCAGTTTTCGAAGCAAGCAGTACTTAAAGTATCCTTACACGAGCGTCAGCGGAGCGTCAGCCGAGCAAAGTCGTGACAAGTCGCATAAGAGGAGCAGTAAACGCTTCTTGACGACCGGGGTCGACCCAGGCCCCGCCACATAGAACACCTTGCGATAGCTCGCTTCATTATATAGTAATGTTGTTATTTTCTTGGCTTCCTCGCATCTCAGATTGGGAAATTTCTTTCTATTTAGTCTTTAATTTCCCTATATCCTATGTGTTGTTTATTTTGTTTCGACTGAACCATTTAAAGTGAATTTAAATTTGCGCATAATGAAATTTATAATGAAAATGGAATAAAACCAAAATTCTTACTTTCCGTATATAGAGTGCAATAATTCTTCGTGTAAATTGTCAGAATGACTAGCGAAGATTGATGTTTGCACCACAATCCTCTCGCATGCTATCACCTTCCAATAATACCTGCCACAGGACATTCTGTACCAAGTAGAGTATTTGGACTTGGCATGGCAGACCTTTCCAAAACGTTTCGGTCATTGCAACTATTTTGTTAGAACTATCACTTACTTACACATGACAACATACAAGGCACAAATAAAAAAGGGGAACTGATTTCAAATAGGGCAATGGCAGTGAAAGGAAAAGCAGGAAACTGAGAGTGTAAAAAGTGGTTGTGTGGTCGAGCGACGCCGACGCCACACTCTGCCCAGACGACCGCAGCTGTGACGAAGGATCGCCAGCTCACTGGCAGCTTGAGGGTTCGTCTTCTCGAATTGTCACCTGCTTTCGCAGTAATTTCCGGAATCTTTTCACGATACGCGTTTCATCTTTAGACGCCTTACTTGGCTTTGAGTAGTTGGGCTTCTCATAACCCATCCGCCGCCGCTCGCCGAGGATTTCGCACAGCCATCTGTGTTTCCTCAAAGCTCGAGGAAGGTATAGCGGACCTTGCTGAGCTCATGAAACGACCGAATCTGCAGTTGCCTTGCAGATCTCTTCCACACAACGGCTTCCCAGTAGCTTGGATTACAGGAGTACGCCAACACTCCCAGCCGCAACACAATGCTTAAGAACTTGAAGGCTTGTCCATCGGAAACTCAAACTTTTTTGTGCTCATTTTAACATTTCCTCACACTATACTCATTACAAATAGACGAACAAGGAACACGTTCACCGTATAATATTGTCATTTTTAAAGACGCAAATTCGATGCAATGTAGGCGTAATGAAACATAATAAATTGTAAATCAGACAAATGTATCGTGTAGCATCGTTGATTGGCAAATGAAGATCCGAGCATGGAAACATATCATAGCAACAACAGCTTGTGATGTGGTATTTTTCCCTGTCGACCAGTTCCCTAAATCGTAGATGGAAAGAGTACGCAAATCTCTCGCAGTCAGTTGTCGAAGCAAGCAGTACTTAAAGTATCCTTACACGAGCGTCAGCGGAGCGTCAGCCGAGCAAAGTCGTGACAAGTCGCATAAGAGGAGCAGTAAACGCTTCTTGACGACCGGGGTCGACCCAGGCCCCGCCACATAGAACACCTTGCGATAGCTCGCTTCATTATATAGTAATGTTGTTATTTTCTTGGCTTCCTCGCATCTCAGATTGGGAAATTTCTTTCTATTTAGTCTTTAATTTCCCTATATCCTATGTGTTGTTTATTTTGTTTCGACTGAACCATTTAAAGTGAATTTAAATTTACGCATAATGAAATTTATAATGAAAATGGAATAAAACAAAATTCTTACTTTCCGTATATAGAGTGCAATAATTCTTCGTGTAAATTGTCAAAATGACTAGCGAAGATTTATGTTTGGACCACAATCCTCTCGCATGCAATCACCTTCCAATAATACCTGCCACAGGACATTCTGTACCAAGTAGAGTATTTGGACTTGGCATGGCAGACCTTTCCAAAACGTTTCAGACATTGCAACTATTTTGTTGAAACTATCACTTACTTACACATGACAACTTACAAGGCACAAATAAAAAGGGGGAACTGATTTCAAATAGGGCAATGGCAGTGAAAGGAAAAGCAGGAAACTGAGAGTGTAAAAAGTGGTTGTGTGGTCGAGCCACGCCGACGCCACACTATGCCCAGACGACCGCAGCTGTGACGAAGGATCGCCAGCTCACTGGCAGCTTGAGGGTTCGTCTTCTCGAATTGTCACCTGCTTCCGCAGTAATTTCCGGAATCTTTTCACGATACGCATTTCATCTTTAGACGCCTTACTTGGCTTTGAGTAGTTGGGCTTCTCATAACCCATCCGCCGCCGCTCGCCGAAGATTTCGCACAGCCATCTGTGTTTCCTCAAAGCTCGAGGAAGGTATAGCGGACCTTGCTGAGCTCATGAAACGACCGAATCTGCAGTTGCCTTGCAGATCTCTTCCACACAACGGCTTCCCAGTAGCTTGGATTACAGGAGTACGCCAACACTCCCAGCCGCAACACAATGCTTAAGAACTTGAAGGCTTGTCCATCGGAAACTCAAACTTTTTTGTGCTCATTTTAACATTTCCTCACACTATACTCATTACAAATAGACGAACAAGGAACACGTTCACCGTATAATATTGTCATTTTTAAAGACGCAAATTCGATGCAATGCAGGCGTAATGAAACATAATAAATTGTAAATCAGACAAATGTATCGTGTAGCATCATTGATTGGCAAATGAAGATCCGAGCATGGAAACATATCATAGCAACAACAGCTTGTGATGTGGTATTTTTCCCTGTCGACCAGTTCCCTAAATCGTAGATGGAAAGAGTACGCAAATCTCTCGCAGCCAGTTGTCGAAGCAAGCAGTACTTAAAGTATCCTTACACGAGCGTCATCGGAGCGTCAGCCGAGCAAAGTCGTGACAAGTCGCATAAGAGGAGCAGTAAACGCTTCTTGACGACCGGGGTCGACCCAGGCCCCGCCAAATAGAACACCTTACGATAGCTCGCTTCATTATATAGTAATGTCGTTATTTTCTTGGCTTCGTCGCATCTTAGATTGGGAAATTTCTTTCTATTTAGTCTTTAATTTCCCTATATCCTATGTGTTGTTTATTTTGTTTCGACTGAACCATTTAAAGTGAATTTAAATTTGCGCATAATGAAATTTATAATGAAAATGGAATAAAACCAAAATTCTTACTTTCCGTATATAGAGTGCAATAATTCTTCGTGTAAATTGTCAGAATGACTAGCGAAGATTTATGTTTGCACCACAATCCTCTCGCATGCAATCACCTTCCAATAATACCTGCCACAGGACATTCTGTACCAAGTAGAGTATTTGGAATTGGCATGGCAGACCTTGACAAAACGTTTCGGTCATTGCAACTATTTTGTTAGAACTATCACTTACTTACACATGACAACATACAAGGCACAAATAAAACAGGGGAACTGATTTCAAATAGGGCAATGGCAGTGAAAGGAAAAGCAGGAAACTGAGAGTGTAAAAAGTGGTTGTGTGGTCGAGCCACGCCGACGCCACACTATGCCCAGACGACCGCAGCTGTGACGAAGGATCGCCAGCTCACTGGCAGCTTGAGGGTTCGTCTTCTCGAATTGTCACCTGCTTTCGCAGTAATTTCCGGAATCTTTTCACGATACGCATTTCATCTTTAGACGCCTTACTTGGCTTTGAGTAGTTGGGCTTCTCATAACCCATCCGCCGCCGCTCGCCGAAGATTTCGCACAGCCATCTGTGTTTCCTCAAAGCTCGAGGAAGGTATAGCGGACCTTGCTGAGCTCATGAAACGACCGAATCTGCAGTTGCCTTGCAGATCTCTTCCACACAACGGCTTCCCAGTAGCTTGGATTACAGGAGTACGCCAACACTCCCAGCCGCAACACAATGCTTAAGAACTTGAAGGCTTGTCCATCGGAAACTCAAACTTTTTTGTGCTCATTTTAACATTTCCTCACACTATACTCATTACAAATAGACGAACAAGGAACACGTTCACCGTATAATATTATCATTTTTAAAGACGCAAATTCGATGCAATGTAGGCGTAATGAAACATAATAAATTGTAAATCAGACAAATGTATCGTGTAGCATCATTGATTGACAAATGAAGATCCGAGCATGGAAACATATCATAGCAACAACAGCTTGTGATGCGGTATTTTTCCCTGTCGACCAGTTCCCTAAATCGTAGATGGAAAGAGTACGCAAATCTCTCGCAGTCAGTTGTCGAAGCAAGCAGTACTTAAAGTATCCTTACACGAGCGTCAGCGGAGCGTCAGCCGAGCAAAGTCGTGACAAGTCGCATAAGAGGAGCAGTAAACGCTTCTTGACGACCGGGGTCGACCCAGGCCCCGCCAAATAGAACACCTTACGATAGCTCGCTTCATTATATAGTAATGTCGTTATTTTCTTGGCTTCGTCGCATCTTAGATTGGGAAATTTCTTTCTATTTAGTCTTTAATTTCCCTATATCCTATGTGTTGTTTATTTTGTTTCGACTGAACCATTTAAAGTGAATTTAAATTTGCGCATAATGAAATTTATAATGAAAATGGAATAAAACCAAAATTCTTACTTTCCGTATATAGAGTGCAATAATTCTTCGTGTAAATTGTCAGAATGACTAGCGAAGATTTATGTTTGCACCACAATCCTCTCGCATGCAATCACCTTCCAATAATACCTGCCACAGGACATTCTGTACCAAGTAGAGTATTTGGAATTGGCATGGCAGACCTTGACAAAACGTTTCGGTCATTGCAACTATTTTGTTAGAACTATCACTTACTTACACATGACAACATACAAGGCACAAATAAAACAGGGGAACTGATTTCAAATAGGGCAATGGCAGTGAAAGGAAAAGCAGGAAACTGAGAGTGTAAAAAGTGGTTGTGTGGTCGAGCCACGCCGACGCCACACTATGCCCAGACGACCGCAGCTGTGACGAAGGATCGCCAGCTCACTGGCAGCTTGAGGGTTCGTCTTCTCGAATTGTCACCTGCTTTCGCAGTAATTTCCGGAATCTTTTCACGATACGCATTTCATCTTTAGACGCCTTACTTGGCTTTGAGTAGTTGGGCTTCTCATAACCCATCCGCCGCCGCTCGCCGAAGATTTCGCACAGCCATCTGTGTTTCCTCAAAGCTCGAGGAAGGTATAGCGGACCTTGCTGAGCTCATGAAACGACCGAATCTGCAGTTGCCTTGCAGATCTCTTCCACACAACGGCTTCCCAGTAGCTTGGATTACAGGAGTACGCCAACACTCCCAGCCGCAACACAATGCTTAAGAACTTGAAGGCTTGTCCATCGGAAACTCAAACTTTTGTGCTCATTTTAACATTTCCTCACACTATACTCATTACAAATAGACGAACAAGGAACACGTTCACCGTATAATATTATCATTTTTAAAGACGCAAATTCGATGCAATGTAGGCGTAATGAAACATAATAAATTGTAAATCAGACAAATGTATCGTGTAGCATCATTGATTGACAAAT
This sequence comes from Locusta migratoria, assembly GCA_026315105.1. NCBI lineage: Eukaryota > Metazoa > Arthropoda > Insecta > Orthoptera > Acrididae > Locusta > Locusta migratoria. The sequence goes on along the minus strand of CM048750.1, from coordinate 97,856,807 downwards.
GAAGATCCGAGCATGGAAACATATCATAGCAACAACAGCTTGTGATGCGGTATTTTTCCCTGTCGACCAGTTCCCTAAATCGTAGATGGAAAGAGTACGCAAATCTCTCGCAGTCAGTTTTCGAAGCAAGCAGTACTTAAAGTATCCTTACACGAGCGTCAGCGGAGCGTCAGCCGAGCAAAGTCGTGACAAGTCGCATAAGAGGAGCAGTAAACGCTTCTTGACGACCGGGGTCGACCCAGGCCCCGCCACATAGAACACCTTTCGATAGCTCGCTTCATTATATAGTAATGTTGTTATTTTCTTGGCTTCGTCGCATCTTAGATTGGGAAATTTCTTTCTATTTAGTCTTTAATTTCCCTATATCCTATGTGTTGTTTATTTTGTTTCGACTGAACCATTTATTGAATTTAAATTTGTGCATAATGAAATTTATAATGAAAATGGAATAAAACCAAAATTCTTACTTTCCGTATATAGAGTGCAATAACTCTTCGTGTAAATTGTCAAAATGACTAGCGAAGATTTATGTTTGGACCACAATCCTCTCGCATGCAATCACCTTCCAATAATACCTGCCACAGGACATTCTGTACCAAGTAGAGTATTTGGACTTGGCATGGCAGACCTTTCCAAAACGTTTCAGACATTGCAACTATTTTGTTGAAACTATCACTTACTTACACATGACAACTTACAAGGCACAAATAAAAAGGGGGAACTGATTTCAAATAGGGCAATGGCAGTGAAAGGAAAAGCAGGAAACTGAGAGTGTAAAAAGTGGTTGTGTGGTCGAGCCACGCCGACGCCACACTATGCCCAGACGACCGCAGCTGTGACGAAGGATCGCCAGCTCACTGGCAGCTTGAGGGTTCGTCTTCTCGAATTGTCACCTGCTTCCGCAGTAATTTCCGGAATCTTTTCACGATACGCATTTCATCTTTAGACGCCTTACTTGGCTTTGAGTAGTTGGGCTTCTCATAACCCATCCGCCGCCGCTCGCCGAAGATTTCGCACAGCCATCTGTGTTTCCTCAAAGCTCGAGGAAGGTATAGCGGACCTTGCTGAGCTCATGAAACGACCGAATCTGCAGTTGCCTTGCAGATCTCTTCCACACAACGGCTTCCCAGTAGCTTGGATTACAGGAGTACGCCAACACTCCCAGCCGCAACACAATGCTTAAGAACTTGAAGGCTTGTCCATCGGAAACTCAAACTTTTTTGTGCTCATTTTAACATTTCCTCACACTATACTCATTACAAATAGACGAACAAGGAACACGTTCACCGTATAATATTGTCATTTTTAAAGACGCAAATTCGATGCAATGTAGGCGTAATGAAACATAATAAATTGTAAATCAGACAAATGTATCGTGTAGCATCATTGATTGGCAAATGAAGATCCGAGCATGGAAACATATCATAGCAACAACAGCTTGTGATGTGGTATTTTTCCCTGTCGACCAGTTCCCTAAATCGTAGATGGAAAGAGTACGCAAATCTCTCGCAGTCAGTTGTCGAAGCAAGCAGTACTTAAAGTATCCTTACACGAGCGTCAGCGGAGCGTCAGCCGAGCAAAGTCGTGACAAGTCGCATAAGAGGAGCAGTAAACGCTTCTTGACGACCGGGGTCGACCCAGGCCCCGCCAAATAGAACACCTTACGATAGCTCGCTTCATTATATAGTAATGTCGTTATTTTCTTGGCTTCGTCGCATCTTAGATTGGGAAATTTCTTTCTATTTAGTCTTTAATTTCCCTATATCCTATGTGTTGTTTATTTTGTTTCGACTGAACCATTTAAAGTGAATTTAAATTTACGCATAATGAAATTTATAATGAAAATGGAATAAAACCAAAATTCTTACTTTCCGTATATAGAGTGCAATAATTCTTCGTGTAAATTGTCAGAATGACTAGCGAAGATTTATGTTTGCACCACAATCCTCTCGCATGCAATCACCTTCCAATAATACCTGCCACAGGACATTCTGTACCAAGTAGAGTATTTGGACTTGGCATGGCAGACCTTTCCAAAACGTTTCGGTCATTGCAACTATTTTGTTAGAACTATCACTTACTTACACATGACAACATACAAGGCACAAATAAAACAGGGGAACTGATTTCAAATAGGGCAATGGCAGTGAAAGGAAAAGCAGGAAACTGAGAGTGTAAAAAGTGGTTGTGTGGTCGAGCCACGCCGACGCCACACTATGCCCAGACGACCGCAGCTGTGACGAAGGATCGCCAGCTCACTGGCAGCTTGAGGGTTCGTCTTCTCGAATTGTCACCTGCTTTCGCAGTAATTTCCGGAATCTTTTCACGATACGCATATCATCTTTAGACGCCTTACTTGGCTTTGAGTAGTTGGGCTTCTCATAACCCATCCGCCGCCGCTCGCCGAAGATTTCGCACAGCCATCTGTGTTTCCTCAAAGCTCGAGGAAGGTATAGCGGACCTTGCTGAGCTCATGAAACGACCGAATCTGCAGTTGCCTTGCAGATCTCTTCCACACAACGGCTTCCCAGTAGCTTGGATTACAGGAGTACGCCAACACTCCCAGCCGCAACACAATGCTTAAGAACTTGAAGGCTTGTCCATCGGAAACTCAAACTTTATTGTGCTCATTTTAACATTTCCTCACACTATACTCATTACAAATAGACGAACAAGGAACACGTTCACCGTATAATATTGTCATTTTTAAAGACGCAAATTCGATGCAATGCAGGCGTAATGAAACATAATAAATTGTAAATCAGACAAATGTATCGTGTAGCATCATTGATTGGCAAATGAAGATCCGAGCATGGAAACATATCATAGCAACAACAGCTTGTGATGTGGTATTTTTCCCTGTCGACCAGTTCCCTAAATCGTAGATGGAAAGAGTACGCAAATCTCTCGCAGCCAGTTGTCGAAGCAAGCAGTACTTAAAGTATCCTTACACGAGCGTCATCGGAGCGTCAGCCGAGCAAAGTCGTGACAAGTCGCATAAGAGGAGCAGTAAACGCTTCTGGACGACCGGGGTCGACCCAGGCCCCGCCAAATAGAACACCTTACGATAGCTCGCTTCATTATATAGTAATGTCGTTATTTTCTTGGCTTCGTCGCATCTTAGATTGGGAAATTTCTTTCTATTTAGTCTTTAATTTCCCTATATCCTATGTGTTGTTTACTTTGTTTCGACTGAACCATTTAAAGTGAATTTAAATTTGCGCATAATGAAATTTATAATGAAAATGGAATAAAACCAAAATTCTTACTTTCCGTATATAGAGTGCAATAATTCTTCGTGTAAATTGTCAGAATGACTAGCGAAGATTTATGTTTGCACCACAATCCTCTCGCATGCAATCACCTTCCAATAATACCTGCCACAGGACATTCTGTACCAAGTAGAGTATTTGGAATTGGCATGGCAGACCTTTCCAAAACGTTTCGGTCATTGCAACTATTTTGTTAGAACTATCACTTACTTACACATGACAACATACAAGGCACAAATAAAACAGGGGAACTGATTTCAAATAGGGCAATGGCAGTGAAAGGAAAAGCAGGAAACTGAGAGTGTAAAAAGTGGTTGTGTGGTCGAGCCACGCCGACGCCACACTATGCCCAGACGACCGCAGCTGTGACGAAGGATCGCCAGCTCACTGGCAGCTTGAGGGTTCGTCTTCTCGAATTGTCACCTGCTTTCGCAGTAATTTCCGGAATCTTTTCACGATACGCATTTCATCTTTAGACGCCTTACTTGGCTTTGAGTAGTTGGGCTTCTCATAACCCATCCGCCGCCGCTCGCCGAAGATTTCGCACAGCCATCTGTGTTTCCTCAAAGCTCGAGGAAGGTATAGCGGACCTTGCTGAGCTCATGAAACGACCGAATCTGCAGTTGCCTTGCAGATCTCTTCCACACAACGGCTTCCCAGTAGCTTGGATTACAGGAGTACGCCAACACTCCCAGCCGCAACACAATGCTTAAGAACTTGAAGGCTTGTCCATCGGAAACTCAAACTTTTTTGTGCTCATTTTAACATTTCCTCACACTATACTCATTACAAATAGACGAACAAGGAACACGTTCACCGTATAATATTGTCATTTTTAAAGACGCAAATTCGATGCAATGCAGGCGTAATGAAACATAATAAATTGTAAATCAGACAAATGTATCGTGTAGCATCATTGATTGGCAAATGAAGATCCGAGCATGGAAACATATCATAGCAACAACAGCTTGTGATGTGGTATTTTTCCCTGTCGACCAGTTCCCTAAATCGTAGATGGAAAGAGTACGCAAATCTCTCGCAGCCAGTTGTCGAAGCAAGCAGTACTTAAAGTATCCTTACACGAGCGTCATCGGAGCGTCAGCCGAGCAAAGTCGTGACAAGTCGCATAAGAGGAGCAGTAAACGCTTCTGGACGACCGGGGTCGACCCAGGCCCCGCCAAATAGAACACCTTACGATAGCTCGCTTCATTATATAGTAATGTCGTTATTTTCTTGGCTTCGTCGCATCTTAGATTGGGAAATTTCTTTCTATTTAGTCTTTAATTTCCCTATATCCTATGTGTTGTTTACTTTGTTTCGACTGAACCATTTAAAGTGAATTTAAATTTGCGCATAATGAAATTTATAATGAAAATGGAATAAAACCAAAATTCTTACTTTCCGTATATAGAGTGCAATAATTCTTCGTGTAAATTGTCAGAATGACTAGCGAAGATTTATGTTTGCACCACAATCCTCTCGCATGCAATCACCTTCCAATAATACCTGCCACAGGACATTCTGTACCAAGTAGAGTATTTGGAATTGGCATGGCAGACCTTTCCAAAACGTTTCGGTCATTGCAACTATTTTGTTAGAACTATCACTTACTTACACATGACAACATACAAGGCACAAATAAAACAGGGGAACTGATTTCAAATAGGGCAATGGCAGTGAAAGGAAAAGCAGGAAACTGAGAGTGTAAAAAGTGGTTGTGTGGTCGAGCCACGCCGACGCCACACTATGCCCAGACGACCGCAGCTGTGACGAAGGATCGCCAGCTCACTGGCAGCTTGAGGGTTCGTCTTCTCGAATTGTCACCTGCTTTCGCAGTAATTTCCGGAATCTTTTCACGATACGCATTTCATCTTTAGACGCCTTACTTGGCTTTGAGTAGTTGGGCTTCTCATAACCCATCCGCCGCCGCTCGCCGAAGATTTCGCACAGCCATCTGTGTTTCCTCAAAGCTCGAGGAAGGTATAGCGGACCTTGCTGAGCTCATGAAACGACCGAATCTGCAGTTGCCTTGCAGATCTCTTCCACACAACGGCTTCCCAGTAGCTTGGATTACAGGAGTACGCCAACACTCCCAGCCGCAACACAATGCTTAAGAACTTGAAGGCTTGTCCATCGGAAACTCAAACTTTTTTGTGCTCATTTTAACATTTCCTCACACTATACTCATTACAAATAGACGAACAAGGAACACGTTCACCGTATAATATTATCATTTTTAAAGACGCAAATTCGATGCAATGTAGGCGTAATGAAACATAATAAATTGTAAATCAGACAAATGTATCGTGTAGCATCATTGATTGACAAATGAAGATCCGAGCATGGAAACATATCATAGCAACAACAGCTTGTGATGCGGTATTTTTCCCTGTCGACCAGTTCCCTAAATCGTAGATGGAAAGAGTACGCAAATCTCTCGCAGTCAGTTTTCGAAGCAAGCAGTACTTAAAGTATCCTTACACGAGCGTCAGCGGAGCGTCAGCCGAGCAAAGTCGTGACAAGTCGCATAAGAGGAGCAGTAAACGCTTCTTGACGACCGGGGTCGACCCAGGCCCCGCCACATAGAACACCTTTCGATAGCTCGCTTCATTATATAGTAATGTTGTTATTTTCTTGGCTTCGTCGCATCTTAGATTGGGAAATTTCTTTCTATTTAGTCTTTAATTTCCCTATATCCTATGTGTTGTTTATTTTGTTTCGACTGAACCATTTATTGAATTTAAATTTGTGCATAATGAAATTTATAATGAAAATGGAATAAAACCAAAATTCTTACTTTCCGTATATAGAGTGCAATAACTCTTCGTGTAAATTGTCAAAATGACTAGCGAAGATTTATGTTTGGACCACAATCCTCTCGCATGCAATCACCTTCCAATAATACCTGCCACAGGACATTCTGTACCAAGTAGAGTATTTGGACTTGGCATGGCAGACCTTTCCAAAACGTTTCAGACATTGCAACTATTTTGTTGAAACTATCACTTACTTACACATGACAACTTACAAGGCACAAATAAAAAAGGGGAACTGATTTCAAATAGGGCAATGGCAGTGAAAGGAAAAGCAGGAAACTGAGAGTGTAAAAAGTGGTTGTGTGGTCGAGCCACGCCGACGCCACACTATGCCCAGACGACCGCAGCTGTGACGAAGGATCGCCAGCTCACTGGCAGCTTGAGGGTTCGTCTTCTCGAATTGTCACCTGCTTTCGCAGTAATTTCCGGAATCTTTTCACGATACGCATTTCATCTTTAGACGCCTTACTTGGCTTTGAGTAGTTGGGCTTCTCATAACCCATCCGCCGCCGCTCGCCGAAGATTTCGCACAGCCATCTGTGTTTCCTCAAAGCTCGAGGAAGGTATAGCGGACCTTGCTGAGCTCATGAAACGACCGAATCTGCAGTTGCCTTGCAGATCTCTTCCACACAACGGCTTCCCAGTAGCTTGGATTACAGGAGTACGCCAACACTCCCAGCCGCAACACAATGCTTAAGAACTTGAAGGCTTGTCCATCGGAAACTCAAACTTTTTTGTGCTCATTTTAACATTTCCTCACACTATACTCATTACAAATAGACGAACAAGGAACACGTTCACCGTATAATATTGTCATTTTTAAAGACGCAAATTCGATGCAATGTAGGCGTAATGAAACATAATAAATTGTAAATCAGACAAATGTATCGTGTAGCATCATTGATTGGCAAATGAAGATCCGAGCATGGAAACATATCATAGCAACAACAGCTTGTGATGTGGTATTTTTCCCTGTCGACCAGTTCCCTAAATCGTAGATGGAAAGAGTACGCAAATCTCTCGCAGTCAGTTGTCGAAGCAAGCAGTACTTAAAGTATCCTTACACGAGCGTCAGCGGAGCGTCAGCCGAGCAAAGTCGTGACAAGTCGCATAAGAGGAGCAGTAAACGCTTCTTGACGACCGGGGTCGACCCAGGCCCCGCCAAATAGAACACCTTACGATAGCTCGCTTCATTATATAGTAATGTCGTTATTTTCTTGGCTTCGTCGCATCTTAGATTGGGAAATTTCTTTCTATTTAGTCTTTAATTTCCCTATATCCTATGTGTTGTTTATTTTGTTTCGACTGAACCATTTAAAGTGAATTTAAATTTGCGCATAATGAAATTTATAATGAAAATGGAATAAAACCAAAATTCTTACTTTCCGTATATAGAGTGTAATAATTCTTCGTGTAAATTGTCAGAATGACTAGCGAAGATTTATGTTTGCACCACAATCCTCTCGCATGCAATCACCTTCCAATAATACCTGCCACAGGACATTCTGTACCAAGTAGAGTATTTGGACTTGGCATGGCAGACCTTTCCAAAACGTTTCGGTCATTGCAACTATTTTGTTAGAACTATCACTTACTTACACATGACAACATACAAGGCACAAATAAAACAGGGGAACTGATTTCAAATAGGGCAATGGCAGTGAAAGGAAAAGCAGGAAACTGAGAGTGTAAAAAGTGGTTGTGTGGTCGAGCGACGCCGACGCCACACACTGCCCAGACGACCGCAGCTGTGACGAAGGATCGCCAGCTCACTGGCAGCTTGAGGGTTCGTCTTCTCGAATTGTCACCTGCTTTCGCAGTAATTTCCGGAATCTTTTCACGATACGCATTTCATCTTTAGACGCCTTACTTGGCTTTGAGTAGTTGGGCTTCTCATAACCCATCCGCCGCCGCTCGCCGAAGATTTCGCACAGCCATCTGTGTTTCCTCAAAGCTCGAGGAAGGTATAGCGGACCTTGCTGAGCTCATGAAACGACCGAATCTGCAGTTGCCTTGCAGATCTCTTCCACACAACGGCTTCCCAGTAGCTTGGATTACAGGAGTACGCCAACACTCCCAGCCGCAACACAATGCTTAAGAACTTGAAGGCTTGTCCATCGGAAACTCAAACTTTTTTGTGCTCATTTTAACATTTCCTCACACTATACTCATTACAAATAGACGAACAAGGAACACGTTCACCGTATAATATTATCATTTTTAAAGACGCAAATTCGATGCAATGTAGGCGTAATGAAACATAATAAATTGTAAATCAGACAAATGTATCGTGTAGCATCATTGATTGACAAATGAAGATCCGAGCATGGAAACATATCATAGCAACAACAGCTTGTGATGCGGTATTTTTCCCTGTCGACCAGTTCCCTAAATCGTAGATGGAAAGAGTACGCAAATCTCTCGCAGTCAGTTTTCGAAGCAAGCAGTACTTAAAGTATCCTTACACGAGCGTCAGCGGAGCGTCAGCCGAGCAAAGTCGTGACAAGTCGCATAAGAGGAGCAGTAAACGCTTCTTGACGACCGGGGTCGACCCAGGCCCCGCCACATAGAACACCTTTCGATAGCTCGCTTCATTATATAGTAATGTTGTTATTTTCTTGGCTTCGTCGCATCTTAGATTGGGAAATTTCTTTCTATTTAGTCTTTAATTTCCCTATATCCTATGTGTTGTTTATTTTGTTTCGACTGAACCATTTATTGAATTTAAATTTGTGCATAATGAAATTTATAATGAAAATGGAATAAAACCAAAATTCTTACTTTCCGTATATAGAGTGCAATAACTCTTCGTGTAAATTGTCAAATTGACTAGCGAAGATTTATGTTTGGACCACAATCCTCTCGCATGCAATCACCTTCCAATAATACCTGCCACAGGACATTCTGTACCAAGTAGAGTATTTGGACTTGGCATGGCAGACCTTTCCAAAACGTTTCAGACATTGCAACTATTTTGTTGAAACTATCACTTACTTACACATGACAACTTACAAGGCACAAATAAAAAAGGGGAACTGATTTCAAATAGGGCAATGGCAGTGAAAGGAAAAGCAGGAAACTGAGAGTGTAAAAAGTGGTTGTGTGGTCGAGCCACGCCGACGCCACACTATGCCCAGACGACCGCAGCTGTGACGAAGGATCGCCAGCTCACTGGCAGCTTGAGGGTTCGTCTTCTCGAATTGTCACCTGCTTTCGCAGTAATTTCCGGAATCTTTTCACGATACGCATTTCATCTTTAGACGCCTTACTTGGCTTTGAGTAGTTGGGCTTCTCATAACCCATCCGCCGCCGCTCGCCGAAGATTTCGCACAGCCATCTGTGTTTCCTCAAAGCTCGAGGAAGGTATAGCGGACCTTGCTGAGCTCATGAAACGACCGAATCTGCAGTTGCCTTGCAGATCTCTTCCACACAACGGCTTCCCAGTAGCTTGGATTACAGGAGTACGCCAACACTCCCAGCCGCAACACAATGCTTAAGAACTTGAAGGCTTGTCCATCGGAAACTCAAACTTTTTTGTGCTCATTTTAACATTTCCTCACACTATACTCATTACAAATAGACGAACAAGGAACACGTTCACCGTATAATATTGTCATTTTTAAAGACGCAAATTCGATGCAATGTAGGCGTAATGAAACATAATAAATTGTAAATCAGACAAATGTATCGTGTAGCATCATTGATTGGCAAATGAAGATCCGAGCATGGAAACATATCATAGCAACAACAGCTTGTGATGTGGTATTTTTCCCTGTCGACCAGTTCCCTAAATCGTAGATGGAAAGAGTACGCAAATCTCTCGCAGTCAGTTGTCGAAGCAAGCAGTACTTAAAGTATCCTTACACGAGCGTCAGCGGAGCGTCAGCCGAGCAAAGTCGTGACAAGTCGCATAAGAGGAGCAGTAAACGCTTCTTGACGACCGGGGTCGACCCAGGCCCCGCCAAATAGAACACCTTACGATAGCTCGCTTCATTATATAGTAATGTCGTTATTTTCTTGGCTTCGTCGCATCTTAGATTGGGAAATTTCTTTCTATTTAGTCTTTAATTTCCCTATATCCTATGTGTTGTTTATTTTGTTTCGACTGAACCATTTAAAGTGAATTTAAATTTGCGCATAATGAAATTTATAATGAAAATGGAATAAAACCAAAATTCTTACTTTCCGTATATAGAGTGTAATAATTCTTCGTGTAAATTGTCAGAATGACTAGCGAAGATTTATGTTTGCACCACAATCCTCTCGCATGCAATCACCTTCCAATAATACCTGCCACAGGACATTCTGTACCAAGTAGAGTATTTGGACTTGGCATGGCAGACCTTTCCAAAACGTTTCGGTCATTGCAACTATTTTGTTAGAACTATCACTTACTTACACATGACAACATACAAGGCACAAATAAAACAGGGGAACTGATTTCAAATAGGGCAATGGCAGTGAAAGGAAAAGCAGGAAACTGAGAGTGTAAAAAGTGGTTGTGTGGTCGAGCGACGCCGACGCCACACACTGCCCAGACGACCGCAGCTGTGACGAAGGATCGCCAGCTCACTGGCAGCTTGAGGGTTCGTCTTCTCGAATTGTCACCTGCTTTCGCAGTAATTTCCGGAATCTTTTCACGATACGCATTTCATCTTTAGACGCCTTACTTGGCTTTGAGTAGTTGGGCTTCTCATAACCCATCCGCCGCCGCTCGCCGAAGATTTCGCACAGCCATCTGTGTTTCCTCAAAGCTCGAGGAAGGTATAGCGGACCTTGCTGAGCTCATGAAACGACCGAATCTGCAGTTGCCTTGCAGATCTCTTCCACACAACGGCTTCCCAGTAGCTTGGATTACAGGAGTACGCCAACACTCCCAGCCGCAACACAATGCTTAAGAACTTGAAGGCTTGTCCATCGGAAACTCAAACTTTTTTGTGCTCATTTTAACATTTCCTCACACTATACTCATTACAAATAGACGAACAAGGAACACGTTCACCGTATAATATTATCATTTTTAAAGACGCAAATTCGATGCAATGTAGGCGTAATGAAACATAATAAATTGTAAATCAGACAAATGTATCGTGTAGCATCATTGATTGACAAATGAAGATCCGAGCATGGAAACATATCATAGCAACAACAGCTTGTGATGCGGTATTTTTCCCTGTCGACCAGTTCCCTAAATCGTAGATGGAAAGAGTACGCAAATCTCTCGCAGTCAGTTTTCGAAGCAAGCAGTACTTAAAGTATCCTTACACGAGCGTCAGCGGAGCGTCAGCCGAGCAAAGTCGTGACAAGTCGCATAAGAGGAGCAGTAAACGCTTCTTGACGACCGGGGTCGACCCAGGCCCCGCCACATAGAACACCTTTCGATAGCTCGCTTCATTATATAGTAATGTTGTTATTTTCTTGGCTTCGTCGCATCTTAGATTGGGAAATTTCTTTCTATTTAGTCTTTAATTTCCCTATATCCTATGTGTTGTTTATTTTGTTTCGACTGAACCATTTATTGAATTTAAATTTGTGCATAATGAAATTTATAATGAAAATGGAATAAAACCAAAATTCTTACTTTCCGTATATAGAGTGCAATAACTCTTCGTGTAAATTGTCAAATTGACTAGCGAAGATTTATGTTTGGACCACAATCCTCTCGCATGCAATCACCTTCCAATAATACCTGCCACAGGACATTCTGTACCAAGTAGAGTATTTGGACTTGGCATGGCAGACCTTTCCAAAACGTTTCAGACATTGCAACTATTTTGTTGAAACTATCACTTACTTACACATGACAACTTACAAGGCACAAATAAAAAAGGGGAACTGATTTCAAATAGGGCAATGGCAGTGAAAGGAAAAGCAGGAAACTGAGAGTGTAAAAAGTGGTTGTGTGGTCGAGCCACGCCGACGCCACACTATGCCCAGACGACCGCAGCTGTGACGAAGGATCGCCAGCTCACTGGCAGCTTGAGGGTTCGTCTTCTCGAATTGTCACCTGCTTTCGCAGTAATTTCCGGAATCTTTTCACGATACGCATTTCATCTTTAGACGCCTTACTTGGCTTTGAGTAGTTGGGCTTCTCATAACCCATCCGCCGCCGCTCGCCGAAGATTTCGCACAGCCATCTGTGTTTCCTCAAAGCTCGAGGAAGGTATAGCGGACCTTGCTGAGCTCATGAAACGACCGAATCTGCAGTTGCCTTGCAGATCTCTTCCACACAACGGCTTCCCAGTAGCTTGGATTACAGGAGTACGCCAACACTCCCAGCCGCAACACAATGCTTAAGAACTTGAAGGCTTGTCCATCGGAAACTCAAACTTTTTTGTGCTCATTTTAACATTTCCTCACACTATACTCATTACAAATAGACGAACAAGGAACACGTTCACCGTATAATATTGTCATTTTTAAAGACGCAAATTCGATGCAATGTAGGCGTAATGAAACATAATAAATTGTAAATCAGACAAATGTATCGTGTAGCATCATTGATTGGCAAATGAAGATCCGAGCATGGAAACATATCATAGCAACAACAGCTTGTGATGTGGTATTTTTCCCTGTCGACCAGTTCCCTAAATCGTAGATGGAAAGAGTACGCAAATCTCTCGCAGTCAGTTGTCGAAGCAAGCAGTACTTAAAGTATCCTTACACGAGCGTCAGCGGAGCGTCAGCCGAGCAAAGTCGTGACAAGTCGCATAAGAGGAGCAGTAAACGCTTCTTGACGACCGGGGTCGACCCAGGCCCCGCCAAATAGAACACCTTACGATAGCTCGCTTCATTATATAGTAATGTCGTTATTTTCTTGGCTTCGTCGCATCTTAGATTGGGAAATTTCTTTCTATTTAGTCTTTAATTTCCCTATATCCTATGTGTTGTTTATTTTGTTTCGACTGAACCATTTAAAGTGAATTTAAATTTGCGCATAATGAAATTTATAATGAAAATGGAATAAAACCAAAATTCTTACTTTCCGTATATAGAGTGTAATAATTCTTCGTGTAAATTGTCAGAATGACTAGCGAAGATTTATGTTTGCACCACAATCCTCTCGCATGCAATCACCTTCCAATAATACCTGCCACAGGACATTCTGTACCAAGTAGAGTATTTGGACTTGGCATGGCAGACCTTTCCAAAACGTTTCGGTCATTGCAACTATTTTGTTAGAACTATCACTTACTTACACATGACAACATACAAGGCACAAATAAAACAGGGGAACTGATTTCAAATAGGGCAATGGCAGTGAAAGGAAAAGCAGGAAACTGAGAGTGTAAAAAGTGGTTGTGTGGTCGAGCGACGCCGACGCCACACACTGCCCAGACGACCGCAGCTGTGACGAAGGATCGCCAGCTCACTGGCAGCTTGAGGGTTCGTCTTCTCGAATTGTCACCTGCTTTCGCAGTAATTTCCGGAATCTTTTCACGATACGCATTTCATCTTTAGACGCCTTACTTGGCTTTGAGTAGTTGGGCTTCTCATAACCCATCCGCCGCCGCTCGCCGAAGATTTCGCACAGCCATCTGTGTTTCCTCAAAGCTCGAGGAAGGTATAGCGGACCTTGCTGAGCTCATGAAACGACCGAATCTGCAGTTGCCTTGCAGATCTCTTCCACACAACGGCTTCCCAGTAGCTTGGATTACAGGAGTACGCCAACACTCCCAGCCGCAACACAATGCTTAAGAACTTGAAGGCTTGTCCATCGGAAACTCAAACTTTTTTGTGCTCATTTTAACATTTCCTCACACTATACTCATTACAAATAGACGAACAAGGAACACGTTCACCGTATAATATTGTCATTTTTAAAGACGCAAATTCGATGCAATGTAGGCGTAATGAAACATAATAAATTGTAAATCAGACAAATGTATCGTGTAGCATCATTGATTGACAAATGAAGATCCGAGCATGGAAACATATCATAGCAACAACAGCTTGTGATGCGGTATTTTTCCCTGTCGACCAGTTCCCTAAATCGTAGATGGAAAGAGTACGCAAATCTCTCGCAGTCAGTTGTCGAAGCAAGCAGTACTTAAAGTATCCTTACACGAGCGTCAGCGGAGCGTCAGCCGAGCAAAGTCGTGACAAGTCGCATAAGAGGAGCAGTAAACGCTTCTTGACGACCGGAGTCGACCCAGGCCCCGCCACATAGAACACCTTTCGATAGCTCGCTTCATTATATAGTAATGTTGTTATTTTCTTGGCTTCGTCGCATCTTAGATTGGGAAATTTCTTTCTATTTAGTCTTTAATTTCCCTATATCCTATGTGTTGTTTATTTTGTTTCGACTGAACCATTTATTGAATTTAAATTTGTGCATAATGAAATTTATAATGAAAATGGAATAAAACCAAAATTCTTACTTTCCGTATATAGAGTGCAATAATTCTTCGTGTAAATTGTCAAAATGACTAGCGAAGATTTATGTTTGGACCACAATCCTCTCGCATGCAATCACCTTCCAATAATACCTGCCACAGGACATTCTGTACCAAGTAGAGTATTTGGACTTGGCATGGCAGACCTTTCCAAATCGTTTCAGACATTGCAACTATTTTGTTGAAACTATCACTTACTTACACATGACAACATACAAGGCACAAATAAAAAAGGGGAACTGATTTCAAATAGGGCAATGGCAGTGAAAGGAAAAGCAGGAAACTGAGAGTGTAAAAAGTGGTTGTGTGGTCGAGCCACGCCGACGCCACACTATGCCCAGACGACCGCAGCTGTGACGAAGGATCGCCAGCTCACTGGCAGCTTGAGGGTTCGTCTTCTCGAATTGTCACCTGCTTTCGCAGTAATTTCCGGAATCTTTTCACGATACGCATTTCATCTTTAGACGCCTTACTTGGCTTTGAGTAGTTGGGCTTCTCATAACCCATCCGCCGCCGCTCGCCGAAGATTTCGCACAGCCATCTGTGTTTCCTCAAAGCTCGAGGAAGGTATAGCGGACCTTGCTGAGCTCATGAAACGACCGAATCTGCAGTTGCCTTGCAGATCTCTTCCACACAACGGCTTCCCAGTAGCTTGGATTACAGGAGTACGCCAACACTCCCAGCTGCAACACAATGCTTAAGAACTTGAAGGCTTGTCCATCGGAAACTCAAACTTTTTTGTGCTCATTTTAACATTTCCTCACACTATACTCATTACAAATAGACGAACAAGGAACACGTTCACCGTATAATATTGTCATTTTTAAAGACGCAAATTCGATGCAATGTAGGCGTAATGAAACATAATAAATTGTAAATCAGACAAATGTATCGTGTAGCATCATTGATTGGCAAATGAAGATCCGAGCATGGAAACATATCATAGCAACAACAGCTTGTGATGTGGTATTTTTCCCTGTCGACCAGTTCCCTAAATCGTAGATGGAAAGAGTACGCAAATCTCTCGCAGTCAGTTGTCGAAGCAAGCAGTACTTAAAGTATCCTTACACGAGCGTCAGCGGAGCGTCAGCCGAGCAAAGTCGTGACAAGTCGCATAAGAGGAGCAGTAAACGCTTCTTGACGACCGGGGTCGACCCAGGCCCCGCCAAATAGAACACCTTACGATAGCTCGCTTCATTATATAGTAATGTCGTTATTTTCTTGGCTTCGTCGCATCTTAGATTGGGAAATTTCTTTCTATTTAGTCTTTAATTTCCCTATATCCTATGTGTTGTTTATTTTGTTTCGACTGAACCATTTAAAGTGAATTTAAATTTGCGCATAATGAAATTTATAATGAAAATGGAATAAAACCAAAATTCTTACTTTCCGTATATAGAGTGCAATAATTCTTCGTGTAAATTGTCAGAATGACTAGCGAAGATTTATGTTTGCACCACAATCCTCTCGCATGCAATCACCTTCCAATAATACCTGCCACAGGACATTCTGTACCAAGTAGAGTATTTGGAATTGGCATGGCAGACCTTTCCAAAACGTTTCGGTCATTGCAACTATTTTGTTAGAACTATCACTTACTTACACATGACAACATACAAGGCACAAATAAAACAGGGGAACTGATTTCAAATAGGGCAATGGCAGTGAAAGGAAAAGCAGGAAACTGAGAGTGTAAAAAGTGGTTGTGTGGTCGAGCCACGCCGACGCCACACTATGCCCAGACGACCGCAGCTGTGACGAAGGATCGCCAGCTCACTGGCAGCTTGAGGGTTCGTCTTCTCGAATTGTCACCTGCTTTCGCAGTAATTTCCGGAATCTTTTCACGATACGCATTTCATCTTTAGACGCCTTACTTGGCTTTGTGTAGTTGGGCTTCTCATAACCCATCCGCCGCCGCTCGCCGAAGATTTCGCACAGCCATCTGTGTTTCCTCAAAGCTCGAGGAAGGTATAGCGGACCTTGCTGAGCTCATGAAACGACCGAATCTGCAGTTGCCTTGCAGATCTCTTCCACACAACGGCTTCCCAGTAGCTTGGATTACAGGAGTACGCCAACACTCCCAGCCGCAACACAATGCTTAAGAACTTGAAGGCTTGTCCATCGGAAACTCAAACTTTTTTGTGCTCATTTTAACATTTCCTCACACTATACTCATTACAAATAGACGAACAAAGAACACGTTCACCGTATAATATTCTCATTTTTAAAGACGCAAATTCGATGCAATGTAGGCGTAATGAAACATAATAAATTGTAAATCAGACAAATGTATCGTGTAGCATCATTGATTGGCAAATGAAGATCCGAGCATGGAAACATATCATAGCAACAACAGCTTGTGATGTGGTATTTTTCCCTGTCGACCAGTTCCCTAAATCGTAGATGGAAAGAGTACGCAAATCTCTCGCAGTCAGTTGTCGAAGCAAGCAGTACTTAAAGTATCCTTACACGAGCGTCAGCGGAGCGTCAGCCGAGCAAAGTCGTGACAAGTCGCATAAGAGGAGCAGTAAACGCTTCTTGACGACCGGGGTCGACCCAGGCCCCGCCAAATAGAACACCTTACGATAGCTCGCTTCATTATATAGTAATGACGTTATTTTCTTGGCTTCGTCGCATCTTAGATTGGGAAATTTCTTTCTATTTAGTCTTTAATTTCCCTATATCCTATGTGTTGTTTATTTTGTTTCGACTGAACCATTTAAAGTGAATTTAAATTTGCGCATAATGAAATTTATAATGAAAATGGAATAAAACCAAAATTCTTACTTTCCGTATATAGAGTGCAATAATTCTTCGTGTAAATTGTCAGAATGACTAGCGAAGATTTATGTTTGCACCACAATCCTCTCGCATGCAATCACCTTCCAATAATACCTGCCACAGGACATTCTGTACCAAGTAGAGTATTTGGAATTGGCATGGCAGAACTTTCCAAAACGTTTCGGTCATTGCAACTATTTTGTTAGAACTATCACTTACTTACACATGACAACATACAAGGCACAAATAAAACAGGGGAACTGATTTCAAATAGGGCAATGGCAGTGAAAGGAAAAGCAGGAAACTGAGAGTGTAAAAAGTGGTTGTGTGGTCGAGCCACGCCGACGCCACACTATGCCCAGACGACCGCAGCTGTGACGAAGGATCGCCAGCTCACTGGCAGCTTGAGGGTTCGTCTTCTCGAATTGTCACCTGCTTTCGCAGTAATTTCCGGAATCTTTTCACGATACGCATTTCATCTTTAGACGCCTTACTTGGCTTTGAGTAGTTGGGCTTCTCATAACCCATCCGCCGCCGCTCGCCGAAGATTTCGCACAGCCATCTGTGTTTCCTCAAAGCTCGAGGAAGGTATAGCGGACCTTGCTGAGCTCATGAAACGACCGAATCTGCAGTTGCCTTGCAGATCTCTTCCACACAACGGCCTCCCAGTAGCTTGGATTACAGGAGTACGCCAACACTCCCAGCCGCAACACAATGCTTAAGAACTTGAAGGCTTGTCCATCGGAAACTCAAACTTTTTTGTGCTCATTTTAACATTTCCTCACACTATACTCATTACAAATAGACGAACAAGGAACACGTTCACCGTATAATATTGTCATTTTTAAAGACGCAAATTCGATGCAATGTAGGCGTAATGAAACATAATAAATTGTAAATCAGACAAATGTATCGTGTAGCATCATTGATTGGCAAATGAAGATCCGAGCATGGAAACATATCATAGCAACAACAGCTTGTGATGTGGTATTTTTCCCTGTCGACCAGTTCCCTAAATCGTAGATGGAAAGAGTACGCAAATCTCTCGCAGCCAGTTGTCGAAGCAAGCAGTACTTAAAGTATCCTTACACAAGCGTCATCGGAGCGTCAGCCGAGCAAAGTCGTGACAAGTCGCATAAGAGGAGCAGTAAACGCTTCTTGACGACCGGGGTCGACCCAGGCCCCGCCAAATAGAACACCTTACGATAGCTCGCTTCATTATATAGTAATGTCATTATTTTCTTGGCTTCGTCGCATCTTAGATTGGGAAATTTCTTTCTATTTAGTCTTTAATTTCCCTATATCCTATGTGTTGTTTATTTTGTTTCGACTGAACCATTTAAAGTGAATTTAAATTTGCGCATAATGAAATTTATAATGAAAATGGAATAAAACCAAAATTCTTACTTTCCGTATATAGAGTGCAATAATTCTTCGTGTAAATTGTCAGAATGACTAGCGAAGATTTATGTTTGCACCACAATCCTCTCGCATGCAATCACCTTCCAATAATACCTGCCACAGGACATTCTGTACCAAGTAGAGTATTTGGACTTGGCATGGCAGACCTTGACAAAACGTTTCGGTCATTGCAACTATTTTGTTAGAACTATCACTTACTTACACATGACAACATACAAGGCACAAATAAAAAAGGGGAACTGATTTCAAATAGGGCAATGGCAGTGAAAGGAAAAGCAGGACACTGAGAGTGTAAAAAGTGGTTGTGTGGTCGAGCCACGCCGACGCCACACTATGCCCAGACGACCGCAGCATAGTAGTGATGGGCAGTTCGGATCATTTCAATGTTTCGAAACATACGGATCATCTGAGTCTAGTGAGTCGACTCACTGTTTCGGCACACGAAACATCTGGCGTGCCGCAGTGCCGTGCGCCACGCTAACTCTCCTGATTCACGTGAATCGCGACAGCTGCAGGGCGCCGTAGGAGTCGACTCGCTGCTTCGGCACACGAAACATCTGGCGTGCTGCAGAGTCGTGTGCCGCGCTATCTTCCCTGATTCACGTGAGCCGAGACAGCTGCAGTAGGGCGATACAGCAAATACGACACATCTATGGAATATCAATATGGTTTTAATACGTTACTCGCTAGACTTAATTGAATGGCATGGGATTTGTTTGCTATTACGATTTTACAATCGTGTTAAAGCGTAAACGTTTCCTAAGTTACTCACAGTTTCATACAAACAATAGTGTAACAAAGGAAGCACAAAATAATAATGTTTAAATTCCAAAGTGATGAAACATTCCCAACCTTCAAAATTCCATAATAAGTCTAAATTATGGTTCAAATGTCTATGTGCATCCAGAAATGAATAACTTTTCTAACCAATCAATATAAGCAAACTATTAAGATTTGTTCCCAAGACATATTTAATGCAATAAACAGATATTACTATTAGTGTTAACACAAGGAAACACATTTCACAATTTACGGGACGAAACCACAAAACTGAACTAAAATCTTTCAATGTCCACAATCATATTCTAATATTTAGATTCATCTTCAGTCAGTCAAATAAAAGAGAATCAGTTATAGTTTCTGTCAATTGAAATAAAAAAGTTGTTTTTGACGTCTTACTGAGAATGCGGTTTCGTCTCACTGAAATTATTTGCCCTTGCTTCGAAAAGACGTTCACCTGGCACAGATGTAGCTACAATGCATAACAACGTTTAGTTCACGCGAAACTACATAAAAACACCGAAGGACTTCACAATTTTTCTCGGTGGTATACCTGTTTTAAAACATCAGTTGAAGGGTACCGGTAGCATAATTCAAAATATCGCTTAGCGCGTTAGGGGAACAACTTCAAACCCGTCGCACGCCTGGGCGCTGTGTCGAACCCACCCAGACAGACGGACAGCAAAGCGCATGTTAACGGTATCTAGCGTCCGATACATGAATCACAAGATTCGTTGTTTCGAAACAGTGCCGATTCAAGTTTCGACTCAGTCGAACAGTTCGCTGACTCGATTCACTGTGTCGAAACATCAACTCAGTAGCCAACTCTAGAGCAAAGTCGTGACAAGTCGCATAAGAGGAGCAGTAAACGCTTCTTGACGACCGGGGTCGACCCAGGCCCCGCCACATAGAACACCTTGCGATAGCTCGCTTCATTATATAGTAATGTTGTTATTTTCTTGGCTTCGTCGCATCTCAGATTGGGAAATTTCTTTCTATTTAGTCTTTAATTTCCCTATATCCTATGTGTTGTTTATTTTGTTTCGACTGAACCATTTTAAGTGAATTTCAATTTGTGCATAATGAAATGAAAATGGAATAAAACCAAAATTCTTACTTTCCGTATATAGAGTGCAATAATTCTTCGTGTAAATTGTCAGAATGACTAGCGAAGATTGATGTTTGCACCACAATCCTCTCGCATGCAATCACCTTCCAATAATACCTGCCACAGGACATTCTGTACCAAGTAGAGTATTTGGACTTGGCATGGCAGACCTTTCCAAAACGTTTCGGTCATTGCAACTATTTTGTTAGAACTATCACTTACTTACACATGACAACATACAAGGCACAAATAAAAAAGGGGAACTGATTTCAAATAGGGCAATGGCAGTGAAAGGAAAAGCAGGAAACTGAGAGTGTAAAAAGTGGTTGAGTGGTCGAGCCACGCCGACGCCACACTATGCCCAGACGACCGCAGCTGTGACGAAGGATCGCCAGCTCACTGGCAGCTTGAGGGTTCGTCTTCTCGAATTGTCACCTGCTTTCGCAGTAATTTCCGGAATTTT
Source organism: Locusta migratoria (assembly GCA_026315105.1). Classification (NCBI taxonomy): domain Eukaryota; kingdom Metazoa; phylum Arthropoda; class Insecta; order Orthoptera; family Acrididae; genus Locusta; species Locusta migratoria. The sequence goes on along the minus strand of CM048750.1, from coordinate 97,835,769 downwards.
TTCACGATACGCATTTCATCTTTAGACGCCTTACTTGGCTTTGAGTAGTTGGGCTTCTCATAACCCATCCGCCGCCGCTCGCCGTAGATTTCGCACAGCCATCTGTGTTTCCGCAAAGCTCGAGGAAGGTATAGCGGACCTTGCTGAGCTCATGAAACGACCGAATCTGCAGTTGCCTTGCAGATCTCTTCCACACAACGGCCTCCCAGTAGCTTTGATTACAGGAGTACGCCAACACTCCCAGCCGCAACACAATGCTTAAGAACTTGAAGGCTGGTCAATCGGAAACACAAACTTTTTTGTGCTCATTTTAACATTTTCTCACTCTATACTCATTACAATTAGACGAACAAGGAACACATTCACCGTATAATATTGTCATTTTTAAAGACGCAAATTCGATGCAATGTAGGCGTAATGAAACATAATAAATTGTAAATCAGACAAATGTATCGTGTAGCATCATTGATTGGCAAATGAAGATCCGAGCATGGAAACATATCATAGCAACAACAGCTTGTGATGCGGTATTTTTCCCTGTCGACCAGTTCCCTAAATCATAGATGGAAAGAGTACGCAAATCTCTCGCAGTCAGTTGTCGAAGCAAGCAGTACTTAAAGTATCCTTACACGAGCGTCAGCGGAGCGTCAGCCGAGCAAAGTCGTGACAAGTCGCATAAGAGGAGCAGTAAACGCTTCTTGACGACCGGGGTCGACCCAGGCCCCGCCACATAGAACACCTTGCGATAGCTCGCTTCATTATATAGTAATGTTGTTATTTTCTTGGCTTCGTCGCATCTCAGATTGGGAAATTTCTTTCTATTTAGTCTTTAATTTCCCTATATCCTATGTGTTGTTTATTTTGTTTCGACTGAACCATTTTAAGTGAATTTCAATTTGTGCATAATGAAATGAAAATGGAATAAAACCAAAATTCTTACTTTCCGTATATAGAGTGCAATAATTCTTCGTGTAAATTGTCAGAATGACTAGCGAAGATTGATGTTTGCACCACAATCCTCTCGCATGCAATCACCTTCCAATAATACCTGCCACAGGACATTCTGTACCAAGTAGAGTATTTGGACTTGGCATGGCAGACCTTTCCAAAACGTTTCGGTCATTGCAACTATTTTGTTAGAACTATCACTTACTTACACATGACAACATACAAGGCACAAATAAAAAAGGGGAACTGATTTCAAATAGGGCAATGGCAGTGAAAGGAAAAGGAGGAAACTGAGAGTGTAAAAAGTGGTTGAGTGGTCGAGCCACGCCGACGCCACACTATGCCCAGACGACCGCAGCTGTGACGAAGGATCGCCAGCTCACTGGCAGCTTGAGGGTTCGTCTTCTCGAATTGTCACCTGCTTTCGCAGTAATTTCCGGAATCTTTTCACGATACGCATTTCATCTTTAGACGCCTTACTTGGCTTTATGTAGTTGAGCTTCTCATAACCCATCCGCCGCCGCTCGCCGTAGATTTCGCACAGCCATCTGTGTTTCCGCAAAGCTCGAGGAAGGTATAGCGGACCTTGCTGAGCTCATGAAACGACCGAATCTGCAGTTGCCTTGCAGATCTCTTCCACACAACGGCCTCCCAGTAGCTTGGATTACAGGAGTACGCCAACACTCCCAGCCGCAACACAATGCTTAAGAACTTGAAGGCTTGTCCATCGGAAACTCAAACTTTTTTGTGCTCATTTTAACATTTCCTCACACTATACTCATTACAAATAGACGAACAAGGAACACGTTCACCGTATAATATTGTCATTTTTAAAGACGCAAATTCGATGCAATGTAGGCGTAATGAAACATAATAAACTGTAAATCAGACAAATGTATCGTGTAGCATCATTGATTGGCAAATGAAGATCCGAGCATGGAAACATATCATAGCAACAACAGCTTGTGATGTGGTATTTTTCCCTGTCGACCAGTTCCCTAAATCGTAGATGGAAAGAGTACGCAAATCTCTCGCAGTCAGTTGTCGAAGCAAGCAGTACTTAAAGTATCCTTACACAAGCGTCAGCGGAGCGTCAGCCGAGCAAAGTCGTGACAAGTCGCATAAGAGGAGCAGTAAACGCTTCTTGACGACCGGGGTCGACCCAGGCCCCGCCAAATAGAACACCTTACGATAGCTCGCTTCATTATATAGTAATGTCGTTATTTTCTTGGCTTCGTCGCATCTTAGATTGGGAAATTTCTTTCTATTTAGTCTTTAATTTCCCTATATCCTATGTGTTGTTTATTTTGTTTCGACTGAACCATTTAAAGTGAATTTAAATTTGCGCATAATGAAATTTATAATGAAAATGGAATAAAACCAAAATTCTTACTTTCCGTATATAGAGTGCAATAATTCTTCGTGTAAATTGTCAGAATGACTAGCGAAGATTTATGTTTGCACCACAATCCTCTCGCATGCAATCACCTTCCAATAATACCTGCCACAGGACATTCTGTACCAAGTAGAGTATTTGGACTTGGCATGGCAGACCTTTCCAAAACGTTTCGGTCATTGCAACTATTTTGTTAGAACTATCACTTACTTACACATGACAACATACAAGGCACAAATAAAACAGGGGAACTGATTTAAAATAGGGCAATGGCAGTGAAAGGAAAAGCAGGAAACTGAGAGTGTAAAGAGTGGTTGTGTGGTCGAGCGACGCCGACGCCACACACTGCCCAGACGACCGCAGCTGTGACGAAGGATCGCCAGCTCACTGGCAGCTTGAGGGTTCGTCTTCTCGAATTGTCACCTGCTTTCGCAGTAATTTCCGGAATCTTTTCACGATACGCATTTCATCTTTAGACGCCTTACTTGGCTTTGAGTAGTTGGGCTTCTCATAACCCATCCACCGCCGCTCGCCGAAGATTTCGCACAGCCATCTGTGTTTCCTCAAAGCTCGAGGAAGGTATAGCGGACCTTGCTGAGCTCATGAAACGACCGAATCTGCAGTTGCCTTGCAGATCTCTTCCACACAACGGCTTCCCAGTAGCTTGGATTACAGGAGTACGCCAACACTCCCAGCCGCAACACAATGCTTAAGAACTTGAAGGCTTGTCCATCGGAAACTCAAACTTTTTTGTGCTCATTTTAACATTTCCTCACACTATACTCATTACAAATAGACGAACAAGGAACACGTTCACCGTATAATATTGTCATTTTTAAAGACGCAAATTCGATGCAATGTAGGCGTAAGGAAACATAATAAATTGTAAATCAGACAAATGTATCGTGTAGCATCATTGATTGGCAAATGAAGATCCGAGCATGGAAACATATCATAGCAACAACAGCTTGTGATGTGGTATTTATCCCTGTCGACCAGTTCCCTAAATCGTAGATGGAAAGAGTACGCAAATCTCTCGCAGTCAGTTGTCGAAGCAAGCAGTACTTAAAGTATCCTTACACGAGCGTCAGCGGAGCGTCAGCCGAGCAAAGTCGTGACAAGTCGCATAAGAGGAGCAGTAAACGCTTCTTGACGACCGGGGTCGACCCAGGCCCCGCCAAATAGAACACCTTACGATAGCTCGCTTCATTATATAGTAATGTCGTTATTTTCTTGGCTTCGTCGCATCTTAGATTGGGAAATTTCTTTCTATTTAGTCTTTAATTTCCCTATATCCTATGTGTTGTTTATTTTGTTTCGACTGAACCATTTAAAGTGAATTTAAATTTGCGCATAATGAAATTTATAATGAAAATGGAATAAAACCAAAATTCTTACTTTCCGTATATAGAGTGCAATAATTCTTCGTGTAAATTGACAGAATGACTAGCGAAGATTTATGTTTGCACCACAATCCTCTCGCATGCAATCACCTTCCAATAATACCTGCCACAGGACATTCTGTACCAAGTAGAGTATTTGGAATTGGCATGGCAGACCTTTCCAAAACGTTTCGGTCATTGCAACTATTTTGTTAGAACTATCACTTACTTACACATGACAACATACAAGGCACAAATAAAACAGGGGAACTGATTTCAAATAGGGCAATGGCAGTGAAAGGAAAAGCAGGAAACTGAGAGTGTAAAAAGTGGTTGTGTGGTCGAGCCACGCCGACGCCACACTATGCCCAGACGACCGCAGCTGTGACGAAGGATCGCCAGCTCACTGGCAGCTTGAGGGTTCGTCTTCTCGAATTGTCACCTGCTTTCGCAGTAATTTCCGGAATCTTTTCACGATACGCATTTCATCTTTAGACGCCTTACTTGGCTTTGAGTAGTTGGGCTTCTCATAACCCATCCGCCGCCGCTCGCCGAAGATTTCGCACAGCCATCTGTGTTTCCTCAAAGCTCGAGGAAGGTATAGCGGACCTTGCTGAGCTCATGAAACGACCGAATCTGCAGTTGCCTTGCAGATCTCTTCCACACAACGGCTTCCCAGTAGCTTGGATTACAGGAGTACGCCAACACTCCCAGCTGCAACACAATGCTTAAGAACTTGAAGGCTTGTCCATCGGAAACTCAAACTTTTTTGTGCTCATTTTAACATTTCCTCACACTATACTCATTACAAATAGACGAACAAGGAACACGTTCACCGTATAATATTGTCATTTTTAAAGACGCAAATTCGATGCAATGTAGGCGTAATGAAACATAACAAATTGTAAATCAGACAAATGTATCGTGTAGCATCATTGATTGGCAAATGAAGATCCGAGCATGGAAACATATCATAGCAACAACAGCTTGTGATGTGGTATTTTTCCCTGTCGACCAGTTCCCTAAATCGTACATGGAAAGAGTACGCAAATCTCTCGCAGTCAGTTATCGAAGCAAGCAGTACTTAAAGTATCCTTACAGGAGCGTCAGCGGAGTGTCAGCCGAGCAAAGTCGTGACAAGTCGCATAAGAGGAGCAGTAAACGCTTCTTGACGACCGGGGTCGACCCAGGCCCCGCCACATAGAACACCTTACGATAGCTCGCTTCATTATATAGTAATGTTGTTATTTTCTTGGCTTCGTCGCATCTCAGATTGGGAAATTTCTTTCTATTTAGTCTTTAATTTCCCTATATCCTATGTGTTGTTTATTTTGTTTCGACTGAACCATTTAAAGTGAATTTAAATTTGCGCATAATGAAATTTATAATGAAAATGGAATAAAACCAAAATTCTTACTTTCCGTATATAGAGTGCAATAATTCTTCGTGTAAATTGTCAGAATGACTAGCGAAGATTTATGTTTGCACCACAATCCTCTCGCATGCAATCACCTTCCAATAATACCTGCCACAGGACATTCTGTACCAAGTAGAGTATTTGGACTTGGCATGGCAGACCTTTCCAAAACGTTTCGGTCATTGCAACTATTTTGTTAGAACTATCACTTACTTACACATGACAACATACAAGGCACAAATAAAACAGGGGAACTGATTTCAAATAGGGCAATGGCAGTGAAAGGAAAAGCAGGAAACTGAGAGTGTAAAAAGTGGTTGTGTGGTCGAGCCACGCCGACGCCACACTATGCCCAGACGACCGCAGCTGTGACGAAGGATCGCCAGCTCACTGGCAGCTTGAGGGTTCGTCTTCTCGAATTGTCACCTGCTTTCGCAGTAATTTCCGGAATCTTTTCACGATACGCATTTCATCTTTAGACGCCTTACTTGGCTTTGAGTAGTTGGGCTTCTCATAACCCATCCGCCGCCGCTCGCCGAAGATTTCGCACAGCCATCTGTGTTTCCTCAAAGCTCGAGGAAGGTATAGCGGACCTTGCTGAGCTCATGAAACGACCGAATCTGCAGTTGCCTTGCAGATCTCTTCCACACAACGGCCTCCCAGTAGCTTGGATTACAGGAGTACGCCAACACTCCCAGCCGCAACACAATGCTTAAGAACTTGAAGGCTTGTCCATCGGAAACTCAAACTTTTTTGTGCTCATTTTAACATTTCCTCACACTATACTCATTACAAATAGACGAACAAGGAACACGTTCACCGTATAATATTGTCATTTTTAAAGACGCAAATTCGATGCAATGTAGGCGTAATGAAACATAATAAATTGTAAATCAGACAAATGTATCGTGTAGCATCATTGATTGGCAAATGAAGATCCGAGCATGGAAACATATCATAGCAACAACAGCTTGTGATGCGGTATTTTTCCCTGTCGACCAGTTCCCTAAATCGTAGATGGAAAGAGTACGCAAATCTCTCGCAGTCAGTTGTCGAAGCAAGCAGTACTTAAAGTATCCTTACACGAGCGTCATCGGAGCGTCAGCCGAGCAAAGTCGTGACAAGTCGCATAAGAGGAGCAGTAAACGCTTCTTGACGACCGGGGTCGACCCAGGCCCCGCCAAATAGAACACCTTACGATAGCTCGCTTCATTATATAGTAATGTCGTTATTTTCTTGGCTTCGTCGCATCTTAGATTGGGAAATTTCTTTCTATTTAGTCTTTAATTTCCCTATATCCTATGTGTTGTTTATTTTGTTTCGACTGAACCATTTAAAGTGAATTTAAATTTGCGCATAATGAAATTTATAATGAAAATGGAATAAAACCAAAATTCTTACTTTCCGTATATAGAGTGCAATAATTCTTCGTGTAAATTGTCAGAATGACTAGCGAAGATTTATGTTTGCACCACAATCCTCTCGCATGCAATCACCTTCCAATAATACCTGCCACAGGACATTCTGTACCAAGTAGAGTATTTGGACTTGGCATGGCAGACCTTGACAAAACGTTTCGGTCATTGCAACTATTTTGTTAGAACTATCACTTACTTACACATGACAACATACAAGGCACAAATAAAAAAGGGGAACTGATTTCAAATAGGGCAATGGCAGTGAAAGGAAAAGCAGGACACTGAGAGTGTAAAAAGTGGTTGTGTGGTCGAGCCACGCCGACGCCACACTATGCCCAGACGACCGCAGCATAGTAGTGATGGGCAGTTCGGATCATTTCAATGTTTCGAAACATACGGATCATCTGAGTCTAGTGAGTCGACTCACTGTTTCGGCACACGAAATATCTGGCGTGCCGCAGTGCCGTGCGCCACGCTAACTCTCCTGATTCACGTGAACCGCGACAGCTGCAGGGCGCCGTAGGAGTCGACTCGCTGCTTCGGCACACGAAACATCTGGCGTGCTGCAGAGTCGTGTGCCGCGCTATCTTCCCTGATTCACGTGAGCCGAGACAGCTGCAGTAGGGCGATACAGCAAATACGACACATCTATGGAATATCAATATGGTTTTAATACGTTACTCACTAGACTTAATTGAACGGCATGGGATTTGTTTGCTATTACGATTTTACAATCGTGTTAAAGCGTAAACGTTTCCTAAGTTACTCACAGTTTCATACAAACAATAATGTAACAAAGGAAGCACAAAATAATAATGTTTAAATTCCAAAGTGATGAAACATTCCCAACCTTCAAAATTACATAATAAGTCTAAATTATGGTTCAAATGTCTATGTGCATCCAGAAATGAATAACTTTTCTAACCAATCAATATAAGCAAACTATTAAGATTTGTTCCCAAGACATATTTAATGCAATAAACAGATATTACTATTAGTGTTAACACAAGGAAACACATTTCACAATTTACGGGACGAAACCACAAAACTGAACTAAAATCTTTCAATGTCCACAATCATATTCTAATATTTAGATTCATCTTCAGTCAGTCAAATAAAAGAGAATCAGTTATAGTTTCTGTCAATTGAAATAAAAAAGTTGTTTTTGACGTCTTACTGAGAATGCAGTTTCGTCTCACTGAAATTATTTGCCCTTGCTTCGAAAAGACGTTCACCTGGCACAGATGTAGCTAGAATGCATAACAACGTTTAGTTCACGCGAAACTACATAAAAACACCGAAGGACTTCACAATTTTTCTCGGTGGTATACCTGTTTTAAAACATCAGTTGAAGGGTACCGGTAGCATAATTCAAAATATCGCTTAGCGCGTTAGGGGAACAACTTCAAACCCGTCGCACGCCTGGGCGCTGTGTCGAACCCACCCAGACAGACGGACAGCAAAGCGCATGTTAACGGTATCTAGCGTCCGATACATGAATCACAAGATTCGTTGTTTCGAAACAGTGCCGATTCAAGTTTCGACTCAGTCGAACAGTTCGCTGACTCGATTCACTGTGTCGAAACATCAACTCAGTAGCCAACTCTAGAGCAAAGTCGTGACAAGTCGCATAAGAGGAGCAGTAAACGCTTCTTGACGACCGGGGTCGACCCAGGCCCCGCCACATAGAACACCTTGCGATAGCTCGCTTCATTATATAGTAATGTTGTTATTTTCTTGGCTTCGTCGCATCTCAGATTGGGAAATTTCTTTCTATTTAGTCTTTAATTTCCCTATATCCTATGTGTTGTTTATTTTGTTTCGACTGAACCATTTTAAGTGAATTTCAATTTGTGCATAATGAAATGAAAATGGAATAAAACCAAAATTCTTACTTTCCGTATATAGAGTGCAATAATTCTTCGTGTAAATTGTCAGAATGACTAGCGAAGATTGATGTTTGCACCACAATCCTCTCGCATGCAATCACCTTCCAATAATACCTGCCACAGGACATTCTGTACCAAGTAGAGTATTTGGACTTGGCATGGCAGACCTTTCCAAAACGTTTCGGTCATTGCAACTATTTTGTTAGAACTATCACTTACTTACACATGACAACATACAAGGCACAAATAAAAAAGGGGAACTGATTTCAAATAGGGCAATGGCAGTGAAAGGAAAAGCAGGAAACTGAGAGTGTAAAAAGTGGTTGAGTGGTCGAGCCACGCCGACGCCACACTATGCCCAGACGACCGCAGCTGTGACGAAGGATCGCCAGCTCACTGGCAGCTTGAGGGTTCGTCTTCTCGAATTGTCACCTGCTTTCGCAGTAATTTCCGGAATTTTTTCACGATACGCATTTCATCTTTAGACGCCTTACTTGGCTTTGAGTAGTTGGGCTTCTCATAACCCATCCGCCGCCGCTCGCCGTAGATTTCGCACAGCCATCTGTGTTTCCGCAAAGCTCGAGGAAGGTATAGCGGACCTTGCTGAGCTCATGAAACGACCGAATCTGCAGTTGCCTTGCAGATCTCTTCCACACAACGGCCTCCCAGTAGCTTTGATTACAGGAGTACGCCAACACTCCCAGCCGCAACACAATGCTTAAGAACTTGAAGGCTGGTCAATCGGAAACACAAACTTTTTTGTGCTCATTTTAACATTTTCTCACTCTATACTCATTACAATTAGACGAACAAGGAACACATTCACCGTATAATATTGTCATTTTTAAAGACGCAAATTCGATGCAATGTAGGCGTAATGAAACATAATAAATTGTAAATCAGACAAATGTATCGTGTAGCATCATTGATTGGCAAATGAAGATCCGAGCATGGAAACATATCATAGCAACAACAGCTTGTGATGCGGTATTTTTCCCTGTCGACCAGTTCCCTAAATCATAGATGGAAAGAGTACGCAAATCTCTCGCAGTCAGTTGTCGAAGCAAGCAGTACTTAAAGTATCCTTACACGAGCGTCAGCGGAGCGTCAGCCGAGCAAAGTCGTGACAAGTCGCATAAGAGGAGCAGTAAACGCTTCTTGACGACCGGGGTCGACCCAGGCCCCGCCACATAGAACACCTTACGATAGCTCGCTTCATTATATAGTAATGTTGTTATTTTCTTGGCTTCGTCGCATCTCACATTGGGAAATTTCTTTCTATTTAGTCTTTAATTTTCCTATATCCTATGTGTTGTTTATTTTGTTTCGACTGAACCATTTTAAGTGAATTTCAATTTGTGCATAATGAAATGAAAATGGAATAAAACCAAAATTCTTACTTTCCGTATATAGAGTGCAATAATTCTTCGTGTAAATTGTCAGAATGACTAGCGAAGATTGATGTTTGCACCACAATCCTCTCGCATGCAATCACCTTCCAATAATACCTGCCACAGGACATTCTGTACCAAGTAGAGTATTTGGACTTGGCATGGCAGACCTTTCCAAAACGTTTCGGTCATTGCAACTATTTTGTTAGAACTATCACTTACTTACACATGACAACATACAAGGCACAAATAAAAAAGGGGAACTGATTTCAAATAGGGCAATGGCAGTGAAAGGAAAAGGAGGAAACTGAGAGTGTAAAAAGTGGTTGAGTGGTCGAGCCACGCCGACGCCACACTATGCCCAGACGACCGCAGCTGTGACGAAGGATCGCCAGCTAACTGGCAGCTTGAGGGTTCGTCTTCTCGAATTGTCACCTGCTTTCGCAGTAATTTTCGGAATCTTTTCACGATACGCATTTCATCTTTAGACGCCTTACTTGGCTTTATGTAGTTGAGCTTCTCATAACCCATCCGCCGCCGCTCGCCGTAGATTTCGCACAGCCATCTGTGTTTCCGCAAAGCTCGAGGAAGGTATAGCGGACCTTGCTGAGCTCATGAAACGACCGAATCTGCAGTTGCCTTGCAGATCTCTTCCACACAACGGCCTCCCAGTAGCTTGGATTACAGGAGTACGCCAACACTCCCAGCCGCAACACAATGCTTAAGAACTTGAAGGCTTGTCCATCGGAAACACAAACTTTTTTGTGCTCATTTTAACATTTTCTCACTCTATACTCATTACAATTAGACGAACAAGGAACACATTCACCGTATAATATTGTCATTTTTAAAGACGCAAATTCGATGCAATGTAGGCGTAATGAAACATAATAAATTGTAAATCAGACAAATGTATCGTGTAGCATCATTGATTGGCAAATGAAGATCCGAGCATGGAAACATATCATAGCAACAACAGCTTGTGATGCGGTATTTTTCCCTGTCGACCAGTTCCCTAAATCATAGATGGAAAGAGTACGCAAATCTCTCGCAGTCAGTTGTCGAAGCAAGCAGTACTTAAAGTATCCTTACACGAGCGTCAGCGGAGCGTCAGCCGAGCAAAGTCGTGACAAGTCGCATAAGAGGAGCAGTAAACGCTTCTTGACGACCGGGGTCGACCCAGGCCCCGCCACATAGAACACCTTACGATAGCTCGCTTCATTATATAGTAATGTTGTTATTTTCTTGGCTTCGTCGCATCTCAGATTGGGAAATTTCTTTCTATTTAGTCTTTAATTTCCCTATATCCTATGTGTTGTTTATTTTGTTTCGACTGAACCATTTTAAGTGAATTTCAATTTGTGCATAATGAAATGAAAATGGAATAAAACCAAAATTCTTACTTTCCGTATATAGAGTGCAATAATTCTTCGTGTAAATTGTCAGAATGACTAGCGAAGATTGATGTTTGCACCACAATCCTCTCGCATGCAATCACCTTCCAATAATACCTGCCACAGGACATTCTGTACCAAGTAGAGTATTTGGACTTGGCATGGCAGACCTTTCCAAAACGTTTCGGTCATTGCAACTATTTTGTTAGAACTATCACTTACTTACACATGACAACATACAAGGCACAAATAAAAAAGGGGAACTGATTTCAAATAGGGCAATGGCAGTGAAAGGAAAAGGAGGAAACTGAGAGTGTAAAAAGTGGTTGAGTGGTCGAGCCACGCCGACGCCACACTATGCCCAGACGACCGCAGCTGTGACGAAGGATCGCCAGCTAACTGGCAGCTTGAGGGTTCGTCTTCTCGAATTGTCACCTGCTTTCGCAGTAATTTTCGGAATCTTTTCACGATACGCATTTCATCTTTAGACGCCTTACTTGGCTTTATGTAGTTGAGCTTCTCATAACCCATCCGCCGCCGCTCGCCGTAGATTTCGCACAGCCATCTGTGTTTCCGCAAAGCTCGAGGAAGGTATAGCGGACCTTGCTGAGCTCATGAAACGACCGAATCTGCAGTTGCCTTGCAGATCTCTTCCACACAACGGCCTCCCAGTAGCTTGGATTACAGGAGTACGCCAACACTCCCAGCCGCAACACAATGCTTAAGAACTTGAAGGCTTGTCCATCGGAAACACAAACTTTTTTGTGCTCATTTTAACATTTTCTCACTCTATACTCATTACAATTAGACGAACAAGGAACACATTCACCGTATAATATTGTCATTTTTAAAGACGCAAATTCGATGCAATGTAGGCGTAATGAAACATAATAAATTGTAAATCAGACAAATGTATCGTGTAGCATCATTGATTGGCAAATGAAGATCCGAGCATGGAAACATATCATAGCAACAACAGCTTGTGATGCGGTATTTTTCCCTGTCGACCAGTTCCCTAAATCATAGATGGAAAGAGTACGCAAATCTCTCGCAGTCAGTTGTCGAAGCAAGCAGTACTTAAAGTATCCTTACACGAGCGTCAGCGGAGCGTCAGCCGAGCAAAGTCGTGACAAGTCGCATAAGAGGAGCAGTAAACGCTTCTTGACGACCGGGGTCGACCCAGGCCCCGCCACATAGAACACCTTACGATAGCTCGCTTCATTATATAGTAATGTTGTTATTTTCTTGGCTTCGTCGCATCTCAGATTGGGAAATTTCTTTCTATTTAGTCTTTAATTTCCCTATATCCTATGTGTTGTTTATTTTGTTTCGACTGAACCATTTTAAGTGAATTTCAATTTGTGCATAATGAAATGAAAATGGAATAAAACCAAAATTCTTACTTTCCGTATATAGAGTGCAATAATTCTTCGTGTAAATTGTCAGAATGACTAGCGAAGATTGATGTTTGCACCACAATCCTCTCGCATGCAATCACCTTCCAATAATACCTGCCACAGGACATTCTGTACCAAGTAGAGTATTTGGACTTGGCATGGCAGACCTTTCCAAAACGTTTCGGTCATTGCAACTATTTTGTTAGAACTATCACTTACTTACACATGACAACATACAAGGCACAAATAAAAAAGGGGAACTGATTTCAAATAGGGCAATGGCAGTGAAAGGAAAAGGAGGAAACTGAGAGTGTAAAAAGTGGTTGAGTGGTCGAGCCACGCCGACGCCACACTATGCCCAGACGACCGCAGCTGTGACGAAGGATCGCCAGCTCACTGGCAGCTTGAGGGTTCGTCTTCTCGAATTGTCACCTGCTTTCGCAGTAATTTCCGGAATCTTTTCACGATACGCATTTCATCTTTAGACGCCTTACTTGGCTTTATGTAGTTGAGCTTCTCATAACCCATCCGCCGCCGCTCGCCGTAGATTTCGCACAGCCATCTGTGTTTCCGCAAAGCTCGAGGAAGGTATAGCGGACCTTGCTGAGCTCATGAAACGACCGAATCTGCAGTTGCCTTGCAGATCTCTTCCACACAACGGCCTCCCAGTAGCTTGGATTACAGGAGTACGCCAACACTCCCAGCCGCAACACAATGCTTAAGAACTTGAAGGCTTGTCCATCGGAAACACAAACTTTTTTGTACTCATTTTAACATTTTCTCACTCTATACTCATTACAATTAGACGAACAAGGAACACATTCACCGTATAATATTGTCATTTTTAAAGACGCAAATTCGATGCAATGTAGGCGTAATGAAACATAATAAATTGTAAATCAGACAAATGTATCGTGTAGCATCATTGATTGGCAAATGAAGATCCGAGCATGGAAACATATCATAGCAACAACAGCTTGTGATGCGGTATTTTTCCCTGTCGACCAGTTCCCTAAATCATAGATAGAAAGAGTACGCAAATCTCTCGCAGTCAGTTGTCGAAGCAAGCAGTACTTAAAGTATCCTTACACGAGCGTCAGCGGAGCGTCAGCCGAGCAAAGTCGTGACAAGTCGCATAAGAGGAGCAGTAAACGCTTCTTGACGACCGGGGTCGACCCAGTCCCCGCCACATAGAACACCTTGCGATAGCTCGCTTCATTATATAGTAATGTTGTTATTTTCTTGGCTTCGTCGCATCTCACATTGGGAAATTTCTTTCTATTTAGTCTTTAATTTTCCTATATCCTATGTGTTGTTTATTTTGTTTCGACTGAACCATTTTAAGTGAATTTCAATTTGTGCATAATGAAATGAAAATGGAATAAAACCAAAATTCTTACTTTCCGTATATAGAGTGCAATAATTCTTCGTGTAAATTGTCAGAATGACTAGCGAAGATTGATGTTTGCACCACAATCCTCTCGCATGCAATCACCTTCCAATAATACCTGCCACAGGACATTCTGTACCAAGTAGAGTATTTGGACTTGGCATGGCAGACCTTTCCAAAACGTTTCGGTCATTGCAACTATTTTGTTAGAACTATCACTTACTTACACATGACAACATACAAGGCACAAATAAAAAAGGGGAACTGATTTCAAATAGGGCAATGGCAGTGAAAGGAAAAGCAGGAAACTGAGAGTGTAAAAAGTGGTTGAGTGGTCGAGCCACGCCGACGCCACACTATGCCCAGACGACCGCAGCTGTGACGAAGGATCGCCAGCTCACTGGCAGCTTGAGGGTTCGTCTTCTCGAATTGTCACCTGCTTTCGCAGTAATTTCCGGAATTTTTTCACGATACGCATTTCATCTTTAGACGCCTTACTTGGCTTTATGTAGTTGAGCTTCTCATAACCCATCCGCCGCCGCTCGCCGTAGATTTCGCACAGCCATCTGTGTTTCCGCAAAGCTCGAGGAAGGTATAGCGGACCTTGCTGAGCTCATGAAACGACCGAATCTGCAGTTGCCTTGCAGATCTCTTCCACACAACGGCCTCCCAGTAGCTTGGATTACAGGAGTACGCCAACACTCCCAGCCGCAACACAATGCTTAAGAACTTGAAGGCTTGTCCATCGGAAACACAAACTTTTTTGTGCTCATTTTAACATTTTCTCACTCTATACTCATTACAATTAGACGAACAAGGAACACATTCACCGTATAATATTGTCATTTTTAAAGACGCAAATTCGATGCAATGTAGGCGTAATGAAACATAATAAATTGTAAATCAGACAAATGTATCGTGTAGCATCATTGATTGGCAAATGAAGATCCGAGCATGGAAACATATCATAGCAACAACAGCTTGTGATGCGGTATTTTTCCCTGTCGACCAGTTCCCTAAATCATAGATGGAAAGAGTACGCAAATCTCTCGCAGTCAGTTGTCGAAGCAAGCAGTACTTAAAGTATCCTTACACGAGCGTCAGCGGAGCGTCAGCCGAGCAAAGTCGTGACAAGTCGCATAAGAGGAGCAGTAAACGCTTCTTGACGACCGGGGTCGACCCAGGCCCCGCCACATAGAACACCTTACGATAGCTCGCTTCATTATATAGTAATGTTGTTATTTTCTTGGCTTCGTCGCATCTCAGATTGGGAAATTTCTTTCTATTTAGTCTTTAATTTCCCTATATCCTATGTGTTGTTTATTTTGTTTCGACTGAACCATTTTAAGTGAATTTCAATTTGTGCATAATGAAATGAAAATGGAATAAAACCAAAATTCTTACTTTCCGTATATAGAGTGCAATAATTCTTCGTGTAAATTGTCAGAATGACTAGCGAAGATTGATGTTTGCACCACAATCCTCTCGCATGCAATCACCTTCCAATAATACCTGCCACAGGACATTCTGTACCAAGTAGAGTATTTGGACTTGGCATGGCAGACCTTTCCAAAACGTTTCGGTCATTGCAACTATTTTGTTAGAACTATCACTTACTTACACATGACAACATACAAGGCACAAATAAAAAAGGGGAACTGATTTCAAATAGGGCAATGGCAGTGAAAGGAAAAGGAGGAAACTGAGAGTGTAAAAAGTGGTTGAGTGGTCGAGCCACGCCGACGCCACACTATGCCCAGACGACCGCAGCTGTGACGAAGGATCGCCAGCTCACTGGCAGCTTGAGGGTTCGTCTTCTCGAATTGTCACCTGCTTTCGCAGTAATTTCCGGAATCTTTTCACGATACGCATTTCATCTTTAGACGCCTTACTTGGCTTTATGTAGTTGAGCTTCTCATAACCCATCCGCCGCCGCTCGCCGTAGATTTCGCACAGCCATCTGTGTTTCCGCAAAGCTCGAGGAAGGTATAGCGGACCTTGCTGAGCTCATGAAACGACCGAATCTGCAGTTGCCTTGCAGATCTCTTCCACACAACGGCCTCCCAGTAGCTTGGATTACAGGAGTACGCCAACACTCCCAGCCGCAACACAATGCTTAAGAACTTGAAGGCTTGTCCATCGGAAACACAAACTTTTTTGTACTCATTTTAACATTTTCTCACTCTATACTCATTACAATTAGACGAACAAGGAACACATTCACCGTATAATATTGTCATTTTTAAAGACGCAAATTCGATGCAATGTAGGCGTAATGAAACATAATAAATTGTAAATCAGACAAATGTATCGTGTAGCATCATTGATTGGCAAATGAAGATCCGAGCATGGAAACATATCATAGCAACAACAGCTTGTGATGCGGTATTTTTCCCTGTCGACCAGTTCCCTAAATCATAGATAGAAAGAGTACGCAAATCTCTCGCAGTCAGTTGTCGAAGCAAGCAGTACTTAAAGTATCCTTACACGAGCGTCAGCGGAGCGTCAGCCGAGCAAAGTCGTGACAAGTCGCATAAGAGGAGCAGTAAACGCTTCTTGACGACCGGGGTCGACCCAGGCCCCGCCACATAGAACACCTTGCGATAGCTCGCTTCATTATATAGTAATGTTGTTATTTTCTTGGCTTCGTCGCATCTCACATTGGGAAATTTCTTTCTATTTAGTCTTTAATTTTCCTATATCCTATGTGTTGTTTATTTTGTTTCGACTGAACCATTTTAAGTGAATTTCAATTTGTGCATAATGAAATGAAAATTGAATAAAACCAAAATTCTTACTTTCCGTATATAGAGTGCAATAATTCTTCGTGTAAATTGTCAGAATGACTAGCGAAGATTGATGTTTGCACCACAATCCTCTCGCATGCAATCACCTTCCAATAATACCTGCCACAGGACATTCTGTACCAAGTAGAGTATTTGGACTTGGCATGGCAGACCTTTCCAAAACGTTTCGGTCATTGCAACTATTTTGTTAGAACTATCACTTACTTACACATGACAACATACAAGGCACAAATAAAAAAGGGGAACTGATTTCAAATAGGGCAATGGCAGTGAAAGGAAAAGGAGGAAACTGAGAGTGTAAAAAGTGGTTGAGTGGTCGAGCCACGCCGACGCCACACTATGCCCAGACGACCGCAGCTGTGACGAAGGATCGCCAGCTCACTGGCAGCTTGAGGGTTCGTCTTCTCGAATTGTCACCTGCTTTCGCAGTAATTTCCGGAATTTTTTCACGATACGCATTTCATCTTTAGACGCCTTACTTGGCTTTGAGTAGTTGGGCTTCTCATAACCCATCCGCCGCCGCTCGCCGTAGATTTCGCACAGCCATCTGTGTTTCCGCAAAGCTCGAGGAAGGTATAGCGGACCTTGCTGAGCTCATGAAACGACCGAATCTGCAGTTGCCTTGCAGATCTCTTCCACACAACGGCCTCCCAGTAGCTTGGATTACAGGAGTACGCCAACACTCCCAGCCGCAACACAATGCTTAAGAACTTGAAGGCTTGTCCATCGGAAACACAAACTTTTTTGTGCTCATTTTAACATTTTCTCACTCTATACTCATTACAATTAGACGAACAAGGAACACATTCACCGTATAATATTGTCATTTTTAAAGACGCAAATTCGATGCAATGTAGGCGTAATGAAACATAATAAATTGTAAATCAGACAAATGTATCGTGTAGCATCATTGATTGGCAAATGAAGATCCGAGCATGGAAACATATCATAGCAACAACAGCTTGTGATGCGGTACTTTTCCCTGTCGACCAGTTCCCTAAATCATAGATAGAAAGAGTACGCAAATCTCTCGCAGTCAGTTGTCGAAGCAAGCAGTACTTAAAGTATCCTTACACGAGCGTCAGCGGAGCGTCAGCCGAGCAAAGTCGTGACAAGTCGCATAAGAGGAGCAGTAAACGCTTCTTGACGACCGGGGTCGACCCAGGCCCCGCCATATAGAACACCTTGCGATAGCTCGCTTCATTATATAGTAATGTTGTTATTTTCTTGGCTTCGTCGCATCTCACATTGGGAAATTTCTTTCTATTTAGTCTTTAATTTTCCTATATCCTATGTGTTGTTTATTTTGTTTCGACTGAACCATTTTAAGTGAATTTCAATTTGTGCATAATGAAATGAAAATGGAATAAAACCAAAATTCTTACTTTCCGTATATAGAGTGCAATTATTCTTCGTGTAAATTGTCAGAATGACTAGCGAAGATTGATGTTTGCACCACAATCCTCTCGCATGCAATCACCTTCCAATAATACCTGCCACAGGACATTCTGTACCAAGTAGAGTATTTGGACTTGGCATGGCAGACCTTTCCAAAACGTTTCGGTCATTGCAACTATTTTGTTAGAACTATCACTTACTTACACATGACAACATACAAGGCACAAATAAAAAAGGGGAACTGATTTCAAATAGGGCAATGGCAGTGAAAGGAAAAGGAGGAAACTGAGAGTGTAAAAAGTGGTTGAGTGGTCGAGCCACGCCGACGCCACACTATGCCCAGACGACCGCAGCTGTGACGAAGGATCGCCAGCTCACTGGCAGCTTGAGGGTTCGTCTTCTCGAATTGTCACCTGCTTTCGCAGTAATTTCCGGAATTTTTTCACGATACGCATTTCATCTTTAGACGCCTTACTTGGCTTTGAGTAGTTGAGCTTCTCATAACCCATCCGCCGCCGCTCGCCGTAGATTTCGCACAGCCATCTGTGTTTCCGCAAAGCTCGAGGAAGGTATAGCGGACCTTGCTGAGCTCAAGAAACGACCGAATCTCAGTTGCCTTGCAGATCTCTTCCACACAACGGCCTTCCTAGTAGCTTGGATTACATGAGTACGCCAACACTCCCAGCCGCAACACAATGCTTAAGAACTTGAAGGCTGGTCCATCGGAAACACAAACTTTTTTGTGCTCATTTTAACATTTTCTCACTCTATACTCATTACAATTAGACGAACAAGGAACACATTCACCGTATAATATTGTCATTTTTAAAGACGCAAATTCGATGCAATGTAGGCGTAATGAAACATAATAAATTGTAAATCAGACAAATGTATCGTGTAGCATCATTGATTGGCAAATGAAGATCCGAGCATGGAAACATATCATAGCAACAACAGCTTGTGATGCGGTATTTTTCCCTGTCGACCAGTTCCCTAAATCATAGATGGAAAGAGTACGCAAATCTCTCGCAGTCAGTTGTCGAAGCAAGCAGTACTTAAAGTATCCTTACACGAGCGTCAGCGGAGCGTCAGCCGAGCAAAGTCCTGACAAGTCGCATAAGAGGAGCAGTAAACGCTTCTTGACGACCGGGGTCGACCCAGGCCCCGCCACATAGAACACCTTGCGATAGCTCGCTTCATTATATAGTAATGTTGTTATTTTCTTGGCTTCGTCGCATCTCACATTGGGAAATTTCTTTCTATTTAGTCTTTAATTTCCCTATATCCTATGTGTTGTTTATTTTGTTTCGACTGAAACATTTTAAGTGAATTTCAATTTGTGCATAATGAAATGAAAATGGAATAAAACCAAAATTCTTACTTTCCGTATATAGAGTGCAATAATTCTTCGTGTAAATTGTCAGAATGACTAGCGAAGATTGATGTTTGCACCACAATCCTCTCGCATGCAATCACCTTCCAATAATACCTGCCACAGGACATTCTGTACCAAGTAGAGTATTTGGACTTGGCATGGCAGACCTTTCCAAAACGTTTCGGTCATTGCAACTATTTTGTTAGAACTATCACTTACTTACACATGACAACATACAAGGCACAAATAAAAAAGGGGAACTGATTTCAAATAGGGCAATGGCAGTGAAAGGAAAAGGAGGAAACTGAGAGTGTAAAAAGTGGTTGAGTGGTCGAGCCACGCCGACGCCACACTATGCCCAGACGACCGCAGCTGTGACGAAGGATCGCCAGCTCACTGGCAGCTTGAGGGTTCGTCTTCTCGAATTGTCACCTGCTTTCGCAGTAATTTCCGGAATCTTTTCACGATACGCATTTCATCTTTAGACGCCTTACTTGGCTTTATGTAGTTGAGCTTCTCATAACCCATCCGCCGCCGCTCGCCGTAGATTTCGCACAGCCATCTGTGTTTCCGCAAAGCTCGAGGAAGGTATAGCGGACCTTGCTGAGCTCATGAAACGACCGAATCTGCAGTTGCCTTGCAGATCTCTTCCACACAACGGCCTCCCAGTAGCTTGGATTACATGAGTACGCCAACACTCCCAGCCGCAACACAATGCTTAAGAACTTGAAGGCTGGTCCATCGGAAACACAAACTTTTTTGTGCTCATTTTAACATTTTCTCACTCTATACTCATTACAATTAGACGAACAAGGAACACATTCACCGTATAATATTGTCATTTTTAAAGACGCAAATTCGATGCAATGTAGGCGTAATGAAACATAATAAATTGTAAATCAGACAAATGTATCGTGTAGCATCATTGATTGGCAAATGAAGATCCGAGCATGGAAACATATCATAGCAACAACAGCTTGTGATGCGGTATTTTTCCCTGTCGACCAGTTCCCTAAATCATAGATGGAAAGAGTACGCAAATCTCTCGCAGTCAGTTGTCGAAGCAAGCAGTACTTAAAGTATCCTTACACGAGCGTCAGCGGAGCGTCAGCCGAGCAAAGTCGTGACAAGTCGCATAAGAGGAGCAGTAAACGCTTCTTGACGACCGGGGTCGACCCAGGCCCCGCCACATAGAACACCTTGCGATAGCTCGCTTCATTATATAGTAATGTTGTTATTTTCTTGGCTTCGTCGCATCTCAGATTGGGAAATTTCTTTCTATTTAGTCTTTAATTTCCCTATTTCCTATGTGTTGTTTATTTTGTTTCGACTGAACCATTTTAAGTGAATTTCAATTTGTGCATAATGAAATGAAAATGGAATAAAACCAAAATTCTTACTTTCCGTATATAGAGTGCAATAATTCTTCGTGTAAATTGTCAGAATGACTAGCGAAGATTGATGTTTGCACCACAATCCTCTCGCATGCAATCACCTTCCAATAATACCTGCCACAGGACATTCTGTACCAAGTAGAGTATTTGGACTTGGCATGGCAGACCTTTCCAAAACGTTTCGGTCATTGCAACTATTTTGTTAGAACTATCACTTACTTACACATGACAACATACAAGGCACAAATAAAAAAGGGGAACTGATTTCAAATAGGGCAATGGCAGTGAAAGGAAAAGCAGGAAACTGAGAGTGTAAAAAGTGGTTGAGTGGTCGAGCCACGCCGACGCCACACTATGCCCAGACGACCGCAGCTGTGACGAAGGATCGCCAGCTCACTGGCAGCTTGAGGGTTCGTCTTCTCGAATTGTCACCTGCTTTCGCAGTAATTTCCGGAATTTTTTCACGATACGCATTTCATCTTTAGACGCCTTACTTGGCTTTGAGTAGTTGGGCTTCTCATAACCCATCCGCCGCCGCTCGCCGTAGATTTCGCACAGCCATCTGTGTTTCCGCAAAGCTCGAGGAAGGTATAGCGGACCTTGCTGAGCTCATGAAACGACCGAATCTGCAGTTGCCTTGCAGATCTCTTCCACACAACGGCCTCCCAGTAGCTTGGATTACAGGAGTACGCCAACACTCCCAGCCGCAACACAATGCTTAAGAACTTGAAGGCTGGTCCATCGGAAACACAAACTTTTTTGTGCTCATTTTAACATTTTCTCACTCTATACTCATTACAATTAGACGAACAAGGAACACATTCACCGTATAATATTGTCATTTTTAAAGACGCAAATTCGATGCAATGTAGGCGTAATGAAACATAATAAATTGTAAATCAGACAAATGTATCGTGTAGCATCATTGATTGGCAAATGAAGATCCGAGCATGGAAACATATCATAGCAACAACAGCTTGTGATGCGGTATTTTTCCCTGTCTACCAGTTCCCTATATCATAGATGGAAAGAGTACGCAAATCTCTCGCAGTCAGTTGTCGAAGCAAGCAGTACTTAAAGTATCCTTACACGAGCGTCAGCGGAGCGTCAGCCGAGCAAAGTCGTGACAAGTCGCATAAGAGGAGCAGTAAACGCTTCTTGACGACCGGGGTCGACCCAGGCCCCGCCACATAGAACACCTTGCGATAGCTCGCTTCATTATATAGTAATGTTGTTATTTTCTTGGCTTCCTCGCATCTCAGATTGGGAAATTTCTTTCTATTTAGTCTTTAATTTCCCTATATCCTATGTGTTGTTTATTTTGTTTCGACTGAACCATTTTAAGTGAATTTCAATTTGTGCATAATGAAATGAAAATGGAATAAAACCAAAATTCTTACTTTCCGTATATAGAGTGCAATAATTCTTCGTGTAAATTGTCAGAATGACTAGCGAAGATTGATGTTTGCACCACAATCCTCTCGCATGCAATCACCTTCCAATAATACCTGCCACAGGACATTCTGTACCAAGTAGAGTATTTGGACTTGGCATGGCAGACCTTTCCAAAACGTTTCGGTCATTGCAACTATTTTGTTAGAACTATCACTTACTTACACATGACAACATACAAGGCACAAATAAAAAAGGGGAACTGATTTCAAATAGGGCAATGGCAGTGAAAGGAAAAGCAGGAAACTGAGAGTGTAAAAAGTGGTTGAGTGGTCGAGCCACGCCGACGCCACACACTGCCCAGACGACCGCAGCTGTGACGAAGGATCGCCAGCTCACTGGCAGCTTGAGGGTTCGTCTTCTCGAATTGTCACCTGCTTTCGCAGTAATTTCCGGAATTTTTTCACGATACGCATTTCATCTTTAGACGCCTTACTTGGCTTTGAGTAGTTGGGCTTCTCAGAACCCATCCGCCGCCGCTCGCCGTAGATTTCGCACAGCCATCTGTGTTTCCGCAAAGCTCGAGGAAGGTATAGCGGACCTTGCTGAGCTCATGAAACGACCGAATCTGCAGTTGCCTTGCAGATCTCTTCCACACAACGGCCTCCCAGTAGCTTGGATTACAGGAGTACGCCAACACTCCCAGCCGCAACACAATGCTTAAGAACTTGAAGGCTGGTCCATCGGAAACACAAACTTTTTTGTGCTCATTTTAACATTTTCTCACTCTATACTCATTACAATTAGACGAACAAGGAACACATTCACCGTATAATATTGTCATTTTTAAAGACGCAAATTCGATGCAATGTAGGCGTAATGAAACATAATAAATTGTAAATCAGACAAATGTATCGTGTAGCATCATTGATTGGCAAATGAAGATCCGAGCATGGAAACATATCATAGCAACAACAGCTTGTGATGCGGTATTTTTCCCTGTCGACCAGTTCCCTAAATCATAGATGGAAAGAGTACGCAAATCTCTCGCAGTCAGTTGTCGAAGCAAGCAGTACTTAAAGTATCCTTACACGAGCGTCAGCGGAGCGTCAGCCGAGCAAAGTCGTGACAAGTCGCATAAGAGGAGCAGTAAACGCTTCTTGACGACCGGGGTCGACCCAGGCCCCGCCACATAGAACACCTTGCGATAGCTCGCTTCATTATATAGTAATGTTGTTATTTTCTTGGCTTCGTCGCATCTCAGATTGGGAAATTTCTTTCTATTTAGTCTTTAATTTCCCTATTTCCTATGTGTTGTTTATTTTGTTTCGACTGAACCATTTTAAGTGAATTTCAATTTGTGCATAATGAAATGAAAATGGAATAAAACCAAAATTCTTACTTTCCGTATATAGAGTGCAATAATTCTTCGTGTAAATTGTCAGAATGACTAGCGAAGATTGATGTTTGCACCACAATCCTCTCGCATGCAATCACCTTCCAATAATACCTGCCACAGGACATTCTGTACCAAGTAGAGTATTTGGACTTGGCATGGCAGACCTTTCCAAAACGTTTCGGTCATTGCAACTATTTTGTTAGAACTATCACTTACTTACACATGACAACATACAAGGCACAAATAAAAAAGGGGAACTGATTTCAAATAGGGCAATGGCAGTGAAAGGAAAAGCAGGAAACTGAGAGTGTAAAAAGTGGTTGAGTGGTCGAGCCACGCCGACGCCACACTATGCCCAGACGACCGCAGCTGTGACGAAGGATCGCCAGCTCACTGGCAGCTTGAGGGTTCGTCTTCTCGAATTGTCACCTGCTTTCGCAGTAATTTCCGGAATCTTTTCACGATACGCATTTCATCTTTAGACGCCTTACTTGGCTTTGAGTAGTTGGGCTTCTCATAACCCATCCGCCGCCGCTCGCCGTAGATTTCGCACAGCCATCTGTGTTTCCGCAAAGCTCGAGGAAGGTATAGCGGACCTTGCTGAGCTCATGAAACGACCGAATCTGCAGTTGCCTTGCAGATCTCTTCCACACAACGGCCTCCCAGTAGCTTGGATTACAGGAGTACGCCAACACTCCCAGCCGCAACACAATGCTTAAGAACTTGAAGGCTGGTCCATCGGAAACACAAACTTTTTTGTGCTCATTTTAACATTTTCTCACTCTATACTCATTACAATTAGACGAACAAGGAACACATTCACCGTATAATATTGTCATTTTTAAAGACGCAAATTCGATGCAATGTAGGCGTAATGAAACATAATAAATTGTAAATCAGACAAATGTATCGTGTAGCATCATTGATTGGCAAATGAAGATCCGAGCATGGAAACATATCATAGCAACAACAGCTTGTGATGCGGTATTTTTCCCTGTCTACCAGTTCCCTAAATCATAGATGGAAAGAGTACGCAAATCTCTCGCAGTCAGTTGTCGAAGCAAGCAGTACTTAAAGTATCCTTACACGAGCGTCAGCGGAGCGTCAGCCGAGCAAAGTCGTGACAAGTCGCATAAGAGGAGCAGTAAACGCTTCTTGACGACCGGGGTCGACCCAGGCCCCGCCACATAGAACACCTTGCGATAGCTCGCTTCATTATATAGTAATGTTGTTATTTTCTTGGCTTCGTCGCATCTCAGATTGGGAAATTTCTTTCTATTTAGTCTTTAATTTCCCTATTTCCTATGTGTTGTTTATTTTGTTTCGACTGAACCATTTTAAGTGAATTTCAATTTGTGCATAATGAAATGAAAATGGAATAAAACCAAAATTCTTACTTTCCGTATATAGAGTGCAATAATTCTTCGTGTAAATTGTCAGAATGACTAGCGAAGATTGATGTTTGCACCACAATCCTCTCGCATGCAATCACCTTCCAATAATACCTGCCACAGGACATTCTGTACCAAGTAGAGTATTTGGACTTGGCATGGCAGACCTTTCCAAAACGTTTCGGTCATTGCAACTATTTTGTTAGAACTATCACTTACTTACACATGACAACATACAAGGCACAAATAAAAAAGGGGAACTGATTTCAAATAGGGCAATGGCAGTGAAAGGAAAAGCAGGAAACTGAGAGTGTAAAAAGTGGTTGAGTGGTCGAGCCACGCCGACGCCACACTATGCCCAGACGACCGCAGCTGTGACGAAGGATCGCCAGCTCACTGGCAGCTTGAGGGTTCGTCTTCTCGAATTGTCACCTGCTTTCGCAGTAATTTCCGGAATCTTTTCACGATACGCATTTCATCTTTAGACGCCTTACTTGGCTTTGAGTAGTTGGGCTTCTCATAACCCATCCGCCGCCGCTCGCCGTAGATTTCGCACAGCCATCTGTGTTTCCGCAAAGCTCGAGGAAGGTATAGCGGACCTTGCTGAGCTCATGAAACGACCGAATCTGCAGTTGCCTTGCAGATCTCTTCCACACAACGGCCTCCCAGTAGCTTGGATTACAGGAGTACGCCAACACTCCCAGCCGCAACACAATGCTTAAGAACTTGAAGGCTGGTCCATCGGAAACACAAACTTTTTTGTGCTCATTTTAACATTTTCTCACTCTATACTCATTACAATTAGACGAACAAGGAACACATTCACCGTATAATATTGTCATTTTTAAAGACGCAAATTCGATGCAATGTAGGCGTAATGAAACATAATAAATTGTAAATCAGACAAATGTATCGTGTAGCATCATTGATTGGCAAATGAAGATCCGAGCATGGAAACATATCATAGCAACAACAGCTTGTGATGCGGTATTTTTCCCTGTCTACCAGTTCCCTAAATCATAGATGGAAAGAGTACGCAAATCTCTCGCAGTCAGTTGTCGAAGCAAGCAGTACTTAAAGTATCCTTACACGAGCGTCAGCGGAGCGTCAGCCGAGCAAAGTCGTGACAAGTCGCATAAGAGGAGCAGTAAACGCTTCTTGACGACCGGGGTCGACCCAGGCCCCGCCACATAGAACACCTTGCGATAGCTCGCTTCATTATATAGTAATGTTGTTATTTTCTTGGCTTCGTCGCATCTCAGATTGGGAAATTTCTTTCTATTTAGTCTTTAATTTCCCTATTTCCTATGTGTTGTTTATTTTGTTTCGACTGAACCATTTTAAGTGAATTTCAATTTGTGCATAATGAAATGAAAATGGAATAAAACCAAAATTCTTACTTTCCGTATATAGAGTGCAATAATTCTTCGTGTAAATTGTCAGAATGACTAGCGAAGATTGATGTTTGCACCACAATCCTCTCGCATGCAATCACCTTCCAATAATACCTGCCACAGGACATTCTGTACCAAGTAGAGTATTTGGACTTGGCATGGCAGACCTTTCCAAAACGTTTCGGTCATTGCAACTATTTTGTTAGAACTATCACTTACTTACACATGACAACATACAAGGCACAAATAAAAAAGGGGAACTGATTTCAAATAGGGCAATGGCAGTGAAAGGAAAAGCAGGAAACTGAGAGTGTAAAAAGTGGTTGAGTGGTCGAGCCACGCCGACGCCACACTATGCCCAGACGACCGCAGCTGTGACGAAGGATCGCCAGCTCACTGGCAGCTTGAGGGTTCGTCTTCTCGAATTGTCACCTGCTTTCGCAGTAATTTCCGGAATTTTTTCACGATACGCATTTCATCTTTAGACGCCTTACTTGGCTTTGAGTAGTTGGGCTTCTCATAACCCATCCGCCGCCGCTCGCCGTAGATTTCGCACAGCCATCTGTGTTTCCGCAAAGCTCGAGGAAGGTATAGCGGACCTTGCTGAGCTCATGAAACGACCGAATCTGCAGTTGCCTTGCAGATCTCTTCCACACAACGGCCTCCCAGTAGCTTGGATTACAGGAGTACGCCAACACTCCCAGCCGCAACACAATGCTTAAGAACTTGAAGGCTGGTCCATCGGAAACACAAACTTTTTTGTGCTCATTTTAACATTTTCTCACTCTATACTCATTACAATTAGACGAACAAGGAACACATTCACCGTATAATATTGTCATTTTTAAAGACGCAAATTCGATGCAATGTAGGCGTAATGAAACATAATAAATTGTAAATCAGACAAATGTATCGTGTAGCATCATTGATTGGCAAATGAAGATCCGAGCATGGAAACATATCATAGCAACAACAGCTTGTGATGCGGTATTTTTCCCTGTCTACCAGTTCCCTAAATCATAGATGGAAAGAGTACGCAAATCTCTCGCAGTCAGTTGTCGAAGCAAGCAGTACTTAAAGTATCCTTACACGAGCGTCAGCGGAGCGTCAGCCGAGCAAAGTCGTGACAAGTCGCATAAGAGGAGCAGTAAACGCTTCTTGACGACCGGGGTCGACCCAGGCCCCGCCACATAGAACACCTTGCGATAGCTCGCTTCATTATATAGTAATGTTGTTATTTTCTTGGCTTCGTCGCATCTCACATTGGGAAATTTCTTTCTATTTAGTCTTTAATTTTCCTATATCCTATGTGTTGTTTATTTTGTTTCGACTGAACCATTTTAAGTGAATTTCAATTTGTGCATAATGAAATGAAAATGGAATAAAACCAAAATTCTTACTTTCCGTATATAGAGTGCAATAATTCTTCGTGTAAATTGTCAGAATGACTAGCGAAGATTGATGTTTGCACCACAATCCTCTCGCATGCAATCACCTTCCAATAATACCTGCCACAGGACATTCTGTACCAAGTAGAGTATTTGGACTTGGCATGGCAGACCTTTCCAAAACGTTTCGGTCATTGCAACTATTTTGTTAGAACTATCACTTACTTACACATGACAACATACAAGGCACAAATAAAAAAGGGGAACTGATTTCAAATAGGGCAATGGCAGTGAAAGGAAAAGCAGGAAACTGAGAGTGTAAAAAGTGGTTGAGTGGTCGAGCCACGCCGACGCCACACTATGCCCAGACGACCGCAGCTGTGACGAAGGATCGCCAGCTCACTGGCAGCTTGAGGGTTCGTCTTCTCGAATTGTCACCTGCTTTCGCAGTAATTTCCGGAATTTTTTCACGATACGCATTTCATCTTTAGACGCCTTACTTGGCTTTGAGTAGTTGGGCTTCTCATAACCCATCCGCCGCCGCTCGCCGTAGATTTCGCACAGCCATCTGTGTTTCCGCAAAGCTCGAGGAAGGTATAGCGGACCTTGCTGAGCTCATGAAACGACCGAATCTGCAGTTGCCTTGCAGATCTCTTCCACACAACGGCCTCCCAGTAGCTTGGATTACAGGAGTACGCCAACACTCCCAGCCGCAACACAATGCTTAAGAACTTGAAGGCTGGTCCATCGGAAACACAAACTTTTTTGTGCTCATTTTAACATTTTCTCACTCTATACTCATTACAATTAGACGAACAAGGAACACATTCACCATATAATATTGTCATTTTTAAAGACGCAAATTCGATGCAATGTAGGCGTAATGAAACATAATAAATTGTAAATCAGACAAATGTATCGTGTAGCATCATTGATTGGCAAATGAAGATCCGAGCATGGAAACATATCATAGCAACAACAGCTTGTGATGCGGTATTTTTCCCTGTCTACCAGTTCCCTAAATCATAGATGGAAAGAGTACGCAAATCTCTCGCAGTCAGTTGTCGAAGCAAGCAGTACTTAAAGTATCCTTACACGAGCGTCAGCGGAGCGTCAGCCGAGCAAAGTCGTGACAAGTCGCATAAGAGGAGCAGTAAACGCTTCTTGACGACCGGGGTCGACCCAGGCCCCGCCACATAGAACACCTTGCGATAGCTCGCTTCATTATATAGTAATGTTGTTATTTTCTTGGCTTCGTCGCATCTCAGATTGGGAAATTTCTTTCTATTTAGTCTTTAATTTCCCTATTTCCTATGTGTTGTTTATTTTGTTTCGACTGAACCATTTTAAGTGAATTTCAATTTGTGCATAATGAAATGAAAATGGAATAAAACCAAAATTCTTACTTTCCGTATATAGAGTGCAATAATTCTTCGTGTAAATTGTCAGAATGACTAGCGAAGATTGATGTTTGCACCACAATCCTCTCGCATGCAATCACCTTCCAATAATACCTGCCACAGGACATTCTGTACCAAGTAGAGTATTTGGACTTGGCATGGCAGACCTTTCCAAAACGTTTCGGTCATTGCAACTATTTTGTTAGAACTATCACTTACTTACACATGACAACATACAAGGCACAAATAAAAAAGGGGAACTGATTTCAAATAGGGCAATGGCAGTGAAAGGAAAAGCAGGAAACTGAGAGTGTAAAAAGTGGTTGAGTGGTCGAGCCACGCCGACGCCACACTATGCCCAGACGACCGCAGCTGTGACGAAGGATCGCCAGCTCACTGGCAGCTTGAGGGTTCGTCTTCTCGAATTGTCACCTGCTTTCGCAGTAATTTCCGGAATTTTTTCACGATACGCATTTCATCTTTAGACGCCTTACTTGGCTTTGAGTAGTTGGGCTTCTCATAACCCATCCGCCGCCGCTCGCCGTAGATTTCGCACAGCCATCTGTGTTTCCGCAAAGCTCGAGGAAGGTATAGCGGACCTTGCTGAGCTCATGAAACGACCGAATCTGCAGTTGCCTTGCAGATCTCTTCCACACAACGGCCTCCCAGTAGCTTGGATTACAGGAGTACGCCAACACTCCCAGCCGCAACACAATGCTTAAGAACTTGAAGGCTGGTCCATCGGAAACACAAACTTTTTTGTGCTCATTTTAACATTTTCTCACTCTATACTCATTACAATTAGACGAACAAGGAACACATTCACCGTATAATATTGTCATTTTTAAAGACGCAAATTCGATGCAATGTAGGCGTAATGAAACATAAGAAATTGTAAATCAGACAAATGTATCGTGTAGCATCATTGATTGGCAAATGAAGATCCGAGCATGGAAACATATCATAGCAACAACAGCTTGTGATGCGGTATTTTTCCCTGTCTACCAGTTCCCTAAATCATAGATGGAAAGAGTACGCAAATCTCTCGCAGTCAGTTGTCGAAGCAAGCAGTACTTAAAGTATCCTTACACGAGCGTCAGCGGAGCGTCAGCCGAGCAAAGTCGTGACAAGTCGCATAAGAGGAGCAGTAAACGCTTCTTGACGACCGGGGTCGACCCAGGCCCCGCCACATAGAACACCTTGCGATAGCTCGCTTCATTATATAGTAATGTTGTTATTTTCTTGGCTTCGTCGCATCTCACATTGGGAAATTTCTTTCTATTTAGTCTTTAATTTTCCTATATCCTATGTGTTGTTTATTTTGTTTCGACTCAACCATTTTAAGTGAATTTCAATTTGTGCATAATGAAATGAAAATGGAATAAAACCAAAATTCTTACTTTCCGTATATAGAGTGCAATAATTCTTCGTGTAAATTGTCAGAATGACTAGCGAAGATTGATGTTTGCACCACAATCCTCTCGCATGCAATCACCTTCCAATAATACCTGCCACAGGACATTCTGTACCAAGTAGAGTATTTGGACTTGGCATGGCAGACCTTTCCAAAACGTTTCGGTCATTGCAACTATTTTGTTAGAACTATCACTTACTTACACATGACAACATACAAGGCACAAATAAAAAAGGGGAACTGATTTCAAATAGGGCAATGGCAGTGAAAGGAAAAGCAGGAAACTGAGAGTGTAAAAAGTGGTTGAGCCACGCCGACGCCACACACTGCCCAGACGACCGCAGCTGTGACGAAGGATCGCCAGCTCACTGGCAGCTTGAGGGTTCGTCTTCTCGAATTGTCACCTGCTTTCGCAGTAATTTCCGGAATTTTTTCACGATACGCATTTCATCTTTAGACGCCTTACTTGGCTTTGAGTAGTTGGGCTTCTCAGAACCCATCCGCCGCCGCTCGCCGTAGATTTCGCACAGCCATCTGTGTTTCCGCAAAGCTCGAGGAAGGTATAGCGGACCTTGCTGAGCTCATGAAACGACCGAATCTCAGTTGCCTTGCAGATCTCTTCCACACAACGGCCTCCCAGTAGCTTGGATTACAGGAGTACGCCAACACTCCCAGCCGCAACACAATGCTTAAGAACTTGAAGGCTTGTCCATCGGAAACACAAACTTTTTTGTGCTCATTTTAACATTTTCTCACTCTATACTCATTACAATTAGACGAACAAGGAACACATTCACCGTATAATATTGTCATTTTTAAAGACGCAAATTCGATGCAATGTAGGCGTAATGAAACATAATAAATTGTAAATCAGACAAATGTATCGTGTAGCATCATTGATTGGCAAATGAAGATCCGAGCATGGAAACAAATCATAGCAACAACAGCTTGTGATGCGGTATTTTTCCCTGTCGACCAGTTCCCTAAATCATAGATGGAAAGAGTACGCAAATCTCTCGCAGTCAGTTGTCGAAGCAAGCAGTACTTAAAGTATCCTTACACGAGCGTCAGCGGAGCGTCAGCCGAGCAAAGTCGTGACAAGTCGCATAAGAGGAGCAGTAAACGCTTCTTGACGACCGGGGTCGACCCAGGCCCCGCCACATAGAACACCTTGCGATAGCTCGCTTCATTATATAGTAATGTTGTTATTTTCTTGGCTTCGTCGCATCTCAGATTGGGAAATTTCTTTCTATTTAGTCTTTAATTTCCCTATATCCTATGTGTTGTTTATTTTGTTTCGACTGAACCATTTTAAGTGAATTTCAATTTGTGCATAATGAAATGAAAATGGAATAAAACCAAAATTCTTACTTTCCGTATATAGAGTGCAATAATTCTTCGTGTAAATTGTCAGAATGACTAGCGAAGATTGATGTTTGCACCACAATCCTCTCGCATGCAATCACCTTCCAATAATACCTGCCACAGGACATTCTGTACCAAGTAGAGTATTTGGACTTGGCATGGCAGACCTTTCCAAAACGTTTCGGTCATTGCAACTATTTTGTTAGAACTATCACTTACTTACACATGACAACATACAAGGCACAAATAAAACAGGGGAACTGATTTCAAATAGGGCAATGGCAGTGAAAGGAAAAGCAGGAAACTGAGAGTGTAAAAAGTGGTTGAGTGGTCGAGCCACGCCGACGCCACACTATGCCCAGACGACCGCAGCTGTGACGAAGGATCGCCAGCTCACTGGCAGCTTGAGGGTTCGTCTTCTCGAATTGTCACCTGCTTTCGCAGTAATTTCCGGAATCTTTTCACGATACGCATTTCATCTTTAGACGCCTTACTTGGCTTTGAGTAGTTGAGCTTCTCATAACCCATCCGCCGCCGCTCGCCGTAGATTTCGCACAGCCATCTGTGTTTCCGCAAAGCTCGAGGAAGGTATAGCGGACCTTGCTGAGCTCATGAAACGACCGAATCTGCAGTTGCCTTGCAGATCTCTTCCACACAACGGACTCCCAGTAGCTTGGATTACAGGAGTACGCCAACACTCCCAGCCGCAACACAATGCTTAAGAACTTGAAGGCTTGTCCATCGGAAACACAAACTTTTTTGTGCTCATTTTAACATTTTCTCACTCTATACTCATTACAATTAGACGAACAAGGAACACATTCACCGTATAATATTGTCATTTTTAAAGACGCAAATTCGATGCAATGTAGGCGTAATGAAACATAATAAATTGTAAATCAGACAAATGTATCGTGTAGCATCATTGATTGGCAAATGAAGATCCGAGCATGGAAACATATCATAGCAACAACAGCTTGTGATGCGGTATTTTTCCCTGTCGACCAGTTCCCTAAATCATAGATGGAAAGAGTACGCAAATCTCTCGCAGTCAGTTGTCGAAGCAAGCAGTACTTAAAGTATCCTTACACGAGCGTCAGCGGAGCGTCAGCCGAGCAAAGTCGTGACAAGTCGCATAAGAGGAGCAGTAAACGCTTCTTGACGACCGGGGTCGACCCAGGCCCCGCCACATAGAACACCTTGCGATAGCTCGCTTCATTATATAGTAATGTTGTTATTTTCTTGGCTTCGTCGCATCTCAGATTGGGAAATTTCTTTCTATTTAGTCTTTAATTTCCCTATATCCTATGTGTTGTTTATTTTGTTTCGACTGAACCATTTTAAGTGAATTTCAATTTGTGCATAATGAAATGAAAATGGAATAAAACCAAAATTCTTACTTTCCGTATATAGAGTGCAATAATTCTTCGTGTAAATTGTCAGAATGACTAGCGAAGATTGATGTTTGCACCACAATCCTCTCGCATGCAATCACCTTCCAATAATACCTGCCACAGGACATTCTGTACCAAGTAGAGTATTTGGACTTGGCATGGCAGACCTTTCCAAAACGTTTCGGTCATTGCAACTATTTTGTTAGAACTATCACTTACTTACACATGACAACATACAAGGCACAAATAAAACAGGGGAACTGATTTCAAATAGGGCAATGGCAGTGAAAGGAAAAGCAGGAAACTGAGAGTGTAAAAAGTGGTTGAGTGGTCGAGCCACGCCGACGCCACACTATGCCCAGACGACCGCAGCTGTGACGAAGGATCGCCAGCTCACTGGCAGCTTGAGGGTTCGTCTTCTCGAATTGTCACCTGCTTTCGCAGTAATTTCCGGAATCTTTTCACGATACGCATTTCATCTTTAGACGCCTTACTTGGCTTTGAGTAGTTGAGCTTCTCATAACCCATCCGCCGCCGCTCGCCGTAGATTTCGCACAGCCATCTGTGTTTCCGCAAAGCTCGAGGAAGGTATAGCGGACCTTGCTGAGCTCATGAAACGACCGAATCTGCAGTTGCCTTGCAGATCTCTTCCACACAACGGACTCCCAGTAGCTTGGATTACAGGAGTACGCCAACACTCCCAGCCGCAACACAATGCTTAAGAACTTGAAGGCTTGTCCATCGGAAACACAAACTTTTTTGTGCTCATTTTAACATTTTCTCACTCTATACTCATTACAATTAGACGAACAAGGAACACATTCACCGTATAATATTGTCATTTTTAAAGACGCAAATTCGATGCAATGTAGGCGTAATGAAACATAATAAATTGTAAATCAGACAAATGTATCGTGTAGCATCATTGATTGGCAAATGAAGATCCGAGCATGGAAACATATCATAGCAACAACAGCTTGTGATGCGGTATTTTTCCCTGTCGACCAGTTCCCTAAATCATAGATGGAAAGAGTACGCAAATCTCTCGCAGTCAGTTGTCGAAGCAAGCAGTACTTAAAGTATCCTTACACGAGCGTCAGCGGAGCGTCAGCCGAGCAAAGTCGTGACAAGTCGCATAAGAGGAGCAGTAAACGCTTCTTGACGACCGGGGTCGACCCAGGCCCCGCCACATTGAACACCTTGCGATAGCTCGCTTCATTATATAGTAATGTTGTTATTTTCTTGGCTTCGTCGCATCTCAGATTGGGAAATTTCTTTCTATTTAGTCTTTAATTTCCCTATATCCTATGTGTTGTTTATTTTGTTTCGACTGAACCATTTAAAGTGAATTTCAATTTGTGCATAATGAAATGAAAATGGAATAAAACCAAAATTCTTACTTTCCGTATATAGAGTGCAATAATTCTTCGTGTAAATTGTCAGAATGACTAGCGAAGATTGATGTTTGCACCACAATCCTCTCGCATGCAATCACCTTCCAATAATACCTGCCACAGGACATTCTGTACCAAGTAGAGTATTTGGACTTGGCATGGCAGACCTTTCCAAAACGTTTCGGTCATTGCAACTATTTTGTTAGAACTATCACTTACTTACACATGACAACATACAAGGCACAAATAAAACAGGGGAACTGATTTCAAATAGGGCAATGGCAGTGAAAGGAAAAGCAGGAAACTGAGAGTGTAAAAAGTGGTTGAGTGGTCGAGCCACACCGACGCCACACTATGCCCAGACGACCGCAGCTGTGACGAAGGATCGCCAGCTCACTGGCAGCTTGAGGGTTCGTCTTCTCGAATTGTCACCTGCTTTCGCAGTAATTTCCGGAATTTTTTCACGATACGCATTTCATCTTTAGACGCCTTACTTGGCTTTGAGTAGTTGAGCTTCTCATAACCCATCCGCCGCCGCTCGCCGTAGATTTCGCACAGCCATCTGTGTTTCCGCAAAGCTCGAGGAAGGTATAGCGGACCTTGCTGAGCTCATGAAACGACCGAATCTCAGTTGCCTTGCAGATCTCTTCCACACAACGGCCTCCCAGTAGCTTGGATTACAGGAGTACGCCAACACTCCCAGCCGCAACACAATGCTTAAGAACTTGAAGGCTTGTCCATCGGAAACACAAACTTTTTTGTGCTCATTTTAACATTTTCTCACTCTATACTCATTACAATTAGACGAACAAGGAACACATTCACCGTATAATATTGTCATTTTTAAAGACGCAAATTCGATGCAATGTAGGCGTAATGAAACATAATAAATTGTAAATCAGACAAATGTATCGTGTAGCATCATTGATTGGCAAATGAAGATCCGAGCATGGAAACATATCATAGCAACAACAGCTTGTGATGCGGTATTTTTCCCTGTCGACCAGTTCCCTAAATCATAGATGGAAAGAGTACGCAAATCTCTCGCAGTCAGTTGTCGAAGCAAGCAGTACTTAAAGTATCCTTACACGAGCGTCAGCGGAGCGTCAGCCGAGCAAAGTCGTGACAAGTCGCATAAGAGGAGCAGTAAACGCTTCTTGACGACCGGGGTCGACCCAGGCCCCGCCACATAGAACACCTTGCGATAGCTCGCTTCATTATATAGTAATGTTGTTATTTTCTTGGCTTCGTCGCATCTCAGATTGGGAAATTTCTTTCTATTTAGTCTTTAATTTCCCTATATCCTATGTGTTGTTTATTTTGTTTCGACTGAACCATTTTAAGTGAATTTCAATTTGTGCATAATGAAATGAAAATGGAATAAAACCAAAATTCTTACTTTCCGTATATAGAGTGCAATAATTCTTCGTGTAAATTGTCAGAATGACTAGCGAAGATTGATGTTTGCACCACAATCCTCTCGCATGCAATCACCTTCCAATAATACCTGCCACAGGACATTCTGTACCAAGTAGAGTATTTGGACTTGGCATGGCAGACCTTTCCAAAACGTTTCGGTCATTGCAACTATTTTGTTAGAACTATCACTTACTTACACATGACAACATACAAGGCACAAATAAAAAAGGGGAACTGATTTCAAATAGGGCAATGGCAGTGAAAGGAAAAGCAGGAAACTGAGAGTGTAAAAAGTGGTTGAGTGGTCGAGCCACACCGACGCCACACTATGCCCAGACGACCGCAGCTGTGACGAAGGATCGCCAGCTCACTGGCAGCTTGAGGGTTCGTCTTCTCGAATTGTCACCTGCTTTCGCAGTAATTTCCGGAATTTTTTCACGATACGCATTTCATCTTTAGACGCCTTACTTGGCTTTGAGTAGTTGAGCTTCTCATAACCCATCCGCCGCCGCTCGCCGTAGATTTCGCACAGCCATCTGTGTTTCCGCAAAGCTCGAGGAAGGTATAGCGGACTTTGCTGAGCTCATGAAACGACCGAATCTCAGTTGCCTTGCAGATCTCTTCCACACAACGGCCTCCCAGTAGCTTGGATTACAGGAGTACGCCAACACTCCCAGCCGCAACACAATGCTTAAGAACTTGAAGGCTTGTCCATCGGAAACACAAACTTTTTTGTGCTCATTTTAACATTTTCTCACTCTATACTCATTACAAT
The DNA here is from genome assembly GCA_026315105.1 of Locusta migratoria. Lineage (NCBI taxonomy): Eukaryota > Metazoa > Arthropoda > Insecta > Orthoptera > Acrididae > Locusta > Locusta migratoria. The sequence continues at coordinate 97,798,648 of CM048750.1, read as the reverse complement.
TAGACGAACAAGGAACACATTCACCGTATAATATTGTCATTTTTAAAGACGCAAATTCGATGCAATGTAGGCGCAATGAAACATAATAAATTGTAAATCAGACAAATGTATCGTGTAGCATCATTGATTGGCAAATGAAGATCCGAGCATGGAAACATATCATAGCAACAACAGCTTGTGATGCGGTATTTTTCCCTGTCGACCAGTTCCCTAAATCATAGATGGAAAGAGTACGCAAATCTCTCGCAGTCAGTTGTCGAAGCAAGCAGTACTTAAAGTATCCTTACACGAGCGTCAGCGGAGCGTCAGCCGAGCAAAGTCGTGACAAGTCGCATAAGAGGAGCAGTAAACGCTTCTTGACGACCGGGGTCGACCCAGGCCCCGCCACATAGAACACCTTGCGATAGCTCGCTTCATTATATAGTAATGTTGTTATTTTCTTGGCTTCGTCGCATCTCAAATTGGGAAATTTCTTTCTATTTAGTCTTTAATTTCCCTATATCCTATGTGTTGTTTATTTTGTTTCGACTGAACCATTTTAAGTGAATTTCAATTTGTGCATAATGAAATGAAATTGGAATAAAACCAAAATTCTTACTTTCCGTATATAGAGTGCAATAATTCTTCGTGTAAATTGTCAGAATGACTAGCGAAGATTGATGTTTGCACCACAATCCTCTCGCATGCAATCACCTTCCAATAATACCTGCCACAGGACATTCTGTACCAAGTAGAGTATTTGGACTTGGCATGGCAGACCTTTCCAAAACGTTTCGGTCATTGCAACTATTTTGTTAGAACTATCACTTACTTACACATGACAACATACAAGGCACAAATAAAAAAGGGGAACTGATTTCAAATAGGGCAATGGCAGTGAAAGGAAAAGCAGGAAACTGAGAGTGTAAAAAGTGGTTGAGTGGTCGAGCCACACCGACGCCACACTATGCCCAGACGACCGCAGCTGTGACGAAGGATCGCCAGCTCACTGGCAGCTTGAGGGTTCGTCTTCTCGAATTGTCACCTGCTTTCGCAGTAATTTCCGGAATTTTTTCACGATACGCATTTCATCTTTAGACGCCTTACTTGGCTTTGAGTAGTTGAGCTTCTCATAACCCATCCGCCGCCGCTCGCCGTAGATTTCGCACAGCCATCTGTGTTTCCGCAAAGCTCGAGGAAGGTATAGCGGACCTTGCTGAGCTCATGAAACGACCGAATCTCAGTTGCCTTGCAGATCTCTTCCACACAACGGCCTCCCAGTAGCTTGGATTACAGGAGTACGCCAACACTCCCAGCCGCAACACAATGCTTAAGAACTTGAAGGCTTGTCCATCGGAAACACAAACTTTTTTGTGCTCATTTTAACATTTTCTCACTCTATACTCATTACAATTAGACGAACAAGGAACACATTCACCGTATAATATTGTCATTTTTAAAGACGCAAATTCGATGCAATGTAGACGTAATGAAACATAATAAATTGTAAATCAGACAAATGTATCGTGTAGCATCATTGATTGGCAAATGAAGATCCGAGCATGGAAACATATCATAGCAACAACAGCTTGTGATGCGGTATTTTTCCCTGTCGACCAGTTCCCTAAATCATAGATGGAAAGAGTACGCAAATCTCTCGCAGTCAGTTGTCGAAGCAAGCAGTACTTAAAGTATCCTTACACGAGCGTCAGCGGAGCGTCAGCCGAGCAAAGTCGTGACAAGTCGCATAAGAGGAGCAGTAAACGCTTCTTGACGACCGGGGTCGACCCAGGCCCCGCCACATAGAACACCTTGCGATAGCTCGCTTCATTATATAGTAATGTTGTTATTTTCTTGGCTTCGTCGCATCTCAGATTGGGAAATTTCTTTCTATTTAGTCTTTAATTTCCCTATATCCTATGTGTTGTTTATTTTGTTTCGACTGAACCATTTTAAGTGAATTTCAATTTGTGCATAATGAAATGAAAATGGAATAAAACCAAAATTCTTACTTTCCGTATATAGAGTGCAATAATTCTTCGTGTAAATTGTCAGAATGACTAGCGAAGATTGATGTTTGCACCACAATCCTCTCGCATGCAATCACCTTCCAATAATACCTGCCACAGGACATTCTGTACCAAGTAGAGTATTTGGACTTGGCATGGCAGACCTTTCCAAAACGTTTCGGTCATTGCAACTATTTTGTTAGAACTATCACTTACTTACACATGACAACATACAAGGCACAAATAAAAAAGGGGAACTGATTTCAAATAGGGCAATGGCAGTGAAAGGAAAAGCAGGAAACTGAGAGTGTAAAAAGTGGTTGAGTGGTCGAGCCACACCGACGCCACACTATGCCCAGACGACCGCAGCTGTGACGAAGGATCGCCAGCTCACTGGCAGCTTGAGGGTTCGTCTTCTCGAATTGTCACCTGCTTTCGCAGTAATTTCCGGAATTTTTTCACGATACGCATTTCATCTTTAGACGCCTTACTTGGCTTTGAGTAGTTGAGCTTCTCATAACCCATCCGCCGCCGCTCGCCGTAGATTTCGCACAGCCATCTGTGTTTCCGCAAAGCTCGAGGAAGGTATAGCGGACCTTGCTGAGCTCAAGAAACGACCGAATCTCAGTTGCCTTGCAGATCTCTTCCACACAACGGCCTCCCAGTAGCTTGGATTACAGGAGTACGCCAACACTCCCAGCCGCAACACAATGCTTAAGAACTTGAAGGCTTGTCCATCGGAAACACAAACTTTTTTGTGCTCATTTTAACATTTTCTCACTCTATACTCATTACAATTAGACGAACAAGGAACACATTCACCGTATAATATTGTCATTTTTAAAGACGCAAATTCGATGCAATGTAGGCGTAATGAAACATAATAAATTGTAAATCAGACAAATGTATCGTGTAGCATCATTGATTGGCAAATGAAGATCCGAGCATGGAAACATATCATAGCAACAACAGCTTGTGATGCGGTATTTTTCCCTGTCGACCAGTTCCCTAAATCATAGATGGAAAGAGTACGCAAATCTCTCGCAGTCAGTTGTCGAAGCAAGCAGTACTTAAAGTATCCTTACACGAGCGTCAGCGGAGCGTCAGCCGAGCAAAGTCGTGACAAGTCGCATAAGAGGAGCAGTAAACGCTTCTTGACGACCGGGGTCGACCCAGGCCCCGCCACATAGAACACCTTGCGATAGCTCGCTTCATTATATAGTAATGTTGTTATTTTCTTGGCTTCGTCGCATCTCAGATTGGGAAATTTCTTTCTATTTAGTCTTTAATTTCCCTATATCCTATGTGTTGTTTATTTTGTTTCGACTGAACCATTTTAAGTGAATTTCAATTTGTGCATAATGAAATGAAAATGGAATAAAACCAAAATTCTTACTTTCCGTATATAGAGTGCAATAATTCTTCGTGTAAATTGTCAGAATGACTAGCGAAGATTGATGTTTGCACCACAATCCTCTCGCATGCAATCACCTTCCAATAATACCTGCCACAGGACATTCTGTACCAAGTAGAGTATTTGGACTTGGCATGGCAGACCTTTCCAAAACGTTTCGGTCATTGCAACTATTTTGTTAGAACTATCACTTACTTACACATGACAACATACAAGGCACAAATAAAAAAGGGGAACTGATTTCAAATAGGGCAATGGCAGTGAAAGGAAAAGCAGGAAACTGAGAGTGTAAAAAGTGGTTGAGTGGTCGAGCCACACCGACGCCACACTATGCCCAGACGACCGCAGCTGTGACGAAGGATCGCCAGCTCACTGGCAGCTTGAGGGTTCGTCTTCTCGAATTGTCACCTGCTTTCGAAGTAATTTCCGGAATCTTTTCACGATACGCATTTCATCTTTAGACGCCTTACTTGGCTTTGAGTAGTTGAGCTTCTCATAACCCATCCGCCGCCGCTCGCCGTAGATTTCGCACAGCCATCTGTGTTTCCGCAAAGCTCGAGGAAGGTATAGCGGACTTTGCTGAGCTCATGAAACGACCGAATCTCAGTTGCCTTGCAGATCTCTTCCACACAACGGCCTCCCAGTAGCTTGGATTACAGGAGTACGCCAACACTCCCAGCCGCAACACAATGCTTAAGAACTTGAAGGCTTGTCCATCGGAAACACAAACTTTTTTGTGCTCATTTTAACATTTTCTCACTCTATACTCATTACAATTAGACGAACAAGGAACACATTCACCGTATAATATTGTCATTTTTAAAGACGCAAATTCGATGCAATGTAGGCGTAATGAAACATAATAAATTGTAAATCAGACAAATGTATCGTGTAGCATCATTGATTGGCAAATGAAGATCCGAGCATGGAAACATATCATAGCAACAACAGCTTGTGATGCGGTATTTTTCCCTGTCGACCAGTTCCCTAAATCATAGATGGAAAGAGTACGCAAATCTCTCGCAGTCAGTTGTCGAAGCAAGCAGTACTTAAAGTATCCTTACACGAGCGTCAGCGGAGCGTCAGCCGAGCAAAGTCGTGACAAGTCGCATAAGAGGAGCAGTAAACGCTTCTTGACGACCGGGGTCGACCCAGGCCCCGCCACATAGAACACCTTGCGATAGCTCGCTTCATTATATAGTAATGTTGTTATTTTCTTGGCTTCGTCGCATCTCAAATTGGGAAATTTCTTTCTATTTAGTCTTTAATTTCCCTATATCCTATGTGTTGTTTATTTTGTTTCGACTGAACCATTTTAAGTGAATTTCAATTTGTGCATAATGAAATGAAAATGGAATAAAACCAAAATTCTTACTTTCCGTATATAGAGTGCAATAATTCTTCGTGTAAATTGTCAGAATGACTAGCGAAGATTGATGTTTGCACCACAATCCTCTCGCATGCAATCACCTTCCAATAATACCTGCCACAGGACATTCTGTACCAAGTAGAGTATTTGGACTTGGCATGGCAGACCTTTCCAAAACGTTTCGGTCATTGCAACTATTTTGTTAGAACTATCACTTACTTACACATGACAACATACAAGGCACAAATAAAAAAGGGGAACTGATTTCAAATAGGGCAATGGCAGTGAAAGGAAAAGCAGGAAACTGAGAGTGTAAAAAGTGGTTGAGTGGTCGAGCCACACCGACGCCACACTATGCCCAGACGACCGCAGCTGTGACGAAGGATCGCCAGCTCACTGGCAGCTTGAGGGTTCGTCTTCTCGAATTGTCACCTGCTTTCGCAGTAATTTCCGGAATTTTTTCACGATACGCATTTCATCTTTAGACGCCTTACTTGGCTTTGAGTAGTTGAGCTTCTCATAACCCATCCGCCGCCGCTCGCCGTAGATTTCGCACAGCCATCTGTGTTTCCGCAAAGCTCGAGGAAGGTATAGCGGACCTTGCTGAGCTCATGAAACGACCGAATCTCAGTTGCCTTGCAGATCTCTTCCACACAACGGCCTCCCAGTAGCTTGGATTACAGGAGTACGCCAACACTCCCAGCCGCAACACAATGCTTAAGAACTTGAAGGCTTGTCCATCGGAAACACAAACTTTTTTGTGCTCATTTTAACATTTTCTCACTCTATACTCATTACAATTAGACGAACAAGGAACACATTCACCGTATAATATTGTCATTTTTAAAGACGCAAATTCGATGCAATGTAGGCGTAATGAAACATAATAAATTGTAAATCAGACAAATGTATCGTGTAGCATCATTGATTGGCAAATGAAGATCCGAGCATGGAAACATATCATAGCAACAACAGCTTGTGATGCGGTATTTTTCCCTGTCGACCAGTTCCCTAATTCATAGATGGAAAGAGTACGCAAATCTCTCGCAGTCAGTTGTCGAAGCAAGCAGTACTTAAAGTATCCTTACACGAGCGTCAGCGGAGCGTCAGCCGAGCAAAGTCGTGACAAGTCGCATAAGAGGAGCAGTAAACGCTTCTTGACGACCGGGGTCGACCCAGGCCCCGCCACATAGAACACCTTGCGATAGCTCGCTTCATTATATAGTAATGTTGTTATTTTCTTGGCTTCGTCGCATCTCAGATTGGGAAATTTCTTTCTATTTAGTCTTTAATTTCCCTATATCCTATGTGTTGTTTATTTTGTTTCGACTGAACCATTTTAAGTGAATTTCAATTTGTGCATAATGAAATGAAAATGGAATAAAACCAAAATTCTTACTTTCCGTATATAGAGTGCAATAATTCTTCGTGTAAATTGTCAGAATGACTAGCGAAGATTGATGTTTGCACCACAATCCTCTCGCATGCAATCACCTTCCAATAATACCTGCCACAGGACATTCTGTACCAAGTAGAGTATTTGGACTTGGCATGGCAGACCTTTCCAAAACGTTTCGGTCATTGCAACTATTTTGTTAGAACTATCACTTACTTACACATGACAACATACAAGGCACAAATAAAAAAGGGGAACTGATTTCAAATAGGGCAATGGCAGTGAAAGGAAAAGCAGGAAACTGAGAGTGTAAAAAGTGGTTGAGTGGTCGAGCCACACCGACGCCACACTATGCCCAGACGACCGCAGCTGTGACGAAGGATCGCCAGCTCACTGGCAGCTTGAGGGTTCGTCTTCTCGAATTGTCACCTGCTTTCGCAGTAATTTCCGGAATTTTTTCACGATACGCATTTCATCTTTAGACGCCTTACTTGGCTTTGAGTAGTTGAGCTTCTCATAACCCATCCGCCGCCGCTCGCCGTAGATTTCGCACAGCCATCTGTGTTTCCGCAAAGCTCGAGGAAGGTATAGCGGACCTTGCTGAGCTCAAGAAACGACCGAATCTCAGTTGCCTTGCAGATCTCTTCCACACAACGGCCTCCCAGTAGCTTGGATTACAGGAGTACGCCAACACTCCCAGCCGCAACACAATGCTTAAGAACTTGAAGGCTTGTCCATCGGAAACACAAACTTTTTTGTGCTCATTTTAACATTTTCTCACTCTATACTCATTACAATTAGACGAACAAGGAACACATTCACCGTATAATATTGTCATTTTTAAAGACGCAAATTCGATGCAATGTAGGCGTAATGAAACATAATAAATTGTAAATCAGACAAATGTATCGTGTAGCATCATTGATTGGCAAATGAAGATCCGAGCATGGAAACATATCATAGCAACAACAGCTTGTGATGCGGTATTTTTCCCTGTCGACCAGTTCCCTAAATCATAGATGGAAAGAGTACGCAAATCTCTCGCAGTCAGTTGTCGAAGCAAGCAGTACTTAAAGTATCCTTACACGAGCGTCAGCCGAGCAAAGTCGTGACAAGTCGCATAAGAGGAGCAGTAAACGCTTCTTGACGACCGGGGTCGACCCAGGCCCCGCCACATAGAACACCTTGCGATAGCTCGCTTCATTATATAGTAATGTTGTTATTTTCTTGGCTTCCTCGCATCTCAGATTGGGAAATTTCTTTCTATTTAGTCTTTAATTTCCCTATATCCTATGTGTTGTTTATTTTGTTTCGACTGAACCATTTTAAGTGTATTTCAATTTGTGCATAATGAAATGAAAATGGAATAAAACCAAAATTCTTATTTTCCGTATATAGAGTGCAATAATTCTTCGTGTAAATTGTCAGAATGACTAGCGAAGATTGATGTTTGCACCACAATCCTCTCGCATGCAATCACCTTCCAATAATACCTGCCACAGGACATTCTGTACCAAGTAGAGTATTTGGACTTGGCATGGCAGACCTTTCCAAAACGTTTCGGTCATTGCAACTATTTTGTTAGAACTATCACTTACTTACACATGACAACATACAAGGCACAAATAAAAAAGGGGAACTGATTTCAAATAGGGCAATGGCAGTGAAAGGAAAAGCAGGAAACTGAGAGTGTAAAAAGTGGTTGAGTGGTCGAGCCACGCCGACGCCACACACTGCCCAGACGACCGCAGCTGTGACGAAGAATCGCCAGCTCACTGGCAGCTTGAGGGTTCGTCTTCTCGAATTGTCACCTGCTTTCGCAGTAATTTCCGGAATTTTTTCACGATACGCATTTCATCTTTAGACGCCTTACTTGGCTTTGAGTAGTTGGGCTTCTCATAACCCATCCGCCGCCGCTCGCCGTAGATTTCGCACAGCCATCTGTGTTTCCGCAAAGCTCGAGGAAGGTATAGCGGACCTTGCTGAGCTCATGAAACGACCGAATCTCAGTTGCCTTGCAGATCTCTTCCACACAACGGCCTCCCAGTAGCTTGGATTACAGGAGTACGCCAACACTCCCAGCCGCAACACAATGCTTAAGAACTTGAAGGCTTGTCCATCGGAAACACAAACTTTTTTGTGCTCATTTTAACATTTTCTCACTCTATACTCATTACAATTAGACGAACAAGGAACACATTCACCGTATAATATTGTCATTTTTAAAGACGCAAATTCGATGCAATGTAGGCGTAATGAAACATAATAAATTGTAAATCAGACAAATGTATCGTGTAGCATCATTGATTGGCAAATGAAGATCCGAGCATGGAAACATATCATAGCAACAACAGCTTGTGATGCGGTATTTTTCCCTGTCGACCAGTTCCCTAAATCATAGATGGAAAGAGTACGCAAATCTCTCGCAGTCAGTTGTCGAAGCAAGCAGTACTTAAAGTATCCTTACACGAGCGTCAGCGGAGCGAAGTCGTGACAAGTCGCATAAGAGGAGCAGTAAACGCTTCTTGACGACCGGGGTCGACCCAGGCCCCGCCACATAGAACACCTTGCGATAGCTCGCTTCATTATATAGTAATGTCGTTATTTTCTTGGCTTCGTCGCATCTCAGATTGGGAAATTTCTTTCTATTTAGTCTTTAATTTCCCTATATCCTATGTGTTGTTTATTTTGTTTCGACTGAACCATTTTAAGTGAATTTCAATTTGTGCATAATGAAATGAAAATGGAATAAAACCAAAATTCTTACTTTCCGTATATAGAGTGCAATAATTCTTCGTGTAAATTGTCAGAATGACTAGCGAAGATTGATGTTTGCACCACAATCCTCTCGCATGCAATCACCTTCCAATAATACCTGCCACAGGACATTCTGTACCAAGTAGAGTATTTGGACTTGGCATGGCAGACCTTTCCAAAACGTTTCGGTCATTGCAACTATTTTGTTAGAACTATCACTTACTTACACATGACAACATACAAGGCACAAATAAAAAAGGGGAACTGATTTCAAATAGGGCAATGGCAGTGAAAGGAAAAGCAGGAAACTGAGAGTGTAAAAAGTGGTTGAGTGGTCGAGCCACGCCGACGCCACACTATGCCCAGACGACCGCAGCTGTGACGAAGGATCGCCAGCTCACTGGCAGCTTGAGGGTTCGTCTTCTCGAATTGTCACCTGCTTTCGCAGTAATTTCCGGAATTTTTTCACGATACGCATTTCATCTTTAGACGCCTTACTTGGCTTTGAGTAGTTGGGCTTCTCATAACCCATCCGCCGCCGCTCGTCGTAGATTTCGCACAGCCATCTGTGTTTCCGCAAAGCTCGAGGAAGGTATAGCGGACCTTGCTGAGCTCATGAAACGACCGAATCTGCAGTTGCCTTGCAGATCTCTTCCACACAACGGCCTCCCAGTAGCTTGGATTACAGGAGTACGCCAACACTCCCAGCCGCAACACAATGCTTAAGAACTTGAAGGCTGGTCCATCGGAAACACAAACTTTTTTGTGCTCATTTTAACATTTTCTCACTCTATACTCATTACAATTAGACGAACAAGGAACACATTCACCGTATAATATTGTCATTTTTAAAGACGCAAATTCGATGCAATGTAGGCGTAATGAAACATAATAAATTGTAAATCAGACAAATGTATCGTGTAGCATCATTGATTGGCAAATGAAGATCCGAGCATGGAAACATATCATAGCAACAACAGCTTGTGATGCGGTATTTTTCCCTGTCGACCAGTTCCCTAAATCATAGATGGAAAGAGTACGCAAATCTCTCGCAGTCAGTTGTCGAAGCAAGCAGTACTTAAAGTATCCTTACACGAGCGTCAGCGGAGCGTCAGCCGAGCAAAGTCGTGACAAGTCGCATAAGAGGAGCAGTAAACGCTTCTTGACGACCGGGGTCGACCCAGGCCCCGCCACATAGAACACCTTGCGATAGCTCGCTTCATTATATAGTAATGTTGTTATTTTCTTGGCTTCGTCGCATCTCAGATTGGGAAATTTCTTTCTATTTAGTCTTTAATTTCCCTATATCCTATGTGTTGTTTATTTTGTTTCGACTGAACCATTTTAAGTGAATTTCAATTTGTGCATAATGAAATGAAAATGGAATAAAACCAAAATTCTTACTTTCCGTATATAGAGTGCAATAATTCTTCGTGTAAATTGTCAGAATGACTAGCGAAGATTGATGTTTGCACCACAATCCTCTCGCATGCAATCACCTTCCAATAATACCTGCCACAGGACATTCTGTACCAAGTAGAGTATTTGGACTTGGCATGGCAGACGTTTCCAAAACGTTTCGGTCATTGCAACTATTTTGTTGGAACTATCACTTACTTACACATGACAACATACAAGGCACAAATAAAAAAGGGGAACTGATTTCAAATAGGGCAATGGCAGTGAAAGGAAAAGCAGGAAACTGAGAGTGTAAAAAGTGGTTGAGTGGTCGAGCCACGCCGACGCCACACTATGCCCAGACGACCGCAGCTGTGACGAAGGATCGCCAGCTCACTGGCAGCTTGAGGGTTCGTCTTCTCGAATTGTCACCTGCTTTCGCAGTAATTTCCGGAATCTTTTCACGATACGCATTTCATCTTTAGACGCCTTACTTGGCTTTGAGTAGTTGGGCTTCTCATAACCCATCCGCCGCCGCTCGCCGTAGATTTCGCACAGCCATCTGTGTTTCCGCAAAGCTCGAGGAAGGTATAGCGGACCTTGCTGAGCTCATGAAACGACCGAATCTGCAGTTGCCTTGCAGATCTCTTCCACACAACGGCCTCCCAGTAGCTTGGATTACAGGAGTACGCCAACACTCCCAGCCGCAACACAATGCTTAAGAACTTGAAGGCTTGTCCATCGGAAACACAAACTTTTTGTGCTCATTTTAACATTTTCTCACTCTATACTCATTACAATTAGACGAACAAGGAACACATTCACCGTATAATATTGTCATTTTTAAAGACGCAAATTCGATGCAATGTAGGCGTAATGAAACATAATAAATTGTAAATCAGACAAATGTATCGTGTAGCATCATTGATTGGCAAATGAAGATCCGAGCATGGAAACATATCATAGCAACAACAGCTTGTGATGCGGTATTTTTCCCTGTCGACCAGTTCCCTAAATCATAGATGGAAAGAGTACGCAAATCTCTCGCAGTCAGTTGTCGAAGCAAGCAGTACTTAAAGTATCCTTACACGAGCGTCAGCGGAGCGTCAGCCGAGCAAAGTCGTGACAAGTCGCATAAGAGGAGCAGTAAACGCTTCTTGACGACCGGGGTCGACCCAGGCCCCGCCACATAGAACACCTTGCGATAGCTCGCTTCATTATATAGTAATGTTGTTATTTTCTTGGCTTCGTCGCATCTCAGATTGGGAAATTTCTTTCTATTTAGTCTTTAATTTCCCTATATCCTATGTGTTGATAATTTGGTTTCGACTGAACCATTTTAAGTGAATTTCAATTTGTGCATAATGAAATGAAAATGGAATAAAACCAAAATTCTTACTTTCCGTATATAGAGTGCAATAATTCTTCGTGTAAATTGTCAGAATGACTAGCGAAGATTGATGTTTGCACCACAATCCTCTCGCATGCAATCACCTTCCAATAATACCTGCCACAGGACATTCTGTACCAAGTAGAGTATTTGGACTTGGCATGGCAGACGTTTCCAAAACGTTTCGGTCATTGCAACTATTTTGTTGGAACTATCACTTACTTACACATGACAACATACAAGGCACAAATAAAAAAGGGGAACTGATTTCAAATAGGGCAATGGCAGTGAAAGGAAAAGCAGGAAACTGAGAGTGTAAAAAGTGGTTGAGTGGTCGAGCCACGCCGACGCCACACTATGCCCAGACGACCGCAGCTGTGACGAAGGATCGCCAGCTCACTGGCAGCTTGAGGGTTCGTCTTCTCGAATTGTCACCTGCTTTCGCAGTAATTTCCGGAATCTTTTCACGATACGCATTTCATCTTTAGACGCCTTACTTGGCTTTGAGTAGTTGGGCTTCTCATAACCCATCCGCCGCCGCTCGCCGTAGATTTCGCACAGCCATCTGTGTTTCCGCAAAGCTCGAGGAAGGTATAGCGGACCTTGCTGAGCTCATGAAACGACCGAATCTGCAGTTGCCTTGCAGATCTCTTCCACACAACGGCCTCCCAGTAGCTTGGATTACAGGAGTACGCCAACACTCCCAGCCGCAACACAATGCTTAAGAACTTGAAGGCTTGTCCATCGGAAACACAAACTTTTTTGTGCTCCTTTTAACATTTTCTCACTCTATACTCATTACAATTAGACGAACAAGGAACACATTCACCGTATAATATTGTCATTTTTAAAGACGCAAATTCGATGCAATGTAGGCGTAATGAAACATAATAAATTGTAAATCAGACAAATGTATCGTGTAGCATCATTGATTGGCAAATGAAGATCCGAGCATGTAAACATATCATAGCAACAACAGCTTGTGATGCGGTATTTTTCCCTGTCGACCAGTTCCCTAAATCATAGATGGAAAGAGTACGCAAATCTCTCGCAGTCAGTTGTCGAAGCAAGCAGTACTTAAAGTATCCTTACACGAGCGTCAGCGGAGCGTCAGCCGAGCAAAGTCGTGACAAGTCGCATAAGAGGAGCAGTAAACGCTTCTTGACGACCGGGGTCGACCCAGGCCCCGCCACATAGAACACCTTGCGATAGCTCGCTTCATTATATAGTAATGTTGTTATTTTCTTGGCTTCGTCGCATCTCAGATTGGGAAATTTCTTTCTATTTAGTCTTTAATTTCCCTATATCCTATGTGTTGTTTATTTTGTTTCGACTGAACCATTTTAAGTGAATTTCAATTTGTGCATAATGAAATGAAAATGGAATAAAACTAAAATTCTTACTTTCCGTATATAGAGTGCAATAATTCTTCGTGTAAATTGTCAGAATGACTAGCGAAGATTGATGTTTGCACCACAATCCTCTCGCATGCAATCACCTTCCAATAATACCTGCCACAGGACATTCTGTACCAAGTAGAGTATTTGGACTTGGCATGGCAGACCTTTCCAAAACGTTTCGGTCATTGCAACTATTTTGTTGGAACTATCACTTACTTTCACATGACAACATACAAGGCACAAATAAAAAAGGGGAACTGATTTCAAATAGGGCAATGGCAGTGAAAGGAAAAGCAGGAAACTGAGAGTGTAAAAAGTGGTTGAGTGGTCGAGCCACGCCGACGCCACACTATGCCCAGACGACCGCAGCTGTGACGAAGGATCGCCAGCTCACTGGCAGCTTGAGGGTTCGTCTTCTCGAATTGTCACCTGCTTTCGCAGTAATTTCCGGAATCTTTTCACGATACGCATTTCATCTTTAGACGCCTTACTTGGCTTTGAGTAGTTGGGCTTCTCATAACCCATCCGCCGCCGCTCGCCGTAGATTTCGCACAGCCATCTGTGTTTCCGCAAAGCTCGAGGAAGGTATAGCGGACCTTGCTGAGCTCATGAAACGACCGAATCTGCAGTTGCCTTGCAGATCTCTTCCACACAACGGCCTCCCAGTAGCTTGGATTACAGGAGTACGCCAACACTCCCAGCCGCAACACAATGCTTAAGAACTTGAAGGCTGGTCCATCGGAAACACAAACTTTTTTGTGCTCATTTTAACATTTTCTCACTCTATACTCATTACAATTAGACGAACAAGGAACACATTCACCGTATAATATTGTCATTTTTAAAGACGCAAATTCGATGCAATGTAGGCGTAATGAAACATAATAAATTGTAAATCAGACAAATGTATCGTGTAGCATCATTGATTGGCAAATGAAGATCCGAGCATGGAAACATATCATAGCAACAACAGCTTGTGATGCGGTATTTTTCCCTGTCGACCAGTTCCCTAAATCATAGATGGAAAGAGTACGCAAATCTCTCGCAGTCAGTTGTCGAAGCAAGCAGTACTTAAAGTATCCTTACACGAGCGTCAGCGGAGCGTCAGCCGAGCAAAGTCGTGACAAGTCGCATAAGAGGAGCAGTAAACGCTTCTTGACGACCGGGGTCGACCCAGGCCCCGCCAAATAGAACACCTTACGATAGCTCGCTTCATTATATAGTAATGTCGTTATTTTCTTGGCTTCGTTGCATCTTAGATTGGGAAATTTCTTTCTATTTAGCCTTTAATTTCCCTATATCCTATGTGTTGTTTACTTTGTTTCGACTGAACCATTTTAAGTGAATTTAAATTTGCGCATAATGAAATTTATAATGAAAATGGAATAAAACCAAAATTCTTACTTTCCGTATATAGAGTGCAATAATTCTTCGTGTAAATTGTCAGAATGACTAGCGAAGATTTATGTTTGCACCACAATCCTCTCGCATGCAATCACCTTCCAATAATACCTGCCACAGGACATTCTGTACCAAGTAGAGTATTTGGACTTGGCATGGCAGACCTTTCCAAAACGTTTCGGTCATTGCAACTATTTTGTTAGAACTATCACTTACTTACACATGACAACATACAAGGCACAAATAAAAAAGGGGAACTGATTTCAAATAGGGCAATGGCAGTGAAAGGAAAAGCAGGAAACTGAGAGTGTAAAAAGTGGTTGAGTGGTCGAGCCACGCCGACGCCACACTATGCCCAGACGACCGCAGCTGTGACGAAGGATCGCCAGCTCACTGGCAGCTTGAGGGTTCGTCTTCTCGAATTGTCACCTGCTTTCGCAGTAATTTCCGGAATCTTTTCACGATACGCATTTCATCTTTAGACGCCTTACTTGGCTTTGAGTAGTTGGGCTTCTCATAACCCATCCGCCGCCGCTCGCCGTAGATTTCGCACAGCCATCTGTGTTTCCGCAAAGCTCGAGGAAGGTATAGCGGACCTTGCTGAGCTCATGAAACGACCGAATCTGCAGTTGCCTTGCAGATCTCTTCCACACAACGGCCTCCCAGTAGCTTGGATTACAGGAGTACGCCAACACTCCCAGCCGCAACACAATGCTTAAGAACTTGAAGGCTTGTCCATCGGAAACACAAACTTTTTTGTGCTCCTTTTAACATTTTCTCACTCTATACTCATTACAATTAGACGAACAAGGAACACATTCACCGTATAATATTGTCATTTTTAAAGACGCAAATTCGATGCAATGTAGGCGTAATGAAACATAATAAATTGTAAATCAGACAAATGTATCGTGTAGCATCATTGATTGGCAAATGAAGATCCGAGCATGGAAACATATCATAGCAACAACAGCTTGTGATGCGGTATTTTTCCCTGTCGACCAGTTCCCTAAATCATAGATGGAAAGAGTACGCAAATCTCTCGCAGTCAGTTGTCGAAGCAAGCAGTACTTAAAGTATCCTTACACGAGCGTCAGCGGAGCGTCAGCCGAGCAAAGTCGTGACAAGTCGCATAAGAGGAGCAGTAAACGCTTCTTGACGACCGGGGTCGACCCAGGCCCCGCCACATAGAACACCTTGCGATAGCTCGCTTCATTATATAGTAATGTTGTTATTTTCTTGGCTTCGTCGCATCTCAGATTGGGAAATTTCTTTCTATTTAGTCTTTAATTTCCCTATATCCTATGTGTTGTTTATTTTGTTTCGACTGAACCATTTTAAGTGAATTTCAATTTGTGCATAATGAAATGAAAATGGAATAAAACCAAAATTCTTACTTTCCGTATATAGAGTGCAATAATTCTTCGTGTAAATTGTCAGAATGACTAGCGAAGATTGATGTTTGCACCACAATCCTCTCGCATGCAATCACCTTCCAATAATACCTGCCACAGGACATTCTGTACCAAGTAGAGTATTTGGACTTGGCATGGCAGACGTTTCCAAAACGTTTCGGTCATTGCAACTATTTTGTTGGAACTATCACTTACTTACACATGACAACATACAAGGCACAAATAAAAAAGGGGAACTGATTTCAAATAGGGCAATGGCAGTGAAAGGAAAAGCAGGAAACTGAGAGTGTAAAAAGTGGTTGAGTGGTCGAGCCACGCCGACGCCACACTATGCCCAGACGACCGCAGCTGTGACGAAGGATCGCCAGCTCACTGGCAGCTTGAGGGTTCGTCTTCTCGAATTGTCACCTGCTTTCGCAGTAATTTCCGGAATCTTTTCACGATACGCATTTCATCTTTAGACGCCTTACTTGGCTTTGAGTAGTTGGGCTTCTCATAACCCATCCGCCGCCGCTCGCCGTAGATTTCGCACAGCCATCTGTGTTTCCGCAAAGCTCGAGGAAGGTATAGCGGACCTTGCTGAGCTCATGAAACGACCGAATCTGCAGTTGCCTTGCAGATCTCTTCCACACAACGGCCTCCCAGTAGCTTGGATTACAGGAGTACGCCAACACTCCCAGCCGCAACACAATGCTTAAGAACTTGAAGGCTTGTCCATCGGAAACACAAACTTTTTTGTGCTCCTTTTAACATTTTCTCACTCTATACTCATTACAATTAGACGAACAAGGAACACATTCACCGTATAATATTGTCATTTTTAAAGACGCAAATTCGATGCAATGTAGGCGTAATGAAACATAATAAATTGTAAATCAGACAAATGTATCGTGTAGCATCATTGATTGGCAAATGAAGATCCGAGCATGTAAACATATCATAGCAACAACAGCTTGTGATGCGGTATTTTTCCCTGTCGACCAGTTCCCTAAATCATAGATGGAAAGAGTACGCAAATCTCTCGCAGTCAGTTGTCGAAGCAAGCAGTACTTAAAGTATCCTTACACGAGCGTCAGCGGAGCGTCAGCCGAGCAAAGTCGTGACAAGTCGCATAAGAGGAGCAGTAAACGCTTCTTGACGACCGGGGTCGACCCAGGCCCCGCCACATAGAACACCTTGCGATAGCTCGCTTCATTATATAGTAATGTTGTTATTTTCTTGGCTTCGTCGCATCTCAGATTGGGAAATTTCTTTCTATTTAGTCTTTAATTTCCCTATATCCTATGTGTTGTTTATTTTGTTTCGACTGAACCATTTTAAGTGAATTTCAATTTGTGCATAATGAAATGAAAATGGAATAAAACTAAAATTCTTACTTTCCGTATATAGAGTGCAATAATTCTTCGTGTAAATTGTCAGAATGACTAGCGAAGATTGATGTTTGCACCACAATCCTCTCGCATGCAATCACCTTCCAATAATACCTGCCACAGGACATTCTGTACCAAGTAGAGTATTTGGACTTGGCATGGCAGACCTTTCCAAAACGTTTCGGTCATTGCAACTATTTTGTTGGAACTATCACTTACTTTCACATGACAACATACAAGGCACAAATAAAAAAGGGGAACTGATTTCAAATAGGGCAATGGCAGTGAAAGGAAAAGCAGGAAACTGAGAGTGTAAAAAGTGGTTGAGTGGTCGAGCCACGCCGACGCCACACTATGCCCAGACGACCGCAGCTGTGACGAAGGATCGCCAGCTCACTGGCAGCTTGAGGGTTCGTCTTCTCGAATTGTCACCTGCTTTCGCAGTAATTTCCGGAATCTTTTCACGATACGCATTTCATCTTTAGACGCCTTACTTGGCTTTGAGTAGTTGGGCTTCTCATAACCCATCCGCCGCCGCTCGCCGTAGATTTCGCACAGCCATCTGTGTTTCCGCAAAGCTCGAGGAAGGTATAGCGGACCTTGCTGAGCTCATGAAACGACCGAATCTGCAGTTGCCTTGCAGATCTCTTCCACACAACGGCCTCCCAGTAGCTTGGATTACAGGAGTACGCCAACACTCCCAGCCGCAACACAATGCTTAAGAACTTGAAGGCTGGTCCATCGGAAACACAAACTTTTTTGTGCTCATTTTAACATTTTCTCACTCTATACTCATTACAATTAGACGAACAAGGAACACATTCACCGTATAATATTGTCATTTTTAAAGACGCAAATTCGATGCAATGTAGGCGTAATGAAACATAATAAATTGTAAATCAGACAAATGTATCGTGTAGCATCATTGATTGGCAAATGAAGATCCGAGCATGGAAACATATCATAGCAACAACAGCTTGTGATGCGGTATTTTTCCCTGTCGACCAGTTCCCTAAATCATAGATGGAAAGAGTACGCAAATCTCTCGCAGTCAGTTGTCGAAGCAAGCAGTACTTAAAGTATCCTTACACGAGCGTCAGCGGAGCGTCAGCCGAGCAAAGTCGTGACAAGTCGCATAAGAGGAGCAGTAAACGCTTCTTGACGACCGGGGTCGACCCAGGCCCCGCCAAATAGAACACCTTACGATAGCTCGCTTCATTATATAGTAATGTCGTTATTTTCTTGGCTTCGTTGCATCTTAGATTGGGAAATTTCTTTCTATTTAGCCTTTAATTTCCCTATATCCTATGTGTTGTTTACTTTGTTTCGACTGAACCATTTTAAGTGAATTTAAATTTGCGCATAATGAAATTTATAATGAAAATGGAATAAAACCAAAATTCTTACTTTCCGTATATAGAGTGCAATAATTCTTCGTGTAAATTGTCAGAATGACTAGCGAAGATTTATGTTTGCACCACAATCCTCTCGCATGCAATCACCTTCCAATAATACCTGCCACAGGACATTCTGTACCAAGTAGAGTATTTGGACTTGGCATGGCAGACCTTTCCAAAACGTTTCGGTCATTGCAACTATTTTGTTAGAACTATCACTTACTTACACATGACAACATACAAGGCACAAATAAAAAAGGGGAACTGATTTCAAATAGGGCAATGGCAGTGAAAGGAAAAGCAGGAAACTGAGAGTGTAAAAAATGGTTGAGTGGTCGAGCCACGCCGACGCCACACTATGCCCAGACGACCGCAGCTGTGACGAAGGATCGCCAGCTCACTGGCAGCTTGAGGGTTCGTCTTCTCGAATTGTCACCTGCTTTCGCAGTAATTTCCGGAATTTTTTCACGATACGCATTTCATCTTTAGACGCCTTACTTGGCTTTGAGTAGTTGGGCTTCTCATAACCCATCCGCCGCCGCTCGCCGTAGATTTCGCACAGCCATCTGTGTTTCCGCAAAGCTCGAGGAAGGTATAGCGGACCTTGCTGAGCTCATGAAACGACCGAATCTGCAGTTGCCTTGCAGATCTCTTCCACACAACGGCCTCCCAGTAGCTTGGATTACAGGAGTACGCCAACACTCCCAGCCGCAACACAATGCTTAAGAACTTGAAGGCTGGTCCATCGGAAACACAAACTTTTTTGTGCTCATTTTAACATTTTCTCACTCTATACTCATTACAATTAGACGAACAAGGAACACATTCACCGTATAATATTGTCATTTTTAAAGACGCAAATTCGATGCAATGTAGGCGTAATGAAACATAATAAATTGTAAATCAGACAAATGTATCGTGTAGCATCATTGATTGGCAAATGAAGATCCGAGCATGGAAACATATCATAGCAACAACAGCTTGTGATGCGGTATTTTTCCCTGTCGACCAGTTCCCTAAATCATAGATGGAAAGAGTACGCAAATCTCTCGCAGTCAGTTGTCGAAGCAAGCAGTACTTAAAGTATCCTTACACGAGCGTCAGCGGAGCGTCAGCCGAGCAAAGTCGTGACAAGTCGCATAAGAGGAGCAGTAAACGCTTCTTGACGACCGGGGTCGACCCAGGCCCCGCCACATAGAACACCTTGCGATAGCTCGCTTCATTATATAGTAATGTTGTTATTTTCTTGGCTTCGTCGCATCTCAGATTGGGAAATTTCTTTCTATTTAGTCTTTAATTTCCCTATATCCTATGTGTTGTTTATTTTGTTTCGACTGAACCATTTTAAGTGAATTTCAATTTGTGCATAATGAAATGAAAATGGAATAAAACCAAAATTCTTATTTTCCGTATATAGAGTGCAATAATTCTTCGCGTAAATTGTCAGAATGACTAGCGAAGATTGATGTTTGCACCACAATCCTCTCGCATGCAATCACCTTCCAATAATACCTGCCACAGGACATTCTGTACCAAGTAGAGTATTTGGACTTGGCATGGCAGACGTTTCCAAAACGTTTCGGTCATTGCAACTATTTTGTTGGAACTATCACTTACTTTCACATGACAACATACAAGGCACAAATAAAAAAGGGGAACTGATTTCAAATAGGGCAATGGCAGTGAAAGGAAAAGCAGGAAACTGAGAGTGTAAAAAGTGGTTGAGTGGTCGAGCCACGCCGACGCCACACTATGCCCAGACGACCGCAGCTGTGACGAAGGATCGCCAGCTCACTGGCAGCTTGAGGGTTCGTCTTCTCGAATTGTCACCTGCTTTCGCAGTAATTTCCGGAATCTTTTCACGATACGCATTTCATCTTTAGACGCCTTACTTGGCTTTGAGTAGTTGGGCTTCTCATAACCCATCCGCCGCCGCTCGCCGTAGATTTCGCACAGCCATCTGTGTTTCCGCAAAGCTCGAGGAAGGTATAGCGGACCTTGCTGAGCTCATGAAACGACCGAATCTGCAGTTGCCTTGCAGATCTCTTCCACACAACGGCCTCCCAGTAGCTTGGATTACAGGAGTACGCCAACACTCCCAGCCGCAACACAATGCTTAAGAACTTGAAGGCTGGTCCATCGGAAACACAAACTTTTTGTGCTCATTTTAACATTTTCTCACTCTATACTCATTACAATTAGACGAACAAGGAACACATTCACCGTATAATATTGTCATTTTTAAAGACGCAAATTCGATGCAATGTAGGCGTAATGAAACATAATAAATTGTAAATCAGACAAACATATCGTGTAGCATCATTGATTGGCAAATGAAGATCCGAGCATGGAAACATATCATAGCAACAACAGCTTGTGATGCGGTATTTTTCCCTGTCGACCAGTTCCCTAAATCATAGATGGAAAGAGTACGCAAATCTCTCGCAGTCAGTTGTCGAAGCAAGCAGTACTTAAAGTATCCTTACACGAGCGTCAGCGGAGCGTCAGCCGAGCAAAGTCGTGACAAGTCGCATAAGAGGAGCAGTAAACGCTTCTTGACGACCGGGGTCGACCCAGGCCCCGCCACATAGAACACCTTGCGATAGCTCGCTTCATTATATAGTAATGTTGTTATTTTTTTGGCTTCGTCGCATCTCAGATTGGGAAATTTCTTTCTATTTAGTCTTTAATTTCCCTATATCCTATGTGTTGTTTATTTTGTTTCGACTGAACCATTTTAAGTGAATTTCAATTTGTGCATAATGAAATGAAAATGGAATAAAACCAAAATTCTTATTTTCCGTATATAGAGTGCAATAATTCTTCGCGTAAATTGTCAGAATGACCAGCGAAGATTTATGTTTGCACCACAATCCTCTCGCATGCAATCACCTTCCAATAATACCTGC
The DNA here is from genome assembly GCA_026315105.1 of Locusta migratoria. Classification (NCBI taxonomy): domain Eukaryota; kingdom Metazoa; phylum Arthropoda; class Insecta; order Orthoptera; family Acrididae; genus Locusta; species Locusta migratoria. Next base: position 97,777,044 of record CM048750.1, on the reverse strand, counting down.
CACAGGACATTCTGTACCAAGTAGAGTATTTGGACTTGGCATGGCAGAACTTTCCAAAACGTTTCGGTCATTGCAACTATTTTGTTAGAACTATCACTTACTTACACATGACAACATACAAGGCACAAATAAAAAAGGGGAACTGATTACAAATAGGGCAATGGCAGTGCAAGGAAATGCAGGAAACTGAGAGTGTAAAAAGTGGTTGAGTGGTCGAGCCACGCCGACGCCACACTATGCCCAGACGACCGCAGCTGTGACGAAGGATCGCCAGCTCACTGGCAGCTTGAGGGTTCGTCTTCTCGAATTGTCACCTGCTTTCGCAGTAATTTCCGGAATCTTTTCACGATACGCATTTCATCTTTAGACGCCTTACTTGGCTTTGAGTAGTTGAGCTTCTCATAACCCATCCGCCGCCGCTCGCCGTAGATTTCGCACAGCCATCTGTGTTTCCGCAAAGCTCGAGGAAGGTATAGCGGACCTTGCTGAGCTCATGAAACGACCGAATCTGCAGTTGCCTTGCAGATCTCTTCCACACAACGGCCTCCCAGTAGCTTGGATTACAGGAGTACGCCAACACTCCCAGCCGCAACACAATGCTTAAGAACTTGAAGGCTGGTCCATCGGAAACACAAACTTTTTTGTGCTCATTTTAACATTTTCTCACTCTATACTCATTACAATTAGACGAACAAGGAACACATTCACCGTATAATATTGTCATTTTTAAAGACGCAAATTCGATGCAATGTAGGCGTAATGAAACATAATAAATTGTAAATCAGACAAATGTATCGTGTAGCATCATTGATTGGCAAATGAAGATCCGAGCATGGAAACATATCATAGCAACAACAGCTTGTGATGCGGTATTTTTCCCTGTCGACCAGTTCCCTAAATCATAGATGGAAAGAGTACGCAAATCTCTCGCAGTCAGTTGTCGAAGCAAGCAGTACTTAAAGTATCCTTACACGAGCGTCAGCGGAGCGTCAGCCGAGCAAAGTCGTGACAAGTCGCATAAGAGGAGCAGTAAACGCTTCTTGACGACCGGGGTCGACCCAGGCCCCGCCACATAGAACACCTTGCGATAGCTCGCTTCATTATATAGTAATGTTGTTATTTTCTTGGCTTCGTCGCATCTCAGATTGGGAAATTTCTTTCTATTTAGTCTTTAATTTCCCTATATCCTATGTGTTGTTTATTTTGTTTCGACTGAACCATTTTAAGTGAATTTCAATTTGTGCATAATGAAATGAAAATGGAATAAAACCAAAATTCTTACTTTCCGTATATAGAGTGCAATAATTCTTCGTGTAAATTGTCAGAATGACTAGCGAAGATTGATGTTTGCACCACAATCCTCTCGCATGCAATCACCTTCCAATAATACCTGCCACAGGACATTCTGTACCAAGTAGAGTATTTGGACTTGGCATGGCAGACCTTTCCAAAACGTTTCGGTCATTGCAACTATTTTGTTAGAACTATCACTTACTTACACATGACAACATACAAGGCACAAATAAAAAAGGGGAACTGATTTCAAATAGGGCAATGGCAGTGAAAGGAAAAGCAGGAAACTGAGAGTGTAAAAAGTGGTTGAGTGGTCGAGCCACGCCGACGCCACACTATGCCCAGACGACCGCAGCTGTGACGAAGGATCGCCAGCTCACTGGCAGCTTGAGGGTTCGTCTTCTCGAATTGTCACCTGCTTTCGCAGTAATTTCCGGAATTTTTTCACGATACGCATTTCATCTTTAGACGCCTTACTTGGCTTTGAGTAGTTGGGCTTCTCATAACCCATCCACCGCCGCTCGCCGTAGATTTCGCACAGCCATCTGTGTTTCCGCAAAGCTCGAGGAAGGTATAGCGGACCTTGCTGAGCTCATGAAACGACCGAATCGGCAGTTGCCTTGCAGATCTCTTCCACACAACGGCCTCCCAGTAGCTTGGATTACAGGAGTACGCCAACACTCCCAGCCGCAACACAATGCTTAAGAACTTGAAGGCTGGTCCATCGGAAACACAAACTTTTTTGTGCTCATTTTAACATTTTCTCACTCTATACTCATTACAATTAGACGAACAAGGAACACATTCACCGTATAATATTGTCATATTTAAAGACGCAAATTCGATGCAATGTAGGCGTAATGAAACATAATAAATTGTAAATCAGACAAATGTATCGTGTAGCATCATTGATTGGCAAATGAATATCCGAGCATGGAAACATATCATAGCAACAACAGCTTGTGATGCGGTATTTTTCCCTGTCGACCAGTTCCCTAAATCATAGATGGAAAGAGTACGCAAATCTCTCGCAGTCAGTTGTCGAAGCAAGCAGTACTTAAAGTATCCTTACACGAGCGTCAGCGGAGCGTCAGCCGAGCAAAGTCGTGACAAGTCGCATAAGAGGAGCAGTAAACGCTTCTTGACGACCGGGGTCGACCCAGGCCCCGCCACATAGAACACCTTGCGATAGCTCGCTTCATTATATAGTAATGTTGTTATTTTCTTGGCTTCGTCGCATCTCAGATTGGGAAATTTCTTTCTATTTAGTCTTTAATTTCCCTATATCCTATGTGTTGTTTATTTTGTTTCGACTGAACCATTTTAAGTGAATTTCAATTTGTGCATAATGAAATGAAAATGGAATAAAACCAAAATTCTTACTTTCCGTATATAGAGTGCAATAATTCTTCGTGTAAATTGTCAGAATGACTAGCGAAGATTGATGTTTGCACCACAATCCTCTCGCATGATATCACCTTCCAAAAATACCTGCCACAGGACATTCTGTACCAAGTAGAGTATTTGGACTTGGCATGGCAGACCTTTCCAAAACGTTTCGGTCATTGCAACTATTTTGTTGGAACTATCACTTACTTTCACATGACAACATACAAGGCACAAATAAAAAAGGGGAACTGATTTCAAATAGGGCAATGGCAGTGAAAGGAAAAGCAGGAAACTGAGAGTGTAAAAAGTGGTTGAGCCACGCCGACGCCACACTATGCCCAGACGACCGCAGCTGTGACGAAGGATCGCCAGCTCACTGGCAGCTTGAGGGTTCGTCTTCTCGAATTGTCACCTGCTTTCGCAGTAATTTCCGGAATCTTTTCACGATACGCATTTCATCTTTAGACGCCTTACTTGGCTTTGAGTAGTTGGGCTTCTCATAACCCATCCGCCGCCGCTCGCCGTAGATTTCGCACAGCCATCTGTGTTTCCGCAAAGCTCGAGGAAGGTATAGCGGACCTTGCTGAGCTCATGAAACGACCGAATCGGCAGTTGCCTTGCAGATCTCTTCCACACAACGGCCTCCCAGTAGCTTGGATTACAGGAGTACGCCAACACTCCCAGCCACAACACAATGCTTAAGAACTTGAAGGCTTGTCCATCGGAAACACAAACTTTTTTGTGCTCATTTTAACATTTTCTCACTCTATACTCATTACAATTAGACGAACAAGGAACACATTCACCGTATAATATTGTCATTTTTAAAGACGCAAATTCGATGCAATGTAGGCGTAATGAAACATAATAAATTGTAAATCAGACAAATGTATCGTGTAGCATCATTGATTGGCAAATGAAGATCCGAGCATGGAAACATATCATAGCAACAACAGCTTGTGATGCGGTATTTTTCCCTGTCGACCAGTTCCCTAAATCATAGATGGAAAGAGTACGCAAATCTCTCGCAGTCAGTTGTCGAAGCAAGCAGTACTTAAAGTATCCTTACACGAGCGTCAGCGGAGCGTCAGCCGAGCAAAGTCGTGACAAGTCGCATAAGAGGAGCAGTAAACGCTTCTTGACGACCGGGGTCGACCCAGGCCCCGCCACATAGAACACCTTGCGATAGCTCGCTTCATTATATAGTAATGTTGTTATTTTCTTGGCTTCGTCGCATCTCAGATTGGGAAATTTCTTTCTATTTAGTCTTTAATTTCCCTATATCCTATGTGTTGTTTATTTTGTTTCGACTGAACCATTTTAAGTGAATTTCAATTTGTGCATAATGAAATGAAAATGGAATAAAACCAAATTTCTTACCTTCCGTATATAGAGTGCAATAATTCTTCGTGTAAATTGGCAGAATGACTAGCGAAGATTGATGTTTGCACCACAATCCTCTCGCATGCAATCACCTTCCAATAATACCTGCCACAGGACATTCTGTACCAAGTAGAGTATTTGGACTTGGCATGGCAGACCTTTCCAAAACGTTTCGGTCATTGCAACTATTTTGTTGGAACTATCACTTACTTTCACATGACAACATACAAGGCACAAATAAAAAAGGGGAACTGATTTCAAATAGGGCAATGGCAGTGAAAGGAAAAGCAGGAAACTGAGAGTGTAAAAAGTGGTTGAGTGGTCGAGCCACGCCGACGCCACACTATGCCCAGACGACCGCAGCTGTGACGAAGGATCGCCAGCTCACTGGCAGCTTGAGGGTTCGTCTTCTCGAATTGTCACCTGCTTTCGCAGTAATTTCCGGAATCTTTTCACGATACGCATTTCATCTTTAGACGCCTTACTTGGCTTTGAGTAGTTGGGCTTCTCATAACCCATCCGCCGCCGCTCGCCGTAGATTTCGCACAGCCATCTGTGTTTCCGCAAAGCTCGAGGAAGGTATAGCGGACCTTGCTGAGCTCATGAAACGACCGAATCTGCAGTTGCCTTGCAGATCTCTTCCACACAACGGCCTCCCAGTAGCTTGGATTACAGGAGTACGCCAACACTCCCAGCCACAACACAATGCTTAAGAACTTGTAGGCTTGTCCATCGGAAACACAAACTTTTTTGTGCTCATTTTAACATTTTCTCACTCTATACTCATTACAATTAGACGAACAAGGAACACATTCACCGTATAATATTGTCATTTTTAAAGACGCAAATTCGATGCAATGTAGGCGTAATGAAACATAATAAATTGTAAATCAGACAAATGTATCGTGTAGCATCATTGATTGGCAAATGAATATCCGAGCATGGAAACATATCATAGCAACAACAGCTTGTGATGCGGTATTTTTCCCTGTCGACCAGTTCCCTAAATCATAGATGGAAAGAGTACGCAAATCTCTCGCAGTCAGTTGTCGAAGCAAGCAGTACTTAAAGTATCCTTACACGAGCGTCAGCGGAGCGTCAGCCGAGCAAAGTCGTGACAAGTCGCATAAGAGGAGCAGTAAACGCTTCTTGACGACCGGGGTCGACCCAGGCCCCGCCACATAGAACACCTTGCGATAGCTCGCTTCATTATATAGTAATGTTGTTATTTTCTTGGCTTCGTCGCATCTCAGATTGGGAAATTTCTTTCTATTTAGTCTTTAATTTCCCTATATCCTATGTGTTGTTTATTTTGTTTCGACTGAACCATTTTAAGTGAATTTCAATTTGTGCATAATGAAATGAAAATGGAATAAAACCAAAATTCTTACTTTCCGTATATAGAGTGCAATAATTCTTCGTGTAAATTGTCAGAATGACTAGCGAAGATTGATGTTTGCACCACAATCCTCTCGCATGATATCACCTTCCAAAAATACCTGCCACAGGACATTCTGTACCAAGTAGAGTATTTGGACTTGGCATGGCAGACCTTTCCAAAACGTTTCGGTCATTGCAACTATTTTGTTGGAACTATCACTTACTTTCACATGACAACATACAAGGCACAAATAAAAAAGGGGAACTGATTTCAAATAGGGCAATGGCAGTGAAAGGAAAAGCAGGAAACTGAGAGTGTAAAAAGTGGTTGAGTGGTCGAGCCACGCCGACGCCACACTATGCCCAGACGACCGCAGCTGTGACGAAGGATCGCCAGCTCACTGGCAGCTTGAGGGTTCGTCTTCTCGAATTGTCACCTGCTTTCGCAGTAATTTCCGGAATCTTTTCACGATACGCATTTCATCTTTAGACGCCTTACTTGGCTTTGAGTAGTTGGGCTTCTCATAACCCATCCGCCGCCGCTCGCCGTAGATTTCGCACAGCCATCTGTGTTTCCGCAAAGCTCGAGGAAGGTATAGCGGACCTTGCTGAGCTCATGAAACGACCGAATCTGCAGTTGCCTTGCAGATCTCTTCCACACAACGGCCTCCCAGTAGCTTGGATTACAGGAGTACGCCAACACTCCCAGCCACAACACAATGCTTAAGAACTTGTAGGCTTGTCCATCGGAAACACAAACTTTTTTGTGCTCATTTTAACATTTTCTCACTCTATACTCATTACAATTAGACGAACAAGGAACACATTCACCGTATAATATTGTCATTTTTAAAGACGCAAATTCGATGCAATGTAGGCGTAATGAAACATAATAAATTGTAAATCAGACAAATGTATCGTGTAGCATCATTGATTGGCAAATGAATATCCGAGCATGGAAACATATCATAGCAACAACAGCTTGTGATGCGGTATTTTTCCCTGTCGACCAGTTCCCTAAATCATAGATGGAAAGAGTACGCAAATCTCTCGCAGTCAGTTGTCGAAGCAAGCAGTACTTAAAGTATCCTTACACGAGCGTCAGCGGAGCGTCAGCCGAGCAAAGTCGTGACAAGTCGCATAAGAGGAGCAGTAAACGCTTCTTGACGACCGGGGTCGACCCAGGCCCCGCCACATAGAACACCTTGCGATAGCTCGCTTCATTATATAGTAATGTTGTTATTTTCTTGGCTTCGTCGCATCTCAGATTGGGAAATTTCTTTCTATTTAGTCTTTAATTTCCCTATATCCTATGTGTTGTTTATTTTGTTTCGACTGAACCATTTTAAGTGAATTTCAATTTGTGCATAATGAAATGAAAATGGAATAAAACCAAAATTCTTACTTTCCGTATATAGAGTGCAATAATTCTTCGTGTAAATTGTCAGAATGACTAGCGAAGATTGATGTTTGCACCACAATCCTCTCGCATGATATAACCTTCCAAAAATACCTGCCACAGGACATTCTGTACCAAGTAGAGTATTTGGACTTGGCATGGCAGACCTTTCCAAAACGTTTCGGTCATTGCAACTATTTTGTTGGAACTATCACTTACTTTCACATGACAACATACAAGGCACAAATAAAAAAGGGGAACTGATTTCAAATAGGGCAATGGCAGTGAAAGGAAAAGCAGGAAACTGAGAGTGTAAAAAGTGGTTGAGTGGTCCAGCCACGCCGACGCCACACTATGCCCAGACGACCGCAGCTGTGACGAAGGATCGCCAGCTCACTGGCAGCTTGAGGGTTCGTCTTCTCGAATTGTCACCTGCTTTCGCAGTAATTTCCGGAATCTTTTCACGATACGCATTTCATCTTTAGACGCCTTACTTGGCTTTGAGTAGTTGGGCTTCTCATAACCCATCCGCCGCCGCTCGCCGTAGATTTCGCACAGCCATCTGTGTTTCCGCAAAGCTCGAGGAAGGTATAGCGGACCTTGCTGAGCTCATGAAACGACCGAATCGGCAGTTGCCTTGCAGATCTCTTCCACACAACGGCCTCCCAGTAGCTTGGATTACAGGAGTACGCCAACACTCCCAGCCACAACACAATGCTTAAGAACTTGAAGGCTTGTCCATCGGAAACACAAACTTTTTTGTGCTCATTTTAACATTTTCTCACTCTATACTCATTACAATTAGACGAACAAGGAACACATTCACCGTATAATATTGTCATTTTTAAAGACGCAAATTCGATGCAATGTAGGCGTAATGAAACATAATAAATTGTAAATCAGACAAATGTATCGTGTAGCATCATTGATTGGCAAATGAAGATCCGAGCATGGAAACATATCATAGCAACAACAGCTTGTGATGCGGTATTTTTCCCTGTCGACCAGTTCCCTAAATCATAGATGGAAAGAGTACGCAAATCTCTCGCAGTCAGTTGTCGAAGCAAGCAGTACTTAAAGTATCCTTACACGAGCGTCAGCGGAGCGTCAGCCGAGCAAAGTCGTGACAAGTCGCATAAGAGGAGCAGTAAACGCTTCTTGACGACCGGGGTCGACCCAGGCCCCGCCACATAGAACACCTTGCGATAGCTCGCTTCATTATATAGTAATGTTGTTATTTTCTTGGCTTCGTTGCATCTCAGATTGGGAAATTTCTTTCTATTTAGTCTTTAATTTCCCTATATCCTATGTGTTGTTTATTTTGTTTCGACTGAACCATTTTAAGTGAATTTCAATTTGTGCATAATGAAATGAAAATGGAATAAAACCAAAATTCTTACTTTCCGTATATAGAGTGCAATAATTCTTCGTGTAAATTGTCAGAATGACTAGCGAAGATTGATGTTTGCACCACAATCCTCTCGCATGCAATCACCTTCCAATAATACCTGCCACAGGACATTCTGTACCAAGTAGAGTATTTGGACTTGGCATGGCAGACCTTTCCAAAACGTTTCGGTCATTGCAACTATTTTGTTAGAACTATCACTTACTTACACATGACAACATACAAGGCACAAATAAAAAAGGGGAACTGATTTCAAATAGGGCAATGGCAGTGAAAGGAAAAGCAGGAAACTGAGAGTGTAAAAAGTGGTTGAGTGGTCGAGCCACGCCGACGCCACACTATGCCCAGACGACCGCAGCTGTGACGAAGGATCGCCAGCTCACTAGCAGCTTGAGGGTTGGTCTTCTCGAATTGTCACCTGCTTTCGCAGTAATTTCCGGAATCTTTTCACGATACGCATTTCATCTTTAGACGCCTTACTTGGCTTTGAGTAGTTGGGCTTCTCATAACCCATCCGCCGCCGCTCGCCGTAGATTTCGCACAGCCATCTGTGTTTCCGCAAAGCTCGAGGAAGGTATAGTGGACCTTGCTGAGCTCATGAAACGACCGAATCTGCAGTTGCCTTGCAGATCTCTTCCACACAACGGCCTCCCAGTAGCTTGGATTACAGGAGTACGCCAACACTCCCAGCCGCAACACAATGCTTAAGAACTTGAAGGCTGGTCCATCGGAAACACAAACTTTTTTGTGCTCATTTTAACATTTTCTCACTCTATACTCATTATAATTAGACGAACAAGGAACACATTCACCGTATAATATTGTCATTTTTAAAGACGCAAATTCGATGCAATGTAGGCGTAATGAAACATAATAAATTGTAAATCAGACAAATGTATCGTGTAGCATCATTGATAGGCAAATGAAGATCCGAGCATGGAAACATATCATAGCACCAACAGCTTGTGATGCGGTATTTTTCCCTGTCGACCAGTTCCCTAAATCATAGATGGAAAGAGTACGCAAATCTCTCGCAGTCAGTTGTCGAAGCAAGCAGTACTTAAAGTATCCTTACACGAGCGTCAGCGGAGCGTCAGCCGAGCAAAGTCGTGACAAGTCGCATAAGAGGAGCAGTAAACGCTTCTTGACGACCGGGGTCGACCCAGGCCCCGCCACATAGAACACCTTGCGATAGCTCGCTTCATTATATAGTAATGTTGTTATTTTCTTGGCTTCGTCGCATCTCAGATTGGGAAATTTCTTTCTATTTAGTCTTTAATTTCCCTATATCCTATGTGTTGTTTATTTTGTTTCGACTGAACCATTTTAAGTGAATTTCAATTTGTGCATAATGAAATGAAAATGGAATAAAACCAAAATTCTTACCTTCCGTATATAGAGTGCAATAATTCTTCGTGTAAATTGGCAGAATGACTAGCGAAGATTGATGTTTGCACCACAATCCTCTCGCATGCAATCACCTTCCAATAATACCTGCCACAGGACATTCTGTACCAAGTAGAGTATTTGGACTTGGCATGGCAGACCTTTCCAAAACGTTTCGGTCATTGCAACTATTTTGTTAGAACTATCACTTACTTACACATGACAACATACAAGGCACAAATAAAAAAGGGGAACTGATTTCAAATAGGGCAATGGCAGTGAAAGGAAAAGCAGGAAACTGAGAGTGTAAAAAGTGGTTGAGTGGTCGAGCCACGCCGACGCCACACTATGCCCAGACGACCGCAGCTGTGACGAAGGATCGCCAGCTCACTAGCAGCTTGAGGGTTCGTCTTCTCGAATTGTCACCTGCTTTCGCAGTAATTTCCGGAATCTTTTCACGATACGCATTTCATCTTTAGACGCCTTACTTGGCTTTGAGTAGTTGGGCTTCTCATAACCCATCCGCCGCCGCTCGCCGTAGATTTCGCACAGCCATCTGTGTTTCCGCAAAGCTCGAGGAAGGTATAGTGGACCTTGCTGAGCTCATGAAACGACCGAATCTGCAGTTGCCTTGCAGATCTCTTCCACACAACGGCCTCCCAGTAGCTTGGATTACAGGAGTACGCCAACACTCCCAGCCGCAACACAATGCTTAAGAACTTGAAGGCTGGTCCATCGGAAACACAAACTTTTTTGTGCTCATTTTAACATTTTCTCACTCTATACTCATTATAATTAGACGAACAAGGAACACATTCACCGTATAATATTGTCATTTTTAAAGACGCAAATTCGATGCAATGTAGGCGTAATGAAACATAATAAATTGTAAATCAGACAAATGTATCGTGTAGCATCATTGATAGGCAAATGAAGATCCGAGCATGGAAACATATCATAGCACCAACAGCTTGTGATGCGGTATTTTTCCCTGTCGACCAGTTCCCTAAATCATAGATGGAAAGAGTACGCAAATCTCTCGCAGTCAGTTGTCGAAGCAAGCAGTACTTAAAGTATCCTTACACGAGCGTCAGCGGAGCGTCAGCCGAGCAAAGTCGTGACAAGTCGCATAAGAGGAGCAGTAAACGCTTCTTGACGACCGGGGTCGACCCAGGCCCCGCCACATAGAACACCTTGCGATAGCTCGCTTCATTATATAGTAATGTTGTTATTTTCTTGGCTTCGTCGCATCTCAGATTGGGAAATTTCTTTCTATTTAGTCTTTAATTTCCCTATATCCTATGTGTTGTTTATTTTGTTTCAACTGAACCATTTTAAGTGAATTTCAATTTGTGCATAATGAAATGAAAATGGAATAAAACCAAAATTCTTACCTTCCGTATATAGAGTGCAATAATTCTTCGTGTAAATTGGCAGAATGACTAGCGAAGATTGATGTTTGCACCACAATCCTCTCGCATGCAATCACCTTCCAATAATACCTGCCACAGGACATTCTGTACCAAGTAGAGTATTTGGACTTGGCATGGCAGACCTTTCCAAAACGTTTCGGTCATTGCAACTATTTTGTTGGAACTATCACTTACTTTCACATGACAACATACAAGGCACAAATAAAAAAGGGGAACTGATTTCAAATAGGGCAATGGCAGTGAAAGGAAAAGCAGGAAACTGAGAGTGTAAAAAGTGGTTGAGTGGTCGAGCCACGCCGACGCCACACTATGCCCAGACGACCGCAGCTGTGACGAAGGATCGCCAGCTCACTGGCAGCTTGAGGGTTCGTCTTCTCGAATTGTCACCTGCTTTCGCAGTAATTTCCGGAATCTTTTCACGATACGCATTTCATCTTTAGACGCCTTACTTGGCTTTGAGTAGTTGGGCTTCTCATAACCCATCCGCCGCCGCTCGCCGTAGATTTCGCACAGCCATCTGTGTTTCCGCAAAGCTCGAGGAAGGTATAGCGGACCTTGCTGAGCTCATGAAACGACCGAATCTGCAGTTGCCTTGCAGATCTCTTCCACACAACGGCCTCCCAGTAGCTTGGATTACAGGAGTACGCCAACACTCCCAGCCACAACACAATGCTTAAGAACTTGTAGGCTTGTCCATCGGAAACACAAACTTTTTTGTGCTCATTTTAACATTTTCTCACTCTATACTCATTACAATTAGACGAACAAGGAACACATTCACCGTATAATATTGTCATTTTTAAAGACGCAAATTCGATGCAATGTAGGCGTAATGAAACATAATAAATTGTAAATCAGACAAATGTATCGTGTAGCATCATTGATTGGCAAATGAAGATCCGAGCATGGAAACATATCATAGCAACAACAGCTTGTGATGCGGTATTTTTCCCTGTCGACCAGTTCCCTAAATCATAGATGGAAAGAGTACGCAAATCTCTCGCAGTCAGTTGTCGAAGCAAGCAGTACTTAAAGTATCCTTACACGAGCGTCAGCGGAGCGTCAGCCGAGCAAAGTCGTGACAAGTCGCATAAGAGGAGCAGTAAACGCTTCTTGACGACCGGGGTCGACCCAGGCCCCGCCACATAGAACACCTTGCGATAGCTCGCTTCATTATATAGTAATGTTGTTATTTTCTTGGCTTCGTCGCATCTCAGATTGGGAAATTTCTTTCTATTTAGTCTTTAATTTCCCTATATCCTATGTGTTGATAATTTGGTTTCGACTGAACCATTTTAAGTGAATTTCAATTTGTGCATAATGAAATGAAAATGGAATAAAACCAAAATTCTTACTTTCCGTATATAGAGTGCAATAATTCTTCGTGTAAATTGTCAGAATGACTAGCGAAGATTGATGTTTGCACCACAATCCTCTCGCATGCAATCACCTTCCAATAATACCTGCCACAGGACATTCTGTACCAAGTAGAGTATTTGGACTTGGCATGGCAGACCTTTCCAAAACGTTTCGGTCATTGCAACTATTTTGTTAGAACTATCACTTACTTACACATGACAACATACAAGGCACAAATAAAAAAGGGGAACTGATTACAAATAGGGCAATGGCAGTGCAAGGAAATGCAGGAAACTGAGAGTGTAAAAAGTGGTTGAGTGGTCGAGCCACGCCGACGCCACACTATGCCCAGACGACCGCAGCTGTGACGAAGGATCGCCAGCTCACTGGCAGCTTGAGGGTTCGTCTTCTCGAATTGTCACCTGCTTTCGCAGTAATTTCCGGAATCTTTTCACGATACGCATTTCATCTTTAGACGCCTTACTTGGCTTTGAGTAGTTGAGCTTCTCATAACCCATCCGCCGCCGCTCGCCGTAGATTTCGCACAGCCATCTGTGTTTCCGCAAAGCTCGAGGAAGGTATAGCGGACCTTGCTGAGCTCATGAAACGACCGAATCTGCAGTTGCCTTGCAGATCTCTTCCACACAACGGCCTCCCAGTAGCTTGGATTACAGGAGTACGCCAACACTCCCAGCCGCAACACAATGCTTAAGAACTTGAAGGCTGGTCCATCGGAAACACAAACTTTTTTGTGCTCATTTTAACATTTTCTCACTCTATACTCATTACAATTAGACGAACAAGGAACACATTCACCGTATAATATTGTCATTTTTAAAGACGCAAATTCGATGCAATGTAGGCGTAATGAAACATAATAAATTGTAAATCAGACAAATGTATCGTGTAGCATCATTGATTGGCAAATGAAGATCCGAGCATGGAAACATATCATAGCAACAACAGCTTGTGATGCGGTATTTTTCCCTGTCGACCAGTTCCCTAAATCATAGATGGAAAGAGTACGCAAATCTCTCGCAGTCAGTTGTCGAAGCAAGCAGTACTTAAAGTATCCTTACACGAGCGTCAGCGGAGCGTCAGCCGAGCAAAGTCGTGACAAGTCGCATAAGAGGAGCAGTAAACGCTTCTTGACGACCGGGGTCGACCCAGGCCCCGCCACATAGAACACCTTGCGATAGCTCGCTTCATTATATAGTAATGTTGTTATTTTCTTGGCTTCGTCGCATCTCAGATTGGGAAATTTCTTTCTATTTAGTCTTTAATTTCCCTATATCCTATGTGTTGTTTATTTTGTTTCGACTGAACCATTTTAAGTGAATTTCAATTTGTGCATAATGAAATGAAAATGGAATAAAACCAAAATTCTTACTTTCCGTATATAGAGTGCAATAATTCTTCGTGTAAATTGTCAGAATGACTAAGCGAAGATTGATGTTTGCACCACAATCCTCTCGCATGCAATCACCTTCCAATAATACCTGCCACAGGACATTCTGTACCAAGTAGAGTATTTGGACTTGGCATGGCAGACCTTTCCAAAACGTTTCGGTCATTGCAACTATTTTGTTAGAACTATCACTTACTTACACATGACAACATACAAGGCACAAATAAAAAAGGGGAACTGATTACAAATAGGGCAATGGCAGTGCAAGGAAAAGCAGGAAACTGAGAGTGTAAAAAGTGGTTGAGTGGTCGAGCCACGCCGACGCCACACTATGCCCAGACGACCGCAGCTGTGACGAAGGATCGCCAGCTCACTGGCAGCTTGAGGGTTCGTCTTCTCGAATTGTCACCTGCTTTCGCAGTAATTTCCGGAATCTTTTCACGATACGCATTTCATCTTTAGACGCCTTACTTGGCTTTGAGTAGTTGGGCTTCTCATAACCCATCCGCCGCCGCTCGCCGTAGATTTCGCACAGCCATCTGTGTTTCCGCAAAGCTCGAGGAAGGTATAGCGGACCTTGCTGAGCTCATGAAACGACCGAATCTGCAGTTGCCTTGCAGATCTCTTCCACACAACGGCCTCCCAGTAGCTTGGATTACAGGAGTACGCCAACACTCCCAGCCGCAACACAATGCTTAAGAACTTGAAGGCTGGTCCATCGGAAACACAAACTTTTTTGTGCTCATTTTAACATTTTCTCACTCTATACTCATTACAATTAGACGAACAAGGAACACATTCACCGTATAATATTGTCATTTTTAAAGACGCAAATTCGATGCAATGTAGGCGTAATGAAACATAATAAATTGTAAATCAGACAAATGTATCGTGTAGCATCATTGATTGGCAAATGAAGATCCGAGCATGGAAACATATCATAGCAACAACAGCTTGTGATGCGGTATTTTTCCCTGTCGACCAGTTCCCTAAATCATAGATGGAAAGAGTACGCAAATCTCTCGCAGTCAGTTGTCGAAGCAAGCAGTACTTAAAGTATCCTTACACGAGCGTCAGCGGAGCGTCAGCCGAGCAAAGTCGTGACAAGTCGCATAAGAGGAGCAGTAAACGCTTCTTGACGACCGGGGTCGACCCAGGCCCCGCCACATAGAACACCTTGCGATAGCTCGCTTCATTATATAGTAATGTTGTTATTTTCTTGGCTTCGTCGCATCTCAGATTGGGAAATTTCTTTCTATTTAGTCTTTAATTTCCCTATATCCTATGTGTTGTTTATTTTGTTTCGACTGAACCATTTTAAGTGAATTTCAATTTGTGCATAATGAAATGAAAATGGAATAAAACCAAAATTCTTACTTTCCGTATATAGAGTGCAATAATTCTTCGTGTAAATTGTCAGAATGATTAAGCGAAGATTGATGTTTGCACCACAATCCTCTCGCATGCAATCACCTTCCAATAATACCTGCCACAGGACATTCTGTACCAAGTAGAGTATTTGGACTTGGCATGGCAGACCTTTCCAAAACGTTTCGGTCATTGCAACTATTTTGTTAGAACTATCACTTACTTACACATGACAACATACAAGGCACAAATAAAAAAGGGGAACTGATTACAAATAGGGCAATGGCAGTGCAAGGAAAAGCAGGAAACTGAGAGTGTAAAAAGTGGTTGAGTGGTCGAGCCACGCCGACGCCACACTATGCCCAGACGACCGCAGCTGTGACGAAGGATCGCCAGCTCACTGGCAGCTTGAGGGTTCGTCTTCTCGAATTGTCACCTGCTTTCGCAGTAATTTCCGGAATCTTTTCACGATACGCATTTCATCTTTAGACGCCTTACTTGGCTTTGAGTAGTTGAGCTTCTCATAACCCATCCGCCGCCGCTCGCCGTAGATTTCGCACAGCCATCTGTGTTTCCGCAAAGCTCGAGGAAGGTATAGCGGACCTTGCTGAGCTCATGAAACGACCGAATCTGCAGTTGCCTTGCAGATCTCTTCTACACAACGGCCTGCCAGTAGCTTGGATTACAGGAGTACGCCAACACTCCCAGCCGCAACACAATGCTTAAGAACTTGAAGGCTTGTCCATCGGAAACACAAACTTTTTTGTGCTCATTTTAACATTTTCTCACTCTATACTCATTACAATTAGACGAACAAGGAACACATTCACCGTATAATATTGTCATTTTTAAAGACGCAAATTCGATGCAATGTAGGCGTAATGAAACATAATAAATTGTAAATCAGACAAATGTATCGTGTAGCATCATTGATTGGCAAATGAAGATCCGAGCATGGAAACATATCATAGCAACAACAGCTTGTGATGCGGTATTTTTCCCTGTCGACCAGTTCCCTAAATCATAGATGGAAAGAGTACGCAAATCTCTCGCAGTCAGTTGTCGAAGCAAGCAGTACTTAAAGTATCCTTACACGAGCGTCAGCGGAGCGTCAGCCGAGCAAAGTCGTGACAAGTCGCATAAGAGGAGCAGTAAACGCTTCTTGACGACCGGGGTCGACCCAGGCCCCGCCACATAGAACACCTTGCGATAGCTCGCTTCATTATATAGTAATGTTGTTATTTTCTTGGCTTCGTCGCATCTCAGATTGGGAAATTTCTTTCTATTTAGTCTTTAATTTCCCTATATCCTATGTGTTGATAATTTGGTTTCGACTGAACCATTTTAAGTGAATTTCAATTTGTGCATAATGAAATGAAAATGGAATAAAACCAAAATTCTTACTTTCCGTATATAGAGTGCAATAATTCTTCGTGTAAATTGTCAGAATGACTAGCGAAGATTGATGTTTGCACCACAATCCTCTCGCATGCAATCACCTTCCAATAATACCTGCCACAGGACATTCTGTACCAAGTAGAGTATTTGGACTTGGCATGGCAGACCTTTCCAAAACGTTTCGGTCATTGCAACTATTTTGTTAGAACTATCACTTACTTACACATGACAACATACAAGGCACAAATAAAAAAGGGGAACTGATTACAAATAGGGCAATGGCAGTGCAAGGAAATGCAGGAAACTGAGAGTGTAAAAAGTGGTTGAGTGGTCGAGCCACGCCGACGCCACACTATGCCCAGACGACCGCAGCTGTGACGAAGGATCGCCAGCTCACTGGCAGCTTGAGGGTTCGTCTTCTCGAATTGTCACCTGCTTTCGCAGTAATTTCCGGAATCTTTTCACGATACGCATTTCATCTTTAGACGCCTTACTTGGCTTTGAGTAGTTGAGCTTCTCATAACCCATCCGCCGCCGCTCGCCGTAGATTTCGCACAGCCATCTGTGTTTCCGCAAAGCTCGAGGAAGGTATAGCGGACCTTGCTGAGCTCATGAAACGACCGAATCTGCAGTTGCCTTGCAGATCTCTTCCACACAACGGCCTCCCAGTAGCTTGGATTACAGGAGTACGCCAACACTCCCAGCCGCAACACAATGCTTAAGAACTTGAAGGCTGGTCCATCGGAAACACAAACTTTTTTGTGCTCATTTTAACATTTTCTCACTCTATACTCATTACAATTAGACGAACAAGGAACACATTCACCGTATAATATTGTCATTTTTAAAGACGCAAATTCGATGCAATGTAGGCGTAATGAAACATAATAAATTGTAAATCAGACAAATGTATCGTGTAGCATCATTGATTGGCAAATGAAGATCCGAGCATGGAAACATATCATAGCAACAACAGCTTGTGATGCGGTATTTTTCCCTGTCGACCAGTTCCCTAAATCATAGATGGAAAGAGTACGCAAATCTCTCGCAGTCAGTTGTCGAAGCAAGCAGTACTTAAAGTATCCTTACACGAGCGTCAGCGGAGCGTCAGCCGAGCAAAGTCGTGACAAGTCGCATAAGAGGAGCAGTAAACGCTTCTTGACGACCGGGGTCGACCCAGGCCCCGCCACATAGAACACCTTGCGATAGCTCGCTTCATTATATAGTAATGTTGTTATTTTCTTGGCTTCGTCGCATCTCAGATTGGGAAATTTCTTTCTATTTAGTCTTTAATTTCCCTATATCCTATGTGTTGTTTATTTTGTTTCGACTGAACCATTTTAAGTGAATTTCAATTTGTGCATAATGAAATGAAAATGGAATAAAACCAAAATTCTTACTTTCCGTATATAGAGTGCAATAATTCTTCGTGTAAATTGTCAGAATGACTAAGCGAAGATTGATGTTTGCACCACAATCCTCTCGCATGCAATCACCTTCCAATAATACCTGCCACAGGACATTCTGTACCAAGTAGAGTATTTGGACTTGGCATGGCAGACCTTTCCAAAACGTTTCGGTCATTGCAACTATTTTGTTAGAACTATCACTTACTTACACATGACAACATACAAGGCACAAATAAAAAAGGGGAACTGATTACAAATAGGGCAATGGCAGTGCAAGGAAAAGCAGGAAACTGAGAGTGTAAAAAGTGGTTGAGTGGTCGAGCCACGCCGACGCCACACTATGCCCAGACGACCGCAGCTGTGACGAAGGATCGCCAGCTCACTGGCAGCTTGAGGGTTCGTCTTCTCGAATTGTCACCTGCTTTCGCAGTAATTTCCGGAATTTTTTCACGATACGCATTTCATCTTTAGACGCCTTACTTGGCTTTGAGTAGTTGAGCTTCTCATAACCCATCCGCCGCCGCTCGCCGTAGATTTCGCACAGCCATCTGTGTTTCCGCAAAGCTCGAGGAAGGTATAGCGGACCTTGCTGAGCTCATGAAACGACCGAATCTGCAGTTGCCTTGCAGATCTCTTCTACACAACGGCCTCCCAGTAGCTTGGATTACAGGAGTACGCCAACACTCCCAGCCGCAACACAATGCTTAAGAACTTGAAGGCTTGTCCATCGGAAACACAAACTTTTTTGTGCTCATTTTAACATTTTCTCACTCTATACTCATTACAATTAGACGAACAAGGAACACATTCACCGTATAATATTGTCATTTTTAAAGACGCAAATTCGATGCAATGTAGGCGTAATGAAACATAATAAATTGTAAATCAGACAAATGTATCGTGTAGCATCATTGATTGGCAAATGAAGATCCGAGCATGGAAACATATCATAGCAACAACAGCTTGTGATGCGGTATTTTTCCCTGTCGACCAGTTCCCTAAATCATAGATGGAAAGAGTACGCAAATCTCTCGCAGTCAGTTGTCGAAGCAAGCAGTACTTAAAGTATCCTTACACGAGCGTCAGCGGAGCGTCAGCCGAGCAAAGTCGTGACAAGTCGCATAAGAGGAGCAGTAAACGCTTCTTGACGACCGGGGTCGACCCAGGCCCCGCCACATAGAACACCTTGCGATAGCTCGCTTCATTATATAGTAATGTTGTTATTTTCTTGGCTTCGTCGCATCTCAGATTGGGAAATTTCTTTCTATTTAGTCTTTAATTTCCCTATATCCTATGTGTTGATAATTTGGTTTCGACTGAACCATTTTAAGTGAATTTCAATTTGTGCATAATGAAATGAAAATGGAATAAAACCAAAATTCTTACTTTCCGTATATAGAGTGCAATAATTCTTCGTGTAAATTGTCAGAATGACTAGCGAAGATTGATGTTTGCACCACAATCCTCTCGCATGCAATCACCTTCCAATAATACCTGCCACAGGACATTCTGTACCAAGTAGAGTATTTGGACTTGGCATGGCAGACCTTTCCAAAACGTTTCGGTCATTGCAACTATTTTGTTAGAACTATCACTTACTTACACATGACAACATACAAGGCACAAATAAAAAAGGGGAACTGATTACAAATAGGGCAATGGCAGTGCAAGGAAATGCAGGAAACTGAGAGTGTAAAAAGTGGTTGAGTGGTCGAGCCACGCCGACGCCACACTATGCCCAGACGACCGCAGCTGTGACGAAGGATCGCCAGCTCACTGGCAGCTTGAGGGTTCGTCTTCTCGAATTGTCACCTGCTTTCGCAGTAATTTCCGGAATCTTTTCACGATACGCATTTCATCTTTAGACGCCTTACTTGGCTTTGAGTAGTTGAGCTTCTCATAACCCATCCGCCGCCGCTCGCCGTAGATTTCGCACAGCCATCTGTGTTTCCGCAAAGCTCGAGGAAGGTATAGCGGACCTTGCTGAGCTCATGAAACGACCGAATCTGCAGTTGCCTTGCAGATCTCTTCCACACAACGGCCTCCCAGTAGCTTGGATTACAGGAGTACGCCAACACTCCCAGCCGCAACACAATGCTTAAGAACTTGAAGGCTGGTCCATCGGAAACACAAACTTTTTTGTGCTCATTTTAACATTTTCTCACTCTATACTCATTACAATTAGACGAACAAGGAACACATTCACCGTATAATATTGTCATTTTTAAAGACGCAAATTCGATGCAATGTAGGCGTAATGAAACATAATAAATTGTAAATCAGACAAATGTATCGTGTAGCATCATTGATTGGCAAATGAAGATCCGAGCATGGAAACATATCATAGCAACAACAGCTTGTGATGCGGTATTTTTCCCTGTCGACCAGTTCCCTAAATCATAGATGGAAAGAGTACGCAAATCTCTCGCAGTCAGTTGTCGAAGCAAGCAGTACTTAAAGTATCCTTACACGAGCGTCAGCGGAGCGTCAGCCGAGCAAAGTCGTGACAAGTCGCATAAGAGGAGCAGTAAACGCTTCTTGACGACCGGGGTCGACCCAGGCCCCGCCACATAGAACACCTTGCGATAGCTCGCTTCATTATATAGTAATGTTGTTATTTTCTTGGCTTCGTCGCATCTCAGATTGGGAAATTTCTTTCTATTTAGTCTTTAATTTCCCTATATCCTATGTGTTGTTTATTTTGTTTCGACTGAACCATTTTAAGTGAATTTCAATTTGTGCATAATGAAATGAAAATGGAATAAAACCAAAATTCTTACTTTCCGTATATAGAGTGCAATAATTCTTCGTGTAAATTGTCAGAATGACTAAGCGAAGATTGATGTTTGCACCACAATCCTCTCGCATGCAATCACCTTCCAATAATACCTGCCACAGGACATTCTGTACCAAGTAGAGTATTTGGACTTGGCATGGCAGACCTTTCCAAAACGTTTCGGTCATTGCAACTATTTTGTTAGAACTATCACTTACTTACACATGACAACATACAAGGCACAAATAAAAAAGGGGAACTGATTACAAATAGGGCAATGGCAGTGCAAGGAAAAGCAGGAAACTGAGAGTGTAAAAAGTGGTTGAGTGGTCGAGCCACGCCGACGCCACACTATGCCCAGACGACCGCAGCTGTGACGAAGGATCGCCAGCTCACTGGCAGCTTGAGGGTTCGTCTTCTCGAATTGTCACCTGCTTTCGCAGTAATTTCCGGAATCTTTTCACGATACGCATTTCATCTTTAGACGCCTTACTTGGCTTTGAGTAGTTGAGCTTCTCATAACCCATCCGCCGCCGCTCGCCGTAGATTTCGCACAGCCATCTGTGTTTCCGCAAAGCTCGAGGAAGGTATAGCGGACCTTGCTGAGCTCATGAAACGACCGAATCTGCAGTTGCCTTGCAGATCTCTTCTACACAACGGCCTCCCAGTAGCTTGGATTACAGGAGTACGCCAACACTCCCAGCCGCAACACAATGCTTAAGAACTTGAAGGCTTGTCCATCGGAAACACAAACTTTTTTGTGCTCATTTTAACATTTTCTCACTCTATACTCATTACAATTAGACGAACAAGGAACACATTCACCGTATAATATTGTCATTTTTAAAGACGCAAATTCGATGCAATGTAGGCGTAATGAAACATAATAAATTGTAAATCAGACAAATGTATCGTGTAGCATCATTGATTGGCAAATGAAGATCCGAGCATGGAAACATATCATAGCAACAACAGCTTGTGATGCGGTATTTTTCCCTGTCGACCAGTTCCCTAAATCATAGATGGAAAGAGTACGCAAATCTCTCGCAGTCAGTTGTCGAAGCAAGCAGTACTTAAAGTATCCTTACACGAGCGTCAGCGGAGCGTCAGCCGAGCAAAGTCGTGACAAGTCGCATAAGAGGAGCAGTAAACGCTTCTTGACGACCGGGGTCGACCCAGGCCCCGCCACATAGAACACCTTGCGATAGCTCGCTTCATTATATAGTAATGTTGTTATTTTCTTGGCTTCCTCGCATCTCAGATTGGGAAATTTCTTTCTATTTAGTCTTTAATTTCCCTATATCCTATGTGTTGTTTATTTTGTTTCGACTGAACCATTTTAAGTGAATTTCAATTTGTGCATAATGAAATGAAAATGGAATAAAACCAAAATTCTTATTTTCCGTATATAGAGTGCAATAATTCTTTGCGTAAATTGTCAGAATGACTAGCGAAGATTGATGTTTGCACCACAATCCTCTCACATGCAATCACCTTCCAATAATACCTGCCACAGGACATTCTGTACCAAGTAGAGTATTTGGACTTGGCATGGCAGACCTTTCCAAAACGTTTCGGTCATTGCAACTATTTTGTTGGAACTATCACTTACTTTCACATGACAACATACAAGGCACAAATAAAAAAGGGGAACTTATTTCAAATAGGGCAATGGCAGTGAAAGGAAAAGCAGGAAACTGAGAGTGTAAAAAGTGGTTGAGTGGTCGAGCCACGCCGACGCCACACTATGCCCAGACGACCGCAGCTGTGACGAAGGATCGCCAGCTCACTGGCAGCTTGAGGGTTCGTCTTCTCGAATTGTCACCTGCTTTCGCAGTAATTTCCGGAATCTTTTCACGATACGCATCTCATCTTTAGACGCCTTACTTGGCTTTGAGTAGTTGGGCTTCTCATAACCCATCCGCCGCCGCTCGCCGTAGATTTCGCACAGCCATTTGTGTTTCCGCAAAGCTCGAGGAACGTATAGCGGACCTTGCTGAGCTCATGAAACGACCGAATCTGCAGTTGCCTTGCAGATCTCTTCCACACAACGGCCTCCCAGTAGCTTGGATTACAGGAGTACGCCAACACTCCCAGCCGCAACACAATGCTTAAGAACTTGAAGGCTTGTCCATCGGAAACACAAACTTTTTTGTGCTCATTTTAACATTTTCTCACTCTATACTCATTACAATTAGACGAGCAAGGAATATATTCACCGTATAATATTGTCATTTTTAAAGACGCAAATTCGATGCAATGTAGGCGTAATGAAACATAATAAATTGTAAATCAGACAAATGTATCGTGTAGCATCATTGATTGGCAAATGAAGATCCGAGCATGGAAACATATCATAGCAACAACAGCTTGTGATGCGGTATTTTTCCCTGTCGACCAGTTTCCTAAATCATAGATGGAAAGAGTACGCAAATCTCTCGCAGTCAGTTGTCGAAGCAAGCAGTACTTAAAGTTTCCTTACACGAGCGTCAGCGGAGCGTCAGCCGAGCAAAGTCGTGACAAGTCGCATAAGAGGAGCAGTAAACGCTTCTTGACGACCGGGGTCGACCCAGGCCCCGCCACATAGAACACCTTGCGATAGCTCGCTTCATTATATAGTAATGTTGTTATTTTCTTGGCTTCCTCGCATCTCAGATTGGGAAATTTCTTTCTATTTAGTCTTTAATTTCCCTATATCCTATGTGTTGTTTATTTTGTTTCGACTGAACCATTTTAAGTGAATTTAAATTTGCGCATAATGAAATTTATAATGAAAATGGAATAAAACCAAAATTCTTACTTTCCGTATATAGAGTGCAATAATTCTTCGTGTAAATTGTCAGAATGACTAGCGAAGATTGATGTTTGCACCACAATCCTCTCGCATGCAATCACCTTCCAATAATACCTGCCACAGGACATTCTGTACCAAGTAGAGTATTTGGACTTGGCATGGCAGACCTTTCCAAAACGTTTCGGTCATTGCAACTATTTTGTTAGAACTATCACTTACTTACACTTGACAACATACAAGGCACAAATAAAAAAGGGGAACTGATTTCAAATAGGGCAATGGCAGTGAAAGGGTAAGCAGGAAACTGAGAGTGTAAAAAGTGGTTGTGTGGTCAAGCGACGCCGACGCCCCACTCTGCCCAGACGACCGCAGCTGTGACGAAGGATCGCCAGCTCACTGGCAGCTTGAGGGTTCGTCTTCTCGAATTGTCACCTGCTTTCGCAGTAATTTCCGGAATCTTTTCACGATACGCATTTCATCTTTAGAGGCCTTGCTTGGCTTTGAGTAGTTGGGCTTCTCATAACCCATCCGCCGCCGCTCGCCGATGATTTCGCACAGACATCTGTGTTTCCGCAAAGCTCGAGGAAGGTATAGCGGACCTTGCTGTGCTCATGAAACGACCGAATCTGCAGTTGCCTTGCAGATCTCTTCCACACAACGGCCTCCCTGTAGCTTGGATTACAGGAGTACGCCAACACTCCCAGCCGCAACACAATGCTTAAGAACTTGAAGGCTTGTCCATCGGAAACTCAAACTTTTTTGTGCTCATTTTAACATTTCCTCACACTATACTCATTACAAATAGACGAACAAGGAACACGTTCACCGTATAATATTGTCATTTTTAAAGACGCAAATTCGATGCAATGTAGGCGTAATGAAACATAATAAATTGTAAATCAGACAAATGTATCGTGTAGCATCATTGATTGGCAAATGAAGATCCGAGTATGGAAACATATCATAGCAACAACAGCTTGTGGTGCGGTATTTTTCCCTGTCGACCAGTTCCCTAAATCGTAGATGGAAAGAGTACGCAAATCTCTCGCAGTCAGTTGTCGAAGCAAGCAGTACTTAAAGTATCCTTACACGAGCGTCAGCGGAGCGTCAGCCGAGCAAAGTCGTGACAAGTCGCATAAGAGGAGCAGTAAACGCTTCTTGACGACCGGGGTCGACCCAGGCCCCGCCAAATAGAACACCTTGCGATAGCTCGCTTCATTATATAGTAATGTTGTTATTTTCTTGGCTTCGTCGCATCTTAGATTGGGAAATTTCTTTCTATTTAGTCTTTAATTTCCCTATATCCTATGTGTTGTTTATTTTGTTTCGACTGAACCATTTTAAGTGAATTTCAATTTGTGCATAATGAAATGAAAATGGAATAAAACCAAAATTCTTACTTTCCGTATATAGAGTGCAATAATTCTTCGTCTAAATTGTCAGAATGACTAGCGAAGATTGATGTTTGCACTACAATCCTCTCGCATGCAATCACCTTCCAATAATACCTGCCACAGGACATTCTGTACCAAGTAGAGTATTTGGACTTGGCATGGCAGACCTTTCCAAAACGTTTCGGTCATTGCAACTATTTTGTTAGAACTATCACTTACTTACACATGACAACATACAAGGCACAAATAAAAAAGGGGAACTGATTTCAAATAGGGCAATGGCAGTGAAAGGGTAAGCAGGAAACTGAGAGTGTAAAAGGTGGTTGTGTGGTCGAGCGACGCTGACGCCCCACTCTGCCCAGACGACCGCAGCCGTGACGAAGGATCGCCAGCTCACTGGCAGCTTGAGGGTTCGTCTTCTCGAATTGTCACCTGCTTTCGCAGTAATTTCCGGAATCTTTTCACGATACGCATTTCATCTTTAGAGGCCTTACTTGGCTTTGTGTAGTTGGGCTTCTCATAACCCATCCGCCGCCGCTCGCCGATGATTTCGCACAGACATCTGTGTTTCCGCAAAGCTCGAGGAAGGTATAGCGGACCTTGCTGAGCTCATGAAACGACCGAATCTGCAGTTGCCTTGCAGATCTCTTCCACACAACGGCCTCCCTGTAGCTTGGATTACAGGAGTACGCCAACACTCCCAGCCGCAACACAATGCTTAAGAACTTGAAGGCTTGTCCATCGGAAACTCAAACTTTTTTGTGCTCATTTTAACATTTCCTCACACTATACTCATTACAAATAGACGAACAAGGAACACGTTCACCGTATAATATTGTCATTTTTAAAGACGCAAATTCGATGCAATGTAGGCGTAATGAAACATAATAAATTGTAAATCAGACAAATGTATCGTGTAGCATCATTGATTGGCAAATGAAGATCCGAGTATGGAAACATATCATAGCAACAACAGCTTGTGGTGCGGTATTTTTCCCTGTCGACCAGTTCCCTAAATCGTAGATGGAAAGAGTACGCAAATCTCTCGCAGTCAGTTGTCGAAGCAAGCAGTACTTAAAGTATCCTTACACGAGCGTCAGCGGAGCGTCAGCCGAGCAAAGTCGTGACAAGTCGCATAAGAGGAGCAGTAAACGCTTCTTGACGACCGGGGTCGACCCAGGCCCCGCCAAATAGAACACCTTGCGATAGCTCGCTTCATTATATAGTAATGTTGTTATTTTCTTGGCTTCGTCGCATCTTAGATTGGGAAATTTCTTTCTATTTAGTCTTTAATTTCCCTATATCCTATGTGTTGTTTATTTTGTTTCGACTGAACCATTTTAAGTGAATTTCAATTTGTGCATAATGAAATGAAAATGGAATAAAACCAAAATTCTTACTTTCCGTATATAGAGTGCAATAATTCTTCGTGTAAATTGTCAGAATGACTAGCGAAGATTGATGTTTGCACTACAATCCTCTCGCATGCAATCACCTTCCAATAATACCTGCCACAGGACATTCTGTACCAAGTAGAGTATTTGGACTTGGCATGGCAGACCTTTCCAAAACGTTTCGGTCATTGCAACTATTTTGTTAGAACTATCACTTACTTACACTTGACAACATACAAGGCACAAATAAAAAAGGGGAACTGATTTCAAATAGGGCAATGGCAGTGAAAGGGTAAGCAGGAAACTGAGAGTGTAAAAAGTGGTTGAGTGGTCGAGCCACGCCGACGCCACACTATGCCCAGACGACCGCAGCTGTGACGAAGGATCGCCAGCTCACTGGCAGCTTGAGGGTTCGTCTTCTCGAATTGTCACCTGCTTTCGCAGTAATTTCCGGAATCTTTTCACGATACGAATTTCATCTTTAGAGGCCTTACTTGGCTTTGAGTAGTTGGGCTTCTCATAACCCATCCGCCGCCGCTCGCCGATGATTTCGCACAGACATCTGTGTTTCCGCAAAGCTCGAGGAAGGTATAGCGGACCTTGCTGAGCTCATGAAACGACCGAATCTGCAGTTGCCTTGCAGATCTCTTCCACACAACGGCCTCCCTGTAGCTTGGATTACAGGAGTACGCCAACACTCCCAGCCGCAACACAATGCTTAAGAACTTGAAGGCTTGTCCATCGGAAACTCAAACTTTTTTGTGCTCATTTTAACATTTCCTCACACTATACTCATTACAAATAGACGAACAAGGAACACGTTCACCGTATAATATTGTCATTTTTAAAGACGCAAATTCGATGCAATGTAGGCGTAATGAAACATAATAAATTGTAAATCAGACAAATGTATCGTGTAGCATCATTGATTGGCAAATGAAGATCCGAGTATGGAAACATATCATAGCAACAACAGCTTGTGGTGCGGTATTTTTCCCTGTCGACCAGTTCCCTAAATCGTAGATGGAAAGAGTACGCAAATCTCTCGCAGTCAGTTGTCGAAGCAAGCAGTACTTAAAGTATCCTTACACGAGCGTCAGCGGAGCGTCAGCCGAGCAAAGTCGTGACAAGTCGCATAAGAGGAGCAGTAAACGCTTCTTGACGACCGGGGTCGACCCAGGCCCCGCCAAATAGAACACCTTGCGGTAGCTCGCTTCATTATATAGTAATGTTGTTATTTTCTTGGCTTCGTCACATCTTAGATTGGGAAATTTCTTTCTATTTAGTCTTTAATTTCCCTATATCCTATGTGTTGTTTATTTTGTTTCGACTGAACCATTTTAAGTGAATTTCAATTTGTGCATAATGAAATGAAAATGGAATAAAACCAAAATTCTTACTTTCCGTATATAGAGTGCAATAATTCTTCGTGTAAATTGTCAGAATGACCAGCGAAGATTTATGTTTGCACCACAATCCTCTCGCATGCAATCACCTTCCAATAATACCTGCCACAGGACATTCTGTACCAAGTAGAGTATTTGGACTTGGCATGGCAGACCTTTCCAAAACGTTTCGGTCATTGCAACTATTTTGTTGGAACTATCACTTACTTACACATGACAACATACAAGGCACAAATAAAAAAGGGGAACTGATTTCAAATAGGGCAATGGCAGTGAAAGGGTAAGCAGGAAACTGAGAGTGTAAAAGGTGGTTGTGTGGTCGAGCGACGCTGACGCCCCACTCCGCCCAGACGACCGCAGCTGTGACGAAGGATCGCCAGCTCACTGGCAGCTTGAGGGTTCGTCTTCTCGAATTGTCACCTGCTTTCGCAGTAATTTCCGGAATCTTTTCACGATACGCATTTCATCTTTAGAGGCCTTACTTGGCTTTGAGTAGTTGGGCTTCTCATAACCCATCCGCCGCCGCTCGCCGATGATTTCGCACAGACATCTGTGTTTCCGCAAAGCTCGAGGAAGGTATAGCGGACCTTGCTGAGCTCATGAAACGACCGAATCTGCAGTTGCCTTGCAGATCTCTTCCACACAACGGCCTCCCTGTAGCTTGGATTACAGGAGTACGCCAACACTCCCAGCCGCAACACAATGCTTAAGAACTTGAAGGCTTGTCCATCGGAAACTCAAACTTTTTTGTGCTCATTTTAACATTTCCTCACACTATACTCATTACAAATAGACGAACAAGGAACACGTTCACCGTATAATATTGTCATTTTTAAAGACGCAAATTCGATGCAATGTAGGCGTAATGAAACATAATAAATTGTAAATCAGACAAATGTATCGTGTAGCATCATTGATTGGCAAATGAAGATCCGAGTATGGAAACATATCATAGCAACAACAGCTTGTGGTGCGGTATTTTTCCCTGTCGACCAGTTCCCTAAATCGTAGATGGAAAGAGTACGCAAATCTCTCGCAGTCAGTTGTCGAAGCAAGCAGTACTTAAAGTATCCTTACACGAGCGTCAGCGGAGCGTCAGCCGAGCAAAGTCGTGACAAGTCGCATAAGAGGAGCAGTAAACGCTTCTTGACGACCGGGGTCGACCCAGGCCCCGCCAAATAGAACACCTTGCGATAGCTCGCTTCATTATATAGTAATGTTGTTATTTTCTTGGCTTCGTCGCATCTCAGATTGGGAAATTTCTTTCTATTTAGTCTTTAATTTCCCTATATCCTATGTGTTGTTTATTTTGTTTCGACTGAACCATTTTAAGTGAATTTCAATTTGTGCATAATGATATGAAAATGGAATAAAACCAAAATTCTTACTTTCCGTATATAGAGTGCAATAATTCTTCGTGTAAATTGTCAGAATGACTAGTGAAGATTGATGTTTGCACTACAATCCTCTCGCATGCAATCACCTTCCAATAATACCTGCCACAGGACAGTCTGTACCAAGTAGAGTATTTGGACTTGGCATGGCAGACCTTTCCAAAACGTTTCGGTCATTGCAACTATTTTGTTAGAACTATCACTTACTTACACATGACAACATACAAGGCACAAATAAAAAAGGGGAACTGATTTCAAATAGGGCAATGGCAGTGAAAGGGTAAGCAGGAAACTCAGAGTGTAAAAGGTGGTTGTGTGGTCGAGCGACGCTGACGCCCCACTCTGCCCAGACGACCACAGCTGTGACGAAGGATCGCCAGCTCACTGGCAGCTTGAGGGTTCGTCTTCTCGAATTGTCACCTGCTTTCGCAGTAATTTCCGGAATCTTTTCACGACACGCATTTCATCTTTAGAGGCCTTACTTGGCTTTGAGTAGTTGGGCTTCTCATAACCCATCCGCCGCCGCTCGCCGATGATTTCGCACAGACATCTGTGTTTCCGCAAAGCTCGAGGAAGGTATAGCGGACCTTGCTGAGCTCATGAAACGACCGAATCTGCAGTTGCCTTGCAGATCTCTTCCACACAACGGCCTCCCAGTAGCTTGGATTACAGGAGTACGCCAACACTCCCAGCCGCAACACAATGCTTAAGAACTTGAAGGCTTGTCCATCGGAAACTCAAACTTTTTTGTGCTCATTTTAACATTTCCTCACACTATACTCATTACAAATAGACGAACAAGGAACACGTTCACCGTATAATATTGTCATTTTTAAAGACGCAAATTCGATGCAATGTAGGCGTAATGAAACATAATAAATTGTAAATCAGACAAATGTATCGTGTAGCATCATTGATTGGCAAATGAAGATCCGAGTATGGAAACATATCATAGCAACAACAGCTTGTGGTGCGGTATTTTTCCCTGTCGACCAGTTCCCTAAATCGTAGATGGAAAGAGTACGCAAATCTCTCGCAGTCAGTTGTCGAAGCAAGCAGTACTTAAAGTATCCTTACACGAGCGTCAGCGGAGCGTCAGCCGAGCAAAGTCGTGACAAGTCGCATAAGAGGAGCAGTAAACGCTTCTTGACGACCGGGGTCGACCCAGGCCCCGCCAAATAGAACACCTTGCGATAGCTCGCTTCATTATATAGTAATGTTGTTATTTTCTTGGCTTCGTCACATCTTAGATTGGGAAATTTCTTTCTATTTAGTCTTTAATTTCCCTATATCCTATGTGTTGTTTATTTTGTTTCGACTGAACCATTTTAAGTGAATTTCAATTTGTGCATAATGAAATGAAAATGGAATAAAACCAAAATTCTTACTTTCCGTATATAGAGTGCAATAATTCTTCGTGTAAATTGTCAGAATGACCAGCGAAGATTTATGTTTGCACCACAATCCTCTCGCATGCAATCACCTTCCAATAATACCTGCCACAGGACATTCTGTACCAAGTAGAGTATTTGGACTTGGCATGGCAGACCTTTCCAAAACGTTTCGGTCATTGCAACTATTTTGTTGGAACTATCACTTACTTACACATGACAACATACAAGGCACAAATAAAAAAGGGGAACTGATTTCAAATAGGGCAATGGCAGTGAAAGGGTAAGCAGGAAACTGAGAGTGTAAAAGGTGGTTGTGTGGTCGAGCGACGCTGACGCCCCACTCCGCCCAGACGACCGCAGCTGTGACGAAGGATCGCCAGCTCACTGGCAGCTTGAGGGTTCGTCTTCTCGAATTGTCACCTGCTTTCGCAGTAATTTCCGGAATCTTTTCACGATACGCATTTCATCTTTAGAGGCCTTACTTGGCTTTGAGTAGTTGGGCTTCTCATAACCCATCCGCCGCCGCTCGCCGATGATTTCGCACAGACATCTGTGTTTCCGCAAAGCTCGAGGAAGGTATAGCGGACCTTGCTGAGCTCATGAAACGACCGAATCTGCAGTTGCCTTGCAGATCTCTTCCACACAACGGCCTCCCTGTAGCTTGGATTACAGGAGTACGCCAACACTCCCAGCCGCAACACAATGCTTAAGAACTTGAAGGCTTGTCCATCGGAAACTCAAACTTTTTTGTGCTCATTTTAACATTTCCTCACACTATACTCATTACAAATAGACGAACAAGGAACACGTTCACCGTATAATATTGTCATTTTTAAAGACGCAAATTCGATGCAATGTAGGCGTAATGAAACATAATAAATTGTAAATCAGACAAATGTATCGTGTAGCATCATTGATTGGCAAATGAAGATCCGAGTATGGAAACATATCATAGCAACAACAGCTTGTGGTGCGGTATTTTTCCCTGTCGACCAGTTCCCTAAATCGTAGATGGAAAGAGTACGCAAATCTCTCGCAGTCAGTTGTCGAAGCAAGCAGTACTTAAAGTATCCTTACACGAGCGTCAGCGGAGCGTCAGCCGAGCAAAGTCGTGACAAGTCGCATAAGAGGAGCAGTAAACGCTTCTTGACGACCGGGGTCGACCCAGGCCCCGCCAAATAGAACACCTTGCGATAGCTCGCTTCATTATATAGTAATGTTGTTATTTTCTTGGCTTCGTCACATCTTAGATTGGGAAATTTCTTTCTATTTAGTCTTTAATTTCCCTATATCCTATGTGTTGTTTATTTTGTTTCGACTGAACCATTTTAAGTGAATTTCAATTTGTGCATAATGAAATGAAAATGGAATAAAACCAAAATTCTTACTTTCCGTATATAGAGTGCAATAATTCTTCGTGTAAATTGTCAGAATGACCAGCGAAGATTTATGTTTGCACCACAATCCTCTCGCATGCAATCACCTTCCAATAATACCTGCCACAGGACATTCTGTACCAAGTAGAGTATTTGGACTTGGCATGGCAGACCTTTCCAAAACGTTTCGGTCATTGCAACTATTTTGTTGGAACTATCACTTACTTACACATGACAACATACAAGGCACAAATAAAAAAGGGGAACTGATTTCAAATAGGGCAATGGCAGTGAAAGGGTAAGCAGGAAACTGAGAGTGTAAAAGGTGGTTGTGTGGTCGAGCGACGCTGACGCCCCACTCCGCCCAGACGACCGCAGCTGTGACGAAGGATCGCCAGCTCACTGGCAGCTTGAGGGTTCGTCTTCTCGAATTGTCACCTGCTTTCGCAGTAATTTCCGGAATCTTTTCACGATACGCATTTCATCTTTAGAGGCCTTACTTGGCTTTGAGTAGTTGGGCTTCTCATAACCCATCCGCCGCCGCTCGCCGATGATTTCGCACAGACATCTGTGTTTCCGCAAAGCTCGAGGAAGGTATAGCGGACCTTGCTGAGCTCATGAAACGACCGAATCTGCAGTTGCCTTGCAGATCTCTTCCACACAACGGCCTCCCTGTAGCTTGGATTACAGGAGTACGCCAACACTCCCAGCCGCAACACAATGCTTAAGAACTTGAAGGCTTGTCCATCGGAAACTCAAACTTTTTTGTGCTCATTTTAACATTTCCTCACACTATACTCATTACAAATAGACGAACAAGGAACACGTTCACCGTATAATATTGTCATTTTTAAAGACGCAAATTCGATGCAATGTAGGCGTAATGAAACATAATAAATTGTAAATCAGACAAATGTATCGTGTAGCATCATTGATTGGCAAATGAAGATCCGAGTATGGAAACATATCATAGCAACAACAGCTTGTGGTGCGGTATTTTTCCCTGTCGACCAGTTCCCTAAATCGTAGATGGAAAGAGTACGCAAATCTCTCGCAGTCAGTTGTCGAAGCAAGCAGTACTTAAAGTATCCTTACACGAGCGTCAGCGGAGCGTCAGCCGAGCAAAGTCGTGACAAGTCGCATAAGAGGAGCAGTAAACGCTTCTTGACGACCGGGGTCGACCCAGGCCCCGCCAAATAGAACACCTTGCGATAGCTCGCTTCATTATATAGTAATGTTGTTATTTTCTTGGCTTCGTCACATCTTAGATTGGGAAATTTCTTTCTATTTAGTCTTTAATTTCCCTATATCCTATGTGTTGTTTATTTTGTTTCGACTGAACCATTTTAAGTGAATTTCAATTTGTGCATAATGAAATGAAAATGGAATAAAACCAAAATTCTTACTTTCCGTATATAGAGTGCAATAATTCTTCGTGTAAATTGTCAGAATGACCAGCGAAGATTTATGTTTGCACCACAATCCTCTCGCATGCAATCACCTTCCAATAATACCTGCCACAGGACATTCTGTACCAAGTAGAGTATTTGGACTTGGCATGGCAGACCTTTCCAAAACGTTTCGGTCATTGCAACTATTTTGTTGGAACTATCACTTACTTACACATGACAACATACAAGGCACAAATAAAAAAGGGGAACTGATTTCAAATAGGGCAATGGCAGTGAAAGGGTAAGCAGGAAACTGAGAGTGTAAAAGGTGGTTGTGTGGTCGAGCGACGCTGACGCCCCACTCCGCCCAGACGACCGCAGCTGTGACGAAGGATCGCCAGCTCACTGGCAGCTTGAGGGTTCGTCTTCTCGAATTGTCACCTGCTTTCGCAGTAATTTCCGGAATCTTTTCACGATACGCATTTCATCTTTAGAGGCCTTACTTGGCTTTGAGTAGTTGGGCTTCTCATAACCCATCCGCCGCCGCTCGCCGATGATTTCGCACAGACATCTGTGTTTCCGCAAAGCTCGAGGAAGGTATAGCGGACCTTGCTGAGCTCATGAAACGACCGAATCTGCAGTTGCCTTGCAGATCTCTTCCACACAACGGCCTCCCTGTAGCTTGGATTACAGGAGTACGCCAACACTCCCAGCCGCAACACAATGCTTAAGAACTTGAAGGCTTGTCCATCGGAAACTCAAACTTTTTTGTGCTCATTTTAACATTTCCTCACACTATACTCATTACAAATAGACGAACAAGGAACACGTTCACCGTATAATATTGTCATTTTTAAAGACGCAAATTCGATGCAATGTAGGCGTAATGAAACATAATAAATTGTAAATCAGACAAATGTATCGTGTAGCATCATTGATTGGCAAATGAAGATCCGAGTATGGAAACATATCATAGCAACAACAGCTTGTGGTGCGGTATTTTTCCCTGTCGACCAGTTCCCTAAATCGTAGATGGAAAGAGTACGCAAATCTCTCGCAGTCAGTTGTCGAAGCAAGCAGTACTTAAAGTATCCTTACACGAGCGTCAGCGGAGCGTCAGCCGAGCAAAGTCGTGACAAGTCGCATAAGAGGAGCAGTAAACGCTTCTTGACGACCGGGGTCGACCCAGGCCCCGCCAAATAGAACACCTTGCGATAGCTCGCTTCATTATATAGTAATGTTGTTATTTTCTTGGCTTCGTCGCATCTCAGATTGGGAAATTTCTTTCTATTTAGTCTTTAATTTCCCTATATCCTATGTGTTGTTTATTTTGTTTCGACTGAACCATTTTAAGTGAATTTCAATTTGTGCATAATGATATGAAAATGGAATAAAACCAAAATTCTTACTTTCCGTATATAGAGTGCAATAATTCTTCGTGTAAATTGTCAGAATGACTAGTGAAGATTGATGTTTGCACTACAATCCTCTCGCATGCAATCACCTTCCAATAATACCTGCCACAGGACAGTCTGTACCAAGTAGAGTATTTGGACTTGGCATGGCAGACCTTTCCAAAACGTTTCGGTCATTGCAACTATTTTGTTAGAACTATCACTTACTTACACATGACAACATACAAGGCACAAATAAAAAAGGGGAACTGATTTCAAATAGGGCAATGGCAGTGAAAGGGTAAGCAGGAAACTCAGAGTGTAAAAGGTGGTTGTGTGGTCGAGCGACGCTGACGCCCCACTCTGCCCAGACGACCACAGCTGTGACGAAGGATCGCCAGCTCACTGGCAGCTTGAGGGTTCGTCTTCTCGAATTGTCACCTGCTTTCGCAGTAATTTCCGGAATCTTTTCACGACACGCATTTCATCTTTAGAGGCCTTACTTGGCTTTGAGTAGTTGGGCTTCTCATAACCCATCCGCCGCCGCTCGCCGATGATTTCGCACAGACATCTGTGTTTCCGCAAAGCTCGAGGAAGGTATAGCGGACCTTGCTGAGCTCATGAAACGACCGAATCTGCAGTTGCCTTGCAGATCTCTTCCACACAACGGCCTCCCAGTAGCTTGGATTACAGGAGTACGCCAACACTCCCAGCCGCAACACAATGCTTAAGAACTTGAAGGCTTGTCCATCGGAAACTCAAACTTTTTTGTGCTCATTTTAACATTTCCTCACACTATACTCATTACAAATAGACGAACAAGGAACACGTTCACCGTATAATATTGTCATTTTTAAAGACGCAAATTCGATGCAATGTAGGCGTAATGAAACATAATAAATTGTAAATCAGACAAATGTATCGTGTAGCATCATTGATTGGCAAATGAAGATCCGAGTATGGAAACATATCATAGCAACAACAGCTTGTGGTGCGGTATTTTTCCCTGTCGACCAGTTCCCTAAATCGTAGATGGAAAGAGTACGCAAATCTCTCGCAGTCAGTTGTCGAAGCAAGCAGTACTTAAAGTATCCTTACACGAGCGTCAGCGGAGCGTCAGCCGAGCAAAGTCGTGACAAGTCGCATAAGAGGAGCAGTAAACGCTTCTTGACGACCGGGGTCGACCCAGGCCCCGCCAAATAGAACACCTTGCGATAGCTCGCTTCATTATATAGTAATGTTGTTATTTTCTTGGCTTCGTCACATCTTAGATTGGGAAATTTCTTTCTATTTAGTCTTTAATTTCCCTATATCCTATGTGTTGTTTATTTTGTTTCGACTGAACCATTTTAAGTGAATTTCAATTTGTGCATAATGAAATGAAAATGGAATAAAACCAAAATTCTTACTTTCCGTATATAGAGTGCAATAATTCTTCGTGTAAATTGTCAGAATGACCAGCGAAGATTTATGTTTGCACCACAATCCTCTCGCATGCAATCACCTTCCAATAATACCTGCCACAGGACATTCTGTACCAAGTAGAGTATTTGGACTTGGCATGGCAGACCTTTCCAAAACGTTTCGGTCATTGCAACTATTTTGTTGGAACTATCACTTACTTACACATGACAACATACAAGGCACAAATAAAAAAGGGGAACTGATTTCAAATAGGGCAATGGCAGTGAAAGGGTAAGCAGGAAACTGAGAGTGTAAAAGGTGGTTGTGTGGTCGAGCGACGCTGACGCCCCACTCCGCCCAGACGACCGCAGCTGTGACGAAGGATCGCCAGCTCACTGGCAGCTTGAGGGTTCGTCTTCTCGAATTGTCACCTGCTTTCGCAGTAATTTCCGGAATCTTTTCACGATACGCATTTCATCTTTAGAGGCCTTACTTGGCTTTGAGTAGTTGGGCTTCTCATAACCCATCCGCCGCCGCTCGCCGATGATTTCGCACAGACATCTGTGTTTCCGCAAAGCTCGAGGAAGGTATAGCGGACCTTGCTGAGCTCATGAAACGACCGAATCTGCAGTTGCCTTGCAGATCTCTTCCACACAACGGCCTCCCTGTAGCTTGGATTACAGGAGTACGCCAACACTCCCAGCCGCAACACAATGCTTAAGAACTTGAAGGCTTGTCCATCGGAAACTCAAACTTTTTTGTGCTCATTTTAACATTTCCTCACACTATACTCATTACAAATAGACGAACAAGGAACACGTTCACCGTATAATATTGTCATTTTTAAAGACGCAAATTCGATGCAATGTAGGCGTAATGAAACATAATAAATTGTAAATCAGACAAATGTATCGTGTAGCATCATTGATTGGCAAATGAAGATCCGAGTATGGAAACATATCATAGCAACAACAGCTTGTGGTGCGGTATTTTTCCCTGTCGACCAGTTCCCTAAATCGTAGATGGAAAGAGTACGCAAATCTCTCGCAGTCAGTTGTCGAAGCAAGCAGTACTTAAAGTATCCTTACACGAGCGTCAGCGGAGCGTCAGCCGAGCAAAGTCGTGACAAGTCGCATAAGAGGAGCAGTAAACGCTTCTTGACGACCGGGGTCGACCCAGGCCCCGCCAAATAGAACACCTTGCGATAGCTCGCTTCATTATATAGTAATGTTGTTATTTTCTTGGCTTCGTCACATCTTAGATTGGGAAATTTCTTTCTATTTAGTCTTTAATTTCCCTATATCCTATGTGTTGTTTATTTTGTTTCGACTGAACCATTTTAAGTGAATTTCAATTTGTGCATAATGAAATGAAAATGGAATAAAACCAAAATTCTTACTTTCCGTATATAGAGTGCAATAATTCTTCGTGTAAATTGTCAGAATGACCAGCGAAGATTTATGTTTGCACCACAATCCTCTCGCATGCAATCACCTTCCAATAATACCTGCCACAGGACATTCTGTACCAAGTAGAGTATTTGGACTTGGCATGGCAGACCTTTCCAAAACGTTTCGGTCATTGCAACTATTTTGTTGGAACTATCACTTACTTACACATGACAACATACAAGGCACAAATAAAAAAGGGGAACTGATTTCAAATAGGGCAATGGCAGTGAAAGGGTAAGCAGGAAACTGAGAGTGTAAAAGGTGGTTGTGTGGTCGAGCGACGCTGACGCCCCACTCCGCCCAGACGACCGCAGCTGTGACGAAGGATCGCCAGCTCACTGGCAGCTTGAGGGTTCGTCTTCTCGAATTGTCACCTGCTTTCGCAGTAATTTCCGGAATCTTTTCACGATACGCATTTCATCTTTAGAGGCCTTACTTGGCTTTGAGTAGTTGGGCTTCTCATAACCCATCCGCCGCCGCTCGCCGATGATTTCGCACAGACATCTGTGTTTCCGCAAAGCTCGAGGAAGGTATAGCGGACCTTGCTGAGCTCATGAAACGACCGAATCTGCAGTTGCCTTGCAGATCTCTTCCACACAACGGCCTCCCTGTAGCTTGGATTACAGGAGTACGCCAACACTCCCAGCCGCAACACAATGCTTAAGAACTTGAAGGCTTGTCCATCGGAAACTCAAACTTTTTTGTGCTCATTTTAACATTTCCTCACACTATACTCATTACAAATAGACGAACAAGGAACACGTTCACCGTATAATATTGTCATTTTTAAAGACGCAAATTCGATGCAATGTAGGCGTAATGAAACATAATAAATTGTAAATCAGACAAATGTATCGTGTAGCATCATTGATTGGCAAATGAAGATCCGAGTATGGAAACATATCATAGCAACAACAGCTTGTGGTGCGGTATTTTTCCCTGTCGACCAGTTCCCTAAATCGTAGATGGAAAGAGTACGCAAATCTCTCGCAGTCAGTTGTCGAAGCAAGCAGTACTTAAAGTATCCTTACACGAGCGTCAGCCGAGCAAAGTCGTGACAAGTCGCATAAGAGGAGCAGTAAACGCTTCTTGACGACCGGGGTCGACCCAGGCCCCGCCAAATAGAACACCTTGCGATAGCTCGCTTCATTATATAGTAATGTTGTTATTTTCTTGGCTTCGTCACATCTTAGATTGGGAAATTTCTTTCTATTTAGTCTTTAATTTTCCTATATCCTATGTGTTGTTTATTTTGTTTCGACTGAACCATTTTAAGTGAATTTCAATTTGTGCATAATGAAATGAAAATGGAATAAAACCAAAATTCTTACTTTCCGTATATAGAGTGCAATAATTCTTCGTGTAAATTGTCAGAATGACCAGCGAAGATTTATGTTTGCACCACAATCCTCTCGCATGCAATCACCTTCCAATAATACCTGCCACAGGACATTCTGTACCAAGTAGAGTATTTGGACTTGGCATGGCAGACCTTTCCAAAACGTTTCGGTCATTGCAACTATTTTGTTGGAACTATCACTTACTTACACATGACAACATACAAGGCACAAATAAAAAAGGGGAACTGATTTCAAATAGGGCAATGGCAGTGAAAGGGTAAGCAGGAAACTGAGAGTGTAAAAGGTGGTTGTGTGGTCGAGCGACGCTGACGCCCCACTCCGCCCAGACGACCGCAGCTGTGACGAAGGATCGCCAGCTCACTGGCAGCTTGAGGGTTCGTCTTCTCGAATTGTCACCTGCTTTCGCAGTAATTTCCGGAATCTTTTCACGATACGCATTTCATCTTTAGAGGCCTTACTTGGCTTTGAGTAGTTGGGCTTCTCATAACCCATCCGCCGCCGCTCGCCGATGATTTCGCACAGACATCTGTGTTTCCGCAAAGCTCGAGGAAGGTATAGCGGACCTTGCTGAGCTCATGAAACGACCGAATCTGCAGTTGCCTTGCAGATCTCTTCCACACAACGGCCTCCCTGTAGCTTGGATTACAGGAGTACGCCAACACTCCCAGCCGCAACACAATGCTTAAGAACTTGAAGGCTTGTC
Organism: Locusta migratoria; assembly: GCA_026315105.1. Lineage (NCBI taxonomy): Eukaryota > Metazoa > Arthropoda > Insecta > Orthoptera > Acrididae > Locusta > Locusta migratoria. The sequence goes on along the minus strand of CM048750.1, from coordinate 97,737,399 downwards.
CATCGGAAACTCAAACTTTTTTGTGCTCATTTTAACATTTCCTCACACTATACTCATTACAAATAGACGAACAAGGAACACGTTCACCGTATAATATTGTCATTTTTAAAGACGCAAATTCGATGCAATGTAGGCGTAATGAAACATAATAAATTGTAAATCAGACAAATGTATCGTGTAGCATCATTGATTGGCAAATGAAGATCCGAGTATGGAAACATATCATAGCAACAACAGCTTGTGGTGCGGTATTTTTCCCTGTCGACCAGTTCCCTAAATCGTAGATGGAAAGAGTACGCAAATCTCTCGCAGTCAGTTGTCGAAGCAAGCAGTACTTAAAGTATCCTTACACGAGCGTCAGCGGAGCGTCAGCCGAGCAAAGTCGTGACAAGTCGCATAAGAGGAGCAGTAAACGCTTCTTGACGACCGGGGTCGACCCAGGCCCCGCCAAATAGAACACCTTGCGATAGCTCGCTTCATTATATAGTAATGTTGTTATTTTCTTGGCTTCGTCGCATCTCAGATTGGGAAATTTCTTTCTATTTAGTCTTTAATTTCCCTATATCCTATGTGTTGTTTATTTTGTTTCGACTGAACCATTTTAAGTGAATTTCAATTTGTGCATAATGATATGAAAATGGAATAAAACCAAAATTCTTACTTTCCGTATATAGAGTGCAATAATTCTTCGTGTAAATTGTCAGAATGACTAGTGAAGATTGATGTTTGCACTACAATCCTCTCGCATGCAATCACCTTCCAATAATACCTGCCACAGGACAGTCTGTACCAAGTAGAGTATTTGGACTTGGATGGCAGACCTTTCCAAAACGTTTCGGTCATTGCAACTATTTTGTTAGAACTATCACTTACTTACACATGACAACATACAAGGCACAAATAAAAAAGGGGAACTGATTTCAAATAGGGCAATGGCAGTGAAAGGGTAAGCAGGAAACTCAGAGTGTAAAAGGTGGTTGTGTGGTCGAGCGACGCTGACGCCCCACTCTGCCCAGACGACCACAGCTGTGACGAAGGATCGCCAGCTCACTGGCAGCTTGAGGGTTCGTCTTCTCGAATTGTCACCTGCTTTCGCAGTAATTTCCGGAATCTTTTCACGACACGCATTTCATCTTTAGAGGCCTTACTTGGCTTTGTGTAGTTGGGCTTCTCATAACCCATCCGCCGCCGCTCGCCGATGATTTCGCACAGACATCTGTGTTTCCGCAAAGCTCGAGGAAGGTATAGCGGACCTTGCTGAGCTCATGAAACGACCGAATCTGCAGTTGCCTTGCAGATCTCTTCCACACAACGGCCTCCCAGTAGCTTGGATTACAGGAGTACGCCAACACTCCCAGCCGCAACACAATGCTTAAGAACTTGAAGGCTTGTCCATCGGAAACTCAAACTTTTTTGTGCTCATTTTAACATTTCCTCACACTATACTCATTACAAATAGACGAACAAGGAACACGTTCACCGTATAATATTGTCATTTTTAAAGACGCAAATTCGATGCAATGTAGGCGTAATGAAACATAATAAATTGTAAATCAGACAAATGTATCGTGTAGCATCATTGATTGGCAAATGAAGATCCGAGTATGGAAACATATCATAGCAACAACAGCTTGTGGTGCGGTATTTTTCCCTGTCGACCAGTTCCCTAAATCGTAGATGGAAAGAGTACGCAAATCTCTCGCAGTCAGTTGTCGAAGCAAGCAGTACTTAAAGTATCCTTACACGAGCGTCAGCGGAGCGTCAGCCGAGCAAAGTCGTGACAAGTCGCATAAGAGGAGCAGTAAACGCTTCTTGACGACCGGGGTCGACCCAGGCCCCACCAAATAGAACACCTTGCGATAGCTCGCTTCATTATATAGTAATGTTGTTATTTTCTTGGCTTCGTCGCATCTTAGATTGGGAAATTTCTTTCTATTTAGTCTTTAATTTCCCTATATCCTATGTGTTGTTTATTTTGTTTCGACTGGACCATTTTAAGTGAATTTAAATTTGCGCATAATGAAATTTATAATGAAAATGGAATAAAACCAAAATTCTTACTTTCCGTATATAGAGTGCAATAATTCTTCGTGTAAATTGTCAGAATGACTAGCGAAGATTGATGTTTGCACCACAATCCTCTCGCATGCAATCACCTTCCAATAATACCTGCCACAGGACATTCTGTACCAAGTAGAGTATTTGGACTTGGCATGGCAGACCTTTCCAAAACGTTTCGGTCATTGCAACTATTTTGTTAGAACTATCACTTACTTACACATGACAACATACAAGGCACAAATAAAAAAGGGGAACTGATTTCAAATAGGGCAATGGCAGTGAAAGGGTAAGCAGGAAACTGAGAGTGTAAAAAGTGGTTGTGTGGTCGAGCGACACTGACGCCCCACTCTGCCCAGACGACCGCAGCTGTGACGAAGGATCGCCAGCTCACTGGCAGCTTGAGGGTTCGTCTTCTCGAATTGTCACCTGCTTTCGCAGTAATTTCCGGAATCTTTTCACGATACGCATTTCATCTTTAGAGGCCTTACTTGGCTTTGAGTAGTTGGGCTTCTCATAACCCATCCGCCGCCGCTCGCCGATGATTTCGCACAGACATCTGTGTTTCCGCAAAGCTCGAGGAAGGTATAGCGGACCTTGCTGAGCTCATGAAACGACCGAATCTGCAGTTGCCTTGCAGATCTCTTCCACACAACGGCCTCCCTGTAGCTTGGATTACAGGAGTACGCCAACACTCCCAGCCGCAACACAATGCTTAAGAACTTGAAGGCTTGTCCATCGGAAACTCAAACTTTTTTGTGCTCATTTTAACATTTCCTCACACTATACTCATTACAAATAGACGAACAAGGAACACGTTCACCGTATAATATTGTCATTTTTAAAGACGCAAATTCGATGCAATGTAGGCGTAATGAAACATAATAAATTGTAAATCAGACAAATGTATCGTGTAGCATCATTGATTGGCAAATGAAGATCCGAGTATGGAAACATATCATAGCAACAACAGCTTGTGGTGCGGTATTTTTCCCTGTCGACCAGTTCCCTAAATCGTAGATGGAAAGAGTACGCAAATCTCTCGCAGTCAGTTGTCGAAGCAAGCAGTACTTAAAGTATCCTTACACGAGCGTCAGCGGAGCGTCAGCCGAGCAAAGTCGTGACAAGTCGCATAAGAGGAGCAGTAAACGCTTCTTGACGACCGGGGTCGACCCAGGCCCCGCCAAATAGAACACCTTGCGATAGCTCGCTTCATTATATAGTAATGTTGTTATTTTCTTGGCTTCGTCGCATCTTAGATTGGGAAATTTCTTTCTATTTAGTCTTTAATTTCCCTATATCCTATGTGTTGTTTATTTTGTTTCGACTGAACCATTTTAAGTGAATTTCAATTTGTGCATAATGAAATGAAAATGGAATAAAACCAAAATTCTTACTTTCCGTATATAGAGTGCAATAATTCTTCGTGTAAATTGTCAGAATGACCAGCGAAGATTTATGTTTGCACCACAATCCTCTCGCATGCAATCACCTTCCAATAATACCTGCCACAGGACATTCTGTACCAAGTAGAGTATTTGGACTTGGCATGGCAGACCTTTCCAAAACGTTTCGGTCATTGCAACTATTTTGTTGGAACTATCACTTACTTACACATGACAACATACAAGGCACAAATAAAAAAGGGGAACTGATTTCAAATAGGGCAATGGCAGTGAAAGGGTAAGCAGGAAACTGAGAGTGTAAAAGGTGGTTGTGTGGTCGAGCGACGCTGACGCCCCACTCTGCCCAGACGACCGCAGCTGTGACGAAGGATCGCCAGCTCACTGGCAGCTTGAGGGTTCGTCTTCTCGAATTGTCACCTGCTTTCGCAGTAATTTCCGGAATCTTTTCACGATACGCATTTCATCTTTAGAGGCCTTACTTGGCTTTGAGTAGTTGGGCTTCTCATAACCCATCCGCCGCCGCTCGCCGATGATTTCGCACAGACATCTGTGTTTCCGCAAAGCTCGAGGAAGGTATAGCGGACCTTGCTGAGCTCATGAAACGACCGAATCTGCAGTTGCCTTGCAGATCTCTTCCACACAACGGCCTCCCTGTAGCTTGGATTACAGGAGTACGCCAACACTCCCAGCCGCAACACAATGCTTAAGAACTTGAAGGCTTGTCCATCGGAAACTCAAACTTTTTTGTGCTCATTTTAACATTTCCTCACACTATACTCATTACAAATAGACGAACAAGGAACACGTTCACCGTATAATATTGTCATTTTTAAAGACGCAAATTCGATGCAATGTAGGCGTAATGAAACATAATAAATTGTAAATCAGACAAATGTATCGTGTAGCATCATTGATTGGCAAATGAAGATCCGAGTATGGAAACATATCATAGCAACAACAGCTTGTGGTGCGGTATTTTTCCCTGTCGACCAGTTCCCTAAATCGTAGATGGAAAGAGTACGCAAATCTCTCGCAGTCAGTTGTCGAAGCAAGCAGTACTTAAAGTATCCTTACACGAGCGTCAGCGGAGCGTCAGCCGAGCAAAGTCGTGACAAGTCGCATAAGAGGAGCAGTAAACGCTTCTTGACGACCGGGGTCGACCCAGGCCCCGCCAAATAGAACACCTTGCGATAGCTCGCTTCATTATATAGTAATGTTGTTATTTTCTTGGCTTCGTCGCATCTTAGATTGGGAAATTTCTTTCTATTTAGTCTTTAATTTCCCTATATCCTATGTGTTGTTTATTTTGTTTCGACTGGACCATTTTAAGTGAATTTAAATTTGCGCATAATGAAATTTATAATGAAAATGGAATAAAACCAAAATTCTTACTTTCCGTATATAGAGTGCAATAATTCTTCGTGTAAATTGTCAGAATGACTAGCGAAGATTGATGTTTGCACCACAATCCTCTCGCATGCAATCACCTTCCAATAATACCTGCCACAGGACATTCTGTACCAAGTAGAGTATTTGGACTTGGCATGGCAGACCTTTCCAAAACGTTTCGGTCATTGCAACTATTTTGTTAGAACTATCACTTACTTACACATGACAACATACAAGGCACAAATAAAAAAGGGGAACTGATTTCAAATAGGGCAATGGCAGTGAAAGGGTAAGCAGGAAACTGAGAGTGTAAAAAGTGGTTGTGTGGTCAAGCGACACTGACGCCCCACTCTGCCCAGACGACCGCAGCTGTGACGAAGGATCGCCAGCTCACTGGCAGCTTGAGGGTTCGTCTTCTCGAATTGTCACCTGCTTTCGCAGTAATTTCCGGAATCTTTTCACGATACGCATTTCATCTTTAGAGGCCTTACTTGGCTTTGAGTAGTTGGGCTTCTCATAACCCATCCGCCGCCGCTCGCCGATGATTTCGCACAGACATCTGTGTTTCCGCAAAGCTCGAGGAAGGTATAGCGGACCTTGCTGAGCTCATGAAACGACCGAATCTGCAGTTGCCTTGCAGATCTCTTCCACACAACGGCCTCCCTGTAGCTTGGATTACAGGAGTACGCCAACACTCCCAGCCGCAACACAATGCTTAAGAACTTGAAGGCTTGTCCATCGGAAACTCAAACTTTTTTGTGCTCATTTTAACATTTCCTCACACTATACTCATTACAAATAGACGAACAAGGAACACGTTCACCGTATAATATTGTCATTTTTAAAGACGCAAATTCGATGCAATGTAGGCGTAATGAAACATAATAAATTGTAAATCAGACAAATGTATCGTGTAGCATCATTGATTGGCAAATGAAGATCCGAGTATGGAAACATATCATAGCAACAACAGCTTGTGGTGCGGTATTTTTCCCTGTCGACCAGTTCCCTAAATCGTAGATGGAAAGAGTACGCAAATCTCTCGCAGTCAGTTGTCGAAGCAAGCAGTACTTAAAGTATCCTTACACGAGCGTCAGCGGAGCGTCAGCCGAGCAAAGTCGTGACAAGTCGCATAAGAGGAGCAGTAAACGCTTCTTGACGACCGGGGTCGACCCAGGCCCCGCCAAATAGAACACCTTGCGATAGCTCGCTTCATTATATAGTAATGTTGTTATTTTCTTGGCTTCGTCGCATCTTAGATTGGGAAATTTCTTTCTATTTAGTCTTTAATTTCCCTATATCCTATGTGTTGTTTATTTTGTTTCGACTGAACCATTTTAAGTGAATTTCAATTTGTGCATAATGAAATGAAAATGGAATAAAACCAAAATTCTTACTTTCCGTATATAGAGTGCAATAATTCTTCGTGTAAATTGTCAGAATGACCAGCGAAGATTTATGTTTGCACCACAATCCTCTCGCATGCAATCACCTTCCAATAATACCTGCCACAGGACATTCTGTACCAAGTAGAGTATTTGGACTTGGCATGGCAGACCTTTCCAAAACGTTTCGGTCATTGCAACTATTTTGTTGGAACTATCACTTACTTACACATGACAACATACAAGGCACAAATAAAAAAGGGGAACTGATTTCAAATAGGGCAATGGCAGTGAAAGGGTAAGCAGGAAACTGAGAGTGTAAAAGGTGGTTGTGTGGTCGAGCGACGCTGACGCCCCACTCTGCCCAGACGACCGCAGCTGTGACGAAGGATCGCCAGCTCACTGGCAGCTTGAGGGTTCGTCTTCTCGAATTGTCACCTGCTTTCGCAGTAATTTCCGGAATCTTTTCACGATACGCATTTCATCTTTAGAGGCCTTACTTGGCTTTGAGTAGTTGGGCTTCTCATAACCCATCCGCCGCCGCTCGCCGATGATTTCGCACAGACATCTGTGTTTCCGCAAAGCTCGAGGAAGGTATAGCGGACCTTGCTGAGCTCATGAAACGACCGAATCTGCAGTTGCCTTGCAGATCTCTTCCACACAACGGCCTCCCTGTAGCTTGGATTACAGGAGTACGCCAACACTCCCAGCCGCAACACAATGCTTAAGAACTTGAAGGCTTGTCCATCGGAAACTCAAACTTTTTTGTGCTCATTTTAACATTTCCTCACACTATACTCATTACAAATAGACGAACAAGGAACACGTTCACCGTATAATATTGTCATTTTTAAAGACGCAAATTCGATGCAATGTAGGCGTAATGAAACATAATAAATTGTAAATCAGACAAATGTATCGTGTAGCATCATTGATTGGCAAATGAAGATCCGAGTATGGAAACATATCATAGCAACAACAGCTTGTGGTGCGGTATTTTTCCCTGTCGACCAGTTCCCTAAATCGTAGATGGAAAGAGTACGCAAATCTCTCGCAGTCAGTTGTCGAAGCAAGCAGTACTTAAAGTATCCTTACACGAGCGTCAGCGGAGCGTCAGCCGAGCAAAGTCGTGACAAGTCGCATAAGAGGAGCAGTAAACGCTTCTTGACGACCGGGGTCGACCCAGGCCCCGCCAAATAGAACACCTTGCGATAGCTCGCTTCATTATATAGTAATGTTGTTATTTTCTTGGCTTCGTCGCATCTTAGATTGGGAAATTTCTTTCTATTTAGTCTTTAATTTCCCTATATCCTATGTGTTGTTTATTTTGTTTCGACTGAACCATTTTAAGTGAATTTAAATTTGCGCATAATGAAATTTATAATGAAAATGGAATAAAACCAAACTTCTTACTTTCCGTATATAGAGTGCAATAATTCTTCGTGTAAATTGTCAGAATAACTAGCGAAGATTGATGTTTGCACCACAATCCTCTCGCATGCAATCACCTTCCAATAATACCTGCCACAGGACATTCTGTACCAAGTAGAGTATTTGGACTTGGCATGGCAGACCTTTCCAAAACGTTTCGGTCATTGCAACTATTTTGTTAGAACTATCACTTACTTACACATGACAACATACAAGGCACAAATAAAAAAGGGGAACTGATTTCAAATAGGGCAATGGCAGTGAAAGGGTAAGCAGGAAACTGAGAGTGTAAAAAGTGGTTGTGTGGTCGAGCGACGCTGACGCCCCACTCTGCCCAGACGACCGCAGCTGTGACGAAGGATCGCCAGCTCACTGGCAGCTTGAGGGTTCGTCTTCTCGAATTGTCACCTGCTTTCGCAGTAATTTCCGGAATGTTTTCACGATACGCATTTCATCTTTAGAGGCCTTACTTGGCTTTGAGTAGTTGGGCTTCTCATAACCCATCCGCCGCCGCTCGCCGATGATTTCGCACAGACATCTGTGTTTCCGCAAAGCTCGAGGAAGGTATAGCGGACCTTGCTGAGCTCATGAAACGACCGAATCTGCAGTTGCCTTGCAGATCTCTTCCACACAACGGCCTCCCTGTAGCTTGGATTACAGGAGTACGCCAACACTCCCAGCCGCAACACAATGCTTAAGAACTTGAAGGCTTGTCCATCGGAAACTCAAACTTTTTTGTGCTCATTTTAACATTTCCTCACACTATACTCATTACAAATAGACGAACAAGGAACACGTTCACCGTATAATATTGTCATTTTTAAAGACGCAAATTCGATGCAATGTAGGCGTAATGAAACATAATAAATTGTAAATCAGACAAATGTATCGTGTAGCATCATTGATTGGCAAATGAAGATCCGAGTATGGAAACATATCATAGCAACAACAGCTTGTGGTGCGGTATTTTTCCCTGTCGACCAGTTCCCTAAATCGTAGATGGAAAGAGTACGCAAATCTCTCGCAGTCAGTTGTCGAAGCAAGCAGTACTTAAAGTATCCTTACACGAGCGTCAGCGGAGCGTCAGCCGAGCAAAGTCGTGACAAGTCGCATAAGAGGAGCAGTAAACGCTTCTTGACGACCGGGGTCGACCCAGGCCCCACCAAATAGAACACCTTGCGATAGCTCGCTTCATTATATAGTAATGTTGTTATTTTCTTGGCTTCGTCGCATCTTAGATTGGGAAATTTCTTTCTATTTAGTCTTTAATTTCCCTATATCCTATGTGTTGTTTATTTTGTTTCGACTGGACCATTTTAAGTGAATTTAAATTTGCGCATAATGAAATTTATAATGAAAATGGAATAAAACCAAAATTCTTACTTTCCGTATATAGAGTGCAATAATTCTTCGTGTAAATTGTCAGAATGACTAGCGAAGATTGATGTTTGCACCACAATCCTCTCGCATGCAATCACCTTCCAATAATACCTGCCACAGGACATTCTGTACCAAGTAGAGTATTTGGACTTGGCATGGCAGACCTTTCCAAAACGTTTCGGTCATTGCAACTATTTTGTTAGAACTATCACTTACTTACACATGACAACATACAAGGCACAAATAAAAAAGGGGAACTGATTTCAAATAGGGCAATGGCAGTGAAAGGGTAAGCAGGAAACTGAGAGTGTAAAAAGTGGTTGTGTGGTCGAGCGACACTGACGCCCCACTCTGCCCAGACGACCGCAGCTGTGACGAAGGATCGCCAGCTCACTGGCAGCTTGAGGGTTCGTCTTCTCGAATTGTCACCTGCTTTCGCAGTAATTTCCGGAATCTTTTCACGATACGCATTTCATCTTTAGAGGCCTTACTTGGCTTTGAGTAGTTGGGCTTCTCATAACCCATCCGCCGCCGCTCGCCGATGATTTCGCACAGACATCTGTGTTTCCGCAAAGCTCGAGGAAGGTATAGCGGACCTTGCTGAGCTCATGAAACGACCGAATCTGCAGTTGCCTTGCAGATCTCTTCCACACAACGGCCTCCCTGTAGCTTGGATTACAGGAGTACGCCAACACTCCCAGCCGCAACACAATGCTTAAGAACTTGAAGGCTTGTCCATCGGAAACTCAAACTTTTTTGTGCTCATTTTAACATTTCCTCACACTATACTCATTACAAATAGACGAACAAGGAACACGTTCACCGTATAATATTGTCATTTTTAAAGACGCAAATTCGATGCAATGTAGGCGTAATGAAACATAATAAATTGTAAATCAGACAAATGTATCGTGTAGCATCATTGATTGGCAAATGAAGATCCGAGTATGGAAACATATCATAGCAACAACAGCTTGTGGTGCGGTATTTTTCCCTGTCGACCAGTTCCCTAAATCGTAGATGGAAAGAGTACGCAAATCTCTCGCAGTCAGTTGTCGAAGCAAGCAGTACTTACACTTACACGAGCGTCAGCGGAGCGTCAGCCGAGCAAAGTCGTGACAAGTCGCATAAGAGGAGCAGTAAACGCTTCTTGACGACCGGGGTCGACCCAGGCCCCACCAAATAGAACACCTTGCGATAGCTCGCTTCATTATATAGTAATGTTGTTATTTTCTTGGCTTCGTCGCATCTTAGATTGGGAAATTTCTTTCTATTTAGTCTTTAATTTCCCTATATCCTATGTGTTGTTTATTTTGTTTCGACTGAACCATTTTAAGTGAATTTCAATTTGTGCATAATGAAATGAAAATGGAATAAAACCAAAATTCTTACTTTCCGTATATAGAGTGCAATAATTCTTCGTGTAAATTGTCAGAATGACTAGCGAAGATTGATGTTTGCACTACAATCCTCTCGCATGCAATCACCTTCCAATAATACCTGCCACAGGACATTCTGTACCAAGTAGAGTATTTGGACTTGGCATGGCAGACCTTTCCAAAACGTTTCGGTCATTGCAACTATTTTGTTAGAACTATCACTTACTTACACATGACAACATACAAGGCACAAATAAAAAAGGGGAACTGATTTCAAATAGGGCAATGGCAGTGAAAGGGTAAGCAGGAAACTGAGAGTGTAAAAGGTGGTTGTGTGGTCGAGCGACGCTGACGCCCCACTCTGCCCAGACGACCGCAGCTGTGACGAAGGATCGCCAGCTCACTGGCAGCTTGAGGGTTCGTCTTCTCGAATTGTCACCTGCTTTCGCAGTAATTTCCGGAATCTTTTCACGATACGCATTTCATCTTTAGAGGCCTTACTTGGCTTTGAGTAGTTGGGCTTCTCATAACCCATCCGCCGCCGCTCGCCGATGATTTCGCACAGACATCTGTGTTTCCGCAAAGCTCGAGGAAGGTATAGCGGACCTTGCTGAGCTCATGAAACGACCGAATCTGCAGTTGCCTTGCAGATCTCTTCCACACAACGGCCTCCCTGTAGCTTGGATTACAGGAGTACGCCAACACTCCCAGCCGCAACACAATGCTTAAGAACTTGAAGGCTTGTCCATCGGAAACTCAAACTTTTTTGTGCTCATTTTAACATTTCCTCACACTATACTCATTACAAATAGACGAACAAGGAACACGTTCACCGTATAATATTGTCATTTTTAAAGACGCAAATTCGATGCAATGTAGGCGTAATGAAACATAATAAATTGTAAATCAGACAAATGTATCGTGTAGCATCATTGATTGGCAAATGAAGATCCGAGTATGGAAACATATCATAGCAACAACAGCTTGTGGTGCGGTATTTTTCCCTGTCGACCAGTTCCCTAAATCGTAGATGGAAAGAGTACGCAAATCTCTCGCAGTCAGTTGTCGAAGCAAGCAGTACTTAAAGTATCCTTACACGAGCGTCAGCGGAGCGTCAGCCGAGCAAAGTCGTGACAAGTCGCATAAGAGGAGCAGTAAACGCTTCTTGACGACCGGGGTCGACCCAGGCCCCACCAAATAGAACACCTTGCGATAGCTCGCTTCATTATATAGTAATGTTGTTATTTTCTTGGCTTCGTCGCATCTTAGATTGGGAAATTTCTTTCTATTTAGTCTTTAATTTCCCTATATCCTATGTGTTGTTTATTTTGTTTCGACTGAACCATTTTAAGTGAATTTCAATTTGTGCATAATGAAATGAAAATGGAATAAAACCAAAATTCTTACTTTCCGTATATAGAGTGCAATAATTCTTCGTGTAAATTGTCAGAATGAATAGCGAAGATTGATGTTTGCACCACAATCCTCTCGCATGCAATCACCTTCCAATAATACCTGCCACAGGACATTCTGTACCAAGTAGAGTATTTGGACTTGGCATGGCAGACCTTTCCAAAACGTTTCGGTCATTGCAACTATTTTGTTAGAACTATCACTTACTTACACATGACAACATACAAGGCAAAAATAAAAACGGGGAACTGATTTCAAATAGGGCAATGGCAGTGAAAGGAAAAGCAGGAAACTGAGAGTGTAAAAAGTGGTTGTGTGGTCGAGCGACGCTGACGCCCCACTCTGCCCAGACGACCGCAGCTGTGACGAAGGATCGCCAGCTCACTGGCAGCTTGAGGGTTCGTCTTCTCGAATTGTCACCTGCTTTCGCAGTAATTTCCGGAATCTTTTCACGATACGCATTTCATCTTTAGAGGCCTTACTTGGCTTTGAGTAGTTGGGCTTCTCATAACCCATCCGCCGCCGCTCGCCGATGATTTCGCACAGACATCTGTGTTTCCGCAAAGCTCGAGGAAGGTATAGCGGACCTTGCTGAGCTCATGAAACGACCGAATCTGCAGTTGCCTTGCAGATCTCTTCCACACAACGGCCTCCCTGTAGCTTGGATTACAGGAGTACGCCAACACTCCCAGCCGCAACACAATGCTTAAGAACTTGAAGGCTTGTCCATCGGAAACTCAAACTTTTTTGTGCTCATTTTAACATTTCCTCACACTATACTCATTACAAATAGACGAACAAGGAACACGTTCACCGTATAATATTGTCATTTTTAAAGACGCAAATTCGATGCAATGTAGGCGTAATGAAACATAATAAATTGTAAATCAGACAAATGTATCGTGTAGCATCATTGATTGGCAAATGAAGATCCGAGTATGGAAACATATCATAGCAACAACAGCTTGTGGTGCGGTATTTTTCCCTGTCGACCAGTTCCCTAAATCGTAGATGGAAAGAGTACGCAAATCTCTCGCAGTCAGTTGTCGAAGCAAGCAGTACTTAAAGTATCCTTACACGAGCGTCAGCGGAGCGTCAGCCGAGCAAAGTCGTGACAAGTCGCATAAGAGGAGCAGTAAACGCTTCTTGACGACCGGGGTCGACCCAGGCCCCACCAAATAGAACACCTTGCGATAGCTCGCTTCATTATATAGTAATGTTGTTATTTTCTTGGCTTCGTCGCATCTTAGATTGGGAAATTTCTTTCTATTTAGTCTTTAATTTCCCTATATCCTATGTGTTGTTTATTTTGTTTCGACTGAACCATTTTAAGTGAATTTCAATTTGTGCATAATGAAATGAAAATGGAATAAAACCAAAATTATTACTTTCCGTATATAGAGTGCAATAATTCTTCGTGTAAATTGTCAGAATGAATAGCGAAGATTGATGTTTGCACCACAATCCTCTCGCATGCAATCACCTTCCAATAATACCTGCCACAGGACATTCTGTACCAAGTAGAGTATTTGGACTTGGCATGGCAGACCTTTCCAAAACGTTTCGGTCATTGCAACTATTTTGTTAGAACTATCACTTACTTACACATGACAACATACAAGGCACAAATAAAACAGGGGAACTGATTTCAAATAGGGCAATGGCAGTGAAAGGGTAAGCAGGAAACTGAGAGTGTAAAAAGTGGTTGTGTGGTCGAGCGACGCTGACGCCCCACTCTGCCCAGACGACCGCAGCTGTGACGAAGGATCGCCAGCTCACTGGCAGCTTGAGGGTTCGTCTTCTCGAATTGTCACCTGCTTTCGCAGTAATTTCCGGAATCTTTTCACGATACGCATTTCATCTTTAGAGGCCTTACTTGGCTTTGAGTAGTTGGGCTTCTCATAACCCATCCGCCGCCGCTCGCCGATGATTTCGCACAGACATCTGTGTTTCCGCAAAGCTCGAGGAAGGTATAGCGGACCTTGCTGAGCTCATGAAACGACCGAATCTGCAGTTGCCTTGCAGATCTCTTCCACACAACGGCCTCCCTGTAGCTTGGATTACAGGAGTACGCCAACACTCCCAGCCGCAACACAATGCTTAAGAACTTGAAGGCTTGTCCATCGGAAACTCAAACTTTTTTGTGCTCATTTTAACATTTCCTCACACTATACTCATTACAAATAGACGAACAAGGAACACGTTCACCGTATAATATTGTCATTTTTAAAGACGCAAATTCGATGCAATGTAGGCGTAATGAAACATAATAAATTGTAAATCAGACAAATGTATCGTGTAGCATCATTGATTGGCAAATGAAGATCCGAGTATGGAAACATATCATAGCAACAACAGCTTGTGGTGCGGTATTTTTCCCTGTCGACCAGTTCCCTAAATCGTAGATGGAAAGAGTACGCAAATCTCTCGCAGTCAGTTGTCGAAGCAAGCAGTACTTAAAGTATCCTTACACGAGCGTCAGCGGAGCGTCAGCCGAGCAAAGTCGTGACAAGTCGCATAAGAGGAGCAGTAAACGCTTCTTGACGACCGGGGTCGACCCAGGCCCCACCAAATAGAACACCTTGCGATAGCTCGCTTCATTATATAGTAATGTTGTTATTTTCTTGGCTTCGTCGCATCTTAGATTGGGAAATTTCTTTCTATTTAGTCTTTAATTTCCGTATATCCTATGTGTTGTTTATTTTGTTTCGACTGAACCATTTTAAGTGAATTTCAATTTGTGCATAATGAAATGAAAATGGAATAAAACCAAAATTCTTACTTTCCGTATATAGAGTGCAATAATTCTTCGTGTAAATTGTCAGAATGACTAGCGAAGATTGATGTTTGCACTACAATCCTCTCGCATGCAATCACCTTCCAATAATACCTGCCACAGGACATTCTGTACCAAGTAGAGTATTTGGACTTGGCATGGCAGACCTTTCCAAAACGTTTCGGTCATTGCAACTATTTTGTTAGAACTATCACTTACTTACACATGACAACATACAAGGCACAAATAAAAAAGGGGAACTGATTTCAAATAGGGCAATGGCAGTGAAAGGGTAAGCAGGAAACTGAGAGTGTAAAAGGTGGTTGTGTGGTCGAGCGACGCTGACGCCCCACTCTGCCCAGACGACCGCAGCTGTGACGAAGGATCGCCAGCTCACTGGCAGCTTGAGGGTTCGTCTTCTCGAATTGTCACCTGCTTTCGCAGTAATTTCCGGAATCTTTTCACGATACGCATTTCATCTTTAGAGGCCTTACTTGGCTTTGAGTAGTTGGGCTTCTCATAACCCATCCGCCGCCGCTCGCCGATGATTTCGCACAGACATCTGTGTTTCCGCAAAGCTCGAGGAAGGTATAGCGGACCTTGCTGAGCTCATGAAACGACCGAATCTGCAGTTGCCTTGCAGATCTCTTCCACACAACGGCCTCCCTGTAGCTTGGATTACAGGAGTACGCCAACACTCCCAGCCGCAACACAATGCTTAAGAACTTGAAGGCTTGTCCATCGGAAACTCAAACTTTTTTGTGCTCATTTTAACATTTCCTCACACTATACTCATTACAAATAGACGAACAAGGAACACGTTCACCGTATAATATTGTCATTTTTAAAGACGCAAATTCGATGCAATGTAGGCGTAATGAAACATAATAAATTGTAAATCAGACAAATGTATCGTGTAGCATCATTGATTGGCAAATGAAGATCCGAGTATGGAAACATATCATAGCAACAACAGCTTGTGGTGCGGTATTTTTCCCTGTCGACCAGTTCCCTAAATCGTAGATGGAAAGAGTACGCAAATCTCTCGCAGTCAGTTGTCGAAGCAAGCAGTACTTAAAGTATCCTTACACGAGCGTCAGCGGAGCGTCAGCCGAGCAAAGTCGTGACAAGTCGCATAAGAGGAGCAGTAAACGCTTCTTGACGACCGGGGTCGACCCAGGCCCCACCAAATAGAACACCTTGCGATAGCTCGCTTCATTATATAGTAATGTTGTTATTTTCTTGGCTTCGTCGCATCTTAGATTGGGAAATTTCTTTCTATTTAGTCTTTAATTTCCCTATATCCTATGTGTTGTTTATTTTGTTTCGACTGAACCATTTTAAGTGAATTTCAATTTGTGCATAATGAAATGAAAATGGAATAAAACCAAAATTATTACTTTCCGTATATAGAGTGCAATAATTCTTCGTGTAAATTGTCAGAATGAATAGCGAAGATTGATGTTTGCACCACAATCCTCTCGCATGCAATCACCTTCCAATAATACCTGCCACAGGACATTCTGTACCAAGTAGAGTATTTGGACTTGGCATGGCAGACCTTTCCAAAACGTTTCGGTCATTGCAACTATTTTGTTAGAACTATCACTTACTTACACATGACAACATACAAGGCACAAATAAAACAGGGGAACTGATTTCAAATAGGGCAATGGCAGTGAAAGGGTAAGCAGGAAACTGAGAGTGTAAAAAGTGGTTGTGTGGTCGAGCGACGCTGACGCCCCACTCTGCCCAGACGACCGCAGCTGTGACGAAGGATCGCCAGCTCACTGGCAGCTTGAGGGTTCGTCTTCTCGAATTGTCACCTGCTTTCGCAGTAATTTCCGGAATCTTTTCACGATACGCATTTCATCTTTAGAGGCCTTACTTGGCTTTGAGTAGTTGGGCTTCTCATAACCCATCCGCCGCCGCTCGCCGATGATTTCGCACAGACATCTGTGTTTCCGCAAAGCTCGAGGAAGGTATAGCGGACCTTGCTGAGCTCATGAAACGACCGAATCTGCAGTTGCCTTGCAGATCTCTTCCACACAACGGCCTCCCTGTAGCTTGGATTACAGGAGTACGCCAACACTCCCAGCCGCAACACAATGCTTAAGAACTTGAAGGCTTGTCCATCGGAAACTCAAACTTTTTTGTGCTCATTTTAACATTTCCTCACACTATACTCATTACAAATAGACGAACAAGGAACACGTTCACCGTATAATATTGTCATTTTTAAAGACGCAAATTCGATGCAATGTAGGCGTAATGAAACATAATAAATTGTAAATCAGACAAATGTATCGTGTAGCATCATTGATTGGCAAATGAAGATCCGAGTATGGAAACATATCATAGCAACAACAGCTTGTGGTGCGGTATTTTTCCCTGTCGACCAGTTCCCTAAATCGTAGATGGAAAGAGTACGCAAATCTCTCGCAGTCAGTTGTCGAAGCAAGCAGTACTTAAAGTATCCTTACACGAGCGTCAGCGGAGCGTCAGCCGAGCAAAGTCGTGACAAGTCGCATAAGAGGAGCAGTAAACGCTTCTTGACGACCGGGGTCGACCCAGGCCCCACCAAATAGAACACCTTGCGATAGCTCGCTTCATTATATAGTAATGTTGTTATTTTCTTGGCTTCGTCGCATCTTAGATTGGGAAATTTCTTTCTATTTAGTCTTTAATTTCCCTATATCCTATGTGTTGTTTATTTTGTTTCGACTGAACCATTTTAAGTGAATTTCAATTTGTGCATAATGAAATGAAAATGGAATAAAACCAAAATTATTACTTTCCGTATATAGAGTGCAATAATTCTTCGTGTAAATTGTCAGAATGAATAGCGAAGATTGATGTTTGCACCACAATCCTCTCGCATGCAATCACCTTCCAATAATACCTGCCACAGGACATTCTGTACCAAGTAGAGTATTTGGACTTGGCATGGCAGACCTTTTCAAAACGTTTCGGTCATTGCAACTATTTTGTTAGAACTATCACTTACTTACACATGACAACATACAAGGCACAAATAAAACAGGGGAACTGATTTCAAATAGGGCAATGGCAGTGAAAGGGTAAGCAGGAAACTGAGAGTGTAAAAAGTGGTTGTGTGGTCGAGCGACGCTGACGCCCCACTCTGCCCAGACGACCGCAGCTGTGACGAAGGATCGCCAGCTCACTGGCAGCTTGAGGGTTCGTCTTCTCGAATTGTCACCTGCTTTCGCAGTAATTTCCGGAATGTTTTCACGATACGCATTTCATCTTTAGAGGCCTTACTTGGCTTTGAGTAGTTGGGCTTCTCATAACCCATCCGCCGCCGCTCGCCGATGATTTCGCACAGACATCTGTGTTTCCGCAAAGCTCGAGGAAGGTATAGCGGACCTTGCTGAGCTCATGAAACGACCGAATCTGCAGTTGCCTTGCAGATCTCTTCCACACAACGGCCTCCCTGTAGCTTGGATTACAGGAGTACGCCAACACTCCCAGCCGCAACACAATGCTTAAGAACTTGAAGGCTTGTCCATCGGAAACTCAAACTTTTTTGTGCTCATTTTAACATTTCCTCACACTATACTCATTACAAATAGACGAACAAGGAACACGTTCACCGTATAATATTGTCATTTTTAAAGACGCAAATTCGATGCAATGTAGGCGTAATGAAACATAATAAATTGTAAATCAGACAAATGTATCGTGTAGCATCATTGATTGGCAAATGAAGATCCGAGTATGGAAACATATCATAGCAACAACAGCTTGTGGTGCGGTATTTTTCCCTGTCGACCAGTTCCCTAAATCGTAGATGGAAAGAGTACGCAAATCTCTCGCAGTCAGTTGTCGAAGCAAGCAGTACTTAAAGTATCCTTACACGAGCGTCAGCGGAGCGTCAGCCGAGCAAAGTCGTGACAAGTCGCATAAGAGGAGCAGTAAACGCTTCTTGACGACCGGGGTCGACCCAGGCCCCACCAAATAGAACACCTTGCGATAGCTCGCTTCATTATATAGTAATGTTGTTATTTTCTTGGCTTCGTCGCATCTTAGATTGGGAAATTTCTTTCTATTTAGTCTTTAATTTCCCTATATCCTATGTGTTGTTTATTTTGTTTCGACTGAACCATTTTAAGTGAATTTCAATTTGTGCATAATGAAATGAAAATGGAATAAAACCAAAATTATTACTTTCCGTATATAGAGTGCAATAATTCTTCGTGTAAATTGTCAGAATGAATAGCGAAGATTGATGTTTGCACCACAATCCTCTCGCATGCAATCACCTTCCAATAATACCTGCCACAGGACATTCTGTACCAAGTAGAGTATTTGGACTTGGCATGGCAGACCTTTCCAAAACGTTTCGGTCATTGCAACTATTTTGTTAGAACTATCACTTACTTACACATGACAACATACAAGGCACAAATAAAACAGGGGAACTGATTTCAAATAGGGCAATGGCAGTGAAAGGGTAAGCAGGAAACTGAGAGTGTAAAAAGTGGTTGTGTGGTCGAGCGACGCTGACGCCCCACTCTGCCCAGACGACCGCAGCTGTGACGAAGGATCGCCAGCTCACTGGCAGCTTGAGGGTTCGTCTTCTCGAATTGTCACCTGCTTTCGCAGTAATTTCCGGAATCTTTTCACGATACGCATTTCATCTTTAGAGGCCTTACTTGGCTTTGAGTAGTTGGGCTTCTCATAACCCATCCGCCGCCGCTCGCCGATGATTTCGCACAGACATCTGTGTTTCCGCAAAGCTCGAGGAAGGTATAGCGGACCTTGCTGAGCTCATGAAACGACCGAATCTGCAGTTGCCTTGCAGATCTCTTCCACACAACGGCCTCCCTGTAGCTTGGATTACAGGAGTACGCCAACACTCCCAGCCGCAACACAATGCTTAAGAACTTGAAGGCTTGTCCATCGGAAACTCAAACTTTTTTGTGCTCATTTTAACATTTCCTCACACTATACTCATTACAAATAGACGAACAAGGAACACGTTCACCGTATAATATTGTCATTTTTAAAGACGCAAATTCGATGCAATGTAGGCGTAATGAAACATAATAAATTGTAAATCAGACAAATGTATCGTGTAGCATCATTGATTGGCAAATGAAGATCCGAGTATGGAAACATATCATAGCAACAACAGCTTGTGGTGCGGTATTTTTCCCTGTCGACCAGTTCCCTAAATCGTAGATGGAAAGAGTACGCAAATCTCTCGCAGTCAGTTGTCGAAGCAAGCAGTACTTACACTTACACGAGCGTCAGCGGAGCGTCAGCCGAGCAAAGTCGTGACAAGTCGCATAAGAGGAGCAGTAAACGCTTCTTGACGACCGGGGTCGACCCAGGCCCCACCAAATAGAACACCTTGCGATAGCTCGCTTCATTATATAGTAATGTTGTTATTTTCTTGGCTTCGTCGCATCTTAGATTGGGAAATTTCTTTCTATTTAGTCTTTAATTTCCCTATATCCTATGTGTTGTTTATTTTGTTTCGACTGAACCATTTTAAGTGAATTTCAATTTGTGCATAATGAAATGAAAATGGAATAAAACCAAAATTCTTACTTTCCGTATATAGAGTGCAATAATTCTTCGTGTAAATTGTCAGAATGACTAGCGAAGATTGATGTTTGCACTACAATCCTCTCGCATGCAATCACCTTCCAATAATACCTGCCACAGGACATTCTGTACCAAGTAGAGTATTTGGACTTGGCATGGCAGACCTTTCCAAAACGTTTCGGTCATTGCAACTATTTTGTTAGAACTATCACTTACTTACACATGACAACATACAAGGCACAAATAAAAAAGGGGAACTGATTTCAAATAGGGCAATGGCAGTGAAAGGGTAAGCAGGAAACTGAGAGTGTAAAAGGTGGTTGTGTGGTCGAGCGACGCTGACGCCCCACTCTGCCCAGACGACCGCAGCTGTGACGAAGGATCGCCAGCTCACTGGCAGCTTGAGGGTTCGTCTTCTCGAATTGTCACCTGCTTTCGCAGTAATTTCCGGAATCTTTTCACGATACGCATTTCATCTTTAGAGGCCTTACTTGGCTTTGAGTAGTTGGGCTTCTCATAACCCATCCGCCGCCGCTCGCCGATGATTTCGCACAGACATCTGTGTTTCCGCAAAGCTCGAGGAAGGTATAGCGGACCTTGCTGAGCTCATGAAACGACCGAATCTGCAGTTGCCTTGCAGATCTCTTCCACACAACGGCCTCCCTGTAGCTTGGATTACAGGAGTACGCCAACACTCCCAGCCGCAACACAATGCTTAAGAACTTGAAGGCTTGTCCATCGGAAACTCAAACTTTTTTGTGCTCATTTTAACATTTCCTCACACTATACTCATTACAAATAGACGAACAAGGAACACGTTCACCGTATAATATTGTCATTTTTAAAGACGCAAATTCGATGCAATGTAGGCGTAATGAAACATAATAAATTGTAAATCAGACAAATGTATCGTGTAGCATCATTGATTGGCAAATGAAGATCCGAGTATGGAAACATATCATAGCAACAACAGCTTGTGGTGCGGTATTTTTCCCTGTCGACCAGTTCCCTAAATCGTAGATGGAAAGAGTACGCAAATCTCTCGCAGTCAGTTGTCGAAGCAAGCAGTACTTAAAGTATCCTTACACGAGCGTCAGCGGAGCGTCAGCCGAGCAAAGTCGTGACAAGTCGCATAAGAGGAGCAGTAAACGCTTCTTGACGACCGGGGTCGACCCAGGCCCCACCAAATAGAACACCTTGCGATAGCTCGCTTCATTATATAGTAATGTTGTTATTTTCTTGGCTTCGTCGCATCTTAGATTGGGAAATTTCTTTCTATTTAGTCTTTAATTTCCCTATATCCTATGTGTTGTTTATTTTGTTTCGACTGAACCATTTTAAGTGAATTTCAATTTGTGCATAATGAAATGAAAATGGAATAAAACCAAAATTCTTACTTTCCGTATATAGAGTGCAATAATTCTTCGTGTAAATTGTCAGAATGAATAGCGAAGATTGATGTTTGCACCACAATCCTCTCGCATGCAATCACCTTCCAATAATACCTGCCACAGGACATTCTGTACCAAGTAGAGTATTTGGACTTGGCATGGCAGACCTTTCCAAAACGTTTCGGTCATTGCAACTATTTTGTTAGAACTATCACTTACTTACACATGACAACATACAAGGCACAAATAAAACAGGGGAACTGATTTCAAATAGGGCAATGGCAGTGAAAGGGTAAGCAGGAAACTGAGAGTGTAAAAAGTGGTTGTGTGGTCGAGCGACGCTGACGCCCCACTCTGCCCAGACGACCGCAGCTGTGACGAAGGATCGCCAGCTCACTGGCAGCTTGAGGGTTCGTCTTCTCGAATTGTCACCTGCTTTCGCAGTAATTTCCGGAATCTTTTCACGATACGCATTTCATCTTTAGAGGCCTTACTTGGCTTTGAGTAGTTGGGCTTCTCATAACCCATCCGCCGCCGCTCGCCGATGATTTCGCACAGACATCTGTGTTTCCGCAAAGCTCGAGGAAGGTATAGCGGACCTTGCTGAGCTCATGAAACGACCGAATCTGCAGTTGCCTTGCAGATCTCTTCCACACAACGGCCTCCCTGTAGCTTGGATTACAGGAGTACGCCAACTCTCCTAGCCGCAACACAATGCTTAAGAACTTGAAGGCTTGTCCATCGGAAACTCAAACTTTTTTGTGCTCATTTTAACATTTCCTCACACTATACTCATTACAAATAGACGAACAAGGAACACGTTCACCGTATAATATTGTCATTTTTAAAGACGCAAATTCGATGCAATGTAGGCGTAATGAAACATAATAAATTGTAAATCAGACAAATGTATCGTGTAGCATCATTGATTGGCAAATGAAGATCCGAGTATGGAAACATATCATAGCAACAACAGCTTGTGGTGCGGTATTTTTCCCTGTCGACCAGTTCCCTAAATCGTAGATGGAAAGAGTATGCAAATCTCTCGCAGTCAGTTGTCGAAGCAAGCAGTACTTAAAGTATCCTTACACGAGCGTCAGCGGAGCGTCAGCCGAGCAAAGTCGTGACAAGTCGCATAAGAGGAGCAGTAAACGCTTCTTGACGACCGGGGTCGACCCAGGCCCCGCCAAATAGAACACCTTGCGATAGCTCGCTTCATTATATAGTAATGTTGTTATTTTCTTGGCTTCGTCGCATCTTAGATTGGGAAATTTCTTTCTATTTAGTCTTTAATTTCCCTATATCCTATGTGTTGTTTATTTTGTTTCGACTGAACCATTTTAAGTGAATTTCAATTTGTGCATAATGAAATTTATAATGAAAATGGAATAAAACCAAAATTCTTACTTTCCGTATATAGAGTGCAATAATTCTTCGTGTAAATTGTCAGAATGACCAGCGAAGATTTATGTTTGCACCACAATCCTCTCGCATGCAATCACCTTCCAATAATACCTGCCACAGGACATTCTGTACCAAGTAGAGTATTTGGACTTGGCATGGCAGACCTTTCCAAAACGTTTCGGTCATTGCAACTATTTTGTTTGAACTATCACTTACTTACACATGACAACATACAAGGCACAAATTAAAAAGTTGAACTGATTTCAAATAGGGCAATGGCAGTGAAAGGAAAAGCAGGAAACTGAGAGTGTAAAAAGTGGCTGTGTGGTCGAGCGACGCCGACGCCACACTCTGCCCAGACGACCGCAGCTGTGACGAAGGATCGCCAGCTCACTGGCAGCTTGAGGGTTCGTCTTCTCGAATTGTCACCTGCTTTCGCAGTAATTTCCGGAATCTTTTCACGATACACATTTCATCTTTAGAGGCCTTACTTGGCTTTGAGTAGTTGGGCTTCTCATAACCCATCCGCCGCCGCTCGCCAATAATTTCGCACAGACATCTGTGTTTCCGCAAAGCTCGAGGAAGGTATAGCGGACCTTGCTGAGCTCATGAAACGACCGAATCTGCAGTTGCCTTGCATATCTCTTCCACACAACGGCCTCCCAGTAGCTTGGATTACAGGAGTACGCCAACACTCCCAGCCGCAACACAATGCTTAAGAACTTGAAGGCTTGTCCATCGGAAACTCAAACTTTTTTGTGCTCATTTTAACATTTCCTCACACTATACTCATTACAAATAGACGAACAAGGAACACGTTCACCGTATAATATTGTCATTTTTAAAGACGCAAATTCGATGCAATGTAGGCGTAATGAAACATAATAAATTGTAAATCAGACAAATGTATCGTGTAGCATCATTGATTGGCAAATGAAGATCCGAGCATGGAAACATATCATAGCAACAACAGCTTGTGGTGCGGTATTTTTCCCTGTCGACCAGTTCCCTAAATCGTAGATGGAAAGAGTACGCAAATCTCTCGCAGTCAGTTGTCGAAGCAAGCAGTACTTAAAGTATCCTTACACGAGCGTCAGCGGAGCGTCAGCCGAGCAAAGTCGTGACAAGTCGCATAAGAGGAGCAGTAAACGCTTCTTGACGACCGGGGTCGACCCAGGCCCCGCCAAATAGAACACCTTGCGATAGCTCGCTTCATTATATAGTAATGTTGTTATTTTCTTGGCTTCGTCGCATCTTAGATTGGGAAATTTCTTTCTATTTAGTCTTTAATTTCCCTATATCCTATGTGTTGTTTATTTTGTTTCGACTGAACCATTTTAAGTGAATTTCAATTTGTGCATAATGAAATGAAAATGGAATAAAACCAAAATTATTACTTTCCGTATATAGAGTGCAATAATTCTTCGTGTAAATTGTCAGAATGAATAGCGAAGATTGATGTTTGCACCACAATCCTCTCGCATGCAATCACCTTCCAATAATACCTGCCACAGGACATTCTGTACCAAGTAGAGTATTTGGACTTGGCATGGCAGACCTTTCCAAAACGTTTCGGTCATTGCAACTATTTTGTTTGAACTATCACTTACTTACACATGACAACATACAAGGCACAAATTAAAAAGTTGAACTGATTTCAAATAGGGCAATGGCAGTGAAAGGAAAAGCAGGAAACTGAGAGTGTAAAAAGTGGCTGTGTGGTCGAGCGACGCCGACGCCACACTCTGCCCAGACGACCGCAGCTGTGACGAAGGATCGCCAGCTCACTGGCAGCTTGAGGGTTCGTCTTCTCGAATTGTCACCTGCTTTCGCAGTAATTTCCGGAATCTTTTCACGATACACATTTCATCTTTAGAGGCCTTACTTGGCTTTGAGTAGTTGGGCTTCTCATAACCCATCCGCCGCCGCTCGCCAATAATTTCGCACAGACATCTGTGTTTCCGCAAAGCTCGAGGAAGGTATAGCGGACCTTGCTGAGCTCATGAAACGACCGAATCTGCAGTTGCCTTGCATATCTCTTCCACACAACGGCCTCCCAGTAGCTTGGATTACAGGAGTACGCCAACACTCCCAGCCGCAACACAATGCTTAAGAACTTGAAGGCTTGTCCATCGGAAACTCAAACTTTTTTGTGCTCATTTTAACATTTCCTCACACTATACTCATTACAAATAGACGAACAAGGAACACGTTCACCGTATAATATTGTCATTTTTAAAGACGCAAATTCGATGCAATGTAGGCGTAATGAAACATAATAAATTGTAAATCAGACAAATGTATCGTGTAGCATCATTGATTGGCAAATGAAGATCCGAGTATGGAAACATATCATAGCAACAACAGCTTGTGGTGCGGTATTTTTCCCTGTCGACCAGTTCCCTAAATCGTAGATGGAAAGAGTATGCAAATCTCTCGCAGTCAGTTGTCGAAGCAAGCAGTACTTAAAGTATCCTTACACGAGCGTCAGCGGAGCGTCAGCCGAGCAAAGTCGTGACAAGTCGCATAAGAGGAGCAGTAAACGCTTCTTGACGACCGGGGTCGACCCAGGCCCCGCCAAATAGAACACCTTGCGATAGCTCGCTTCATTATATAGTAATGTTGTTATTTTCTTGGCTTCGTCGCATCTTAGATTGGGAAATTTCTTTCTATTTAGTCTTTAATTTCCCTATATCCTATGTGTTGTTTATTTTGTTTCGACTGAACCATTTTAAGTGAATTTCAATTTGTGCATAATGAAATTTATAATGAAAATGGAATAAAACCAAAATTCTTACTTTCCGTATATAGAGTGCAATAATTCTTCGTGTAAATTGTCAGAATGACCAGCGAAGATTTATGTTTGCACCACAATCCTCTCGCATGCAATCACCTTCCAATAATACCTGCCACAGGACATTCTGTACCAAGTAGAGTATTTGGACTTGGCATGGCAGACCTTTCCAAAACGTTTCGGTCATTGCAACTATTTTGTTTGAACTATCACTTACTTACACATGACAACATACAAGGCACAAATTAAAAAGTTGAACTGATTTCAAATAGGGCAATGGCAGTGAAAGGAAAAGCAGGAAACTGAGAGTGTAAAAAGTGGCTGTGTGGTCGAGCGACGCCGACGCCACACTCTGCCCAGACGACCGCAGCTGTGACGAAGGATCGCCAGCTCACTGGCAGCTTGAGGGTTCGTCTTCTCGAATTGTCACCTGCTTTCGCAGTAATTTCCGGAATCTTTTCACGATACACATTTCATCTTTAGAGGCCTTACTTGGCTTTGAGTAGTTGGGCTTCTCATAACCCATCCGCCGCCGCTCGCCAATAATTTCGCACAGACATCTGTGTTTCCGCAAAGCTCGAGGAAGGTATAGCGGACCTTGCTGAGCTCATGAAACGACCGAATCTGCAGTTGCCTTGCATATCTCTTCCACACAACGGCCTCCCAGTAGCTTGGATTACAGGAGTACGCCAACACTCCCAGCCGCAACACAATGCTTAAGAACTTGAAGGCTTGTCCATCGGAAACTCAAACTTTTTTGTGCTCATTTTAACATTTCCTCACACTATACTCATTACAAATAGACGAACAAGGAACACGTTCACCGTATAATATTGTCATTTTTAAAGACGCAAATTCGATGCAATGTAGGCGTAATGAAACATAATAAATTGTAAATCAGACAAATGTATCGTGTAGCATCATTGATTGGCAAATGAAGATCCGAGCATGGAAACATATCATAGCAACAACAGCTTGTGGTGCGGTATTTTTCCCTGTCGACCAGTTCCCTAAATCGTAGATGGAAAGAGTACGCAAATCTCTCGCAGTCAGTTGTCGAAGCAAGCAGTACTTAAAGTATCCTTACACGAGCGTCAGCGGAGCGTCAGCCGAGCAAAGTCGTGACAAGTCGCATAAGAGGAGCAGTAAACGCTTCTTGACGACCGGGGTCGACCCAGGCCCCGCCAAATAGAACACCTTGCGATAGCTCGCTTCATTATATAGTAATGTTGTTATTTTCTTGGCTTCGTCGCATCTTAGATTGGGAAATTTCTTTCTATTTAGTCTTTAATTTCCCTATATCCTATGTGTTGTTTATTTTGTTTCGACTGAACCATTTTAAGTGAATTTCAATTTGTGCATAATGAAATTTATAATGAAAATGGAATAAAACCAAAATTCTTACTTTCCGTATATAGAGTGCAATAATTCTTCGTGTAAATTGTCAGAATGACCAGCG
This sequence comes from Locusta migratoria, assembly GCA_026315105.1. Taxonomy (NCBI): domain Eukaryota; kingdom Metazoa; phylum Arthropoda; class Insecta; order Orthoptera; family Acrididae; genus Locusta; species Locusta migratoria. The sequence continues at coordinate 97,710,160 of CM048750.1, read as the reverse complement.
AAGATTTATGTTTGCACCACAATCCTCTCGCATGCAATCACCTTCCAATAATACCTGCCACAGGACATTCTGTACCAAGTAGAGTATTTGGACTTGGCATGGCAGACCTTTCCAAAACGTTTCGGTCATTGCAACTATTTTGTTTGAACTATCACTTACTTACACATGACAACATACAAGGCACAAATTAAAAAGTTGAACTGATTTCAAATAGGGCAATGGCAGTGAAAGGAAAAGCAGGAAACTGAGAGTGTAAAAAGTGGCTGTGTGGTCGAGCGACGCCGACGCCACACTCTGCCCAGACGACCGCAGCTGTGACGAAGGATCGCCAGCTCACTGGCAGCTTGAGGGTTCGTCTTCTCGAATTGTCACCTGCTTTCGCAGTAATTTCCGGAATCTTTTCACGATACACATTTCATCTTTAGAGGCCTTACTTGGCTTTGAGTAGTTGGGCTTCTCATAACCCATCCGCCGCCGCTCGCCAATAATTTCGCACAGACATCTGTGTTTCCGCAAAGCTCGAGGAAGGTATAGCGGACCTTGCTGAGCTCATGAAACGACCGAATCTGCAGTTGCCTTGCATATCTCTTCCACACAACGGCCTCCCAGTAGCTTGGATTACAGGAGTACGCCAACACTCCCAGCCGCAACACAATGCTTAAGAACTTGAAGGCTTGTCCATCGGAAACTCAAACTTTTTTGTGCTCATTTTAACATTTCCTCACACTATACTCATTACAAATAGACGAACAAGGAACACGTTCACCGTATAATATTGTCATTTTTAAAGACGCAAATTCGATGCAATGTAGGCGTAATGAAACATAATAAATTGTAAATCAGACAAATGTATCGTGTAGCATCATTGATTGGCAAATGAAGATCCGAGCATGGAAACATATCATAGCAACAACAGATTGTGGTGCGGTATTTTTCCCTGTCGACCAGTTCCCTAAATCGTAGATGGAAAGAGTACGCAAATCTCTCGCAGTCAGTTGTCGAAGCAAGCAGTACTTAAAGTATCCTTACACGAGCGTCAGCGGAGCGTCAGCCGAGCAAAGTCGTGACAAGTCGCATAAGAGGAGCAGTAAACGCTTATTGACGACCGGGGTCGACCCAGGCACAGAATAGGGAGTATACAGAAGGGAAAGCTGGATGCGGCGCCTTTGATCTGTATGTTACCAAGCGTTGCGCTCGACGCCATATTGAAAAGCAGTAAACTCGGAACTAAAGCCACGTAGTACTTTAGCTGGAAATGGACTTTTTCCGAACTGCAGCTAACCTCATCGACTTTTACTAAAGGAAACGGCTTTTCATTTTGCTCTCCTCTTTTTTGCGCCCTGTTCTTGCACCTAATTGTAACCCAACGAAAAAAAAGTAGACCTAAATATTAACACAACTTCGAAAATGTACTATGGAATCAATGATCGTTTTATTTGGTATTTATTTCCAGAAAAATCCCGAGTAACGCGCAGTTACGTTTGGGAAATTAGTTATAAACAAGAAAGTGACTTTACAACTGCCAGGTTTTATTTGACACAAATAAATTTGCACAAGTCAGACTTAGCAGTACAGTGCGATTACACAGAAGTAATGATGTCTGGGCATATATAAAACTGTTAAATTACACACAAATTAAGGACAGGTAACCGAAACACAAAACTACATAACAAACTTAATCTGTACTTGTATTGTGGCACACATTGTTTCAGTTATAGCAAAGGAAAAAGTGTTTATCATTTTCCCCTTAGTCTTTCTTGTCAATATGCATTCACTAGAACATTACACACCATTTGTACCTCACCGATGGGTCACTTTTATCACTTTGAAATTTTTTTCAATTTTGGTTTTATATTTCAAGTCTCTGTTTGTGAACCTCAAGAAATAGAAAATTCAAACTCTGACAAAAAGTTTTACTAAATATTGGATAATATATTTTTAAGTAAATCAGCTCTCCTTGAATTCACAGTCCGTTTCTTAGCAATGGAAATAAATATTGCCTTTAAAACATACCTATATGTTATATTTTACTTACGGCAGTGATGTAGTTGTGTTTCAATGTTGGAAATTGCTTTAAGAGGATAATTAATTTACTGATCGGAGAATGGCATATAGAAAAATCTGTCAACCATAGAGCAGGAACAGCATAAAATAATTATTCCCCTTAATCTATTTGTTCCAGTATCCGAAGAGCATTCGTTGCCAACATTAGCACACTACGCCTCCATTGCCGTAAGTAAAATTTTACCTTCCTAAGCAGCGTAGAACAAGGGGAGGAGGCAGGATGAGGTCATCGATTTGACTGGTTCAGTTTTACATATGGCAGTAGAGGAGTAATGTTTCAATGTTGGCAACATAATGTTCTTTTTACGAGGACAATTACTTTCCCGACCAGAGAAAGGTAGATACAAGAAACTGCCAACAATAGAGCAAGAACAGCAAGATTATTCCCCTTATTCCATTTGTTTGAATATCGTAACAAGGGGAGGTCGGCAATCGGGACCCGCCGATTTCGCCCAAGTTACTTGTGTAGGAGGTGGGTCTCCACATAACGTGCCTGACATATTTCGCCTGAGTGGGCCTTAGGAAAGGAGGAAATGGTCTCAAAGTTTTTTCCAATAGCACTGTACATGTTATTCAGCGCTCTGTTCGTGAATAAACAGTGTAGCGTAATGAGGGGAAAAAAAATAGGAAGCTCCTGGGATTGATCCCAGGGCGCCTGCTGCGCAAGTAATGCGCTTGACCATTACGCTACGCCGTTAGTCACGAACAGATAGCTAAATAAGATGTACAGTACTATTGGAAAAATTTTCGACCGCATTTTTTCCTTTCCTAAGGCCCACTCAGGCAAAATATTTCAGGCACGTTATAGGGAGACCAATCTCCTTCTACACACGCACTTTTAATAATTATGCACACATTGCTCTCATTCGAAACTGATAACATTTACCTTTTACCACAAATATAGCGACGTTCACTAACCGTTCAACATCTTTTGGGAAGGTGAAGAAGCTTATATCCTTATTTGTATGAGAATTATTGCGGCAATTAGGTGCTGAACACCATCGGCAGCCTTTACTTTTATTGCTGCTCGTAATAAAAACGGAACAGGTACACCTACTGACGCATAGTTCTTTCTTTTCATTGCACCAAATACTAGTTTACTTTTATGCGATTCAGGCAGCTAAAATACACAATTAACAAACAAAGACGGCACATTACCACGCAACAGAGTACGGAGTGACCACGCGTTTACTGCTTTTCAAGATGGCCGATTCCGCGCATGCGCACTAAATTTTGGACGACAGACTGCAGCGGGAGTTTCCTTTCTGTATACTCCTTATTCTGTGACCCAGGCCCCGCCAAATAGAACACCTTGCGATAGCTCGCTTCATTATATAGTAATGTTGTTATTTTCTTGGCTTCGTCGCATCTTAGATTGAGAAATTTCTTTCTATTTAGTCTTTAATTTCCCTATATCCTATGTGTTGTTTATTTTGTTTCGACTGAACCATTTTAAGTGAATTTCAATTTGTGCATAATGAAATTTATAATGAAAATGGAATAAAACCAAAATTCTTACTTTCCGTATATAGAGTGCAATAATTCTTCGTGTAAATTGTCAGAATGACTAGCGAAGATTTATGTTTGCACCACAATCCTCTCGCATGCAATCACCTTCCAATAATACCTGCCACAGGACATTCTGTACCAAGTAGAGTATTTGGACTTGGCATGGCAGACCTTTCCAAAACGTTTCAGACATTGCAACTATTTTGTTGAAACTATCACTTACTTACACATGACAACATATAAGGCAAAAATAAAAACGGGGAACTGATTTCAAATAGGGCAATGGCAGTGAAAGGAAAAGCAGGAAACTAAGAGTGTAGAAAGTGGTTGTGTGGTCGCGCGACGCCGACGCCACACTCTGCCCAGACGACCGCAGCTGTGACGAAGGATCGTCAGCTCACTGGCAGCTTGAGGGTTCGTCTTCTCGAATTGTCACCTGCTTTCGCAGTAATTTCCGGAATCTTTTCACGATACGCATTTCATCTTTAGACGCCTTACTTGGCTTTGAGTAGTTGGGCTTCTCATAACCCATCCACCGCCGCCGCTCGCCGAAGATTTCGCACCGCCATCTGTGTTTCTGCAAAGCTCGAGGAAGGTATAGCGGACCTTGCTGAGCTCATGAAACGACCGAATCTGCAGTTGCCTTGCAGATCTCTTCCACACAACGGCCTCCCAGTAGCTTCAGTCCGCTTGCGACAGCGGTACCGTGAGGTAGTCCGCGGTGTGCTGCGGCCGCCTCGCTCGCGCGTGGTAAGTCGGAGTGTTGCTGCGGCTTTTCGCTGTTGTCGTTGTGTTTGTGTGACTATTAGAAGATGACACCATGAATCAGCCAAATAGAAAAGACACTTTGAAGTTCACCTTCGATCGTACGTTCGTTAGACCGACCTCTTACGAATTTGAACGTTTTCTTGAAGAAGTTGTGAAGATTACCTCAGATGAGCTTGTCGGTATTCATTTCTCGATCGTGAGTACAGTTATTTACGTCAAATTGAGGACAGCAGATCTTTGTGAGACAGTACTACAGTCTAGTGGCGGTAGCTATAAATTCAAGCATTCGGATGGCAACATAAGTGAAGTTACTGTTACCCACGCCGGCTTCGGTATAAGAACAGTCAGAATATTTGAATTACCTTTTGAGGTCACAGGAGAACAAATTAATGCGGTAGTGTCATCCTATGGCACGGTACTCAGCAACATTGCAGAAAGGTGGTCAGGTGCGCATAGGTTTCCGGTACTAAATGGCATCAGACAACTGAAGGTCGATCTACGGAAACATATCCCGTCCTATATTGACGTGTGTGGGTACCGAGCCATTGTCATGTATGATGGGCAGCCCAGAACGTGCGCAGGGTGTGGGGCGACGGGCCACGTGCGTGCACAGTGTATGCAGAGGCGCGTAGCGCAGTTACCGGCCGGTGAATCTGTCAGACCTCCTGCTATGTCCTCACTGCCGATTTCGTACGTGGCGGCTGTCGCGGGATCCCCACCCATCGCCCCCGTTCTGCATACTTCTCAGGATAACAACTATGCTGACCGTGAAACCCCGATGGAAGTATCTGAGGCCTCGGCGGCAGTCTCTGGAGACCGGGAACCTACCGAGCCCTCACAGGTATCTCCCGTTGACAAAGTCCAGAGCGTTACTCTGATGGACGTCACTGACCACGCGGCTGCAGTTTCTGTCGCACCACACCCGCAAGAACCCCCTGCGGAAAACTCCAGCGAGAGAGTACAGGAACGTTGTTCGAAATCAGATGTACCTTCTGCTGACGAAACTGCCACCGATCCCGAACAGGAAAGTGTTCCACAACACTCCGCAAGCCCTACGAAGAGCCAGTCACCCAGGAAAAAGAAGAAACGCAGAATCGCGCGTCCAGCTGCCGAAGAAATTGTCCCATTAATGCGGGAGAAGGTCAAACAAGTAGTGCACAAGTTAAATGAGGGTCCAGGGAAAGTTTCCGACTGTATTCAGCCCAACCTGTTTCCCAAGGCATCCGGTGGCGCCTCTGTAGGCGCAAAACAATTCGCCAGAGTAGCACCCGACAACCTTAACCCAACAAATCCCTGTGTTATTGAAACAAACACGTTCTCTCCGTCATTCCAGAAAAACTGGGCGGACGATATGGACGGAGATGAGGAAATGAGGGAACCTACGCACTTTACTGCCGCCGTGCCAGCCACCTCAGATGACCGAACACCCCTCCAGAACCAGGAAACGGAGGCTGGTCATGTGTCCGACACCTACTAATAGGTGCGAAATTCCGCAAGTCATCCTTGTAAAACGCACTACATCATGACCACCTATCAAGCCTATAGAATCGCGACTCTGAACATCACCAGCATACGCAGTACATTAAAATTACATAGCTTGAAAGACTTTCTGTACGCGGCGGATATCGACATCATTTTACTGCAGGAAGTAACCGACATTGCACTTCAAGAAATATATGGATACCACGCTGTCATAAATGCTGGAAGCGATGGTGACCTAGGGACTGCTATACTTTTTAAGGAAGGAATAATAGTAACGAATGTGGAAAAACTCGTCAACAACCGGGGGGTCGCTTGTACTGTTCACAATACCCGGATCATAAATATATATGCGCCATCTGGGAGCAGCAACCGCCGTCACCGAGCAGAATTTTTTCAACACGAAATTGTCCCTCTCTTTGGAGAGCATCAAGCCGAGATCCTTTTTGCGGGTGACTTCAATTGTGTCCTCCATCACAAAGATCAGTTCCCTAACTTCAATCCGTCTCCCGAACTGGAACACATCATCAACGGTTTCAGTTTAACCGATGCGTGGGAGCACAGCCATGGGGATGCACCCGGGTTTACGTTCGTCACTAACCATTCGGCCAGCCGCTTAGACAGGATGTATGTTTCTAACAACTTGACGACTCGTATCTTACACACAGAAGTGTGGCCCACCAGCTTCACCGACCATGCTGCCTTTATATGCACCATTAATATGGTGAGACAGGGTACCTACAGAGGAAGAAGCTACTGGAAGCTCAACGTATCACACTTAAAAGATGCCGAATGCCGCGAGCGTTTCCAAAAAACATGGCAGGACTGTGAAAATAAATTTACTTCGTATGATTCTGCTTTGACCTGGTGGATCAAGTGCGCGAAGCCGAAATTGAGGAAAATGTTCATAGATTACTCAAAGGAAAAAAGTTTTTGGTTCAAGACAACGACAGAATTTTATTTCCAATGCTTGCGGGACCTTTACAAATTGGACCAATCAGTCATTGAAAACTACGTCGCGATCAAGAGGATAAAATCCAAAATTCTGGCTCTGAAGCGCAAACAATTAGAGGGTTTCCAAATTCGTGCTAGAACGCAGGCTGCCGCCCCACATGAAGAAACCTCGATGTACCACGTTATGCGCGAAAGGAAAAGGGCACACAGAAAAATAATCAGGGAACTAAAAGGAACTGACGGTACCGCCCTCACAACACAGAGAGACATTAAAGAGGCAATCTACAGCCATCTTTCATCCATCATGTTAGGCTGCCCAGTAGATAACGAAGCTCAAGAGGACTTGTTACGGAATCTGCAGGGCCGACTCAGCAGAGAGGCATCGCAGCGACTTATCGCGGAGATTGACGATGACGACCTGACAACAGCTATCGCGCAGAGCCCCAAAAATAAATCGCCGGGTCCTGACGGCCTTCCAGCAGAATTTTACCAGGCCTTCCAAGCGCAGATGAAGTCTAAACTGCTCCTCGTATGCAATGAATTAATGACCACTGACAGAGAAATCGCGAAGGAGTTTCTGGAAGGTATTATCGTGCTAGTTCCGAAACGCTCCGGCAGCATTTCCGTAAACCATCTTCGACCCATTAGTCTCCTGAACAGCGACTACAAAATTATGGCGCGCGTACTCGCTCGAAGATTACAATTGATACTGCACGAGGTCACTGGCACATATCAGACAAGTGTGAGTAAGGGGAGGTCAATCATTCAAACGGTCTGCGAATATAGAGACATCATTGCGACAGCAGATGTTCTCCGACTACGGTGCGCTATCATGACACTTGACTTTGAGAAAGCTTTCGATAGGGTGGACCATAATTACCTCCTCAAAACTATGTCCGCGATGGAGATTCCCCATAATTTTGTCAATGTCGTTGGAAGGATTTTGAGAAATAGCACGTCCCGGATTATGATCAATGGACAAATGACGAAACCTTTGGACTTCACACGCTCAGTCAGACAAGGGTGTCCACTGTCCATGGCTTTGTTCGCCATTTCCATTGAGCCCCTCCTAGCCACTCTACAGCAACGACTGCAAGGATTGTGCATCCATGGTCAATCTATTGTCTGCAAGGCATACGCCGATGATGTAGGTCTTGTTATCACGAGTGCAAATGACATCGAGAAGACACTTCAGGTGCTCACTAACTACGAACTTGCTTCGGGTGCGAAACTCAACAAAACGAAATCCAGCATCATGAGCATAGGGGCTGGAATGTCGTTGCAGGGCATAGAAGACTTCAATGTGGTCACCAACAAACGAATACTGGGCATCGATTACAGGTCCACCATACAGCATACCATAGCTGCCAACTCTAAGAAACTACTCGCAAGTGTGCGAGCATGCGTCAAGGAACAACGTGTAAGAAAGCTTGATGACATTCAAAAGGCAGCCTTTGCTAACATGTATATTGTTTCGAAACTACACTACGTGGCACAAGTTTTACCTTTACCCGGAGAAACAACAGCTAGAATCATGTCTGCTCTGGGCCATTTCATAAGTCAAGGAAGTATCTTTAAGGTCAAGTTTGACACTCTTACTCTCTCCGCGGATAAGGGAGGACTTAACCTTATTGATGTTGCTCTGAAATCCCGAGCTCTATTCGTGTGCACCACATATAAACTGTGGCGGAAGACGCAACACAGTTTAACGTCCCATCTACTAGAGGAAATAGCCCCTGGGGCAATGGATCCACCAATTGATGTGCGCCACGTTCCTATTGGCTTTCACCATTTTAAACAGTTTTTAATTGAACTTAGCTACATTCGGGCCAGAGTCTGTACCACGAACTTAACCAAAGTGAAGGCAGTGTATGACAAATTAATGGAAACCAAGAGTAGAAACGTGGTAGAAGAAAAGTACCCTCAATATGACTGGCGAATAATATGGCAGAATATCAGCACCCGTCTTTTACCGACAAATGTGAGAACTACATGGTACAAAGCTGTGAACAGAAAACTTGCCACCAAGACCAAACTTCACGCCATCCATTTAGTGGACTCGCCGCTGTGTGGAAACTGTAGCATACCAGACACTGACGAACATAGATTTGTCTGCAATAACGTGGCAGCAGTCTGCCTACTCGCTAGGCAAATGATAGCCACAATCACCCGAACCGCACCAGACACAATCAAGCCTGCAGATTTTTTGACTCCCGACAGTGTGCCTTATCCATATACAAAACGGAACGCCGTCAATTGGTTAAAAGGTCAAACAGTCCACTATATCCTCACTGAAGCAAATAAAAGCAAAGAGGATTTTCTATTATACCTTCAGCTGCAGCACCATATCCTAATGACATCACGACACTATAAGAAAAATTTCGCCAATTTTCTGAAAATTCTATTGTTTGACACAGGAAGAAGGACTTGAATCATAATTGTTCCCACTACAAAACCCAGATTGTAACATTCTGAAGAATTAGAACACGCCGAGATTTTCATCTGTGCTTTAAACAAAACTTCTTTTTTGCTACTTGTGGTGCTTTCCTTTTAGTGCTGTTTTCAACCTTCTGACGTCTGCGAGATGCATCAGAAGTGCTTTTCGTTTCGTATGGGAAAAATGTCCCCCGACAGAATCTGTCGTCTTATTTCACATTAAAAATTTCCTTTCGGAGTTCCTACGCCAGAAGGAGCGATTACAACGTTTCATGTGTCCCTTGGCGAAACCTTGCTGAAACGACGCCCATGGCACGAGACAAGCGCAGAGTTAAGAGACGAGGAAAAATAAACAAATAAAATTAAATGTAAAGTTGTGGGAAACCAAAAATGTAAAGTGGAAAAACACAATTAAATTCCAGAAAACAGAAGCATGGATCGATCAAGAACGGAGTGGGGTAAACACCTCCTAAACAAATATTACGTGAAGCCGAACTCTGCAGCTGTCAATGCGCTGGGATGTCGAAGTGAAGTTTTTCCCCAGGAGCAGATATGTAAGAGAAAGACACTTATTTATTTATTCCTTTTCATTTTTTAATATTATTTTATTATTTTTTCACTTCTCTTTCTTTGGAACGAAATTCCATGTCAACAGAGAAAAAAAAAAAAAAAAAAAAAAAAAAAAAAAAAAAAAAAAAAAAGTAGCTTGGATTACAGGAGTACGCCAACACTCCCAGCCGCAACACAATGCTTAAGAACTTGAAGGCTTGTCCATCGGAAACTCAAACTTTTTTGTGCTCATTTTAACATTTCCTCACACTATACTCATTACAAATTGACGAACAAGGAACACGTTCACCGTATAATATTGTCATTTTTAAAGACGCAAATTCGATGCAATGTAGGCGTAATGAAATATAATAAATTGTAAATCAGACAAATGTATCGTGTAGCATCATTGATTGGCAAATGAAGATCCGAGCATGGAAACATATCATAGCAACAACAGCTTGTGGTGCGGTATTTTTCCCTGTCGACCAGTTCCCTAAATCGTAGATGGAAAGAGTACGCAAATCTCTCGCAGTCAGTTGTCGACGCAAGCAGTACTTAAAGTATCCTTACACGAGCGTCAGCGGAGCGTCAGCCGAGCAAAGTCGTGACAAGTCGCATAAGAGGAGAGGTAAACGCTTCTTGACGACCGGGGTCGACCTAGGCCCTGCCAAATAGAACACCTTGCGATAGCTCGCTTCATTATATAGTAATGTCGTTATTTTCTTGGCTTCGTCGCATCTTAGATTGGGAAATTTCTTTCCATTTAGTCTTTAATTTCCCTATATCCTATGTGTCGTTTATTTTGTTTCGACTGAACCATTTTAAGTGAATTTAAATTTGCGCATAATGAAATTTATAATGAAAATGGAATAAAACCAAAATTCTTACTTTCCGTATATAGAGTGCAATAATTCTTCGTGTAAATTGTCAGAATGACTAGCGAAGATTTATGTTTGCACCATAATCCTCTCGCATGCAATCACCTTCCAATAATACCTGCCACAGGACATTCTGTACCAAGTAGAGGATTTGGACTTGGCATGGCAGACCTTTCCAAAACGTTTCGGTCATTGCAACTATTTTGTTGGAACTATCACTTACTTACACATGACAACATACAAGGCACAAATAAAAAAGGGGAACTGATTTCAAATAGGGCAATGGCAGTGAAAGGAAAAGCAGGAAACTGAGAGTGTAAAAAGTGGTTGTGTGGTCGAGCGACGCCGACGCCACACTATGCCCAGACGACCGCAGCTGTGACGAAGGATCGCCAGCTCACTGGCAGCTTGAGGGTTCGTCTTCTCGAATTGTCACCTGCTTTCGCAGTAATTTCCGGAATCTTTTCACGATACGCATTTCATCTTTAGAGGCCTTACTTGGCTTTGAGTAGTTGGGCTTCTCATAAACCATCCGCCGCCGCTCGCCGAAGATTTCGCGCAGCCATCTGTGTTTCCACAAAGCTCGAGGAAGGTATAGCGGACCTTGCTGAGCTCATGAAACGAGCGAATCTGCAGTTGCCTTGCAGATCTCTTCCACACAACGGCCTCCCAGTAGCTTGGATTACAGGAGTACGCCAACACTCCCAGCCGCAACACAATGCTTAAGAACTTGAAGGCTTGTCCATCGGAAACTCAAACTTTTTTGTGCTCATTTTAACATTTCCTCACACTATACTCATTACAAATAGACGAACAAGGAACACGTTCACCGTATAATATTGTCATTTTTAAAGACGCAAATTCGATGCAATGTAGGCGTAATGAAACATAATAAATTGTAAATCAGACAAATGTATCGTGTAGCATCATTGATTGGCAAATGAAGATCCGAGCATGGAAACATATCATAGCAACAACAGCTTGTGATGCGGTATTTTTCCCTGTCGACCAGTTCCCTAAATCGAAGATGGAAAGAGTACGCAAAGCTCTCGCAGTCAGTTGTCTAAGCAAGCAGTAATTAAAGTATCCTTACACGAGCGTCAGCGGAGCGTCAGCCGAGCAAAGTCGTGACAAGTCGCATAAGAGGAGCAGTAAACGCTTCTGGACGACCGGGGTCGACCCAGGCCCCGCCAAATAGAACACCTTGCGATACCTCGATTCATTATATAGTAATGTTGTCATTTTCTTGACTTCGTCGCATCTTAGATTGCGAAATTTCTTTCTATTTAGTCTTTAATTTCCCTATATCAAATGTGTTGTTTATTTTGTTTCGACTGAACCATTTTAAGTGAATTTCAATTTGTGCATAACGAAATTTATAATGGAAATGGAATAAAACCAAAATTCTTACTTTCCGTATATAGAGTGCAATAACTCTTCGTGTAAATTGTCAAAATGACTAGCGAAGATTTATGTTTGGACCACAATCCACTCGCATGCAATCACCTTCCAATAATACCTGCCAAAGGACATTCTGTACCAAGTAGAGGATTTGGCATTGCAGACCTTTCCAAAACGTTTCAGACATTGCAACTATTTTGTTGAAACTATCACTTACTTACACATGACAACATACAAGGCACAAATAAAAAAGGGGAACTGATTTCAAATAGGGCAATGGCAGTGAAAGGAAAAGCAGGAAACTGAGAGTGTAAAAAGTGGTTGTGTGGTCGAGCGACGCCGACGCCACACTCTGCCCAGATGACCGCAGCTGTGACGAAGGATCGCCAGCTCACTGGCAGCTTCAGGGTTCGTCATCTCGAATTGTCACCTGCTTTCGCAGTAATTTCCGGAATCTTTTCACGATACGAATTTCATCCTCAGACGCCTTAGTTGGCTTTGAGTAGTTGGGCTTCTCATAATCCATCCGCCGCCGCCGCCGCTCACCGAAGATTTCGCACCGCCATCTGTGTTTCTGCAAAGCTCGAGGAAGGTATAGCGGACCTTGCTGAGCTCATGAAACGACCGAATCTGTAGTTGCCTTGCAAATCTCTTCCACACAACGGCCTCCCAGTAGCTTGGATTACAGGAGTCCGCCAACACTCCCAGCCGCAACACAATGCTTAAGAACTTGAAGGCTTGTCCATCGGAAACTCAAACTTTTTTGTGCTCATTTTAACATTTCCTCACACTATACTCATTACAAATAGACGAACAAGGAACACGTTCACCGTATAATATTGTCATTTTTAAAGACGCAAATTCGATGCAATGTAGGCGTAATGAAACATAATAAATTGTAAATCAGACAAATGTATCGTGTAGCATCATTGATTGGCAAATGAAGATCCGAGCATGGAAACATATCATAGCAACAACAGCTTGTGGTGCGGTATTTTTCCCTGTCGACCAGTTCCCTAAATCGTAGATGGAAAGAGTACGCAAATCTCTCGCTGTCAGTTGTCGAAGCAAGCAGTACTTAAAGTATCCTTACACGAGCGTCAGCGGAGCGTCAGCCGAGCAAAGTCGTGACAAGTCGCATAAGAGGAGCAGTAAACGCTTCTTGACGACCGGGGTCGACCCAGGCCCCGCCAAATAGAACACCTTGCGATAGCTCGCTTCATTATATAGTAATGTTGTTATTTTCTTGGCTTCGTCGCATCTTAGATTGGGAAATTTCTTTCTATTTAGTCTTTAATTTCCCTATATCCTATGTGTTGTTTATTTTGTTTCGACTGAACCATTTTAAGTGAATTTCAATTTGTGCATAATGAAATGAAAATGGAATAAAACCAAAATTCTTACTTTCCGTATATAGAGTGCAATAACTCTTCGTGTAAATTGTCAGAATGACTAGCGAAGATTGATGTTTGGACCACAATCCTCTCGCATGCAATCACCTTCCAATAATACCTGCCACAGGACATTCTGTACCAAGTAGAGTATTTGGACTTGGCATGGCAGACCTTTCCAAAACGTTTCGGTCATTGCAACTATTTTGTTGGAACTATCACTTACTTACACATGACAACATACAAGGCACAAATAAAAAAGGGGAACTGATATCAAATAGGGATGGCAGTGAAAGGAAAAGCAGGAAACTGAGAGTGTAAAAAGTGGTTGTGTGGTCGAGCGACGCAGACACCACACTATGCCCAGACGACCGCAGCTGTGACGAAGGATCGCCAGCTCACTGGCAGCTTGAGGGTTCGTCTTCTCGAATTGTCACCTGCTTTCGCAGTAATTTCCGGAATCTTTTCACAATACGCATTTCATCTTTAGACGCCTTACTTGGCTTTGAGTAGTTGGGCTTCTCATAACCCATCCGCCGCCGCTCGCCGAAGATTTCGCACCGCCATCTGTGTTTCTGCAAAGCTCGAGGAAGGTATAGCGGACCTTGCTGAGCTCATGAAACGACCGAATCTGCAGTTGCCTTGCAGATCTCTTCCACACAACGGCCTCCCAGTAGCTTGGATTACAGGAGTCCGCCAACACTCCCAGCCGCAACACAATGCTTAAGAACTTGAAGGCTTGTCCATCGGAAACTCAAACTTTTTTGTGCTCATTTTAACATTTCCTCACACTATACTCATTACAAATAGACGAACAAGGAACACGTTCACCGTATAATATTGTCATTTTTAAAGACTCAAATTCGATGCAATGTAGGCGAAATGAAACATAATAAATTGTAAATCAGACAAATGTATCGTGTAGCATCATTGATTGGCAAATGAAGATCTGAGCATGTAAACATATCATAGCAACAACAGCTTGTGGTGCGGTATTTTTCCCTGTCGACAAGTTCCCTAAATCGTAGATGGAAAGAGTACGCAAATCTCTCGCAGTCAGTTGTCGAAGCAAGCAGTACTTAAAGTATCCTTACACGAGCGTCAGCGGAGCGTCAGCCGAGCAAAGTCGTGACAAGTCGCATAAGAGGAGCAGTAAACGCTTCTTGACGACCGGGGTCGACCCAGGCCCCGCCAAATAGAACACCTTGCGATAGCTCGCTTCATTATATAGTAATGTTGTTATTTTCTTGGCTTCGTCGCATCTTAGATTGGGAAATTTCTTTCTATTTAGTCTTTAATTTCCCTATATCCTATGTGTTGTTTATTTTGTTTCGACTGAACCATTTTAAGTGAATTTAAATTTGCGCGTAATGAAATTTATAATGAAAATGGAATAAAACCAAAATTCTTACTTTCCGTATATAGAGTGCAATAATTCTTCGTGTAAATTGTCAGAATGACTAGCGAAGATTTATGTTTGCACCACAATCCTCTCGCATGCAATCACCTTCCAATAATACCTGCCACAGGACATTCTGTACCAAGTAGAGTATTTGGACTTGGCATGGCAGACCTTTCCAAAACGTTTCGGTCATTGCAACTATTTTGTTGGAACTATCACTTACTTACACATGACAACATACAAGGCACAAATAAAAAAGGGGAACTGATTTCAAATAGGGCAATGGCAGTGAAAGGAAAAGCAGGAAACTGAGAGTGTAAAAAGTGGTTGAGTGGTCGAGCGACGCCGACACCACACTATGCCCAGACGACCGCAGCTGTGACGAAGGATCGCCAGCTCACTGGCAGCTTGAGGGTTCGTCATCTCGAATTGTCACCTGCTTTCGCAGTAATTTCCGGAATCTTTACACGATACGAATTTCATCCTCAGACGCCTTACTTGGCTTTGAGTAGTTGGGCTTCTCATAATCCATCCGCCGCCGCCGCCGCTCACCGAAGATTTCGCACCGCCATCTGTGTTTCTGCAAAGCTCGAGGAAGGTATAGCGGACCTTGCTGAGCTCATGAAACGACCGAATCTGTAGTTGCCTTGCAAATCTCTTCCACACAACGGCCTCCCAGTAGCTTGGATTACAGGAGTACGCCAACACTCCCAGCCGCAACACAATGCTTAAGAACTTGAAGGCTTGTCCATCGGAAACTCAAACTTTTTTGTGCTCATTTTAACATTTCCTCACACTATACTCATTACAAATAGACGAACAAGGAACACGTTCACCGTATAATATTGTCATTTTTAAAGACGCAAATTCGATGCAATGTAGGCGTAATGAAACATAATAAATTGTAAATCAGACAAATGTATCGTGTAGCATCATTGATTGGCAAATGAAGATCCGAGCATGGAAACATATCATAGCAACAACAGCTTGTGGTGCGGTATTTTTCCCTGTCGACCAGTTCCCTAAATCGTAGATGGAAAGAGTACGCAAATCTCTCGCAGTCAGTTGTCGAAGCAAGCAGTACTTAAAGTATCCTTACACGAGCGTCAGCGGAGCGTCAGCCGAGCAAAGTCGTGACAAGTCGCATAAGAGGAGCAGTAAACGCTTCTTGACGACCGGGGTCGACCCAGGCCCCACCAAATAGAACACCTTGCGATAGCTCGCTTCATTATATAGTAATGTTGTTATTTTCTTGGCTTCGTCGCATCTTAGATTGGGAAATTTCTTTCTATTTAGTCTTTAATTTCCCTATATCCTATGTGTTGTTTATTTTGTTTCGACTGAACCATTTTAAGTGAATTTAAATTTGCGCATAATGATATTTATAGTGAAAATGGAATAAAACCAAAATTCTTACTTTCCGTATATAGAGTGCAATAATTCTTCGTGTAAATTGTCAGAATGACTAGCGAAGATTTATGTTTGCACCACAATCCTCTCGCATGCAATCACCTTCCAATAATACCTGCCACAGGACATTCTGTACCAAGTAGAGTATTTGGACTTGGCATGGCAGACCTTTCCAAAAAGTTTCGGTCATTGCAACTATTTTGTTGGAACTATCACTTACTTACACATGACAACATACAAGGCACAAATAAAAAAGGGGAACTGATTTCAAATAGGGCAATGGCAGTGAAAGGAAAAGCAGGAAACTGAGAGTGTAAAAAGTGGTTGAGTGGTCGAGCGACGCCGACACCACACTATGCCCAGACGACCGCAGCTGTGACGAAGGATCGCCAGCTCACTGGCAGCTTGAGGGTTCGTCATCTCGAATTGTCACCTGCTTTCGCAGTAATTTCCGGAATCTTTACACGATACGAATTTCATCCTCAGACGCCTTACTTGGCTTTGAGTAGTTGGGCTTCTCATAACCCATCCGCCGCCGCTCGCCGAAGATTTCGCACCGCCATCTGTGTTTCTGCAAAGCTCGAGGAAGGTATAGCGGACCTTGCTGAGCTCATGAAACGACCGAATCTGCAGTTGCCTTGCAGATCTCTTCCACACAACGGCCTCCCAGTAGCTTGGATTACAGGAGTCCGCCAACACTCCCAGCCGCAACACAATGCTTAAGAACTTGAAGGCTTGTCCATCGGAAACTCAAACTTTTTTGTGCTCATTTTAACATTTCCTCACACTATACTCATTACAAATAGACGAACAAGGAACACGTTCACCGTATAATATTGTCATTTTTAAAGACTCAAATTCGATGCAATGTAGGCGAAATGAAACATAATAAATTGTAAATCAGACAAATGTATCGTGTAGCATCATTGATTGGCAAATGAAGATCTGAGCATGGAAACATATCATAGCAACAACAGCTTGTGGTGCGGTATTTTTCCCTGTCGACCAGTTCCCTAAATCGTAGATGGAAAGAGTACGCAAATCTCTCGCAGTCAGTTGTCGAAGCAAGCAGTACTTAAAGTATCCTTACACGAGCGTCAGCGGAGCGTCAGCCGAGCAAAGTCGTGACAAGTCGCATAAGAGGAGCAGTAAACGCTTCTTGACGACCGGGGTCGACCTAGGCCCTGCCAAATAGAACACCTTGCGATAGCTCGCTTCATTATATAGTAATGTCGTTATTTTCTTGGCTTCGTCGCATCTTAGATTGGGAAATTTCTTTCTATTTAGTCTTTAATTTCCCTATATCCTATGTGTTGTTTATTTTGTTTCGACTGAACCATTTTAAGTGAATTTAAATTTGCGCATAATGAAATTTATAATGAAAATGGAATAAAACCAAAATTCTTACTTTCCGTATATAGAGTGCTATAATTCTTCGTGTAAATTGTCAGAATGACTAGCGAAGTTTTATGTTTGCACCACAATCCTCTCGCATGCAATCACTTTCCAATAATACCTGCCACAGGACATTCTGTACCAAGTAGAGTATTTGGACTTGGCATGGCAGACCTTTCCAAAACGTTTCGGTCATTGCAACTATTTTGTTGGAACTATCACTTACTTACACATGACAACATACAAGGCACAAATAAAAAAGGGGAACTGATTTCAAATAGGGCAATGGCAGTGAAAGGAAAAGCAGGAAACTGAGAGTGTAAAAAGTGGTTGTGTGGTCGAGCGACGCCGACGCCACACTATGCCCAGACGACCGCAGCTGTGACGAAGGATCGCCAGCTCACTGGCAGCTTCAGGGTTCGTCATCTCGAATTGTCACCTGCTTTCGCAGTAATTTCCGGAATCTTTTCACGATACGAATTTCATCCTCAGACGCCTTACTTGGCTTTGAGTAGTTGGGCTTCTCATAATCCATCCGCCGCCGCCGCCGCTCACCGAAGATTTCGCACCGCCATCTGTGTTTCTGCAAAGCTCGAGGAAGGTATAGCGGACCTTGCTGAGCTCATGAAACGACCGAATCTGTAGTTGCCTTGCAAATCTCTTCCACACAACGGCCTCCCAGTAGCTTGGATTACAGGAGTACGCCAACACTCCCAGCCGCAACACAATGCTTAAGAACTTGAAGGCTTGTCCATCGGAAACTCAAACTTTTTTGTGCTCATTTTAACATTTCCTCACACTATACTCATTACAAATAGACGAACAAGGAACACGTTCACCGTATAATATTGTCATTTTTAAAGACGCAAATTCGATGCAATGTAGGCGTAATGAAACATAATAAATTGTAAATCAGACAAATGTATCGTGTAGCATCATTGATTGGCAAATGAAGATCCGAGCATGGAAACATATCATAGCAACAACAGCTTGTGGTGCGGTATTTTTCCCTGTCGACCAGTTCCCTAAATCGTAGATGGAAAGAGTACGCAAATCTCTCGCTGTCAGTTGTCGAAGCAAGCAGTACTTAAAGTATCCTTACACGAGCGTCAGCGGAGCGTCAGCCGAGCAAAGTCGTGACAAGTCGCATAAGAGGAGCAGTAAACGCTTCTTGACGACCGGGGTCGACCCAGGCCCCGCCAAATAGAACACCTTGCGATAGCTCGCTTCATTATATAGTAATGTTGTTATTTTCTTGGCTTCGTCGCATCTTAGATTGGGAAATTTCTTTCTATTTAGTCTTTAATTTCCCTATATCCTATGTGTTGTTTATTTTGTTTCGACTGAACCATTTTAAGTGAATTTCAATTTGTGCATAATGAAATGAAAATGGAATAAAACCAAAATTCTTACTTTCCGTATATAGAGTGCAATAACTCTTCGTGTAAATTGTCAGAATGACTAGCGAAGATTGATGTTTGGACCACAATCCTCTCGCATGCAATCACCTTCCAATAATACCTGCCACAGGACATTCTGTACCAAGTAGAGTATTTGGACTTGGCATGGCAGACCTTTCCAAAACGTTTCGGTCATTGCAACTATTTTGTTGGAACTATCACTTACTTACACATGACAACATACAAGGCACAAATAAAAAAGGGGAACTGATATCAAATAGGGATGGCAGTGAAAGGAAAAGCAGGAAACTGAGAGTGTAAAAAGTGGTTGTGTGGTCGAGCGACGCAGACACCACACTATGCCCAGACGACCGCAGCTGTGACGAAGGATCGCCAGCTCACTGGCAGCTTGAGGGTTCGTCTTCTCGAATTGTCACCTGCTTTCGCAGTAATTTCCGGAATCTTTTCACAATACGCATTTCATCTTTAGACGCCTTACTTGGCTTTGAGTAGTTGGGCTTCTCATAACCCATCCGCCGCCGCTCGCCGAAGATTTCGCACCGCCATCTGTGTTTCTGCAAAGCTCGAGGAAGGTATAGCGGACCTTGCTGAGCTCATGAAACGACCGAATCTGCAGTTGCCTTGCAGATCTCTTCCACACAACGGCCTCCCAGTAGCTTGGATTACAGGAGTCCGCCAACACTCCCAGCCGCAACACAATGCTTAAGAACTTGAAGGCTTGTCCATCGGAAACTCAAACTTTTTTGTGCTCATTTTAACATTTCCTCACACTATACTCATTACAAATAGACGAACAAGGAACACGTTCACCGTATAATATTGTCATTTTTAAAGACTCAAATTCGATGCAATGTAGGCGAAATGAAACATAATAAATTGTAAATCAGACAAATGTATCGTGTAGCATCATTGATTGGCAAATGAAGATCTGAGCATGGAAACATATCATAGCAACAACAGCTTGTGGTGCGGTATTTTTCCCTGTCGACCAGTTCCCTAAATCGTAGATGGAAAGAGTACGCAAATCTCTCGCAGTCAGTTGTCGAAGCAAGCAGTACTTAAAGTATCCTTACACGAGCGTCAGCGGAGCGTCAGCCGAGCAAAGTCGTGACAAGTCGCATAAGAGGAGCAGTAAACGCTTCTTGACGACCGGGGTCGACCCAGGCCCCGCCAAATAGAACACCTTGCGATAGCTCGCTTCATTATATAGTAATGTTGTTATTTTCTTGGCTTCGTCGCATCTTAGATTGGGAAATTTCTTTCTATTTAGTCTTTAATTTCCCTATATCCTATGTGTTGTTTATTTTGTTTCGACTGAACCATTTTAAGTGAATTTAAATTTGCGCGTAATGAAATTTATAATGAAAATGGAATAAAACCAAAATTCTTACTTTCCGTATATAGAGTGCAATAATTCTTCGTGTAAATTGTCAGAATGACTAGCGAAGATTTATGTTTGCACCACAATCCTCTCGCATGCAATCACCTTCCAATAATACCTGCCACAGGACATTCTGTACCAAGTAGAGTATTTGGACTTGGCATGGCAGACCTTTCCAAAACGTTTCGGTCATTGCAACTATTTTGTTGGAACTATCACTTACTTACACATGACAACATACAAGGCACAAATAAAAAAGGGGAACTGATTTCAAATAGGGCAATGGCAGTGAAAGGAAAAGCAGGAAACTGAGAGTGTAAAAAGTGGTTGAGTGGTCGAGCGACGCCGACACCACACTATGCCCAGACGACCGCAGCTGTGACGAAGGATCGCCAGCTCACTGGCAGCTTGAGGGTTCGTCATCTCGAATTGTCACCTGCTTTCGCAGTAATTTCCGGAATCTTTACACGATACGAATTTCATCCTCAGACGCCTTACTTGGCTTTG
The DNA here is from genome assembly GCA_026315105.1 of Locusta migratoria. Taxonomy (NCBI): domain Eukaryota; kingdom Metazoa; phylum Arthropoda; class Insecta; order Orthoptera; family Acrididae; genus Locusta; species Locusta migratoria. The sequence goes on along the minus strand of CM048750.1, from coordinate 97,689,212 downwards.
AGTAGTTGGGCTTCTCATAATCCATCCGCCGCCGCCGCCGCTCACCGAAGATTTCGCACCGCCATCTGTGTTTCTGCAAAGCTCGAGGAAGGTATAGCGGACCTTGCTGAGCTCATGAAACGACCGAATCTGTAGTTGCCTTGCAAATCTCTTCCACACAACGGCCTCCCAGTAGCTTGGATTACAGGAGTACGCCAACACTCCCAGCCACAACACAATGCTTAAGAACTTGAAGGCTTGTCCATCGGAAACTCAAACTTTTTTGTGCTCATTTTAACATTTCCTCACACTATACTCATTACAAATAGACGAACAAGGAACACGTTCACCGTATAATATTGTCATTTTTAAAGACGCAAATTCGATGCAATGTAGGCGTAATGAAACATAATAAATTGTAAATCAGACAAATGTATCGTGTAGCATCATTGATTGGCAAATGAAGATCCGAGCATGGAAACATATCATAGCAACAACAGCTTGTGGTGCGGTATTTTTCCCTGTCGACCAGTTCCCTAAATCGTAGATGGAAAGAGTACGCAAATCTCTCGCAGTCAGTTGTCGAAGCAAGCAGTACTTAAAGTATCCTTACACGAGCGTCAGCGGAGCGTCAGCCGAGCAAAGTCGTGACAAGTCGCATAAGAGGAGCAGTAAACGCTTCTTGACGACCGGGGTCGACCTAGGCCCTGCCAAATAGAACACCTTGCGATAGCTCGCTTCATTATATAGTAATGTCGTTATTTTCTTGGCTTCGTCGCATCTTAGATTGGGAAATTTCTTTCTATTTAGTCTTTAATTTCCCTATATCCTATGTGTTGTTTATTTTGTTTCGACTGAACCATTTTAAGTGAATTTAAATTTGCGCATAATGAAATTTATAATGAAAATGGAATAAAACCAAAATTCTTACTTTCCGTATATAGAGTGCAATAATTCTTCGTGTAAATTGTCAGAATGACTAGCGAAGATTTATGTTTGCACCACAATCCTCTCGCATGCAATCACCTTCCAATAATACCTGCCACAGGACATTCTGTACCAAGTAGAGTATTTGGACTTGGCATGGCAGACCTTTCCAAAACGTTTCGGTCATTGCAACTATTTTGTTGGAACTATCACTTACTTACACATGACAACATACAAGGCACAAATAAAAATGGGGAACTGATTTCAAATAGGGCAATGGCAGTGAAAGGAAAAGCAGGAAACTGAGAGTGTAAAAAGTGGTTGTGTGGTCGAGCGACGCCGACGCCACACTATGCCCAGACGACCGCAGCTGTGACGAAGGATCGCCAGCTCACTGGCAGCTTGAGGGTTCGTCATCTCGAATTGTCACCTGCTTTCGCAGTAATTTCCGGAATCTTTTCACGATACGAATTTCATCCTCAGACGCCTTACTTGGCTTTGAGTAGTTGGGCTTCTCATAATCCATCCGCCGCCGCCGCCGCTCACCGAAGATTTCGCACCGCCATCTGTGTTTCTGCAAAGCTCGAGGAAGGTATAGCGGACCTTTCTTAGCTCATGAAACGACCGAATCTGTAGTTGCCTTGCAAATCTCTTCCACACAACGGCCTCCCAGTAGCTTGGATTACAGGAGTACGCCAACACTCCCAGCCGCAACACAATGCTTAAGAACTTGAAGGCTTGTCCATCGGAAACTCAAACTTTTTTGTGCTCATTTTAACATTTCCTCACACTATACTCATTACAAATAGACGAACAAGGAACACGTTCACCGTATAATATTGTCATTTTTAAAGACGCAAATTCGATGCAATGTAGGCGTAATGAAACATAATAAATTGTAAATCAGACAAATGTATCGTGTAGCATCATTGATTGGCAAATGAAGATCCGAGCATGGAAACATATCATAGCAACAACAGCTTGTGGTGCGGTATTTTTCCCTGTCGACCAGTTCCCTAAATCGTAGATGGAAAGAGTACGCAAATCTCTCGCAGTCAGTTGTCGAAGCAAGCAGTACTTAAAGTATCCTTACACGAGCGTCAGCGGAGCGTCAACCGAGCAAAGTCGTGACAAGTCGCATAAGAGGAGCAGTAAACGCTTCTTGACGACCGGGGTCGACCCAGGCACCGCCAAATAGAACACCTTGCGATAGATCGCTTCATTATATAGTAATGTTGTTATTTTCTTGGCTTCGTCGCATCTTAGATTGGGAAATTTCTTTCTATTTAGTCTTTAATTTCCCTATATCCAATGTGTTGTTTATTTTGTTTCGACTGAACCATTTTAAGTGAATTTCAATTTGTGCATAATGAAATGAAAATGGAATAAAACCAAAATTCTTACTTTCCGTATATAGAGTGCAATAATTCTTCGTGTAAATTGTCAGAATGACTAGCGAAGATTGATGTTTGGACCACAATCCTCTCGCATGCAATCACCTTCCAATAATACCTGCCACAGGACATTCTGTACCAAGTAGAGTATTTGGACTTGGCATGGCAGACCTTTCCAAAACGTTTCGGTCATTGCAACTATTTTGTTGGAACTATCACTTACTTACACATGACAACATACAAGGCACAAATAAAAAAGGGGAACTGATTTCAAATAGGGCAATGGCAGTGAAAGGAAAAGCAGGAAACTGAGAGTGTAAAAAGTGGTTGTGTGGTCGAGCGACGCCGACGCCACACACTGCCCAGACGACCGCAGCTGTGACGAAGGATCGCCAGCTCACTGGCAGCTTGAGGGTTCGTCTTCTCGAATTGTCACCTGCTTTCGCAGTAATTTCCGGAATCTTTTCACGATACGCATTTCATCTTTAGACGCCTTACTTGGCTTTGAGTAGTTGGGCTTCTCATAACCCATCCGCCGCCGCTCGCCGAAGATTTCGCACATCCATCTGTGTTTCTGCAAAGCTCGAGGAAGGTATAGCGGACCTTGCTGAGCTCATGAAACGACCGAATCTGTAGTTGCCTTGCAAATCTCTTCCACACAACGGCCTCCCAGTAGCTTGGATTACAGGAGTACGCCAACACTCCCAGCCGCAACACAATGCTTAAGAACTTGAAGGCTTGTCCATCGGAAACTCAAACTTTTTTGTGCTCATTTTAACATTTCCTCACACTATACTCATTACAAATAGACGAACAAGGAACACGTTCACCGTATAATATTGTCATTTTTAAAGACGCAAATTCGATGCAATGTAGGCGTAATGAAACATAATAAATTGTAAATCAGACAAATGTATCGTGTAGCATCATTGATTGGCAAATGAAGATCCGAGCATGGAAACATATCATAGCAACAACAACTTGTGGTGCGGTATTTTTCCCTGTCGACCAGTTCCCTAAATCGTAGATGGAAAGAGTACGCAAATCTCTCGCAGTCAGTTGTCGAAGCAAGCAGTACTTACAGTATCCTTACACGAGCGTCAGCGGAGCGTCAGCCGAGCAAAGTCGTGACAAGTCGCATAAGAGGAGCAGTAAACGCTTCTTGACGACCGGGGTCGACCTAGGCCCTGCCAAATAGAACACCTTGCGATAGCTCGCTTCATTATATAGTAATGTCGTTATTTTCTTGGCTTCGTCGCATCTTAGATTGGGAAATTTCTTTCTATTTAGTCTTTAATTTCCCTATATCCTATGTGTTGTTTATTTTGTTTCGACTGAACCATTTTAAGTGAATTTAAATTTGCGCATAATGAAATTTATAATGAAAATGGAATAAAACCAAAATTCTTACTTTCCGTATATAGAGTGCAATAATTCTTCGTGTAAATTGTCAGAATGACTAGCGAAGATTTATGTTTGCACCACAATCCTCTCGCATGCAATCACCTTCCAATAATACCTGCCACAGGACATTCTGTACCAAGTAGAGTATTTGGACTTGGCATGGCAGACCTTTCCAAAACGTTTCGGTCATTGCAACTATTTTGTTGGAACTATCACTTACTTACACATGACAACATACAAGGCACAAATAAAAAAGGGGAACTGATTTCAAATAGGGCAATGGCAGTGAAAGGAAAAGCAGGAAACTGAGAGTGTAAAAAGTGGTTGTGTGGTCGAGCGACGCCGACGCCACACACTGCCCAGACGACCGCAGCTGTGACGAAGGATCGCCAGCTCACTGGCAGCTTGAGGGTTCGTCTTCTCGAATTGTCACCTGCTTTCGCAGTAATTTCCGGAATCTTTTCACGATACGCATTTCATCTTTAGACGCCTTACTTGGCTTTGAGTAGTTGGGCTTCTCATAACCCATCCGCCGCCGCTCGCCGAAGATTTCGCACATCCATCTGTGTTTCTGCAAAGCTCGAGGAAGGTATAGCGGACCTTGCTGAGCTCATGAAACGACCGAATCTGTAGTTGCCTTGCAAATCTCTTCCACACAACGGCCTCCCAGTAGCTTGGATTACAGGAGTACGCCAACACTCCCAGCCGCAACACAATGCTTAAGAACTTGAAGGCTTGTCCATCGGAAACTCAAACTTTTTTGTGCTCATTTTAACATTTCCTCACACTATACTCATTACAAATAGACGAACAAGGAACACGTTCACCGTATAATATTGTCATTTTTAAAGACGCAAATTCGATGCAATGTAGGCGTAATGAAACATAATAAATTGTAAATCAGACAAATGTATCGTGTAGCATCATTGATTGGCAAATGAAGATCCGAGCATGGAAACATATCATAGCAACAACAGCTTGTGGTGCGGTATTTTTCCCAGTCGACCAGTTCCCTAAATCGTAGATGGAAAGAGTACGCAAATCTCTCGCAGTCAGTTGTCGAAGCAAGCAGTACTTACAGTATCCTTACACGAGCGTCAGCGGAGCGTCAGCCGAGCAAAGTCGTGACAAGTCGCATAAGAGGAGCAGTAAACGCTTCTAGACGACCGGGGTCGACCTAGGCCCTGCCAAATAGAACACCTTGCGATAGCTCGCTTCATTATATAGTAATGTCGTTATTTTCTTGGCTTCGTCGCATCTTAGATTGGGAAATTTCTTTCTATTTAGTCTTTAATTTCCCCATATCCTATGTGTTGTTTATTTTGTTTCGACTGAACCATTTTAAGTGAATTTAAATTTGCGCATAATGAAATTTATAATGAAAATGGAATAAAACCAAAATTCTTACTTTCCGTATATAGAGTGCAATAATTCTTCGTGTAAATTGTCAGAATGACTAGCGAAGATTGATGTTTGCACCACGATCCTCTCGCATGCAATCACTTTCCAATAATACCTGCCACAGGACATTCTGTACCAAGTAGAGTATTTGGACTTGGCATGGCAGACCTTTCCAAAACGTTTCGGTCATTGCAACTATTTTGTTGGAACTATCACTTACTTACACATGACAACATACAAGGCACAAATAAAAAAGGGGAACTGATTTCAAATAGGGCAATGGCAGTGAAAGGAAAAGCAGGAAACTGAGAGTGTAAAAAGTGGTTGTGTGGTCGAGCGACGCCGACGCCACACTATGCCCAGACGACCGCAGCTGTGACGAAGGATCGCCAGCTCACTGGCAGCTTGAGGGTTCGTCATCTCGAATTGTCACCTGCTTTCGCAGTAATTTCCGGAATCTTTTCACGATACGAATTTCATCCTCAGACGCCTTACTTGGCTTTGAGTAGTTGGGCTTCTCATAATCCATCCGCCGCCGCCGCCGCTCACCGAAGATTTCGCACCGCCATCTGTGTTTCTGCAAAGCTCGAGGAAGGTATAGCGGACCTTGCTGAGCTCATGAAACGACCGAATCTGTAGTTGCCTTGCAAATCTCTTCCACACAACGGCCTCCCAGTAGCTTGGATTACAGGAGTACGCCAACACTCCCAGCCGCAACACAATGCTTAAGAACTTGAAGGCTTGTCCATCGGAAACTTCAAACTTTTTTGTGCTCATTTTAACATTTCCTCACACTATACTCATTACAAATAGACGAACAAGGAACACGTTCACCGTATAATATTGTCATTTTTAAAGACGCAAATTCGATGCAATGTAGGCGTAATGAAACATAATAAATTGTAAATCAGACAAATGTATCGTGTAGCATCATTGATTGGCAAATGAAGATCCGAGCATGGAAACATATCATAGCAACAACAGCTTGTGGTGCGGTATTTTTCCCTGTCGACCAGTTCCCTAAATCGTAGATGGAAAGAGTACGCAAATCTCTCGCAGTCAGTTGTCGAAGCAAGCAGTACTTAAAGTATCCTTACACGAGCGTCAGCGGAGCGTCAGCCGAGCAAAGTCGTGACAAGTCGCATAAGAGGAGCAGTAAACGCTTCTTGACGACCGGGGTCGACCCAGGCCCCGCCAAATAGAACACCTTGCGATAGCTCGCTTCATTATATAGTAATGTTGTTATTTTCTTGGCTTCGTCGCATCTTAGATTGGGAAATTTCTTTCTATTTAGTCTTTAAATTTCCCTATATCCTATGTGTTGTTTATTTTGTTTCGACTGAACCATTTTAAGTGAATTTCAATTTGTGCATAATGAAATGAAAATGGAATAAAACCAACATTCTTACTTTCCGTATATAGAGTGCAATAATTCTTCGTGTAAATTGTCAGAATGACTAGCGAAGATTGATGTTTGGACCACAATCCTCTCGCATGCAATCACCTTCCAATAATACCTGCCACAGGACATTCTGTACCAAGTAGAGTATTTGGACTTGGCATGGCAGACCTTTCCAAAACGTTTCGGTCATTGCAACTATTTTGTTGGAACTATCACTTACTTACACATGACAACATACAAGGCACAAATAAAAAAGGGGAACTGATTTCAAATAGGGATGGCAGTGAAAGGAAAAGCAGGAAACTGAGAGTGTAAAAAGTGGTTGTGTGGTCGAGCGACGCCGACACCACACTATGCCCAGACGACCGCAGCTGTGACGAGGGATCGCCAGCTCACTGGCAGCTTGAGGGTTCGTCTTCTCGAATTGTCACCTGCTTTCGCAGTAATTTCCGGAATCTTTTCACGATACGCATTTCATCTTTAGACGCCTTACTTGGCTTTGAGTAGTTGGGCTTCTCATAACCCATCCGCCGCCGCTCGCCGAAGATTTCGCACCGCCATCTGTGTTTCTGCAAAGCTCGAGGAAGGTATAGCGGACCTTGCTGAGCTCATGAAACGACCGAATCTGTAGTTGCCTTGCAAATCTCTTCCACACAACGGCCTCCCAGTAGCTTGGATTACAGGAGTACGCCAACACTCCCAGCCGCAACACAATGCTTAAGAACTTGAAGGCTTGTCCATCGGAAACTCAAACTTTTTTGTGCTCATTTTAACATTTCCTCACACTATACTCATTACAAATAGACGAACAAGGAACACGTTCACCGTATAATATTGTCATTTTTAAAGACGCAAATTCGATGCAATGTAGGCGTAATGAAACATAATAAATTGTAAACCAGACAAATGTATCGTGTAGCATCATTGATTGGCAAACGAAGATCCGAGCATGGAAACATATCATAGCAACAACAGCTTGTGGTGCGGTATTTTTCCCTGTCGACCAGTTCCCTAAATCGTAGATGGAAAGAGTACGCAAATCTCTCGCAGTCAGTTGTCGAAGCAAGCAGTACTTAAAGTATCCTTACACGAGCGTCAGCCGAGCAAAGTCGTGACAAGTCGCATAAGAGGAGCAGTAAACGCTTCTTGACGACTGGCGTCGACCCAGGCCCCGCCAAATAGAACACCTTGCGATAGCTCGCTTCATTATATGGTAATGTCGTTATTTTCTTGGCTTCGTCGCATCTTAGATTGGGAAATTTCTTTCTATTTAGTCTTTAATTTCACTATATCCTATGTGTTGTTTAGTTTGTTTCGACTGAACCATTTTAAGTGAATTTAAATTTGCGCATAATGATATTTATAGTGAAAATGGAATAAAACAAAAATTCTTACTTTCCGTATATAGAGTGCAATAATTCTTCGTGTAAATTGTCAGAATGACTAGCGAAGATTTATGTTTGTACCACAATCCTCTCGCATGCAATCACCTTCTAATAATACCTGCCACAGGACATTCTGTACCAAGTAGAGTATTTGGACTTGGCATGGCAGACCTTTCCAAAACGTTTCGGTCATTGCAACTATTTTGTTGGAACTATCACTTACTTACACATGACAACATACAAGGCACAAATAAAAAAGGGGAACTGATTTCAAATAGGGCAATGGCAGTGAAAGGAAAAGCAGGAAACTGAGAGTGTAAAAAGTGGTTGTGTGGTAGAGCGACGCCGACGCCACACACTGCCCAGACGACCGCAGCTGTGACGAAGGATCGCCAGCTCACTGGCAGCTTGAGGGTTCGTCATCTCGAATTGTCACCTGCTTTCGCAGTAATTTCCGGAATCTTTTCACGATACGAATTTCATCCTCAGACGCCTTACTTGGCTTTGAGTAGTTGGGCTTCTCATAATCCATCCGCCGCCGCCGCCGCTCACCGAAGATTTCGCACATCCATCTGTGTTTCTGCAAAGCTCGAGGAAGGTATAGCGGACCTTGCTGAGCTCATGAAACGACCGAATCTGTAGTTGCCTTGCAAATCTCTTCCACACAACGGCCTCCCAGTAGCTTGGATTACAGGAGTACGCCAACACTCCCAGCCGCAACACAATGCTTAAGAACTTGAAGGCTTGTCCATCGGAAACTCAAACTTTTTTGTGCTCATTTTAACATTTCCTCACACTATACTCATTACAAATAGACGAACAAGGAACACGTTCACCGTATAATATTGTCATTTTTAAAGACGCAAATTCGATGCAATGTAGACGTAATGAAACATAATAAATTGTAAATCAGACAAATGTATCGTGTAGCATCATTGATTGGCAAATGAAGATCCGAGCATGGAAACATATCATAGCAACAACAGCTTGTGGTGCGGTATTTTTCCCTGTCGACCAGTTCCCTAAATCGTAGATGGAAAGAGTACGCAAATCTCTCGCTGTCAGTTGTCGAAGCAAGCAGTACTTAAAGTATCCTTACACGAGCGTCAGCGGAGCGTCAGCCGAGCAAAGTCGTGACAAGTCGCATAAGAGGAGCAGTAAACGCTTCTTGACGACCGGGGTCGACCCAGGCCCCGCCAAATAGAACACCTTGCGATAGCTCGCTTCATTATATAGTAATGTTGTTATTTTCTTGGCTTCGTCGCATCTTAGATTGGGAAATTTCTTTCTATTTAGTCTTTAATTTCCCTATATCCTATGTGTTGTTTATTTTGTTTCGACTGAACCATTTTAAGTGAATTTCAATTTGTGCATAATGAAATGAAAATGGAATAAAACCAAAATTCTTACTTTCCGTATATAGAGTGCAATAATTCTTCGTGTAAATTGTCAGAATGACTAGCGAAGATTTATGTTTGCACCACAATCCTCTCGCATGCAATCACCTTCCAATAATACCTGCCACAGGACATTCTGTACCAAGTAGAGTATTTGGACTTGGCATGGCAGACCTTTCCAAAACGTTTCGGTCATTGCAACTATTTTGTTGGAACTATCACTTACTTACACATGACAACATACAAGGCACAAATAAAAAAGGGGAACTGATTTCAAATAGGGCAATGGCAGTGAAAGGAAAAGCAGGAAACTGAGAGTGTAAAAAGTGGTTGTGTGGTCGAGCGACGCCGACGCCACACACTGCCCAGACGACCGCAGCTGTGACGAAGGATCGCCAGCTCACTGGCAGCTTGAGGGTTCGTCATCTCGAATTGTCACCTGCTTTCGCAGTAATTTCCGGAATCTTTTCACGATACGCATTTCATCTTTAGACGCCTTATTTGGCTTTGAGTAGTTGGGCTTCTCATAACCCATCCGCCGCCGCCGCCGCCGCTCGCCGAAGATTTCGCACCGCCATCTGTGTTTCTGCAAAGCTCGAGGAAGGTATAGCGGACCTTGCTGAGCTAAAGAAACGACCGAATCTGCAGTTGCCTTGTAGATCTCTTCCACACAACGGCCTCCCAGTAGCTTGGATTACAGGAGTACGCCAACACTCCCAGCCACAACACAATGCTTAAGAACTTGAAGGCTTGTCCATCGGAAACTCAAACTTTTTTGTGCTCATTTTAACATTTTCTCACACTATACTCATTACAAATAGACGAACAAGGAACACGTTCACCGTATAATATTGTCATTTTTAAAGACGCAAATTCGATGCAATGTAGACGTAATGAAACATAATAAATTGTAAATCAGACAAATGTATCGTGTAGCATCATTGATTGGCAAATGAAGATCCTTGCATGGAAACATATCATAGCAACAACAGCTTGTGGTGCGGTATTTTTCCCTGTCGACCAGTTCCCTAAATCGTAGATGGAAAGAGTACGCAAATCTCTCGCTGTCAGTTGTCGAAGCAAGCAGTACTTAAAGTATCCTTACACGAGCGTCAGCGGAGCGTCAGCCGAGCAAAGTCGTGACAAGTCGCATAAGAGGAGCAGTAAACGCTTCTTGACGACCGGGGTCGACCCAGGCCCCGCCAAATAGAACACCTTGCGATAGCTCGCTTCATTATATAGTAATGTTGTTATTTTCTTGGCTTCGTCGCATCTTAGATTGGGAAATTTCTTTCTATTTAGTCTTTAATTTCCCTATATCCTATGTGTTGTTTATTTTGTTTCGACTGAACCATTTTAAGTGAATTTCAATTTGTGCATAATGAAATGAAAATGGAATAAAACCAAAATTCTTACTTTCCGTATATAGAGTGCAATAATTCTTCGTGTAAATTGTCAGAATGACTAGCGAAGATTTATGTTTGCACCACAATCCTCTCGCATGCAATCACCTTCCAATAATACCTGCCACAGGACATTCTGTACCAAGTAGAGTATTTGGACTTGGCATGGCAGACCTTTCCAAAACGTTTCGGTCATTGCAACTATTTTGTTGGAACTATCACTTACTTACACATGACAACATACAAGGCACAAATAAAAAAGGGGAACTGATTTCAAATAGGGCAATGGCAGTGAAAGGAAAAGCAGGAAACTGAGAGTGTAAAAAGTGGTTGTGTGGTCGAGCGACGCCGACGCCACACACTGCCCAGACGACCGCAGCTGTGACGAAGGATCGCCAGCTCACTGGCAGCTTGAGGGTTCGTCATCTCGAATTGTCACCTGCTTTCGCAGTAATTTCCGGAATCTTTTCACGATACGAATTTCATCCTCAGACGCCTTACTTGGCTTTGAGTAGTTGGGCTTCTCATAATCCATCCGCCGCCGCCGCCGCTCACCGAAGATTTCGCACCGCCATCTGTGTTTCTGCAAAGCTCGAGGAAGGTATAGCGGACCTTTCTGAGCTCATGAAACGACCGAATCTGTAGTTGCCTTGCAAATCTCTTCCACACAACGGCCTCCCAGTAGCTTGGATTACAGGAGTACGCCAACACTCCCAGCCGCAACACAATGCTTAAGAACTTGAAGGCTTGTCCATCGGAAACTCAAACTTTTTTGTGCTCATTTTAACATTTCCTCACACTATACTCATTACAAATAGACGAACAAGGAACACGTTCACCGTATAATATTGTCATTTTTAAAGACGCAAATTCGATGCAATGTAGGCGTAATGAAACATAATAAATTGTAAATCAGACAAATGTATCGTGTAGCATCATTGATTGGCAAATGAAGATCCGAGCATGGAAACATATCATAGCAACAACAGCTTGTGGTGCGGTATTTTTCCCTGTCGACCAGTTCCCTAAATCGTAGATGGAAAGAGTACGCAAATCTCTCGCAGTCAGTTGTCGAAGCAAGCAGTACTTAAAGTATCCTTACACGAGCGTCAGCGGAGCGTCAGCCGAGCAAAGTCGTGACAAGTCGCATAAGAGGAGCAGTAAACGCTTCTTGACGACCGGGGTCGACCCAGGCCCCACCAAATAGAACACCTTGCGATAGCTCGCTTCATTATATAGTAATGTTGTTATTTTCTTGGCTTCGTCGCATCTTAGATTGGGAAATTTCTTTCTATTTAGTCTTTAATTTCCCTATATCCTATGTGTTGTTTATTTTGTTTCGACTGAACCATTTTAAGTGAATTTCAATTTGTGCATAATGAAATGAAAATGGAATAAAACCAAAATTCTTACTTTCCGTATATAGAGTGCAATAATTCTTCGTGTAAATTGTCAGAATGACTAGCGAAGATTGATGTTTGGACCACAATCCTCTCGCATGCAATCACCTTCCAATAATACCTGCCACAGGACATTCTGTACCAAGTAGAGTATTTGGACTTGGCATGGCAGACCTTTCCAAAACGTTTCGGTCATTGCAACTATTTTGTTGGAACTATCACTTACTTACACATGACAACATACAAGGCACAAATAAAAAAGGGGAACTGATTTCAAATAGGGCAATGGCAGTGAAAGGAAAAGCAGGAAACTGAGAGTGTAAAAAGTGGTTGTGTGGTCGAGCGACGCCGACGCCACACACTGCCCAGACGACCGCAGCTGTGACGAAGGATCGCCAGCTCACTGGCAGCTTGAGGGTTCGTCTTCTCGAATTGTCACCTGCTTTCGCAGTAATTTCCGGAATCTTTTCACGATACGCATTTCATCTTTAGACGCCTTACTTGGCTTTGAGTAGCTGGGCTTCTCATAACCCATCCGCCGCCGCTCGCCGAAGATTTCGCACATCCATCTGTGTTTCTGCAAAGCTCGAGGAAGGTATAGCGGACCTTGCTGAGCTCATGAAACGACCGAATCTGTAGTTGCCTTGCAAATCTCTTCCACACAACGGCCTCCCAGTAGCTTGGATTACAGGAGTACGCCAACACTCCCAGCCGCAACACAATGCTTAAGAACTTGAAGGCTTGTCCATCGGAAACTCAAACTTTTTTGTGCTCATTTTAACATTTCCTCACACTATACTCATTACAAATAGACGAACAAGGAACACGTTCACCGTATAATATTGTCATTTTTAAAGACGCAAATTCGATGCAATGTAGGCGTAATGAAACATAATAAATTGTAAATCAGACAAATGTATCGTGTAGCATCATTGATTGGCAAATGAAGATCCGAGTATGGAAACATATCATAGCAACCACAGCTTGTGGTGCGGTATTTTTCCCTGTCGACCAGTTGCCTAAATCGTAGATGGAAAGAGTACGCAAATCTCTCGCAGTCAGTTGTCGAAGCAAGCAGTACTTAAAGTATCCTTACACGAGCGTCAGCGGAGCGTCAGCCGAGCAAAGTCGTGACAAGTCGCATAAGAGGAGCAGTAAACGCTTCTTGACGACCGGGGTCGACCTAGGCCCTGCCAAATAGAACACCTTGCGATAGCTCGCTTCATTATATAGTAATGTCGTTATTTTCTTGGCTTCGTCGCATCTTAGATTGGGAAATTTCTTTCTATTTAGTCTTTAATTTCCCTATATCCTATGTGTTGTTTATTTTGTTTCGACTGAACCATTTTAAGTGAATTTAAATTTGCGCATAATGAAATTTATAATGAAAATGGAATAAAACCAAAATTCTTACTTTCCGTATATAGAGTGCAATAATTCTTCGTGTAAATTGTCAGAATGACTAGCGAAGATTTATGTTTGCACCACAATCCTCTCGCATGCAATCACCTTCCAATAATACCTGCCACAGGACATTCTGTACCAAGTAGAGTATTTGGACTTGGCATGGCAGACCTTTCCAAAACGTTTCGGTCATTGCAACTATTTTGTTGGAACTATCACTTACTTACACATGACAACATACAAGGCACAAATAAAAAAGGGGAACTGATTTCAAATAGGGCAATGGCAGTGAAAGGAAAAGCAGGAAACTGAGAGTGTAAAAAGTGGTTGTGTGGTCGAGCGACGCCGACGCCACACACTGCCCAGACGACCGCAGCTGTGACGAAGGATCGCCAGCTCACTGGCAGCTTGAGGGTTCGTCATCTCGAATTGTCACCTGCTTTCGCAGTAATTTCCGGAATCTTTTCACGATACGAATTTCATCCTCAGACGCCTTACTTGGCTTTGAGTAGTTGGGCTTCTCATAATCCATCCGCCGCCGCCGCCGCTCACCGAAGATTTCGCACCGCCATCTGTGTTTCTGCAAAGCTCAAGGAAGGTATAGCGGACCTTTCTGAGCTCATGAAACGACCGAATCTGTAGTTGCCTTGCAAATCTCTTCCACACAACGGCCTCCCAGTAGCTTGGATTACAGGAGTACGCCAACACTCCCAGCCGCAACACAATGCTTAAGAACTTGAAGGCTTGTCCATCGGAAACTCAAACTTTTTTGTGCTCATTTTAACATTTCCTCACACTATACTCATTACAAATAGACGAACAAGGAACACGTTCACCGTATAATATTGTCATTTTTAAAGACGCAAATTCGATGCAATGTAGGCGTAATGAAACATAATAAATTGTAAATCAGACAAATGTATCGTGTAGCATCATTGATTGGCAAATGAAGATCCGAGCATGGAAACATATCATAGCAACAACAGCTTGTGGTGCGGTATTTTTCCCTGTCGACCAGTTCCCTAAATCGTAGATGGAAAGAGTACGCAAATCTCTCGCAGTCAGTTGTCGAAGCAAGCAGTACTTAAAGTATCCTTACACGAGCGTCAGCGGAGCGTCAGCGGAGCGTCAGCCGAGCAAAGTCGTGACAAGTCGCATAAGAGGAGCAGTAAACGCTTCTTGACGACCGGGGTCGACCTAGGCCCTGCCAAATAGAACACCTTGCGATAGCTCGCTTCATTATATAGTAATGTCGTTATTTTCTTGGCTTCGTCGCATCTTAGATTGGGAAATTTCTTTCTATTTAGTCTTTAATTTCCCTATATCCTATGTGTTGTTTATTTTGTTTCGACTGAACCATTTTAAGTGAATTTCAATTTGTGCATAATGAAATGAAAATGGAATAAAACCAAAATTCTTACTTTCCGTATATAGAGTGCAATAATTCTTCGTGTAAATTGTCAGAATGACTAGCGAAGATTGATGTTTGGACCACAATCCTCTCGCATGCAATCACCTTCCAATAATACCTGCCACAGGACATTCTGTACCAAGTAGAGTATTTGGACTTGGCATGGCAGACCTTTCCAAAACGTTTCGGTCATTGCAACTATTTTGTTGGAACTATCACTTACTTACACATGACAACATACAAGGCACAAATAAAAAAGGGGAACTGATTTCAAATAGGGCAATGGCAGTGAAAGGAAAAGCAGGAAACTGAGAGTGTAAAAAGTGGTTGTGTGGTCGAGCGACGCCGACGCCACACACTGCCCAGACGACCGCAGCTGTGACGAAGGATCGCCAGCTCACTGGCAGCTTGAGGGTTCGTCTTCTCGAATTGTCACCTGCTTTCGCAGTAATTTCCGGAATGTTTTCACGATACGCATTTCATCTTTAGACGCCTTACTTGGCTTTGAGTAGCTGGGCTTCTCATAACCCATCCGCCGCCGCTCGCCGAAGATTTCGCACATCCATCTGTGTTTCTGCAAAGCTCGAGGAAGGTATAGCGGACCTTGCTGAGCTCATGAAACGACCGAATCTGTAGTTGCCTTGCAAATCTCTTCCACACAACGGCCTCCCAGTAGCTTGGATTACAGGAGTACGCCAACACTCCCAGCCGCAACACAATGCTTAAGAACTTGAAGGCTTGTCCATCGGAAACTCAAACTTTTTTGTGCTCATTTTAACATTTCCTCACACTATACTCATTACAAATAGACGAACAAGGAACACGTTCACCGTATAATATTGTCATTTTTAAAGACGCAAATTCGATGCAATGTAGGCGTAATGAAACATAATAAATTGTAAATCAGACAAATGTATCGTGTAGCATCATTGATTGGCAAATGAAGATCCGAGTATGGAAACATATCATAGCAACAACAGCTTGTGGTGCGGTATTTTTCCCTGTCGACCAGTTGCCTAAATCGTAGATGGAAAGAGTACGTAAATCTCTCGCAGTCAGTTGTCGAAGCAAGCAGTACTTAAAGTATCCTTACACGAGCGTCAGCGGAGCGTCAGCCGAGCAAAGTCGTGACAAGTCGCATAAGAGGAGCAGTAAACGCTTCTTGACGACCGGGGTCGACCTAGGCCCTGCCAAATAGAACACCTTGCGATAGCTCGCTTCATTATATAGTAATGTCGTTATTTTCTTGGCTTCGTCGCATCTTAGATTGGGAAATTTCTTTCTATTTAGTCTTTAATTTCCCTATATCCTATGTGTTGTTTATTTTGTTTCGACTGAACCATTTTAAGTGAATTTAAATTTGCGCATAATGAAATTTATAATGAAAATGGAATAAAACCAAAATTCTTACTTTCCGTATATAGAGTGCAATAATTCTTCGTGTAAATTGTCAGAATGACTAGCGAAGATTTATGTTTGCACCACAATCCTCTCGCATGCAATCACCTTCCAATAATACCTGCCACAGGACATTCTGTACCAAGTAGAGTATTTGGACTTGGCATGGCAGACCTTTCCAAAACGTTTCGGTCATTGCAACTATTTTGTTGGAACTATCACTTACTTACACATGACAACATACAAGGCACAAATAAAAAAGGGGAACTGATTTCAAATAGGGCAATGGCAGTGAAAGGAAAAGCAGGAAACTGAGAGTGTAAAAAGTGGTTGTGTGGTCGAGCGACGCCGACGCCACACTATGCCCAGACGACCGCAGCTGTGACGAAGGATCGCCAGCTCACTGGCAGCTTGAGGGTTCGTCATCTCGAATTGTCACCTGCTTTCGCAGTAATTTCCGGAATCTTTTCACGATACGAATTTCATCCTCAGACGCCTTACTTGGCTTTGAGTAGTTGGGCTTCTCATAATCCATCCGCCGCCGCCGCCGCTCACCGAAGATTTCGCACCGCCATCTGTGTTTCTGCAAAGCTCGAGGAAGGTATAGCGGACCTTCCTGAGCTCATGAAACGACCGAATCTGTAGTTGCCTTGCAAATCTCTTCCAAACAACGGCCTCACAGTAGCTTGGATTACAGGAGTACGCCAACACTCCCAGCCGTAACACAATGCTTAAGAACTTGAAGGCTTGTCCATCGGAAACTCAAACTTTTTTGTGCTCATTTTAACATTTCCTCACACTATACTCATTACAAATAGACGAACAAGGAACACGTTCACCGTATAATATTGTCATTTTTAAAGACTCAAATTCGATGCAATGTAGGCGAAATGAAACATAATAAATTGTAAATCAGACAAATGTATCGTGTAGCATCATTGATTGGCAAATGAAGATCCGAGCATGGAAACATATCATAGCAACAACAGCTTGTGGTGCGGTATTTTTCCCTGTCGACCAGTTCCCTAAATCGTAGATGGAAAGAGTACGCAAATCTCTCGCAGTCAGTTGTCGAAGCAAGCAGTACTTAAAGTATCCTTACACGAGCGTCAGCGGAGCGTCAGCCGAGCAAAGTCGTGACAAGTCGCATAAGAGGAGCAGTAAACGCTTCTTGACGACTGGGGTCAACCCAGGCCCCGCCAAATAGAACACCTTGCGATAGCTCGCTTCATTATATGGTAATGTCGTTATTTTCTTGGCTTCGTCGCATCTTAGTTTGGGAAATTTCTTTCTATTTAGTCTTTAATTTCCCTATATCAAATGTGTTGTTTATTTTGTTTCGACTGAACCATTTTAAGTGAATTTAAATTTGCGCATAATGATATTTATAGTGAAAATGGAATAAAACCAAAATTCTTACTTTCCGTATATAGAGTGCAATAATTCTTCGTGTAAATTGTCAGAATGACTAGCGAAGATTTATGTTTGTACCACAATCCTCTCGCATGCAATCACCTTCCAATAATACCTGCCACAGGACATTCTGTACCAAGTAGAGTATTTGGACTTGGTATGGCAGACCTTTCCAAAACGTTTCGGTCATTGCAACTATTTTGTTAGAACTATCACTTACTTACACATGACAACATACAAGGCACAAATAAAAAAGGGGAACTGATTTCAAATAGGGCAATGGCAGTGAAAGGGTAAGCAGGAAACTGAGAGTGTAAAAGGTGGTTGTGTGGTCGAGCGACGCTGACGCCCCACTCTGCCCAGACGACCGCAGCTGTGACGAAGGATCGCCAGCTCACTGGCAGCTTGAGGGTTCGTCTTCTCGAATTGTCACCTGCTTTCGCAGTAATTTCCGGAATCTTTTCACGATACGCATTTCATCTTTAGGGGCCTTACTTGGCTTTGAGTAGTTGGGCTTCTCATAACCCATCCGCCGCCGCTCGCCGATGATTTCGCACAAACATCTGTGTTTCCGCAAAGCTCGAGGAAGGTATAGCGGACCTTGCTGAGCTCATGAAACGACCGAATCTGCAGTTGCCTTGCAGATCTCTTCCACACAACGGCCTCCCAGTAGCTTGGATTACTGGAGTACGCCAACACTCCCAGCCGCAACACAATGCTTAAGAACTTGAAGGCTTGTCCATCGGAAACACAAACTTTTTTGTGCTCATTTTAACATTTCCTCACACTATACTCATTACAATTAGACGAACAAGGAACACGTTCACCGTATAATATTGTCATTTTTAAAGACGCAAATTCGATGCAATGTAGGCGTAATGAAACATAATAAATTGTAAATCAGACAAATGTATCGTGTAGCATCATTGATTGGCAAATGAAGATCCGAGTATGGAAACATATCATAGCAACAACAGCTTGTGGTGCGGTATTTTTCCCTGTCGACCAGTTGCCTAAATCGTAGATGGAAAGAGTACGCAAATCTCTCGCAGTCAGTTGTCGAAGCAAGCAGTACTTAAAGTATCCTTACACGAGCGTCAGCGGAGCGTCAGCCGAGCAAAGTCGTGACAAGTCGCATAAGAGGAGCAGTAAACGCTTCTTGACGACCGGGGTCGACCTAGGCCCTGCCAAATAGAACACCTTGCGATAGCTCGCTTCATTATATAGTAATGTCGTTATTTTCTTGGCTTCGTCGCATCTTAGATTGGGAAATTTCTTTCTATTTAGTCTTTAATTTCCCTATATCCTATGTGTTGTTTATTTTGTTTCGACTGAACCATTTTAAGTGAATTTAAATTTGCGCATAATGAAATTTATAATGAAAATGGAATAAAACCAAAATTCTTACTTTCCGTATATAGAGTGCAATAATTCTTCGTGTAAATTGTCAGAATGACTAGCGAAGATTTATGTTTGCACCACAATCCTCTCGCATGCAATCACCTTCCAATAATACCTGCCACAGGACATTCTGTACCAAGTAGAGTATTTGGACTTGGCATGGCAGACCTTTCCAAAACGTTTCGGTCATTGCAACTATTTTGTTGGAACTATCACTTACTTACACATGACAACATACAAGGCACAAATAAAAAAGGGGAACTGATTTCAAATAGGGCAATGGCAGTGAAAGGAAAAGCAGGAAACTGAGAGTGTAAAAAGTGGTTGTGTGGTCGAGCGACGCCGACGCCACACTATGCCCAGACGACCGCAGCTGTGACGAAGGATCGCCAGCTCACTGGCAGCTTGAGGGTTCGTCATCTCGAATTGTCACCTGCTTTCGCAGTAATTTCCGGAATCTTTTCACGATACGAATTTCATCCTCAGACGCCTTACTTGGCTTTGAGTAGTTGGGATTCTCATAATCCATCCGCCGCCGCCGCCGCTCACCGAAGATTTCGCACCGCCATCTGTGTTTCTGCAAAGCTCGAGGAAGGTATAGCGGACCTTCCTGAGCTCATGAAACGACCGAATCTGTAGTTGCCTTGCAAATCTCTTCCACACAACGGCCTCACAGTAGCTTGGATTACAGGAGTACGCCAACACTCCCAGCCGTAACACAATGCTTAAGAACTTGAAGGCTTGTCCATCGGAAACTCAAACTTTTTTGTGCTCATTTTAACATTTCCTCACACTATACTCATTACAAATAGACGAACAAGAAACACGTTCACCGTATAATATTGTCATTTTTAAAGACTCAAATTCGATGCAATGTAGGCGAAATGAAACATAATAAATTGTAAATCAGACAAATGTATCGTGTAGCATCATTGATTGGCAAATGAAGATCCGAGCATGGAAACATATCATAGCAACAACAGCTTGTGGTGCGGTATTTTTCCCTGTCGACCAGTTCCCTAAATCGTAGATGGAAAGAGTACGCAAATCTCTCGCAGTCAGTTGTCGAAGCAAGCAGTACTTAAAGTATCCTTACACGAGCGTCAGCGGAGCGTCAGCCGAGCAAAGTCGTGACAAGTCGCATAAGAGGAGCAGTAAACGCTTCTTGACGACCGGGGTCGACCCAGGCCCCGCCAAATAGAACACCTTGCGATACCTCGCTTCATTATATAGTAACGTTGTCATTTTCTTGGCTTCGTCGCATCTTAGATTGCGAAATTTCTTTCTATTTAGTCTTTAATTTCCCTATATCAAATGTGTTGTTTATTTTGTTTCGACTGAACCATTTTAAGTGAATTTAAATTTGTGCATAACGAAATTGATAATGAAAATGGAATAAAACCAAAATTCTTACTTTCCGTATATAGAGTGCAATAACTCTTCGTGTAAATTGTCAAAATGACTAGCGAAGATTTATGTTTGGACCACAATCCTCTCGCATGCAATCACCTTCCAATAATACCTGCCACAGGACATTCTGTACCAAGTAGAGGACTTGGCATTGCAGACCTTTCCAAAACGTTTCAGACATTGCAACTATTTTGTTGAAACTATCACTTACTTACACATGACAACATACAAGGCACAAATAAAAACGGGGAACTGATTTCAAATAGGGCAATGGCAGTGAAAGGAAAAGCAGGACACTAAGAGTGTAAAAAGTGGTTGTGTGGTCGAGCGACGCCGACGCCACACTCTGCCCAGATGACCGCAGCTGTGACGAAGGATCGCCAGCTCACTGGCAGCTTGAGGGTTCGTCTTCTCGAATTGTCACCTGCTTTCGCAGTAATTTCCGGAATCTTTTCACGATACGCATTTCATCTTTAGACGCCTTACTTGGCTTTGAGTAGTTGGGCTTCTCATAACACTTCCGTCGCCGCCGCCGCTCGCCGAAGATTTCGCACCGCCATCTGTGTTTCTGCAAAGCTCGAGGAAGGTATAGCGGACCTTGCTGAGCTCATGAAACGACCGAATCTGCAGTTGCCTTGTAGATCTCTTCCACACAACGGCCTCCCAGTAGCTTGGATTACAGGAGTACGCCAACACTCCCAGCCGCAACACAATGCTTAAGAACTTGAAGGCTTGTCCATCGGAAACTCAAACTTTTTTGTGCTCATTTTAACATTTCCTCACACTATACTCATTACAATTAGACGAACAAGGAACACGTTCACCGTATAATATTGTCATTTTTAAAGACGCAAATTCGATGCAATGTAGGCGTAATGAAACATAATAAATTGTAAATCAGACAAATGTATCGTGTAGCATCATTGATTGACAAATGAAGATCCGAGCATGGAAACATATCATAGCAACAACAGCTTGTGGTGCGGTATTTCTCCCTGTCGACCAGTTCCCTAAATCGTAGATGGAAAGAGTACGCAAATCTCTCGCAGTCAGTTGTCGAAGCAAGCAGTACTTAAAGTATCCTTACACGAGCGTCAGCGGAGCGTCAGCCGAGCAAAGTCGTGACAAGTCGCATAAGAGGAGCAGTAAACGCTTCTTGACGACCGGGGTCGACCCAGGCCCCGCCAAATAGAACACCTTGCGATAGCTCGATTCATTATATAGTAACGTTGTCATTTTCTTGGCTTCGTCGCATCTTAGATTGCGAAATTTCTTTCTATTTAGTCTTTAATTTCCCTATATCAAATGTGTTGTTTATTTTGTTTCGACTGAACCATTTTAAGTGAATTTAAATTTGTGCATAACAAAATTGATAATGAAAATGGAATAAAACCAAAATTCTTACTTTCCGTATATAGAGTGCAATAACTCTTCGTGTAAATTGTCAAAATGACTAGCGAAGATTTATGTTTGGACCACAATCCTCTCGCATGCAATCACCTTCCAATAATACCTGCCACAGGACATTCTGTACCAAGTAGAGGACTTGGCATTGCAGACCTTTCCAAAACGTTTCAGACATTGCAACTATTTTGTTGAAACTATCACTTACTTACACATGACAACATACAAGGCACAAATAAAAACGGGGAACTGATTTCAAATAGGGCAATGGCAGTGAAAGGAAAAGCAGGACACTAAGAGTGTAAAAAGTGGTTGTGTGGTCGAGCGACGCCGACGCCACACTCTGCCCAGATGACCGCAGCTGTGACGAAGGATCGCCAGCTCACTGGCAGCTTGAGGGTTCGTCTTCTCGAATTGTCACCTGCTTTCGCAGTAATTTCCGGAATCTTTTCACGATACGCATTTCATCTTTAGACGCCTTACTTGGCTTTGAGTAGTTGGGCTTCTCATAACACTTCCGTCGCCGCCGCCGCTCGCCGAAGATTTCGCACCGCCATCTGTGTTTCTGCAAAGCTCGAGGAAGGTATAGCGGACCTTGCTGAGCTCATGAAACGACCGAATCTGCAGTTGCCTTGTAGATCTCTTCCACACAACGGCCTCCCAGTAGCTTGGATTACAGGAGTACGCCAACACTCCCAGCCGCAACACAATGCTTAAGAACTTGAAGGCTTGTCCATCGGAAACTCAAACTTTTTTGTGCTCATTTTAACATTTCCTCACACTATACTCATTACAATTAGACGAACAAGGAACACGTTCACCGTATAATATTGTCATTTTTAAAGACGCAAATTCGATGCAATGTAGGCGTAATGAAACATAATAAATTGTAAATCAGACAAATGTATCGTGTAGCATCATTGATTGACAAATGAAGATCCGAGCATGGAAACATATCATAGCAACAACAGCTTGTGGTGCGGTATTTCTCCCTGTCGACCAGTTCCCTAAATCGTAGATGGAAAGAGTACGCAAATCTCTCGCAGTCAGTTGTCGAAGCAAGCAGTACTTAAAGTATCCTTACACGAGCGTCAGCGGAGCGTCAGCCGAGCAAAGTCGTGACAAGTCGCATAAGAGGAGCAGTAAACGCTTCTTGACGACCGGGGTCGACCCAGGCCCCGCCAAATAGAACACCTTGCGATACCTCGCTTCATTATATAGTAACGTTGTCATTTTCTTGGCTTCGTCGCATCTTAGATTGCGAAATTTCTTTCTATTTAGTCTTTAATTTCCCTATATCAAATGTGTTGTTTATTTTGTTTCGACTGAACCATTTTAAGTGAATTTAAATTTGTGCATAACGAAATTGATAATGAAAATGGAATAAAACCAAAATTCTTACTTTCCGTATATAGAGTGCAATAACTCTTCGTGTAAATTGTCAAAATGACTAGCGAAGATTTATGTTTGGACCACAATCCTCTCGCATGCAATCACCTTCCAATAATACCTGCCACAGGACATTCTGTACCAAGTAGAGGACTTGGCATTGCAGACCTTTCCAAAACGTTTCAGACATTGCAACTATTTTGTTGAAACTATCACTTACTTACACATGACAACATACAAGGCACAAATAAAAACGGGGAACTGATTTCAAATAGGGCAATGGCAGTGAAAGGAAAAGCAGGACACTAAGAGTGTAAAAAGTGGTTGTGTGGTCGAGCGACGCCGACGCCACACTCTGCCCAGATGACCGCAGCTGTGACGAAGGATCGCCAGCTCACTGGCAGCTTGAGGGTTCGTCTTCTCGAATTGTCACCTGCTTTCGCAGTAATTTCCGGAATCTTTTCACGATACGCATTTCATCTTTAGACGCCTTACTTGGCTTTGAGTAGTTGGGCTTCTCATAACACTTCCGTCGCCGCCGCCGCTCGCCGAAGATTTCGCACCGCCATCTGTGTTTCTGCAAAGCTCGAGGAAGGTATAGCGGACCTTGCTGAGCTCATGAAACGACCGAATCTGCAGTTGCCTTGTATATCTCTTCCACACAACGGCCTCCCAGTAGCTTGGATTACAGGAGTACGCCAACACTCCCAGCCGCAACACAATGCTTAAGAACTTGAAGGCTTGTCCATCGGAAACTCAAACTTTTTTGTGCTCATTTTAACATTTCCTCACACTATACTCATTACAATTAGACGAACAAGGAACACGTTCACCGTATAATATTGTCATTTTTAAAGACGCAAATTCGATGCAATGTAGGCGTAATGAAACGTAATAAATTGTAAATCAGACAAATGTATCGTGTAGCATCATTGATTGACAAATGAAGATCCGAGCATGGAAACATATCATAGCAACAACAGCTTGTGGTGCGGTATTTCTCCCTGTCGACCAGTTCCCTAAATCGTAGATGGAAAGAGTACGCAAATCTCTCGCAGTCAGTTGTCGAAGCAAGCAGTACTTAAAGTATCCTTACACGAGCGTCAGCGGAGCGTCAGCCGAGCAAAGTCGTGACAAGTCGCATAAGAGGAGCAGTAAACGCTTCTTGACGACCGGGGTCGACCCAGGCCCCGCCAAATAGAACACCTTGCGATACCTCGCTTCATTATATAGTAACGTTGTCATTTTCTTGGCTTCGTCGCATCTTAGATTGCGAAATTTCTTTCTATTTAGTCTTTAATTTCCCTATATCAAATGTGTTGTTTATTTTGTTTCGACTGAACCATTTTAAGTGAATTTAAATTTGTGCATAACGAAATTGATAATGAAAATGGAATAAAACCAAAATTCTTACTTTCCGTATATAGAGTGCAATAACTCTTCGTGTAAATTGTCAAAATGACTAGCGAAGATTTATGTTTGGACCACAATCCTCTCGCATGCAATCACCTTCCAATAATACCTGCCACAGGACATTCTGTACCAAGTAGAGGACTTGGCATTGCAGACCTTTCCAAAACGTTTCAGACATTGCAACTATTTTGTTGAAACTATCACTTACTTACACATGACAACATACAAGGCACAAATAAAAACGGGGAACTGATTTCAAATAGGGCAATGGCAGTGAAAGGAAAAGCAGGACACTAAGAGTGTAAAAAGTGGTTGTGTGGTCGAGCGACGCCGACGCCACACTCTGCCCAGATGACCGCAGCTGTGACGAAGGATCGCCAGCTCACTGGCAGCTTGAGGGTTCGTCTTCTCGAATTGTCACCTGCTTTCGCAGTAATTTCCGGAATCTTTTCACGATACGCATTTCATCTTTAGACGCCTTACTTGGCTTTGAGTAGTTGGGCTTCTCATAACACTTCCGTCGCCGCCGCCGCTCGCCGAAGATTTCGCACCGCCATCTGTGTTTCTGCAAAGCTCGAGGAAGGTATAGCGGACCTTGCTGAGCTCATGAAACGACCGAATCTGCAGTTGCCTTGTAGATCTCTTCCACACAACGGCCTCCCAGTAGCTTGGATTACAGGAGTACGCCAACACTCCCAGCCGCAACACAATGCTTAAGAACTTGAAGGCTTGTCCATCGGAAACTCAAACTTTTTTGTGCTCATTTTAACATTTCCTCACACTATACTCATTACAAATAGACGAACAAGGAACACGTTCACCGTATAATATTGTCATTTTTAAAGACGCAAATTCGATGCAATGGAGGCGTAATGAAACATAATAAATTGTAAATCAGACAAATGTATCGTGTAGCATCATTGATTGGCACATGAAGATCCGAGCATGGAAACATATCATTGCAACAACAGCTTGTGATGCGGTATTTTTCCCTGTCGACCAGTTCCCTAAATCGTAGATGGAAAGAGTACGCAAATCTCTCGCTGTCAGTTGTCGAAGCAAGCAGTACTTAAAGTATCCTTACACGAGCGTCAGCCGAGCAAAGTCGTGACAAGTCGCATAAGAGGAGCAGTAAACGCTTCTTGACGACCGGGGTCGACCCAGGCCCCGCCAAATAGAACACCTTGCGATACCTCGCTTCATTATATAGTAACGTTGTCATTTTCTTGGCTTCGTCGCATCTTAGATTGCGAAATTTCTTTCTATTTAGTCTTTAATTTCCCTATATCAAATGTGTTGTTTATTTTGTTTCGACTGAACCATTTTAAGTGAATTTAAATTTGTGCATAACAAAATTGATAATGAAAATGGAATAAAACCAAAATTCTTACTTTCCGTATATAGAGTGCAATAACTCTTCGTGTAAATTGTCAAAATGACTAGCGAAGATTTATGTTTGGACCACAATCCTCTCGCATGCAATCACCTTCCAATAATACCTGCCACAGGACATTCTGTACCAAGTAGAGGACTTGGCATTGCAGACCTTTCCAAAACGTTTCAGACATTGCAACTATTTTGTTGAAACTATCACTTACTTACACATGACAACATACAAGGCACAAATAAAAACGGGGAACTGATTTCAAATAGGGCAATGGCAGTGAAAGGAAAAGCAGGACACTAAGAGTGTAAAAAGTGGTTGTGTGGTCTAGCGAGGCCGACGCCACACTCTGCCCAGATGACCGCAGCTGTGACGAAGGATCGCCAGCTCACTGGCAGCTTGAGGGTTCGTCTTCTCGAATTGTCACCTGCTTTCGCAGTAATTTCCGGAATCTTTTCACGATACGCATTTCATCTTTAGACGCCTTACTTGGCTTTGAGTAGTTGGGCTTCTCATAACACTTCCGTCGCCGCCGCCGCTCGCCGAAGATTTCGCACCGCCATCTGTGTTTCTGCAAAGCTCGAGGAAGGTATAGCGGACCTTGCTGAGCTCATGAAACGACCGAATCTGCAGTTGCCTTGTAGATCTCTTCCACACAACGGCCTCCCAGTAGCTTGGATTACAGGAGTACACCAACACTCCCAGCCGCAACACAATGCTTAAGAACTTGAAGGCTTGTCCATCGGAAATTCAAACTTTTTTGTGCTCATTTTAACATTTCCTCACACTATACTCATTACAATTAGACGAACAAGGAACACGTTCACCGTATAATATTGTCATTTTTAAAGACGCAAATTCGATGCAATGTAGGCGTAATGAAACATAATAAATTGTAAATCAGACAAATGTATCGTGTAGCATCATTGATTGACAAATGAAGATCCGAGCATGGAAACATATCATAGCAACAACAGCTTGTGGTGCGGTATTTCTCCCTGTCGACCAGTTCTCTAAATCGTAGATGGAAAGAGTACGCAAATCTCTCGCAGTCAGTTGTCGAAGCAAGCAGTACTTAAAGTATCCTTACACGAGCGTCAGCGGAGCGTCAGCCGAGCAAAGTCTTGACAAGTCGCATAAGAGGAGCAGTAAACGCTTCTTGACGACCGGGGTCGACCCAGGCCCCGCCAAATAGAACACCTTGCGATACCTCGCTTCATTATATAGTAACGTTGTCATTTTCTTGGCTTCGTCGCATCTTAGATTGCGAAATTTCTTTCTATTTAGTCTTTAATTTCCCTATATCAAATGTGTTGTTTATTTTGTTTCGACTGAACCATTTTAAGTGAATTTAAATTTGTGCATAACGAAATTGATAATGAAAATGGAATAAAACCAAAATTCTTACTTTCCGTATATAGAGTGCAATAACTCTTCGTGTAAATTGTCAAAATGACTAGCGAAGATTTATGTTTGGACCACAATCCTCTCGCATGCAATCACCTTCCAATAATACCTGCCACAGGACATTCTGTACCAAGTAGAGGACTTGGCATTGCAGACCTTTCCAAAACGTTTCAGACATTGCAACTATTTTGTTGAAACTATCACTTACTTACACATGACAACATACAAGGCACAAATAAAAACGGGGAACTGATTTCAAATAGGGCAATGGCAGTGAAAGGAAAAGCAGGACACTAAGAGTGTAAAAAGTGGTTGTGTGGTCGAGCGACGCCGACGCCACACTCTGCCCAGACGACCGCAGCTGTGACGAAGGATCGTCAGCTCACTGGCAGCTTGAGAGTTCATCTTCTCGAATTGCCACCTGCTTTCGCAGTAATTTCCGGAATCTTTTCACGATACGCATTTCATCTTTAGACGCCTTACTTGGCTTTGAGTAGTTGGGCTTCTCATAACACTTCCGTCGCCGCCGCCGCTCGCCGAAGATTTCGCACCGCCATCTGTGTTTCTGCAAAGCTCGAGGAAGGTATAGCGGACCTTGCTGAGCTCATGAAACGACCGAATCTGCAGTTGCCTTGTAGATCTCTTCCACACAACGGCCTCCCAGTAGCTTGGATTACAGGAGTACGCCAACACTCCCAGCCGCAACACAATGCTTAAGAACTTGAAGGCTTGTCCATCGGAAACTCAAACTTTTTTGTGCTCATTTTAACATTTCCTCACACTATACTCATTACAAATAGACGAACAAGGAACACGTTCACCGTATAATATTGTCATTTTTAAAGACGCAAATTCGATGCAATGGAGGCGTAATGAAACATAATAAATTGTAAATCAGACAAATGTATCGTGTAGCATCATTGTTTGGCAAATGAAGATCCGAGCATGGAAACATATCATAGCAACAACAGCTTGTGATGCGGTATTTTTCCCTGTCGACCAGTTCCCTAAATCGTAGATGGAAAGAGTACGCAAATCTCTTGCAGTCAGTTGTCGAAGCAAGCAGTACTTAAAGTATCCTTACACGAGCGTCAGCCGAGCAAAGTCGTGACAAGTCGCATAAGAGGAGCAGTAAACGCTTCTTGACGACCGGGGTCGACCCAGGCCCCGCCAAATAGAACACCTTGCGATAGCTCGATTCATTATATAGTAACGTTGTCATTTTCTTGGCTTCGTCGCATCTTAGATTGCGAAATTTCTTTCTATTTAGTCTTTAATTTCCCTATATCAAATGTGTTGTTTATTTTGTTTCGACTGAACCATTTTAAGTGAATTTAAATTTGTGCATAACAAAATTGATAATGAAAATGGAATAAAACCAAAATTCTTACTTTCCGTATATAGAGTGCAATAACTCTTCGTGTAAATTGTCAAAATGACTAGCGAAGATTTATGTTTGGACCACAATCCTCTCGCATGCAATCACCTTCCAATAATACCTGCCACAGGACATTCTGTACCAAGTAGAGGACTTGGCATTGCAGACCTTTCCAAAACGTTTCAGACATTGCAACTATTTTGTTGAAACTATCACTTACTTACACATGACAACATACAAGGCACAAATAAAAACGGGGAACTGATTTCAAATAGGGCAATGGCAGTGAAAGGAAAAGCAGGACACTAAGAGTGTAAAAAGTGGTTGTGTGGTCGAGCGACGCCGACGCCACACTCTGCCCAGATGACCGCAGCTGTGACGAAGGATCGCCAGCTCACTGGCAGCTTGAGGGTTCGTCTTCTCGAATTGTCACCTGCTTTCGCAGTAATTTCCGGAATCTTTTCACGATACGCATTTCATCTTTAGACGCCTTACTTGGCTTTGAGTAGTTGGGCTTCTCATAACACTTCCGTCGCCGCCGCCGCTCGCCGAAGATTTCGCACCGCCATCTGTGTTTCTGCAAAGCTCGAGGAAGGTATAGCGGACCTTGCTGAGCTCATGAAACGACCGAATCTGCAGTTGCCTTGTAGATCTCTTCCACACAACGGCCTCCCAGTAGCTTGGATTACAGGAGTACGCCAACACTCCCAGCCGCAACACAATGCTTAAGAACTTGAAGGCTTATCCATCGGAAACTCAAACTTTTTTGTGCTCATTTTAACATTTCCTCACACTATACTCATTACAAATAGACGAACAAGGAACACGTTCACCGTATAATATTGTCATTTTTAAAGACGCAAATTCGATGCAATGGAGGCGTAATGAAACATAATAAATTGTAAATCAGACAAATGTATCGTGTAGCATCATTGTTTGGCAAATGAAGATCCGAGCATGGAAACATATCATAGCAACAACAGCTTGTGATGCAGTATTTTTCCCTGTCGACCAGTTCCCTAAATCGTAGATGGAAAGAGTACGCAAATCTCTTGCAGTCAGTTGTCGAAGCAAGCAGTACTTAAAGTATCCTTACACGAGCGTCAGCGGAGCGTCAGCCGAGCAAAGTCGTGACAAGTCGCATAAGAGGAGCAGTAAACGCTTCTTGACGACCGGGGTCGACCCAGGCCCCGCCAAATAGAACACCTTGCGATAGCTCGCTTCATTATATAGTAACGTTGTCATTTTCTTGGCTTCGTCGCATCTTAGATTGCGAAATTTCTTTCTATTTAGTCTTTAATTTCCCTATATCAAATGTGTTGTTTATTTTGTTTCGACTGAACCATTTTAAGTGAATTTAAATTTGTGCATAACAAAATTGATAATGAAAATGGAATAAAACCAAAATTCTTACTTTCCGTATATAGAGTGCAATAACTCTTCGTGTAAATTGTCAAAATGACTAGCGAAGATTTATGTTTGGACCACAATCCTCTCGCATGCAATCACCTTCCAATAATACCTGCCACAGGACATTCTGTACCAAGTAGAGGACTTGGCATTGCAGACCTTTCCAAAACGTTTCAGACATTGCAACTATTTTGTTGAAACTATCACTTACTTACACATGACAACATACAAGGCACAAATAAAAACGGGGAACTGATTTCAAATAGGGCAATGGCAGTGAAAGGAAAAGCAGGACACTAAGAGTGTAAAAAGTGGTTGTGTGGTCGAGCGACGCCGACGCCACACTCTGCCCAGATGACCGCAGCTGTGACGAAGGATCGCCAGCTCACTGGCAGCTTGAGGGTTCGTCTTCTCGAATTGTCACCTGCTTTCGCAGTAATTTCCGGAATCTTTTCACGATACGCATTTCATCTTTAGACGCCTTATTTGGCTTTGAGTAGTTGGGCTTCTCATAACCCATCCGCCGCCGCCGCCGCCGCTCGCCGAAGATTTCGCACCGCCATCTGTGTTTCTGCAAAGCTCGAGGAAGGTATAGCGGACCTTGCTGAGCTAAAAAACGACCGAATCTGCAGTTGCCTTGTAGATCTCTTCCACACAACGGCCTCCCAGTAGCTTGGATTACAGGAGTACGCCAACACTCCCAGCCACAACACAATGCTTAAGAACTTGAAGGCTTGTCCATCGGAAACTCAAACTTTTTTGTGCTCATTTTAACATTTTCTCACACTATACTCATTACAAATAGACGAACAAGGAACACGTTCACCGTATAATATTGTCATTTTTAAAGACGCAAATTCGATGCAATGGAGGCGTAATGAAACATAATAAATTGTAAATCAGACAAATGTATCGTGTAGCATCATTGATTGGCAAATGAAGATCCGAGCATGGAAACATATCATAGCAACAACAGCTTGTGATGCGGTATTTTTCCCTGTCGACCAGTTCCCTAAATCGTAGATGGAAAGAGTACGCAAATCTCTTGCAGGCAGTTGTCGAAGCAAGCAGTACTTAAAGTATCCTTACACGAGCGTCAGCGGAGCGTCAGCCGAGCAAAGTCGTGACAAGTCGCATAAGAGGAGCAGTAAACGCTTCTTGACGACCGGGGTCGACCCAGGCCCCGCCAAATAGAACACCTTGCGATACCTCGATTCATTATATAGTAACGTTGTCATTTTCTTGGCTTCGTCGCATCTTAGATTGCGAAATTTCTTTCTATTTAGTCTTTAATTTCCCTATATCAAATGTGTTGTTTATTTTGTTTCGACTGAACCATTTTAAGTGAATTTAAATTTGTGCATAACAAAATTGATAATGAAAATGGAATAAAACCAAAATTCTTACTTTCCGTATATAGAGTGCAATAACTGTTCGTGTAAATTGTCAAAATGACTAGCGAAGATTTATGTTTGGACCACAATCCTCTCGCATGCAATCACCTTCCAATAATACCTGCCACAGGACATTCTGTACCAAGTAGAGGACTTGGCATTGCAGACCTTTCCAAAACGTTTCAGACATTGCAACTATTTTGTTGAAACTATCACTTACTTACACATGACAACATACAAGGCACAAATAAAAACGGGGAACTGATTTCAAATAGGGCAATGGCAGTGAAAGGAAAAGCAGGAAACTAAGAGTGTAAAAAGTGGTTGTGTGGTCGAGCGACGCCGACGCCACACTCTGCCCAGATGACCGCAGCTGTGACGAAGGATCGCCAGCTCACTGGCAGCTTCGGGGTTCGTCTTCTCGAATTGTCACCTGCTTTCGCAGTAATTTCCGGAATCTTTTCTCGATACGCATTTCATCTTTAGACGCCTTACTTGGCTTTGAGTAGTTGGGCTTCTCATAACACTTCCGTCGCCGCCGCCGCTCGCCGAAGATTTCGCACCGCCATCTGTGTTTCTGCAAAGCTCGAGGAAGGTATAGCGGACTTTGCTGAGCTCATGAAACGACCGAATCTGCAGTTGCCTTGCAGATCTCTTCCACACAACGGCCTCCCAGTAGCTTGGATTACAGGAGTACGCCAACACTCCCAGCCGCAACACAATGCTTAAGAACTTGAAGGCTTGTCCATCGGAAACTCAAACTTTTTTGTGCTCATTTTAACATTTCCTCACACTATACTCATTACAAATAGACGAACAAGGAACACGTTCACCGTATAATATTGTCATTTTTAAAGACGCAAATTCGATGCAATGGAGGCGTAATGAAACATAATAAATTGTAAATCAGACAAATGTATCGTGTAGCATCATTGATTGGCAAATGAAGATCCGAGCATGGAAACATATCATAGCAACAACAGCTTGTGATGCGGTATTTTTCCCTGTCGACCAGTTCCCTAAATCGTAGATGGAAAGAGTACGCAAATCTCTTGCAGTCAGTTGTCGAAGCAAGCAGTACTTAAAGTATCCTTACACGCGCGTCAGCGGAGCGTCAGCCGAGCAAAGTCGTGACAAGTCGCATAAGAGGAGCAGTAATCGCTTCTTGACGACCGGGGTCGACCCAGGCCCCGCCAAATAGAACACCTTGCGATAGCTCGATTCATTATATAGTAACGTTGTCATTTTCTTGGCTTCGTCGCATCTTAGATTGCGAAATTTCTTTCTATTTAGTCTTTAATTTCCCTATATCAAATGTGTTGTTTATTTTGTTTCGACTGAACCATTTTAAGTGAATTTAAATTTGTGCATAACGAAATTGATAATGAAAATGGAATAAAACCAAAATTCTTACTTTCCGTATATAGAGTGCAATAACTCTTCGTGTAAATTGTCAAAATGACTAGCGAAGATTTATGTTTGGACCACAATCCTCTCGCATGCAATCACCTTCCAATAATACCTGCCACAGGACATTCTGTACCAAGTAGAGGACTTGGCATTGCAGACCTTTCCAAAACGTATCAGACATTGCAACTATTTTGTTGAAACTATCACTTACTTACACATGACAACATACAAGGCACAAATAAAAACGGGGAACTGATTTCAAATAGGGCAATGGCAGTGAAAGGAAAAGCAGGAAACTAAGAGTGTAAAAAGTGGTTGTGTGGTCGAGCGACGCCGACGCCACACTCTGCCCAGATGACCGCAGCTGTGACGAAGGATCGCCAGCTCACTGGCAGCTTGAGGGTTCGTCTTCTCGAATTGTCACCTGCTTTCGCAGTAATTTCCGGAATCTTTTCTCGATACGCATTTCATCTTTAGACGCCTTACTTGGCTTTGAGTAGTTGGGCTTCTCATAACACTTCCGTCGCCGCCGCCGCTCGCCGAAGATTTCGCACCGCCATCTGTGTTTCTGCAAAGATCGAGGAAGGTATAGCGGACTTTGCTGAGCTCATGAAACGACCGAATCTGCAGTTGCCTTGCAGATCTCTTCCACACAACGGCCTCCCAGTAGCTTGGATTACAGGAGTACGCCAACACTCCCAGCCGCAACACAATGCTTAAGAACTTGAAGGCTTGTCCATCGGAAACTCAAACTTTTTTGTGCTCATTTTAACATTTCCTCACACTATACTCATTACAAATAGACGAACAAGGAACACGTTCACCGTATAATATTGTCATTTTTAAAGACGCAAATTCGATGCAATGGAGGCGTAATGAAACATAATAAATTGTAAATCAGACAAATGTATCGTGTAGCATCATTGATTGGCAAATGAAGATCCGAGCATGGAAACATATCATAGCAACAACAGCTTGTGATGCGGTATTTTTCCCTGTCGACCAGTTCCCTAAATCGTAGATGGAAAGAGTACGCAAATCTCTTGCAGTCAGTTGTCGAAGCAAGCAGTACTTAAAGTATCCTTACACGCGCGTCAGCGGAGCGTCAGCCGAGCAAAGTCGTGACAAGTCGCATAAGAGGAGCAGTAATCGCTTCTTGACGACCGGGGTCGACCCAGGCCCCGCCAAATAGAACACCTTGCGATAGCTCGATTCATTATATAGTAACGTTGTCATTTTCTTGGCTTCGTCGCATCTTAGATTGCGAAATTTCTTTCTATTTAGTCTTTAATTTCCCTATATCAAATGTGTTGTTTATTTTGTTTCGACTGAACCATTTTAAGTGAATTTAAATTTGTGCATAACGAAATTGATAATGAAAATGGAATAAAACCAAAATTCTTACTTTCCGTATATAGAGTGCAATAACTCTTCGTGTAAATTGTCAAAATGACTAGCGAAGATTTATGTTTGGACCACAATCCTCTCGCATGCAATCACCTTCCAATAATACCTGCCACAGGACATTCTGTACCAAGTAGAGGACTTGGCATTGCAGACCTTTCCAAAACGTATCAGACATTGCAACTATTTTGTTGAAACTATCACTTACTTACACATGACAACATACAAGGCACAAATAAAAACGGGGAACTGATTTCAAATAGGGCAATGGCAGTGAAAGGAAAAGCAGGAAACTAAGAGTGTAAAAAGTGGTTGTGTGGTCGAGCGACGCCGACGCCACACTCTGCCCAGATGACCGCAGCTGTGACGAAGGATCGCCAGCTCACTGGCAGCTTGAGGGTTCGTCTTCTCGAATTGTCACCTGCTTTCGCAGTAATTTCCGGAATCTTTTCTCGATACGCATTTCATCTTTAGACGCCTTACTTGGCTTTGAGTAGTTGGGCTTCTCATAACACTTCTGTCGCCGCCGCCGCTCGCCGAAGATTTCGCACCGCCATCTGTGTTTCTGCAAAGCTCGAGGAAGGTATAGCGGACTTTGCTGAGCTCATGAAACGACCGAATCTGCAGTTGCCTTGCAGATCTCTTCCACACAACGGCCTCCCATTAGCTTGGATTACAGGAGTACGCCAACACTCCCAGCCGCAACACAATGCTTAAGAACTTGAAGGCTTGTCCATCGGAAACTCAAACTTTTTTGTGCTCATTTTAACATTTCCTCACACTATACTCATTACAAATAGACGAACAAGGAACACGTTCACCGTATAATATTGTCATTTTTAAAGACGCAAATTCGATGCAATGGAGGCGTAATGAAACATAATAAATTGTAAATCAGACAAATGTATCGTGTAGCATCATTGATTGGCAAATGAAGATCCGAGCATGGAAACATATCATAGCAACAACAGCTTGTGATGCGGTATTTTTCCCTGTCGACCAGTTCCCTAAATCGTAGATGGAAAGAGTACGCAAATCTCTTGCAGTCAGTTGTCGAAGCAAGCAGTACTTAAAGTATCCTTACACGCGCGTCAGCGGAGCGTCAGCCGAGCAAAGTCGTGACAAGTCGCATAAGAGGAGCAGTAATCGCTTCTTGACGACCGGGGTCGACCCAGGCCCCGCCAAATAGAACACCTTGCGATAGCTCGATTCATTATATAGTAACGTTGTCATTTTCTTGGCTTCGTCGCATCTTAGATTGCGAAATTTCTTTCTATTTAGTCTTTAATTTCCCTATATCAAATGTGTTGTTTATTTTGTTTCGACTGAACCATTTTAAGTGAATTTAAATTTGTGCATAACGAAATTGATAATGAAAATGGAATAAAACCAAAATTCTTACTTTCCGTATATAGAGTGCAATAACTCTTCGTGTAAATTGTCAAAATGACTAGCGAAGATTTATGTTTGGACCACAATCCTCTCGCATGCAATCACCTTCCAATAATACCTGCCACAGGACATTCTGTACCAAGTAGAGGACTTGGCATTGCAGACCTTTCCAAAACGTTTCAGACATTGCAACAATTTTGTTGAAACTATCACTTACTTACACATGACAACATACAAGGCACAAATAAAAACGGGGAACTGATTTCAAATAGGGCAATGGCAGTGAAAGGAAAAGCAGGAAACTAAGAGTGTAAAAAGTGGTTGTGTGGTCGAGCGACGCCGACGCCACACTCTGCCCAGATGACCGCAGCTGTGACGAAGGATCGCCAGCTCACTGGCAGCTTGAGGGTTCGTCTTCTCGAATTGTCACCTGCTTTCGCAGTAATTTCCGGAATCTTTTCACGATACGCATTTCATCTTTAGACGCCTTATTTGGCTTTTAGTAGTTGGGCTTCTCATAACCCATCCGCCGCCGCCGCCGCTCGCCGAAGATTTCGCACCGCCATCTGTGTTTCTGCAAAGCTCGAGGAAGGTATAGCGGACCTTGCTGAGCTCATGAAACGACCGAATCTGCAGTTGCCTTGTAGATCTCTTCCACACAACGGCCTCCCATTAGCTTGGATTACAGGAGTACGCCAACACTCCCAGCCGCAACACAATGCTTAAGAACTTGAAGGCTTGTCCATCGGAAACTCAAACTTTTTTGTGCTCATTTTAACATTTCCTCACACTATACTCATTACAAATAGACGAACAAGGAACACGTTCGCCGTATAATATTGTCATTTTTAAAGACGCAAATTCGATGCAATGGTGGCGTAATGAAACATAATAAATTGTAAATCAGACAAATGTATCGTGTAGCATCATTGATTGGCAAATGAAGATCCGAGCATGGAAACATATCATAGCAACAACAGCTTGTGATGCGGTATTTTTCCCTGTCGACCAGTTCCCTAAATCGTAGATGGAAAGAGTACGCAAATCTCTTGCAGTCAGTTGTCGAAGCAAGCAGTACTTAAAGTATCCTTACACGAGCGTCAGCGGAGCGTCAGCCGAGCAAAGTCGTGACAAGTCGCATAAGAGGAGCAGTAAACGCTTCTTGACGACCGGGGTCGACCCAGGCCCCGCCAAATAGAACACCTTGCGATTGCTCGCTTCATTATATAGTAATGTTGTTATTTTCTTGGCTTCGTCGCATCTTAGATTGGGAAATTTCTTTCTATTTAGTCTTTAATTTCCCTATATCCTATGAGTTGTTTATTTTGTTTCGACTGAACTATTTTAAGTGAATTTCAATTTGTGCATAATGAAATTTATAATGAAAATGGAATAAAACCAAAATTCTTACTTTCCGTATATAGAGTGCAATAATTCTTCGTGTAAATTGTCAAAATGACTAGCGAAGTTTTATGTTTGGACCACAATCCTCTCGCATGCAATCACCTTCCAATAATACCTGCCACAGGACATTCTGTACCAAGTAGAGGACTTGGCATTGCAGACCTTTCCAAAACGTTTCAGACATTGCAACTATTTTGTTGAAACTATCACTTACTTACACATGACAACATACAAGGCAAAAATAAAAACGGGGAACTGATTTCAAATAGGGCAATGGCAGTGAAAGGAAAAGCAGGAAACTGAGAGTGTAAAAAGTGGTTGGGTGGTCGAGCGACGCCGACGCCCCACTCTGCCCAGACGACGGCAGCTGTGACGAAGGATCGTCAGCTCACTGGCAGCTTGAGGGTT
The DNA here is from genome assembly GCA_026315105.1 of Locusta migratoria. Lineage (NCBI taxonomy): Eukaryota > Metazoa > Arthropoda > Insecta > Orthoptera > Acrididae > Locusta > Locusta migratoria. The sequence goes on along the minus strand of CM048750.1, from coordinate 97,651,486 downwards.
CATCTTCTCGAACTGTCACCTGCTTTCGCAGTAATTTCCGGAATCTTTTCTCGATACGCATTTCATCTTTAGACGCCTTACTTGGCTTTGAGTAGTTGGGCTTCTCATAACCCATCCGCCGCCGCCGCCGATCGCCGAAGATTTCGCACCGCCATCTGTGTTTCTGCAAAGCTCGAGGAAGGTATAGCGGACTTTGCTGAGCTCATGAAACGACCGAATCTGCAGTTGCCTTGTAGATCTCTTCCACACAACGGCCTCCCAGTAGCTTGGATTACAGGAGTACGCCAACACTCCCAGCCGCAACACAATGCTTAAGAACTTGAAGGCTTGTCCATCGGAAACTCAAACTTTTTTGTGCTCATTTTAACATTTCCTCACACTATACTCATTACAAATAGACGAACAAGGAACACGTTCACCGTATAATATTGTCATTTTTAAAGACGCAAATTCGATGCAATGGAGGCGTAATGAAACATAATAAATTGTAAATCAGACAAATGTATCGTGTAGCATCATTGATTGGCAAATGAAGATCCGAGCATGGAAACATATCATAGCAACAACAGCTTGTGATGCGGTATTTTTCCCTGTCGACCAGTTCCCTAAATCGTAGATGGTAAGAGTACGCAAATCTCTTGCAGTCAGTTGTCGAAGCAAGCAGTACTTAAAGTATCCTTACACGCGCGTCAGCGGAGCGTCAGCCGAGCAAAGTCGTGACAAGTCGCATAAGAGGAGCAGTAATCGCTTCTTGACGACCGGGGTCGACCCGGGCCCCGCCAAATAGAACACCTTGCGATAGCTCGATTCATTATATAGTAACGTTGTCATTTTCTTGGCTTCGTCGCATCTTAGATTGCGAAATTTCTTTCTATTTAGTCTTTAATTTCCCTATATCAAATGTGTTGTTTATTTTGTTTCGACTGAACCATTTTAAGTGAATTTAAATTTGTGCATAACAAAATTGATAATGAAAATGGAATAAAACCAAAATTCTTACTTTCCGTATATAGAGTGCAATAACTGTTCGTGTAAATTGTCAAAATGACTAGCGAAGATTTATGTTTGGACCACAATCCTCTCGCATGCAATCACCTTCCAATAATACCTGCCACAGGACATTCTGTACCAAGTAGAGGACTTGGCATTGCAGACCTTTCCAAAACGTTTCAGACATTGCAACTATTTTGTTGAAACTATCACTTACTTACACATGACAACATACAAGGCAAAAATAAAAACGGGGAACTGATTTCAAATAGGGCAATGGCAGTGAAAGGAAAAGCAGGAAACTAAGAGTGTAAAAAGTGGTTGTGTGGTCGAGCGACGCCGACGCCACACTCTGCCCAGATGACCGCAGCTGTGACGAAGGATCGCCAGCTCACTGGCAGCTTGAGGGTTCGTCTTCTCGAATTGTCACCTGCTTTCGCAGTAATTTCCGGAATCTTTTCACGATACGCATTTCATCTTTAGACGCCTTATTTGGCTTTGAGTAGTTGGGCTTCTCATAACCCATCCGCCGCCGCCGCCGCCGCTCGCCGAAGATTTCGCACCGCCATCTGTGTTTCTGCAAAGCTCGAGGAAGGTATAGCGGACCTTGCTGAGCTAAAAAACGACCGAATCTGCAGTTGCCTTGTAGATCTCTTCCACACAACGGCCTCCCAGTAGCTTGGATTACAGGAGTACGCCAACACTCCCAGCCACAACACAATGCTTAAGAACTTGAAGGCTTGTCCATCGGAAACTCAAACTTTTTTGTGCTCATTTTAACATTTTCTCACACTATACTCATTACAAATAGACGAACAAGGAACACGTTCACCGTATAATATTGTCATTTTTAAAGACGCAAATTCGATGCAATGGAGGCGTAATGAAACATAATAAATTGTAAATCAGACAAATGTATCGTGTAGCATCATTGATTGGCAAATGAAGATCCGAGCATGGAAACATATCATAGCAACAACAGCTTGTGATGCGGTATTTTTCCCTGTCGACCAGTTCCCTAAATCGTAGATGGAAAGAGTACGCAAATCTCTTGCAGGCAGTTGTCGAAGCAAGCAGTACTTAAAGTATCCTTACACGAGCGTCAGCGGAGCGTCAGCCGAGCAAAGTCGTGACAAGTCGCATAAGAGGAGCAGTAAACGCTTCTTGACGACCGGGGTCGACCCAGGCCCCGCCAAATAGAACACCTTGCGATTGCTCGCTTCATTATATAGTAATGTTGTTATTTTCTTGGCTTCGTCGCATCTTAGATTGGGAAATTTCTTTCTATTTAGTCTTTAATTTCCCTATATCCTATGAGTTGTTTATTTTGTTTCGACTGAACTATTTTAAGTGAATTTCAATTTGTGCATAATGAAATTTATAATGAAAATGGAATAAAACCAAAATTCTTACTTTCCGTATATAGAGTGCAATAATTCTTCGTGTAAATTGTCAAAATGACTAGCGAAGTTTTATGTTTGGACCACAATCCTCTCGCATGCAATCACCTTCCAATAATACCTGCCACAGGACATTCTGTACCAAGTAGAGGACTTGGCATTGCAGACCTTTCCAAAACGTTTCAGACATTGCAACTATTTTGTTGAAACTATCACTTACTTACACATGACAACATACAAGGCAAAAATAAAAACGGGGAACTGATTTCAAATAGGGCAATGGCAGTGAAAGGAAAAGCAGGAAACTGAGAGTGTAAAAAGTGGTTGGGTGGTCGAGCGACGCCGACGCCCCACTCTGCCCAGACGACGGCAGCTGTGACGAAGGATCGTCAGCTCACTGGCAGCTTGAGGGTTCATCTTCTCGAATTGTCACCTGCTTTCGCAGTAATTTCCGGAATCTTTTCTCGATACGCATTTCATCTTTAGACGCCTTACTTGGCTTTGAGTAGTTGGGCTTCTCATAACCCATCCGCCGCCGCCGCCGATCGCCGAAGATTTCGCACCGCCATCTGTGTTTCTGCAAAGCTCGAGGAAGGTATAGCGGACTTTGCTGAGCTCATGAAACGACCGAATCTGCAGTTGCCTTGTAGATCTCTTCCACACAACGGCCTCCCAGTAGCTTGGATTACAGGAGTACGCCAACACTCCCAGCCGCAACACAATGCTTAAGAACTTGAAGGCTTGTCCATCGGAAACTCAAACTTTTTTGTGCTCATTTTAACATTTCCTCACACTATACTCATTACAAATAGACGAACAAGGAACACGTTCACCGTATAATATTGTCATTTTTAAAGACGCAAATTCGATGCAATGGAGGCGTAATGAAACATAATAAATTGTAAATCAGACAAATGTATCGTGTAGCATCATTGATTGGCACATGAAGATCCGAGCATGGAAACATATCATAGCAACAACAGCTTGTGATGCGGTATTTTTCCCTGTCGACCAGTTCCCTAAATCGTAGATGGTAAGAGTACGCAAATCTCTTGCAGTCAGTTGTCGAAGCAAGCAGTACTTAAAGTATCCTTACACGCGCGTCAGCGGAGCGTCAGCCGAGCAAAGTCGTGACAAGTCGCATAAGAGGAGCAGTAATCGCTTCTTGACGACCGGGGTCGACCCGGGCCCCGCCAAATAGAACACCTTGCGATAGCTCGATTCATTATATAGTAACGTTGTCATTTTCTTGGCTTCGTCGCATCTTAGATTGCGAAATTTCTTTCTATTTAGTCTTTAATTTCCCTATATCAAATGTGTTGTTTATTTTGTTTCGACTGAACCATTTTAAGTGAATTTAAATTTGTGCATAACGAAATTGATAATGAAAATGGAATAAAACCAAAATTCTTACTTTCCGTATATAGAGTGCAATAACTCTTCGTGTAAATTGTCAAAATGACTAGCGAAGATTTATGTTTGGACCACAATCCTCTCGCATGCAATCACCTTCCAATAATACCTGCCACAGGACATTCTGTACCAAGTAGAGGACTTGGCATTGCAGACCTTTCCAAAACGTTTCAGACATTGCAACTATTTTGTTGAAACTATCACTTACTTACACATGACAACATACAAGGCAAAAATAAAAACGGGGAACTGATTTCAAATAGGGCAATGGCAGTGAAAGGAAAAGCAGGAAACTAAGAGTGTAAAAAGTGGTTGTGTGGTCGAGCGACGCCGACGCCACACTCTGCCCAGATGACCGCAGCTGTGACGAAGGATCGCCAGCTCACTGGCAGCTTGAGGGTTCGTCTTCTCGAATTGTCACCTGCTTTCGCAGTAATTTCCGGAATCTTTTCACGATACGCATTTCATCTTTAGACGCCTTATTTGGCTTTGAGTAGTTGGGCTTCTCATAACCCATCCGCCGCCGCCGCCGCCGCTCGCCGAAGATTTCGCACCGCCATCTGTGTTTCTGCAAAGCTCGAGGAAGGTATAGCGGACCTTGCTGAGCTAAAGAAACGACCGAATCTGCAGTTGCCTTGTAGATCTCTTCCACACAACGGCCTCCCAGTAGCTTGGATTACAGGAGTACGCCAACACTCCCAGCCACAACACAATGCTTAAGAACTTGAAGGCTTGTCCATCGGAAACTCAAACTTTTTTGTGCTCATTTTAACATTTTCTCACACTATACTCATTACAAATAGACGAACAAGGAACACGTTCACCGTATAATATTGTCATTTTTAAAGACGCAAATTCGATGCAATGGAGGCGTAATGAAACATAATAAATTGTAAATCAGACAAATGTATCGTGTAGCATCATTGATTGGCAAATGAAGATCCGAGCATGGAAACATATCATAGCAACAACAGCTTGTGATGCGGTATTTTTCCCTGTCGACCAGTTCCCTAAATCGTAGATGGAAAGAGTACGCAAATCTCTTGCAGGCAGTTGTCGAAGCAAGCAGTACTTAAAGTATCCTTACACGAGCGTCAGCGGAGCGTCAGCCGAGCAAAGTCGTGACAAGTCGCATAAGAGGAGCAGTAAACGCTTCTTGACGACCGGGGTCGACCCAGGCCCCGCCAAATAGAACACCTTGCGATACCTCGATTCATTATATAGTAACGTTGTCATTTTCTTGGCTTCGTCGCATCTTAGATTGCGAAATTTCTTTCTATTTAGTCTTTAATTTCCCTATATCAAATGTGTTGTTTATTTTGTTTCGACTGAACCATTTTAAGTGAATTTAAATTTGTGCATAACAAAATTGATAATGAAAATGGAATAAAACCAAAATTCTTACTTTCCGTATATAGAGTGCAATAACTGTTCGTGTAAATTGTCAAAATGACTAGCGAAGATTTATGTTTGGACCACAATCCTCTCGCATGCAATCACCTTCCAATAATACCTGCCACAGGACATTCTGTACCAAGTAGAGGACTTGGCATTGCAGACCTTTCCAAAACGTTTCAGACATTGCAACTATTTTGTTGAAACTATCACTTACTTACACATGACAACATACAAGGCAAAAATAAAAACGGGGAACTGATTTCAAATAGGGCAATGGCAGTGAAAGGAAAAGCAGGAAACTGAGAGTGTAAAAAGTGGTTGTGTGGTCGAGCGACGCCGACGCCCCACTCTGCCCAGACGACGGCAGCTGTGACGAAGGATCGTCAGCTCACTGGCAGCTTGAGGGTTCATCTTCTCGAATTGTCACCTGCTTTCGCAGTAATTTCCGGAATCTTTTCTCGATACGCATTTCATCTTTAGACGCCTTACTTGGCTTTGAGTAGTTGGGCTTCTCATAAACCATCCGCCGCCGCCGCCGCCGCCGATCGCCTAAGATTTAGCACCGCCATCTGTGTTTCTGCAAAGCTCGAGGAAGGTATAGCGGAACTTGCTGAGCTCATGAAACGACCGAATCTGCAGTTGCCTTGCAGATCTCTTCCACACAACGGCCTCCCAGTAGCTTGGATTACAGGAGTACGCCAACACTCCCAGCCGCAACACAATGCTTAAGAACTTGAAGGCTTGTCCATCGGAAACTCAAACTTTTTTGTGCTCATTTTAACATTTCCTCACACTACACTCATTACAATTAGACGAACAAGGAACACGTTCACCGTATAATATTGTCATTTTTAAAGACGCAAATTCGATGCAATGTAGGCGTAATGAAACATAATAAATTGTAAATCAGACAAATGTATCGTGTAGCATCATTGATTGGCACATGAAGATCCGAGCATGGAAACATATCATAGCAACAACAGCTTGTGATGCGGTATTTTTCCCTGTCGACCAGTTCCCTAAATCGTAGATGGAAAGAGTACGCAAATCTCTCGCAGTCAGTTGTCGAAGCAAGCAGTACTTAAAGTATCCTTACACGAGCGTCAGCCGAGCAAAGTCGTGACAAGTCGCATAAGAGGAGCAGTAAACGCTTCTTGACGACCGGGGTCGACCCAGGCCCCGCCAAATAGAACACCTTGCGATAGCTCGCTTCATTATATAGTAATGTTGTTATTTTCTTGGCTTCGTCGCATCTTAGATTGGGAAATTTCTTTCTATTTAGTCTTTAATTTCCCTATATCCTATGAGTTGTTTATTTTGTTTCGACTGAACTATTTTAAGTGAATTTCAATTTGTGCATAATGAAATTTATAATGAAAATGGAATAAAACCAAAATTCTTACTTTCCGTATATAGAGTGCAATAATTCTTCGTGTAAATTGTCAAAATGACTAGCGAAGTTTTATGTTTGGACCACAATCCTCTCGCATGCAATCACCTTCCAATAATACCTGCCACAGGACATTCTGTACCAAGTAGAGGACTTGGCATTGCAGACCTTTCCAAAACGTTTCAGACATTGCAACTATTTTGTTGAAACTATCACTTACTTACACATGACAACATACAAGGCAAAAATAAAAACGGGGAACTGATTTCAAATAGGGCAATGGCAGTGAAAGGAAAAGCAGGAAACTGAGAGTGTAAAAAGTGGTTGTGTGGTCGAGCGAAGCCGACGCCCCACTCTGCCCAGACGACGGCAGCTGTGACGAAGGATCGTCAGCTCACTGGCAGCTTGAGGGTTCATCTTCTCGAATTGCCACCTGCTTTCGCAGTAATTTCCGGAATCTTTTCTCGATACGCATTTCATCTTTAGACGCCTTACTTGGCTTTGAGTAGTTGGGCTTCTCATAAACCATCCGCCGCCGCCGCCGATCGCCGAAGATTTCGCACCGCCATCTGTGTTTCTGCAAAGCTCGAGGAAGGTATAGCGGACCTTGCTGAGCTCATGAAACGACCGAATCTGCAGTTGCCTTGCAGATCTCTTCCACACAACGGCCTCCCAGTAGCTTGGATTACAGGAGTACGCCAACACTCCCAGCCGCAACACAATGCTTAAGAACTTGAAGGCTTGTCCATCGGAAACTCAAACTTTTTTGTGCTCATTTTAACATTTCCTCACACTATACTCATTACAATTAGACGAACAAGGAACACGTTCACCGTATAATATTGTCATTTTTAAAGACGCAAATTCGATGCAATGTAGGCGTAATGAAACATAATAAATTGTAAATCAGACAAATGTATCGTGTAGCATCATTGATTGGCACATGAAGATCCGAGCATGGAAACATATCATAGCAACAACAGCTTGTGATGCGGTATTTTTCCCTGTCGACCAGTTCCCTAAATCGTAGATGGAAAGAGTACGCAAATCTCTCGCTGTCAGTTGTCGAAGCAAGCAGTACTTAAAGTATCCTTACACGAGCGTCAGCGGAGCGTCAGCCGAGCAAACTCGTGACAAGTCGCATAAGAGGAGCAGTAAACGCTTCTTGACGACCGGGGTCGACCCAGGCCCCGCCAAATAGAACACCTTGCGATAGCTCGCTTCATTATATAGTAATGTTGTTATTTTCTTGGCTTCGTCGCATCTTAGATTGGGAAATTTCTTTCTATTTAGTCTTTAATTTCCCTATATCCTATGAGTTGTTTATTTTGTTTCGACTGAACTATTTTAAGTGAATTTCAATTTGTGCATAATGAAATTTATAATGAAAATGGAATAAAACCAAAATTCTTACTTTCCGTATATAGAGTGCAATAATTCTTCGTGTAAATTGTCAAAATGACTAGCGAAGTTTTATGTTTGGACCACAATCCTCTCGCATGCAATCACCTTCCAATAATACCTGCCACAGGACATTCTGTACCAAGTAGAGGACTTGGCATTGCAGACCTTTCCAAAACGTTTCAGACATTGCAACTATTTTGTTGAAACTATCACTTACTTACACATGACAACATACAAGGCAAAAATAAAAACGGGGAACTGATTTCAAATAGGGCAATGGCAGTGAAAGGAAAAGCAGGAAACTGAGAGTGTAAAAAGTGGTTGTGTGGTCGAGCGACGCCGACGCCCCACTCTGCCCAGACGACCGCAGCTGTGACGAAGGATCGTCAGCTCACTGGCAGCTTGAGGGTTCATCTTCTCGAATTGTCACCTGCTTTCGCAGTAATTTCCGGAATCTTTTCTCGATACGCATTTCATCTTTAGAAGCCTTACTTGGCTTTGAGTAGTTGGGCTTCTCATAACCCATCCGCCGCCGCCGCCGCCGATCGCCGAAGATTTCGCACCGCCATCTGTGTTTCTGCAAAGCTCGAGGAAGGTATAGCGGACCTTGCTGAGCTCATGAAACGACCGAATCTGCAGTTGCCTTGCAGATCTCTTCCACACAACGGCCTCCCAGTAGCTTGGATTACAGGAGTACGCCAACACTCCCAGCCGCAACACAATGCTTAAGAACTTGAAGGCTTGTCCATCGGAAACTCAAACTTTTTTGTGCTCATTTTAACATTTCCTCACACTATACTCATTACAGTTAGACGAACAAGGAACACGTTCACCGTATAATATTGTCATTTTTAAAGACGCAAATTCGATGCAATGTAGGCGTAATGAAACATAATAAATTGTAAATCAGACAAATGTATCGTGTAGCATCATTGATTGGCACATGAAGATCCGAGCATGGAAACATATCATAGCAACAACAGCTTGTGATGCGGTATTTTTCCCTGTCGACCAGTTCCCTAAATCGTAGATGGAAAGAGTACGCAAATCTCTCGCAGTCAGTTGTCGAAGCAAGCAGTACTTAAAGTATCCTTACACGAGCGTCAGCGGAGCGTCAGCCGAGCAAACTCGTGACAAGTCGCATAAGAGGAGAAGTAAACGCTTCTTGACGACCGGGGTCGACCCAGGCCCCGCCAAATAGAACACCTTGCGATAGCTCGCTTCATTATATAGTAATGTTGTTATTTTCTTGGCTTCGTCGCATCTTAGATTGGGAAATTTCTTTCTATTTAGTCTTTAATTTCCCTATATCCTATGAGTTGTTTATTTTGTTTCGACTGAACTATTTTAAGTGAATTTCAATTTGTGCATAATGAAATTTATAATGAAAATGGAATAAAACCAAAATTCTTACTTTCCGTATGTAGAGTGCAATAATTCTTCGTGTAAATTGTCAAAATGACTAGCGAAGTTTTATGTTTGGACCACAATCCTCTCGCATGCAATCACCTTCCAATAATACCTGCCACAGGACATTCTGTACCAAGTAGAGGACTTGGCATTGCAGACCTTTCCAAAACGTTTCAGACATTGCAACTATTTTGTTGAAACTATCACTTACTTACACATGACAACATACAAGGCAAAAATAAAAACGGGGAACTGATTTCAAATAGGGCAATGGCAGTGAAAGGAAAAGCAGGAAACTGAGAGTGTAAAAAGTGGTTGTGTGGTCGAGCGACGCCGACGCCCCACTCTGCCCAGACGACCGCAGCTGTGACGAAGGATCGTCAGCTCACTGGCAGCTTGAGGGTTCATCTTCTCGAATTGTCACCTGCTTTCGCAGTAATTTCCGGAATCTTTTCTCGATACGCATTTCATCTTTAGACGCCTTACTTGGCTTTGAGTAGTTGGGCTTCTCATAACCCATCCGCCGCCGCCGCCGCCGATCGCCGAAGATTTCGCACCGCCATCTGTGTTTCTGCAAAGCTCGAGGAAGGTATAGCGGACCTTGCTGAGCTCATGAAACGACCGAATCTGCAGTTGCCTTGCAGATCTCTTCCACACAACGGCCTCCCAGTAGCTTGGATTACAGGAGTACGCCAACACTCCCAGCCGCAACACAATGCTTAAGAACTTGAAGGCTTGTCCATCGGAAACTCAAACTTTTTTGTGCTCATTTTAACATTTCCTCACACTATACTCATTACAATTAGACGAACAAGGAACACGTTCACCGTATAATATTGTCATTTTTAAAGACGCAAATTCGATGCAATGTAGGCGTAATGAAACATAATAAATTGTAAATCAGACAAATGTATCGTGTAGCATCATTGATTGGCACATGAAGATCCGAGCATGGAAACATATCATAGCAACAACAGCTTGTGATGCGGTATTTTTCCCTGTCGACCAGTTCCCTAAATCGTAGATGGAAAGAGTACGCAAATCTCTCGCTGTCAGTTGTCGAAGCAAGCAGTACTTAAAGTATCCTTACACGAGCGTCAGCGGAGCGTCAGCCGAGCAAACTCGTGACAAGTCGCATAAGAGGAGCAGTAAACGCTTCTTGACGACCGGGGTCGACCCAGGCCCCGCCAAATAGAACACCTTGCGATAGCTCGCTTCATTATATAGTAATGTTGTTATTTTCTTGGCTTCGTCGCATCTTAGATTGGGAAATTTCTTTCTATTTAGTCTTTAATTTCCCTATATCCTATGAGTTGTTTATTTTGTTTCGACTGAACTATTTTAAGTGAATTTCAATTTGTGCATAATGAAATTTATAATGAAAATGGAATAAAACCAAAATTCTTACTTTCCGTATATAGAGTGCAATAATTCTTCGTGTAAATTGTCAAAATGACTAGCGAAGTTTTATGTTTGGACCACAATCCACTCGCATGCAATCACCTTCCAATAATACCTGCCACAGGACATTCTGTACCAAGTAGAGGACTTGGCATTGCAGACCTTTCCAAAACGTTTCAGACATTGCAACTATTTTGTTGAAACTATCACTTACTTACACATGACAACATACAAGGCAAAAATAAAAACGGGGAACTGATTTCAAATAGGGCAATGGCAGTGAAAGGAAAAGCAGGAAACTGAGAGTGTAAAAAGTGGTTGTGTGGTCGAGCGACGCCGACGCCCCACTCTGCCCAGACGACGGCAGCTGTGACGAAGGATCGTCAGCTCACTGGCAGCTTGAGGGTTCATCTTCTCGAATTGTCACCTGCTTTCGCAGTAATTTCCGGAATCTTTTCTCGATACGCATTTCATCTTTAGACGCCTTACTTGGCTTTGAGTAGTTGGGCTTCTCATAACCCATCCGCCGCCGCCGCCGCCGCCGATCGCCGAAGATTTCGCACCGCCATCTGTGTTTCTGCAAAGCTCGAGGAAGGTATAGCGGACCTTGCTGAGCTCATGAAACGACCGAATCTGCAGTTGCCTTGCAGATCTCTTCCACACAACGGCCTCCCAGTAGCTTGGATTACAGGAGTACGCCAACACTCCCAGCCGCAACACAATGCTTAAGAACTTGAAGGCTTGTCCATCGGAAACTCAAACTTTTTTGTGCTCATTTTAACATTTCCTCACACTATACTCATTACAATTAGACGAACAAGGAACACGTTCACCGTATAATATTGTCATTTTTAAAGACGCAAATTCGATGCAATGTAGGCGTAATGAAACATAATAAATTGTAAATCAGACAAATGTATCGTGTAGCATCATTGATTGGCACATGAAGATCCGAGCATGGAAACATATCATAGCAACAACAGCTTGTGATGCGGTATTTTTCCCTGTCGACCAGTTCCCTAAATCGTAGATGGAAAGAGTACGCAAATCTCTCGCTGTCAGTTGTCGAAGCAAGCAGTACTTAAAGTATCCTTACACGAGCGTCAGCGGAGCGTCAGCCGAGCAAAGTCGTGACAAGTCGCATAAGAGGAGCAGTAAACGCTTCTTGACGACCGGGGTCGACCCAGGCCCCGCCAAATAGAACACCTTGCGATTGCTCGCTTCATTATATAGTAATGTTGTTATTTTCTTGGCTTCGTCGCATCTTAGATTGGGAAATTTCTTTCTATTTAGTCTTTAATTTCCCTATATCCTATGTGTTGTTTATTTTGTTTCGACTGAACCATTTTAAGTGAATTTCAATTTGTGCATAATGAAATTTATAATGAAAATGGAATAAAACCAAAATTCTTACTTTCCGTATGTAGAGTGCAATAATTCTTCGTGTAAATTGTCAAAATGACTAGCGAAGTTTTATGTTTGGACCACAATCCTCTCGCATGCAATCACCTTCCAATAATACCTGCCACAGGACATTCTGTACCAAGTAGAGGACTTGGCATTGCAGACCTTTCCAAAACGTTTCAGACATTGCAACTATTTTGTTGAAACTATCACTTACTTACACATGACAACATACAAGGCAAAAATAAAAACGGGGAACTGATTTCAAATAGGGCAATGGCAGTGAAAGGAAAAGCAGGAAACTGAGAGTGTAAAAAGTGGTTGTGTGGTCGAGCGACGCCGACGCCCCACTCTGCCCAGACGACCGCAGCTGTGACGAAGGATCGTCAGCTCACTGGCAGCTTGAGGGTTCATCTTCTCGAATTGCCACCTGCTTTCGCAGTAATTTCCGGAATCTTTTCACGATACGCGTTTCATCTTTAGACGCCTTACTTGGCTTTGAGTAGTTGGGCTTCTCATAACCCATCCGCCGCCGCCGCCGCCGCCGATCGCCGAAGATTTCGCACCGCCATCTGTGTTTCTGCAAAGCTCGAGGAAGGTATAGCGGACCTTGCTGAGCTCATGAAACGACCGAATCTGCAGTTGCCTTGCAGATCTCTTCCACACAACGGCCTCCCAGTAGCTTGGATTACAGGAGTACGCCAACACTCCCAGCCGCAACACAATGCTTAAGAACTTGAAGGCTTGTCCATCGGAAACTCAAACTTTTTTGTGCTCATTTTAACATTTCCTCACACTATACTCATTACAATTAGACGAACAAGGAACACGTTCACCGTATAATATTGTCATTTTTAAAGACGCAAATTCGATGCAATGTAGGCGTAATGAAACATAATAAATTGTAAATCAGACAAATGTATCGTGTAGCATCATTGATTGGCACATGAAGATCCGAGCATGGAAACATATCATAGCAACAACAGCTTGTGATGCGGTATTTTTCCCTGTCGACCAGTTCCCTAAATCGTAGATGGAAAGAGTACGCAAATCTCTCGCTGTCAGTTGTCGAAGCAAGCAGTACTTAAAGTATCCTTACACGAGCGTCAGCGGAGCGTCAGCCGAGCAAAGTCGTGACAAGTCGCATAAGAGGAGCAGTAAACGCTTCTTGACGACCGGGGTCGACCCAGGCCCCGCCAAATAGAACACCTTGCGATAGCTCGTTTCATTATATAGTAATGTTGTTATTTTCTTGGCTTCGTCGCATCTTAGATTGGGAAATTTCTTTCTATTTAGTCTTTAATTTCCCTATATCCTATGAGTTGTTTATTTTGTTTCGACTGAACTATTTTAAGTGAATTTCAATTTGTGCATAATGAAATTTATAATGAAAATGGAATAAAACCAAAATTCTTACTTTCCGTATATAGAGTGCAATAATTCTTCGTGTAAATTGTCAAAATGACTAGCGAAGTTTTATGTTTGGACCACAATCCTCTCGCATGCAATCACCTTCCAATAATACCTGCCACAGGACATTCTGTACCAAGTAGAGGAGTTGGCATTGCAGACCTTTCCAAAACGTTTCAGACATTGCAACTATTTTGTTGAAACTATCACTTACTTACACATGACAACATACAAGGCAAAAATAAAAACGGGGAACTGATTTCAAATAGGGCAATGGCAGTGAAAGGAAAAGCAGGAAACTGAGAGTGTAAAAAGTGGTTGTGTGGTCGAGCGACGCCGACGCCCCACTCTGCCCAGACGACCGCAGCTGTGACGAAGGATCGTCAGCTCACTGGCAGCTTGAGGGTTCATCTTCTCGAATTGCCACCTGCTTTCGCAGTAATTTCCGGAATCTTTTCACGATACGCGTTTCATCTTTAGACGCCTTACTTGGCTTTGAGTAGTTGGGCTTCTCATAACCCATCCGCCGCCGCCGCCGCCGATCGCCGAAGATTTCGCACCGCCATCTGTGTTTCTGCAAAGCTCGAGGAAGGTATAGTGGACCTTGCTGAGCTCATGAAACGACCGAATCTGCAGTTGCCTTGCAGATCTCTTCCACACAACGGCCTCCCAGTAGCTTGGATTACAGGAGTACGCCAACACTCCCAGCCGCAACACAATGCTTAAGAACTTGAAGGCTTGTCCATCGGAAACTCAAACTTTTTTGTGCTCATTTTAACATTTCCTCACACTATACTCATTACAATTAGACGAACAAGGAACACGTTCACCGTATAATATAGTCATTTTTAAAGACGCAAATTCGATGCAATGTAGGCGTAATGAAACATAATAAATTGTAAATCAGACAAATGTATCGTGTAGCATCATTGATTGGCACATGAAGATCCGAGCATGGAAACATATCATAGCAACAACAGCTTGTGATGCGGTATTTTTCCCTGTCGACCAGTTCCCTAAATCGTAGATGGAAAGAGTACGCAAATCTCTCGCAGTCAGTTGTCGAAGCAAGCAGTACTTAAAGTATCCTTACACGAGCGTCAGCCGAGCAAAGTCGTGACAAGTCGCATAAGAGGAGCAGTAAACGCTTCTTGACGACCGGGGTCGACCCAGGCCCCGCCAAATAGAACACCTTGCGATAGCTCGCTTCATTATATAGTAATGTTGTTATTTTCTTGGCTTCGTCGCATCTTAGATTGGGAAATTTCTTTCTATTTAGTCTTTAATTTCCCTATATCCTATGTGTTGTTTATTTTGTTTCGACTGAACCATTTTAAGTGAATTTCAATTTGTGCATAATGAAATTTATAATGAAAATGGAATAAAACCAAAATTCTTACTTTCCGTATATAGAGTGCAATAATTCTTCGTGTAAATTGTCAAAATGACTAGCGAAGTTTTATGTTTGGACCACAATCCTCTCGCATGCAATCACCTTCCAATAATACCTGCCACAGGACATTCTGTACCAAGTAGAGGACTTGGCATTGCAGACCTTTCCAAAACGTTTCAGACATTGCAACTATTTTGTTGAAACTATCACTTACTTACACATGACAACATACAAGGCAAAAATAAAAACGGGGAACTGATTTCAAATAGGGCAATGGCAGTGAAAGGAAAAGCAGGAAACTGAGAGTGTAAAAAGTGGTTGTGTGGTCGAGCGACGCCGACGCCCCACTCTGCCCAGACGACCGCAGCTGTGACGAAGGATCGTCAGCTCACTGGCAGCTTGAGAGTTCATCTTCTCGAATTGCCACCTGCTTTCGCAGTAATTTGCGGAATCTTTTCACGATACGCATTTCATCTTTAGACGCCTTACTTGGCTTTGAGTAGTTGGGCTTCTCATAACCCATCCGCCGCCGCCGCCGCCGATCGCCGAAGATTTCGCACCGCCATCTGTGTTTCTGCAAAGCTCGAGGAAGGTATAGCGGACCTTGCTGAGCTCATGAAACGACCGAATCTGCAGTTGCCTTGCAGATCTCTTCCACAAAACGGCCTCCCAGTAGCTTGGATTACAGGAGTACGCCAACACTCCCAGCCGCAACACAATGCTTAAGAACTTGAAGGCTTGTCCATCGGAAACTCAAACTTTTTTGTGCTCATTTTAACATTTCCTCACACTATACTCATTACAATTAGACGAACAAGGAACACGTTCACCGTATAATATTGTCATTTTTAAAGACGCAAATTCGATGCAATGTAGGCGTAATGAAACATAATAAATTGTAAATCAGACAAATGTATCGTGTAGCATCATTGATTGGCACATGAAGATCCGAGCATGTAAACATATCATAGCAACAACAGCTTGTGATGCGGTATTTTTCCCTGTCGACCAGTTCCCTAAATCGTAGATGGAAAGAGTACGCAAATCTCTCGCTGTCAGTTGTCGAAGCAAGCAGTACTTAAAGTATCCTTACACGAGCGTCAGCGGAGCGTCAGCCGAGCAAAGTCGTGACAAGTCGCATAAGAGGAGCAGTAAACGCTTCTTGACGACCGGGGTCGACCCAGGCCCCGCCAAATAGAACACCTTGCGATAGCTCGCTTCATTATATAGTAATGTTGTTATTTTCTTGGCTTCGTCGCATCTTAGATTGGGAAATTTCTTTCTATTTAGTCTTTAATTTCCCTATATCCTATGTGTTGTTTATTTTGTTTCGACTGAACTATTTTAAGCGAATTTCAATTTGTGCATAATAAAATTTATAATGAAAATGGAATAAAACCAAAATTCTTACTTTCCGTATATAGAGTGCAATAATTCTTCGTGTAAATTGTCAAAATGACTAGCGAAGTTTTATGTTTGGACCACAATCCTCTCGCATGCAATCACCTTCCAATAATACCTGCCACAGGACATTCTGTACCAAGTAGAGGACTTGGCATTGCAGACCTTTCCAAAACGTTTCAGACATTGCAACTATTTTGTTGAAACTATCACTTACTTACACATGACAACATACAAGGCAAAAATAAAAACGGGGAACTGATTTCAAATAGGGCAATGGCAGTGAAAGGAAAAGCAGGAAACTGAGAGTGTAAAAAGTGGTTGTGTGGTCGAGCGACGCCGACGCCCCACTCTGCCCAGACGACCGCAGCTGTGACGAAGGATCGTCAGCTCACTGGCAGCTTGAGGGTTCATCTTCTCGAATTGCCACCTGCTTTCGCAGTAATTTCCGGAATCTTTTCTCGATACGCATTTCATCTTTAGACGCCTTACTTGGCTTTGAGTAGTTGGGCTTCTCATAACCCATCCGCCGCTGCCGCCGCCGCCGATCGCCGAAGATTTCGCACCGCCATCTGTGTTTCTGCAAAGCTCGAGGAAGGTATAGCGGACCTTGCTGAGCTCATGAAACGACCGAATCTGCAGTTGCCTTGCAGATCTCTTCCACACAACGGCCTCCCAGTAGCTTGGATTACAGGAGTACGCCAACACTCCCAGCCGCAACACAATGCTTAAGAACTTGAAGGCTTGTCCATCGGAAACTCAAACTTTTTTGTGCTCATTTTAACATTTCCTCACACTATACTCATTACAATTAGACGAACAAGGAACACGTTCACCGTATAATATTGTAATTTTTAAAGACGCAAATTCGATGCAATGTAGGCGTAATGAAACATAATAAATTGTAAATCAGACAAATGTATCGTGTAGCATCATTGATTGGCACATGAAGATCCGAGCATGGAAACATATCATAGCAACAACAGCTTGTGATGCGGTATTTTTCCCTGTCGACCAGTTCCCTAAATCGTAGATGGAAAGAGTACGCAAATCTCTCGCAGTCAGTTGTCGAAGCAAGCAGTACTTAAAGTATCCTTACACGAGCGTCAGCCGAGCAAAGTCGTGACAAGTCGCATAAGAGGAGCAGTAAACGCTTCTTGACGACCGGGGTCGACCCAGGCCCCGCCAAATAGAACACCTTGCGATAGCTCGCTTCATTATATAGTAATGTTGTTATTTTCTTGGCTTCGTCGCATCTTAGATTGGGAAATTTCTTTCTATTTAGTCTTTAATTTCCCTATATCCTATGTGTTGTTTATTTTGTTTCGACTGAACCATTTTAAGTGAATTTCAATTTGTGCATAATGAAATTTATAATGAAAATGGAATAAAACCAAAATTCTTACTTTCCGTATATAGAGTGCAATAATTCTTCGTGTAAATTGTCAAAATGACTAGCGAAGTTTTATGTTTGGACCACAATCCTCTCGCATGCAATCACCTTCCAATAATACCTGCCACAGGACATTCTGTACCAAGTAGAGGACTTGGCATTGCAGACCTTTCCAAAACGTTTCAGACATTGCAACTATTTTGTTGAAACTATCACTTACTTACACATGACAACATACAAGGCAAAAATAAAAACGGGGAACTGATTTCAAATAGGGCAATGGCAGTGAAAGGAAAAGCAGGAAACTGAGAGTGTAAAAAGTGGTTGTGTGGTCGAGCGACGCCGACGCCCCACTCTGCCCAGACGACCGCAGCTGTGACGAAGGATCGTCAGCTCACTGGCAGCTTGAGAGTTCATCTTCTCGAATTGCCACCTGCTTTCGCAGTAATTTCCGGAATCTTTTCACGATACGCATTTCATCTTTAGACGCCTTACTTGGCTTTGAGTAGTTGGGCTTCTCATAACCCATCCGCCGCCGCCGCCGATCGCCGAAGATTTCGCACCGCCATCTGTGTTTCTGCAAAGCTCGAGGAAGGTATAGCGGACCTTGCTGAGCTCGTGAAACGACCGAATCTGCAGTTGCCTTGCAGATCTCTTCCACACAACGGCCTCCCAGTAGCTTGGATTACAGGAGTACGCCAACACTCCCAGCCGCAACACAATGCTTAAGAACTTGAAGGCTTGTCCATCGGAAACTCAAACTTTTTTGTGCTCATTTTAACATTTCCTCACACTATACTCATTACAATTAGACGAACAAGGAACACGTTCACCGTATAATATTGTCATTTTTAAAGACGCAAATTCGATGCAATGTAGGCGTAATGAAACATAATAAATTGTAAATCAGACAAATGTATCGTGTAGCATCATTGATTGGCACATGAAGATCCGAGCATGGAAACATATCATAGCAACAACAGCTTGTGATGCGGTATTTTTCCCTGTCGACCAGTTCCCTAAATCGTAGATGGAAAGAGTACGCAAATCTCTCGCTGTCAGTTGTCGAAGCAAGCAGTACTTAAAGTATCCTTACACGAGCGTCAGCGGAGCGTCAGCCGAGCAAAGTCGTGACAAGTCGCATAAGAGGAGCAGTAAACGCTTCTTGACGACCGGGGTCGACCCAGGCCCCGCCAAATAGAACACCTTGCGATTGCTCGCTTCATTATATAGTAATGTTGTTATTTTCTTGGCTTCGTCGCATCTTAGATTGGGAAATTTCTTTCTATTTAGTCTTTAATTTCCCTATATCCTATGTGTTGTTTATTTTGTTTCGACTGAACCATTTTAAGTGAATTTCAATTTGTGCATAATGAAATTTATAATGAAAATGGAATAAAACCAAAATTCTTACTTTCCGTATGTAGAGTGCAATAATTCTTCGTGTAAATTGTCAAAATGACTAGCGAAGTTTTATGTTTGGACCACAATCCTCTCGCATGCAATCACCTTCCAATAATACCTGCCACAGGACATTCTGTACCAAGTAGAGGACTTGGCATTGCAGACCTTTCCAAAACGTTTCAGACATTGCAACTATTTTGTTGAAACTATCACTTACTTACACATGACAACATACAAGGCAAAAATAAAAACGGGGAACTGATTTCAAATAGGGCAATGGCAGTGAAAGGAAAAGCAGGAAACTGAGAGTGTAAAAAGTGGTTGTGTGGTCGAGCGACGCCGACGCCCCACTCTGCCCAGACGACCGCAGCTGTGACGAAGGATCGTCAGCTCACTGGCAGCTTGAGGGTTCATCTTCTCGAATTGTCACCTGCTTTCGCAGTAATTTCCGGAATCTTTTCTCGATACGCATTTCATCTTTAGACGCCTTACTTGGCTTTGAGTAGTTGGGCTTCTCATAACCCATCCGCCGCCGCCGCCGCCGATCGCCCAAGATTTCGCACCGCCATCTGTGTTTCTGCAAAGCTCGAGGAAGGTATAGCGGACCTTGCTGAGCTCATGAAACGACCGAATCTGCAGTTGCCTTGCAGATCTCTTCCACAAAACGGCCTCCCAGTAGCTTGGATTACAGGAGTACGCCAACACTCCCAGCCGCAACACAATGCTTAAGAACTTGAAGGCTTGTCCATCGGAAACTCAAACTTTTTTGTGCTCATTTTAACATTTCCTCACACTATACTCATTACAATTAGACGAACAAGGAACACGTTCACCGTATAATATTGTCATTTTTAAAGACGCAAATTCGATGCAATGTAGGCGTAATGAAACATAATAAATTGTAAATCAGACAAATGTATCGTGTAGCATCATTGATTGGCACATGAAGATCCGAGCATGGAAACATATCATAGCAACAACAGCTTGTGATGCGGTATTTTTCCCTGTCGACCAGTTCCCTAAATCGTAGATGGAAAGAGTACGCAAATCTCTCGCTGTCAGTTGTCGAAGCAAGCAGTACTTAAAGTATCCTTACACGAGCGTCAGCCGAGCAAAGTCGTGACAAGTCGCATAAGAGGAGCAGTAAACGCTTCTTGACGACCGGGGTCGACCCAGGCCCCGCCAAATAGAACACCTTGCGATAGCTCGCTTCATTATATAGTAATGTTGTTAATTTCTTGGCTTCGTCGCATCTTAGATTGGGAAATTTCTTTCTATTTAGTCTTTAATTTCCCTATATCCTATGAGTTGTTTATTTTGTTTCGACTGAACCATTTTAAGTGAATTTCAATTTGTGCATAATGAAATTTATAATGAAAATGGAATAAAACCAAAATTCTTACTTTCCGTATATAGAGTGCAATAATTCTTCGTGTAAATTGTCAAAATGACTAGCGAAGTTTTATGTTTGGACCACAATCCTCTCGCATGCAATCACCTTCCAATAATACCTGCCACAGGACATTCTGTACCAAGTAGAGGACTTGGCATTGCAGACCTTTCCAAAACGTTTCAGACATTGCAACTATTTTGTTGAAACTATCACTTACTTACACATGACAACATACAAGGCAAAAATAAAAACGGGGAACTGATTTCAAATAGGGCAATGGCAGTGAAAGGAAAAGCAGGAAACTGAGAGTGTAAAAAGTGGTTGTGTGGTCGAGCGACGCCGACGCCCCACTCTGCCCAGACGACCGCAGCTGTGACGAAGGATCGTCAGCTCACTGGCAGCTTGAGGGTTCATCTTCTCGAATTGTCACCTGCTTTCGCAGTAATTTCCGGAATCTTTTCTCGATACGCATTTCATCTTTAGACGCATTACTTGGCTTTGAGTAGTTGGGCTTCTCATAACCCATCCGCCGCCGCCGCCGCCCCCGCCGATCGCCGAAGATTTCGCACCGCCATCTGTGTTTCTGCAAAGCTCGAGGAAGGTATAGCGGACCTTGCTGAGCTCATGAAACGACCGAATCTGCAGTTGCCTTGCAGATCTCTTCCACACAACGGCCTCCCAGTAGCTTGGATTACAGGAGTACGCCAACACTCCCAGCCGCAACACAATGCTTAAGAACTTGAAGGCTTGTCCATCGGAAACTCAAACTTTTTTGTGCTCATTTTAACATTTCCTCACACTATACTCATTACAATTAGACGAACAAGGAACACGTTCACCGTATAATATTGTCATTTTTAAAGACGCAAATTCGGTTCAATGTAGGCGTAATGAAACATAATAAATTGTAAATCAGACAAATGTATCGTGTAGCATCATTGATTGGCACATGAAGATCCGAGCTTGTAAAGCTTATGGGACTTAACTACGGGGTCATCAGTCCCTAAACTTACAAACTTCTTATGAACTACTTACGAACTAGGACGGCACAAATATCCATGCCCGAGGGGGGATTCGAACCCCCGACCGTAGTGGCCGTGCTGCCCGTGACTGGAGCGCCTAAGTCACCTCGGCCACCGCGGCCGGCACATGAAGATCCGAGCATGTAAACATATCATAGCAACAACAGCTTGTGATGCGGTATTTTTCCCTGTCGACCAGTTCCCTAAATCGTAGATGGAAAGAGTACGCAAATCTCTCGCAGTCAGTTGTCGAAGCAAGCAGTACTTAAAGTATCCTTACACGAGCGTCAGCCGAGCAAAGTCGTGACAAGTCGCATAAGAGGAGCAGTAAACGCTTCTTGACGACCGGGGTCGACCCAGGCCCCGCCAAATAGAACACCTTGCGATAGCTCGCTTCATTATATAGTAATGTTGTTATTTTCTTGGCTTCGTCGCATCTTAGATTGGGAAATTTCTTTCTATTTAGTCTTTAATTTCCCTATATCCTATGTGTTGTTTATTTTGTTTCGACTGAACCATTTTAAGTGAATTTCAATTTGTGCATAATGAAATTTATAATGAAAATGGAATAAAACCAAAATTCTTACTTTCCGTATATAGAGTGCAATAATTCTTCGTGTAAATTGTCAAAATGACTAGCGAAGTTTTACGTTTGGACCACAATCCTCTCGCATGCAATCACCTTCCAATAATACCTGCCACAGGACATTCTGTACCAAGTAGAGGACTTGGCATTGCAGACCTTTCCAAAACGTTTCAGACATTGCAACTATTTTGTTGAAACTATCACTTACTTACACATGACAACATACAAGGCAAAAATAAAAACGGGGAACTGATTTCAAATAGGGCAATGGCAGTGAAAGGAAAAGCAGGAAACTGAGAGTGTAAAAAGTGGTTGTGTGGTCGAGCGACGCCGACGCCCCACTCTGCCCAGACGACCGCAGCTGTGACGAAGGATCGTCAGCTCACTGGCAGCTTGAGGGTTCATCTTCTCGAATTGCCACCTGCTTTCGCAGTAATTTCCGGAATCTTTTCACGATACGCATTTCATCTTTAGACGCCTTACTTGGCTTTGAGTAGTTGGGCTTCTCATAACCCATCCGCCGCCGCCGCCGATCGCCGAAGATTTCGCACCGCCATCTGTGTTTCTGCAAAGCTCGAGGAAGGTATAGCGGACCTTGCTGAGCTCATGAAACGACCGAATCTGCAGTTGCCTTGCAGATCTCTTCCACACAACGGCCTCCCAGTAGCTTGGATTACAGGAGTACGCCAACACTCCCAGCCGCAACACAATGCTTAAGAACTTGAAGGCTTGTCCATCGGAAACTCAAACTTTTTTGTGCTCATTTTAACATTTCCTCACACTATACTCATTACAATTAGACGAACAAGGAACACGTTCACCGTATAATATTGTCATTTTTAAAGACGCAAATTCGATGCAATGTAGGCGTAATGAAACATAATAAATTGTAAATCAGACAAATGTATCGTGTAGCATCATTGATTGGCACATGAAGATCCGAGCATGGAAACATATCATAGCAACAACAGCTTGTGATGCGGTATTTTTCCCTGTCGACCAGTTCCCTAAATCGTAGATGGAAAGAGTACGCAAATCTCTCGCAGTCAGTTGTCGAAGCAAGCAGTACTTAAAGTATCCTTACACGAGCGTCAGCCGAGCAAAGTCGTGACAAGTCGCATAAGAGGAGCAGTAAACGCTTCTTGACGACCGGGGTCGACCCAGGCCCCGCCAAATAGAACACCTTGCGATAGCTCGCTTCATTATATAGTAATGTTGTTATTTTCTTGGCTTCGTCGCATCTTAGATTGGGAAATTTCTTTCTATTTAGTCTTTAATTTCCCTATATCCTATGTGTTGTTTATTTTGTTTCGACTGAACCATTTTAAGTGAATTTCAATTTGTGCATAATGAAATTTATAATGAAAATGGAATAAAACCAAAATTCTTACTTTCCGTATATAGAGTGCAATAATTCTTCGTGTAAATTGTCAAAATGACTAGCGAAGTTTTATGTTTGGACCACAATCCTCTCGCATGCAATCACCTTCCAATAATACCTGCCACAGGACATTCTGTACCATGTAGAGGACTTGGCATTGCAGACCTTTCCAAAACGTTTCAGACATTGCAACTATTTTGTTGAAACTATCACTTACTTACACATGACAACATACAAGGCAAAAATAAAAACGGGGAACTGATTTCAAATAGGGCAATGGCAGTGAAAGGAAAAGCAGGAAACTGAGAGTGTAAAAAGTGGTTGTGTGGTCGAGCGACGCCGACGCCCCACTCTGCCCAGACGACCGCAGCTGTGACGAAGGATCGTCAGCTCACTGGTAGCTTGAGGGTTCATCTTCTCGAATTGTCACCTGCTTTCGCAGTAATTTCCGGAATCTTTTCTCGATACGCATTTCATCTTTAGACGCCTTACTTGGCTTTGAGTAGTTGGGCTTCTCATAACCCATCCGCCGCCGCCGACGCCGCCGATCGCCTAAGATTTCGCACCGCCATCTGTGTTTCTGCAAAGCTCGAGGAAGGTATAGCGGACCTTGCTGAGCTCATGAAACGACCGAATCTGCAGTTGCCTTGCAGATCTCTTCCACACAACGGCCTCCCAGTAGCTTGGATTACAGGAGTACGCCAACACTCCCAGCCGCAACACAATGCTTAAGAACTTGAAGGCTTGTCCATCGGAAACTCAAACTTTTTTGTGCTCATTTTAACATTTCCTCACACTATACTCATTACAATTAGACGAAAAGGAACACGTTCACCGTATAATATTGTCATTTTTAAAGACGCAAATTCGATGCAATGTAGGGGTAATGAAACATAATAAATTGTAAATCAGACAAATGTATCGTGTAGCATCATTGATTGGCACATGAAGATCCGAGCATGGAAACATATCATTGCAACAACAGCTTGTGATGCGGTATTTTTCCCTGTCGACCAGTTCCCTAAATCGTAGATGGAAAGAGTACGCAAATCTCTCGCTGTCAGTTGTCGAAGCAAGCAGTACTTAAAGTATCCTTACACGAGCGTCAGCCGAGCAAAGTCGTGACAAGTCGCATAAGAGGAGCAGTAAACGCTTCTTGACGACCGGGGTCGACCCAGGCCCCGCCAAATAGAACACCTTGCGATAGCTCGCTTCATTATATAGTAATGTTGTTATTTTCTTGGCTTCGTCGCATCTTAGATTGGGAAATTTCTTTCTATTTAGTCTTTAATTTCCCTATATCCTATGTGTTGTTTATTTTGTTTCGACTGAACCATTTTAAGTGAATTTCAATTTGTGCATAATGAAATTTATAATGAAAATGGAATAAAACCAAAATTCTTACTTTCCGTATATAGAGTGCAATAATTCTTCGTGTAAATTGTCAAAATGACTAGCGAAGTTTTATGTTTGGACCACAATCCTCTCGCATGCAATCACCTTCCAATAATACCTGCCACAGGACATTCTGTACCAAGTAGAGGACTTGGCATTGCAGACCTTTCCAAAACGTTTCAGACATTGCAACTATTTTGTTGAAACTATCACTTACTTACACATGACAACATACAAGGCAAAAATAAAAACGGGGAACTGATTTCAAATAGGGCAATGGCAGTGAAAGGAAAAGCAGGAAACTGAGAGTGTAAAAAGTGGTTGTGTGGTCGAGCGACGCCGACGCCCCACTCTGCCCAGACGACCGCAGCTGTGACGAAGGATCGTCAGCTCACTGGCAGCTTGAGGGTTCATGTTCTCGAATTGTCACCTGCTTTCGCAGTAATTTCCGGAATCTTTTCTCGATACGCATTTCATCTTTAGACGCCTTACTTGGCTTTGAGTAGTTGGGCTTCTCATAACCCATCCGCCGCCGCCGCCGCCGCCGATCGCCTAAGATTTCGCACCGCCATCTGTGTTTCTGCAAAGCTCGAGGAAGGTATAGCGGACCTTGCTGAGCTCATGAAACGACCGAATCTGCAGTTGCCTTGCAGATCTCTTCCACACAACGGCCTCCCAGTAGCTTGGATTACAGGAGTACGCCAACACTCCCAGCCGCAACACAATGCTTAAGAACTTGAAGGCTTGTCCATCGGAAACTCAAACTTTTTTGTGCTCATTTTAACATTTCCTCACACTATACTCATTACAATTAGACGAACAAGGAACACGTTCACCGTATAATATTGTCATTTTTAAAGACGCAAATTCGATGTAATGTAGGCGTAATGAAACATAATAAATTGTAAATCAGACAAATGTATCGTGTAGCATCATTGATTGGCACATGAAGATCCGAGCATGGAAACATATCATAGCAACAACAGCTTGTGATGCGGTATTTTTCCCTGTCGACCAGTTCCCTAAATCGTAGATGGAAAGAGTACGCAAATCTCTCGCAGTCAGTTGTCGAAGCAAGCAGTACTTAAAGTATCCTTACACGAGCGTCAGCCGAGCAAAGTCGTGACAAGTCACATAAGAGGAGCAGTAAACGCTTCTTGACGACCGGGGTCGACCCAGGCCCCGCCAAATAGAACACCTTGCGATAGCTCGCTTCATTATATAGTAATGTTGTTATTTTCTTGGCTTCGTCGCATCTTAGATTGGGAAATTTCTTTCTATTTAGTCTTTAATTTCCCTATATCCTATGTGTTGTTTATTTTGTTTCGACTGAACCATTTTAAGTGAATTTCAATTTGTGCATAATGAAATTTATAATGAAAATGGAATAAAACCAAAATTCTTACTTTCCGTATATAGAGTGCAATAATTCTTCGTGTAAATTGTCAAAATGACTAGCGAAGTTTTATGTTTGGACCACAATCCTCTCGCATGCAATCACCTTCCAATAATACCTGCCACAGGACATTCTGTACCAAGTAGAGGACTTGGCATTGCAGACCTTTCCAAAACGTTTCAGACATTGCAACTATTTTGTTGAAACTATCACTTACTTACACATGACAACATACAAGGCAAAAATAAAAACGGGGAACTGATTTCAAATAGGGCAATGGCAGTGAAAGGAAAAGCAGGAAACTGAGAGTGTAAAAAGTGGTTGTGTGGTCGAGCGACGCCGACGCCCCACTCTGCCCAGACGACCGCAGCTGTGACGAAGGATCGTCAGCTCACTGGCAGCTTGAGGGTTCATCTTCTCGAATTGTCACCTGCTTTCGCAGTAATTTCCGGAATCTTTTCTCGATACGCATTTCATCTTTAGACGCCTTACTTGGCTTTGAGTAGTTGGGCTTCTCATAACCCATCCGCCGCCGCCGCCGCCGCCGATCGCCTAAGATTTCGCACCGCCATCTGTGTTTCTGCAAAGCTCGAGGAAGGTATAGCGGACCTTGCTGAGCTCATGAAACGACCGAATCTGCAGTTGCCTTGCAGATCTCTTCCACACAACGGCCTCCCAGTAGCTTGGATTACAGGTGTACGCCAACACTCCCAGCCGCAACACAATGCTTAAGAACTTGAAGGCTTGTCCATCGGAAACTCAAACTTTTTTGTGCTCATTTTAACATTTCCTCACACTATACTCATTACAATTAGACGAACAAGGAACACGTTCACCGTATAATATTGTCATTTTTAAAGACGCAAATTCGATGCAATGTAGGCGTAATGAAACATAATAGATTGTAAATCAGACAAATGTATCGTGTAGCATCATTGATTGGCACATGAAGATCCGAGCATGGAAACATATCATAGCAACAACAGCTTGTGATGCGGTATTTTTCCCTGTCGACCAGTTCCCTAAATCGTAGATGGAAAGAGTACGCAAATCTCTCGCAGTCAGTTGTCGAAGCAAGCAGTACTTAAAGTATCCTTACACGAGCGTCAGCCGAGCAAAGTCGTGACAAGTCGCATAAGAGGAGCAGTAAACGCTTCTTGACGACCGGGGTCGACCCAGGCCCCGCCAAATAGAACACCTTGCGATAGCTCGCTTCATTATATAGTAATGTTGTTATTTTCTTGGCTTCGTCGCATCTTAGATTGGGAAATTTCTTTCTATTTAGTCTTTAATTTCCCTATATCCTATGTGTTGTTTATTTTGTTTCGACTGAACCATTTTAAGTGAATTTCAATTTGTGCATAATGAAATTTATAATGAAAATGGAATAAAACCAAAATTCTTACTTTCCGTATATAGAGTGCAATAATTCTTCGTGTAAATTGTCAAAATGACTAGCGAAGTTTTATGTTTGGACCACAATCCTCTCGCATGCAATCACCTTCCAATAATACCTGCCACAGGACATTCTGTACCAAGTAGAGGACTTGGCATTGCAGACCTTTCCAAAACGTTTCAGACATTGCAACTATTTTGTTGAAACTATCACTTACTTACACATGACAACATACAAGGCAAAAATAAAAACGGGGAACTGATTTCAAATAGGGCAATGGCAGTGAAAGGAAAAGCAGGAAACTGAGAGTGTAAAAAGTGGTTGTGTGGTCGAGCGACGCCGACGCCCCACTCTGCCCAGACGACCGCAGCTGTGACGAAGGATCGTCAGCTCACTGGCAGCTTGACGGTTCGTCTTCTCGAATTGTCACCTGCTTTCGCAGTAATTTCGGGAATCTATTCTCGATACGCATTTCATCTTTAGACGCCTTACTTGGCTTTGAGTAGTTGGGCTTCTCATAACCCATCCGCCGCCGCCGCCGCCGCCGCCGCTCGCCGAAGATTTCGCACCGCCATCTGTGTTTCTGCAAAGCTCGAGGAAGGTATAGCGGACCTTGCTGAGCTCATGAAACGACCGAATCTGCAGTTGCCTTGCAGATCTCTTCCACACAACGGCCTCCCAGTAGCTTGGATTACAGGAGTACGCCAACACTCCCAGCCGCAACACAATGCTTAAGAACTTGAAGGCTGGTCCATCGGAAACTCAAACTTTTTTGTGCTCATTTTAACATTTCCTCACACTATACTCATTACAATTAGACGAACAAGGAACACGTTCATCGTATGATATTGTCATTTCAAAAGACGCAAATTCGATGCAATGTAGGCGTAATGAAACATAATAAATTGCCAATCCGACAAATGTATCGGGTCGCATCTTTGATTGGCAAATGAAGATGCGAGCATGGAAACATGATGAAATGTGAGATTTGGCTGGGACGTATTTGGCCATTTTCCGTACAGCCCTGACCTCCCTCCTAGCGACTTTCATTTGTTCTTACACCTCAAGTCTTTCCTTGGCGGTTATCACTTCACCAATGACGACGAGCTAAAAGAAACTGTTTCCAACTGGTTGAAGACACAGGCGGCAGATTTCTATGAAGAAGGTATACAAAACCTCGTGCTACGCTATGACAAATGCCTGCAAAATTTCGGCAGTTATGTGGAAAAGTAGTTTAAGAGTTGTAGAATTTTGTGCAATAAAAATTTGTGTACTATTTCATTTTATTACCAATCGGAACTTACGTTCTGGACGCGCCTCGTATCTTATAAGCAGCTTCTTGCCCATCTGCAAACAAGAAGCCCCAAATGACACAGTGTGCATTAAAATGTTTTGTTATAGGTAAAATCCGAACAATCTATTGGTATCGGCAATTATAAGATAAATAACTGTCACAGCTATTGGATCTTTAAGATACTGGGAAATACAGGTGTTGTAAAGATGTGTCGCAAATTCTTATCTACAGTGCATTTAAAGCGTTTATGGCCATTTGTTGACATGATTGTGCTGTCGAAGTATGATGTTACTCAGACGTTTCGTCTAGTATGAGCTGCCGACATTGCCCAAGTTTCACCCTCCAAGAGCAATGAAATATGAAACTTTAAACAGTGCTAGCCAATCTGAGTCTGAATTGGTGGTAGTGAAACGTCACGTACAACATCAAACAACTGTGTGCTGAAAACTCCGAGACAGAAGCCAGCATGCTCTGTGTACTACATAGATTGTATCTGGGTACACAAATTAATGTAAGTCATTATTGAATACGTATTTTAAAAAAATAATTAACTGGTCACTGAAATATACGTGCCGTACTGTTTGTAAAACAGTTCTTTTTCACTCAGACAGTAAAGAAAATAAAACAATACGTAAAGAAACACCCAGCTATTTCGCGAGTAATCAACAAACTGAGGTAAATCCTAACCGAGTGTCGACACAAGATATCAAGATCGTCTGCTTTGTTTACTTTCTAATCTGTCACTTTGAGTTGCGTAGATTACTCAAAGATCTTAAAGACAGAGATACTATACTTCTGACTGCCAAATTACAGGCACTTCCGTTGGTATTTTTCCGCCGCTAACGTCATGTGGTGGCGGCGGGGTGTCGATTCTGGTAGCGACGAATGTCACCCACGACAGACGGCAGGGACTCCATTCGGGATACTTGGAACACAGCAGAGGATCTGGAGTGTAGCCTTAGCAAGTGCGTGTGGTGTCAGATGAAGTGGGAATTACATTGAATGTGATTATAAAAGGTGGTTCAAATGTGTATTTCACTCCCTGCTCTTATGGTACATTAACAAATAAAAATATTACCACGTTTTAATCGCCTTAAAAGCAAGATGAAACGTAATGTAATAAGGCATGAATTGGAAATTGTATGCCCAATAAAGGAAATAAGTAATATTACAATAAACTGTAATTACGACATGCGGATAAACAGTACATGATCTGCTACATGGATGGTATCAACAGACGTCCCTAGATCTCGGCACTAGAACTTCAGATCTTGGTGCTATCTTTTACTTACTTTATTTATTATATCATGTATTGATTTCAGATAGCTCTGTTGCACCGTGGCAGATTGCCAGGCTACAAACCCAAAGGTCGGGGGTTCGATTCCCGCCAGATCCTAGGATTTTTATCTGTCACTTTCCACTTCTTTCACCTCTGGCAGTATTGCTCATGTGAAAAATACCGAGTAGCACCGGGGTTCGGAACCCTCGTTAAACTGTAGGTCCCCCTATAACTGGCTGGGTAAGTCAGTTCGAAGGTCGGAGGAAGGCAAAGGCATACCACCTCCAAATAGGACCATGCCTAGTAAATCACTGTGGTGTTCAAACCAATATTCGGATTGTTGACTGCTTTACCTTTTTATTCTATAAATCCATTATGGCGTGATATGTATGGAAGTGGAACGAGTCAAAGCAGATACAATAGACAGATAAAATACAGATACAATGCAATGCATTACGGCATGATACGCATTGGTGTGGAATGAGTCAAAGCAGGTACAATACAAAGATAGAGATAAAATACAATACAGCTACAATACAAAGCATATTCATTTATTTTATACGAATATACGAGGCGCGTCCAGAAAGTAAGTTCCTTTGGTAATAAAATGAAATTGTACACAGATACAGAAGAAATTTTTATTGCACAAAATTCTACAACTCTTAAACTACTTTTCCACATAACTGCCGAAATTTTGTAGGCACTTGTCATAGCGTGCCACAGGCTTTTGCATGCATCCTTCACAGAAGGTTGCCGCCTGTGTATTCAACCATGTGGTAACAGCTCTTTATCATCGTTGAAGTGTTGACCACCAAGGACAGATTTTAGGTGTAAGAAGAGACGAAAGTCGCTAGGAGAGAGGTCCGAGCTGTATGGAGGATGATCAAACAGGTCCCATTGAAATTTCCGTAAGAATTGTTTGGTCACATTCGGTGTGTGGGGTCAGGCATTATGTGAAAAAAAAATTAATATTTTGACAGTAATCCTCTTCTTACACCTAAAATCTGTCCTTGGTGGACAACACTTCAACGATGATGCCGAGCTGAAATAACATGTTACCACATGGTTGAATACACAGGCGGCAACATTCTAGCCGGCCGAGGTGGCCGAGGGGACTGAGGCGCTCCAGTCACGGTCTGTACGGCCACTACGGTCGGGGGTTCGAATCCCCCCTCGGGCGTGGATATTAGTGCTGTCCTTAGTCTTAGCTAGTTCGTAAGTAGTTTGTAAGCTTAGGGACTGATGACCCCGTAGTTAAGTCCCATAAGTTCTACAAACATTTGAACATTTTGATTTGCAACATTCTATTAAAAAGGCACACAAAACCTTGTGCCATGCTGTGACAATTGCCTACATAATTTCGGAAGCTGTGTAGAAAAGTAGTTTAACAGTTCTAGTTTTTTGTACAATCAATATTTTTTATTTATCTGTACCCGTTCGTTTTATATAACCAAACGGAACTTACTTTCTGGACGCGCCTCGTATAAGGAACTACAAAACAGAGGTTTTAAAAAGTACTGATTAGTTGTGGTCACAGATCAAGTCCATAACCTTGAATTACCACTTACCTTTTTTATCTCTACTGAAGAATTCATCTAAAGAGTAGAAGTATTTTTCCAGTAAGAATTCCTTCATATTTATGTTTTTATTTTTTATTTTTTTTCGGAAAGAGTTTTATTTTCTTTTAGACTCTTTATATCACTCAGGAGTACGTAAAAGATTTTTGTACTTGCGTACTTTACTGTTCACAGTGAATACACCTTACCATCTATTGTTATAATGATGGTATGGCTCATTTGTTTCATACTGAGAAAAATTGCTAAATGTGAAAGCCATGAGTGAGAGATATTGTGAGATAGTGGTTATACACCTAACTGTTTAAATAGATTGCGACATAAGGTTCTTGGAGGAACTCCACATATAATTTGAACAACTTTTTTCTGGCTTACAATTGTTTTAAGTGGTGAGTTCCTACAAAATATAATTCAATAGCTCATCACTGAATGGAAGTAGCCAAAACATGCCAACTTTGATACACTGATGTCTCCAATTTTGGATATTATTCGGATGGCAAATGTTGCTGGGTTTATCTATTTTCAGTGATTGGACATTTAGGAACTTTGTCCACTGAACGCACTGTAACTGTTGGCTCTAGTGTTTAATGTTAATCTCTTTTGGGATTTTGTAACTGGATTGGAAATGCATGTAATTTGTTTTACTGAGGTTTATTGCTTGAGAATTTGATGTGAACCAGTTCAGAACATTTGCAAGTGCTTTATTGGTATTTAACTCTACGTCAATGGAGGTTTTCCTGTCTATCTTGTGTCAATTGAAAACACTGTGATATTGCTAGCACTTTTTGAGGACAGGGGTAGGTCATTAATATATACGAGGGTCCCTCCAAAAGAAATGCACACTATTTTTAATACAGTTTTTTTCACGTGTTTGAAAGTTTTACAGTGTGTAGATACTTCCTTTAGGAACAGTATTTTCATTTTTCCACATAATCCCCATCCCTCACAAATGCCTTACGCCATCTTCAAACCAGTACCAGTCCAGCCGCTGTGAGGACAATCCTCAATATTGCTGTGCCCGCTTTCATCACGTAACCTGCTTGCCCACTGACTAACTGTACTGCCGTAGACAGCACCATCTCCATACACCTTGTACAACCTCTTGTGGATGTTTCCCACTGTCTCGTTTTATAGCACACGAATTCAATGACAGCACGTTGCTTCTAACGAACGTCAAGTGTAGCAGCCGTCTTGAAGACATGCTGTGACGACGCCACTCACAGGAACAGGTTGAACTAAGTTTGAAAACAAGCGGGAAGGATGTATCTACGCACTGTAAACTTTCAAATACGCTGAATGAAAACTGTATTAAAAAAAAAAAGTAGTGTGCGTTTCTTTTGGTGTGACCTCATATAATAAATAGCACGTGACCAATGACCGCCGGCCGCGGTGGCCGAGGGGACTGAGGCGCTTCAGTCACGGTCTGCACGGCCACTGCGGTCGGGGGTTCGAATCCCCCCTCGGGCATGGATATTTGTGCCGTCCTTAGGATAAGATAGTTGATAAGTAGTTTGTAAGTTTAGGGACTGATAACCCCGTAGTTAAGTCCCATAAGCTTAACGAACATTTGAACCAATGACTGACTCTGGAGCAACTCCGTGATCTGCTGTTCCCCAGTCAGACTCTACCTCTTCTAGCAGCAGAAGAGGTCTGTTCTGTACATATAATCTGAGCCAGTTACCCATTCGTCCTCGGATTCCATATTGGGTTGTTTTACCTAAAAGTATTCTGTGGTCGACGCAGTTAAGAGCCTTTGTCAATTCACTGGATATGCCAACGGGCAATCTCTTCCACTTTTCACTCTGTTTCCACTTTCCTAGATAAATATTTGCATCGCAGAGTCTAAAAGATTTCTGAATGCGTAAACATATCACTGTAAGATGTGTGGATAGTAGCTTCTGACGTCGCTAGATGGAGTCGTGATCGAATGTTGGAACATATCCCGAGATTTCCCGAACTATGATGTAAACTATTCGAACAGTTAGATTCGTGTTCAAACCCAACTCTACTCGTAAGCTGTAGTTCCGCTACCCCTAGATTACAGCAACGAGCAGAGCAACTTTAAACAGAAAGATTATTCAGTACTTTGGTTGTATTAAAATTTGCATCACAGATTTGGGGTATTCGCAATTTAATTTGAATTGGCAAGGCAACTGTACTTTGACTATGTTATTGATATATGTGCTGAACGAAAAGCTCGCATGGCGCCGCAGAGAGTGTTGCAGGCAAATGGGGTACTGTATAATAAGCGTTGCGTGACCCTTTGCTGTTTACGCATGAGTCCGCTGATCACTGTTTTACTAAAAGTGTGATCACGCTAGGGAATTAGGAATGACGGAGCATTCCATCTTTCAGCATACTGACAGACAATGTACGAGTCATTGAATGTGATGTGAAAGTAAATTAAACCAATTTATAAAATAAAATTAAATGGACTGTAGGTTTACATTTAGCACCCCGGCACGAATAGTGACACAAATGAAAAAAGGCAACTATGAAGTCCCTTCAGAAATATTTATGAAATCCCCCAATATGCTGCAAAACCTTTATAACTCCAAAAAAATCAATGTTCAAATGTTTGTAAAGCTTATGGGACTTAACTGCGGGGTCATCACCCTTAAACGTACAAACTACTTATGAACTAGCTTATACTAAAGACGACACAAACATCCATGCCCGAGAGGAGTATTAGAATCCCCGACGGGGAACGACCTCGCGCATCGTAACATAGCGCCTCAACGCGCACGGCCGCAGCTTGTAACTCCATCTCGCCATATATTCATCTAAGCGCAGTTGTGCTAGTTTTATTGTAGGCAAAAACAGTGGCACTTCAACGTTGTTAAGGGGAGGTGTTAGGCCTAATGAATTAGTCAAAAGAATCTGTATATTTTAAGTTGTGACTTTTATTGATGGGTGTGATAAGTTACAATGATTCAATAGCATCCTAAGTAAAACTTATAAACTCGTAACTGGTATAGTACGATAACAGTTCTCTTTCTTACCGTGTAGGGCACGGTCGAGGTATAATCCAGTTTCCTCGCTGTGGCGATCCTAGGTTCCTGATAACCGTTTTACTCGTTACTTTCCAGAGCAATATTTATTTCAGTGCGTATGGTTTTCTGTTCTATGAAAGAGTTATTGCTGTGGTATTCTTTCTTGATTTTTATTATTATTTTGCATAATCATTTATCCGATTTGTGTGTTAGTTCTTTCATAGCCACAGTAGGGAATTTGAGACATGGTTTAACGACTGTTTTTCTGATTCACTACATTAATATTATAGAAGGTGTATAACAATTACTATTCCTAGCATCTGATAAATAGGAAGCATGAAAGTACACAGATTTCTTAATAAAGCAACGTCCATAAATGCATCGTTTTGCACTTCAGTGATATGAAGAAAGCTCTATAGCGTGAAAAAAAGTGTTTAATGGACTTCATTGTAAAACAGGCATGCAATTTAGATCATGATATTAGCACGGTCCATCAAGCATGTGTACTACTAACTGTTATCTTTCTGCGATAGAATTATACTTAAAAATTGCAGACATATCTACAAATGACACTTTAAAAAAATGGGATGAAAAATGAGGACACTTTCTGCATTTCTAAATGAAAGATAAGGACACTTTCCATATTTCAAATTTATTATACAAGAAACAGAAAGAATAATATTACACAATTCAGAGAAAGCTACTGTACATCGGGTCCCATGTGCTGTGTATATTTTTCATTCCACGGCATCCTTTTTGAAACTTCCTTTTTTTGACACAGATATATGCAAAAATATAATTCAAATGTCCAACACTAAATTTTACCATTGCAATCACTTTTACAAAGTCACAGTTGTCTATTGTACCCGTGTTAAGGACGAATACCTATCAACGTATACGTTATGGGATGGCACTACAAAGAACTGTGCAGTTACAATTAATTCACTAAATTGTTGCTCACTGCTTACTTACGCCATTTCTTTTGATTTGGTTCAGTTTTTATATGGCATGTGCTTGTGGCTTTCTTAAAATTTGTTAATTGGCCAGAACACTTATCAGTTTCAATATATTGCTTCATCAAAGGTTTTAGATATTCTTCAACGAAAGTCCAGAAGACTTCTCGAAAACCAAGGCTCTTAAAATAAGAAAATTCATTAAATGGTTGCATTAACATTTGCAGATGATCAGAGCGAAACTCATTGTTATCACTATAAATTGATACTTTCCGTTTTACATGTCAAATTGTAGTTTTCCAAGCATAATAGATCCATTATAAGCAAATAATAACTATGTAATTCAATAATCTTAGTATAAAGTAATTACATTGTTGGCGACATGACACGAAAACAGTAATAAAAAAAGAGATCTTTCTCCCAAAACGAAAACATGCGGACATCAGTAGAAATCGTAAAAATATATGCGGACGTCATTTTAAACGACCAAAATGCAGACAGGTTCGCATAAATGCGGACGTCTGGTAACCCTAGGTAAATGTGTGTGGAAATTAAGATGTGTGAATGCTGAAAATATGCTCGTAAAAGTATTAGGGGAGACCGAGGCACTTTTTCCACCACTTTACATTTTTATTTTTATCACTTTTGAGGTAAAAAGCAAATCATTGTATTTCCTACACCTTTATGTACAGTCTTGTACAAATATTTTTAAAATAGTAAATATCCGTCTTGGCAGCATATGATTTTGTCTGACATGTTGCGTTGGAAAATTGTCCCCGTATGCAGGGCAAATTTTCCAACTTACTTAAAATGTGCAGGGGCAAATTTTACAAATGTACTTTAAAGGGTAAAACAGAGATAATTATCTTGATTTCATTGAATATGTATTTTCATTGTGAATTTACAACACATTACAAAGGAAAGACAGAAAAAGTAACCACATAAAATAAAAACAAATGCTACTTAAAGGTTTTACAAAATATATCACTTAAATATTTTACAAATGCAGACATTTTTTAACAATACTCATACTCATTGTCTGAATCGCAATGTAAGCAAACAATAAAACCAACATTCCCTTTTGTACAGTCTTCATGTGCCCATGTATTGCGTTTCGTGCACTGTACCCACTTTTCATTTGCTTTAGACTTGGTGTAAGACTCAAAGCAATAAATGCATAAACAATCTTCAACTTCTTCATCATCAGTAGAATTTAGACCTTCAATACCTTCGTGAGATTTTGTTTTACTGCCTTTTACGTTTGTTTGTGTCTCTTAATTGGTTCCTTTTGCATTTTTCGACTTTCAGCTGATTTTTAATTGGAATATCAGTCAATATAGCAATTCTGAATCCAGCCCACGATTGACAGGGCATTCTGAATTTGATAAAGTAGCAGCTGGTCTGTCTGTAAAGTAGGGAATTAAAACCAGTACTTGTTCAGAATCCTATGTGGAATACTGAAGCCGCGGTGGCCGAGGGGATTGAGGCGCTCCAGTCACGGTCTGCACGGCCACTACGATCGGGGGTTCGGATCCCCCCTCGGGCATGGATATTTGTGCCGTCCTTAGTATTAGCTAGTTTCTAAGTAGTTTGTAAGTTTAGGGACTGATGACCCCGTGGTTAAGTCCCATAGGCTATACAAACATTTGAAACATTTTTGAATACTGAAGTCCATGGATGCTTTTATGACACTGCACCCGCCTCTAATTGCTAATAGAGCAGCATTTATTATTTCAGAAGTGTACGAGCCTCTATCGGTCTTCTTTATATAATTTCTGACCATATTAAGTCTGTAAAAAAGAAGAAAAAAATCACATTTTACAATTAACCATTTGAAAGAGGGTTATTTGGCAGAATTTATTACACAATGTTGTTGTTATGGTCTTCAGTCCGGAGACTGGTTTGATGCAGCTCTCCACCCTACTCTATCCTGAGCAAGCCTTTTCATCTCCTCATAAGAACGGCAACCCATATCCACTTGAATCTGCTTACTATACGCGTCTCTTGGCCTCCCTCTGCGATTTTTACCCCACACACTTCCCTCCAATGCTAAATTTACGATTCCTCGATGTCTAAGAATGTGTCCTACCAAGCGATCCCTTCTTTTAGTTAGGGTATGCCAAAAATTCCTTTTCTCACCAATTCTGTTCAGTACCTCTTCATTAGTTATGCGATCTACCCACCTAATCTTCAGCATTCTTCTGTAGCACCACATTTCAAAAGCCTCTATTCTCTTCCTGTCCGCACTGTTTATCGTCCATGTCTCACTCCCATACAAGGCAACACTCCACACAAATGCCTTCAGAAAAGACTTCCTTACACTTAAATTAATATTCGATGTTAGCAAATTTCTCTTTTTCAAAAATGCTTTTCTTCCCATTGCCATTCTGCATTTTATATCCTCTGTACTGCGACCATCGCGTGTTATTTTACTACCTAAGTAACAAAACTCATCTACCACCTTCATTGTTTCGTTACCTAATCTAATTCCTTCAGCATCGCCTGATTTTCTAAGACCGCATTCCATTACTTTTGTTTTGCTCTTGTTAATGTTCATTTTGTACGCTCTCTTCAACACACTGTCCATTCCATTCAACTGCTCTTCCAGGTCGTTCGCTGTCTCTGACAGAATTACAATGTCATCAGCAAAACGCAATGTTTTTATTTGTTCCCCCTGAACTTTAATCCCTATTCCAAAATTTTCCTTGCTTTCCTTCATCGCCTGCTCAATGTACAAATTGAATAACATCGGAGAAAGGCTACAACCCTGTCTTACTCCCTTCCCAACTGATGCTTCCCTTTGATGCCCTTCGAGTCTAATAACTGCGGTCTGGCTTTTGTACAAGTTGTAGATAACTCTCCTTTCCCTGTATTGTACCCCTGCTGACTTCAGAATTTGAAAGAGTGTAGTCCAGTCAACATTGTCAAACGCTTTCTCCAAATCTACAAAGGCTAAAAATGTAGATTTGCCTTTCCTTAATCTATCTTCTAAGGTAAGACGTAAAGTGAGTATTGCCTCCCGGGTTTCTACGTTCCTCCTGAATCCAAACTGATCTTCCCCTAGGTCAGCTTCTACCAGCTTTTCCATTCTCCTGTAGATAATTCGTGTTAAAATTTTGCAACCATGACTTATCAAACTGATGGTTCTGTAATTTTCACACCTGTCTGCACCTGATTTCTTTGGAATGGGGATTATTACATTTTTCTTAAAGTCTGAGGGCATTTCGCCTGTCTCATATATCCTACACACCAGTTCAAATGGTCTTGCCATGGCTGGCTCTCCCAGAGACTTTAGTAGCTCTGAGGGTATATCATCTACTCCTGGGGCCTTGTTCCGGCCTAGGTCTTTCAAGGCTCTGTCAAATTCATCTCTGAGTATAGTATCTCCTATTTCATCTTGATCTACTTCCTCTTCCCTTCCTACAACATCGTCTCTAAGTTCATTTCCTTTGTAGAGCTGCTCTATGTACTCTTTCCACCTTTCAGCTTTCCCTTCTTTGCTGAGAACTGGTTTCCCATCTGAGTCCTTGATATTTGTAGAATTGCTTTTCTTGTCCCCAAATGTCTCTTTGATTTTCCTGTAGGCGGTATCTACTTTTCCCCTTCTTATACATTCTTCTACAGATTTGCATTTGGCTTCTAGCCACTCCTGCTTAGCCATTTTGCACTTCCTATCAATCTCATTTCTTAGTCGTCTGTACTCCATTTTGCCTGTTTCATTTACTGCATTTTTATATTTTCTCCTTTCATCAATTAGATTTAGTATCTCCTGTGTTATCCAAGGATTTTTTGCAGGCCTTGCCTTTCTACCTATTTTGTCCTCTGCTGCCTTCACTATTTCATCTCTCAATGCTACCCATTCCTCTTCTACTGTTTTATTTCCCCCTGTTTCTGTCAATTGTTGCCTAAATCTCCCTCTGAAATTCACCAGAACTTCACGTTCCTTCAATTTATCTAGGTCCCATCTCCTTATTTTCCTACCTTTCTGCAGTTTTTTTCAGTTTCAGCCTACAGTTCATGACTAACAAGTTATGGTCAGAGTCTATATCTGCCCCTGGGTATGTCTTGCAGTTTATAACCTGATTCCGGAATCTATATTTTACCATTATAAAATCTATCTGATACCTTCCAGTGCCTCCTGGTCTCTTCCAAGTATACAACCTTCTTTTGTGATTCTTAAACCACGTATTTGTTATGATTAAATTATGTTCCGTGCAAAATTCTACCAGGTGACTTCCTCTTTCATTCCTTCTGCCCAGACCATATTCACCTACTATTTTTCCTTCTCTTCCTTTTCCTACTACCGAATTCCAGTCTCCCATCACAATTAAGTTTTCCTCTCCCTTGACGGTCTGAATAATTTCCTTTAGCTCCTCATATATTTCTTCTATATCCTCATCATCGGCAGAGCTAGTTGGCATATAAACCTGTACTACTGTTGTCGGTGTTGGCTTCGTATCTATCTTGACAATGATAATGCGATCACTGTGCTGCTCATAGTAGTTTACCCGCATTCCTATTTTCTTATTCATTATCAGTCCTACTCCTGTGATACCCCCAACTGATTTTGTATTTATAATCCTGTACTCACCTGACCAGAAATCCTGTTCATCCTGCCACCGAACTTCACTAATCCCCACTATATCCAACTTCAACCTATCCATTTCTCTTTTCAAATTTTCTAATTTTCCTACTCGATTAAGGGATCTAACATTCCACGCTCCGACCCGTAGAATGCCAGTATTGTCTTTCCTGATGATCACATCCTCCTGAGTAGTCCCCGCCCGGAGATCCGAATGGGGGACTATTTTACCTCCGGAATATTTTACCCGAGAGGATGCCATCATCATATTTTCATACAGTAGAGCTGCATGTCCTCGGGAAAAGTAACGGCTGTAGTTTCCCCTTGCTTTCAGCCGTTCGCAGTAACCGTGTGGCAAAGCCACATTAGCTGATGTTACAAGGCCAGCTCAGTCAATCATCCAGACTGTTGCCCCTGTAATTACTGAAAAGGCTGCTGCCCCTCTTCAGGAACCACACGTTTGTCTGGCCTCTCCACAGATACCCCTCCGTTGTGGTTGCACCTACGGTACGGCTATCTGCATCGTTGAGGCACGCAAGCCACCCCACCTCGGCAATGTCTGTGGTTCATGGGGGTGGTACACAATAAGAACATATTTAAAGGAATAATACCAAACATTCTAGGCCGGGGCTGTTTTCCAATGAGACACGTGCAGAAATTTGTGTTCCATACGCTCTTGGAAAACGTGCCCCATCGCCATATTCGAAACTATAACACTACGTCCATGAGTACAGGTGACGCACTTTTTCGTGGCCCCTCTGTGATCGACGGAAGTCGGCTGACTTCCGTGTCTACGGAATGTTTATGCTCTCTACCAACCTTACTTCATAATAGCATAGTACACCGTAGACATGGCCAATGTACTGTTGATTTGTGCTTGGTACTGATTATTGTCTTTCACTTTGTTACTTGCTAAAATAAATCCACATTCCCCAACGACTTATTTTAGAAAACGAAGACTGTCCTTGAAAGTGGTATGATGAATGTTAATTCCGATTGTTATTCAGTTACGAAAATAAAAGAGGCAGAAACAATTGCTAAGTCCCTTTAAAATATTAATATTTCGTAGATATACGTTTCAGTTTTCTGTTACTCAAACATTAAAGTGATACTTAATTTCGTGTTCCATCTGTGACGCTTTAACCCCTTACATGTTGTTCGTTTTAAAACATGTAAGCTATGGGCCGTAAGCTGGCGACAGCGGGAGAAAGAGGCGGGGCTTGTTCTAACAGCCAATGCGCTACGAGCTGAATGTAAGCCTCAGTTCCTAACATTCTCCGCTCATGGGCCACGTTTAAGTGCGTGAACTGTACCTGTGTAAGCTATTTACAAAACAAATACACAAATACGTGAAGAAAGAAACCCACTTTTTTGCGTGCAATGTCAAAATAATAGGTTTAACGGTAGTATGTTTATTTTAAGTTTCAATAAAATCGTGAAAGTTTACTCACCTTTGCAAAAATGATGAACAGTTGTGCCGACAATGTGACAACACTGGTACAACATTGAAACTGTCGTAAATGAAACGTGCTTTGTTGCTACTTCCCACAGTATCGCCGGTGGTATCATCTAGCGGTTTGTTTCGAAACTAAAGCGAGTTGGAAAACTTGCCCCTATGTAAAATGTGCCCCTGTCTCCCCACGGGGCCCCCCTACTGCAAACAGGAAATTTAACTTGCCATATAAGTTCTGTATCGTCACTAGTAAGTCTATCTTTACGCACTTTTGCAGAAAAGCAATATAATGCATTTTACGATGTGATACAAATTTTACAGAAGCTATTCTGTGAATCGTAATAACAAACCACCTGTGGTAGTTCATTGTTTCTGTGATAAGAAGGACGCGGTGGAGTGGCCATCATTCTGAGACGCCTTACTGCGGAGCACGCGGTTGCTCCCAGTCGGAGGTTCGAGTCCTCCCTGGGGCATATGTGAGTGTTTGTGTGAGTGTGTTGTCCTAAGTGTAAGTTAGTTTAAGTACTTTGTAGGTGTAGGGACTAATGGCCATAGCGCTTTGGTCCAACAAGTTTGCAAGATTTGAACATTTTTATGATAAAAGGAACAGTTGGAAACAAATATGAGTGACTAGCTGAACGCCCGCTGCTTCGCATGCGTAGGCTGGTTGGTCTGCAGCAGTCGTTTCTCCCTCTAGCTTAAGTACTACCATAATGAAATGTTGTGATACTACTTGTAGTCGCGGCAGAATGACCGTGCGTATTGAGGCGCTATGCTGCGGTGCGCGCTGCTGTTCGCCGTCGGGGGTTCCATTCGCCGCTTGGACATGGGTGTTTGTGTTGTCCTTAGCATAAGTTAGTCTAAGTTAGTTGCCGGCCGCGGTGGCCGAGATGACTGAGGCGCTGCAGTCACGGTAAGCACGGCCACTACGGTCGGGGGTTCGAATCCCCCCTCGGGCATGGATATTTGTGCCGTCCTAGATCGTAAGTAGTTCATAAGTAGTTTGTAAGTTTAGGGACTGATGACCCCGTAGTTAAGTCCCATAAGCTTAACAAACATTTGAACATTTTTGATCTAAGTTAGTTGAAGTTAAATTAGTTTGTAAGCCTTGGGGGCTGATGACCAAAAAATGTATAGTTTATGGAACTTAACTACGGGGTCATCAGTCCTTAAACTTACCAGCTACATATGACCTAGCGTATACTAAAGACGGCACAAACATTCATGCCCGAGGGAGGATCCGAACCCCCGACCGCAGCGGCCGTGCAGACCGTGACTGGCATGCCGAAGACCGCTCGGCCACTGCAGCTGACGACCCTATAGTTAAGTCTCTTAAGATTTACAAACATTTGAAAATTTCATTTTACTACTTTTAACCCCTCTGGCACCCCTTAATGGTTGAATTTCGAAAACTGCCACAAAATGTGTCTTTTTAATGCCAACAAATTATGCAAATATCATTTTTTTTGTAATTCTGGGTTCAAAATTGGCTTAGTAGCAACGTATTTTCAAAAAAAAAAAAAAAAAAAAAAAAAAAAAAAAAAAAAAAAAAAGTTTATGCCCTATTTCACCCCCTAAGTGATTAATATTCTGAAAATACCAAAACACATGTCTTTTTAATTCTGACCAGAAAAACATATACCAGTTTATGAGGTTGTAGTTTCAAAATTGACTTAGTTGTGAAAGATTTTCGAGAAACACTCCCTGTCCAGTTTAACTCCCTTGATGATTGAATTTCCAAAAATACCGAAGCACGTATTTTACAAATTCTAACGAACGATACAAATACCAATTTTTGCAGTTCCATGTGTTTTGGAAAAAAAAAATTATTCCCTAATTTACCCCCTGAGTTGTTGAATTTTCAAAAACACCGAAACTCATGTCTTTTTCATCCTGACCAAGATTCCATAACCTAAGTTTCGTAGTTATAGCTTGAATTTGAGTTAACAGTAACATATTTTTGTAAATCACTTTTACATCGCGTATTTCACCCCCTCATTGATCGAATTTCCAAAAATACCGAAACACGTGTCTTCTAAATCAAAACCTGAATTAAAATGCGAAATTTTGTAGTTCTAGATTCAAACTTGTCTAAATAGCAACGCATTTTCACAAAAACGTTTCATCCCATTTTTCACCCCCCTTAAGGACGGAATATCGCAAAATCGCTTCTTAAATGACGCCTACAGAGTAAGATCAACACCCCTACAAATTTCAAGTTTTTATCTTCGGTGGTTTGGGCTGGGCGTTGATGAGTCAGTCAGTACATTATCTTTTATATATAGAAATTAAAAATGCTCTTGAATAAAGAATCAAGCACTTGCAACTAGAGGATTATTGAAAGTACGGTAATGTTAATACTCGTGTCTCCATGACAACAGAAAAGTAGGAATAGTTATTCCGATAAAATCCTGTAAACGCAAAATTAGTATTCTCAGTCGAAATACTGCGCGTTTTGATTGATTCCCCTGTATGTTACTGATTCCAAAGTACACAAATAAAGACAAACCATTACGTTAATACAGCTTTCTGGTTTTCGACTTCCTGCAGTGTTCCTTTATTTCGACTTCACCACTGGATTGACTTAAGCCTACTGTTTGATAACTAATTTAGAAACAATTACATTTGCGTTTTGCATTCATTAGAATACTTGTTATAATTATTGATGTTAGTAACTAACTTCTTGAAACCTCCATATTATATTTTTAGAGCTGATGATTTGCTAAAATTGTCTATTA
Organism: Locusta migratoria; assembly: GCA_026315105.1. Taxonomy (NCBI): domain Eukaryota; kingdom Metazoa; phylum Arthropoda; class Insecta; order Orthoptera; family Acrididae; genus Locusta; species Locusta migratoria. The sequence continues at coordinate 97,606,840 of CM048750.1, read as the reverse complement.
ACCGCTTAACTACTGTACCTCGATAATTTATGTCATTGCTTCTTTGCCGATGTTGCAATTACTGTTATTATCTTTTGTAGATGCTGCTTGTTATTCCCCTCTTTTAGTGAAGAAAGGAACGTAGACCAATACGTGACAACAACAGTGCTCAACAATAGTCAGCCGCATCAAAGAGAAGCATCTCTCAGCAACAGTCTGAGAACGGATGACTAATGAACAACATAAAATGTTTCCTACCCACTGAGCGAATCCCAAGAACAATGTGGAGTGCAACTCAAGCAGCAATTGTAGCCATTCGGTAAGATAATCAACGATCGACTCAGTACCGTAGTTCGTCACATCCAAGGGCCAATTCGATTGTAACTCACAGGAGACGTTTAACGTAGATCGCACTGGCATATCCTATAAGTGCAATGAATATGGAGATCTCCAACAAGGCAGAGATTTGGTTTCGAAAGTGAATCATCCTATGTCCTTGTGATTCTTGGTTGTAGAATAGTTTCAAGTCTTTGCATTGAGGATCGGCAGAAAACTAAACATATTCCCTTTCTTGTAAAATTTTACCAATGGCACCTATCAGCTCCCGGCGTATTGAGCATCCGGAAAACATGGGTATGCAGTGATATTATGGAATCGACGACCGCCTATATTTCGGTAAATGCACAACCGTTTTCAAGGCAACTGCGTCTGCGGTTAAATTGTACGACGCTTCTCGCCGGGCTGCAGTGGCTATGTTGGCACCAATGGTAATGACGGCAACTCAGATCGCCAATAAATGTTATTTCGTGGCAACTTCATTTAAAACGAAAATTATTTTTTCCTGAACGGACAAGGGTACATACAAGAACCTGTGAACCGTGGAGCAGGTACGGTATTAATTTAGCTGCGAGTGAAACGAGCAGCAATAATATTTACTCAGTAGCTCGTGAAAAATATTAACGCAATTCTACACTTTATTGTTCATATGTTGCCAACATAAGCACTGGAGCCCGGCGAGAAGCGTCGTAAAATTTTACCGCGTCTGCATAGGCCTATCAGTAAATTATTCGAATCCTTGACATAATTTTTGTGGATGGTAACTGCACTTATTGCGATTTGAAATTGTTTCTTTTGCTGACGTACCGATATTTGTACTTGTTTTAGTTTGCTTTATTTTATCTGGTCTTGCTGTAGATGTGGGGTAAAAATTTACTTACGGCCTTCGTGGCGTAGTGTGTTCATGTTGGCAGCGACCATGGAATACACTTCAAAAATTTAATAACGCTGAATGGAGGGGAGTAATTTTTCATGTTGACGGTGAAATAAATAGTTTATGCTCTTCGTGCTCAATGATTCACAGGTTCTTGCGTGTAGTTCTAACCTTGTCTGGCCAGTAAACGGATTTCCCTCCTAAAATGAATTTTCTTGCCAACATTAGCACGCTACGCCCTTTCAAGGTCCGTAAGAGAATTTTAGTCATATTTCACGCACGATGTTGGTGGCTTGCCGCATGTTGATGTTGGCAACGGATGAGAATGTCTGACGACCAATGACGAAGCAGATAAAAAAGGGTACGATACTAATTTGTTTGTATTGGAGGGCGATATCCAATGACACTACATTCACCTACGCTCACAAAACCATAAAATCAATTCTGCAATGATACAAAACACCGTGTGCAAACATTTTGCATGCAACTGGTGTTCCTTCACCTTCACCAGCTATCGGCTCGAGCTGGATGAGGAACAGAGCCGAAGACAGCAGGAGTCTTACAGAAACGCCCGAACAGGTGTTTCCACTTTTAGCTGATTGAAGCGCAGTGCCACGTTGGTTCAGGCATTGCCAGATTTCATGCAACATGCGGCTGGCGTATTATATTTGTGGTTGTCTCTCTGCCCCCTTTCATTTACGAGTAGTACTAAATTCATGATTAGACCAGAGACAAACTTGCTTAGCACCATAAAACAAGTAAAAATTCGTTTGTACTATTTCTCTTTATTCATGAAAATTTTCTTGCTTTGTCTTGCACCACTCTCCAGAATTTAGCCTAATACTGCTGCAAGCACAAGGCCACTCCAAGTGTGAGGCCTGTAGCGACCACTACAGCTGCTACACCCAAATGACGCCCCAGCAGGGACAGCCAGGTCTAAGGTTTGTGTACATTAAGAATCAAAGTTGGTAGGGAAAACTAACACAGACCAAAGTTTATGAGGGTGACTTTATTTCACTATCTCTCTCTCTCTCTTTGGGGTAGGGTGGGGAGTGGAGGAGGGCTTATGAAGACAAATCACATTGGCTAAAGTATGTTCTCAAACTAGCCCTGGTTATCATGCCTCCATTATGATTGCTCTTTATTTCCTTTGTGCGTGTAACATTCTAGCCAAACAAAATGTTTAACATTATTGCCACATTGTGGAAGCTATTTTACCACTGTGCCAGCCTTGCCTCAACTATTCAGTAATGCTTATTCCATCTTTATGGTGGATAGTAGGCGGTAATGGTTTTTTTTATTTTTTTTATTTATTTATTTTTTTTTTTTTAACATTTTCAGTAGCTTCTTTAAAATTCTCCGTGACAGTTTAAATTTCATAAATTATTCTGTTGGTGTCACCCACCAATGATTGTGGTTCATTATGTAAGTGAACTTTTGCCACTAGACATATAAACCAAAGACCATTATACAGTGGTGGAGTGACATTTAGGCACAGGTCTAGAATTGGCACATTAAGGGGGCAGCATTGTTTGTTCTGTACTAATTTTTTAACCCTTTATGTTTTGAAATAACTGCACTTACAAACAACAAAACTTAATATTGTTAAACAGCTTGCTGCTTTAATTTATCTGTAAGAACCAAATTCAACAATACACTCTTGGAAATATTCATAGTTTACTTGGTGACTGAATGGAAATTTAGCATTGAGTTTCTGTCTGGTACCATCTTCATTATTGTTTAAAATATTTTGAAGTTAGCTGTCAGGATGGCAATCTACAATACAATGTTTGAAATGTTATTACCCCAAGAATGTTGTTGGTTTCTACATTAATCCTACCATATATTCCCTGTGAAAGTACCAGGATCCCTGAAAAGCTGTGATACACTAATCAGCAGTTTCTTAAATACTGTGACGTGTGATCCTCAGTATTTAAAACAATACTCTACTTAAATGTCTTATAGAAATTATGGATAAGTATCAAGTCAATGTTCCATTACTGTAATTAATGTGAAAGCTCTGTGATCTTCAATGTCTGAGCTTTGATTTAATGACACTCATTTAACAAAACATGTTGATACTGGGACTCTTTTACATTTTTAAACATACTTTTATGTGAAACAACATTAGCAGAATATCTAATAATGTGTGAAATACAATTCCCAATATATATATATATATATATATATATAAGAGATGACTTACCAAAAGGACCGGCTCGCCGAGAGAAACAAATAAAATCACACACAAACACACATACAAGCTTTCGCCACCACTGGCAGCTTCTTCAGGAAAAAAGGGGAGGAAAAGGGAAGGATATGGGTTTTAAGGAAGTGGAAAAGGAGTCATTCCAATCCCAGGAGTGGAAGGACTTACCTTAGGGGGAAAAAAGGAAGGTAAACAAATACACACACACTCAGACATATCGAAACGCAAACACACCTAGACAGACATTTGTGAAAAGCAAAGAAGTTGGACAGAGATACCAATTGAGGCAGAGGCTCTGTCCACAGAACCAAGGCAAAGATGCTAAAGATAGTGGGCGGGAATTTGAGTTAGCGGAGATTGAGACCAGGTGGGCAACGGGAGGAGAGAATAAGCTGAAGGGCAAGTTCCCATCTCCGGAGTTCTGAAAGGTTGGTGTCGGTGGGAAGTATCCAGATAACCCGGACGGTGTAACACTGCGCCAAGATGTGCTGGCCGTGCACCAAGGCATGTTTAGCCACAGGGTGATCCTCATTACCAACAAACACTGTCTACCTGTGACCGTTCATGCGAATGGACAGTTTGTTGCTGGTCATTCCCACATAGAACGCTTCACAGTGCAGGCATGTTAGTTGGTAAATCAAGTGGGTGCTATCGCAAGTGGCTCTGCCCTTGATCGTGTACACCTTCCGGGTTACTGGACTGGAGTAAGTGGTGGTGGAAGGGTGCATAGGACAGGTTTTACAACGGGGGCGGTTGCATGGGTAGGAGCCAGAGGGTAGGGAAGGTGGTTTGGGGGTTTCATAGGGATGGACTAGGAGGTTACGAAGGTTAGGTGGGTGGCGGAAAGACACTCTCGGAGGAGTGGGGAGGATGTCATTAAGGATGGATCTCATTTCGGGGCAGGATTTAAGGAAGTCATAACCCTGCTGGAGAGCCACATTCAGAGTCCGCTCCAGTCCCGGAAAGTATCCGGTGACAAAAGGGGCACTTCTGGGATTCTTCGGTGGAAGGTTCTGGATTTGGAGGAATGAGGAGGTGGCTCTGGTAATTTGCTTCTGAACCAGATCAGGAGGATAGCTGCGGGATGTGAAAGCTGTTATTAGGTTATTGGTGTACTGGTTCAGGGATTCGGGACTGGAGCAGACTCTTTTGCCACGAAGACCTAAGCTGTAGGAAAGGGAACGTTTGATATGGAATGGATGGCAGCTGTCATAATGGAGGTACTGTTGTTTGTTGGTAGGTTTGATGTGGACGGATGTGTGAAGTTGGCCGTTGGACAGATGGAGGTCGACATCAAGGAAAGTGGCATGGGATTTGGAGTAGGACCAGGTGAATTTGATGGGACCAAAGGAGTTGAGGTTGGAGAGGAAATTCTGGAGTTCTTCTTCACTGTTGGTCCAGATCATGAAGATGTCGTCAATGAATCTGTACCAAACTTTGGGTTGACAGGCTTGGATTTCCAGGAAGGCTTCCTCTAAGCATCCCATAAATAAGTTTGCATACGAGGGGGCCATCCTGGTTCCCATGGCTGTTCCCTTTAGTTGTTGGTATGTCCGGCCCTCAAAGGTGAAGAAGTTGTGGGTTAGGATGAAGCTGGCTAGGGTATTAAGGAAAGAGGTTTTAGGTAGGGAAGTGGGTGGTCGGCGTGAAAGGAAATACTCCATCGCAGCGAGGCCCTGGGCATGTGGGATATTTGTGTATAAGGAGGTGGCATCAATGGTTACAAGGATGGTTTCAGGAGGTAACAGGCTGGGTAAGGATTTCAGGCGATCGAGGAAGTGGTTGGTGTCTTTGATGAAGGATGGGAGACTGCACATGATGGGTTGAAGGTGTTGGTCTATGTAGGCAGAGATTCGCTCTGTGGGGGCTTGGTAACCGGCCACAATTGGCCGGCCTGGATGATTAGGTTTGTGAATCTTAGGCAGTAATAGCAACAAATAAACACACAGACACACACACACACACACACACACACACACACACACACACACACACAAATGCTAGCATTCGCAGCCTAGCTGCTTCATCAGGCAGAAGGTAAGGAGAGGGAAAAGGAAATGATGAGGGTTTTAAGGAAGGGGGTAAGGAGCCATTCCAATCCCGGGACAGGAAAGACTTACCTTGGGGGAAAAAATGGAGGGTAAATAAATGCACATACACCCACACATTTACACAGACACAAGTACACTTAGGCAGACATACTGTAGAACTGTAGACCAAGTTCTACAGTTCTACAGTATGTCTGCCTAAGTGTACTTGTGTCTGTGTAAATGTGTGGGTGTATGTGCATTTATTTACCCTCCATTTTTCCCCCAAGGTAAGTCTTTCCTGTCCCGGGATTGGAATGGCTCCTTACCCCCTTCCTTAAAAACCTCATCATTTCCTTTTCCCTCTCCTTCCCTTCTGCCTGATGAAGCAGCTAGGCTGCGAAAGCTAGCATTTTTGTGTGTGTGTGTGTGTGTGTGTGTGTGTGTGTCTGTGCGTCTGTGTGTTTATTTGTTGCTATTACTGCCTGTGCCCCTTCGCCTGGTAAGTGTACTTCATCTATTTTTTACGTGTGTATATATATATATATATATGCTAGCCACCGTAAAGTGCATAGCGGAGGGTACACTGTATCACTACTAGGCATTTCCTTTCCAATTCCACTCCCAAATACAACGAGGAAAAACAGAATGTCTATATGCCTCTGTACGAACCCTAATTTCTCTTATGTTGTCTTTGTGATCATTATGTGAAATGTAAGTAGGTGGCAGGAAGATCGTTCTACACTCAGCTTCAAATTCCAGCCATCTAAATTTCCCTAGCAGAATTTCTCACAAATAAATAAATAAATAAAAAATAGTCTTTCCTCCAGCAATCACCATTTTAGTTTCTGGAGTATTTCCATGACACTTACACATTGGTCAAACCTACCAGTAACGAGCCTTGCTTTTGCCTCTGAACTGCTTCCATGTCTTCCTTTAAACTGATCTGCTGTGGGTGGGGTGGCTTGTGGGCCTCAGCGATGCAGATAGCCGTACCGTAGGTGCAACCACAGCGGAGGGGTATTTGTGGAGAGGCCAGACAAACGTGTGGTTCCTGAAGAGGGGCAGCAGCGTTTTCAGTAGTTACAGGGGCAACAGTCTGGATGATTGACTGATATGGCCTTGTAACATCAGCTAATGTGACTTTGCCATATAGTTACTGTGAATGGCTGAGGAACTTGCCCTCCAATATATCTTATTCCATAAATCATTGACTCTGACTCTACTTTACCTAGTTCATCAGCCATAATGAATCCATTCTCACTAGCCACATTTGTTTGTACTTCTATTTTCTTTTTTCCAGGTCTAATTTTTCTTTTTTCATGTGATGCATGTACTGCACATGCACTGTCTGCTGCAAACAAAGTGTGAATATTCTGCATGTTCATTTCTGAAAAATTGGCTTCTGCTTTTTCATGTCTCTTCTATTTTCTATAGCATGCTGATTTTTGAATTTACAGCTTTCACTCTGATGATTGTTCTTTTTACAATATCTACAATTTTCTCTATTTGGTATAGGTTTATATAGACAGTCATTAACAACATGAATTTTGCTGTTTACAATAGTTACATTTCTTCTTTTTGTGATTCCAGCTATTTTCTATTTGTCTCAGCAGCATTAATCCTGAAATTTTCCTGTAAGTTGTTATGAAAGGCACTTTTTGTTCTTTATTCTCCTATCTGAGCAATTTCTCTTCTTCTTTCATGAGTCTAGCAATTAAGTAGTCCACGGTTCTTTCATCACCTGGAGCAGAATCCAAAGCTGCTTCAAAATAATTTTTCTGGCACCACTGTCATAAATTTGATCATGATTGTAAAATCAGATATTTGATTTATTGTTTCTATTCTATTCATATGAAACACAGTATTCTGTAAATCTCCAATATTATTGATAATGTCCTTACCTTTATCAAATCTAAAACTAAAAGTATAGTACCATAGGAGTCTTGAAGCAGTGCCTACAACTTCTGCACAGTATCTCATACATCTTCTTAGACTTGTCATAAATAATCACTTGTGTCTCGGTACTCTTATGCAAAGTCTTCATGATTATTTACTTTGTTCCTGACACCTCAATGTTCCATTTCTTTTTTCTTTTCTACATGTTCACCATAGGTTTCTAGAATTTCTTTGCCACTAACCACTGATCCTTTACTTAGCTTGCATTTATCATGAATCTTTAATTCAGTGCAAAGTTCCTAGAGATTGGGAAGAAGCACAGATAACTCCCAGTTCCATGAACTGACCCCCACATAATTACGGGCTGATGTCATTGACATCAGTTTCCTATATAATTTTAGAGCATATTCTCAGCTTTAATATAGTAAATTTCATTGAGATGGATAAGCTTCTTTCTGCGACTCAGCACAGGTTTAGGAAACATCATTTGTGTGAAACTCAGGTTGCCCTTTTCTCACATGACACCTTGCAAGCCATGGATGAAGGGCAACAGACAGATTGTGTTTTTCTCGATTTCCAAAAGGCATTCGGTGTGGTACTTCACTACAAACTGCTAATAAAAATACAAGCATATGGAATAGGTTTACAGATTTGCGACTAACTGGAAGACTTCCCAAGTAATACAATACAGTATGTTCTTCTCAAGAACAAGTGTTCATCATAGATGAGAGTATCATCAGCCACGCCCCAGGGGAGTATGGTAGGACTGCTATTATTTTCTATCTTTGGAAATGATCTGATGGATAGAGTAACTGTAATTTGCTGCTGTTTGCTGATGATACTGTGGTGCATGGTAATTTGTCATATTTAATTGACCTTAATATCATACAGGGGAACCAGATCTGCCACTGACTATATAATAACAGACCAGGAATTCAGGAAGACAGTCAAGGACACACGTGTTTTCAGGGGGTTCTTTGATGATACTGATCATTATTTAATCTGCAGTGAAATTGGTTTTGTGAGGCCAAAAGAGCAGAAAGTCAAGTCCATGTGTAGAAGGATAAGAGTGTAGAAGCTTCAAGGCAAGGAAATTAGACAGAAATACATAGCAGTGATCTCCGAAAGGTACCAGTTAGTTGAATGTAATGATTTACAGTCACTGGAGGAGGAATGGTCAAGGTACAGGGACACATTACTGGAAGCAGCCAGAGAATGTCTTGGAACAGTAATGTGTAAAGGTAGAAAGAAGCAGACAGCGTGGTGGAATGACACAGTCAAGGCAGCCTGTAAAAAGAAAAAGAAGGCATTTAAAAAATGGCTCCATACTAGAAATCAGGCAGACAGAGAAAGTTATGTTGAAGAAAGAAACAAAGCCAAACGGATAATTGCAGACTCCAAGCAGAAATCATGGGAAAACTTTGGAAATAAGATAGAAACTCTGGGTCAAGCTGTGGGAAAACCATTTTGGAGCGTAATTAGCAATCTTCTAAAGGGAGGCAAGAAAGAATTAACAAGTGTTTTGGACAGGTCAGGAAAGCTACTAGTCAATCCTGTGGATGCCTTGAGCAGATGGAGGGAATATTTTGAAGAATTGCTCAATGTAGGTGAAACGTTCAATGATGTGTCAGATTTTCAGGTACCATGGAATTGGAACGATGATGGAAACAGGATCTCATTTGAGGAAGTGGAGAAAATGGTCAGTAGATAACAGTGCAATAAAGCGGCTGGGGTGGACGAAATTAAGCCGGAACTCATCAAATACAATGGAATATCAGGTCTCAAATGGTTACACAGGATAACTGAGAAGGCGTGGGAATCGGGACAGGTTTGGTCTGACTGGATGAAAGCGGTAATCACGTTAATTTTCAAACATGGAAACAGAAAAGATTGTAACAACTATCGAGGTATCTCTTTAATTAGCGTTGTAGGCAAAATATTCTCAGGTATTGTTGAAAGGAGAGTGCGAGTATTAATTGAGGACAAGTTAGATAAAAATCAGTGTGGGTTTATGCCTCTTAGAGGCTGTCAGGACCAGATCTTTAGCTTACGGCAGGTATTGGAAAAGTGCTATGAGCGGAACAGGGAATTGTATCTATGTTTCATAGATCTAGAAAAGGCTTATGACCGTGACCCTAGGAGGAAGCTACTGTCAGTTCTACAAGATTATGGTATAGGAGGCAAACTTCTGCAGTCAATTAAAGGGCTTTACATAGACTGTCAGGCAGCAGTTAGAGTACAGTAGATGTCAAATTAAGCTCATGGTTCAGGGTAGTTTCAGGGTTAAGACAAGGCTGTAACCTGTCACCACTGCTGTTCATACTATTCATGGATCATATATTGAAAACAGTAGACTGGCAGGGTGGGATTAAAATAGGTGAAAACAAAATAAGCAGTCTCGCATATGCGGAGGACTTGGTTGTAATGGCCGATTCAATTGAAAGGTTGCAAACTAATATTTCAGAGCTCGATCAGAGGTGCAAGGATTATTATATGAAGATCAGCATGTCCAAAACAAAAGTAATGTCAGTGGGAAAGAGATTTAAGCAGATTGACTGCCAAATAGGAGGAACAAAGTTAGAGCAGGTAGACAGTTTCAAGTACGTAGGATGTATTTTCTCACAGGATGGCAACATAGTGAAAGAACTAGAATCGAGGTTCAGCGAAGCTAATGGAGTGAGTGCTCAGCTAAGATCTACTCTCTTCTGCAAGAAGGAAGTAAGTACCAAGTCTAAGTTAGCGGTGCACCACTCTATCTTTCGACCAACTTTGTTGTATGGGAGTGAAAGTTGGGTGGATACAGGTTACCTTATTCATAAGGTAGATGTTACAGATTTGAAAGTAGCAAGAATGATTGCAGGCACTAATAGATGGGAACAATGGTAGGAGGGTGTCCATAATGAGGAAATCAAGGAAAAACTGGGAATGAACACCATAGATGAAGCAGTTAGAGCAAACAGACTGAGATGGTGGGGTCATGTTACAAGCATGGGGGAAGCAAGGTTACCTAAGAGACTCATGAGCTTGGCAGCGGAGGGTAAGAGGAGTTGAGGTAGACCAAGAAGAAAGTACTTAGATTCGGTGCAGAATGATTTTGAAGTAAAAGACATAACATCAGATGAGGCATCAATGTTAGCATTGAATTGTGGATCTTGGAGGAATTTTATTAGAGGTACTTTGCTCCAGACTGTACGCTGAAAGGCATAATCAGTCTCTAATGATGATGATGGTGATGATGATGAAGTTGGTGTGAAGAATGCTAGGTCAATCTAAATGTAGGAAATGTAAGGTGATGCACATGAGTAGGAAAAACAATCCCATAATGTTTGAATACAGCGTCAGTAGTTAGGATCTTGATGCAGTCATGTTGTTCAAATATCTAGGTGTAGCATTGCAGACCAATATGAAGTGGAACAAACTTGTAAGGACAGTTAGTGAGTAAGGCAGTCAGCCAAGTTTGGTTTATTGGGAGAATTTTGGGAAGATGTACTTCATCTGTAAAGGAGATCACATATAAAACACTTGTACAACCATGTCTTGAATATTGCCCAAGTGTTCAGGACTCGCAGCAGATACGTTTAAAGGAAGACATGGAATCAGTTTAGAGGCAAGCAGCTAGGTTCATTACTGGTAGGTTTGATCAATTTGCAAGTGTCACAGAAAAGCTCTGGGAAATCAAATGGAAATAGCTGGAGGAAAGACAATGTTCTTTCCAAGAAATTCTGTTGAAGAAATTTAGAGAGCCAGAATTTGAAGCTGAATGTAGAATGATCTTCCTGCCGCCTACTTAAATTTCATGTAAAGATCACAAAGACAAGATCAGAGAAATTAGGGCTCATACAGAGTTGTGTAGACATTCTTTTTTCCCCCATTTTATTTGGGAGTGGAAAAGGAAATGCCTAAAAGTGGTACAGTGTATATGTAGATGTACACCTAAAGTTTTTTGCTCTGGACACAAATTTTACTTCAGTGTTTTATAGCAGATATGTTGTAGAATCCTTAAGCACCTGTATTCCTCTAGTTTTGTCCACCTATTCCTGAAGCATTTGACCCCTTTTTTTTTCTTTTCTTTTTTTTTTTTTTTTAATTTATTTTTTTTTTAATTTTTTTTTGTGTGTGGGAGGGGGGGGGGGAGGGTCGGAAGGGGTTAACTTCCACACAGGGAGGGGACACCAGACACTTCCCTGGCCATTAAATAGGGATTCAACAGTTAACCAGGCCATGTCAGGCATCAGATCGGTGTCAACCTGAGCCCAGAGCTGTAATGTTATTTTCCCATCTAGATGTTTGCCATGGATTATACAGTGCAACAGTTCAACAGTGAGTGGGGATACAATAAGTATTACAGTTATGAGACATAGAGAAAACTTGCCGGAACCTTCTAGAGGTGAAGCCTGCAAAGTAGCTAGCTCCTAAAAATGAGGTATATGTCTGTCACTATTGATAATTAGTTGTGTCACCACACAGTTACTTCATCTCCCCCCACAGTTAAAAGTACTCCTTATTGGGGGGGGGGGGGGGGGAGGGCGTCGGCTGACCCTGGCGTCGGCTGGTGAGAGGCATGGCTTTCAAGCAACAGTCAGTTCAACGGCCTCATCAGCAATTGGCTTTGAAGTATGGTGATGATGAGCTGGTGGCGTGCCTACAACAATATCCTGGAGGCGGCGGGGTGGATCAATAGCTAGTAGAGGTCAAGGCGAGTGTGTTTGAGTGGCCATGGGCAAGTGGGTGAGGTAGCAGACTCTACGTGAGTTTGATGCAGTTTACAGAGACCATGAGGGGGGAGCCTTTGATAAGTGTGTTGAGTGTTCTGGGATCATCTGAATACACGATAAGGCCAAAGTATGGTGAAATCCATTTTTTTTTTCATCACACTTGCACTATTTAGAAGTTTGTAACTAGTTTTGGACTTGTTTTTCCATTTTCAAACCATAGGCCTTATTCCAACCGTAACAATACACTGCATGAAGCAAATGACTGATAAAATCTGTACGTTGTCCACTGTTAATACATGTAATCATGTGCAACTGTGACAAAAAAATAAAAAATAAATGGTTTTCATTGCATATCCAGTTGCTGATCCTGCCCCATCTTCACGATGGATTTTTACAAAGTATGGTGGTTTTAATGAAGGTTGGATGGTGTCATCCCAAAGCATGACAAAATCACAACTTTCAAGAACATGAGGGTTGGAGGAGGGGGGTATGACTTGATGGGGGGGGGGGGGGAGGCTAATCTTTGAGCAATAGAGCCATACACAGTCTACAAGGGATGGCAGCTCAGTGTCAGGGGCTGTGGCATTGGGTTGACAAGTTCGCCAGGCAAAACCAACGCCTTTCCGTACACTAACTCCATAACAGTGCCACACAGGCCGTCTTTATATGTCGTCCGGAGTCCAAGCAGGGCAAGCGGTAGTGCCTAACTATGTTGTGCCAGCAGATGGCAGCTTTCATTGTGCAATGCCACGCTCCGTGAGACCATTGTTTTGGGGATGGTATGCAGTGGTGTGTATGTGACGAATACCACACAGGTTGCAAATGACATTGAACAGGGAAGATTCAAATTGCTAGCCTTGATCCATGGTGATGACAGCCCATCAACTGAATCAGGAAATCCATGATTGGACAAAGGCACGAGTAATGGTTTCTGCAGTGATGTTCATTAATGGAGTTGCCCCAACCCAGTGAGTCATCCGATGACCGAGAGAACGTAACGGAAGCTGTCAACTGAGGCAAGAGGTCCCACTAAGTCAATGTGAACATGCTAGAAGGGGCCGGCCTGGATGGGGAAATAACCAAGAGGTGTCGGTCGGCAGCACCAGTGGCAGCAAAGGAGGAGGCGGCGATGCTGGAGCTCGGGCCACATGTAGGCTGCGAGCCAAGCCAGGTGAGTGGTGTATGTCACCTTCATTGTGGGAGCAACCACAACCGACATCATGGAGGTGAGGTGTGACATGCTGCTTAGGCATGAGTTGATTCTGGCAGGTTTCACATAGATGGTCCTCGTTGACCCAGTCTGCAATTTGTGCTCACTGCAAGGCTGTAGGATTTTGTAAGTGAGCACAGTTTAGACAGCGAGCAGAAGCTTGTTGGAGCAGACTGCAACAAGAGTTGAGTCAGGCATGTTGTGCTCATTGGCAAGCAGTTGGAAATGGCACCACAGCTATAAATGCTTCCTTTTGCCAAGGTGCTCCTTGCGAATGATGTTTCTGATGGCCTCACTCAGGAGAGATGGTTGCCTGAACTTTGCAGCAGCGGCATTGTCTGGAAGGAAGGTTGTGCATGCAGGAACAGGTGCACTCAAAGTGCAAGAAAATTGATTGGAACTGAAACAATAATTTGAAGAAGAAGCTAAAATTACACTTTATCAAATTCACTGTGCCCCAAGTCAAGAATAAAGTTAGATTGTGGTGGCCAATTAGCATTTTGTTGACTGACTATGTGGCCAGTGGAGTCATACTCAGCATGCACAGCAGGGTGTGTGAAGGTCTATTTTTCAAATTTCAAAAGTCTGTGAAATGTCCACATTTTGAAAAGTAGAAGCACACGCAGGAAAGTTCTGTTGTTCATTGGCACTGTATAAAGGTGAAACACTCGAAAACACACTGGGCATAACAAAGCCAGATTTGTTACAATACCTAACTCCACTCATGGAGAAAATGTTCTGCGAAATCTGTGGCAGTGAAAATGAAAATGATGCACTCATCTAATCATGCAGATTAGACACTTATGAAATTGGATGAGGTCGGAAATCAAATCCAGGCACTGGCTGGACAGTTAAAACATTGTGACTGTTGACCATTGGCTGGTGGCATGGTGTATTTTGGTGAAAAACCGGCCTGTAAGAACTGAAATACACTTCTGATGAACAAAGAAATGGAAAAAAGAACGTATAGGGTCACCACTATGAGATTTAGCGGGTTAGATTCCCTAATAAATACTAAATTTACATCTGAATGTAACGCTTTTGTTATCATGACAAGATACAGCACAGAACTAAACTAAAAACATGGCAGAAGCTCCTGGTGGTGAAGCCTCCAAAGAACCTAGCTCATAACAATGAGATACATGTCTGTCAATAATAGTAATTAGTTGTGCTGCCACACAGTTAATGTGACTTAGTCAACTTTTACTTCTTCAGAGTGGGGAGGATGACAGCAGTAAATCAGTATTTTAGTATGATGAGTCAAGTAGATCATACAAACTGGACGTCATCCCCTGCAACACTGTGCAGATTAGGGTTAAGTTTTCTTCTTAAACAGGGATGGGGAGGGGGTGGAGACAGCTTTTATAACTTGTCCAAGTGAAGAGGCTGCTGAAGGGGGCAATGATTCTTGACAAAAAAGAACCAGGATATGGAATGTATTGTTCAATGTCACAGTGTATAGAGGTAGGGAAGACCTTACCCCCACATTGTGAGAAGTGGGGTGACAGTATGGTGGAAATGTATGGCCATAGAATACACAAGAGAGCCACATATTTCAGAAGTTGGTAGAGCAGACAAAAAAAAATGGAACAGAAGGCACTTAGAGTTCCAGGTTTCGTGATGGTCATTTAAATCCAGAAGGGCTAACAAATGATACATAAATGTGTTCACTTGGAAGCACTTCACACTGGAGTGGCATATTCTGTTGGAGTGAAGGGGTTGTTGTTGTTGAATTATTGACTGATGATATTTTTTTTACTTCTGGTCATAGCTCCTGCCATGCAGTGATTATAGGGGGGTTATGGAGAACAGCCCCTTTCACACTGTGTAGTGTGCTGTGATTCACAGTATGCATCAAAGGAAGAATAGCATGTGAAAAATTAGTGAAGCTGTTTATTGTTCTGCAGCATGGCAAACACAGAAGTCACAATTATCAAGTATGTTGCACTGTATACATGAAAACTCAATTGTGGTCACCACTTTGGATTTTCCTTTCTTGGTTTGTACTTTTGAGATACACAGAAAGCCACTATACTATGCAAACACAACACTAGTGTGACCAACTGTTGAAGAAAAGAATGAGGGACAAGACAGTCAGAAAAGAGAAGCATACAGCTACATTTTTAGCTTTCATTTTAAATCAAGAAATAGTTGAACATTTTCAATAGCACTGTGTTACCAGTTTCCCCATTTTTGTTCAAGAATACTGTTACTGAAGAAATGACATAGACAGACTGCCATGTTCTTGACTTAACATCCAGCATACTGGAAATGAGCAAACATATTTTCCTCACCTTTATTGTGTCATATATTTTCCATTCATCTAAATGAAAACATTTATTTTGCTTTACGTGATCAGGCTTGGAGGACTGCACGCAGGTACGAAGTTCTTCCTCCACTGGGTTCTGTTTTGTTCCTTCTGACACCAATCATTCTTTATTCCAATATGCAGCAAGTTCTCATTGATTCCAAAACACCATCTCTTCTTTGGTCTTCCTAGTGGGTGTCTTCCACAGAGAGTATAATCCAGCATTTATCCATCTGACTGACATATCCTGCCCACACAAGGTGCTTAGTGCTTTTCAGTCCTACAATGTTTCAAGGTCTATTGTACATTTCCTCTAGTTCACAATTATGTCTGAGCCTCCTTTTCTCCATAGATCTTCCTTAAGACTTTCTGTTCAAAAACTAGAAGATTGTTCACGTCTTTTTTCCGGACACTCCAAATTTCACAACCATACAGTATTATGAGTTGAATAATTGTTTCATACAGTTGGATTTTAAAATTTCTTCAGAGACCACACAATGCTAGAAGTTGACTGAGACCAAAGTATGATCAATTTGCACCTTAGATCCTTGATTTGTTTTCTGCTTCACATGTTGCATCTTCTGTAAAGATTACACCAAGATGTTTAAAATCATGAACCCTCTTGAAAGATCGGGATACAACTATCAAAGGCTGGAGTGAGTCTCTTGCATACACATGAGTTCTTTTCATCAACAGATATTTGGTCTTAGATTCATTTTCAAGAAGTCCTATTTTGCTTGCTTCTGTCTCTACACTTGCATCAGTTTCTCCTTAGATCTGTATATCATGGCCATATCATCCGCAAACACGAAATGTGTAATTTTTTTCTCCATCTACTTTTATACCCTTGAAGCTTTACAAGAGACTTCTCTCATTATCTTTTCAAATGTCAGATTGAACAATATTGGTAACATATCGTATCCTTGTTTGAACTCTATGTTTATGTTAAAGCTCTCCATGAGTAGGTTCCCAAGCTTCACTTTGCCTTTTGAATCAGAGAGACAAATTGTATCTAGGCTGAAGAGTTTCTTAGGTATTCCAAACTCTGTTAGGCAGTTCCTCAGGCTCTCCTGGTGGGAGCAGTCATACACCTTCTAAAAATCTGTGAATAGCACATGAAGGTCTTCACCATTCTCCCACAACTTTTCAGGAGTTGTCACAGCACAAAGATGTTATCCGACAGTTGATTTCCCCTTTCTGAATCCCCCCCCCCCCACCCAATATTCACCAATCACTTCTCCTGCAAATGGCTGTATTCTCTCCAGTATACAGTTGAACAAGATCTTGTAGCAGACATTCAGTAAGGTGATTCCTCTGTAGTTAGTGCAGTTCATTTTGTCACTTTTCTTGTTATAGGGCATATGGCAGCTGTCTTTCTGTCTTTTAGGATCCCCTCCAAAATCCATCTCCCCTTGATTAATTGGTGAATTTATGGCCGTTACTGTCAGCTAATGGTGTCCGTTTTTTCAGACATACATGAAAAGAATGGACACCACATCAATAATTGTAAATATACCCACAACAGGCAAAGACAATTAGACTGTGGACACATTCAAATGCTCAATCCCTTGTGGGAATCCAGTATAGATTGTGAGCAAGAGGAATCAATGGTCAGGGGGCTAGAAGCTGAGAATTTGAGTTGGAAGGGAAGCGTGTCTGGATAGCCAAATTGGTAAAGGTGACCGCTGGCCCAAAGTGGGAAGGCCGGGTTCAAATCCCAGTGCACCAAAAATTTTCAACTTTGTTGTTGAATTTATTTCAACCCCCCAAAATGGTCAAAATGATCCAATATTTCGATTTTCTAAATTTCTGGAAAGAACAGACACCATATCAGTAACTTTCCTTTAGCTTAAGAGAGAATCATGACTTAGAAAGTGTTCAACTTTTAGGTGTTGTAGTTTTTAGGTTGATTTGTAAAACTTTCTCATAATGTTTCATCTTCAGCTGCGGAAGACATCTTCAGAGGTAGAGTGGCGAACTGCAATGCGAACTTGAAGGAGCGCCTTATATATAGGCGATGCAGAGGGCACCACAAGACATCACGTGAGTTGGCTATGACACGATCTCTGGTATTGCCAATATTCTTAGCAGAGAAGAATTGGTTGTCATTCCACTGGTGTAAAGAAGAAGTCCAAATTCTGTCTAATTTAACAGCTTCCTCTTTCCTGTTAAAATTCTTGCGATGTTTATAGATATCGATTGCTTCTCTATATGTGTGCACATGATAGTGCGAAGTTTTTGAGATGACACTAGTCTCATTAAATTTAATTTCGTGGTTGCCTTCTTGGTATACATGTTCCGCTATGGCCGATTTCTCCGTGTGCCCCAAGCGGCAATTTCTTTTATGTTCGACCAGACGAGTGTTGACGCTTGTTTTTGTAGTTACAATGTAGACTGAAACACAGCTGCAGTGAATTTTATATACACCAGGTGTATTCAACAGATGTCTTACATCATTTGCAGATCTTGAATATTCTTTTAGTTCCTCGTAGGTTTGAAAATGGTTTCTACCCCATACTTGTCCAGCACTTTTCCAATATGATCTGTAACATTATTTATGAATGGAAGGAAAACTTTCCCCTTGGGTGGTTGTTGTCCCTTGTTGACATTGACTTTCACTCTGGGCGCATAAAATTTGTGAACCTACTTATTTAAAAGATGAGATGGAGCATTTACGATCCACCTTCCAGAAGAAGGGCTATTTTACCAAAGAAATAGGCTGAGCTCTTTGTCCCAGGTAGCATCAACATCATAATGACATCCTGCCTCAGATGCACTAACACCGTTTTCAAAGAGAGCAATTATGCACTCGCAAATGTTCACATCAGCCATTTTGAACTAGACCTATGACTTATGCTAATCAGCTGATAAATTTCTCTTAGGTGAAAACTACAGAGACACCACATGGCGGTTGAAGTAATTACAAACAAAATACATCAATTTTCAATATTCTACTATGTACATGTGTCTCTCTGATTACATATTAGATTATTATAAAATAGAATCTTCTAAAAACCTATTAAAGCCTACAACTGAACAATTTTTAGCAAATTAATATTTAAAATATTAACTGCAAGAGGTTTAAAAAAATAAAAGAATAAATTGACTCAAGTGGGATTCAAACGTGCACCCATTGCATTCATAAACCATCAGCCTATCCACTCACCCAATAAAACATATGGTATGTGAGAAGCAGTTCATTATAGTAAATGTACCTACATGGAATTCTTATACCTGAACTGTTTTTATGTGTGATTCTTCAGTTTCTCCCGGCGTATTTGACAATCAAAATATGTGCTCTAATAATATTTAAAAAAAATTGTATGTGAGTTAAAGTGCAATGAATCTCGATGTATACTGTATCCTAAATATTATATTGCTTCTATCTGACAATATAAATCTGCGCTGAAACTGTGCAGACTACTAGAGTTGGCATCTCTTGCACTTATGAGCTTGGGTGTCCGGAATGCTCTGTTCTTGGACTTTAAATTATTCAGGCCGGGTAATCTTGTCCCTCATTGTACTTCCCATAAAGTGAAACTAGTACTCCCTTTATCTTGATAAGAAATGTTTTTAAATCAGAGTCAGGGGTTCTATACATAATAAAAATTAGAAGTTTAGTTCCACTAATTTTAACTGAACCTGCACAACATTCAAATGTATATTCTGTGCAGTGTTTTGAAACATCACTACTAATATTTCCCTCAGAATTTTAGCAGTGCAAATTGATGGTATTGTGGTGACAATATCAAAGTTATCAATCATACATGTCTTTGTGTACAATCTTTGGATGCTTTATGTGCTTATTATTCAAGCATATTCCACTGTTAGTCTCTCAAAAACTCAAATGTTTGTAAAGCTGTGGAACCTAACTACAGTGGTCATCATTCCATAAACTTACAAACTACTTAAACTAACTTATGCTTAGAACGGCATGTCTGAGAGAGGACTCGAACTTCTGATGGGGAATGGTCGTACACACTGCAGCAAGATGTCTTAGATCACATGGCAATTGCCACATGACAACTCATTCTGTCTCTGATTCAATTTTGCTGCAAAATACACGAGTTTATGTGGGTAAAAGGCATTTCTACTATTATTACAGTCGTATATATCTCATTTTCATATTTCTGTTCCACGATTTCTTTAATCATGATTGAATCTAATTAGGCCTATATTACAAAACTGAACACTAAATCTATTCTTATTTCCAAACTTACATTTGTACACATGAGAAACAAAAAAAAAAGTATTAAGCAGTACTTAACCCACACGAGGATCCTCATTTTTAAAAATTGCTTTCTTTCAAAATTATTACAATACCATTTTCCACAGTGGTGGCCCTAACTCTTTTTTGTTACATACTTTCAAGTGTTTTTTTATGACTATCATGCCACTCCCAGTTTCTGAGGTGTTCTTTGAAATCTCAATGCAGATCACAACCATATCATTTTCCATCCATGGTACATTAGAAGATGATTTTGGCCTTTGCTGATACAGTTTCCACTCATGTGCAAGGCCTACCTTCAGATTTTATGGACCCTACTCCCCTTCATCCAGGGACACATTATTAGGAGTCACACTTGCCTATGGCCCCACCCTCTCCACTATTGGGATGCCTACCAAAGCTATCAGCACTCTAAAAGGATAATCAGTCTACATTGTTTGCTCTGGTGGAACAGATGTGTGAACTGAACCCACTAATTATGATTCAAAGCTTTTGTGCCTCATGTATCACCTGCATCATGAGCACACTGACTTCATCTGTGACCTAATACTCATGTCTCCACAGTCCTGAAGTACAAGTTACAAAATATACAATTATTGACGACCTCCATTGCTCTACTCAGAAGTCAATCCTTCACCTGATACACGAGGAAACCCTAGGCAGTCACACACCCTTCCAATTTTTGCAATGCCTACAACTCTTGTTTGATGCAAGGATGTTGCTTTATGAGACACTTTGGTTGATCTGACTTAGAAAACTGTTCATTGGTCTGCAGATTCTTCTTCTTCCACAGGCAGTGGAATCCATTGGTTCACACCTGTGGAGGACAGACCAGGTCTACACCCTAATGAAACACATCTACGGTCTGAACCCATAAATCAAGTTGCTATCATTGCCCTGCAGACTTGCGCCACACATCCCACCTCAGTGCCTCTTGCCAGCTTACTGCCTTCACTTGTCTCCAGTGCTACCTACAGATCCGCCACTTTGTCCACCCCCATATACAAACATGCATCAGATGATGAATACCTGCCAGTGTACCCCAACTGCTGGTACCATGTAACATATGGGTACATAGCACAGAAATGCCAGCTGCCCTGCCTGCACTAAAAGAGCCTGTTATGATGAAATACTAATGTTCCTGCACAACTACATGACTGTAATGATATGTTGACGCTGCACTCCATCCAATCTATCTCCCATCAAAAGGCCACTTGTACATCATTAACTGATCCTTAAGCTACAAGTTCCCCATGGATTCTTGAGCTCATATATCACCTGTCCCTAGACGCATGGCACCACATTTTCACACACATTCTGAGCCACCAATGCCTCTATGCTTCTGCATATGGCACTGTCAAGCTGCTGCTCCACCTGACTAAGAAACTAATCTGCCCATGGACCTTACCCATGGCGGATATCACTGAGCTGATGCTGGCTATTGACTTCCTGTCACACCACCATCTATCCTTGGATGTCTCAAGTGGTTTCTTACTTCAGCATGCCTCCATCACAAATTTACCATGTAATCATGCTGGTCTGACTAGCATTTGTGTTAGGATTATCTATCATCTCCTGAGTGAGTCTAACACTCTTGAGGGTTAAGCAGTGTAAGTAGTGAATAGTTATGCTGAACTTTACAGGCAGGCTCTCAAGCACTGTGCCAAAAGAACACACTACATGGCCATATCTCTTCATTACCACAGATTTAGCTGCCACACAGAAAAGGTTCAGTACTCGCCCATATTGTCTGACTAATAATACCTTTGAGCTATCACTGATCTCACAAACAATGCCACACACCAGTCATTCCGTGATGCACTTTCGCCTCTGCTACTTCTGACTCAACAATAAATCCACCAAGATTAGCAAAACTCAACTTATGCTGATGTTCCACATGACACTGCCCATGTATTTCCTTGCCCCTCAGACATGCTGTGAGTGTATGACAAAATGTTGAACAGAGGAACCAAGTGACACAACATACCTCCTGGTACCTCCTTGACAACATTGACTGTTACTGGCAAACATTTGCCCTCTCTGCAGCCTGTTCATGCAGCACCTAGCAGACTCACAACACCTCATATTATAAGTATGACATCCACGTGCAGCACAGACAATGGACATGCTAAGCACACAATGTGCTCTGCACACATTATTCGTCTCGTGCTCGCTTTCCGCAAGCACAACAAATGTATGGTGTTTGCATCCATACTACCCCAACAGAGTAACAGTTAGGCTGCATTAATATCACATCTGTATTCCATGTGCCCCAAAGTTGCACTGAAGTACTTGCATAGAAGTAGAAGGAAAAGTGTACCAACTCCCAGTGAGTTAACACATGTAGGCTAGGACCGGTAGTGTACCCACAAACTACGAGCAGCACTGTTGCTTGAAACTCAAGTTTGCATGATTTTACTTCAGCAGATGGTCTATGTTGTGATTTTCCTTGCTTATTTTGTGAGTTTGTTTACAGTTTTGTGAATTAATTTTGAAAAGTTTGAGGGTGTATGGGGAGACTTCTGAGTTATAGTTATCTGTGTTTAAAGATGAGGGGGAACAAAAAATACCCAAGAGTTTCATTCTAGCTACAGAGAAACTAAAGGTAAACTGAAAAACTTTCAAAAAATTGAATTAATGTTGTTGTTGGTCCGTTTCTTTTCTTTTTCCCCCCCCCCCCCCAAAGTGGATGAAAGCAATTCATCACAGAGACAGAGATCTGATTCACAACTGTTGTATGTGCAATTCATATTTTAGTTTGGAACTTAATATGGAAGCAAATTTATTTATCATTGTCAGTAAAGAAGTTGAAATTACAAGAAAAAGATTGTCTCTAAAACAACTGTCCCTCATTTATATTCCAGTTTACTGAAATATCTATTGAAAGCATTACACAACAGATAAGCATCAATAAAATATTTGCAAAAGAGAAGCTGTGGTAAAGAAGAAGTTGCAATGTCTGCCAATGTTCCAACTTTTACAGGAGATATAATCAGAATGAATGTGTACCGAATACAGCAGTAATTTTACTGTACTTCGAAAACAGTTCTCAGGTGAAAAGTGTAACATGACTCGGTCAAATCTGCTAGATCAGGGCTTCTCAAAGTGTGGTCCGTGGATCCCATAGGGGTCGCCAATTCATTCAAGGGGGCCATGGTTACCTTTTATCAAAACTTGTAAAAGTTTTACTGCTATTATAAATCAAAAGAATGTGGAAATCAAATTCATCTCTGTTTTCTTCATGGGAAAACTATTCTTACATTCACATCAAAGTGTGTTACCAAGCAGTCAGTGGTTTCAGTTTCCAAGTGAGGACCTGTACATAGTTATTCAGTCCCACTGACTGTGGCCCCTCTGCTCCATTGTCCTGCAACAATATGGGGGTCTCGTTCTCACCAGCCCATGGCACTCAATGTGCAGTAACCTTTTGCACTTGATATTCAGAAATGGTGGGAGCTCATTCAACTAAGCAGAGCATTTGCTGCCACATATGCAATCTGAAACATCATTCAATGTTAAAGTTCCTTCGTCAGTGCACTACCTCTTTCATCATTTG
Source organism: Locusta migratoria (assembly GCA_026315105.1). Lineage (NCBI taxonomy): Eukaryota > Metazoa > Arthropoda > Insecta > Orthoptera > Acrididae > Locusta > Locusta migratoria. The sequence continues at coordinate 97,583,499 of CM048750.1, read as the reverse complement.
TTTTTTCATCAGTAATTTGCTTCCAACATGGATCGATGACTGAAATTGGGATCACTGAAGAAGTGAGCAGTTTTGCCATTGCTTTCAGACCAAAAGAAGCTCCTAGTGGAAATTAATGAGAAGTTACATGAAGTGCCACAACCAGATTTATTATGTGAAGACTCTGAAAGTGCTCCATTAGTCACAGGAGGTTGTATAAGTGGAATAACTAAAAGTGTAAGTACAATGAAAGATATTTCAATATGGGCTTTATCAGGACAGAAGAGGGTAAATCTCAGTGTGTAATTTGGGCCTGAGTCCTTCCAAAGAGTTTAAAGGTTCCAATTAAATTTTACCGTCATTTTGAGGGTACTCATCCTTGACTTTCAGACTAAAGACATTGATTTTTTAAAGAGGAATGGTACTGAATTAGCTGCTTCCCAAAACTGCAAAAAAATGCAAAAACAATTAATGCAAACTCCTTAAAAGCTTGTTAAGCTATCTTGTGACAAAGACAGGCAAAGCTCATACCATGGCAGAAACTCTCATGTAACTGTGTGTTAAATATATTGTTTCCTGTGTGCTAGATGAAAACACAGTAAAACTTGTATCGTAAGAAACACAGTATTGACATGTAAAAAGATGTAAAATAATCTCTAGTTTCTCACATACAACACAGTGCATTTTCTCCCCAAATGTATGAACCTGTTGACTTTGTGGGATCAGCAATTTTATTGGCTTTTGTCCATTATGGATAATCAGGATGTTCCACAGAGTACTACTTATTCTGCTAACCACTACCTCCTAATATAACAGGTGCTGAAATATTCCATGTATTGCTAAATTTTTTAAAAACCAATGAAATTGTATGCTTTAATTGCATTGATGTGTGCACAGTTGGTGCAAAAGCCGTGATGGGTTCAATGGTTGGAGTGATCATCAAAATAAACTCGAAGAACTGTAGCAGTAATCATTGTGCTCTCCATAGACATTCTTTGACTACGAAACAAATGCCTTCCTTCAAAGGTGTTTGATGAACTGTCCAAATTATCAATTACATAAAATCACAGCTGTTGAAGTTAAGACTTCTCACAATGCTGTGCGAAGGTATGGAGAGCTTTCATTGTTCCCTACTTTTCATACAGAAGTTAGGTGTTTCTCACATGGAAATGGAATCTCTCGATTATCTGAATTACGTTCATAAGTTCTAGCTTCTAGCTTTCCTTTTGGAATATACCGTAATACCAAATTAGCAGACCTGATTAATAAAGAAAATTGGCAGTGTATACTTGCTTATTTGGCAGATATTTTCTCCATAATGAACAAAATGAACGTTTCACTGCAATGACAGAGTTCAAGTATTCAAGAGGAAAATCAGTTTTTGGGTTGAGAGTTGTCAAGGAAGGGAATGTAAAGTGTTTTCCTTTCTTCAATGATATTTAAAGCCTGTGGCTAACAAGGATACAGGATGTAGTCATCTACCAGTTGTAGCTCATGTTAACAACAATGATGCCTGTCAATTCGGTTATGAGCTCATCCTCAGATTGTACAGGTCACTGACTGAATTGGTCAAGACTGATGCTGGCCTTTGGTTTGGAGTTGAGTGCCCAAGGGTGTCAACCAAAGACTCCATCAACTTTTTTATGGTTATGGCAGAGATTTATGGAACTGTGTTATTGGGTAGGGTTCTAGGACTTCCCTTGAAGAGTCAGGGGTTCACTATTCAAAGGAAGCAGTTACTAAGCAGAGAATTAGTTGAGTGCACATGTTTTTTTTTTTTTTTTTTTTTTTTACTCTAGGAATATTTTATGTTCTGATAAGTACTTGCCAGTCTACATGCAGACAGTGAAATCAAGTCATGTTCAAATGAAAGACACTTAGAATCGTTCAAAAGTTCAAATTCCTGAGTATCAGAGCCTTTACATTCCATCATGCAATGTTGAATTTTCTATCCCCACTCTTACCTCCCCCCCCTCCCGACATCCTTCCCTCTCCACTACCCACCTCACTCAAGTCTAGATGCTTGTTGCACTGTAGTGACCAGACATGGTGGTTGTGTGGTATTGTTGTCTGAGTGATTGTATATTTTTCTTTTTCTGAAGAACACCATGGCCAAAAATTTAAGTTGTGTGAATGTCATTGTCTATTTTTCATGCCTGTCAGCATCTCAGCGAGCCTCTTTATGGTGAGTTGTTATCCATCCTTCATTATTGACATTCCAATTGGATTTTCCGTTGTTAAAACAATAACTACCCTGTCATACCATTGCGAGAAATCTTGCTAAGAACCTGAAAATATTTTTGTCCAATGTAAAATCCTTAAGTGGGTCAAAGGCCTCTATCCAGTCACTTATTGATCATTCTGGTGTGGTGATTAGGATAGAAAAAGGAATAATTCAATTAGTCTTACAGAAATACTGGAAAAGATTAATATTCATAAGAGATAGAGCAATTGGACATTACTTACCTCAATTCCATTCATTTCCATATCCCTAACAGACACACTCAAAAAGAGAAATAAAGAAAAAAAAAAAACAATGAAAATAGATACATAACACAAGTTATTTGCTTTGTCCGGTAGGAGAAAGGGAATAGAAAGAAAAGCTGCTCACAAGCTAGGCCATGAGGTAAGGATAGAGTGAAAGGTGATATCTAGAGCTGAGATAAGTTCAGAGAAAATGGAAAGATGAAGTTTGAAATTCAACATTTAAGAAATCATTCATGCAGGAGGACCTTACAAACATACTCTCATTAGATCATCAAACAAACTCCCAAATGGTAATAAGCATACCTCCTGTAGAGAATGATCTGAGAGAGTTGAAAACAAATAAGTTGCCATGTCCAGATGGGATCATAATTTGGTTTTACAAAGAGTACTCCATGACATTGGTCCTATACTTAGCTTGAATTTACCATGAATCATTGATCAAGTGCAAAGTCCCAAGAAAGTGGAAAAAAGTGCAGGTGACTCCCATTTATAAGAAAGGAAAATGAATAAAAAATCATAATGGACCTGTCTAATTACAGACCAATAACATTGACATCATTTTCCTGTGGAATCCTTGAGCATATTCTCAGTTGGAATATCATAAATTTTCTCCAGACAGAAAAGTACCTGTCATTGCATCAGCACAACTTTAGGAAGCATCACTTGTATGAAACTCAGCTTGCCTTTTATTTCTCAAATAACGTCCTGTGAGTTGTGAATGAAGGGCACCAAACAGACTGCATATTTCTACATTTCCAGAACATGTTTCTGTACCACAAACTGCTAACAATGATACAAGCATTTGGAATAGGTTCCCACATATGTGAGTGGCTTAAAGACTTCATAATAGAACCCCATATGTTGTCTTTGATTGGAAATGTTCATCAGAAAAAATGATATTGACGGGAGGGCTCCAGGGAAGTGTGATAGGGCCATTATTAGTTTCTATCTAGATAAATGACATTTCATACAGATGATGTAGCAATCTGCAGCTGTTTGGTAGTGATGGTGTTGTGTATGGATAGGGGTCGATATTGAATGACTGTAGTGGGTTGCAGGGTAACCTAGACCAAATTTTTAGTAGGTGTGAGGAATGGCAAATAGCTCTAAATGTAAAAAATGTAAGGCAATGTGGATGAATAGGAAAAACAATTCCATAATACAGCATTGGTACTTGGCTGCTTGACAATCTCCATTAAATATCTGGCTGTAATATTGCAGAGTGATATGGAATGGATCTAAGGTGTGAGGACAGTTATGAGGAAGGTGAATAGCTGATTTCGGTTTATTAGAAGAATTTTGTAAAACCACATATAAAACGCTAGTGTGACCACATCCAGTGTATTGCTCAAATGTTTTGAAATCCCTCCCCCTCCCCCCCCCCCCCCCCCACCCCACCCCTCCAGATTGGTTTAAAGTAAGACTTAAAAGCAATTCAGAGGTGGGCTGCTAGGTTTTTTGGTGGTAATTTTGATAAATGTGTGATAGTACCAGGAGGCTTTGGGAACTGAAATGGTATTTTTGGAGGAAAGGCAATTTTCTTTTTGAGAAATACCATTAAGCAAATTTAGAGTGCTTGAATTTGAAGCTGACTGCAGAAAAATTCTACTGCTGCCAACTTACATTTCATGCAAAGATAAGATAATAGAAATTATGGCTCTTACAGAGGCATACAGGCATTTATTTTCCCCTCATTCTATTAGTGAATGATTGTTAGTTGTATGACATACCAATCCAACATTCTTCTGGTGGTGGAGTCTGGAATAAGAATGTAGATCTAGATGCTCTGTTGGTTACTACATTGTCCAGATTTGAAGGAAATGTTCAGAATTACAATTGAATTAGCCATATACTGGATGTAGCCAACAAACTACGGAGCATAGGTAAACCAGGAGGAAGTTAGATATGGAGGGGCTTCATGAAACTGTGGTAAGGACTGGGTTATAAATACAAAATCAGTGGGTAATGCAGGAGTTGCTCTAATACTGAATAAGAAAATAGGGATGTGGGCAAAGTGAATGCTTTATCACAGCCGCGATAGTCACAAGGCCAACACCAACCACAGTATTCTCATTGTGATGGGAGTCTGGAAACACTGGAAAGGGTCAGATTGATTTTATATTGCAAAACATAGATTTCAAAACAAGGATTTAAACTAACAATGGGAAATACAGGCTGGAACATCAATAATAAAGAATAGATAAGAACTCACTGTGAAGATGATCACTGAGCTACAGACAATCACATTCACACAACTTAATTTTTTTAGAATGAACTTTATCAGAAAAAGAAACATGTTCACACTATCGCTCAGATATAACTGAAGCACACATGACCATCTCTCTGACCACTGCAGTGCAGTACGCATCTTCACATTAATGAGGGGAGTGGAGGTTAAGGATGCCAGGCAAGAGGGTTGATGGAATATCTCATATTGCATTATGCATTGTAAAGTGTCTGATAGGGGCAGCAAAGTGCTGAACAACACACTCAATTTTAATGGCTGCTTTACAACTCAAACCATCTCGATTCTCCCCTCCACCACCAGTTCTTGTGAACTGCATGGGTGTGGTTTCTTCAACGCATTCTATAGTCCCACAACCACCCTGACCTCAACCTATGATAACTTATCATCCTTCCATCACATGCCTATCTGTCCCCCACATCCCTCACTCACCATCCTGTTGTTGTTGTTTTGGTCTTCAGACTGGTTTGATGCAGCTCATCACCCTACTCGATCTTGAGCAAGCATCTACATCTCCTCTTAACAATGGCAGCCTGCATCTATTTGAACCTGCTTACTGTATTTGTCCCTTTTTTTTGTTGTTTTGTTTTTACTTTTCTTTCCAATGCCATTCTGCATTTTATATCCTCTTTACTGCAAACACCATATGTTATTTTTCTGCAGAAGTGACAAAACTCATTTACCACCTTTATTGTCTCTTTACCTAATCTAATTCTTTCAGCATTGCCTAATTTTCTTACACCATATTCCATTACCCTTGTTTTGTTAATATTCATCTTATAACCTGCTTTCTAGACACAGTCCATTCCATTCAATTGCTCTTCCAGGTCTTTTTCTGTCTTTGACAGAATTACTATGTTTTTGACAAATCACAAAGTTTTGATATCTTCCCCCTGAACTTTAATCCCTTCTCCAAATTTCTTCTTGCTTTCCTACACAGCTTGCTGAATGTACAGATTGAATAACAGCAGGGAAAGGCTACAACCCTGTCTTACTCCCTTCCTCACCAATGCTTCCCTTTCATACTCTTCAACTCTTATAACTGCTGTCTGGTTTTTGTACAAGTTGTAAATAACCTTCCGTTCTCTATATTTTACCCTGCTGACTTCAGAATATGAATGAGTGTATTCCAGTCAACATTGTCAAAGGCTTTCTATAAATCTGCAAAAGCTACAAATGTAGATTTGCCTGTTCTTAATCTATCTTCTAAGATAAGTGGTGATATGAGTATTGTCTTGTGTGTTCTTACATTTCTTTTAAATTCAAACTGATTGTCCCCAAGGTTGGCTTCTACCATCTTTTCCATTCGTCTGTAAATAATTCAAGTTAGGATTTTGTAACTGTGACTATTAAATTGATGGTTCTGTCTGAGCAGCTTTCTTTGGAATTGGGAAAATAACATTTTCTTGGAGTTTGAGGGTATTTCACCTTTCTCATAAATATTGCACACCAGTTGGAAAAGTTTTTTCATGTCTGGCTCTTCCAGAGACTTCAGTAGATCTTATGGAATGTCATCAACTCTAGGGGCTTTGTTTCAACTCAGGGCTGTCAGTGCTTGGTCAAATTCTGCTCTTAGTATAGTACCTCCTATTCATCTTCATCTACTGCCTCTTCCCTTTCTACAATGTTGTCTTAAATTTCATTTTGTTTGTAGAGCTCCTCTACCTCTTTGCACCTTTTGATTTTCCCTTCTTTGCTCAGAAGTGGTTTTCCATCTGAGTTATTGATATTTGTTAGCAAATGCTGTAAAATAAACTCGAAATAAGTCTGGTTTTGCGGGGTTTATTACAAAAATAAATTACGTTACACTCCGATGACGGATGACAACACACACACACACACACACACACACACAAAACACAGATGCTACACAAGAACCAAAACACACCTCAGAAGTTAACATAAGAAAAGATCATAATTAGTTTCTTTGCTTTTAAGAAAAAATAACATTAACATTGTACCTTTAACATCCTCCCTCAATGTTAATTATTGGTGTTACAAGGACTGAACTACAATACTTAAAAAAGTCCTAGCAAGGCCCTAAACTTTTCAAATTTAATTTTACCAAGTGGCTTTGTCAGGATATCAGCTTGTTGCTCATTTGTGCCAATGTGCTTTATACAACTTTCTTAGCATCAACTTTCTCCCTGAGAAATAAAATTTTTACATCTATATGCTTCAGTTTATGATGAAACTGTGGGTTCTTACAAAGGCTTATTACTGGTAAGTTTTCTTCATAAAGTACAACAGCCGTTTGACTGCCAGAAAGATTATAGTACAAATTACTAAGCCAACAGGCTTCACTAGTAGCCATACTTAAGGCTACAAATTCTGATTCGGTTGATGACAGGGATACTGTAGGCTGCTTCTTAGATGCCCATGAAACACTACAACCGAACAGATAACCACTTGTGGACTTTCTGTCTACTCTGTCACCAGCCCAATCAGAGTCTACATAACCAGTTATGGTATCTGCACCCTTTTTATCCCTAGCATATAACAGACTAAGTTGTAGGGTACTTTTAATGTAACGAAAGACACGTTTTAAAGCACTCCATAAATCTTGACTTGCACATGATTCGTATCTGCTTAGAATACTTAATGCTACACAAATATCTGGTCTTGAACATAACATGGCATACATCAGTGACCCTATTAATCTTCTACATCTTTTCTCAATGCTTTCATTTTCAGATGTTTCTCTTTTCAGCACACTGTGATCAAAATTTTCCTCAATAGGAGTTGAAACAGAATTACACTCATACATATCAAAAACTTTTAATATTTTTTCAAGATAGGTACTTTGAGAGATAGTAACAGTTCCCTCCCTTAAATTCTGAACAATAATAACCACTTAATAACAACTTTAAATTGTCAATTTCATTTTGAGAAGTTGAAGCTATGAGCAAATCATCAATATAAACAAGTAGGTATGTTTTACTGCTGTTATCTGCCTTTGTATATAAACAATACTCAAAATCACTTCTCACAAATCCTAAACCAGTTATAACTGTGTGGAACTTAATGTTCCAGTTTTTTGGTGAGTCCTTCAAACCATACAGAGCCTTTTTTAGTTTGCAAACTTTACCCTTCATTTTGCTGAAGCAGCCAACAGGCAAGCTGACATAGTAATCTCCAACTATCTCTCCATATAGGAAAGCACTACAAACATCCAGTTGATAGATGGGTAAGTTGTTATCATTACAAAAAACCAAAAAACATCGCACTGAAGTTAACTTTGCTACTGGGCTGTAAATTTCTGAATAAGTCAATGTTTGTTGGAAACCTCTAGCTACAAGGGCGAGCTTTATAAGAGACATTGTTACCTGTTTCATCTCTTTTCCATCTAAAAACCCACTTTGTGTCAATAATGTTACAATAATTTGGCTTACATACATAATCCCATGTATTATTTTCTTCAAGTGCTTGCAGCTCTCTTGCTATGGCTTCTTTCCAGTTTTCAGCATCACTACTAGACATTGCTTCATCGTAGGTGCTGGGGGTCGACATCATTCACAGCTGTCAACAGTCTCAACTCATAATCTTCTAAGTAATTTGGAAGTTGGATATTTGTTCTGGGTCTCAGATTGTATGACTTCACATTCTCAACATCCACATTTTCAAATGAATCTTCTTCATGTTGTCTGTAGTTTTCTTGTTATTCTCCAAGCTGACTTCTATCTTCTCCTACAAGCTGAGTCCTCGTTTCCACTTCTTCCTGCCCCTCTGATTCTGATGTTTGATCTGTATTTTCTTCATCACAACAGATAGTATCGGACTCCACTACAGGGACATCAGTTTCCTTCTTCCGTTGTGATACTGCTGGTGACAAGAACACAACATCTCGATGCAACTCAACTCTCTTTGTGGAAGGTATAAATATTCTGTACCCCTTCACATCATCATCATAACCCCTAAATAAACCTATCTTGTTTTTGGGGTCTAGTTTTAGTCTCTTTTCTTTGGGCACAAGTACAGACACATGAATCCCAAATATTTTCAAGTCTTCCAAAGTTAATTCTCTGTCATAAAAGGCTTAAAAAGGAGTTTTACCTCTGGCAGGACTTGGACCAGTTCGATTCAGTACATAAGCCGCTGTGTTAACTGCTTCAGCCCAGAAATGCTTGGGCATACCTGAAATCATTGAACGTGCAGCTTCAACCAGGGTGCGCATTTCTCTCTCAGCTCATCCATTTTGCTGTGGTGTGTACACAGTGCTCCTTTGATGGGTTATTCCATTTTCCTTCAAATATGTACGTAAATCGACATTCATAAACTCCAGTCCATTATCATTCCTTAGAACTTTAATTTTTTGACCAGTTTCTCTATCAGCGTTTGCAATAAAGTTTCTTATCAACCCTTAAATTCATTCTTTTGTTTCATGAAAAATACTTTGTGAAAACCTGAATAGTCATCCTTCAATAGCAAGAAATATCTCGCACCTCCAAGCGAACACGTCTCCATTGGTCCACAGATGTTTGCATGAATTAATTCAAGTGGGGCACTGGCTCTTGATGTACTGATGGTGAAGGGTAAGCAATGTTGTTTACCTGTCAAACACTCTTCACAAGTGAGAAAGTCGTCAATGAAGGCCATTCCTTCACGAGACAAAAACTCTTTCACATGTGTTATACTCTGATGGCACAATTTTTTATGCCAAACACTTAAGTTTTCAACACTCAGGTTCCTTCAATTTGTCCAGGTACCATCTCTTTATTTTCCTACCTTTCATGACCAGTAAGGTATGGTCAGAGTCTATATCTCACATTTCCAAACACACATAAAAAACAACCTCGAAGCCACCAAACACATATTCACAGAGAAACAAAAACAATATGTCACACAGAAGAACCCAAGAGCATCCACACTCAGAAGCCAACCCAAGGTACATAAACAAAATCTCCCAGTGAGACCTGTAATCAACTACAGGAATGCACCATCATACTATGTGGCAAAACAAATGAACAAAATCCTAATGGAACACTATCAACTGGAGAACAACAGAACAGTGAAAAACACAAATGAACTTATAACACAAATAAAAAACTTATACATTCCACAAACAGCAACACTCATCTCTTTTGACATAGAAAGCATGTATTCCTCAATACCCACCACAGATACAGTAACACTAATTGAAGATAACCTAATGGCTCACAACAAACTACCTGCAGAGAATGTTAGAGAAATAACCAAAACTCTTAAGGTAGTCATATCCCAAAACTACTTTGAATTTGAAAAATAATTTTATCTACAAAAAGATGGACTACCAATGGGATCCCCTATATCAGGAACACTGGCAAATATCTTCATCAATCACATAGAGAATACAATATTTAATACAATCATTACAGAGAAAAAATACAAAATTGTCTACTGGTACAGATTTGTAGATGACATAATTTGTATGGTAGATGAATCTGCAGAGAGAATACAACAGCTCCACACAGACATAAACAGTATACACAGCAACATTCAATTCACAATGGAGAAAGAAACAAACAGACAGATACACTTATTGGACATAACAATAAAGAGAAACAATGATAAGCACACATTTGACATCTTCAGAAAACCAACAGCAACAGACACAATCATACATGCCACTTCCAACCACCCCCATAATCAAAAACTAGCAGCTCTAAGACACATGTTACAGAGACTGAACAATCCCACTAAGCAAGGAAAACTATGGGAAAGAATTGAAAACAATACAACTTATAGCTAAAAACAATGGCTATAACACCCAAACAGTAGAAAGACTCAACCAAAAATCAAAACACAACTAATGAAAAATTCCAAGAATCACAAAGTACAAACACTCAAAACTCTCACAAACACAGACAAGGCAACACACACAGACACACAAAACACCAACACTCATGACACAATCAGCAAAAATAAATGGTACACCCTTACATACAAACACAAATCAACACACAAAATAGCAAACATACTAAAGAAGCAAGGTTTACAAATTGCATATAGAACAAGAAACACACTTCTGTCACAGTTGCAAACAACAGATAAACCAGACAAATATGAACGGGCAGGTATATACCAGCTAGAATGCGAGAATGCAAATCGGTATATCTAGGAATGACAGGCAGAAACTTCAAAACCAGATACAAGGAACATATAAGAAGCTGGAAGTATGAAAATAGCCACTCCACCTTTGCAGAACACCTGGTAGAACACGGACATGAACCATTCACCATGGAACAAGACATGAAAATTATCAGAACCAATAATTGAGAGAGAGAAATCCTGACACTAAAAGAAAACTTTCACATACAGAGAGCCTTGGCAATGAATAAAAAAGTGATCAATGATGAGATCAACATAAGTAACAACTCACTGATCAAGCTGGCCACAAAAACAGTGACAAACAATAACAAAACATGAAATGCCCTACCTCTTTCTCCCTCTCGCTCCCCTCCCCCTACTCCCATATTCACAAAAAACTAATACAAATAATACACACACACACACACCCATACACACAAAAAACTAACACAAATAACAACACACACACACACACACACACACACACACACACACAGTCTACACAGACACCAACACAAACAGCTGATACACTCAGAGATACAAGGAACACAAACAAGAGATAGACGAAAAGCGACAGTTGGCAACACTAAACACTGTAAACAAACGTTCAAAAACAAGTGCACAGTGAAGTGGTGATGCAAGGGCTTTCTTCAAGACCGAAAATACCACATCCAACTGAAGACCTCACAAACATCTCCATGAAGACACACATGGAATAAAACAGAAAACCGTAAGTAGGGCCAAAAACTGCATAATTAAATTAACTTTGCAAAAGCTAGTGCTACAGAAGTTGTTTCTAACCTAGTAGATCCGAACTTTAGTAATTGTAACAAGACTGTTAACTGTCATACTGTGAAAAATACCTATAATATTATGACTGTACTACAATATTATACAAAAATAACATGTATTACAGGCCACTGATGATGCTTCATAAATAAAGAAGCGAAACGCGTATGGCACACAAAAAAAGCCTTTCATTTAGTTGCTAAAGACGGTAATACACCTCCACCAATAAAATATCTGTCCTGGCAGGATTTGAATCACCAACACTGTGGTTGGAAGGCTAGAAGTCTACTACTTGGCTTGTTGTTCAGTCTATCAGCTAGTGCCCAAGTGGAGCAATCTACCAGGAATTGTACTTGGTGTACAGAAACTAACTTAATCTGTAGATTTCAGCAAACCTTTCAGCTACATCCTGGAACTGTGATGAACATCAGCACCATACATGCCTAAGTCCAGTGGAGAAGTTGATAATTGCAGAACACTGTCTGAATACAAGACATAATATGTTTTGTGAAAAGGCAGAAATTGTATCCCTGGCTTCATCTTTTTGTGATAGCATTGTTGAGAAAGCAATACATATCCATACAGCTGACAATCTCATCAACAGGGATGCGGGATTTCAGTTGAGTACAGCCTGGAATCTTACATTGGGTGCTATTGAATCATGCCAAGAAAGTCAAGATTTTTCAATAATGGACCCATCATATATTTGGTTTAGTTACAGCGAGTAACACCTGGTCGTACTGTTAGTTAATACAACACATGCACAGATAAGCAGAGGGCACTTAAGATTAGTATATTACTATGCATGTGTTGTTTGCATACATACTTTTTATTCGTATGTATTGATGTGCAGATGTGTCATTATTGCTTAACCACAACCAAGGTTCAACCACCTGAAGATGTTGGACAGTTGGTCCAAGGAAATATTGTGGGATTTGCACAATGTCATCTGGTACCAAACTCGTGAAGAGTATTTGCTACCCATACTTCTTCTACTGTATTTCTTTCCCCCATTTCAGTCAATTGTTACCCAATGTTCCCTCTGAAACTCCCAACAGCCTCAGGTTCCTTCAATTTATCCAGCTTTTATGTCCTTACTTTTCCAGCTTTTAGTAGTTCCTTCAGTTCTAATCTACAGTTCATAATCAATAAATTATTGTTGAGTCTATGTCTGCCCCTGGGTACATCTTACAGTTTATAACCTGGAAGATGATTGCTGAGCCACAGACAGGCACATGAAATAGACAATCCCATTCACAAAACTTAAATTTTCAGCCATGGTCTTCATCAGAGAAAGAAACACACTGTCACAAATCACTCAGGCATAAGTCAAGCACATATGATCACCATATCTAGTCTGTCCATCACAAGCATCTTGACATTAAGGAGGGGAGGGGGATGTATGCCAGGCAAGGGTGGGGATGTAACATTCTGTGTTGCATGCAAATTGTAAATGCTCTGATAGGCGGGAATGTGAGTTGGTGCTTGGAATGCAGTAAAGGCAATATGCAAGAGAGAGAAAAAGAGGATGTATAGAAGCATGTTTTGGGAGGGGAGAGAGAGGCGAGGGGGGAAACATTAAAATGATAAAATTAATAAATAAAATAAAATTACTTCATTAAATGTATATTTAAAAATTTAAAAATATAATAAATAAAAGAATAATTGGAAGAAAGACATGAATTGTAGGGAGATACAATATAGTGCTACCTCCATGAACCACAGACATTTTGAGGGTGGGGTGGCTTGGTATCTCAATGAAACAGATAACCATACTGGAGGTGCAACCACAGTGGAGGGATGTCTGTGGAGAGGCCAGACAGAGTGGTCACTGAAGAGAGGCAGCAGTCTTTTCAGAGTTGCAGGAGCAACAGTGTGCATGATTGATCGAGCTGGCCTTGTAATATCAGCTAACATGGCTTTGCCATACAGTTACTGCAAATGGCTGAAAGCAAGGGGAAACTACAGCCATTAATTTCCCTGAGGACATACAGCTCTACTGTGTGAATAGATGATGATGGCATCCTCTTGGAGAAAATACTCCAGAGGCAAAATAGTCCCCAGTTTTAATCTCTAGATGGGGACTACTCAAAAGGATGTTGTCATCAGGAAAGACAATACTGACATTATACAGATCAGTGCGTTGTTATGCTTTTAGTACCCAAAAACACTACATGTTGAAGTATACAATACTGTTTATTATCATACTTTGATGGTACACTAATATTCTAAATAAATGAAAAAATTCCATATAAATATTTCATAACACCACTGTCTGATCACATTCATTATATTAGTCTCTTAATTTTGATCTCCTTATATTAAATTAGTTAATTCATTATAACAAGTTGTACATTGTGCAATCATTATTGTTTGGTGACAAATTTTAGTATGAACATTTCCTATGTCTTTCGTAATGTACTTACTTGTTTGCAGTGCTCTGCTTACCTTAAAACTGCATAATTACTTTAATTTAATCATTATTATTATTAGAAACAAACCTGTCTATTGCTCTAGTCGTAAATTACTTACAATCATAATTTCCATTTTGCTTTGATACAAAATTACAATCCTTATTATTGTCATAATTTTGCTTATATCTTCTTTATGAAAGATTCATTTATGTTCAATAGATAGCATATTTAATGTTGCAACTTCCTTGTTATAGAATGTTCTATAAATTCATATAATTTATTAATACGTGCAATTTGGTGCGCACACAGTCATTAAGTCAGTCTTTCTTCAGCCATGAAATTGTATGTCAATCTGTAATCAGTCTGAGTATGTCAGTTTTTGTATGTGTGTCAATTATTTGTGAATAAACTAATGACTTTTATCAACAACATGTACACATTTTATGATTCCATGGATATTTAAGAACCCATCGTTTTGATGATAACATACAGGGAGGCGAGCTACTGAAGCTGTCACTGAACAACCAACAAAAGGTGATGTATGACATTTATTTATGAAACACCTTTGGAGCGTGCAACATTAGATCCCTTTATCAGGTAGGGGGGTTAGAAAATTTAAAAAGGGAAATGGATAGGTTGAATTTAGATTTAGTGGCGATTAGTGAATTTCAGTGGAAGGATGAACATGATTTCTGGTAAGGTAAGAACAGAGTTATAAATATAAAACCATTTGGGGGTATTACAGGTTTAGGTCTAAAAATGAATAAGAAAACAGGAATTTGGGTAAACTACTATGCACAACACAGTTATCACATTATTGTAGTCAAGATAGGTACGAAGCCAACACCAACCACAGTAGTACATGTTTATATACCAACTAGCTCTGCTGATGATGGCTACACCAAAGAAATATATGAGGAGATAAAGGAAATTATTCATTCAGTTAAAGGGGAAGAAAACTTGGTTGTGATGGGTGAATGGAATTTGCTAGTAGGAAAATAAAGGGAAGGAAACATAGGAGCTGAATATTGACTGGGAAAAAGGAAGCCAAGGCATACCGTATATTTCTGCAGATAAGACGACATTCAGATAAGACGAGGTACAAAAATTTCATCAAGATTTTATAGTTTAAGCATGTATCTGGCCTATAAGATGACCCCCAAGTTACCGTATTTACCCGAATGCATGCTGCACTCTTTTTTCTGGTTTTCAGGATGTAAAAATACTCCTTTGATATGGATTCAGAGACAAAGCTTCATGAAAATGCCATTAGAAGCCACCATAAGTAGTTTTTGTGATCGGAACACCTGGATTTCACCCTTTGTTGCAGTGTTTGCGGTCTGCTTTTGAACTTTTGTGCGTGTAGTGCTACATTGTATCCGATCATGAAGAAGCATGTTGTTTTTTACACCACGAAGCTGAAAAAAAAGGAATTTCTTTCGGCGAGACGACATGTAATCACGCCGATGCATATCTTATGCGGGTGAAAACATTAAAAATTGCCCGAGAACAGAAGATGAAGGATTTCGAAGGAAGCTGCAATTATTGCATATAGTTCTGAAATATTATAGCCCTTTCACTTCTCCATTTACTCTAATCATTTCAGTGCAACTCTGGATATTTTGAGAAATTATTTTAGACAAGCAATATTTTAAAATCACGCTGCGTTGTAAATAATTAATTCTATTTCTGCTTTATGGCATATAGGTTATCTTATGTACCCTTGTCAACTCAATAAATTAAAAAAATTAATAAAGCTCAAAAGCAAATATTTGAAAAAAAATGCACAAAACTTTTTTTTCTTAAATATTTCCTCTACAATGTAAATTTCATCAGGGTAATATCGCAGATGTACTGCATAGTGCGGCTATAGCAAGGCTTCAACCTCTAAATGATACATATTGAATCGATAAGTTTCAAATCGATGTGTATGGAAAAGCAAATGTTTCTGAACCGGGCATTAGCGCTAAAAAAAAAATTGTTATATACCTAACCTAACTTTAACTTTCAAAAAAAGTATCCGTAGTGTGGCCTTAAGAAGGTTTGGTATTAGTTAAAAAAGAAGTTTTTATTTTTTTTTATTTTTTTTTTTTTTTTTAGTACTTGAGGGCGCGTAGCGGCCGAATCTACGGTTCAAAAACACTAAATGATTTACGGTTGTACGTTCGATATATATCATTTCAGGCCGAGCTACTTCGAGTGTAAACTTTCTTGTAAATTACCCAGAAAGCTGTACTGTTAGATTCCTGCCTAACCACATCCTTTAAAATCACGACATATTCATAAAAATCATAACATTCGCCTGTTCGATACGTATTGTTTTCATACTTAAACGCTTCGATATATATTGTTTGGAGGTCGAAGCCATGCTATGCAACATATGGGACGTCGTATAGGTAGCTGTACCAATAACGTCCACACTCTTTTATAACAATCTTTTACTAGTCGCTCGATATACAAAGTTTTTAGCAAACACCAAGTAAACACAAACAAATTGCACGCTACTTTAGTTTACAGTCCAAAGACCACCGTCTGTGAAAGATATCACACTTCCTCGCTGGTGGTGATCTCAGAGGAATCGATCGCCGCCACACAGCTCCCCCCCCTGCAGTATGGAGTACCCGTCCGTGAGCGGGGGGGGGGGTGGGGGGGGTGGTAGATGGTCATCTGGAAGGAGTGTCACTGGTAACTCTTCTGCATCATCGGGGAGTGGGTGAGATGTCGGAGCCCATGGTGTGAAACAGGGCCAGAGGACGTTGTAGTCCTCGAAACCAGCTGGGCGACGAAGGCGGCGGCCGATCCTGGAGTGGGGTGAAGGTGGGGTCGTGGCACTGGGGAAACGAAGTAGCACAAGACCTGAAGCACACGAAAATGCTCTGATGGAACCACTCGTTGCACTCGTGGGTAGGGGAAAACGTCGCACCACCCGGTGGCTTAGGGGGGTTGAGGAGCCTGTGGCACACGCATCCGTGAGGAGGACGTACACTGTCGAACCTTTGATGACTACAGCCAACCGTGTGATTTCGTCAGGAGGTACGCATGTTGTCAACTCAACTATCCTACCCTGTTGCGTGACATTGTTGTGTACTGTTGGCGGGGAGAAACCTGTGAATGGAGCGTCCCTGTGGGACAGTGAACGGTGTGTGTTGGTGTCATAGGGTGACTTGCTCGACCGTGGGCGTTGAGGGGCGGGTGGGGGGTAACCGGTCTGGTTCGAAATAGAGACGTGCGGGCAATTGGTCGATTGCGAGTGATTGGCGGTGCTCGGCGGTGGGCAAGTTTGGTTTGTTGCATATTGGGAGGTGTCACTCGGATGAGAGCTGGTGGAATGTAACACCTCTGGTTGCGAGTCCAATGGGGGAGGGTTTGGCTCGGTGTGGACGAGGGTGGTGTGAACCCTCGGAAAGGAGAGTCCTGAGAGCTGCAAGCATCAAGTGTGCTTGACGTGGGAGCATCTACAAGGTGAGGAGCTACAGGGGGCTCAACGAGGGCAGGCTTTATCCTGTGTAGTGACACAGTGATGGGGGTATTTCTCACCAGGATGTCCATTGTCTGGCTTGAACGTTTTACCACCTTGTAAGGGCCGGTGTACGGAGGCTGTAAGGGCGTCCGCACTGTATCATCTCGCAGCATGACGAACTTGCACGTGCTCAGAGTGTGAGGGACATAAGTGCAAGGGGGTGTGTGACTGATGGGAGGTGCAAGTTTCAGATTGGAGCAGTGGAGTCTGACTCTCTCGACCAAGGTAGGTAGTTCAGGAAGAACAGGCACTGGTGTCGGAGAAACGAGCTCCCCTGGGAGGACCAAGGTCTGTCCGTAGACTAACTCTGCAACCGTGCCATTTAGGTCCTCTTTGTAGGTCGCGCGGAGTCCGAGAAGGACAAAAGGTAAGGCCTCTGTCCACAGAGTGCCGTGGCAGCTTAGGGAGGCTTTCAGAGTTCTGTGCCATCTCTCTACGAGGCCATTACTCTGTGGGTGGTAGGAAGTCGTATGGATTCTTACGATACCGCACAGAGTACAAATGGCTTTAAACAGTGCCGACTCGAATTGTCTGCCTTGATCCGAAGTTAGTACAGAAGGGCAGCCAAAGCGGGTGATCCACAATTCCAGGAATGCACGTGCTACTGTCTCAGCCGTGATGTTTGGGAGTGGGATTGCTTCTACCCAACGTGTTGTCCTATCTATTGCAGATAAGACATAGCGGTAACCTTCCGAAGGGGGAAGGGGTCCCACCAGGTCGATGTGGACATGCTGGAAGCGTCTGGAAGGGACAGAAAAGGTGCCGAGTGGGGGCGAGGTGTGCCTATTTGTTTTGCTGCATTGGCAAGGAATGAATGATCGAGCCCAGGCTTGGCAGTGCCGGCGTATGTTATGCCAGATGAAACGTTCGGTTACCAGTCTTGTTGAAGCGCGCACCCCTGGGTGTGCCAGGTTGTGCAGCTTCGAAAAAACCTCTCGTTGAAGTGGCTGTGGTATGAAGTGGCGAAGTGTGCCCATAGATTCGTCGCACCACACCTCACCAATCACACCAGGGAAAGTTGATCGTACTGGTTTCAAAGATGAACTGTGATTGGAGATTAGTGACATTGTCTGCTCGTCAGCTGACTGCAATGCAGCGAGGTTAGATAGATCCAGGAGGGTGGTGACGGCGTCCACTCTAGAAAGAAAATCGGCCACTACATTGTCGGCCCCTTTTATATATCTGACGTCGATTGTAAATTGGGATATCTAATCAAAGTGTCTGAAGCGGCATGGGGGCGGGTCAGCTGGTGTTTTTTTTATAGCGGCCGCGAGCGGTTTATGGTCAGTAAGCACAAAAAAGTTTCGACCTTCGACCTCTGAGCGGAAGTGTTTTATCGCCGCATATACCGCGAGTAGTTCTCGGTCAAAAGCGGAATATTTCTTCTGAGCCGAGTTCAAATTTTTTGAAAAGAATAGTAGGGGCACTGTAGTATCGCCGACTGTCTGACTTAATACAGCTCCTATCGCCATGTCACTTTCATCCGTAGTGATGGACAATTCTGCGTCGGGATGCGGGTGGGTGATAGTGACTGCACTCGCGAGTAGCTTCTTAAGATTCTCAAATGCAGCTTCCATTTGGAGTGTCCACTGTACTGGTCGGGCGCCCGATGTTTGTGGCCCGGCGAGTGCGTCTGTAAGGGGGGGCTTGTACTTCTGCTGCAGCCGGTAGGTGCTTGCGGTAACATGGGACGTCGTATAGGTAGCTGTACCAATAACGTCCACACTCTTTTATGACAATCTTTTACTAGTCGCTCAATATACAAAGTTTTTAGCAAACACCAAGTAAACACAAACAAATCACACGCTACTTTAGTTTACAGTCCAAAGACCACCGTCTGTGAAAGATATCACACTTCCTTGCTGGTGGTGATCTCAGAGGAGTCGATCGCCGCCACAAACACATCTGCGTAATTACAAATTTCAGACTAAATTTCAATCTAATTTTTTTTTTTTTTTTTTTTTTTTTTTGTACCATCGGATAAGACGAACTCAGTTTTTGGGGCCCTTTTTTAATGATTCAGCCATCGTCTTATCTTCAGAAATATACAGTACATATCTATATTTGCAGGCCACAAGCTGCCATCATCTAGCACAATTCAGTAGTGCATTAATGCACTGGTTCTTAAAGTACTTATTGTATCTGTTCCTGAAAGCCTGTCGAGTGAGATACAACATCTGAAGACAGTGTTATGACAAAATGGTTATTCTGAGAGACAAATACGCAATCCATTCAGGCTCAAGTGAGTTCAATCCATGGAGCAGAATTAAGATACAAAAATACCCAACACCTTGGACTTATTGCCATACTTTGGTGCCAAGTCATCAAGAAGTGGAAAAAGTCCTAGGAAGGTATGACATTAAGTGTGTGTTTAGAGAAACTGAGAAACTTGTTAGGTTCAGTCAAGGATGATATTGGCTTGAGGAAATCTGGTGTTCATAAGATCCCTTTTCATTGTGGGGCAGTGTATATAGGCCAGACATGTTGCACAGTACAACAATGCTATGTTGAACATTAGCATCATATGTGCCTACTTGAAGCAGAGAAGTCAGCAATTGCAGAACACTGAAGACAGGACATTATATGCTTTGTGAAAAGACATACATTTTATCCCTGGCTTCATCTTTTTGGTATTCTGTTATTAAGGAAGTAATACATATCTGTACAGCTGACAACTTCATCGACAAGGCTGTGGTATTTCAAATGAGTGCAGGCTGGAATCCTGCATTCAATGTTTTGAAATCATGATGAGACAGTGAAGATTTTTTGATGATAGACCATTCATACATTTGTTTTAGTTATATCAAGTATTGTCTGCCTGTACTGTTAGTAAACACATTACAGATAAGTCACTCTGCAAAGGGCACTTGAGTGTGACAAATTATTGGAAATACATGGTTTGTGCACTGCATATTCTTTACACACTTGTTCCATATAAAGAGGCATCTATTTGTGGATGTTGTTACACTCAGTTGGCCACCAGCTAGGTTCAACCACCTGAAGATGTAAGGCAGTTGCTCAGAGGAAATATTGTGGCAGCAAATTTATGAAGAATATTACATACCTACCAGGAAAAATTAAGAGTCACAAGAATTGGTATCTTTGGGAGATCAAATACCAAAGGCCAAAGAGTTTCCAATAGGTAGAATGACAAGTGTTAGTTTAAATTCTCACATACTGAACTTCACTGATAAAAGGAGAAAGTATAGTACTGAAGTCATTAAAATGGAATGAAGATAGCTAAAAATATAAGTCCGAGAGAAAGTGCAAGTTGACTATGAAGTAGTGGCTAGAGGACAAATGCAAGTCTATAGAAGAATGTATAACTAGGGAAGATATAGATACCATCTACAGGAAAAATAAGAGAGATGTTTGGAAACAAGTAAATCAGTTTTACGCATATCAAGAGCTCAGATGGAAAACAGTACTAAGCAAAGAAGGTAAAGCAGAAAATTGAAAGGAGTGTATAGAGGGGCCATAAAAACGACATGACTTGAAAGCAGAATTGTAGAAAGGGAAGAGGAAGTAGATGAACATAAAATAGGAGATACATTATTGACGGAAGAATCTGACCGAGCACTGAAAGATTTGAATAAAAATAATGTCCCTAGAGTAGATGAAATTGCTTACGAACTAGGCAGTCTTAACGAACCTATTTCATGTGGTGTGCAAGATTTATGAGACAGGTGGAATATCCTTAGACTTCAAGAAGAATATAATAATTATAATTCCAAAGAAATAAAGTGTAGACAGGTGTGATAATTACAGAATTTTAAGTTTAATATTTCATGGGTGCAAAATACTAATACAAAGTATCAACAGAATAAAGGAAATTCGGGTAAATATGATACCAGGGAGTATCACTTCACAGGTAGGAGAAATGAAAATACTCAGGAGGCAACACTCACCTTACAAATTGTCTTAGAGGATAGGGTAAGGAAAGGGAAACCTATGTTTTGCTTTTGTAGATTTGGAGAAAGAAGTTCCATGAGACTTTATGTGGGTTGATGGTGTAGTTTTGATTTTATCCATTTGAAAATTGATTTTAAAAGCCTTCAACTGTGAAATCAATGGGTCTGGTTATAAAAAATAACAATTCTGCTACCAATCACAATTTTTTATATTTTATTTAGCAAAATGTGTTTTGGGGAATAAGTTTGTGGAAATTACTAGTGGCGGTGGAGCCCACTGACCACACACTGATTTGAACATGATGGATCATACAAGAGAAGAAAAAACCAAAGATTAATTATTTTTCAAAAGAGAGTGATTGGCTGGCCAGTACTTACCTTTGTGCTGTACCTTTCCCTTCGGTTCCTATCTTTTTTTCTTCCCTTCTCTCCCACCTGAAGAAGGAACTATTTTCCGAAAGCTTGTCCTATTTCGTCCCTTATTTCTTTTTCTTCATTTGTGTCACTATCGGCGGTACAGCACAAAGGTAAGTACTGGCCAACCAATCTATCTCTTTTGAAAAATAATTTATCATCTCTGAGGAGAATTTCTATCAATAATCGAAAAACCAAAGATTGTCATGTAGATGTAACACTTGGTTCATGACCATGATACAAGCACTCGCATTGGTGGCTAGTTTCACCACAAGTTTCATTACAAATAAACATAAGCAAATTATAGACAAGATTATTAAGTACAATCATGTAATGTGACAATAAAGATTCTATTCTATTCTGTCAACATTGGCATATACTGTGCTCAGTAATTTGGTTGTGATGTTTAACTTGTGTCAGAATCTACTCAAATGGACCATCAGGAAACTGTAAGTACATGTTCTTCAAAATATTTCCTCTCTAACTATGTATAAAGACTGACCAACAACTACAATTTGCACATTTTAATCATTGCTGTACAGACAACAAAATTATGCAGAACCTCGCACATCAAGAACACTACAACTAAATAAGACTGCACGAAAAACATACTTTAAATGTGGAATTATTCCCCAAAACATGTCATGCTAAATAAAATATAAAAAATTGTGAGTGCTAGCAAAATTGTTAGTTATTAAAAAAAACATGGTGTAGTTTATCAAAAGTCGGAACACTGGAAAAGGGTAGTGAAATGTACGCTATCTGTAGGCTATCATCGCATAGTGCAGGAAATGGCAATTGAGCCTCAACATAAATAAATGTAAAGTGCTGCATTTACCTAGAAAGAAAGATTCTTTATTATATACATATGAAATTGCAGTACAAACACTGTAAGAAGTTACTTGGATGAAATAGTATCTCGACAATGGAAGCTGGTTATAGAACACTCATTCAGCCATTGCTGAGGTATTTTTCATCATTGTGGGATCCATACCACATCAGGTTAATAGTGGAAAAACAGAAGATCCAACACAGAGCATGTAATGTATATACCCCATAGGACTCAGCTCATTTAGATAAGTGCAGATCACAATACCATTCATAACTGAAGCTTTACTTATGTATAACCATGAATCTATTCATAGATTATTACCATGTAACACAAAACATTTAATTATGACAATAACAAATTGATGCATACAGTCAGTCAGTAGTTAAGTCATAGTTTTAGTTTGTCATAGTTTTAGTTTCTGCAACATGTCTTAGTCAGTCAGTTATAGTTTCAGTACAGATCTTGTACTAAGACCAATGCTATAAACCAATCACACAACTTCTAATGCCAAACTGGTGTTCCTTTAACATGTAAGAACCCAAGCTACTTATACAATTATGAATCTTTTATTACTGAATTTGGCAGGTGAGCATAAGAAGTCAACAACTATAAACAGCTGACGTAATTTGTGTTAATCTATGTATACAAAAACTCATCAGAAGCAGTATGCTTTATTGCAAGTTCAGTTAGGAGATATTAGGAAACTACGGTGGCATATGGTGCAAGAGAGAAATTCTCTACCACAGTATGAGCTGCTTTCAAAGTTTCAAGACCATAAATTTCTTGAAGAGTCTACCAATATATTGCTTCCTGCTATGTAAATCTTGCAAAATAACCACTGAGATAAAATTAGACAGATTAGGGCCAATATGGAGGTATATTGGAAATTATTATTGCCACAAACCATGTGTGACTGAAATCGGAGGATAAAATGATAATGGTAGCCACATGAAGAGTCTTGCGGAGCATGGGAGTATATGTAGATTATGTGGTGTCACACAAATATGAAGTGCACGCCACGTACTTTCGCCGCGCACCACCATGCACGCACGGCGCGGCATTCTTACGACGTCAGCCATGAGCACCCTCTGCTGCAACTCTGCTCGTGGCCACGACTGCTGCATCAGCCACTTGGGAATCAGATAGCCACCAGTGAAGACTTGGGAATCAGAGAGGCACCAGTTAAGACTTGGCTATTGGATAGGCACTAGGAATCATCAGTAGGCAGGCCTCTATCTAAACTATATATCAACATTCTACTAGTCTGCTGCTCTCCAAGTTAAGTACTGTTATTTTTCTTGAAATATATCTCTTATACTAATCTAACTTAGTGTTTCCAGTTTCTGCTGTCCTGCTGGCTGGTCACCTCCATACCTGCACACGCGTGCATCCTTTATTCCTGTGTCGGTCTCTTTCTACTCGGCCACCGACACCTACGACAACCAGCAGAAACCAGACACAAAAGTGGCGATGAGGCTGGGATACAAAAGTGGTGACAAGGAGCGATAGAAAATCCGTGGACCAGCCCACTTGAAGCAGCCAGACAGCAGCAGTCGGAGCACGCAGAAATTGCTCCCGCCCACCCACCCTTATTGTTAGACTTTTGGGGGAACATTCTGTTACATGTTTTGTGGACTTTTTTGTTGCATTGCGTCCTCCTTTACCTTGCATCTGTGTTTTTTATAATTTACTTGTATGCACGAAACTTAATGGAAATTATTCAGTTACAGACGGCGCAAATCACACAACTACTCCAAGTGGTGTCCCAGTTGACGGCAACTCAACAACAGCTGTCACATCAGCCGCCCATGCCTGATGCCACACTGCTCTCTACGTTTCGCCAGTACGACAAACGTGAGGAAGAATGGAGTGACTACTTGGTGCAATTTCAAGAACTCGTTGCGGCTCATCAACTTACAGGTCAGAGAGCGAAGCACCTTTTCTTACTAATCGTGGGCACTAAAACCTTCGTATTACTGCAGAAACCTTTCCCCCACGCATCTCCTCATGATCTAGAATTCGATCAAATTGTAGAAGCACTGAATGCTCATTACGATAGAAAAGTTCTCGTAGCTGCAGCGCGGTACCGATTTTTCCGACTAAAAAAATCACCGGACCAGACCCACACACAGTGGATTACTGAGTTGAAGGGCTTAACCCGGAAATGTAATTTTACTTGCTCTTGTGGACTTTCGTATAGTGACGTGATGTTACGCTATCACACAGAACATTCAGGGCCCACAGTGTTAACTCAGTGCCCACAATGGACGCTTTCCTACCCATAGTTCTCAGTCTAGCCCTAGTGATTCTTATTCTTCTACTGGCCGTGCTGAACAGACAGTGAACAGTAGCCAGTGTAAAAGTGCGACACAAAGGTCGCCTCGTCATGTTAGATAAAGTAATTTGACAAACGGGCACCTATGCTCTTTGCAGAAAAATGTTCATAAGTCTTGCCCCCCAGTGTGTATCTCGCCACAAACGTGTGAATTGCCCTAGTTGCAACGCAACCTGTTATCAATGTGGCAAATCGGGACATGTACAGTCAGTCATGCAGAATGTAAATTCAAAGAACGGTGCCGTTAGGAACAGTGCTTCGCAGAGTGTGAGAACAATTCATTCTGTATATGTTATACACACAGTGGATTTGGATAGTGCTTCTCTTGAATCTCAAATGCAAGAAAGTTCTGCGCCTGCTGCAAAAAGTATGTAGTGTGCCACATCGCAAGCGCTGTTGAGTGCGTAAATCTGTGCAATGGAAAAGGGTTCGGGACAAGCAAAATGACAATGTACAGTGCAATCCTGTAGTGAACCTAGTGCCTTCTGCAACTTCTCATTGTAATAGTGCCCAGTACTATGTAGCTAGTGACAATAGACTTGATGTAGATACTAAATGTAATTTTAGTGCAGTAGCCTCGCATTGCGTGGACGCCGATCCAGCGGTAGTGCCATCTAGGAACAGTGATATTAATCTATGAGCCGATTTTGCACCGCTTCCTACCACATGCAGCCCGTGCATGTGCAAGCGCAGCAAACAAGCTGGATCAGTCGTTGCCCACATTCGCGCACCTGTCGAGCGCCACAAGCAAAACTTTTTGTGACTCTTTCTATAGAAAATAAGACTGTACAATTTCAGCTCAACACAGGTTCCACTATCACATTAATGAATAAAGACACTTATGAACTTCTTGGTTCATCAAAATTGTCGCCGTCACAAGTGCTAACGGCATATACAGGTCAAAATATTCCCGTGCTAGGAATGTGTAGCCTGCCTGCCTCTTTTCAAGGTGTTATGAAAACTGTCGCTTTTGTAGTTTTTCAGGCCAAATCTACACAGAAAATTTTTGGACTAGATGCATTCGACTTGTTTGGATTATCGATTCAAAGAGACGTGCTTCAAATTTCTTCAGTAGTCCCTCAGGACAAAATCAATGCATTGTGTGAAAAATATAGTGACTTGTTTTCGCTGGAACTAGGTTGTGCAAAAGACTTCGTGGCACATGTAACTTTAAAAGAATCTGCTGTACCAAAATTTCGTAAAGCTAGACCAGTGCCTATCACAATTCGTGATAAAGTTGCTGAAGAACTTAAACGTCGGGAAGATAGTGGAGTGATTTCTCCTGTTTCTGCGAGTCAGTGGGCCTCGCCTTTAGTAATTATACCCAAGCCATCAGGAAAACTTCGTCTCTGTACAGACTTCAAATCAACAGTGAACAGTCAAACAATTGTAGGCACATACCCTCTGTCCAGACCTGATGAACTTATGGACAAATTAGGATAGTCTCGCTTCTTTTCTAAAACTGATTTAGTAGAGGCATACTTACAGATTCTGCTAGATGATGTGTCAAAAAAGTTTTTCGTCATTAATACTCACATGGGCCTTTTTCAATTTCAACGCCTACCTTTTGGCAGTTCTTCCGCCCCCGCTATTTTTCAGAATTTTTTGGAACAGCTAACAGTTTTTGTACTGTGCTGCTCGAACTATTTAGATGATATTGTGGTCTCAGGGTGCGCATTTGAAGAACATTTATCAAACCTGAAGTGTCTTTTCAAAGTGTTGACTGCAGCAGGTCTACGTTGCAATAAAGCAAAGTGTTCGTTTTTCCAGACTGAAATAGAGTACCTAGGCTATGTGATTAATGCCCAAGGAATCCATCCCTTACAGTCACATCTTCAAGCAATCAAAGACTTGCCTTCTCCTAAGAATGTGCACGAATTGCAAGCAGTAATGGGAAAGCTTAACTATTATTTCAGTTATATTCCCAATGCCACTCAGATTGCAGCTCCACTGCATCACTTACGTAGGAAGAATGTTCCTTTTGTATGGTCTAAAGATTGCCAGGTTGCCTTTGACAAATTAAAGTCTGCACTACTCAGTGATGCATGTTTGATTCCCTTTGACCCTCAGAAGCCCGTAGTGCTAGCAGTGGATGCCTCGTTGTACAGTCTGGGTGTAGTAATGTCACATCGTATTGGATCTCACGATCATCCTATTGCCTTTGCATCCAAGCTACTGACACCAATGCAACAGAATTACATTCAGATAGAAAAGCAGGCCTTAGCAATCATTTACGGTGTCACAAAGTTTCATCATTATCTCTATGGCAGAAAATTCTTTTTGTTGACAGACCACAAGCCTCTCACGTCATTGTTCTCACCCACAAAGCGAATTCCACCACGAATGGCACAAAAGCTTCAGAGATGGTTCTAGATATTGTCAAATTAACAGTATGAGATTTTGTACCGACCTACCACTAAACATGCCAATGTGGACACACTTTCCCGACTTCCGGTTGGCCTGGATGTGTCGTTTGATTCTTCAGAAATAGAATGTTGCCAGATAGATTCCAGAGATGCTTCCGCTGTCGCAGATTTCACTTTGAATTCTCGTCGGGTTGCACAGGAAACAGCTGCGGATGCAAACCTAAGTGTGGTAGCAAGTTTTGTTCGCTCAGGGTGGCCTGCCAGAGCCAAAGACATTGATTGGCCTCTGGTTCGACGTTACTTTGTACAACGTCATGCATTGCCTTTAAGTCAGGTTGTTCTCTTGTTACATACTGACCACGACCAAACAAGAGTGATTGCTTCTCGTTTCTGCAATGAGAACTATTACACCTCCTGCAGGGACATTGGGGTATTGTCAGGACAAAGAAACTGGCCAGACGTCATTGTACCTGGGTTGCAGAGTGAAAGTTTCATTCTGGAAACATCCCTTAGGCTGTGGCTAAGCCATGTCTCCACCATATCCTTTCTTCCAGGAGTGCTAGTCTTGCATGGTCCGCAAGAGAGCTTCTTTGAAGTTTGGAAAGTAGGAGACCAGGTACTGGCGGAAGTAGAGTTGTGAGGCGGCATCGTGAGGCGTGTCGGGATAGCACAGTCGGTAGTGCGCTTGCCCGCGAAAGGCAAGGTCCCAGGTTCAAGTCCCGGTTCCGGCACACAGTTTTAATCAGCCAGGAAGTTTCATATCGAGACTTGATATGCGTTCCAGAAGAGGACCAGCAAGTTACAAGGTCAACCTATGTACCCATACCTCAAGGAGTACCTGGATTGTGATACCTATTTTGTTAGTCATTTTTCTAGTTTAAGAGAAGATGTGGTGAACTTGGAGAAAAGGCCCTTGAAAGAAGAAATAAAATGTTTCCAGAATAATGGTGTTAAGGAATTTGGGGACCAGCCAAAGTATAAAATTATTGTAGCTAAAAAATGGGTATTTAAGCTGAGAAGGAATGCACATGTTACAGCACAGACTCTATTGCCCTAAACTTTTTTCTGGGGGGCTTCCACCAGTCAATAGGTAGCTCCAATGTTGGTCTTCAAAGAATCAAATTGGTTATTCTGCACCTGTAGTGATTTTAAGTCCACTTTTAACTTGCAATATAATCTACTTCTACTAATTCACCCAGAGGAATGGTAGTGTAAGCTAATTGGGGGCTAATGTTTTCCAAAATGGATTTATAATGCATACTTCCTATTTACACTTGGTAAAATTTCATACCAGCTCATATTTAAAACAGATAAATAAAAAATATAAGTTGTCAAGTTGTCATGTCTGATACAGGGGCTTACTATTTGTGGTTGCAAGTACAGCCATTATTATCCAAAAGTATTTAGAATAGCTGATTCAAGGTATGTTGTTCTGAGCAAATTATTTGGACGATATAGTCATGAGCCTCACTGTTGTAGAACCTTACAAGAATTTTGAATCTATCTTTAAAATACTCTTGAAGCACTTACCTTGTTTAACATGATTATCAACACATCAGCCTCCAGTATGCTTAAACAATGGTAGTCATTTCTGGGTGAAATCATTTTGAAACAGTCAAATGTGAGTGTTTTCTTATATAAAGAACAACAAAATATTGATTTACACATATTAAGTACATTTCAAACTCTTCTTTGAGTGTGAACAAAATGCTATACATGTTGGAATGAATCCTTCCAATGGTGATTTATTTTCTGACACTACCTCATGATCAAAATTAATTGTGAAGTGAATCACTTTGCAAAACAGAAACACTTTTTCAGTTAAGTGAAGGAGAAACACATTTTTGTTATTATTGCAACCATGTTTATAGATACTCCATTACATGTATCCTACATTGTCTGGAGCTCGATGGTGTCTAACTCATTATTAATTAAACAATGAATCACAATTACCCACCAAACCTTGTCCAGAAACAGAATTCATGGGCCCTGTCTGTCCAGTCACCCGCCATCTCCTCCGCACCCACCATCTGGCCACAATGGAGCATCCCTCTCGTCACCCAAAACCACCCAGGACTGGAGCACTTAAACCACACTCTCTGCCAGGATTTTGATTACCTTTCATCCTGCCCTGAAATGAAAAATACCCTACCCAAAATTCTCCCCATCCACCCCTACAGTGGTATTTCGCCATCCACCAAACCTATGTAATATCCCTGTCCATCGCTGCTTCCAACCCCTTCCCCAATGGCTCATATCCCTGCAATAGACCTTCCCCACATCTGCAAGTGTTGCAGTCTGGCTGCAAGAGCCAGAGACAGCGGTTGGGTTTGTGTGTGTGTGTGTGGGGGGGGGGGGGGGGGCAGACAAAGGCTTAACAGCCAAAAGCTTAATTTTTTATTTTTCTGTTATGTGTTCCTATCTGCAGCTCATCAGGCATCTGTGGTGAGTAGCAGCCTATCCTTTCCAAAATATCATTATCAATTAGCTATCTTAGATGTTACAACTTACAGCCAAAGAGCATATAATATGTACCCTTAACTTGAATTTACAACTTACATACTCAAATGTATAATTCTAAGAAAAATAAATAAATAAAAATTCAATAATCTTCCTGGAATATCCATTGTTTAAAAATTCAATAAATCATATAAAATTTTCTTTTTTCTGAATAATTCTATAAATATCAATATTACTGACCCCTACTGGGCATAAAGAACTCCTGTACTTCTATTAGTGTCCAGTAGTACCCAGTAGCAGCCTTTGTATTCTACTCAAGGACATTAGAATTGTAAATTTCTTTATTTATTTGAGGTGTTTGGTTCATGCCTGCCTCGTATTAACTGAAATTGCCTTTACTATTGCTATGGTATCACTGTACATTTACAACCTACTAATTAATTATACAAGTACCGGTATGTCATGACAGATTACAAAGATCTAAGAAAACTATTGAGAATGTTGAATACTTTGGCATTGTCCAATGGGTCACTTTCACATTATCTAGAGCTTTCTTACAAGTTTTGTCTTTGCCACAAATGTTTGGGACATGTGAATACACTTGCTTTATCGAATGAGTGCAGAGCCCTATGTCCATACCATGGACACTGTGGAAATCTGTGCACTCGGCTTAAGTTTTCGTGACATCAGTAAATCAATTTCCCTTTGGTTCATTTACTGGAGTGCCGACTTATAAAAAATATTGGAAAGGGGGGGCGGCATATTGAGATTCTTGCCCTGGGAAATTTTCTAAATTTTAGATGAAAAATAGTGCATTTTAAAGTTTTTAAAAGGATTTTAGAGTCATATGTTCAACATTTGAACCCTGAAATCTGGACTCTCAATAACTTGACACTCCAGGGAACTCTACAAGTCTGACATATTTTTTGGCTTTGAAAAAAGAAACAAAACATAAACACACATGGTATTTTTGTAAAAAGTTAATTTAATCTACAGTAATAATTATACTTATAGACTATTACAGAGCAGTGAATATATAGCTCTGAAAAGAATGAAACATAAAATATTGCTATCACAAAGTGAAAGCACTTTGATTAAAAAGTGAAGTAACTAATTTAGGCTTACTTTGGAAAAGGCTTAGGGGTCATTAAATGAAAAAAAAATCTCAAAGTTAATGTTTTAATACAGTTAATACAGTATGCCTAATACTTTCAGTCGAAAAAGTGTGTGAGTAGTGGATTTTAATTGGGTCTTACACACAAAAATATTTAAGAATTTGGAAATAACTAATACAGTACTAAATAATATAGTGAGGACAGTTTACAACTCACCGCAAAGACGTGGCGACGAGCTGCGACAGGCACATACAAAAGACACACACATACAACACATTCAGCTATCGGCCATGGCCTTCTTCAGAAAATAGAGCACTCACGCAATCACACAGGCACACAACACAGTCATACAACCATCACCTCCGACTGCCACACTTCGAAGTGTGGCAGTCGGAGGTGATGGTTGTATCTCAAGATACTAGAAGCTCACATAGTCCATCGAGTCGGGCAAAGGGGTCGTAAACCTGCTTCATCGTTGGCACTCTCACAGCGTATGCTTCTGAAAAGTCCAATCCTTTTATTGGATTCCCCTTACAGTGTTTATTAAGTCTTTGGATAAAGCCATAATATACCTCACAGACTTAAGAAGGCAGAAGCTGTTAAGTTTAAACTGTGAGCAGTGCAGTGAATATAATGTGATTTTGCTTATATACGCAAAACAGAGTTTGTGATTCAGTGTTGTAGTCTCATATAACCCAATAAAGTTTTCTTTATGATTAAGGAATCATCAACAGTATGAATACAAAGGACACTTGTTTGTTAATTGAAGAATCACTTGTTTTGTCAACCATAATAGAAAAATCTTCAGTCTTCTTGACTGAAACAAATACCTTTCTCAACACAGACTTTCCTAGTAAATCAATTGTCTTGTTTGGAATATTGTGGGACATTTACTTATACCCCGAATGCCCTAACCAATCTTTAAACTTAGGTATGTCATTCTTTCAGACTTTCAACAACTGAAAAAAAGCCTGAGTTTACATATTTGTCCCCTCTAATTGCTAGTCCTCATTGGCATAGAAATTTCATGATAGAAAAAATTGTCTCAAGAGCTAAATGGCCTTTCTCATATCTCTATCTAACTGTTCATTCAATTGGGAGGCTACTCTTCAGTTAGTGATAGAATTCAGTTTCAGAACACGTTCTTTATATGTAAATGTATTTTCATGAAGACAGAATTTTTCCAAAGCCTTTCCCAGTTATAAAATGCCACAGAAGTAAATGCACCTTCTTTTTTTTCCAAAGAAAATTGTAATAGATTTTTAGCATCTGTCTCTTTGCAGGTTTTGCAAAAAGACTTTTTTGATAGATGCTTTATATTATAGCCATGTATATTCGATCAACCAAGAATTCTGAAATAATATTCCCTTAGCTGATTGTCCAGATTTCTACATGAACAGTTCTTGCCTGAAGATGACAATGCAGTTGATGACACAATAATTGTCAGAGTTTGACATGCAGTATCATCAGCTTCCAAATGCGTCTTTTTGGTAATAAATGTATCCCTCCCGAGGTTGAGGCTCCCTCATCTTCTTTCTCCTCACTTGAGGCTCCCCCTCCTTTTCTCTCCTGCACTCCCCCCTCTCCCCCATCTCCTTCAGGTCACACACCACCTTCAATCATTAACTCCTCTCCATCGCCCCCCTTTAGAGAATTATCTCATCCCCTTTCCCCCTCCGATCCCTGCTATCAATTGTCCATCCCTGTTCCCCTACCACTCACAACAGAGCTGTCCATTGTCATGAGCAACTATAACCTATTAATTATGTGCATGTTGTCCACTAAATGTGAGCTTATTAAATGCTTCCAGATGGCCCGTGATTCTGTTCCTTCCAAGGATCGAGCCTTCCTGCTCCTGTCAAGCACTGTGGTAGTTCTAGTTGCGGTCTGTGGCTCCCACTTGAGCCAGCAACTCTCGTGACAAGTTATGCTGCCTCCTAGATTGCAGAATTTCATTGTTTGAGGCCCTACCATATGTCAGCTATTCCCACCCCCCTCCCTGCACTATCAGGTGGGACAATAGAATTCACCATGTGTGTGATGCCCTCTGTGTGTGTGTCTACTAGTGCTTGTGACTCTTCCTCCCCCCCCCCCACCCCACCCCATGGCTCTCAGGGTTACTCCGTACTGCAAGGATTAGGGGGGGGGGGGGGGGCAGTGTGGCAGTGTTAGCCACCAATTCGAGTGTTTATGTCTGTGGTCGTTGACCATGGTCATGAACCATGTATGACAATCTTTGGATTTTGCTATTCTTGCATTAGCTGCCTTGTTTAATTCAGTCTGTGATTGTTCGCTGTGTTGACAACATCAAATAAAGCCTTTGTACTGTAAAGTATGTGGTAATTGGGCTCCACTGGCCCTAGTAACCTCCATAAAGTCTTTACCCTTTAAAATCATTTAAACCGTTGTAAAAGTTTCTAATTACTGAAAATATACTTAAATATGAGAAGTAACTATGAATATTACATTTATCATAATAACTTGATAAGAAACTGTTCCTAACGTTTATGTAGCCATGATTCATGATTCTGTAATGTGATTAATTAGAAAGAATAATGCAACTGTGAGTTCATCTAAACAGTGGATTTGTCAATAATGACTTATTGCATAATTCTGTCAAAATTTTATCTAAAATTCATTATTAGTAAAAGACTAAATTTTCACATTTGATCTTCTAACATTACATTCCTATAAATTGGTATTTGAGCTGAAATTCATGATGTCTATTTGGTTAGCCATGTGTTTTTACATATTAGCAGATTTACATTAAACTATTTGGTGTTTTATGTTCCTACTAATTGGTAGGCTAATTTCGTATTGATTATATACTTTTGATAAAAGTTAGATAATCCACTGTGTACTCTGATATGTTTCATGGACCTTTGTTTATGTTTACACTGGCATCACAGAAACATTACTGTTTCAGTTTACTATGTTCAGCTCTGAAAATTGGCAAATATTCACAATAGTCATGTGAATATTGCTGTAAGTCTTGTCTATTATGTATCAGAGTCCAGTGAATTATTTCTTGCCATGGCCTTGCACTGACAATCCATGGGAGATGATTCATTTCAATTTTCAAGGAGCTATGTGGCTATTGGTCATGGACTACTTTTCTAATGTCCCATATGTAACACACATATTGTGCACTATCTCCCTTGTTACCATTTATGCTTCCATTGGGGATTCTTACGGCATGCTCTGTACCTTCAAGACTAAGTGGTAGGTGGTCTTATAACCAAAAAATCCATGGGCAGCTTCCTTTTGATGCATCAATTCACCTCTTTCAAAGAATTTAGTCTGGTTGAAAAATTTTGCATTGTACCAGGCAATGCACATTGTAAGACATCCTGCAACCCATGCAGTGTGCAAACTTATGCAAAGAGTGCCTTTGACTAGGCTCACACATTTGGACAGCATCTGAGGTTGATGGAGGAGGTCATTATGGGTCTCAGCTGACAGCTATTTGACTTTGAGTTTGGTGGCACTTGCCTGCTCCACCACTGAAACCAGTTTCTGTCAGTTCTCCGGTCATCACCTCCTCCTCTACCAGACCAGACACCAAGACTGCACCCAGCTGTCTTTCACCCTTCTCTGATGCCTGCTGTACCATGAAACAAGCACCCTACCAGTATTCCTGCTTGCATGTGGTGCCGGAATCTCAGTTTGAGAATCCGTGATGACTGCTCCTTCTGTCACATCCATTTCTCACATCAGTGATACTAGAAACATGTCTAGTTTTTGACATGTTGCCTCCTCCTCTGCCGCCACAGTCCTAGATCTGATGTCCTATTGAGGAAAATCTCAAATTAATGTCCCTTGATTTGTTGCCAATGAGTGCTTCCACTTTGAACAGCTGTTACCAGCACCATCTGGGTTATTTCATGTCTTGATTTCAGGGGTGTGGGGTGGAACCATCTAACAGCTGAACCAGCAGAAATTAGTGGAGGCACTCCCATTACAGTTACCATAGTTAAAAACCACTGGGACTGTGGCCACTGAACCACATATTCTGAACCACTGCCAGTCACGGGTTCACGAAGCTGCTATGGTTCCATCTAATATTATTAACCACATACACTTACAATTTGTATAGGTTATGGGACCATCTTATGCAGCTGTAAATTAGATTGTTTTCGACCAGACACGTTTTGCTTTGTTCTAAAGCATCTTCAGTGGTCAGCTGTACAAGAAATGGTTTGTATTACATTATTTGTTTGATCTTTTACTAAGTTTGATCAGTAACAGTTCTCATGCAATTGGATTGTTTTGATTCTGAATCAAATGGACTACTAATATTACTCATGAATTTATATGTTTTCCTCTTCATGTGTGATTTGTAGCACACTGCCACTTGCTCTCACTACCATTTCTTGTACAGCTGACCACTGAAGATGCTTTAGAATGAAGCAAAACATGTCTAGTCTAAAGTAGACTAATTTACAGTTGCATAAGACGGTCCCATAACCTATACGAATTGTATAACTGCAACTGCAGAAAAAAAGCCAAAAACACAAAGAAGAATTATGTACATACACTTAGTTTGTCATGATTAGTTTCTATTAGTATTTCAACTCTATTTAGAGTTGGATGTTCTGGTTTTTGTTCATTGTGTTTGGCCATGGGGGAGTGACCAAGAGCTTTGAGACACTATGCTCCAACGCACGAGGCCATTTCCTGTTGGGGGTTCAAATCCCCCTTGGGCATGTATGTTTGTGCTGTCTTCAGTATAAGTTAGTTCATAAGTAGTTTTTAAGTTTAGGAACTGATGATCCTGCTTGTCCCATAAGTTTTTTACAAACATTTGAACATTTCATTGTGTTTATTTGGTGCTCTGGTCATGACAAGTTTAGTTCACAGGATCACATGTTCACATCAGATGTACACTGTTTATGATGTGCTTCTTAGGGAAAGAGATACATTTAGATAAGTTTATTAACTCGTTGACTCTGGTTTAAATTTCAATCCACATGGACCCTAAGTAATTTTCAACAGAAAGTTTCATTTAGTGTATGCACATTCATAGTTACTTCTGGTACTAACAAATAAATTTTGAGTGTTAAAAAATTGTGATGAAATCAAGGCAGCTCACCTCACCAGTTTCTATGAAACTGCTGGACTTGAATTAGGCCACAAAACGTTACATTCCTATACAAAGTTCTGTTTGATGCATATAAAGTGTTACATTGTTACATCAGGGTTTGGTGTGTGGTTGTTGTGGTCTTCATTCCTAAGACCAGTTTGATGCAGCTCTCCACCCTACTGGATCCTGAGCAAGCCTCTTCATCTCCTCATGATAACGGTAACCCACATATATCTGAAACTGCTTACTATATTCGTCTGTTGGTCTCCCTCTGTTATTTTACCCCCAGACACTTCCCTCCAGTTCTAAATTTATGATTCCTTGATGTCTATGAATGTAATATCAAAGCAAAGTCTGCACCTACCTTCTTATCTGCCTCAATATTTACTTCTTTTAGATTAGTTTTTCTAAAATCTCATATATTGATTTGCTAACATAAGCAGTAAGGCCAGTAGATACACTCAAAATAGCAAGTATGTAAAGAAGTCTTCTCCAAGGTAATTTTATAATTCAGTATATCCTTTGTAACAACAGGAACACTTTGTGATAATTAGTAAAATCAGGAAATGTATTAATAATGAAATATTGTTAATTGAAGAAGTAATTTCATATCACCTTATCATATTTTGAGTGCGGAAATCAGCATATTTGAATGCAATGATCTATACCAATATGTAGCTGAACACCTCTACTTTATAACAAGGTATCTGGAATCATCCAAAATTTGTTAACTTACATAACAAACAAAATTAAAACTTTATACCAGTACTAATTTTCATGGCCAGTTACCCCTAAACTATTGATAGATTGCCACATACTTTTGTTGCCACTGCTTTTACCTTTCTTTTGATATGCTACATTGATTGATTAATGGCCTCATTAAAAAGTTGAATTATTGTCTGTAATAAATTATTTCATTTAATATGGCTACCAGTCACAAAGGATTGGGGAATCCCCCATCGTAACAGTAATTGATCCCAGATACTTTATTAATTTTTTGTCAAACAATGATTTATGTAAACCAAATTGTAATAGTAAGATACAGTTTAACTCTAGTGTCAAATTCTGAATGTTTTATAAACATTTATGCAGAATATGAGATCACAAAATTATTACTAAGCCGGTCTATAAATAGCCAGAAAAATCGAGAATTAGTTAGTTGGCAGTTATACACACAACACATAACAACTGGTGCCACACAGATGGGAGATGTATCACTCGTACTTAATTGAACTGCTCAGTGACTAAACTACACTGTAATTTGTGAACTGTGTAAATTGTCCGATATCTACTGTGCACTATGTTTCAGCTAATTGTGTTGATGTAATAATTTATTCTGTGACTGTTATAAAGCCACATGCAAATAACTGTTAAAATACTACACTAGCATCATATTAATAATATCACCTGATTTTATTATTCTCTTCTTGCTGTGGAAACTGTTCTGAGAACCAAACTGGCCATCTACATTAATTGTTTACATGTTTGGTGCTGAATAAATAATTAACTTCAAGTTAAACATTGTGTTACAAACTTCAGTGGTAGAGAATAGTAACACCAACAATTTCAGATTAGCCAGGGCATACTGAAGAGCTACCGAGTGCATCAGGCATCGAGACTACGAAAGGTAAGGGCCTTATAGTTACAATGTGTCCTACCAACTGATCCCTTCTTTTTGTCAAAGTATGCCAGAAATTCCTTTTTTCCCTTATTCTGT
Organism: Locusta migratoria; assembly: GCA_026315105.1. NCBI lineage: Eukaryota > Metazoa > Arthropoda > Insecta > Orthoptera > Acrididae > Locusta > Locusta migratoria. The sequence goes on along the minus strand of CM048750.1, from coordinate 97,545,766 downwards.
TCAGTACCTCCTCATTAGCTATGCAATTTACCCATGTAATCTTTAGCTTTCTTCTGTAGTACCAAATTTCAAAAGCCTGTATCCTCTTCCTGTCAAAACTATTTTATCATCTAAGTTTCACTCCCATAGAAGGCAACACACTACTCAAATGCATATCTGGCCCCGCAACATCAGCTAATGTGGTTTTGCCATACAGTTATTGTGAACAGCTGAAAGCAAAGGGAAACTACAGCCATTACTTTTCCTGAGGACATGAAGCTCTATTTTATGAATATAAAATGATAGCATCCTCTCAGATAAAATATTGTGGAGGTAAAATAGTCCCCAATTCAGATCTCCTGGCAGGGATTACTCAGGAGGATGTCATCATTAGGAAAATAAACACTGGCAAACTATGGATCAGTGTGTGGAATGTTAGAGCCCTTAATTTGGTATGGGGTTTAAAAATTTAAAAAGGTAAACGGATAGGTTTAAGTTAGATATAATAGGGATTAGTGAAGTCTGGTGGAAAGAGGAACAGGTTTTCTGATCAGGCAAGTACAGGATTATAAATATAAAATCAGTTGGGGGTATTACAGGAGTAGGTCTAATAATTAATAAGAAAATAGGAATGCGGGTAAACTGCTACAATCAGCACAGTGATCATGTTATGGTAGTCAAAATACATATGAAGCCAACACCGATCACAGTAGTACAAGTTTATAGGCCCACTACCTCTGCCAATGAAGAGAAGATCCATGAAATGTATAAGGAGGTAAGGGAAATTTTTCAGACGGTTAAGAGAGAGGAAAACTTAATTGTGATGGGGCACTGTGATTTGGTACTAGGAAACATAGTTTGTCAATATGGACTGGGAAAAAGAAATGAAAGAGGGAGCTGTCTGGTAGAATTTTGTAGAGAACATAATTTAGTCATAACCAATACTTGGTTCAAGAACCCTGAAAGATAAACGGAAGAGACCAGGAGATACTGGAAGGTACCAGATAGATTTTATAATGGTGAGGCATAGATTTTGGAACCAGGTTTTAAACTGTAAGACATACAGATACAGACTGACCGTATTTTATTTGTTATGAACTGTAGACTGAAACTGCAGAAAGGTAGAAATATAAAGAGATGGGACCTGGATAAATTGAAGGAATCTGAAGTTCTTAAGAATTTCAGTGAGAGATTTAGGCAACAATTGACAGAAATGTGGGAAAATAAAGCAGTAGAAGAGGAATGGGTAGCTTTAAGAGATGAAATAGTCAAGTCATCAGAGGACCAGGTAGAAAGGCAAGACCTGCAAAACATCCTTGGATATCACAGGAAATACTAAATTTGTATAAAGAATAGAGACGGTTTACTTACCAGGTGAGAAAGCACAATTACATTGATAGATACACAAATAAAATCACACACAACTGCTGAGCTTTCGCAACGCAGATTGCTTCTTCAGAAAAATAGCATGGAAGGAGAGAGAAAAAGAAAGGATGTGGGTTTTAAGGGAGTGGGTGTGGAGAGAAAAGACTACCTTGGGGGAAAAAGGATAGGTGGACAAACACACACACACACACACACACACACAATGGCAGACAATGTTGACATGTGTGTGTGTGTGTGTGTGTGTGTGTGTGTGTGTGTGTGTGTGTGTGTGTGTGTGTGGGTGGGTGGGTGGGTGTCTTTGTTTACCTATCCTGTTACGAGACTGCAAAGGACTTGGAAGAGCAATTGTATGGCATGGTCAGCATGTTGAAAGGAGCATATAAAATGAACATTAACAAGTGTAAAAACAAGGGTAATGGAATGCTTAAGGAATTAGATTAGGCAACAAAACAATAAAGGTTGTAGATGAGTTCTGTTTCTTGGGTAGTAATATAAAATATGATGGTCACAGTACAAAGGAAATAAAGTACAGAATGGCAATGGGAAGAAAAACATTTTTGAAAAAGAGAAATCATGTCAAATAGAAGCAGCCAGACTGAATTAATGAATATGCTGTTGGTTTCAAATTATGCAGAGCAATACCAGGAAGTTTGAATCAGTGGGCTGTATTTTACAAGTTTTTAAAAAATTACAACATTCTAACCACGAATGAAATAACTGAGTTGCTGTCTCATTTGAAACAATGAAACCTCTTTTATGTATTCCAAATATATTATTTGAGGGCCAGACATACCAACAACTAAAGGGAACAGCCATGGGATCCAGGATGGCCCCCTCATACGCAAATTTATTTATAGGATGCTTAGAGCAAGCCTTCCTAGATACCCAAGTCTGTCAACCCAAAGTTTGGTACAAATTCATTGATGAAATCTTCATGATCTGGACTCACAGTGAAGAAGAAGCTCAGAATTTCCTCTCCAACCTCAACTCCTTTGGTCCCATCAAATTCACCTGGTCGTATTCCAAATCTCATGCCCCTTTCGTCCAACAAACAACAGTACCTCCATTATGACAGCTGCCATCCATTCCACATCAAACGTTCCCT